>OY776673.1:189589951-191989951 GCA_963675555.1 Leptura quadrifasciata | reverse complement strand
CATGCAAGACGTACGTCTCGTTTTGATATGCATTACAGGCGTAAGATTGAAGTGAATAACCAACATGCTCATAGGCGTATTATGATTGAACTCACTATTTCTAAGCGATGCTTGCCCGCCCTGGCTTGGCACATGACACTTTCGACAGTATTACGCCCGATTTCTAAACTGATTCATAAGTGTGCCTATATGAGACAGATTAACATGTAGTAAAAATAATATTATAAATAAAACTAACTTTTTAATTTTAATATTACAATTAATTAACCGCAAAATTTTACTTGATAATTTAACTACAAAAATATATAAAAATATAAATATACCTTTATAACTACCGCTTATGTAATTGGGTGGGCAGTGCCTACCCTGCCATCCCTGACGGGCCGCCACTGTTGTATTCATATATCCTTGTAGAAAGCTTCATATTCATGTCATGTTCAAGTTCAAACAAGTCTTAAATAGCTATAAATAGGTCTGGGGAATCTGCAAATTGGTTGGGAGGGTGGTCAATAAAAATTATTGAACCACAGCACTTAGGCCCCTTGTACATCCTCCATGTAGGCAGATCCTCACCTAGGCCTACAACCAACCTAATCTTGCGAAATAGGTGGTGATGCCGCCTAGGGGCATCTCCCTTAGATCGGCCAAAGTAAGTAGGTCTTAAACAGATATAAATTCTCAACTTGAACACGGACATGAAGCCTTCTACAGGAGTAAATGAATACAGAGGTGGGAACATAAGGGATACATAAAGGTGTCTACTTCTCCTGTCTTGAGCAGCCTCTGGTCATTCCCGATCGCTTCTTAACCACTCCCACCGACTTGTCGTTATTTCTTGCAGACCCTCTCTGGACACTTCTTTACCACCCCATTAGCGAAGACACCCCTCTTGTGATCACTCCTGATGGACACATGCCATCCACTTCGTGACGTCACTAAGAACCGGCGATATTCTTAGTGAGATAGAACATACGCTACTCAGGTCACCTGGGTGACTCTAAAGTCTAGATATGCCTGTGAAAGGAGACGGGGCCCTACAGTTTATAGTGGGATCCGAACTATTTCTTCTATTACTTCGCAGTAGGTGGGGCTTGAACCCACTTCGCTAGGTATGCACAGGCACAGAAAGAAAGCTAGACGCGTTAACCCACTGAGCTACCGTCCCAAAAATCTATTGCAGCTTATCAATTTCAAACAACGAATAAGATTTATAAAAAACAATAGTTTGGTATGAGTAAACAAGTAAATTTTCAAAAATTGCACAAAATATCCATCATATTCTTCTGAATGCAAAGTCTCATTTTTTTAGATACTTATCTATTTAGTAGCTTCAGCAATCATATTTCGTGTAATTTGTTGAAAGCTTGAACAATTATTGCATAATTTACTGAGATCTTCGACCTCGTCATAGTATACTTTGTTTTTTACAAAACTCTGAACAAAAAAATCTAAAGGATCTAGGTGAGGTGAGCGAGGTGGCCACCTTACTGGTCCATAGGTATTCGAGGCACCCTAGAAGAAAAGTAGATAATAACTGTTAACTGACAGCAGGACTCGATTAACCATGTTAGTTAATGCATTTGTTCACAAATCATGATATTAAGTGATTAGGCACATCTTTTATTGCTTATTTTTTTTTGTGAAGTTTGAAGGTAATCAAATGAATGATGAATCATTTTCCGGTAAAACATTGTCAGGTATGACATACTTTTAAATTTAAAACAAAAAAAAATGTAAATAAAAAAGTCCTTATTTTAAAAAATAAAGCTGATGGTGGTCCCTAAAAGACGAAATATCATAATAAAAGTTTGAAGACTATATATTATAGTAAAGTTAATTTATAACAAAATATTCCAATAAAGTTTATTATAGAATATTTTCAATTTTTATAACCCATTTCATTGAACTTTACAACTTTTTTCTAACCTAACCGACTTTGTTGTGGTCTGCACGATAACAATACAGTTCAATATGAAAAGTAGCTACTCTGTATACTTATTTCCGCTTCATATCTACTGCAGTGGACTATTTTATCAGAAAAAGAAAGAAATCTACGGTATTTGAAGATGAGCACTACACTCCCGCTGAAGAATAAATTCAATAGTTTGTCAGATCCATCAGAAAAATTTACATTAGTATACAGGAGAATATCAACCTTATGATGATGGATTCTAAAATGGTGACCTCTTTTTATATTTCTCAAAAAGGGACCGATGTGTGCCGAGTAAAATTTTTTGCCAGAAAAAATATATCTCAGTTGCACAATCCAAGTAGTAACAATTCGAGAAAATGACATTCAGTTTCACAATATTCCTTCAAAGCCACACTAATGTATTTTATGAAAGAAATGATCGTCATCAAATAACACTTTTGCCTGCATTAATAAATAAGTCATCATAAATCCAATAAAACTGTAAATAGAAAATTATATTGTATTGCCGCCAGTATCGCTTGTTATGTTATAAAACTATTTATCAGTAATAGACAGACAATGTTTGTTCATTGAACATTACAAATAAGATAAAACAATCCCCGCATTCCTCGATCAAGGTTGAAATAAAACAAAGTTACAAACGTTGCATTTCCTATTAGAAACAGCTAAGTAGAAGGGGTCAATGAACAAGCACTTAAGTCTAATCATGAAGTAATTTAATAACTAGAATTGCTTGGTTAAGTTTGCAAAATAAAATTTGTACAAAATAACTTCTCCTTGATGGAATATTAATTAAAAAATTACCCTAATTCCTCCTACCTACACTGATAATTGTTTCATTTTATACCTATAGGTATATATTTTGTGTTGCCCCGTTTGCGATTTTAAAGATAGAAATTAATCAGTTGTATTCTTTAATTAGGTACTCAATGAATTCCATTTTTTTAAGTCACTGCACAGTAATCTAAGCTAAATAATGATAAATATTAGATACAATTACTAACAGCTTAAAATTTGAAATGTTCAAAAACCTGTAAATATATCAATTATATCTATTATTTAAAACATAAATAAATTTATGACCAATCAAGCAGGTGTTTTACTTAAGCTTCTTTCCTTTAATTAAACAGTATGTACATTATTTTACAGTCGATTTTATACTCATATCAGTCTTTGGTAAACATATATTTCATTAACTAACGAGCCAGGGTTCGCTCTTAACCGGTTATCGAGATTTTTTAATTACTATTTGAAGATGGTAACACACATTTCAGTACGCTTACATAATTTTTTACTTAGAAGATTTTTGCTTAAACTTTATTTTATATAGCAATAACAAAAAAAAAGTGCCAAAAGACACAATAAATATATCACAAACAACAA
The DNA here is from genome assembly GCA_963675555.1 of Leptura quadrifasciata. NCBI lineage: Eukaryota > Metazoa > Arthropoda > Insecta > Coleoptera > Cerambycidae > Leptura > Leptura quadrifasciata. The sequence goes on along the minus strand of OY776673.1, from coordinate 191,986,635 downwards.
TTATTTATACTGTTCTAATTTTCTATCATAAGAGCTGATTAAAAGCGACCCAACTATTGAAAATGCACCAAACAATAAAAAATTTAGACCAATCGAATCTAAAATTTTCATCATGAGACGTTTCAAAAAATGTACAAAAAAAAGATAATAAATAGGCTCAACAAATTTTTGAAACAAATTATTCGTCATTTGGCGACTGACAGAGTGACTGTACGAGAGTGTCATACTGATTTAAATTTAATTCAAACGTTTCCAGTTGTTTCGAGACATCCATTTCGTCCAATGAAGGTAAGTCGACAAAGGTTTGCAATGGAGGAGCGCTTTGCCACTCCCTGTAGAACTTGCCCAGTTCGCTCTTTTCATTTGTGCTGGCGAAGGGTGTTTTCTGAAAGAAAAAAAAAAAGTAAGTTTAACCCAGCCATATTTAAACAGAACTTACAAAAGCAGAAGCAAGGTTAATAACATTCAAAATAAAAATGAGAACGAATGGCTTTGTTAAGTACAAATCTTAATGCTACCGTAGTAAATGAGGATTTCCTTTTTTAAAACTACCCCCAAGGTATGGTAAATGTATGAAGAAGTTTGACCGCTTTTAAAATGATGGTTCGATAAGGGCCTCCGCACACGGGGCAACATGAAAGCAATTCAATAGTGATATGATATCTCCTCTCTGTCACTTCCTAGGTATAAGAATGGGAACCCACCAACGGGACGTTATAAAAGCAATCTATCGGTGATCTCCTCAACTTATGCAATCTGTTTTCATATCGCCTGCTGGTATGAAGGCATTTATTTAATGTAAAATTGGTGGGTGCTGGGGAAAAACACCGCATTTGATACGATTTTACTCTCACAGAGTATTCCCGAAAAGGCATTACAGACAAAGCATGGCATCAGGTGGCAGCAGAAATCAATTTATCAAAAGTAATTTATTGAAAAAATTTATTTTACAAAATAATTTTTGACCTAGTATATGAATAAAAGTTTTTCACTTGACTCACTCGACAAGATGAAAAAAGATGTAGTACCTTTAAAAACCAACTACCGCAATATATTAAATAGGTATTTTGGAAGGCAAAAAGCGACTGTCTAAAATTGCCCCATGTGCAGATGCCCTGTTGCTCAGATCGCCAACATCACCTAGTGACTTTTAATTGCATTCATGTTCCCCATGTGCGGAGGCTCTTAGAGATAGTGATTGCTCATCATTACAAAATATCTCGGCTCTTATTGGTCAATACCTTAAAAATATCATGTAAAATAAGTTATTAAAATATTTGTTTTATATTCCATTCAATTTCTTCCTAGTTTTAATGGTTGCCGCGAAAAACCATCTGACATCAAAATTTGTAACTCTACAGATGAATAAACTTGAAAGAACCAGTGACTTATGCCAGATTTATTAAATGCCAAATACATTTTTAAAGAAAGTTAAAAGGGTTTTTAAGAACTCAAAATTATCTCCTAATCTTTATAAGCTTATGAGGGCTTATCAAAGTTTTTATGAGGCCTCCAATAGAACTTTGTAGCTGTTGTCCAAGTAGAGTCGAGTTTTATAGAGAATTTAGAAAATGTGATTATAATCACTTTATGCTGGGGTGGCGCCAATTTATGACGAGGCGTTTCTCGTTCTCTATAGACAAGACGGAAGTACCATCTCATTTTGACACTAGAGCGTCAGTAGCGGTTGTGAATTGGTGCGGTTGCTCAGGCGCCAGTTCCAATTTTGTGTGTTGGAACGACACTACCTACAAGCTGATTACGCAGGGCTAAGCATCTCAAGTGGAGAAACGGAAAATGATGGCCTAAAAATCTAACATGCTTTGAGGTCACGTCGAACCTTCTTAAAACCAACTGCTTGTCAGAATTCTAATGATGCAGGCAAAAATCCCCGATAAATCAGTTTTATGCACAAAATTTGAATTAATGTTTTAAAATAATACATAATTTTAAAACTGTGATAAGAAATATTAGTCGGTATTTCTCTCTTGGGTGGATTTACAGCAAAAAATTATATAATGTAACAAAATGGGTTTGATTTACTTCAAAGTTTATTTTCTACTTTTTAGAGCACTTAAATAAAAGCTTTTTTTTAAATATTTTTTTATATAATTTTATTTTTTACTTTTTGATATGCTATAATCCCCAGATATCGATTTTGAGACGAATCGGATCATAAACGATAAAGTCGTCCGCCATCCAGAACTAAATTTTTGACTAGAAATTCGCAATCGGCGAACCCGAAAACCCCCAGATATCGATTTTGGTCGATTTGGACCATAAATAACAAAAGTCGTCCAACATTTTTAATTTTTAAATTTTGACCAAGAATTCATAATTGGCGATCTCGAAAATCCCCAGATGTCGATTTTGAGTCGAATCGAATCTCAAATGGTAAAGTCGTCGGCCATCTTGAAGTCGCCATCCTGAACTAAATTTTTTACTAGAAATTCGTAATCGGCGAACCCGAAAACCCTCAGATATCGATTTTGATCGATTTGAACCATAAATGATAAAAGTCGTCCGCCATATTGGCGCCGTCATTTTGAATTTCTAAATTTTGACCAAGAATTCATAATTGGCGATCTCGAAAATCCCCAAATTTTGAGTCGGATCGGATCATAAACGATAAAGTCGTCCGCCATCTTCAAGCCGCCATCTTGTTTTTTTTTTCTTATATGAAAATGTTAAAGTGTATTATCACTTGTCCCCGGACTTATACACATATGTGCAAAATTTCAAAGCTCTAGCTTAATTAGAACTAATCGAAATTTTGATTGCAAGATTTGACGATTTGACCTAAACAGACTAACTAACAAACATTGCAAATTTAATAAAAGCTTTTAATAATACCGCCTATGATTTTGACTGTGATATTCAACACCCCCCCTCCCGCCGCCGCTGTCCTCAAAAAAAAAAGGAACTCAACGAGTGCAACTGTTCTGCTAGTTGTTATTTTGTCGAAAGCAAGTTTACTTTCCATTAAAAAAAATATCTATAAAATTACGTAAGAGATAATAAAAAGAGTAAATACTAAAGAATGTTCCGTTCTTAATCGAGCTATTTACAGCGGTGTTTTTCCCGAAATCGTATAAATAGCATTATTTTGCACATTTAACCTTGGCCTTTGAATCAGCCGGCGTTCATCGATGTAAACATTGGCTCAGAGCAAATATCTGAAGACAAAAATATTTAAGGTAAACTGTCATTCTGCCTATTTACCTTTTAAAAACAGAAAAAATGCTAAAGTACATTATTGCATATTAAAACACCGTAATTTATCAACATTACATTTACCTACTTAATAATTATTATTCATGTATTTGTCTTTGATGGCTCGTTATTGAAATTAAGCGGAATTGAGTTATTTGGAAATGACGTGGAAGTTCAAAATGCAAGCAATACGCATAATTAACCTTTAACACAGATACGATTTGATATTCAATTACCTACTTAATTAGATTTGCGAGTGTATTTACAATTTATTCGATAATAAAGGAATTAATAAAATTAGGAAATTTAGGATGCAATCGACATAAAATTAGAGCGTAGGCATTTAAATTTATTATTACTGATTTTACGTGTTTCAAAAGTAGAATAATTCACCACAGAATAGGGAACTACCAGTAGTGCATTCTATGAGTCGGATAGAACCTCGAAAAAATATGAATTTTTTCTAGCCTAACGAGGCGATGCCGCCACCCCTCCCCCCCACGTTGGTGGGGGTCGAGGAGGGGTCTCGACATCACCATCGTGCTCAGCATCCTCGAAAACGGGGGGAGAAGTATAGTCTCGTTAGGCTAGAAAAAATTCATATTCCTGTCCGATTTACAGAATGCACTCAAGACTCTTGAATTTTGATGATATCCACTTATATTTATTTCTACCACCTATTGTGCTGTGATTATGCTAAGGCCCGCTCTCCCATTTCTACAATATTTTTGTTAGTTACCAATAACGGCTTCGGGAGACGAATAAGATTGGTTTTCAGTTTTAATTTTCTCCCGATGATGCTAACATAGTTAGTGAAATGCGCATCCAGCAGTGTGTTCGAATGTAGTGTTCAAATATTTTGGCGTTCTGTATTTTAGACATCAAATATATTGATTCATGAAAAATAACCCTTCTACCAACTCGCGAAAAAAAATATTGGTCTAGTCGTCTGCAATTTTTCTGTGCAGATAACAAAGGCAACAAAAACTTTACGACCTTATTAAAATACCGTTACTTTCTGTACTATTTCGTTAACAAATTAATTGAGCCTATAGGTTTTTAATACGTCGGCTTGTTTGATGACACCATACCGAATGGTTCATCGGCGTTAATAATGAGCTCGTAAAGTTTTTGTTGCCTTTTTATCAGAGTAAAATTGTAGACTACTATAAATAGCATTTTGGTACTTCTACCGCCAAAAAAGCACTTATTGGTACCTGAAAACCGACTGTGGGAATTATTGCAATGGGACATGAGTACATTTGAGGACAGCGCGAAAGTTTTTTTTTTTCTTATGTTAAACGATATGACTTTCAGAAGATAAAAATATAGGTGTTGTATTTTTTAAAATTTCATAAATTTAAAAAATATGAAGGGCATGATCCCCTTGAATTAATACCTATCTCAACTGAAAATTTAATAAACTCCGTAGATTACGCCCATGTTTCTCGTCAGTAAAAAAGATAAAAAACAGTCAACAACAAATAAAACACTTATACCATGACATTGTTTGCAAAGGAAGTCAATATATATATATCATCACTTTCCAAACAGTCTGTTTAATGTTTACAGAAAATAGCCCCCAAGATCTGATCTAATCGTTACATCACCGAGAAGATCTAAAAATAAATAGGGATCACGAACTCTTCCTTAATTTAAATAAAAATAAGGCCTGGCAGCTGTTTACGTCAATGGTACCATGATCTAGTTTGTCGTAAACAAAACAATAATGTCCGAAAACAAAAAGTCCTTGCCATAATTAGATAAATTGGATTACGTGAGTACGCAAATAAAAATTGTTAAGTTATGGTACTTTGTAGATAACACAGTTACGATTAGGATCTAATATTGTTTTTTAATATTCCATGTCATCATTGAAAAAATGCTTATCATTGGTAGATAACCATTTTGATACTTTTATAAAAATATGAATTATGTAGGTTTAGTCATAGAAAACAAAATTCATTGGATTTTTAAGAAAGTAATGCTGAACGTTGTGTGACGACTGCTGTCAACAGGAATAAAAATCTAAATATAAAAATGGTGGATGATAATAATAAGAGTACAACCCCTGCTAAAAATGTCTCATCGATATACAATCAGAACTCATAAAGTTTTATTAGTTTTTGTAACCATGTATGAGGTTTTCATGATTCTATGAGCCGAAGGTGTAGGCTTTATAAGATTTTTGAAAGCTTTTACTGTCTTCCACGTGTTATCAAATACTTCACAAGAAATCGGGTAAAAAAACTTATAGGCATCTAAAAGGAATCATAAACAGAGTTTTTAAGATTTGAAGCGTTAATTTCTTGATGTTATTTAAAAATAATTATAAGTTTTTAACAGGCGCACGAGTAAAACGAATCTTTAATAAGAATTTACTAAAGTTGCTTTGTATGCATTTGTAAGGGTTTATGAGCAGTTTACAGACGACTTTAAGGGAAATTGCCCACGAGACTTCATGAATATTGAAGATATTGCAGTATAACAAATATTTTACAAGAATTTACAATCAAGAGTTTACGACCTTTTACAAGTATTTTTGTATAAACTGTTCGAAAGTTTCAAAGAGAGATTCCATGATGTTTCTTAACAGTATTTGTAAGTTTTAAAAGTAGTATAAGTAAACATTGTTTTTAAGAGATTTTGAAGTTATGTGATTAAAAGCTTTCACTTGTTTATGGATGAAGTTCGTATCAGATTTGGAGAGGTTTTATAATCGCAGCTGTTACGAGCATTCTAGGGAATTGCAAAGAGTAAGTATTTTACAAGAGTTTATGAGCTTCTACAAGTATGTTTTTAAGAGATTTTGGAGTTAGGTGATTAAAAGCTTTCACATGAATTTATGAATGAAGTTTGTATGAGGTACGAGGAGAAGTTTTATAATCACTGCTAGTACGAGGATTCTAGGGGATTGAAGAGAGCAAGTATTTTACAAGAATTCACAGTCAAGAGTTTCGAGCTTTTACAAGTATTTTCGTATAAAATTTTCGAAAGTTTCGAAGAGAGATTCCATGATGTTTCTTATCAATCTTTGTAAGTTTTAAAAGTAGTATAAGTAAACATTGTTTTTAAGAGATTCTGAAGTTATGTATTGATGTTATATTAGAAGTATTTTACAAGAGTTGACGAGCTTCTACAAGCATTTCCGTATAAAATTTTCTAAATTTCAAAGAGAGATCCCGTGATGTTTCTTAACAATATTTGTAAGTTTTAAAAGTACTATAACTAAACATTGTTTTTTAAGAGATTTTGGAGTTATCTGACTAAAAGCTTTCATTCGCATGAATTTATGAATAAAGCTAGTATGAGATTTGGAGAGGTTTGATAATCACAGTTTGTACGAGCATTCTAGGGAATTGAAAAGGGTTACAAGAGATTGCGAGCTTCTACAAGTATTTTCATATAAAATGTTCGAAATTTCAAAGAGAGATTCTGAAATGTTTCTTAACAGTATTTGTAAGGGATTGAAGAGAGCAAATTTTACAAGAATTTACAGTTAAGTATTTACGTATAAAACTTTCGAAAGTTTCAAAGAGAGATTCCATGATGTTTCTTAACAGTATTTGTAAGTTTTGAAAGTACTATAAGTAAACATTGTTTTTAGGAGATTTTGAAGTTATCTGATTAAAAGCTTTCACATTATTTACGGATGCAGTTCGTATCAGATTTGGAGAAGTTTTATAATCGCAGCTGTTACGAGCATTCTAGGAAGAGTAAGTAGAGTAAGTATTTTACAAGAGTTTATGAGCTTATACAAGTATTTTCGTATAAAATGTTCGAAATTTCAAAGAGAAATTCCGTGATGTTTCTTAACAGTATTTGTAACTTTTAAAAGTACTATAAGTAAACATTGTTTTTAAGAGATTTCGCAGTTATGTGATTGAAGGCTTTCAAATGAATTTATGAATGAAATTTCTCTCAATCTCATAACTTTCATATATTTACCAATAGATTTTGTTTCAATTGATAGGGCTCTTTCTCTAGCCAGCAGTAACTTACTGTCCGAATTCCAATTCAGGCGGACTTTTACTGCTGCAGTTATAGGGTTTAGAAGAAACATGGCGGGCGCACGAACAGACAGACGGGCATTTTGAAAGCTGTTCAGAATTCTATGACTAACAATGATATGAATTTTTCCCCTACAAGCGATATTGACGGTTTCAGAAAAGTACCTAGTATGTAACTGATTCATTTCTCTTTGTCTAACGTTTTACTGCACACTGTGTTTTCTTATTTTAATGTAACTGTACCTACTTACATGTTTAAAATTACATATGTTGACGACCAATACAAATTCATAAATTCGAAAAGTTTACGTACATACATCACGCCCTAACCTATTTATACAGTCAAAACTTTAAATTTATCGACCAGAATTGTAATGGTTAAAATTATGCATGACCCAAAGTACGTACGTAATAAGTAATGTATGCTTTATTGATAAGGTACATTTACCTTATAGGCACAATAATTGATAATTCATAAATTATAATTGTAAATGACACCACGTTTCATTATTTTTTTCCACGTAACTAAGTTAATCCTTGGTAAAATGTTAGTCTACATTTAAGGCCAGTTTTTAAATATTCTGTTAAAATAATAATTGTTTAGCGAATTTATTGATTATCTAAAGCTCCATAATTCAAAAACTGTCAATCCCATCTACAATAACTGTAATAACTATGGAGTGTATGGTGGGATGACAATTTTGTAAATAGTGGGTGATGCCTTGACTAAGAATAAGTAGTAAGACTGAAATATAAATGTTTATTTATAATTAAAAAATAATACAAATAAGGTTTTCGTAAATAAATAACATGTGACCAGCTTGATAATAAATGCTTCTGGTACATAACGAATTCAGCACAAAATTGTAATTTTTTACAGTAAAAATAGTCATTTATGCAACAAGTGTATAAAGTGCGACAATCCCACGAGTAAAAAAAGGCACTTTACAGACGACTTGGATAAACAATTTTTTCTACTACCGCAGTGGTTAAAAAAAATATATGAATAAATTGAAATACAAAAATTCTACTTTACGCACTAGTGCAGTAAGGAGATGCCATTATTATATATTTTATATATGTTGAAGCTGAAAGATCTTTCGAATTGAGATGTTCGATGAACAAGGAGCCGTTAATATGTGTTTGTTTCTAGTATTTTAATTCTGTGGACATCAGTTCGAAATACTAATTTGTTATAGAGATAGGAAGGTAGCTTGGTGCATACAATTTTGTGATAGAGACAAGAAAAATGGAGTTTAAATCTGTTTTTCATATTTAACCAGTGAAGCTCTTTGAGTTTATGACATACATTTCATATTTTAAGATGCCAAATACAAATCTAATACAGCGATGCTAAACTTTCTGTAGGTATCTTATTTTCATTATTCATTGACAGATGGTGCATATACTTGACAACGAAAGTTAAAATTTGATAAGACGAGAGTTTCACACAGTAGTGTTTTAATATTCCGAGATAGGTAAGATCTGTGAGGAAACAGCCGTTTTAATTTATAGTAAGCCTTTTTGAAATAATTTGAGATATGAATTCTATATCTAAATGAGTTATCTAAAGTGACACCAATATTACGTATATTGTTTATTGTTTATACGAGTGAAATATTCGTATTATTGATTTGTAAGTCAATATGATGTTTAATCTTGGCACAAGAAGACTTGCTTCCACAAATTATAACGGCATATTTAGTCGGGTTTATTAGCAAGTGATGTTGACGAGAGATAGAAGACATCGATTGTAAATCACTATTAATTTTAATATGTGCCAATAATTGATATTCATTAGACTCAAAACTATAGTATATTTGAGTGTCATCTGCGTACATATGCATTTCTGAATATTTTAGATAGCTGTTAAAGTTACTGGTGTATATTGTAAAGAACAAAGGTCCTAAAATAGATCCTTGTGGTACACCCACCATTACAGGCAAAGGAACTGTATGAGTTACTGTTCATCGTTACCTACTTTTTGGGTCCTCATGTGCAAGTAGTTCTTTATGAGATTAATGAATTTTTTGTCCAAGCCGATAAAGTTCAGAATTGCCATTTGAGAGTTCGTGATTGAGAGTATCGAAGACTTTTTTATAATCCAGTAATACCAGATCCGTTAGTTTTCCTACAGATATACTGTTATATTGTAAACAACTAATGACACATTCCCAATAAATCTAAAAACGGTGAAATAATGAAAAACTAATAATAATTTGTCGATTAGTACATGCATATACCCTATATATTAACAAATATACATGGGCGAGCGTAGGTGCGTCTTTACTATGTACATACTTCGATATGCAACGTTAGTGTAGAAACATAGTGGAGTAGGTCAATTCGCCGCGCCATTCACTTCGCCACTCGCCGCGCATGTAGTCGTGCATTCATACTCGCCGTTGCAAAACATGTTGAAATAGTTCATCTCGCCATTACACTTGTTTGTTACGGTTTAAACTGCCTTGATAGCGCGATAGTGTGAAAATGCAAGAAGTATGACCTTGAATGAACCAATCACGGTGCTACTTCCAGGCAAAAACAAATATTTTTGTTCGTTGATGCATGGCAAGGTGCACTTCTAGGTGTGTGGCGAGATGAGCAACTCCCATTATGTCTTTACCTATAAGTTCCTATTGAATTGTTTCACCATCGCCGTGTGGCGATGTGCACGGCGAGTGGCGCAGCGAGGTGAACTACTCCACTATGTTTCTACAGTTAGGCGCGGTTAGTAGTTGGATGGGTGACCATTCCAACGACACATCTTCCAGCGGCTTATATATCAGTGTATGCGCGGAAGCTATACAACCTTAGGCGAGGGGTATATAGGGGATATACCATCCTTCGGAGGGGATGTAAAGCCGTCGGTCTCTTGTCTATTAAATGTTAGGCAAGTAAAAGATCCCTACTCTTCTTAAGGGAAGAGGTTCGGCAAAATTCCTGGTTAGGGGTAGCTCGTCTACAGGCGTCGGTGTTAGGCCTCAGTAGCGGAAATAAACCGACGTTAAATAAATGTACTTAAAAAAAATATATATATACAGGTGTAATTGTATAGTCGGGTGTATATTTACTGGGCAGTCAAACAACAAAATCTTTACGACCTCATTAAATACCGTTACTCTCTGTACTATCTTGCCTACAAATTGAATTATTTATCTTTATAGGTACGTAGCTTGTTTTATTAGACCATACGGCATTAATAATTAGCTTGTAAAGTTTTTGTTGCGTTTTTTGTCTGTCTAGTAAATGTACATCCGACTATATAAAATATGTAAAGAATTATATTTGTAATGGGACGTCCAAAGCTGAATACTTTTGTAAAAATCTTTATTCGTCGCCCCTATACACAATTTGTGCTTGTGGTAAAAGTCAAGTTTTTTTTTGACGTTTGAAGAAGAAAGCTTTTAAATCTTGAATTTCCGCCGCCATTTTGGTTTCATCACATTAAAATATCGAAGAATGATCCGATTGCTGTAAAATTGAAAACTTCGTTTGCACTTTAGCATTCTGAGCATAGATATGGAATTAAAAGTTTAGTACTAATTTCTACCGTGACGTAAGATGGATCCCTCCTTCATGTGACACTTTGTGACGTTTTTGATGAATCCAGTACCACTTTTAACGCGTCATGGGTTTTTTTCAACCCGTACAGGAGATCCAAATTAATCGTGATCCAAAAATACCAAAATTTACTAGAGTTGATTCAGTGATTTGGTCTTATTTCGACAGTATATTTTTCAATTATCGGTAGACAGAAACCGTTTTAAAAATAATCTCTAATTTCTTACTATGTAACGTCAGGCACCTCTAGTAGACCTTTCAAATGGCAGTGAAGTGGACGACAAAAACATTACAAGGTAATAAGGTATATTTATAAGATGACACATTAATACCTAAAGCCGCTCCTGGTTTAAATGTCCTGCCACGAAATAAACTAAATAAATCCTGATAACATTTAATTTGTTACGCCAAGGTTGCCCGAGGAAGCTTGGAAGCCCGAGGGTCTTAATATGATTGGACTATTCGCCCTTAGTTTTCTATGTATATCTTCTTCTATTTCTCACTAGCCTTAATTTGGAACTTATACCATTGAAACAATATAAGCTATTCTCTCCTTTTTCTCTTTAGAAGCGTTTTTATATAACATTTAAATTATATCGTTTTGAACGCTCACTGTGTAGGTACTAACATATTTCTCAAAAACCACTCAACATAAGATAACCTTTGGTTCCTTGCCATTGCAAAAACAACAAAAACATTTTATTGTTCAACTAATTCTATTTTCGACGTAATCGTTATCATTTAATTTATTTATTACACAAATAGAGATAAAAACAATTACTTTATCTACCTTTTTTTTGCAAAAGCAAGTTCATTGGCGCCAATTTCATAAGATTATAACGATTATAAGTAGATTTCTTTTGTTTCTCGGATTTTGTAATGTTTACGGCAACCTTATCTCTTATCTCACACGATACATTTTATGCAAAATGTGCAGATATGTTTCAATTTTGGACGCTCATTAAAGTTATTTATGGGTTAACATTTAAATGACCTCCTGAAGGGTGCACCACAAACAACATAACAAACCATATCCATGTTAGTCAAATATGCAATTCGTGGCAAGTTGAAGTACAATTTTCATATACATAACTGGAGTGACCGAATGATAATTGGTAAACAACATACGTCAATAAGGTCTAAATTATTTTGACCTTAAACTTGATACAGCAGTTTTTATTCGCAATGATTTGCGAAATGAAATAACACATGCAATGTAATGAAGTGATAATAACAGTACGAAAAATAAATCTGCAACTGAATTAATATAACCAGATGACAGTCCTTATTTATAGTACTTAAAGGATTGCGTCTGCCAAGATTTCACTAGACTTTTTTTAGAAAAAATCCCGTCGTCGAAGGCTTCCTCGATAACGAGAAAAAAGTTCCTGCAGTGTAAATTTTTAGCCGAAAAATCGTAAACAACGTTCGTCCGTTATGTCCATTATGTCCGAACAAAATGATTGATTGTTCTTTGTAATAATAATTTATCAATATTAATAATATAGTCTATATAAAATGCATGTAACATCTTTGACATGTGGCACACAGTTGCAATGATAGTAAAGAACTTTTTGTTTCTAGAGAGTGAACATTCACTATGTTTTAAAAGCATGTTCTTATAAATTCGTTTATACTCGCTTTGGGCATATCCAAAAGAGAAAGATCCGATAAGAAAATATTAATTAATTTTGGCCATAACTTTTTTTAATGCATATATTGGTAAAAAAAGTATAGGAGTACCTAAGTAATACTGACTAATAGGGACTACAGGAGCAATGCACTCGTGTCCCACAGCAGCTATGGAGGCTATGCTTGACCTACTTCCCTTGCACTTGCATGTAAGGAAGGAGGCAGAACTCAGTGCTTTACGACTGCACCAGGCACATAAATTTAAACCAGGCGATCTGGTTGGTCACTTAAGGATTCTGGAGTTAATCCATTTGAAGTCCATGACCAAACCCACTGACTCAATGCCAATCAAACAAGACTTTGACTGCCCGTTTGACGTGCTAATTGAAAGCCGTCAGACGCGCAAGATAGAGAGGCACTGCGAACAAGGGTCACTCATTTGGTATACAGATGGATCTAAGATGGCTGAAGGGGTAGGAGTGGGCATAGCAGGGCCTAAGTGTAGGCTATCCAAAGCCCTCGGTAACACCCCAACCATCTTTCAGGCAGAAATTTACGCTATAGATCTGTGTGCCCAGGAATGCCTAAATAAAGGCATCCGAAGGGCAAAGATCTATATATTATCTGATAGCCAGGCAGCACTAAAAGCTCTAAGGTCCTATACCTTTGAGTCTAAAATTGCCTGGGAATGTAGACAATCCCTGAAGCAACTGGCCAACAACAACAAGGTTACCTTGATGTGGGTGCCAGGGCATGAGGGAATACAAGGAAATGAACTTGCTGACGGCCTTGTAAAAAAATGATCTAAAGCAACATTCATTGGACCCGAACCTTTCTGTGGCCTGGCCAAGGGACACATAGCGGAGGAGATCCAAGAATGGGAAAAGAACCAGAAGAAGTCCTAATGGAGGAATACTCCAGGCCAAAGACAAGCGAAAAAGTTTATAACTTATTCGACAAAGAATGCCACAAGGCTTCTCGAGCTTGAAAAGTCCGAATTAAGGCTAATCACAGGCCTTCTAACTGACCACTGCCCCTTGAGATATCATCTCAAGAATATGGGCAAGGCAGTAGACAACAAATGCAGATATTGTAATACTGCAACTGAAACTGCGGAACATATACATTGTGAATGCAAGGTGTTAGTCCGCATTAGGCTAAAATTCCTAGAACAGGCGGAATTAACGCCTGAAGACATAGGGAAATTAGCCCCCAGGAAAATCACAAGCTTTGTAAAAAGTCTTGGAATCCTGGGCAACAACTAGATGTAGGGTAAATCACAAAAGATCTTTTAGGTCGAAGTGAAGTAAGGCTGTTCGAAGCCAAACGACCCCATAAAACAATCTACAATCTACAAGTAATACTATGACAGATGTAGTGATATGAATGTTCACTCAATAATTTCAGTAGTTTGAAAACAGATTTAATTTTAAAAATTATGTCAATCTTCGTATTTCCTAAATTTAAATCCAACTATTTCGCATATGTTTGAAATTATTGAGTGAACATTTACAACACTACTCTTGTTATAGTTCTACTTGGGTAGCCTTATAGTTTGTGTGCAATATGTGTTTTAGAATAAGAAGTTATGGTCAAAAACAGTAAATATTTCCCTATAGAATCTCTCTTTCTCTCTCGGATATGGCGACCTTAATGTTCTGAGAAGCAAATTTTGTACAATTAAGTTTTATTTCCATGACTATGACCTAACGTCCAATAGGTTATAGGCCCAGATCACGCCGAGCTATGATCACGTTTATAGTCCCGTATTTTGTCTAATGCATATAAAACGTAAGGAGTGAATTGGATAGTTAATTCTGCAATTGTCGTAATGAGTACTTCAAGTAGACTGTCGAACAGAAAGAAAGTTTTGGGGTCAAAAACAATTCAAAAAATAAAATTTAAGACGGGTCATATAAAGTGTCATCGTTGCGGTCGCGAAGGTCACATGAAGAAAAACTGTTGTTATTATTACAACGGAGTTCAATCTCAAACTACAGGGAGGAGAAGAACTGTTCAAAATATATAACTGACTGTTACCACAAACAGCAAAGAATTGTGAGTGTAAAAAGGTTAAAAAAACAATAAGATTACGTTTGACAATATTTTCAAAAAAAGTATGGTCCAAGTCTGCCTGATTGCCTGATACTCAAAAAACGCAACAAAAATTTTAATCGCCGCGGGCCATGCGGCATGCCTGTCATCAAACAACCCGACGCACACTAAAAACCTATAAAGGTAAGCGAGTCAATTTTCGGTCGAGACAGCACAAAGAGTGATGGTATTATAATGAGGTCGTAAAGTTTTTGTTGCATTTTTTATTTGCAGGGAAGCGTCGACTTAGACTATACCTATTTGCAATTATAATCATTAAATCACTGAAATTCTTGAAGATGTCCTTTACTGTCCACATATACTATATAATTTGCTACTTGTACTTTACTAAGTACATATTTCGATATGTGATGTAAAGCAACGTTAGGCGCAGTTAGTAGTTGGATGGGTGACCCTCCCAACGAAGACCGCGTCCTCGCCTCACACATCTTCCAGCGGCTTGTATATCAATCAGTGTATGCGCGGAAGCTACACAACTTTAGGCGAGGGTAGTATAGGGGATATACCATCCTTCGGAGGGGATGTAAAGCCGTCGGTCCCTTGTCTATTAAATCTTAGGCAAGTAAAAGATCCCTACTCTTCTTAAGGGAAGAGGTTCGGCAAAATTCCTGGTTGGGGGTAGCTCGTCTACAGGCGTCGGTGTTAGACCTCAGTAGCGGAAATAGGCCGACGTTAAATGAATGTATAAAAAAAAAGATATTGAAGTATTTTAACTATGCTTTTGAATATTTATAATTATTCTATTGAATATATTTCATCAAGAACCTACCGCAGATTCCATCCATATTTTTCGGTAAAGTCAATAAAAACGGGTAAATCAGGAATTAATTCTTATAGTCGGCCATTTTGAATTTTCCAATTTTCACTCTAGATTCGTAATCAGCGATCGCAAAAAACTCCCATGATATAAATTTTAACCGATTTCGTTGAAAACTTTGCGAGTTATTGAATTGGGAATGTAAAATGGGGGTGAGTGCATTAATTTTCAGAGGTATACATTTCATATGTTGCCGAAGCTTAACATAATGCAAAAGGTTTCAACTCTACATTGAAGTATTGAAGTAGTAACGATCAAGAAATGCATTAATTTCCTCTATTATTAACAATTTATTGACTATTGACTTTATTGTCAATAAATATATAAATAATTATGTGGCCCAAGGAAATAACTGTATAAATTAGAACTATAAACTATGGCACCAATACTTGGGTTACATTGGAGAATCAATTAAAGAATAAACAAATGTATTGATGAAATAGATCAAAACAATTATTTATTGTTCATTCTGATGTTTGTGGTCCCATTACTTTTTCAACAAACAAAAATTATTTAGGTAGTAATTTTTAAATTATTTAGTAATTTTTGTCGATGAATCACTAACTATTGTGTTGTATGTTTAATTGCACTAATCCAGGAGTTTTAGACTTTTGCTGCCAAATTCGTGCATTAAAAAAATATTTTTTTATTGTATTTATTTGGACGTCTTGAATGACATTTGGTAGTTACGCCATGATAAACCTGGAGGATTTCATGAAAACCGCATAGAAAGGTCGCGGAAACCGCGCACGATTAACTCAGTTTTTATGGGTCAAACGGAAACAACACCTATTATAAAAGTTGTACATCTGTAAATTCTTTACCTCAAAGGTACTATAAATTTTGTTCGTAGTACGCCATTCCTGTCGCTGTTGAACAAAATCTTAATATTTAAACATTATTTTTTACTTGTTAGTTCGGTTTGCTATTAAAGTGTTTTTTAGTTTTTTAAACTATAATATTTTTTCGCCAATCTCATCTTTTTTAATTGTCTGTAACGCATTTTCCGTTGTATAAGCCTTTGTTAAACGCTAGTTCCAACTTTAATACATACATTATGATGTAATATTAATTATGTACTACTAGCGGTTTCGAAAAGCAGGCGAGTATCAGCTGGTTTCTATATGTATCCGTGTTCATGATGCTAATTCTAAAATTAACCCAATCTAATATATTGGTGAGAAACGTGCCGAGGGATGAATGGCAAGAGAGTGACTAAAAATGTGATGTCGCTAGCTCCAACCTCAGGGAACCGGGCACACCCTGTTGTATAAGAGCCTTATCCTCAAATCGGACCTCTGAGAGAGTTGACCGTTTGTAATAAAATATATATTAATAACAGCGGCGTCTCCGGAAAAATCTCGACAATAGGTTAGTCATTTTTTAAAATTTTATCCAGATAATCCTGGTGAGGACATTAGGACAAAGTTTCAGTTTAATCTGACGTTTTGAAATGGGTGAAAATCACGTTCAAAGATTCCGTTACAAACAAATAAATAGACAGGTGAAGCTGATAAAAGCGTGTTAAAGAGGAGTTAGTGCAAGCTGGTCTTGAATTGCCCGCGGTTAAGCTCATGTCATATTTAATTAAAACCAAGTGGCCTCTTTGAAAGACTCTGTATATAAATGCTTGTTCAGTTGTTTACATATTAGATCATTTCAATTGATATATTTACACATTAACGCCTTAAATTAAATAGATATTTCATTATTTCAATTATTAATACATCGATAAGAACAACTCAACTGCAAATACGATTCTTAAGTACCTACATTGAATTAAAATAAAAATGTATTGTTTATAAAACAGTTATTAAGTAAATTAAACGTCACACATTATGACAAATCATAATCCGGTATTAACTGAACCCTATATAAAAAGTGTATAATCAATTTTAATTGCTTGTATTCAGAAAATAAAAGTTGTTTTGTTCTGTTTTTGGTGTCATTAAAGTTAACCGTGAATACGAATCATTAGAAAAATATATATTAATGTTCAATGTCGCCTGATAATTTGGTGGCAACAATTTACTAAGTCACCAATTTATTTATATCTGCCTCGTAACTAGGAGCCACCAGATAACGTGATAAATTAACATTTCTATAGTTAACTTATTCCATATTGAATTCGGAATCTTTCTGCACCGTACGTTAGAACGCTAATTGTTTTTAAAAAAATGTTTCATATTAAATATATTTTATAGTTTTCCCTTTTTGGTGATTTGTACGAACTAAAACTAAATGATATCATGAATATGTTTAATGAGACTTTCCACGAAGTAATTTCTAACCCCCAATAACCTAACCATTTTTCAGCAATGTAGGTAATTGTATCAATAACACTTTTGAACAGGGCTGAACTTTCGATGGGCTTCTAACACCGATCTAGTTTTCAACAAGGAACCACAAAAGCACTTTGGAAAGTACATTGTCGTTACACAGAGATAATCATCGAATCAGAAAAACGTCGCCGGGTTTAGGTGTACATTGTACAAACTGTTTATATAGGGTGTCCAAAAGTCATGGATAAAACGAAAGGGGGTGATAGGTAAGGTAATTTCCAACCAAATTAACCAGATATGTGGTTATCCGATTTTTGATGGTTCAAAAGTTATTTCAACTTTTGTATTTTTGAAGTCGATTCTTCCGGGTCTTGCCGTGGTCGTCGAACTTGACTTGACGTTTCGCTGATCATCCTGTCAGCTTCTTTAGAAGTATTCTAAAGACTGAATCTGTTGTGTTACACTCCTCGTTATATACCTAGGCGTCGCTTCGCTTCGCTTCGCTGGTCATTGGTCGCGCTTGGTTCGCTTCGCTGCTCATTCGTCGTGTTTGGTTGACCGTGACTTACTACGGTGCTGGTACTTGGCCATACCAGTCTCCACGTGTTACTAAGTCGATACCCATCCTCTCTGTTAAAGTTGTTAACGTTTTTCATAATTCGGATAATAGCGCGTATTCCTGTCTAATATATTGACGTCCTCGTAGTCGATTTTATGGTTCTCGTTATTATGGACATGTTCTGCTATCGCCGACCTATCCGTGTATCCAAATCTGGTATTTCTCTGGTGTTCTTTGATTCTGCACTGAAGAAGTACCAGAGAAGTACCAGATTTGGATACACGGATAGGTCGGCGATAGCAGAACATGTTCATAATAACGAGATCCATAAAATCGACTACGAGGACGTCAATATATTAGACAGGAATAGGCGCTATTATCCGCGAATCATTAGGGAATCACTGTAAATTATGAAAAACGTGAACAACTTTAACAGAGAGGATGGGTATCGACTTAGTAACACATGGAGACTGGTATTGCCAAGTACCAGCACTGTAGTAAGTCACGGTCAACCAGACACGACGAATGAGCAGCGAGGCGAACCAAGCGCGACCAATGACCAGCGAAGCGAAGCGACGCCTAGGTATATAACGAGGAGTGTAACACAACGGCCGTGAAAACCTGCATTCTACTTTTATATTTTTGTCCGAAATCGCCTAGTACGTTTATTAAGAAAGTGGTGCCAAAAATTGTTTTTGCCCTTTTCCCCTAAATATGCCAATGAAGGTTGTACCTTTCCAAGAGAAGCATTTATTGTACCACTTTCTTAGTAAACGTGCCAGGCGATTTTAGACAAAGATGCAATAGTTGAAATAACTTTCTATCGCCCGCCTTCGTTTTACCCATGACACTTGGGCCATCCTGTATATGTGTATAGATACAACCTGAGATAAACAACGAATGTAAAAATTAGTAGTACAAAACGACACTAAAAGAACAGTTCTTTATCATCGACCGGCCATATTCAATATTATTTTCCCTGAACATTTTTTATTACGGATTTAACGTTGTTCTTGAAGTTATTTTTTAGGTAAACAAATATTTTTTCCGAGTTTTGACCGTATGATCAACTTTATCTTTATGATGTAATACATTTTTTCCAGAAATTTTTTATCCAAAGTTATTAATGCATATCTCGCAGCTAATTATCAAAAGTTCGAGACATTCAAGGCCCTCAATTAGCTTTCAGATTGATACAAGTGCCCACATTGCCCCAGACATGCAGCATTGTCAGCAAGTAAAATTTACCAAGTCTACCATAATGAAGTCGTCGTTGGTGGAGACCATCGTAAGAGCGTCCAACCGGTTTTCGAGGGATGGCGACGAGGGATTTCCGTTTTTCTCTTCCTCGTCTACAATGGTTTTACTGTCATCGTTCACCGTGTCGGAGAGAGACTCGTTATCCTCTGAGTTCTTTTCAGAATGCTTGTCGGGAGATATTCTCTCAGTAAATAGTTTTCTGAACGGAGGTTCGGGGATGGTGAAGGTAGGTTCGAAGTTTCTGTTCTTCTCGTAGTCGGCGAACGCACCCAACTTCATGGTGCCGCTGAGATTGGTTTTTTCGTCGCTGAAAAGAAAAAAACAATTAGATATACAGTACAATTAACATAAATTAGGGAAACTCCATCTGAGCGGTAATAAAAGTCCTTTCTGCCGCTCACGAGCAGCACCAAAAGTAATATTTTATCAAATCAATAAAACATGGTGGTATTTAATTTATATTCAACATTTAGGGAAAATTTGCCTGTTCAATGCGGAGTAAAAGTGATTTTTTGTGCTTCGGCTGTTCTTGACAAGTATATCCCCAGGCATAATATACTACTATGTCCGACTTGCCGTCACAAAATCAGGACAATTCTTATTCATTTCATGACATATTAAAGTTTGACATTTCAGACGGTTGTGCGTTGCCATTAGCAACTCAAGTAAAAGTACTTTTTCTTCCGCTCGAGCAGACTTTTACTTCCGTTGCTTACAGCAACGCACAGCTATAGTATATTGTTTTATTAGGAGTAAAAGTGAATTTTACTCCGAATAAGACATGTTAATTTTCTTACTGCTATAAAAAAAAATAGATAAAAATTTTTGCTGTGCGTTGCCATTAGCAACGGAAGTAAAAGTCCGCTCCAGCGGAAGAATAAGTAATTTTACGTCCGCTGCTAATGGCAACGCACAGCCGTCTGGAATGTCAAACTTTAAAGCCATGAAATAAGTAAGAAATGTCATGATTTTCTGACGTTTGAAGAAAAAATAACACGTCTTATTCGGAGTAAAAGCCACTTTTACTCCTAATAAAACAATATACTATTTTATTCCAACGTCAGAAAATCATGATATTTCTTACTCATTTTATGATATGAAAGTTTGACATTTCAGACGGCTATACGTTGCCATTAGCAACGGAAGTAAAAGTAATTTTTCTTCCGCTCGAGCGGACTTTTACTTTAGTTGCAAATGGCAACGCACACCTAAATATTTATCTTTATTTCTTCATAGCCAATGGACGTTTGAAGAAAAAAGAAAATGTCTTATTCGGCGTAAAAGCAACTTTTGTGACTAGTCTGTAATTGCCGGACAAACAAATTGCCCAACAAACTCGTCACAAAAGTATCACTTTTACTTCTAATAAAACAATATACTATAGCTGTGCGTTGCCATTAGCAACAGGAGTAAAAGTCCGCTCGGGCGGAAGAAAAAGTACTTTTACTTCCGTTGTTAATGACAATGCACAGCCGTCTAAAATGTCAAATTTTAATGTTATGAAATGAGTAAGACATATCATGATTTTCTGACGTTTGAAGAAAAACAGTATTTTATAAAGCATGTTGGGACTTCGTTCGTCTGGCAAACCTACAGACTCGTCACAGAAGTATCACTTTTACTCCTAATAAAACATTATACTATTATAACAGTTTGCTGTCATAAAATACCTTTTTATAACACTAATGAAACAAAATTACTTTATTTTACAAATACTGCAAATAGGTGATTTATGCTCGCAAAATTATGTGGTCTTTCTTGTCTATTTTTTCCAACAATGTGCCAATTTTAGCTGTCGAAAATAAAGCTTTGTATGCAACCCCTTCACATTAAGGCTTTGCTGAACTCGTTCTCTTTATGGCCACATCATTGTATACTTGTACAGTTTATAATTTTTTTATTGTAATCCTTGTACATTTATTTGCATAATATAAAGATTTCATCACAATGATTTCGTTGGAAATGTTTTGTAACAAACTGGAGAAATTCAGAGTCGAATTAATAAATAAGCAGAACCTTACTTTTCATTGCCAGACAATTTACCTCAAGTCATATTTTAAAATAAACTTTCACCTATTATAAAATCTATTTGTTTATAAGAATAAATTTAGTAGAAAATGTTGTAGAGGGCTAATAAATTTGCCCACTACTGGTTTATTTTGGTGAGCCATAAAAAACAAAAAAGTTTCCGGTTCAGTCGAAGCCAACTAACGAAAAAAATCTCCTACATGCAAATAACTTGGCAAACATCATCTTAGACTAATGTAATTAAACGAAATTCATATTATCTGTTTAAATTTGCCTCAAAAATATATCAAGCAGCGAGTGAAGCAGTGACCTGCCTTAATAATCTTGCTCGAAATAGAATCCTCCCGACTTCAAAGACGTGTACCTATTTATATGCATAGAAACGTCTAATATACATCACAAAACAACTAAATCCCTTATCTCTCTATTTCTAGAATGACACGTTAACTCTCTAGACTTGAAAATACGTTCTTAACACAGAGACCTTCCATTATGTCCATTATATTTCAGCATTATGTATATAATGCTAAATATAACTTTAGATGGGCGTTGTGTGAGAAATATTAATCTGTGGAAATGCAAGCATGCTCATACAGGGTGTTAGTAGCAAATAAAACCACATTTTAGTTAGAAAAGTTATTTTTTAGGTAACTGTGCTAGTTTGAAAACATAGGCGTAATTTTTTATTAAACAAAATGTGAAAAAATTCCTAAAAATTCCGTTTTTTTCTTCCTATTTTTTCATATATCTCAGTAACTATTGCTTTCAGAGAAAAGAGTTGAATAATTATCTTGTGGGCTAGAAACATCTAGTATGCTAAGAATACATTTCCTTACTTTATGAACGTAAACAATTTCTCTTTACGTACCTCTTTGTCAGATATGTATCTTGTGACATTATTTAAGTTATAAAACTTGTTTATTAATCAAAAACATGGTAAATTTTACAAATACCGAATCAGCAGACATGCGTTACTTGTATGGGTTTGCTGACGGGAACGCATACAAGTCAGCCGACTGTATCAAGAGTGCTTCCCAAATAGAATTGTTCCTGATGCTCGGACGATTTCAAGCACCAACAGAAGGTTATGTGAAACAGGAAGTTTTGAGCCAAATAATCGCTTAAAAGGAGCACCTCGGACTGCAAGAACTCCAGCAATTGAGGTAGCTGTTTTAAATTCATTTGAGGAAAATCCCGATATAAGTACGACGAAAGTTGTCAATAATTTAAATATCGCCCATGTTCTAGTATGGAGGATCCTATATGATTATTATATCCCTACCACATTCAACGGTTTCCGGTTCTACTTCCTCGAGACTATCCGTTACGAGTGAATTTCTGCCAATGATTTCTCCAAAAAGTTACCCAAAATCCTTTATTTGACACAAAAATTTTATTCACGGACGAAGCTAGTTTTATGAGAAACAGTATCAGAAATTTTCATAACAAGCATTTTTGGGCCGAGGAAAATCCGCATGCAATCGTGGAATCTCATCATCAGGTGCAATTCTCAAATGTGTGGGCTGGAATTATTGGAAACTACCTAATTAGCCCCTTTTTTCTACCAGGCAGATTAAATGGACATAATTATCGCCTATTTCTTGATGATAATTTGTCAATTCTGTTGGAAGATATTCCTATTTTAATGCGAAATCGCATGTGGTTTATGCACGACGGTGCACCTGCTCATTTTAGAACTCTGGGACGAGAGTACTTAAACCAAAACTTTCATAATCGCTGGATGGGTCGTGGGGGAACAGAGTCATGACCAGCTAGATCCCCAGACCTAAACAGTCTGGATTACTTTATTTGGGGACATCTCAAGACTTTGGTTAATCAGCTAATTCAAACTGAGAAAAAACCGCAAAACCGCATAATAGTTTCCTGTGAAGTTATAAGGAATACCCAAGGTATTTTCCAAAGAGTACGCGACTCAATGAGAAGGAGGGCTGAAGCATGCATACTTGCAGGAGGCGGGCATTTTGAACAATTAATTTCATTCTGTTTTTTTTCAAAACAGTTATAAGTTTTTGAAATTAAGAAAAATTTCTTTTTAGGCGTACTTATTACTAAAATTAAATAATAGTTACTAATAAAATTATAAAAATCTTGCCTAGATGCTTTGGTTAGCACAAATTATGTAATTGGGAGTAAGAGAAAAAATCTCGCATAGGGACAAGCAAATGAATGCGTTTTACTTTTTAAATCGAAAACCGCCCCGGACGAAAAAAAGTCAAGGGATCATTTTGATGACAAGATAAACCGCAAATATGACAATGATATTTATTTTTAAAAAATAGTGGCGTATAATTTTTTTTATGAAAAATATTGCAGGGCATGTTAACAGGGACGCCACTGATGAAAATTTAAAAACATTTATACTAGAAAGAATGTATCTTTATGCGTACTTTGCATGTATCAAAATTGAAAAAAAACGGTTTTAGAGACATTGGGGAAAAACCGATTTTTTTTGTTAAATTTCAACACTCTGTATCTCAGAAATAAACTGGTTGCGGGCCCATGTTCACAAAATAATTTTTCTTAAAATCATCCAAGGATCAGCATTCAATTATGAAATATCCCGTAGAAATTTTAGCTTTAACCGAAAGTAATGTTCCACAAGAGAAGTGCGAGGTATAATCATTATTTTATTTAATCAAGTATTTGACTCCATGAGCCGCACTTTAGATTGAACAAACTGTAGCATTCAAGCGAAGGAATTTAATAACAAGAAAAAACATCACGTTAAATCCCACATTCTTGCCCACGTTGGCACTACGATGAGCCGAGTCTAATGTTAGCATGAGTGCATAAAAGGAGAACTAAAAAAATGCAGCGAACTGGCTCCTTCAAGGTCACATACATAATGAGACTTTGAGCTTCAGCGCCCATTTGAAAAGTTACCGGACGGCATTTTGTCACGGCGAATTGTCGTAAGGCATGAATTCCTCGGATTTCTAGGAGGCTTGGCTGTGCAGAATTCGCCTGCTAACCAATAAGAGAGCACCGAGACAAATAAATACATTAGTCGTTGCTGTATACGATGCCTTCAAGAGTTATAACATGGGATAAATAACAAGCATACTAGGAAATTGTTAGCATTGAGAAAAATCTATGAACCTTATAAATTTATATCAATTTTAGCCTTAACCGAATTTGGGGATAACCTTGTTGGTTATTTGTTTGTTAAATTACCGGGAAATAACACCAATTTTTATTTACTACAAGCTAAAGTGGGTATTTCCAATAAATAAAATACGATTAAAATTCTGGGTAATAATAACAATTCTCATGAAACTTTTAAGATATACCAAAATATAAAAAATGAATACAATACCCATCTAATCTATTCAAACAAAACACTGTTCGGGAAAAAGGATAAGTAGTGGTTTTACAAACTTGGAATAAAGTTTAAATTTTTGGACTTTCGTTACATTTCTTGGGTTATTTCAAGAAATGGAGACTAAATAGTACTTTCTATAAGTATAGTTAATGATCCCACAAAGTTTTTTTAAAGAAATCAGATAATTATGATAAATACTGGAAAAATTCCTTAAACATATACACCTAGACGTTTAATAGTGTTCAATATTAGATGTAATGCCTCGACAAGACATCTATACTTAAATACTTCACATAAATATAAACTATGATGGTCATGATGTGTAAAAGAATATGTAAATTGGAGTTATATATCTGGTGTCGTAACCATGCTCTAACCTAACACGATACGAATAGTGTACAATTCGTGTGGTTAAAATACTCAAAGCTACGGACGCAAGCAGATATTACAACTGTGCATTTCTCCAATGCTTTCTTGTTCCCTATTTGCAAAGCAGTCAATAAAATATAAAATCATTTCAACAATTTTTGACCAAACGCACCACAGCAGAAAGAACGTTTTTCTGGATTTATTAATACATGACTATTATAGTATGGTATGGATTCTTAATTACTATCCATTTCAACATGTCAGAAGCTTGTCCAGTTGAATTTAGGTCAGACATTGGAGACCAAGAGATCATCCATAAAAACAGAATCGCTTTGAAAGTGTCTATTTTAATGGAATTTTATCCGATTGTCGTACCAACCAGACCAGACTTCTATTATGTAAGTTCTCTTACAATCAAACCTCTGGCCAAATATTCATTCGCTACATCAAATGACACTGATTGATTTCATTTTATGATTTTTTTTTTTTTAAATTAGTTTTCTTATCATTTTTTTGAATTTGAGTTCGGGGTCTATTGGACCTCTCATTTCCTAGTTTCTACCAATTACGGATACAACTATCTTCAAATATTATGATCTAGTTCTCGATGTCGTTTCAACTTGAAATAAGCGTTTTTGTGACGATCTGTGAGTTTAAAAACTTTCGATCTACTACCTAATCAGTGTGTAGAGATTCTTCTGAGAAATGTAGTAGGAGACAGTTACTCTGGTAACTTTTCGAGCATCTTTCTGGATAGCGGAAAGAGGCTATAACATGGTTCGGCTGGAAACCTGCTCTAAAGACTTCTGTCAATCGCTACTCGGTATTCAACTGAGGCGACGTTTAGCAATGAAACCAATTTATGATAGCGAATCCGAGTCCTGAGCCCATAACCGAGAAATTGCTAGAACTATAGCCACCAATTTCTAGAAATGACTCGTCTCCTAGTCCATGATCATCCGTTGACATCCGGTATACCAAATGGTCGCAGTTGAGGGTCTGATATAGACTCACTTCTTTTTTTTAGTTTCTGTATTTCTGTAAGTGTTTTATTACAATTATTGATAAAATAATACTAATTCTGTAGACTTACAGAGACATTTTTCATACATATGTACAAAATTAGAAATTATTCTACATGTTGTTTTTATTTAACACCTACGTTTATTTCATACAATAAAACAACGGCACAATTTTATATTGAATAAATTATATATTTAGGAAGTGATAATTCAGAGTATCCGGTTTACCCTTTCAATAGTATATCGTGGGCTCAAGATTCTCATTTAGAAACTTATGAAACTACAATATCACAGAATAGGAAGTGGACTTTCATTGATAGTGATAATATTATTTGACAAGGCTACTTTTTAATGAGAATATATCATTTACAACTACATAATTACATAGAAATTCACACTCTGACATTTGACTTTAAATTTGCTTGTGAAGACTCTGGATTTGTCCTAAATAAATACCTTTTGCATGAGACAATGCTCAAAGGCTTATCAAAAGGGTTTTGATAACAAGTTACAAAATCAAATTAAGTCTGGATGTTAGCGACTCTTTCCCTCTCTCCCTCCATATCCCCCTATCTCTCGCTCTCTCGAAATATTAAATCCAAATTAATTAAAATAAGTAGGCTAGAGTAAAAATTACATAAAACTCGATAGCTATTGCAAATCCAGTAGTAAACTAAAAGATTGGCCAATTTCAGTCGAATATAGAGCAACCACAACTTAATTTATAAATATACTTAATGCATAAAAGGTGAATACTTTGATGGTAACCAAAACATATGTCTAAAATTAACTAACTCCAAGGGTGGAGCGTTATATTAATATTATCTATAAAGAATGTTAAGGGTTGTTGATAATTGGAGCTTAATTCAAGATGTTTTAATGGCATAGGCAGGACGCTTTTATTATGTTTTTCTTTAATTCCATTTAAAATTGATTATAATGTTATATCTTTGCCCTACTATTTTACCCATAATTATACTCATAATTAGCCTCTAGTATATTAATGGCAACGTCTTGATTAAATAATGTTTGTTTACACCGGCGAAATTCTGACCTGACCTGCTCCATCATTTAATCGAAGTTAGTATTAAACTTGAGGAACAGAGCTAATGAAATCAATATTCAAAATGAAATTGAATGCTACCAAGCCTTAATTTTAATAACATAGCGATAAGTAAATAGGGCAAAGTAACACTAATGACCAATCGTGGGAAAAATAAAAAATATATCAAATGGTCAAAAATCGACTATAAAAATTTAAATTACGATTGTTTTTTTTTTCTTTTTTTCAATTCTACATACATGTATTTTTATAAGCCCAAAATTGTGATACATAACTGACTTCTTAAAATTTATTTTAAATAAACTATAAAACCTTATCTTGTCACTATCATACCATGAAGTGATATTGTTAAGTGAAGGATAAGAGTTATGGATTAGGAACGTAATCTTTTATTGGTATTATTATTAATGAAAATGAGTCACGAATTACTTATGTGTTTACCATGATACTGTGTCAAAATAAATTTCTTATATAAGACGTAATACTTTAAAAATGTTAATGAACTCATCAAGCACCTTACACGACTTTCGATAACTGTTTAAGGAGTTTTGGACAATGCAACATGCACATTAGGTGCCAAGCTCTTAATAGGGCACACATTTATTAACATCTCATTATAGATGATTTTTTATCAATCTTTTCTGTTATAAATATTAATGTTATTCCAAGCCGAGATTCATGCGCACAAAAAGGAAATTGTATTTGTCCTGACACGCGTTAACTGACTTTCAATTTTCTTTATACTACTAAATGATTTTTTTATGTATTACTAAGGGTGGGTTGCTATTTGTCAAAAAATGGGGTGGCTGGGATTTGTAAAACTAAAAATTACGAACTGCAAAAGTTACGTATTTAAAAATAGAATTGATCTTATCCAAAGGCTTTCTACGTCCTCACTGGAAACAGGAAGAATTCGCTAACAAGTGAGACCACTCAGCATACATAAAGGACTAATTTGGTACACAAATAAGTCTAAGAAGGAAAGAGCTAGAATAGGACAGATGTATCAGTATCTATCTAGAACACTACTCTACTGTATTTCAGGCAAAAAAATTTAGCTATACTTCACAAGAACACTAGTAGAGGATACGTAGCAAACTGATCTGTTCTGCATCGGAGTTAGGCAGCTTTGAAATTAGGTCCTAATAAGGTGTCATTCAGGGCCATGGGACTGCCAAAAAGAACTTAAAATTCTGGAAAAGCAGTGTTTGAGTGCCGCGAAGATTTGAAATAGTTGGAAATGAAAAAGTGAAAAACTTGCTACACGAGAACTAACCAATACATTCCATGGACCAGAACCTGGGCTGGGGATTATCAGAAACTTGGTTAGAACGTTTATCAAAGACCAAGAACAGACATAGAAATTACTGAAAGAAAACAGGACATTTTGCTAAACCAGAACGCTAAATCACATCACAATTAAGTGTGAGGCTCGCGGACCACACTATATCTACGGGCACATCCAAACAGAGGCGGGAACCATCAACACATACCCAATCATAAGCCGTATTTGTGGCATATAGAGCTGCAATGCCCTCGGAGATTCCTCTTTATTTTACAAGTGATTCCTAAAATTCAACAAAAATATATTTTGCAATTTCTGTAAAATCCGATGATGTCTGTAAAATCTTCTGCCATATTCTGTAATTTACAATCTCTTAAGACCTTATTTATCAAGTGGTTATCATCAAGAGTGGCCGTTCTTAAGCAAGGCAAGATGAAAAATAAATTATCCAACGATGTTGGAACAAATAAACTCAGAAAGTGCATCACTGGAGACTTGGAACGATTAGCAAAGAGTTTCAAAACGTAAAATATTGATGCCAATGATTAGGGTCTTCTAAAACTAATTCATAGTTGAATTTTTGCTACCTAGACACAATAATTATTGACCTCGTAAGTTAGACTGCTATTTGTATAGAGATTCAGTAACGAAAATCTTCTGTCACAATACACATTGTATAGCGGGGCAATTGAACAGTATTATTCGAGGTATAGTCCAAGTAAGGACTTCCCTGCACTCAAAAAACGCAACAAAAACTTTACGACAAAATTATTAACGGCGCGGGTCATGCGGCATACCTGTCATCAAACAACTCGACGTGTCGCGCATTAAAAATTTTTAAAGGTAACCGAGTCAATTGCGGTCGAGACAGCACAAAGAGTGATAGTATTTTAATGAGGTCGTAAAGTTTTTGTTGCGTTTTTCATGTGCCGGGAACTGATTACTTCAACTATATTATTATAGTTTCTAGTGAACCGCCAAACTGAACCAATGTCGGACATCTTAAGGCTGCGTTTGCATGCACTTGTCAATCGCGAGTAAATTTGTAAGTGAACGAATTCATCGTCCTGTCGATAACACAGAAGCCCCACCAGTCTAGGAACCAGATTCGGTGTACAGGACCGTACGAAATGTAATCGCAACGCGTTTATTATAAAGTAATATTTAATAGCGGTGTCACCAATAGATAGTTCCTGGAAATGTGTGAACAAAAATAAATTAGAACTATTTTGCAGATATCAGTTTTAGTTAAATCGACAATCGTACATAATTTATCACCTTAATTCCTTTCAAGATTTAATATATTATTCAATATTGATTCGGAAATTGTGCAGTAAGTTTGAATGTAGTGTTCTAATATAATGAATACAACTGGTGCATCTTTTGCAGTTTTTTTATTATAAAATGTTTTAATCATAAAAAACATAGTAACTATTATCCTATTTTTCTTCAAAGAAACAGAGTTTTTTTATTATAAAATGTTTTAATCATAAAAAACATAGTAACTATTATCCTACTTTTCTTCAAAGAAACAGGGAAAAAATAAAAAGGTTATATAAATAGACATTACTTCATTTGGACAAGTTTTTTCGTAAAACATAATATTTTTAGACGCAAAATCCTTATTTTACTATAAGGAACGTAACCAGACTGCAACCAACAGCTACTCTCCGGGCTATGTGCCCCGCCGAGCGCTGAATTACAAATTACAAGCCTGGCGCGTTAAGTGTAATAATTGCATATTACCATCAAAACGCTAATGCTTCGATTGCAACAAACACCAGCCGAAAGACTGATCCTACTTAAAGGAGCTCTCTTGCCAGCCGTCACACACCACTTACAGACTGCAGTTTCGAGTTGTTGGCTCTCGTCAGTGCAAGGTAGGCATGTGACGACCGGCACGAGGATCCTTTGACTATTTGGTACATCCCGGTATTTTTACAATAGCGACATGTAAAATAGTCAGCAGGCGCCATCTAGCGGTCCAGCAGAGAGCAAGGGAGAGTTCTTCCAAAAAAAGCTTTCAAAAAGGAAAGGGATTACTTTCCGAAACGTCAGCAAAATACATTATTTCTGTGTTTATTCCGATTTATATTATTTGCAAAACATAACCTCTGACTTTTCCTTTGGCGTAAACGTCACGGGCGCAGAGGCTTTTTTCCAATAATTCTATTATTTTGTAGATTCGGTGATTTGTTTTGAAGAGGATAATAATACATGTGGTAGAAAACCCGAATAATAGGAAAGAATATAATTAAATCAAGTTTAAACGATATTTCAAATACTAAAAATGACAAATTATGAGCCCGACCCTGCTTTGCGGCACACGAAGCAATGTCACCGCCATGCATACTTTTATGGGAGCAAATATTATGCAGACTTTTCACTTTTTTCATGTTATTTTATTTTATACTACATCGTATTATATTTTACTTAAATATTTAAGTCCCTTTATAGAATATAAAACAATTTATGGTCAATTCGGGACGAATGAGTGGCACGTTCGCGTTGAATAATCAAGGAAGGGAAAATTTTGGAAACTTAATTTTAACTAGGATTAAAATATAAAATATAATAGGTCCTTGTCTTAAGTTTGCTAGTTTACGTAATCAAATCAATTCTGAATTCTGTTGGCTCGTTTTGAAGAATTGTGTAAAATAAGAATGAGGATATTTTACGCTTTACTTGACCTTGATAACGCACCCTTAAGGTGAGAATATCCGAGAGAGAGAGAGAGATGTCCGATAGGGAAATATTTACTGTTTTTGACTCTAACTTCTAATCCTGAAAGACATATTGCAAACAAACTATAAGACTACCTAAGTAGAAGTATAACAAGAGTGATGTTATAAATTTGCACTCAATAATTTCAAACATATGCGAAATAAGTAGATTTAAATTTACGAAATACGAAAATTGACATAATTTATAAAATTAAATCTAATTATTTTGCAAACAACTGAAATTATTGAGTGAAAATTCATATCACTACACCTGTCATAGTACTACTTAGGTAGTCTCATACTTTTTTTTACCAATCTATGTATTAAAAAAAAGTTATGGCCAAAAATAATAAATATTTGCTTATCGGATCTCTCTCTCTCTCTTGTGGATATGCTCACCTTAACTGCGATTAAATGCAGTCAGTGTTTAGCAGTAAACTGGTGGTGTGGTTATTGTGTCTGGCCTGGCATAATGAATACTGCCCGTGACCCTACGTACACACTCGTCTGTCTGTAGTAGTGTACCTCCATAACCTACGTGAAATCGGGCAGATTGAAAATAATTTGTCAAACTAACAATTAAACAGATATATAAACCAATAGTTCGTATTACGCCGGAAGATTTGTGAACCTGTGATTACCAGGAAGTTATACGATAAATATTTGCATAAAAACGGAATATAATTAATGATTATTAATCATTATTACACATCATTACTAGTACTTAGCCTTCGGTTTCTTAAAATGACCCACAGTAATAAAAATTATGAATAGTAATCCTTGCAATGCAAAATGAGATAATTGTTTTCGAGTAGTCATCCTTGAGACTTGTTTATTGCCATTTTTATAGTACAAGAATTTGGCATTGCTCAAAGGCTAATTCTAATAATAAAACTAACAAATATATTAATAATAATTCTTGGAGCTACAAGTGAAATGCGGATACGAAAGTTATTACTTGGTATTCACGACTAATAAAAATTTCGTAGGGAATAAAATGTAGTTTAGGACTGTGGAATTCAGTTCGGTTCGGTAGCTTTAAAATTGGCACTCCGACAAACAGACCTAGATTTAACAGGCGTCTATTACTAAAAATATATCTATCAAAACTTGACACTTAGTGGTAGACATTGACACACTTCAGGTACCTAACTGGAGTAAGCACAGATATATAATAAAAATATATAGACATACAATAGACCACATATGAATTATTAATCGAATGATTACGTACGTGATTATAGGTAAATAGTTCAATAATTCAGTTAAATTACATGTTTAAGGCACGCTTGCAGGCCCGGCTTTATACAGTAGGCAAGTTACGCGACCGCCTCAGGGCACTAGTTCCAAGAGGCGCCAAATGAACTTGAATTAAACATTTTAATTATGAACAAGCAGATGAAATTTTAGAAGATAAACACCATAGAAATTAGAAATTAGACAACCCCCAATTTCAGAAGCCAGGATTCGAACCCGGTGGTGCGATGCCAGTGTGATTAATCGCAATTGCCATCTCGCGCCTTAACCCACTCGGCTACCGACCAGACAAACTTTAAAGTTAATATTTTTTATAGAATTTTAGATAAAGTAACAACTTCTTTGACTGATAGGTTTCATTGACTGCAAAAACATTTTAATAATTTTGATTTTTAAAATAAAATTTATGATTTAAAGAGTAAAGATAAAACAGATATACTGAAAAAATGTAAAGATTTAGAAATAATATTAACAGATGGTGATGACAAAGATATCAATGGACTGGATTTGTGTGAAGAAATATGTGTTCTTTTGCTACATGTGTCTATAAATATGAGTCCTACAAATCTATTGGATTATATATATTTTAATAACTTGGATACTGTTTATCCTAATATATTTGTTGATCTACGGATCTTGTTAACTTTACCTACAACCGTTGAATCGGCAGAGAGGTCATTTTTAAAATTAAAAATTATTAAGAATTACATGTGCTCCACCATGACAAATGAAAGACTGCCAGGTCTTGCCGAGATTGCAATAGAGCAAGATATATTAGAAAAATAGATTTGAAAGACATTATTGAGGTTTTTGTCCAGACAAAAAAAGGCGTATATTATTTTAAGTTAACATTTATTTTTATATTAGAAAAAATATATTTGTAATACACTATTGATGTTTTTGTTAAAACAAAAAACACGAGTATTATTTTGATTTCATATTTTTTCGAGTATTTCTTATTTTTTCCTCTAATAAACGTTTTTCAAATATGAGTTTTTTCATCCAATGTTGGAAAAAATACATTAATTTTTTATAATGGTAGAGGGCGTCAAATTTATAAGTTGCCTCACTCGTCACCGATGTCTAAAGCCGAGCCTGCACGCTTGGCAATGTCATGCAAATATAGAAATAATCAGAGGTTCTTGGTTCGATTTCACATTATTTTAATTTTCATAAATACGTATCTTAAAGAATAAATTTCAATGCAAGCATTTCTTTTTATCGGTGCAGATACGAACAGTATAACGCATACATACATATAGGCCTGCAGGTTCCTCTAATCGTCAGAAATTCCAGACGTGGCAGGTGTGCCGTGCCGGTGTTGATGCCGTTTGTCAAACTTTTACAGCCTAAAGTAGTACCTACTTGGGTAGTAGTTTTTTAATTTGTATAGACAATTAGAAGGGGAGAAGTACAAATGTACAAGGAGTCCCAGCTAACGTGTCTCACTCGATTTTCCAGGTAGTGTTTGAGATAAATTTCCAGTCTGGGGAAGAACACAAATGGCAAATATTTATACGAATTTTGCGCTGTAATTATGTT
Source organism: Leptura quadrifasciata (assembly GCA_963675555.1). Classification (NCBI taxonomy): domain Eukaryota; kingdom Metazoa; phylum Arthropoda; class Insecta; order Coleoptera; family Cerambycidae; genus Leptura; species Leptura quadrifasciata. Next base: position 191,952,551 of record OY776673.1, on the reverse strand, counting down.
TGTCAGCTGCACTCTTGTCTGTTTACCATTAAAAAATTACAACGAATAATATTTACTCCTTCTTCATATTGCTTGAAATACACCCCTGATTTTGTTCACTTTGTGCATATCTTGCAACCAGATTATAAATTAAAATATTTGTCGAGCTGTAACCGTTACATAATGTGTTACTTGATGTGCTGTTATAATTTAGATGACACTTCATATTTACAATTCAAAAATAATCGCTGAATAAAAAATTACACATTTTCATGCGGCACAATTGCATGTGCATTGCATTGCAATAAATTATAAATTAGGCATAAATAATTACGGGAAAAATGTTATTATTATACCTATATTTAGAAAACACAAGTATTACAGATCCAAATAAACTTGTAAATCCATAAACTTTCGATTCATATAAAACCATTTTGGACAACAAGTCAATTTAAAGTATTCACTATAACTTCTGTTTATAAATCTGGCAATCCTAAAATAATTAGCAACTATCGATCAGTAAGCCTAATTAATAATATTGCAAAAGTGTTTGAAAAGTATCTCAAGGAAAGACTAATTAACTTCCTAAAGAACAACAAATTACTCTCCGTCCACCAATTTGGATTTACAGAGGGATTAAGCACTGACGACGCAATGTATGAAGTAATAAAGGAGGTAACAGATAACCTAGATACAAGTAAAAGATGTATAGCTGTCTTTTTAAATTTAGCTAAAGCTTTCGACACGGTACCTCATGAGAAACTTCTTAATGTTCTTGAAAGCTATGGAGTTTAGGGGCATCGTGCTGAAAGTCTTTAAATCCTACTTAACAAATAGAACTCAGTGTGTTAAAATTAGAAACGTATCGATTAAAAAAAAATGTACAGATTGGTGTACCGCAGGGTACACAGTATTAGGACCTATACTCTTCAATGTATATAATATTAGTTCTTTAACCAACAAAAAGATTAATGGTAAAGTCATTTCATATGCAGATGATACTGTGCTAATTTTTAGTGGAGCTTCCTGGGATGACACATGGGATCGAGTAAAATCATGGGTCAACAAAGTAAGAGATTGGTTAGATACTTATGAATTATCATTAACCATAAGTCAAACAAATTACATTGCTTTCTCTATAACATGTGCAAATCGTCCTGATTATAACAACATAAAAGTAGACAACTTAAATGATACACTAAAGGAGACTAAGTACTTAGGTATTGTTATTGACAAAAACCTAAAATGAGACTGTCATGTAACATACTTAACAAAAAGAATTAGGTGGCTCATATACAAATTTTATCTTGTAAGACAATTCTTAAGACAAAACATATTACGAACAGTGTATCAAACATTGGTGGAGTCTCTTATTCACTATGGCATAATAGTATGGGGTAATCTTTACAATAATACTTTAAAACCGTTATTGGTAGCACAAAATACAATACTGAAAATTATTTTAACGATAGACTATGCAATGTTCATAGCTTATTCATCACTTCAACTTGCTGTTTTGTACACAAGCACAGAAACGTTAAACAATATATCGATCGATGCTGTGTCACTCGAAATAAAATAAATCAACACTTAACCACACCAATAAATAGAAAGTTCATGAATTATTTAGGACCTAAATTCTATAATCCTCCATTAAATATCAAAATAATAAGCCATATAAAAAAAATTCAAGAGTGTCTGTAAATTGTATGCTGTACATCATTATAATTTATTTACTCAAATTTTGTAAAGAGTTAAAAGTGCTCCATCACACGTTCTCTAATATATAAAAAACATTTCACGTCGTTTACAGTATCTAAATCATAATTTTTATTATTAATTTTTTTATCCAAAACATTTTAAACATATGGTACAGACAGGCAGTTATGGCTCATAATTATCTGTATAGTACTTATTTATGATAATTTTGGCGTATATCGACCGCTTTCTTTTCAAGTTCTTGGAGCCCTGAGTTTTTTAAAACAAGGACGTTGATTGGCTGAACTGATAATTGTCAATTATGCACCAATCATAGTCTTAATTTTAAAACCTCCAGGGATTCAAGCACTTGAAAAGAAAGCAGTCATCGTATGTTCATACCTTCACATGTTTTTCCTACTTCTTTTCTATTCCGATTTCTTAATTGCAATTTTAAATAGATTCAGTAAATTGAAAAACAAAACGTCTATTGATAATGATGATCCTACCTTTCAATCGATGAAACAAATTAAACATCATATCATACTACTAGTAACGTATCCGATTGATTACTTAATTGAAAGTGGTTCTTTCCCAGAGAGGTATTTAAAAAATTCGCAAGTAGTACCATTATTAAAATATTTTCTGTATTTAATATAATATACACAAAATATTTAAATAAACTTTCTTTGATCGCATACGCGTGGAAGAAAGCAAGATATGTATTCCTAATTATCTGATGTTTTATTGCACATTTCATCTTAAAATCATGTGACTTTAAATAGTTTCCTATATGAAGAAATCTATTAGTATTTGGAATTATTTAAATACCCATAATAAATACAAATTAATATGGGATTTTTTCAAGCACAATTGTAGTCGGTGACGTATTTTTGAAGGGCAGTGCTTAGCTGTCGGAATCCGTACCTGACAATGAGCGTCTGTAGGTATAGGGAAATCGTATAGAAAGGTTCTCGAGCATGACGCATGCCGGAACGCACGTAGTCAATCTAGAAGCATATTTCTTACCTCTAGGAACAAATTAAATATGTACATCTTTAAAATATAGCAACTCAAAACATTATTTTATTTAAAAAAATTTAAACTCCAAGGACAATAATTTACACATTAGAAAAAACTTACGTACATCATTCATATAAAAAAATCTTGAGAAACACTTATACATTTTCACCAGGTATATAACAGGAAAATAAGTACCTAGCATATTTTAGATATAGAGCTTTAGTATTTGGGCAACAGCTTCCTCACTAATCACTAATGTAAAATAGAAACGTTGCTTTCGATTTAAGAAGATTACTTTCTTTTGTCAATACTTACATCAAGTTTGTCTTTATATTTACTTACTAAGTAATGATTTCTAATATTTTGCCTTGTTTTATTCAAATAATCATTCAAATTTCTTAAAATTTAATACACTATTTTTTGGGAAGAACATTTTCAATCGTTTGCGAAAAATCGTTATTTCTGTAATATCACGACATATTGTTTACTATGACGGAGGACGAAGTTAATCCATTAACACCGACCATGAAATTTTTGATATTGTTTTTATACTAATTTTGTTGAACTAAATTCAATCATATGGAGCGAAGAAACTGAATTTCTCCAAGTATAATCGACATCGATAAACCCTCCACTTTATAGTATTTATCGTGTGCACATGGAAAAATGCAATTATATTAAATGCCAGTAGTAATTGCCATTCATTATGTTTTGCAAGGCCAGCAATCATAAATAAAGAATTGCAGTTCATATACCTCTGCCATACTTTCGAGTTCAGTCTATATAATACAATATACCCAGGACTTGGATGTATAACAAAACTCTCTAGAGCAAGTAACGTTTGTGAAAAGCTGCAATAAATACATTTATTTACATTCCACAAATGTTGTATTTTTATTAATATTAATTGTAATTCTTTGATTTCTTGGCATATACGAAACTGCATAACTATATTGAAGCACACTATATCATTATTTAATATTCTCAATATTCCACTGATTTTGTGGAACATGATCCTAAATTATGGCTAAATGCCTCTGGTTTCGAAAAAGTAAAAGGTCTTAGTGTAGTTATGATGAAACATCTAAAAGGGAAGCGGCTTTAATACAAGGACCGTTTTCTTACCGAATATGACGGGCAGCTGAAATTTTTGTGACACGTGGTTCACGTGGACCTTAGAAACTAGTAACTTAAACTTTAGAAATAACAAACTACTATAGTCGAGGAAATCATTATAGTGAATAAGACGGTACGTCTCAGTTGGAGTGTCCCACTTAAAGGCAGCGTCCACGACTGAGAATTTCGCGGAAAATAACCCGGTATAACTACTATTGTACAGAAAACTTTACTAACAAACATGTTCAAATGTTGAGTTTTATCTCACTAGATATTAATTTGCCTCGTTTATTTTTACGATCGTACTTGGTATTAATTTATGACAGTTCGATTCAGGTGGAGTGTCCCACTTAAACGCAGCGTCTCCGACTGAGAATTTCACGGAAAAAAAGGGATTTATTTGCGAAATTAAAATCAAATCACAATGAATTGTATCAAAATTTCGATATACACCTCTGGAGTGTCCCACTTAAAGGCAGCATTCCCTTAGTGTATTATTCACGGTAAAATGTCTTCCCGGATTTACTAGACACGATCGGTTAATTAAAAATTACTACAAGTTGCTAAAGACAAATTAAAATTTGTAGAAGTTCAAAATTACCACAAAGTAAAAATAAATTCAGAGCAGTGAATTATTATCAAAAAGTCGACTGGTCAGGTTAGGAGTAGGAAACCGTTAGCAGGAGACTTAGGCAGAATATCTTCGTACTAAGTTAGAATTCATCCTGTCGGACGCACATTGCGCAAGCATGTGAGTCAGGCAGTCATCAATTGATGATGGAGCAAAATGTTTATAACCGGTAGCGTCAATTGATACAAACAATAATTTCTGGACAATTTAAATGACTGGGATCGATTGCAAATAAAATATTTATATGATTTCAGAAAAAGAATGAATTTAATAGCCCCGGTATTAATAGTTATAATTCTAAATCAAATTATTATTTTTGAAGCTGGTGCATATTGAAAATTCTGGAGCGTTAATTAATTTAAACAATTGACTCTCACGGTTTAAATTACCTGCAAATCAATTTGAAATTAAAATTTTACCTGGTTACTAAAAATAACCGAATTTAATCATCCCCGATTTGATAAAAATAAAAATATATTACTTCAGACACAAAGTTAAACTGAAAACAGATACCAAATTTCCTATTTAAAATTAGTTTCATTACAATCGTAAGACGTAATGAGAAGTAAACGCCGTTGGTGACGAGTAAAACAAAAACAGCGCGGCAATTTTGCGTAAAAAAATTTGGCGGATAAAAAAACTGATGCTACCTAAAATAACCAAAGCAGAAAGTCGAACATCTCCTTTTATGTCAACACATTCTCGAATGGCCAATAATTATATGCCAAAAGAGCAACGTTCTCACAAGTATGTGTTACACAATGTTTGTTGAACATTCGTATAATAAATGTTTGAAATATAACAGAATATTAGAAGGGGAATTACCATACATACCCAAAACTTTAAACAACACTATCGCGGATCGTGATTTAGTTAAATTTTTTTCATTTGTTTAACGTAATTGTAAATCCGTTGATACGTGATGTTTTTTTCCTAACAATACGGCAATAAAATTCGTTACGTTGAGATAAGTCATTTAATTAATGTCTATAGTTGACATTTCTTATGGTTCAAAAATTACATTCCAAAAAACAAGATAATATTTATGTAAGAAGCATTAGATTCACACGTTCAAGCCAAAAATAGAATTAACGATTATACATGTTCACTCATATGTTCTGAATTGAAGAAAATTGAAACTTTGGGACATGTATGCAAACAGGGTACAGCTGATAAGTTTGGATAGAGTTCTTCAATCTTGTATAATGCACAAATCAATGGCATAACAGAGAAAAACGGAATAAAAAAATATGATTTCGTAATTTGACAGTTTCTCCTATATCCCTCAACAGATTCAAAATTCAAATTAAAAAAAAAATGATAAGCATTTAGAGAACACTCGATAAAATGGCACTAATCTATTTAAAACTCAATACAAAATAGTCCAGCACTATTCGATCGACTGTTCTTTAAAACCCTGTCAATTTTTTTTTTTTAAACGATTGAGAGATGTACCTACCTTACCTCAAGTAACAAAACGGGACGGAAATACAACGAAATTTTTATAAAAGGAGCAGAAACCGTTTACCACTTGCTTCAATATCTCTACAAGTATGGCGTTGAAAATGAACAGTCAGAAATAGAAACTTGTAAGGCTGAATTTGTAAGAGGCCACAATTCTTTTTAGAAAAAATTGAATCACTTTCAAAGGTATCACTGAAGTTATGAAATAACTTCATAAATCAATCATTTTGCCGACGCGACGTTTTTAAAATTGCACGTGTTATTCCACTTTTTAAAAAAAGCTGTCCAGAAAACATTGACAACTCTAGACAAGTATCTGTACTTAGCACCTTATCTAAAATAGTAGAAAAAGCTTTTTATGTCCGTTTTGTAGAAAAAAAATAATATTTTGACGCCATCACAACACGGATTTAGATCTGGTAGATCAATTTAAACGGCTTCTTGTCATTTACTTAATTATATGCTTGCTTAGATGCTCGTAAATACGCTATCTTAATATTTATTGACATATCAAAAACTTTCGATACTATTGACTGAGAAATACTGTTATCTAAATTGTATCATCTAGGATAACAATTACTTGCCCTGAGCTGGATCAAATCGGATATGAACGAAAGATCATTGATAATGAATTACAATCATATTAATTCAGGGACCCATAAAGTTAATCTGGGAGTTCCGCAGGGCTCAGTCCTAGGGCCATTATTATTTATATTATTTGTAAATGACCTTCCAGCTTACATAAGAAATGAGGGGCATATTACTATGTTAGCAGATGACACTACTATTTCAACAACGGCTAGTGTAGATGAAATTCAAATACAGGCTGAAAACATCATTTATATTTTAGACGCTTGGTGAGATAGTAATAAATCATTATTGAACATTACCAAAACTGTAATAATTAATTTTCATATCAGGCGATCTTTACCTACAAATTTTAAAATTTTAGACCTCGAACTGGAAGATGAAACAAAGTATCTTGGTACTGTTCTAGATTCTAAGTTACTATGGGATAACTGTATCAATATTCATTGTAAAAAATCAAACACAGCTTATTTTGTATCCTAAAAATGAAAGGCATTTTGGATGAAAACGGCCTACTAAATATTGATTATGCTTTAGCCTACTCACACGTCTCATTAAACATTATGTGTTGGGGATGTCAGAGAAATGAGTAGGGTATTTATTCTACAAAAAAGACGAATTCGATTATGTTTAGTTTAAGGCCTAGGGAAAGTTGTAGAATGGTCTTAAAGAAAAAAAAAACGGACATGTTTAAAGTAGACTAGACAATATCTTAATATGTTCATTAAAATATCAGATACACATTCACATCATACTAGACATGGAGAACTCATTATTATCCCAGCTCATAAAACTACCACTTATAAACATTATTCATGGTCATGGTGCCATTGTGTGTTTGTACAAATGCTCTACCGGCAACAAGAGAAATCAGGAGCACTAATTTATTTAAAAATAAAGTTAAATCAATCTTAGTGTAGCTGTTTTTTTTATATTTTTTTCTTATTTTATATTTGTAATTATAGATATTTTATACATATATTTGTTATTTAAATTGTAATGTTATTTATTGTTGGTCATATTTCCAATGTTTTTTTATCTTGACATGCCATATGTTCCATGAGTAAATATTATTGTTATTAATAGTAGTTCGATTAATTGGACCTTGTTACCTAATAACGATATGGAATTCGGTTAAAAATGCGTACGATTTTATTATTTGTTCCTTTCTGCCTCAATTCCAATATAGATATAGGGCAACAAGGTCCAATTAATCAGAAAATTATATGAAATTTTAAGTCACAATTTTGAGGATGGTTAAATTTTTAGAAACAATTTATTGCCCTTATAAGTGGCCACTACTAAAAATTTCTATTTATTACCGGTGCCTCCGGCAAAAATTAGAGAATAAAATAATTTTTTATTCTTGTAGTTTCTGTCGCAGCAGAAGTAAATATACGTACATGCAAGTCAAATAGGGAAACGCCCTTTTTTTCTTGAAGTCGCTCAAAAACAAATTGCATGGAATAATATCACACAATAATGGAGCATATTCACGTAGATTAAAGGTGGCCATACCCAAAAGTGTAATCCGATTTTTGGCCATAACTGTTTTTAATACATGATTTTTAAAAAACTATCTAAGTAAAACTATAACAAATGTAGTACCTATTATGAATTTTCACTCAATAATTTACAGTACTACGAAATACGAAGATTCTTCAATTTAAATCTAGGTACCAATTTTCCAAACAACAGAAAATGGGTCAATATATCTCAAGTCGTCAAGAAAAGAACTGATTATTTGCTTGACCACTTAAAAAAAATTGATTACTTCTGTGCATGTTGGGTAGTTCAAAATCAATCGTTTTATTTTTACATTATCTGCTTCAATGTTTTTGAGGCTGAATTAAATATAGTGACCAAGTAAGCATGAAATTGTTGGCACTTTATTTACCTCCGATTTAATAAGTTGCCTTTCTCGTTACCTTTATGCCCTGCGAGGAATTAATGAGTTAGTAAATCTGTTGTGAATTAACGATTTCATCATACCTTTGTCTTCAACGACTGATTGACCAATGTACGGTAGGCATTGCTACCACTCCTGCCGCGCCGGCAACATCTACGCTGGGTCGGTCTGAAGTAAAGCTGGTTGCTAGCAGCAAGGATCACATGGCGACATGACATATTATAGTACAGGGATAGTGGATAAGAAGTGTAGGTGTTTCGTTTCCGTAATGTGTCACGATATTGAGTTTTTATGCTTCTCTTTTTGTGTTTTTACTTCTAGAGTCGTTCTTTTGTTGCCTTCGTTTCCGGCAACGCATAATATATTTTAAGATATTTTCAAATTATATCCGCGTAATTTTTAATTGTTGGTTTATTATGCCCTACAAAGGAATTTTAATAGCATATATTCGCTAAATAAAGATATAATTATTATCATAATTCCACTTTGGATTTCTTTATTTCTCCTTGGTTTTTTTTTTAATTTCTATTTTAGTGTATCCTCAGTATTTTTAGCTCGTTGCTGTTCAATATTAGCGCTTTCTTCAGTAAATGTGGTTCCCAGTCAACTAAAACCAATATAATGTAACAAATGCTTTAAAGATGATGGTTCTTTTCATCTTCCATTTTCAAATTCAACGAATTGTCTCATGTTCCAGCTATTTAGATGAGATAAATATACATTTAGTTTTAGGAAAGTTACAATTCCATTTGAATGAATACCAAGAACTCGAACATTTTTATTAAGCTTTTCCTCGACTGTAATGTAGGTAATATTAATTTAACTTTATTTGAACAATCAACTATTAACAAAGTTTGTTCACTAAAACAAATGTACGCGTGTAAATAAGAATATTAGTAGAAATTCTTAAGTGTCCATTAGCCCTCAGTTAAATTTCTAATATATGAATTATGAAATCTACGTGTTAACTGTCAATATACCAAACGGAGAGAACTTTTTAATTAATATAGCTTTCAATATTTTCAAATTATGTGTTGTTCATGGAGATGAAAGTAAATTTACTGAAAATATTAACACTGACGATTTCAGTGCAATACAAAACAATCATAAAAGACGATTTCTTTATGTAATTAGTCCTTGTCGATGTAAAACAATGTATTATTTGCAAGACTTATTTAACAATCAAGATTTTAATAGTTTATCTGATTGTGAAAAAAATTATTTGGCTCTAAAAGGTAATTGATTGTTTCGCCGTTAATATACTATTAGTAATTTAATGTTGCTTGAATTCTAGTTTGAATTAATTTACAACTTTCTTTCTAACGATTATAAATTTTGTACAATTTTGTTACAATGTAAAAAATTCCATTTTTTAAAGAGTTTTAAAGAGCTGATAATAGGCAAATTCATGCATTTTTAAACTTCCAAACATTTATAGATCCATTTCACTTTTATCTGCAGTTTACAGCAATTTACAGAAGAATTCAAAACTTTTGTTTTAAATATATTATTTGTGATAAGCAGCACGAGTTTCGTAAGGGTAGGTCGCCTCAGTCAGCAATTCTTGCTTACTTCAATGAACTTCACGTACATTTGATTAATAATAATAATAATAAATGTTTAGGTAGGACTTAATAGGCGAGCGGATATCCCCCAAAAAGCGGCTTAGAATAGCAGTATGTGACCATGTAATCCTAATCGCCAAAACTAGTTTATTCCTATGTTTTTGAGGTCGCCAAATACGAATTCAATCGCTATATCTCCGGCGGATTTCATGATTTCTTTTTGAAATTTTAACTGCATATTCCCAATGCCAGTAGCAAAAAAATCGACCTTATTAGAACATTTGAAAATCAAATGACGAATTTTTAGAGTTGCACGGACGCATTTTACGAGTGTTCATGTTCTATCGCAAAAGTTGAGTGATGAAGTTTCGAATTTCGAGAAACGAATTGTTTAGTGTTAAAATATAATTAATAAGGAAGTTTTTTGACAAAGTTTCAGCCCTCAATGTTTTATAGAAAAAAAAATATGATTTTTTAAAATTGATTTACAAATATTGGGGTCTCTATCCAGGGCTATAATATTCTTTCTTACATTTTAATTAATTCCCACGGAATAGACTGTTGTCTGTCATACAGATGTGACAACACCAAGCATAAACAAACATTTTTTTATACATTGGTAAAAAATTAAAATGGAAAACGCGCGTAAGCAGACGTCATTCATCAATTAATAGAACAAACGTTTAGTAATGATTACGTCCTGTTTACTCATAAAAAGTAGGTCCGCAGCTTTTTATGCAGGAATTTAAGTAATGCTATAAGCATGAAGGTAGACAATTACGTCAGAAACACAATGACATAAAATATATACCTCTACTATATACGAGTAAAATATGTTTTGGACATTGACCTCTTAGTAATAAAGTTTCACGTTTTATCTGTTGGATTGTTTTCAAGTGACGTCAGCAGCCCACCAACCATACATTTAATGACAAAGAGTTGTGACATCGTGTGTAACGTTTTTTTTTTCACATCTACTTACTTACACATAGAACCGGAAATGTAACAAATTCCGCAACTCTTTCAAACACACTTACCGACTTATGCTAAAGCAAAGAATGTATAGACAAATCAAATTATAGTGAGTACAGTGATTGGAGATTGTAATTTAGGAATAGTGACATGTTGATTAAACCTTTTCATTGAGTGACACGCAAAAAACCATTGGTAATAAAAGTTAACTAAATTCAAAAAAAAAAGTTCAACACAATTTCACATTTGACAAAATTTTACCAAAACAAGCAAAGCAAAATGTTTCAAAGGGAATTTTTAATCTGCAGAAGAGAATCTGGGAAAGCATATATTTATCTTTTATGGTAATAAACTCATTCCTCGAACTATGGCCGTATAAATGCTGCCAGTTATTTCTAATTCAGTGTTAGCACTTCAGAATCATACCATATATTCCGCAAACTTCTTGAAGCTCTAAAGATGTCATTTTGTATCCCATAGTTTTCTCGTCGTTTCATATCAAAAGTCGTGGTGCAATTATTTCGTAATTTTTATTGTTTCTCTTGCATAAATAGCGGTCTTGGAAAGTATTTAAATTTGTTTGGGAAATAGTAAAATCCGAAAATCTAACACATGTCCTAACTCTCGGGTCTTAAAGTAGAAAACAGTTGATTGAAAAAATGCGGCACAAAAATATCTGTAATTACCATGTAGAGCAACCTTTTGTGTATTAGGTGCATTATAAAGCAATATAAACTTATGATTCGATTAATGGTATATACAGGATGGTTTTAAATTACGGGGCAATACTTCAGCTTTCGATATTAGACAAAAATAAAAACGAAAAAAAATTCATTCACATTATAAAGACAAAATGTAAAAGTGTGTAGACCCCACTTTCAATGCAAATTGTAGAAATTCGAGGGTCCTTCGACGTACAGGATCTTCATTGATAATGTGTGGAATTGTGCATGTTGAAAATTCCAGTTCAATTGAAATTCGGCTGGTTCCGTCTATAAGATTATCAAAAAAACTTAGGACTCGAAAGTGTTGGTAGATAAGGTGATTAATATTTTGATAAGTACAGCACATTTAAAGAAAGTCTTAATAAAATGTTACTTACTTGCTACTCGATATCCAGAAAAACGGAAACCGTCACCAAACACTGTAAAACGCATACTGGAAAATTTTAAAAATTATGGCTCTGTCAAGGCAAAAATGCAAAGAAGAAAGCCTATTGTTGATGACGAAAACATTGAAATAGTCATTCTGGCATATTTTCATGCATTTCCAAGGATATCATTAAGACAAGCTGCTCTGGAATCGGGACTATACAAAGATTCAATTCACAGAATCTTATTAAAACATAAGTTTCACCCGTTTTCATTCCATATGGTTCAAGGATTAAAAGAAACAGATTTCCTAAGAATACCGAATTTTTGTGAGTTTATTCTAATAAGGTCTGAGGGTCACGATTTTTATTTGGGAAATATTATATGGACAGATGAAGCAAAATTTACTAAAAATTGACTTTTTAATAGACACAATTCGCATTATTGGAGTGACTCAAATCCTCATACGTTCAGAGAGCGAAATTTTCAGGAAAGTTGGCAGTTCAATGTTTACTGTGCCATAAGAAACGATAGAGTGGTGGCATTACAATTTTATCAGGAAAATTTAAACGGTAAATTAAATTTCCTCTTCTGCTAATATGTATGGATAAATTTTTGATTTCTTTTTTAGGTGAAAGATATCTGAATATCTTACAACATAGAAATATTTTATATCAGCACGACGGTGCTCCCCCACATAACGCATATTTAATTAATAATTATTTACAAGAAACTTTTTATGATCAATGGATTGCCAATAATGAACCTTTCTTATGGCCTCCTCGCTCGCCCGATTTATCAGTTCTGGATTATTTCATTTGGGGAACTATTAAAAATAAAGTATATGAGAGCCCATTAACAACCATTGAAGATTGTCTGCAAAGAGTAAGAAATGCATTTCAAAACATATCACAGGATTCAATTAGAAGAGCTACCCATGAGGAACTAATCCGAAGGTGCGAAAAACGTGTCGAGGTTCGAGAGCGGAATTTTACAATTATTAAATTAAAATGAAATCATATTTTAAATTGATCTTATCTCTGCTATTTTAATTTATGCCATATCTTCAATTCGATTAATACGCATGTTACAGTGTTAGTGTTATTTTGCGTTTTTGTGGATATCGAGTAGCAAATGTGCTGCAAGTTCTTGATATTACTTTATCACATTCTCCATAAATAATAAACAAATTTAAAAAGTTTTCGTTGGTATAATTTAAACGTGCTGGCATTTTTTGACATAAGATAATGACAGATTGTTTCTAATCATGGCTATTTTGATGAAATTCATGAATTTCTAATAAAATCCCAAATATTTCAAAAAGTTGTAACTTTAACCCCCACAATGGTAATATCAGAAAAAGGGGAATTCAATTTTTTACCCAACTTGACGTAAAAAATACAGGGTGTTCCATTTGACCTAAACAAGTTTTCGCGGTTTGAAGTTGACAAAATGTAACGCGAAAAACGAAACACTTGGTATGATATTATTGAATTTATTTCAGTTGTAGAACGTAGTTCTCCTTGTGCTCTTTTTATGTGACAAGAAGCAAATGAGCATCTTTTACACGAAGAAAGTTATAGCGGTTCTTGTAAACCGTTGCACCTGTCAAATTTTCTATAAAATGTCAAATATTTCTGAAACGGCTAGGTTTAGGTATAGGATATGCTACATATTTTCGACTCAGAATTGTATGCTCTTTTCGAAAACCCTAAAATATATAGGGTGTTCCATTTGAAATAAGCAAGTTGGTATCGACTTCCGGTATAAGCGGAAGTGCCAGCTGCTTGTAATTATTTTAGTTGGATTAGCCACACCGACATTAGTAATTATCTAAATTTTCAAAATTTTCTGATGCGTACTTTTCTCTATATCGATCGATTCAGTTCCCGGTGAGACACCCTGTATACACACAGACCAACATTTCTTACTTTTATTTGACTTCAGTGTGTTACAAAACGGATTTGAGAAAAAAACATATATACCGGGCACGTATATTTGAAAAATAGTATCCTTTTAAAGAGAATACTTCCTGTTTCTACATCTAGTCCCTAAATGGGAAGGCTGAAATAGCTAGTTGCACATTAGTTGTAAATAAAAGTCTGGTCCTTTGCATTCTTAATATAAAAGTGCAATTTCTTGCAACACTACCATCACAATTTAAATAAAGACAAAGGCATATTCCGGAATAATGGCTTGGTGGTGTATCCCCGGCTATTGTTCTGTAGGATCACGTTTTTGTAAACGTGATTTGATAACCTTGTCGCCTACAAGTATGGTTTTATTTAAGGATGAAATTTAAAATGTGCACAAACAACGTAATGAATACTGTCAGCCAGTCGATTTATGTGCCAACAAAGTGAAATAGTTAGATAAGATTTTATTTTAAGACAGACACCACTTCAAGAAAATTCTTCAAAACGAAAACTCACACAAAACCTTCAACATGCCGATTAAACTTGCCAATTATGTCTGAATTTTTAGTTAATTGAAACCTCTTTGAAATAATTGAAATATAGTTTCATATAATAAGTTTATTTACTTTGAATTTATTTTCATTAAGTAGATACTGTAATTTAGTTATTATATAGAGCGGACCATTAATAAATGATCTTATGCAAAATTTTGTGAGAGAAATTGATAAAAGTGAAAAAGGCACAATATCACGTGATGAGAAGAGAAGAAACTAATTCGTGTTAGTTTCAAATTGGTAATTGCGATTATATTTGAAGATAATATTGAGATTGTGGAATAATTAAAAATTTGAGGTTGAGAGGGGATATAAAAAATAAGAAGAAAATTGTGAAAATTGAAGGGAAAGAAAATTTTGGAGAAAATAGAATATTGGAATAAAATAGAAAGAATAGAGTTGGTTTAACTGAAGAAAAGTAAAACGAAGGAAGACAAGCAGCTAAATAATTTGGAAGAAAGAAATAGAAAATCGGGTTTTTTAAGACTTTGTCAAGTAGGGGAAAGAAGAAAAATTATAAATTATTTTAAGGTCAAGAAAACGATTCCTGGCGGAAATGGAATATCATTTGAAAGATGAAGGAGCTTAGGAGGTAGTAGCTGGAAATAAGTGATACTGTGCGTCTGGAAATAATATTGAGCTACGCGGACTTAAAAGGTTGTAACAAATTCTATACAATTTCATGTTCACCATTTTATAGTTTGAAAATAATTAAAAAATATTTTAAACTGGAAATTTTGACAATTAACTTCATCTTTATTAACAAATTTTATATTTTAAATTTAATCATATCCAAATTATTTTAATTTTAGAATCATAATTATTTTACTTAGCTAGACAGGGAATTTTATCTTTTATTTGTATGAAATATCTGTTCTCGCAGTACATTGTTCAGTTGATTTGAAATTGTTTTATTGCTTATGTGTTTCTATATCAGTGTTTTCCATTGATTCCGACCTTTCGACTTTCAGAATTAAATTTAGAAATTACATTGTGTAGATACAAGCTGCCCCTTTAGAGGGGACAGGAGGAGCCGGCATGATTTCTCGAGGTGACATTTACTAGAAGCAAGTAATTACACTAAGATGAAAGCGTAGGACTTAGTTTGATGTTTTCATTTAACTATCACTATCACTGTTACTTATAGTAGAATGCAGGTTTTCACGACCGTTGTCTAATGAAGTAGTTTCTTTCGGGTCTTGCCGTAGTCGTAGAGCTTGACTCGACGTTTCGCTGATCATCCTGTCAGCTTCTTTAGTCTTCAGAATCTTTCTGTAGAAGCTGACAGGATGATCAGCGAAACGTCAAGACAAGTTCGACGACCATGGCAAGACCCGGAAGAAACTACTTCATTATCACTGTTACTGTTAGATTGCACGTTTGGAATTTTGTAATGGTAAAATTTATCAAAAGCACATTTTCATGTTCAAGTTTCGCTATCGTAATGTAATGACCGACTTAGAAGAACTTATAGGGATGTTGTTTTTGATTTTAATACATTTCGGTGAGGAATTTAATTTGAAACGAAAGAGGGCAGCAGTCAGCATGAGAACCTCACACCTGAACTTACTGAAAGTGTCAGAAAAATCATTAAAATTCCTTTAGAATTTGTTCCTATTCTGGAGTGTCAGTGGCATTGTTTTGTGGACTTGCACCTACTTCCAATCGTCTTATTTGCGTCCAAGAGCTTCATAAAATTGACTAGCCATGTAGAAAGACATTCTAAGTGGATTTTGGATAATTTTCCGAAACGAGTTCTTTGACAAAACTATCTCATCCAACGAAGTTTGGTCATCTCAGTTACACTGGTTTCCTGAATATGAGAATTTGGAGTGCCGAAAAACCGGAAAAATTGTCGAAGACCCTCTTCATCCGTAGAGAGTTAAAGTTGGGTGTACCATTATAACAGAAGAATTATCAGCTTTTCTTTATGGAACATCAACAGACCTTAGACATTAACAAGATTTTAATCTCCATTAATCAGTTTTATATATGAATTTCCCCCAAGATTATCTAACACCTATAAGGTTGTTTGCTGCCTTTGTTAAAAAAAATGTAGAGCCACCGGGAAAATACTTACTTCGCAGCATCCGATATGTTAATCCAATTTACTTTGTGCAAGAAATTAAAATAATTCAGGTTAGGTAACATTGCAGTAACGTTTCTTTCTAAATTATTTAATTAACAGTCGACAAATAGTTTGCGTTAAGTAATAACAATTTCTTTAAATTTAAATACATTACTTAATGTACCTCTCAAGGTAGTATCCTTTAACTTCTTTTATTGTTTATACGCTTTCGATTCTCATACATTCCTAAAAATTCTAAAGTAATGCCCAATCGATCAATTCAACGATCACACTCAACCAGATTTTTGCTTTAATTATCTATTTTATAGCAAAACAAGATTAATTCTGGTCCAGAAACAATAGACGTTCATAAAAAAATTACATCCTGTTTAAACATCATGATAAATTTACCTTCAACTTAGTCAAATTCGATTACATCTCTGAAAGGTTTCTAGAAAGTAAATAATTAAATTGAGATGAAATATTTCAACACCCGCTTAGTCTGTGCAAAATTGATAGGCATCAAATTCTTGTAGGTATTTAAAAATTTTAAAATGTATTTGGAACTAAGTTCGAAACGACAAATGCATAAAAACAATAGACTTTAATTATTTATTAGGAATTAGAGAAAACAGTTAAAATAGGATCTAGTTTAAAATGCCGGAATGCGGAATAAAAAGTTTAACGAAACTTGCAGGAGTGGGTTGAGCGCTAACGAACGAGGTTGGGCGCCAAATTTATTTATTTATAAAGTATACAATTCTCCACACAAACACTTGTAATAATAAAACATAATATATGTGCTATGTGCCCCGCCGAGCACTGAATTACAAGTTACAAGCCTGGCGCGTTAAGTGTAATAATTTCATATTACCATCAAAACGCTAATGCTTCGATTGCAACAAAAACCAGCCGAAAGACTGATCCTACTTAAAGGAGCTCTCCTGCCAGCCGCCACACACCACTTGCAGACTGCAGTTTCGAGCTGTTGGCTCTCGTCAGGTCAGGATTTAAAAACCGCTGCCCAAGGAATCACTACTCCAGACTTTATATCAAAGTCTTATACACACTAAATTCCAATGTAATATTTTATTCCCTTTAATAATAGGGTGGGGGTGGCAATGAGGGTGGTAGAGGGGGTAGCTAGCGCCAAAAAAAAATTCTTTTATACACACTAAATCACATTTTAATTTTTTTTACTCCCTTTCATAATAGTGTAGAGATGATAGTGGGGGGTGGCTGATGCCAAAAAAAATTTTGAGACCTTGATTTTTCGTACATGCACTAAATTGCAATTTTATGGACTGTTACCTGCTTGATTTGCCTATTGCTTATTTACCCCAGAATCCTTCAACGGAATTAGATCAAAATACAATCTAGTTCTAGATCTCGTTATAATACATAAATGTACCAAATTTCAAGTCAATATCATAAACGGTTCCAGAGTAAACGAGCGCACAAAAAAGTTACAGACAGACAGGCAGAAAAATCGTTTTCGCTCAAATTTGAAATCTCGAGGTTTCACGACATTTTAAGCCTATTTCAACAAAAAAAAACCGTTATTATACTTCCACTGGATGTGGAGGTAAAATTTCAAAACCGGAAATGCTTAGGTCTCTTGAATGAGCCTCTTAAGTCTGGATGTAGGTTTGTCTGGGTAAGAAGACGGGGTCCTACGGCTTATAGTATTTATATTTTCAATTCATGATCGCCTTTATGACGTGTGTTTATTGTCAAAAATAGAAAGACCAGCTGTTGCAAAGTGGTTCAGCTGAATTTGGTCCAAAATCCAAGGACACCATCGTTGCAACAATAAAAACTTTGTATTTTGAACCTCTGGACCATTTCTATTATACAAACTGGTTTTTTACATCAAAATCATAATCACAAATACATAATTTTTGCGAGGACGGAAAGTTAATATAAACGATTTTTAGGAATAGCTCATTAAAAAAATTGTGTTAATCAATTTGATGTATTTGACAATACGAATTTACAGTGAAATATGAATCATAATAAGCAATGAACTTTGTTGATAATGCAAAGATGGTCTTGAAATATAACACTTCAAGGTATGTGAATCTATATTTAATCCCTAGAGCCAGACATATGATTATTTAAGGACTAGTAACATACTATACTGCGAATTTTACCTGGAAAAATTCATGGTAGATCTGAAAATAGGTTTACATAATAACATACCAGGGATATTTTCAAAAAAGGCATGTTTTTAGGGTGGGGATTTGTGTTACGGAACCAAAAAAAAAAACTAGCCAGTGGTATAATTAAATTAAATTAACGTATATTGTATTATAAAACATAAACTTGAAAAATCAATAACCGAGACGGCATTACCCCTTTCTATGTAAAAAAGTTCAAAAATAATATTTTTACCTTGTAATACACCACCTGTTCTGTTAAATCATTACTTAGTGGTTGTTGATCAAAAGGAGAAGAAGCATGACATGCCCTGGCGACATGGAGACGCCGGTGGTTAAAAAAATTAACGAGTCAGACACACGCACATAAGAAAAACATGGGGATTTTTCCGACTGAATGTAAAAATTATGCGTCAACGTTTTGTAATTGTCTTAATAAATCGTTAAACTGATTATCACAAGCTGTTTGAATATTAATTGACAATACCAAGGAGACAAACAAATACTTGGAATGTTAATAAGATGGAAAAGAACTGAAAGAACCCAGTGATAAGGCGACCCCGCGAGAATTCATCGCAACCTCCTGTATCTTGAAAAGCAAGCATTTTCTTGGAAGTCTATCTTACTTTACTTATTTAATTTGTTTTAGTGTGTAAATAACACAGTGTAATATAATATGTACCTAAATAATATGGACTAACTGCACTCATGAGTATGACTCATGATGTTAAATGCACATACATTTAAATAACTCTTCCGAGTTCCGAGGCCGGTTCAGAAAATTGTATGTATGATGTCAAGCAGGGAAACAAATTAAATGAATTTAAACCAACGACGCTCACCATCAAACTCGTTCTGGAACGGACCATAAAAATGATACCAAAAAGGAAAGAATGTACTACTAGAAGTCAACCAGTTTTAAAATCGAGAAAATGGCGGTTAAAAAAGAATTCAAATACCGGTAATTTTTGGGACGCATACTTTGTGAACATAAAACAAGCACGCAAAAATATGTTTGTTATTAATTTTAAAAGGATCCTTACTGAAGTGAAACATTTGTAAATTTAAATAATTTTAAAACACAGATTATAAAAATTGAAAAACTACAAGACCTCCCAAGTTGTGCTACCAAAAATTTTATAGCAGGAAAATTTATGAAACTTATTGCTAACAAACTCACCAGAAAGAGTATCGCATTCGTGTTCCGACCATTTTCAGTCTTTTTTTAATAATAAACGCTCACGAGTAAAATAACTACAATACTGAGACACACACGCACTAACTTATAGCAAGTATGGATTAACACACACTAAGCGGACGGTTAACATACGTTGATTGACTTCGCGATGTGTAAGTATTCCCCTACTGCCCGTTCTGGTAACGCTCTCGCCACAGAACACTGGTAGATACGTGGTTCTAGTCTTGTATGCTCTAGCTCTCTAGAGGGGAACTGTTCAAGTAAATACCAAATAAATTATTAGACGTTACAAAGCCGGTATATCGACGTTAAATTTAGAATGTTGTTGCTGCAGGAATAGTGACAACTGAATTAAATTTTAACCCACTGTTTACGTAAAGATACACTGATCGACTGTTGCTCGACAACGAAACTACTTCAAATTAGATAACTGAATGATTTTTTTTATCTGTCTGTATCTGTGGGTTTCTACCTGTTACGATTGTCGCCGTTCAGTTTTCATGCTTCATTACGCCCGCGCCTCGCCTGTCGGAAATTTAAAATAAAGTGTGGACTACAGTTTTTGATTTGTTTACAGGATGCAATGTTATAAAAAACATATTTTATAATTCTCGCTCTTCAATTAACAGCGGTCTATACAACTGGTAATGAAATTATCTCACCGAGGTGTAGCCCAGTTCTGCAATCACGTGAGATAAATTAATAAGTCTGGCTCGAAGGACCAAAAAACTGTTTACCTTTTCTGTTCGGATTGAACAGTAATGATGATTATAATTATAATGCAGCTTTGGCTTGCCTAAGAAAATGGCACGACGGAGTAGTTAACGGAAAATGGCGTGCACTGTCCAACTTGAAAACTTGAATTATATGATTAATTGAAAATCAAAAACGCACACGTCTTCTTGCGAGTGTCGAGGTTCATATTTATTCATCGCCAAATCATTGGTTTCAACGGACAAGGCGAATGAAAAAGGTTTAAAAAGGAGTAGTCAAAACTAAGTATTTGAAAAAAAATATATATTTAAATGTAACATGCACTAAGGCAGGCCCGGATAGGACCGGCGGGCACTCGGGCAACTGCCCGGTGGGCCGGAGGATTACGGGGCCGCCAAAAAAATACAGGTTTTTAAGAAATTATTGTGAACATTTTCAGATATAAGAATCGCCACGTATAGTCGACTAAACAATCAGCTCCGATCAACATATCAATTTTCCAAGCGCTATTGAACAAAGCATCCGCAAGTCCGCATGGAAACAAACGAGTTTTGTTCAAATAATATGAAGTGCGGCAAGAATAGAAATATATGTGCAGAAAGTGTTTATACTGCTGTCACAGTGTGCCACTTAAATATAATCTGTATTCTCGTGTGCAGTAGTCGGTTTGGATAATTTCTTAAAAAAAGAAAACCTCACATTCTCATTAAGTCGACGTTTCGACAAATTTTATTGTCTTCCTCAGGACTAATGAGGTATTTGGCTCTCTGTCAACACAATCATCATCGTCAAATCAATAAATAAAAATAACGTCACTTATACCAATAGGGTCCTGTCTTCAATATTTATTCATAGGTGACACAACAATATTTTATTTTGAAAATTAGTTAATATGCGAATGCAGTGTCCAATGTAAACGTACAAACAGAATATATATAACAATTAAAATTGCATTAAATGTTCTACTTTTTCTGAAATTTTTATCTTTCTCGAAGGCGAAGATTTTGGGATTTATCAATAACATTTTTTGAAGAAAAATATTACTTATACAGGGTGTCTCACCGGGAACTGAATCGATCGATATAGAGAAAAGTGCCCTTCAGAAATTAATTACTATAATTACTAATGTCGGTGTGGCCAATCCAATTAAAATAATTGCAAGCAGCTGGCAGTTCCGCTTATACCGGAAGTCGATACCAACTTGCTTATTTCAAATGGAACACCTTATATATTTTAGGGTTTTCGAAAAGAGTATAAAATTCTGAGTCGAAAATATGTAGCATATCCTATGCCTAAACCTAGCCGTTTCAGAGATATTTGACATTTTATAGAAAATTTGACAGGTGCAATGGTTTGCAAGAACCGTTATAACTTTCTTCGTGTAAAAGATCCTCATCTGCTTCTTGTCACATAAAAAGAACACAAGGAGAACTACGTTCTACAACTGAAATAAATTCAATAATATCATACCAAGTGTTCCGTTTTTCGCGTTACATTTTGTCAACTTCAAACCGCGAAAACTTGTTTAGGTCAAATGGAACACCCTGTATTTTTTTACGTGAAATTGTGTAAAATTGAATTCCCTTTTTTCTGATATCAGCATTGTGGGGGTTAAAGTTACAACTTTTTGAAATATTTGCGATTTTATTAGAAATTCATGAATTGTTGTAATCATTTCATCAAAATAGCCATGATTAGAAACAATCAGTCATTATCTTATGTAAAAAAATGCCAGCACGTTTAAATTACACCCACGAAGACTTTTTAAATTTGTTTATTATTTATGGAGAATGTGATAAAGTAATATCAAGAACTTGCAGCACATTTGCTACTCGATATCCAGAAAAACGGAAACCGTCACCAAACACTGTAAAACGCATAGTGGAAAATTTTAAAAATTATGGCTCTGTCAAGGCAAAAATGCAAAGAAGAAAGCCTATTGTTGATGACGAAAAGATTGAAATAGTCATTCTGGGATATTTTCATGCATTTCCAAGGATGTCATTAAGACAAGCTGCTCTGGAATCGGGACTATGCAAGGATTCAATTCACAGAATCTTGTTAAAACATAAGTTTCACCCGTTTTCATTCCATATGGTTCAAGGATTAAAAGAAACAGATTTCCTAAGAAGACAGAATTTTTGTGAGTTTATTCTAATAAGGTCTGAGGGTCACGATTCTTATTTGGGAAATATTATATGGACAGCAAAATTTACTAAAAATGAACTTTTTAATAAACACAATTCGCATTATTGGAGTGACTCAAATCCTCATACGTTCAGAGAGCGAAACTTTCAGGAAAGTTTGCAGTTCAATGTTTACTGTGCCATATGAAACGATAGAGTGGTGGCTTTACAATTTTATCAGGAAAAATTAAACGGTAAATTAAATTTCCTCTTCTGCTAATACGTATAGGTAAATTTTTATTTTTTTTTAGGTGAAAGATATGTGAATATCTTACAAAATTTGAATAATAACTATTTAGAAAATTTACCTCTCACCGAACATAGAACCATTTTTTATCAGCACGACGGTGCTCCGCCACATAACTCATATTTAATTAATAATTATTCACAAGAAACTTTTTATGATCAATGGATTGCCAATAATGGACCTTTCTTATGGCCTTCTCGCTCGCCCGATTTATCAGTTCTGGATTATTTCATTTGGGGAACTATTAAAAATAAAGTTTATGAGAGCCCATTAATAACCATTGAAGATTGTATGCATAGAGTAAGAAATGCATTTCAAAACATATCACAGAATTCAATTAGAAGAACTATCAATGGCTATTTTGATGAAATGATTACAACAATTCATGAATTTCTAATAAAATGGCAAATATTTCAAAAACTTTAACCCCCACAATGCTAATATCAGAAAAAAAGGAATTCAATTTTACACAACTTGCCGTAAAAAAATACAGGGTGTTCCATTTGACTTAAACAAGTTTTCGCGGTTTGAAGTTGACAAAATGTAACGCGAAAAACGAAACACTTGGTATGATATTATTGAATTTATTTCAGTTGTAGAACGTAGTTCTTGTGTTCTTTTTATGTGACAAGAAGCAAATGAGGATCTTTTACACAAGGAAAGTTATAACGGTTCTTGCAAACCGTTGCACCTGTCAAATTTTCTATAAAATATCAAATATCTCTGAAACGGCTAGGTTTAGGTATCGGATATGCTACATATTTTCGACTCAGAACTTGATGCTCTTTTCGAAAACCCTAAAATAAATAGGTTGTTCCATTTGAAATAAGCAAGTTGGTATCGACTTCCGGTATAAGCGGAAGTGCCAGCTGCTTGTAATTATTTTAGTTGGATTGGCCACACCGACATTAGTAATTATCTAAATTTTCAAAATTTTCTGATGTGTACTTTTCTCTATATCGATCGATTCAGTTCCCGGTGAGACCCTTTACAGAGAGAGGGCCATTTCCACACATAGGCAAATCGAAATTTCAATAAGTTGAAAATTTAAGTATTCTTGTTGCAAAAATATACTAAATCTACGACCTCGTAATTCTGCCGCTTGAGTTGCTATATCCGTAAAATATCGCTGAGGAGATTTTCGGCAGTATTTCGTTTCCAAATGAAAAATTATAGAGAATTAACTTTTCCGGTTTCTTTTTAATATATGAATAGTTTCAAAGCTACAACGCAACTACTGTAACTTGTCCTGCCGAAGCGTCATCTTTTACCAGAAATTGATTTAGTTAACTGTTGATTATCATCTATGACTAATTTTTACTTGGCAGCACACTACTAGGAAAGGAATGTGTCCTTACCTTCGACCGGTATTTTACCAACGGAACGGGACAGAGGGTCTTCTTTCTTGTCCACCCTCCGCTCCTTGTTACTAACATCTGCCGTTACAGCAGCGTCGCGCCATTCAATCCTGGCTGAATTCAAAGCGATTTGTTTAATTTGTGAATAGTTTAGTTCAGGATCAGGTGATTGATGTAAATAAGAGAGTATTAATATTACACGGCAAAGTGTATGACTTTTGAGAAATTTTCAGTCTGAAAGCAGTATAATAATTTAAAATTATATTGATCATCTAGGCGTCAAAAAACTAATACTCTATTACCGTCAACTCATTGCAACCGGCTGCTCCAATGTATAATATTTGTTTAATATCAGGGTTTAGCAAATGGAAAAATTTCGAAAAACAATACACTACGGACTACTGTGTGACATTTGCCAATTGCCAATGAAGAAAAATATTTTGCTAGAACTCGCGATGATAAAAGGCATTAAACAAGTTAGCGATTTAGCTATAATAGAGGGAGGAAAGCGGGATACAGAAGAAACATATGTCAGCAACCTAGCCTGACTAAGGTAAGAAAATGAGGGAGAATGTTGTAGTAAATCACAGAAAAAAACAGAATTAGATACAGAGCATCCTTCTTTGTAATATAGAAAATAGAAACCAGTAAGAAATATTGAAATAATCATTGCATAATGTCATATTTCGTAAATTGCCAAAGTACATCTCAATGTGCCGCTATAACTCGATTATTTGACAGAAAGTTAACGCAGTACTGAGGTTCAAATCAGCAAACAGGCATCGTCGTAGTTTTGGCGAATGCGCCACGTCGACTGGCGGAAGACGATAAGTAAATGACAAACATCCTTTTAACTGGAGCATAGAAGGAAAATTCCAATATTTTCTAATTTTGATGAAATTTTGAATAGGTTTTCAGACAATTCTGAACAACTTTCATTAATAAAATTTTTATATATAGAAATGCCTAATACATTTTTGAACTTTGTTCCATTTATCTTGATGTAACAGAGCAGGTAGCCTTGCGTTTTTAGGAAGCGAACGTTGTTTTTTTTTTGTCATAAGTACAGCCTACATTATTCCATATTTGAGTAAAATTTGGCCCAAATCGGAAAAAAAAAGAAAAAAGTTATATATAAGGTGTTACACTCTTAAGTGCGACACACTGTACATGTATTTTTTTATTTGAAAAATACCTGAATTGACACTTACACCCTTACAACTGCATTTAACGATTTCTTTTTTATATAACGAGAGTGGACAGCAGCTCAGTGTGTTAAAGCGTCTGGCTAGCAAACTCGTGCCACGGCTTACTACGACCAGTGGAAGATTCGGGTCAATGCTGAGTAGTCCGAGGCAATAGTCTTCGCGCATCGGCTCACAAAGAACAAAATACTAACGCTCATTTCGATCAGGGGAACAAAATTCCTACTAAGAGATGCGTGAAGTACTTGGGGGGTGAGACTCGACCAAAGACTGACTTTTAATACCCATATAAATGAGACGATATAGATTGTCTACTCCCTGTCCAGGAATCTGTATCCGCTCATGGTCAGGGGTAGCAGACTGAACAGACAGAATAAGAAATTGTTGTACACAATGGTGGTCAGGCACATACGCGGCGCCGGCGCCGGTTGGTACAGCATACCGGTAACGACAATAAAAAACTTCAAGTGCTTGAACACAAATGTATGCGCCTCATTTCGATTTGTGGAAGGTACACCTCCTCAGAGACTTATACGCACTTTGCCACGACATAATTCCGATAGCGGACTGCGTCCAGAATATCTCTCAAAACTTCTGTCTACTCGTTCAAGCTGGGCAATAGCCACACCCCTTACCGTACCAGACGTTACCGATTTTCCGGCAACCTCTGTACCCAAGTTTCACCAACTATAACTTCCGCTTACCCATCCATCTTTACTGATATTTTATACCTTTTGCATCCTTAAATACTTCCTGTACCCCTCTTCCTTTCTGTTTGTATTCTTTTTGTCGCGTTTGTTTTTCTTGTTTTCTTTTTGTACACTTACACGTCTAAAACATATTTCAGCCGCAAATTCCTCTATAAAATCCTTATTTTACATTAAGGAACATAACCAGATTGCAGCCAACAGCTACTCTCTGGGCTATATGCCCCGCCGAGCGCTAAATTACACGTTACAAGCCTGGTGAGTTAAGCGTAATAATTGCATATTACCAACAGTACGCTAATGCTTCGCTTACAACAAACACCAGCCGATAGACTGGTCCTACGAAAAGGATCTTTCGTGCCAGTCGCCCACACCACCTGCAGACTACAGTTTCGAGCTGTTGGC
Organism: Leptura quadrifasciata; assembly: GCA_963675555.1. Lineage (NCBI taxonomy): Eukaryota > Metazoa > Arthropoda > Insecta > Coleoptera > Cerambycidae > Leptura > Leptura quadrifasciata. The sequence goes on along the minus strand of OY776673.1, from coordinate 191,925,798 downwards.
TCTCGTCAGTGCAAGGTAGGCATGTGACGACCGACACGACGATCCCTCGACTATTTGGTACATCTCGGTAACCTTAGGATAGCGACATGCAAAACAGTCAGCAGGCGCCATCTAGCGATCCATTGTCTGTTGCAATCGAAAATAAATAGCCTGACTGGATTTAGCATATTTCAAATGTGTTTTTAGAGAGGGCAGAATATTAAAACATAATATTTCTATGTTTCATTCCACAAAAAAATGTGTAAATTATATTTAATTTTAAGTTTAAACTTAAGATAAATGTAGGGTTAATCTAATATTATAAAAATGGGCCTAAACGTTCCTCATGTCTACTTGTTTTTTCATCATTAAATAGCCGCTACTTTTCGATAGATTTTGATCAAATTAAAGAAATTTATTTGTCAGATGTACCTAGTGCGTTTATCTTTTATTTTTACGTTGGATTGTAAAATATTGTGAAAGTTTTCTTTGTTGCTTTCATTTTTGTTAATCTCAGGTGTATTAGACAGGATTGTGTGTTTCATTAAAAATCGAAAGCACAAATGTCTATCTGAACAAAGTGGTAAGGTAATAGACTAAAAGCTACTGAATTTTACAACGAGCGAGTGTCTGAGAATCTCATTCAACTTCTATGGTCAATAGTCCTGTTTAAGGCACAACTTTGATCTTGACGGTGGGGGCGTTTTCGTATGATGCCCATTTTACATATATCATTTTTTTTGCGTCTGAGAACTACTTGAAATTTGTAAAGTATGGTTAGTCAGCTCATGAATCTGCATTATCTTTATATGGATCAAAAAGGAATTATTCGCTTAACGTAAAAATGACCTTTTTTAAATTTCTCTCAAACCACTGAAAAAACTTGCATGGGGTGCTTGATATCAATTATTATAAATATTTTATTGGTAGCTATTGATAAAAAAGTAGAATTATAAAAATATAGTAAAAAGTACCCCACGTTTTTTTACAATAAAATGAATTGAACAACAGTTGAACAAAATCTTAATATTTAAATATTATTTTTTACTTTTTAGTTCGGTTTGCTATTAAAGCGTGTTTTTAGTTGTTTTTTTTTAAAACTATAATTTATAAAGTATATATTAATAACAGCGGCGCCTCCGGCAAAATCTCGACAGTAGATTAGTCCTATTTTTAATTTTATTTTATGCTGGTGATCCTGGTGAGGACATTAGGACAAAGCTGTCAAATTATTGTATTGTCATTGGTCCTTGATAAATGTGTAAAGTTTCAGATTAATCTGACGTTTTGAAGTGGGTGAGAATAACGTTCAAAGATTCCGTTACAAACAAACATATAGGTGCAGCTAATAAAAGCGTGTTAAAAAAGAAAGAGCTACCTACTAATGTTTTCTCGCCACAACAAATTCGCAACAAATTATTTTAATGATAAGAAAATGTGTGTGCACTTTATAAAGCAATTTCTATGAATGGTAATGCTATCTTCACTGTGAAGTTAGCATTACCGTGGGTTATTTTATTTTTTTTTAAATAAAGAGTTAAAATGTTTTCTCGCCGCAACAAAAAAGCTACAATTAATAAGTTGAGACCAGAATGATTTCAAGATTTTAAAGTGGTAGTGTTAACTTAAGGTGAGCATATCCAAGAGAGAGAGAGAGAGAGGTCCGATAAGGGAATATTTCTTATTTTTGGCCATAATTTTTTTTAATACATATATTGTTAAAAAAAGTATAAGCCTACCTAAGTAGAACTATGACAGGTGTAGTGATATGAATCTCCACTTAATAATTTCAGTCATTTGAAAAATTAGTTCATTTAAAACTACAAATTATGAAGATTGGCATTAATTTTTAATTTAAATTTACTGATTTTGCAAACAACTGAAATTATTGGGTGAAAATTCATATCACTACAACTGTCATTGTTCCGCTTAGATAGGCTTATACTTTATTTTATCAATATATGTATTTAAAAAAGTTATGGCCAAAAATAATAAATATTTCCTTATCGAATCTCCTCTCTTGGATATACCTACCTTAACGCAGCTTCTTTTACTTCTTCAAGTTAATAAATATCATACACTATATGGTTATCACTTACGTTGGCAGCAAGTAAAATACATTATTCAAACATGTTAATGCTTAGAAAGTAATTGTTCAGATTAAATCATATATGGTAATCCTACGTACAATTAAGCACTTTATAATTATTGAGGATAGAGTACACTGATATACGCCCAATTATTCGGAATCATCAGACAGGAAAGAATTAATTTCAAACAATTTTTGCAATAGATTTTACATCAACTAGGCCGTGCAAAATTTATTATAGTTAATTATTGTTCTGGTGGATATTTTATTCCCGACTTGTCGGCGCCGCTTTTGCGATAATTAACCGAATGATAACTTAAAAAATTCCAATACTATTGCTTTCGTTCGCCTGAAAACAGTAGCAGGCAATTACAATTGTAATTTTATGACATTGCAAAGTATCAACAATAATTAAAAGCAGAAAAATATTGGCAAAGGTTGCGTCAAACCGCACTGTTTAATTATTTAATACCTACTATTATGCAAATTTTACGTAATAACAAAATTTGTTCATTTTAGTGTAGCTACAGACATGGCCTGAAGTAAAACGTCTAGTGAATCATATACTATATAATTTCCACAGTAATTGTGGGTATATGGGGGATATTATTTTTATAAATTTTTAAGTATCTCTCTCAAATGGCCTCGGATTTAACTATAATGATTACTGCTTAATTTTATATCAAATTATAATTTACCTTTACATAATACATTCCGTAGACATGCGATCGTTGTATCGGATATCTATAACTCTAATCTAATCTTTAATATATAAGTTTCCGTTAGCCTTAAGAGGGCTGGAAGATTTCATAATTGTGGTTTGTTTCAGGGATCGTTTGGCTCTGAATAACCTTAGTTCACTTCGACCTAAAAAATCTTTTGTGAATTTCCCTATAACTAGTTATTGCCCAGGATTCCAAGATTTTTTACAAAGCTTCTGATGTTCCTAGGGGCTAATTTCCATATGTCTTCAGGCGTTAACTCCGCCTACTCTAGGAACTTTAGCCTAGTGCGGATTAATGCCTTGCACTCACAAAGTATATGTTCCGCAGTTTCAGCTGCAGTATCGCAATATCTGCAATTGTCGTCTACTGTCTTGCCCATCTTCTTGAGATGAAATCTCAAGGGGCAGTGGCCAGTTAGAAGACCTGTTATCAGCCTTAATTCGAACTTTTCAAGTTCGAGAAGTCTTGTGGCATTCTTTGCCGAATAAGTTATAAATTTTTCGCTTGTCTTTGGCTTGGAGTATTCCTCCTGTAGGACTTTTTTTATTCCTTTTCCCATTTTTGGATCTCCTCCATTATGTGTCATTTGGCCAGGCCACAAAGCGCTTCAGGTCCAATGAATTGTGCTTCAGCTCCTTTTTTCGTAAAGCTGTCAGCAAGTTCATCACCTTGTACTTCTTCATGCCCTGGCACCCACATCAAGGTAATCTTGTTGTTGTTGGCCAGTTGCTTCAGGGAATTTTAAACTCGAAGGTATAGGACCTTAGAGCTTTTAATGCTGCCTGGCTATCCGACAGTATATAGATCTTTGCCCTTCGAATGCCCTTATTTAGGCATTCCTGGACACACAGATCTATAGGATGAATTTATGCCAGGAAGATGGTTGGGGTGTTACCGAGGGTTTTTGATAGCCCACATTTAGGCCCTGCTACGCCCACTCCTACCCCTTCAGCCATCTTAGACTGTATACCAGATGAGTGACCCTTGTTCCAATCACAGTGCCTTTATCTTGCTCGTCTGATTGCTTTCGATCAGCAATAATTTCCATTTATATAATTCAACGTCTAATTCAGTTTCTTTTCAGATTATTTAATTTGAATAGTAAACTCATAAACTTTCCGTCCCCGACGTATAACTTTTTTCATCAAAACTTACTTCCTTTCAACAAAACACAGACCAGATGCCTATACGCTAAAGCTCTCGCGTAAACTCCGATACACCGATACCAGATGAATAACCCTTGTTCCAATCGCAGTGCCTCCATCTTGCTCGTCTGACGGCTTTCGATCAGCAATAATTTCCATTTATATAATTCAACGTCTAATTCAGTTTCTTTTCAAATTATTTAATTTGAATAGTAAACTCATAAACTGTCCGTCTCCAACGTATAACTTTTTTCATCAAAACTTACTTCCTTTCAGCAAAATACAGACCAGATGCCTATACGCTAAAGCTCTCGCGTAAACTCCGAAAGCTCCGATACTCACATTTACCATTTAAATTGAAGTGGAGGTCTTCGTGAAACATTACCGAAGCAATAAACGTCAGTCCGCCTTAGTCTCGCAGCTAATCACAAATAACTCAATAGCCATTTCATGTAGAGTCCCGAATCTTACTTCAAAAGATGTCCCTTATTAATGCCCAACTTTCTATATAATTTTCATTTTCAAAAAAGTCTATTTTCAATGCAAAGAACGCTCCGTCGCCCAAAGAATTAGACGGTGCAGGGCAAACGAAAAGCAAAAAATAGGGATCAACGATCGTGCAAGACTACTGTCCTCGACGAAACGAAATGCTTTTAACACACCGCATGTCAGTTTTCTAGTGATTATTTCGTGTTATACATCTATGAGTGTGAGTTTAAGCAGTTTACCTTAATAAGTGAAATTACTAGTGTATTTGTGGGTTGTTTAACTAATATTGTTTTAGTGCCTTCTAGCTAGTACACTTTCCTGCTTTGGGCACCGTATTTCCCTGTAACCGAGTATCGCTCGACTACATCCTTGCTTAAACCAAGTAAAACGCACCTGGACGTCTTCACCGTCGTGTTACATTTTCATATAGTGATTTTTTTTCGATTTTATTACATTTTTCTATTTTATTCATTTTCATTTATTTTTTAGTTCTTAATATTTTTTTATGGACAAATTTTTGGATGTCATTTAGGTTAAAATTAGTTAAAATTTTGTGTAAATACGTTAAATAAATACTGTTCAGTTTCGTTTATAATTTCGGGAACCTCAAGAAAACTCGTATATAAGGTGTAACTTTTGGCCTCGACCAAATCATCGAAATCTTAAAAAGTGCTTTTTGACTTCTTTAATTACAGAAAGTGCACGAGGTACTCCAAAAGTCTCAAACCACGCTCCAATTATTTTTTTAATTCTCGGAGTATCTCTTGCATGACCGTATCCTCGCCTGACATCTTCCAGCGGCTTGTATTTTAGTGTATGCGCAGAAGCTATGCAACCTTAGGCGGTGATTGTGTAGTGGATGTACCATCCTTCGGAGGGGATGTAAAGCCGTCGCGTGGGTTTCTTGTCTATTAAATGTTAGGCAAGTAAAAGATCCCTACTCTTCGAAAGAGAAGGGGCTCGTGCACAGGCGTCGATGTTTGGTCTCAGTAGGGGAAATAGGCCGACGTTAAATAAATGTTTAAAAAAAGCGAAATTATGAACTTTTGAAAAAAATCGTGAAACAAATCGATGTTCAATTTGAAATTGCCATTTTATAGCATGAGAGTAATGTATTACCGTTCGCCCCCTCTGAATTATGACTACCTACCCCCCGAAAATTTTAAATTAGGAAGAGGGTCGTGCGGCACCTCGTTAGAAAGTGATTTTAATTCTCTACTCAGCAGTAAAAGTTTTCTAAATTTAGTGCATTAATTATGGATAAAATTCATTTTGAAATGTATTTCCAATTTATACTATAATTAAATTAAATGTTGAAAATGATCGCCAGTCGCCTCTTGACAATAAACAAGGCGATTTTTGAATTCTCAGATGATATTTATTTTAGATGACCTCAGGGTTAATTTTGTAAATATCATCGGTAATCTTATTTTTAAATTATGCAATACTGTCTGGTCGATTAATATACACTTTTGATTTTAAATAGCCCCATAAAAAGTAATCAAGAGGGTTCAAATCGGGTGAAAAAAGCGAAAACTAAACGCTGCACAAGTGGATATTGTGAAAGTATGAGTCATATTTGGACCTCTATTTTGCTGTTGAACATAAATTTTTCATAATAATGCATGAATCTGTTTTAGCATGTTTCAGCTGTTGCCTCAGACTTATGTATATGATAATTGTTCGCCCTAGATACGCCTCTTCCTATGTTTCATTTGGTATATTTTATCGCAATATATCATAAGACTAAAAAATGTATGCAAAAAATTCAGTCGCTTCCTTCAATTATTGCTTAAAGTTTTTTTATAAAAATAGCCACTCTTTAAATTTAAGATCCAATACCTTTAATCTATATCCACTATATGTTCAGAAAATTTAATTGAGAACAAATTCAAGTAAGAAAATCGTTATTTTCAGGAAATGATTCCAGCAATTTTGAAAAAGAATTATGTTGATTAGTATATTTTTTAAAAGTTTAAATAACAAGGATACAAACATCAGTTTAATTTTTTGTAATAGCTTCATGACCTTTGAATGTGAAAGCTTCGAATGATTCATTAATGAAAGTAGCAGTACCTGACAATTTAGAATTATGTTCAAACGTTCGCGGTTGATGGTTGTTAATCTGGCTATCTGGCTTGCTAAATTTAGAAAGAAAAATAATATTTACGCACGATCTTACTAGTACTCGGAATCAATCCAATGAGAAAAGCAAAACAAAAGGCTTCACCCAAGTTTTAAAATTCTAATTGTATGGAACGAAGCATAAGAGCATTAAAAAAGTTTTAGGAACGCTGGCTTGAAGGCAATTAACCATAAATTTTCTAATACCATGTAAATTACAGCCAAAGCAGTTATAAAAATAATCTTTCACCTTACAAGTCAGTCCTCTATTCATTATTATAACATTCACAGGCATTTTTCTCAAGGATGAGAGCGCGAGAAAGCAAAAACGACAGATGAGGCAATGCAGATAACTGCACGCTACACACTCGTCTAAAAATATCTTCTGGTACTTACACTGGAAATGTTAGTCTTAAGAAACTCCGTTACAACGTACGATTTCTATTATTAAATGTGACTCAATGTTTACAACATTTTACTATTTTAAAGGTACTAAAATTTATCAATAGCAATTTTATCCGTTATTTATTTTTTATTTACACCAGTCGATTCAATTATATTGCGATATCATTGACTAATGAGGACGTCATTTTAGACATTCAAAATGTTTAGTTAGTTAAACTTCAGTTATATACGGCCCTCAACAATAGCATAAAACCTGGCAACGTTGATAAATGCGATGGAATCGCAAAATATAATATTTAACACAAATTTCGCACGGGGCATCAAATTTAGTTACTATGGGCAAGGAAATGACAGAATCCCAATTGTTTAAAAATGATTTTGCTTCTAGTTCTTCTACTTGATCCTAGTACAAAACGTACAGAATTTTTTTGTAGTTTAAAAACTTGTACGACCTTCAGCGATGAAACTCAATCAATAATTATTACAAAGAAAATTCTGTGATTCAGGACTGTAAACGGGCACTCTGTGAGATTGGTTCGTCCAATTAGGTTAAACTTCTCTGGTAGTATTGAGGGTAACAAGCAGGCAGATGCTCTGGCCAAGGAGGGATCTCAGCACCCTTTGATGGGCCTGGAACCAGCCCTGGCTTACACTAAATCAAATGCCAGAATGTCAATAAAGGACTGATCCCACTCCCAGTTCGTTGACCTCTGGATCTCCCATAGAAAGGAAGTTAGAGTCGTGGCACGTTTTTTGACTCGACACGGCTCTTTCAGGAAACACCACCTGCATACCATCGGGGTGGTCAACAACCCCGATTGTAGGTACTGTACAGAGAAATGGAGGAAACTTCCATCCACCTCCTAACCTCCTGCCTCGGTTTTATGAACTTGACGTATAAACACTTCGGCATTATCTTCCTTGCTCCGGAGGAAATAAGGAATGTCCCGCTGGGAAGGACTCTGGCCTTTGGTTTGGAGTCCGGCCTAGATGGGGACATTCATTGAACCAGTTAGTGGATGCACAATGGGCCACAAAGACTGAGTACTGCGATTGCTTATCGCACCACTAAGAAGAAGATGTACTCTACTGCACTGTTGTATAAAATTCCGAGCACGAATGAGGTTTGTTTTATTCACATACCTTTAAATATAACGAAGTTATGAGAGAAACAACAAGTGTTTGGTAAATTTTTCAACGAAGAGTTTAGGAATTCCCTACTACTATTGGCCGCAGAAACAAAATCAAATCAAATCTTTTTTTTTGAAGAACACTTATTTGCTGTGTATGCCAAATACACAGCTTTAAGATTCTTAAAGCTGGGTATCTGGCATACACAACAAATAAGTGTTCTTCCAAAAAAAAAATTAAAAACGGAAAGAGACTACTTTCCCAAACGTCAGGAAAATACATTATTCCGATTACTGTATTATTTTGTAGATTTGGTGATTTAATACTGTGGTAGAAAACCTAAATAACAGGAAAGAATATTCGTAGAATGCCACAAATAACTTTCAGACAATATCCCCATTCCTTATCTAAATTACTATTAGTTTACCCTTAATTACCCTTAGCCGTGGATTTTGTAGTTTAGATCTCTGTTGCATTTTTGTGAGCTGTAGCGGACTCAATAAACATTTCCGGTCGAATGTTCGTAGGTACTTTTCTGCGTATCGATATTAATTATTATATGAAACTAGTTGACATTCTTGATTCAATTAATTAGCATTAATTGGGCAAGAGTACTCTGGTGGTGGCTACACCGCGACCAACGTGGTGGTTGCACGATCGGTCCCGGGATAGGTTCTGAGGAGGTACATTTTGTAAAGGTAATTTTAATAAAAAAGTTTTGAATTGAATTGGTGGTGGCTACAGAAGCACAACCGATACTGGGTCATGAAATTTACGGGGCACTAGGTTCAGAGTCACTGGCACATGATGACGTCACAAGATTCGCGGTTATTAAAACGCTAATGCTTATCTACTTGTAGTTACCAGAATTATGTCCATAGGTAGACGAAGGGGGTTGATATCCTTTTGCATTTATTTAACAACTGCTCCGTAACCGACGAGATATTCTTTATTTCTGAGGGCAGCCTAAATTGTACCTCCGTATACTACATACCATATAACAATGGGTTTTTAAATGCCTTCGGGTATTAATAATTATCAAAATTTAAAAAATTAAGAGTACAAGCACCTTTGAGATATACCTACGTATAATTATATTATTATATTGTCGGTCAAAATGCTATTAAATGATTACAATCTAAAATTTCTTCCTTTATACCATTATCCATCTCCCGTATATGTCAGAAGTACTAAACAAGTTATCATACACACACTTCCGATAACAAGTGATTTGTTGAAAGATAATTAAGATTGATATTACCGAACAACTACTTTCATTTTCCATGCTTAGTAACAAGGATATGACAAAAAAAACAAATCAAGTCTCGAGCTCTATAAACGGATATGATGGATTTTATAAGGGAAATTTTAGTCGCAACAAACGAAAGTAACTATGCGATCTCAACAACGGAAAGCATAAGTACTACAATAGGTAAAACGCTTCTTTATACCAGATAGTTAGTCAGTCTAAAGTACATTTAGAATAATAACCATAGAAGGGAATACGCAATTAGATTTTACCAATAAATGACAAATCGATCAATGTCAATTATTGGTACAAAAAAGGGTAAAGGGAATAGTTAAGAACCCACAGTATTATTAATTTTGTAGTAAAAATAATGCAATTAAATAAAAGAAGATACATGTATGTATACATACAGGGTGTTGCATCATGAGAGGGACATAGCTTAATAGGAGGTAGAGAACATCAGTGGTAACCGGAACCTCCCATAGAAATGTCTCATTCGGCCTTCATTACGAAGTTACAGGGTGTTAAATAATTTTTGTCCAAACCTGTTTTTTGTCATAACTTTGACAGGGAATGAAATAACGGATTCATATTTGGTACGGCTAATGTACTAACGAGCCCCAAGAGGTACATGTATAAAAAAATATATCCAGGTCCGGACTCACTATAATTTATGTTTCTTCTTTGCATCAATAAAACATCACCCTGTATATATTTTTTTGAAATTTCGATATGATATTCGAAAAGAGCAAGAAAAAACAAACAAAATGGCCTATTTCATTTTTTTGTTACACCTTCGTGGTTATTTAAATACGTTGTTAAATGTGCAAGAAAATGGATTACAGAACCCTATTAAATGAGAGGCACGTGAAATAAATAGTTTTATAACTAAAATTTGCAAAAATTCTATTGAGCCTAGGTGGTCTGGGTGAATCCTAATTCCGGCACGTTTTAAAGGTCCATTTTGGTAAAAAACTGTGGTCCTAATAAGTAATCGGGTATGAAATAACAAAATTTTTAATCAATCACAGTAGGCTTGTTCAAAGAATAAAAGTGACAGATAATTTAAACCATTTAGGCCTAAGCAACCAGTTACTTTGATCAAGAAAATCATCAACATTTTATACTTAATAAAAATTGGAAAAGAGAACAAACTAAAATCTAAATAAATAAAATATTTTCCATTCAATTAACAATAAATAACAAAACAATAACTAAATGTGTTTAAAAATAAAACGTAATTGACACTAAAGTAAATTTTCAAAATGTCCTCCCCCACATTCTGTGCATTTTCTTGCGCGTTTAGAAAGGTCACCAATTGCTCGACGTATCATTTCTGGATTATTCCGTATTTCGTCGCAGGTTGTAACGATGCGCTGGATTAAATGTTGTCTACTTTCAATTTCAATGCTATATGTCTCGTTTTTTAAGTGGCCCCATAAAAAGTAATCACAAGGGTTACAATCAGGAGATCTTGGTGGCCATTCATGTGGACCCCCGCGTCCAATCCATCTATTAGGATACACATTGTTTAAGTGTTCTCTTACTTGAAGGTTAAAATGTGGTAGGGCCCCATCATGCTGAAACAACATGCCTCTTATACCGATATTTTCTAACATATTCGGTAAAATGTTTTGAAGAAAATCAAAGTAAATTTCACCATTCAATCTTTCTTCAAAAAAATGTGGCCCTATCAAATGTCTATTCACAAGTCCGACCCAAACATTTACAGAAAACCTGTGTTGCGAACGGCGTTGGCGTACCGCATGTGGGTTTTCCTGTGCCCATTTATGATTATTTCGTGAATTGTTTACTCCATCCCTTGTAAATTGTGCCTCATCCGTAAATAAGGTTCTGTAAATGACTGGGCGATGGTTAGACAACCAATGACAAAATGCCAGGCGGGGGATATCGTCGCCTTGTTGAAAACGCTGTACCTGCTGGATATGATATGGATGGTAACGTTCTCTTTTTAGGGCTCTCCATACTCGCCAATGAGGAATACCAGTTGCCAAACTGATTCGTCTAGTGCTCATATTTGGGTTTTCTTGAACTACGTTTATAATATTGTTTTGTTCCTGCACACCTTGTTGTAAAACACGCTCCACAACTGCAGAAGTAGGAAACTTTCCGTGTTGCCTTGCATACTGGAACACCGTACTAAAGGTTTTATGATCAGGGCATCGACGACCAGGAAAAAGCAGCCGATATTCTCTTTCCGCCGACCTACCATTTCCATTACAGAAACCATAGATGAATATTATGTCAGCATATTCCACGTTTGTAAATTTTACTGGCATAGTTAAAATATTTTCACAAGTTTTCACTAACTAAATGCGGATTATTGACACATTAAATTACTAACAAACAATTATTCAACTGTTTAGGAGATTTCTTTTTATTATCTGTCACTTTGAACAAGCCTACTGTGATTGATTAAAAATTTTGTTATTTCATACCCGATTACTTATTAGGACCACAGTTTTTTACCAAAATGGACCTTTAAAACGTGCCGGAATTAGGATTCACCCAGACCACCTAGGCTCAATAGAATTTTTGCAAATTTTAGTTATAAAACTATTTATTTCACGTGCCTCTCATTTAATAGGGTTCTGTAATCCATTTTCTTGCACATTTAACAACGTATTTAAATAACCACGAAAGTGTAACAAAAAAATGAAATAGGCCATTTTGTTTGTTTTTCTTGCTCTTTTCGAATATCGTATCGAAATTTCAAAAAAATATATACAGGGTGATGTTTTATTGATGCAAAGAAGAAACATAAATTATAGTGAGTCCGGACCTGGATATATTTCTTTTTATACATGTACCTCTTGGGGCTCGTTAGTACATTAGCCGTACCAAATATGAATCCGTTATTTCATTCCCTGTCAAAGTTATGACAAAAAACAGGTTTGGCCAAAAATTATTTAACACCCTGTAACTTCGTAATGAAGGCCCAATGAGACATTTCTATGGGAGGTTCCGGTTACCACTGATGTTCTCTACCTCCTATTAAGCTATGTCCCTCTCATGATGCAACACCCTGTATAAATTACCTAATGAAAATTAATGAATTATGGGAGCAATAAATAATTACAACAATAAAAGCTACGCTCGCTTATTAAAACGATTGTTTATTGGTGTTCATTCATAGAAGAGAGGTTCAGCAACCGTCAGCAATTGACTTTTAGTATTAGAGAAGTATAATAATTGTAAAAGGTATTGAGTTATCGAGAGGGTATTAGATTAGATACGGCCAAGGACGACAAATACCTAAGATAATTGACCAATCGAATGTCTACGTGTGGTGACGTCAGTAAACACAAATATTTCTTATGTCTAATATAGTATAAATACTTATTTATGCAACGAGTGTGTAAAGTGACACTTTTTTCACGAATGAGTATCAGCTACTCACTTTACATGAATTGCATACATTTTTTTTTACTATTACCGAAATTATTGCCAAAAAAGTGCCGGTATGAATATAAACAATCTACTCGTTACAATAAGAGTACGAGTTTAGTGGAAAGCGTGCCTAAGTTTCGGCAAATGGAGACTTTAATCTACGAACAGACACGACGGATTTATTAATATACGGAATTTTTATTTTTATCGACAATGTCTGGTTTTATCTTAGAAATTAAGGCCCTCAGTTTTTTATATATACATTACTTTATGCAAGTTCTCTACTCGTTGGAAAAATTCGCTTGTTACGCCAATTACTAAAGTTAATAACTCTCAGAGCTTAACTGATTTAAGACCTATTAGTATTCTCCCCAGCTTGTCAAAATTAGTGGCGAAAACACCTGAATGCTAATATCAACGATACGAGTAGAGCAGATAGTACCAGATTGCACAGAAAAATCAAAATTTTATTAAATTTTGTAAACACTCTTCGCAACAAATTAGGTCTCGGTGCAACAAATTCGTACACCACACGCTACAAATCCTCGAAGTGAGAAACAGATGAAAAAATGCATTTGCAACGATTTTTTGCGGTGGTAGTCAGGTTGCGCTGGAAATAATAAAAACCACAGAAATTAGACAAACCCTGGAATTCTAGCGATTTGTGCTTTTTCGTTCTTTAGAAAACATTTTTGAGCAAAATGTTTGTGCAATAAAATGGAACGCCTGTTTTTATGAGTAAACTAGTACTACTTTTCAATATAAATTACAGTAGTCTGTACCCAAAATCTTTTGAAACCTGTTATCTGCAAATTTCCACCCTTACTTGCCTTGCACATTTTGTGTTTCATTTTCTATACGATGCACCCGGAATTCAGTTGCGATTGATCACTTTTTTAAAGCTACCTATCTGTTTTTCCGGTCCTTTGTTAAAAAATATTTAAACTATTGTTTTGATCGTTCTTATTTATAAAATATTAAAAGCGATTTTTCCCAAGTTTTAATGATATGTTGATTATCAAGTTCGTATTACCAGAAGTTATTAGAAAAAACATTTTTTTCATTAATTTTTTGCTATTAATCGTGTGCAACAAATTCGCAACAAATTATTTTTATGATAAGAAAATGTTTGTGCACTTTCTAAAGCGATTTCTGTGAGTGGTAATACTATTTTCCCTGTGAAGTTAGCATTACCATAGGTTATTTTTTTAACATAAAGAGCTACAATTTTTTCTCACCGCAACAAATTCGCAACAAAAAAGCTACAATTAATGGGGCCAAAACGATTTCAAAATTTTAAAGTGGTAGTGTTAACTTCACAGAACTCGTTTACTTTTCCGACGAAATAACATGATATAAATACCAGCCATAGTATAATTTTGAGACACAGAAAAAGTTGGTTTATTATCAGAAATAAACATTTTTCTTCTAAATACGCGCTTTTTTAAAATGGACGTGAACGGATAAGTTAAACAATAACCGAACAAAATTTGGAACACTTATTTGGCAATGTGAGAAGTATATTTTGCTTTAGGTTTGAAGGTCATACTTATCTTCATTTGACATAAACAACAGCAATTTGTTAAAGATTTAATAGATGGGTAGGAACATAACCTTACCAAATTTTCCATGTTTTTTTGCGCCTCAAAATGATGCAGGTTACAATTTATAATATCCAATAAAGGCTAAGATATTTGCAAAAAAAAAACATGTTGTTTAAACAATCAGAATCAAATTCAAGTTTATCCATACCAAAATCACCATTTGTCACATAAAAAAATATTGACTTCCCCTAGCTGTTTGTGAATATTTTGCAGGGGGGTTGCCCCAAATAGTATCACGTCTCTTATCGGTACTACAATACGTACATTAAATTGTTTCTTGTTATAAAACAATATTTAATACATTTCAGTTGTCCTTATTGCCTTTGAGTTGTTAATATTTTACGGTGTATCATTTTTCTTATCAAGAAATTGAGATAATAAATCTTCATATTAATAGTACCTTGTGGAACCATAAATAGATACACCCAACAAATAAAGTAAAATTTATTACATTATCAAACTGATTACACTTTTACACACGATATAGATATTATATCAATTAGTAAACAACTAACGACCTACGTAGAGCTTGTTTACATTACCCCATAAAAAAAATCGCTCTTCAATGACATTGTGAAACATAGAAACAAATAATAAGGTTAACATATAAATAAATTAAATTAGCATAATATTATTATAACAGTTTGGAAAAATCTTCACCTCTATTGGATTAAATGCAAAAAAGACAAACAAATTAAAGTCAAGCTGAGTAGGAAATCTTATTGTTGTTATTCCTGCACAGAAATTAATGTCAGATAACCCACTCGAACACAAAGGTGGAAAGATTTTTGTATATTTTTTGCGTATAAGCATGGATTACTCAATTTTATGAAAAAATTGAGCCGCATTCAAAAGCACAAAAATGTCACACAATAGCCTGGAACAAATGTATATTAAGCTGCTGGTCAACTTTTGCGAATCGGTTTCAGTAAGCATAAACATTTGCCGTTAATTAGCCGTGAAGGAAAACATTTTCCCGCTTTTGTTTTTTAAAAAATATGAGACTTATGAAGTTAGCAGGTCATATATATAAAAAATTATTTAAAAAAAATTAAGGTAGCTTGAAATTTGCCGGTTTTGCCGCTGAAGAATGGCTAAAAGCAAAATATTGTAGGACTTGATTTATAATCGGAAAACTTACTATTTTTGTTGAAAAGCGATAAAGAACGTTTGAGATAGTTATACACTGAAAAAAATAAGCTAACGTATTTCGTCGTTGAAACTTCAGAATTAGAGTTGGCTCGACAGAAATTTAGTTACGCTAGCGAATAAAGGAGTTGCATTGCTTACATTCCGTGGATTGTTTATTTTTGTCGATAAAAATTTTCCGAAAAAATCATACTATCCATGAATACATCAAGCAAGTCGAACGACAAATTACTAGGCAGAAAGCGAGTCGAAGAAACAATTTTCAAAGCGCGAAACTCGGTTGCTTCGTTAAGATTCTGTGGATTCGAGCTTTATTGTTTATTACTGACGATAAACAATTTCGGAAAAAATTTTGCTCTCCACGATTAAATCAAAAAAGCCGAATGGCAAATTCTCAAACAGAAAACGAGTCGGAAAAAATTTACAAAGCGCGAAACTCGATTGCATCGATGATATTCCGTGGATTCGAGCTTCATTGTTTATTAATAGCGATAAACAAATTCGGAAAAAATTTTGTTCCCCACGATTAAATCAAACAAGTCGAACAGCAAATTCTCAACCAGAAAACGAGTCGGAAAAAAATTTTACAAATCGTGAAACTCGATTGCATCGCTGAGATTCTGTGGATTGGAGCTTTATAGTCTCCAGTACAGCGTTCCTTTTTGAAAATTATTACAAAAGTACTACTATACTAAAGAGTGTGCGCGGGAAGAGCAGCTGATGAATTCGTTCATGGTCCGCCAGGCTCCATTTTTATATATACGCTTTGCTTTGCCGGCTTCGTTCACGTTTTACTTCATGTGACTTTTATAAAAATCAAAGCTTTAATCAAAAGTTGTATCGGTGTATTTATTTAATTATGGACGGCTTCTTGTGTAAAAGTCGGTGTGAAGATGAAAATTTCCGCCCGAAACGAGAGAATATTAAAAAGTTTGATACAAAAACTTGTAAAATTTTTTTGGATGCAAGAAAACATCATGGCCATGCTTTCAACGTCTTTTTTATCCGATTCTCCGGATGATTATTGGGGGTATCATTCCTCCGATGATGAAGGCGTGTCGAGTAATGAAACTGACAACGATGAAGAATACGATAACGAAACTGATGATAATTCGAGTGGTGATGATTCAGATTCAGAATAGTCTTAATTTTGATGGTGTTGACATTTTCAATAAATTAATTTATATACCGCATTAAATAACAACAGTTATTAAGAACAAAATATGGTTTGATCATATTTCATAATTTTTTAAATAAAAATAACTAAAATTAACCGACATATAATAAGTATTTATTCATTTATTAGTATTTATTTACTACATTGCACACATAACTTTCAGACAATATTCATATGAAGTTAGCAGGACTTTTCATATTTAAAAAAAAACAAAAGCGGCAAAATGATTTCTTTCATTGCTAATTAACGGCTCAAAAACGGCAAATGTTTATGCCACACCGAAACCGATTCGCAAAAGTTGACCTGCTAACTTCATATACATGGTTAACATCAGGACCTTCTTACCTAATATCGATTTTGAAGTCGGTTAACATATAAAGCCGAAGTATGAGTAGCGTTAAACAAACAAGCGCTCGCCCTAGTGCCCTTTATTTAGGTTATTCACAGCGAAACAAAATATTGTGATATTGATGCTCCTGAATCAATATAATTTTGTTTGTGTAGTCCTAGCACATTCCCCAAATTTTCGAAAAAAATATCAATTCTTGAAGATGGAGAAAGATATAGCAGGTGACAATCGGGAAAGCTTCATATTTCAAACAATAAATAATTTACGTCTAATTTCAGATATATGAAACTAAAAGCAACAATCACGAACATAATTCGTGATTCAAAAATAAAGAACAAAAATTATGTGTGTTATGTATATCATACAAATAGTTAATAGGGTTATACTGATGATATTAAACAAATTAAATTATATAATTTATCTCTGTTTACCACAATATTATATCCTTACTAAAAATAATAATTGTGAAAGCAATATTTATTTTTGGAAATCTTGATAGCAAATGCGGTTTGAAGGTAACTTCTCAGTAAATAATGGGAAGTAAACAAGATTATTTGATTATAAATAATCACGTTAGGTAACAATTCCGGTCCTACGTGATCTCTGGCTCATACTTCAAAAACTTGAACTACTTTCAGAGAATAGGATGGACGTCTCCGTAAACACATTCTTACTGAAGGTAATACCTAAAATCGGCCGTTGCAGTTCATTAATAATTTATTAAAATTATTACAACATACACTTGTAAAATAAAATATTAATAATTTGTTTTAAAAAAAGTACTAAATTGTGGAACGGGTCCTCGCATTCAAGGTTTTTAATTTGCAATGTTTTCATGATCTTTTGAATTGAAGTAATCAAGGCTTATACTTTCATTTATAAACAAATTGAAAAACAGTATTTTTGTGTGCTAGTTACTTTGAGCTATTGTAATTTTACATATTTTTTGTGACTATTGGAGTAATATTTACAAAAAACTACAAAAAATTGAATAAAAATTATTTATACAACGGGCAAAAATAGTTTGCGCATTAATTTCACCGTGCACAGTAGATCACTTTCATATCGGGTTTTATTTGCTGCAGGAATCGGCAACACAAACATTAATTAGCATAGAAATTTTAACAACGCAAAATGACAATTTGGATAAAAATGAATGTACAAAAACATCCCGAGGTCCCACCTCAACGCCCGTCATTTTCACCCCTCTTTTACGGGAGAAAAGTCCATTTCTTTCTAAATAATATTTTCTCAGAAAAACAATACGAGACAAAATTGCTATATATTAAATTTTCTACCAAAATATGCCTTTACACTTGTTAATTAGTACATAATTGTTGTGAATTAAACAGTTCAGAATACAAATAGAAAACTGTTACAACTTTTATTTAAAATTTTTGTATGTTAACTAACAATCGGTTAAAAAACGGATCTGTGGGCATGGAGTAATAAAAACAAAAATTTTCTGGTAGATACCAGCAAATTCCTTGTTGGCATCCTCCTTTTCGCGTCGTTCTACCACCCCTTCCGCGTCAAATGTCCACACGCTGTATCTCCAAATCTAATCCAGCTAGAACTGAGATTATTTTTTCTTTAAATGTTAAGTTTACTCCAATTTATAAAAAAAATACCCACTTATATATTGTTTTCAGTAAAAGAAGACAACGAAATAGCGTACAACCAAAAATAATATGCAATTTAAAAACAAGCTTTTATTAAAAGTGTACTAAAACATAGAATAGTTATTTTTGTATCTAGGGTGCGACATACTACTTTGGTGATCGAGAACGAAAGAATTTCGCACACGAGATGCAAACAATGTTTTTTGTACAAGGACTTTAATTTGATTAAATTAAAACCATAAAACCATAGACAACATTTTAAGTCCTAGCTTCAGTAAAAAAAGTATTTGTTGTTTTTTTAACTTTGTTTACATTATACATTTTTTGTGTAAATTTTTAATCTCGGAAGATACATAGAGTATTTTTAAATCATAATCAAATTGGCACCTCTTGCACTCAGCGCCCCAGGCGGATGCCCGGTTCGCCCGGCCCTTCCGCCGGTCCTGCTACTGAAATCAAGGAATTATCTATTAATTTAAGAGATTTGCATAACTTATCAGTAATAATGCTGAATTTAAACGTTATTACAAAATTATAATTGTATTGTAATATTTAATGCAAATTAATTTAAAAAAACATAGTAGCAGATCTGTCTCAGGTGTAACTATGGAAACCAATATGTTTGATAACAAACATTTTTCACTGACGTTTTCGATATTGTGAGTGTTGAATATTATGAGTTTTTATTCCCCCCACCCTCCCATTGCTCCCATTGGTCCTAGACAAAATATATTTTTTTATATTCGTATTTTTGTTAAGCGCAATTCAATGCACTTAGTTGCAAATCTCTAAACTTGAAATTCGTGGAGATATGAACATTTAAAAAAAAAAAAAATTTTTGTTAATAAAAAATTTATTTGTATATAAAAAAAATCTGCCTTTTGGTACATTCAAAGATACTATCAAAGTGAATCGATTCCATGTCGATCCGTTCCATTTTGGCGAAACAGCAGCACTTCGAATTTTCAACTTTGAAATTTTGCAATTTAATGCTGGATTTGGAGGTCAGAGTTGCGCACGCTTTTTATACATACCAAGGCCTATCTTTTTCCAGGATTTCATCCGGTTCCGATAACAATTACTTTAGTTATTGTAATTCGAACATTTTTAATTTTTTCAAATTTTTTGCTAATTTTACAATAGTAAACCATTTTTGCGAATTTTCGCAATAACCTATCCTTGTGAGAAATTATCTGAGGAACAAATTTGATAAGTATAACTCGAGTCGATTAGAGGCTTATTTCACAAGATATTTAAGAAAAAGTAAAAAAAAAGTTTTCGCTTCCTATTTTGCAATAAAAAACCATGCTGCGTATCTAAAATCTAATTTTTTACCTATTTTTAAGACGAAAATTGTAACGTTTAAAAGGATTTCAGATTCGAGTATGTTTGAGATTTAACTCTCCCCGCCTAGCTCCTGTGGTCACTGGCAGATTTACAAGATTGATTCAGTTTCTAGCCACATTGACAAGAAATTCGTACTATGGTTGGTCCAAGATATGCGCAGTTTTCGCCGCCTTAAAGATGTTCTACATGATGACTCTCCACTAATGCATATATTTATTATTTTGTCTAAAAATCGTCTAATATTTTCATAAGTTCCACGATTAATACTAAATTCATTATAAACGTTTTCAATTCTTATCCAAAGTTGCTCACAAAAATCATAAGAAATTAGATCTTGAGAATTTGTTGGCCAAGCAATTGGACCCCATCTCTTCCAACCCACCGGTCTACGTAAGTGTTATCAAGACGAACAATTTATTAAAATGAGCCAAACAACCTTCATGCATTAACCATAACTTCTGCCAAGAATTCAATAGGTCCGCATTCACGGAAGGAAATTTTAAACGATTTGTCCCGTGCATCTGTCGACTCTTAGGGTGCAGATATTTTGGTCTCCACACACGTGAAGATCGCATCGTTGAAGGGACAGGCAGTTCAGTTAATGGTAAATCCTCTTTAAATTCCGAGAACTCTCCGAGAGGACTGAGCGTTCAGATATCTTAGGCGTGCTTAAAATCCAGAAAGGATTTGTTGTGTCAGTAAAGATGAGCAGGGTTCAAAAAAGAAGAAAAAGTGCACTTATGGGTCTATGTATCTGGCAAATTTGTGAAAATGAAAAGAAGAAAAATCGAACAACGTGGATGAAAATGTGGATCCAAAAGAAAAAGAAAATATGGACATATGCGTTTAATCCGAGAGCTAAGGGCGAATGAGCAGGATGATTTACAAACATTATTTACGAATGCCAGGTCAAGTTTTTCAAAAAATTAACCAAATCGTCATAAGCTTCTCCTTTCATATTTTAATTTACGTACGAACTGTCTTTAGTTTTCCACAAACATGTTTTTCTCTACGTAAATCTATAAAATGGGTTAATAATTTTTCTATGTTTCACTGACAGCTTTACTATTCGAACAGAATTGATATCTTTATGTATGTGTGCCGACAAGAGTGAACCTGCAATGATCTGCTCTGTCATAGATCTGATGTTTTACCAATCAAATCCGTCGCACGTCACTAACGTAAACACCTCTCGAAACATCGACAACAGATTTAGTCCGTGGCGGGATAAATCGTTTAAAATTCCCTTCCGTGTATGGTGGCCTAAAGAGACTTCATCTAACAAATCGGGTAAACCTTTTTCTAGGTCTCTAGGAAATTATAAAATCCATTTACAGCTACACCTATTCAAATGGTAATTCAAATCCTAAACCTTCGCTGATATTTAATCTCTTTTGTGATATGAGTATTTTCGTCAATATATGAATAGTGTATACGAGCACAATTGAAACCGTATAGAAACTAAAATCCGGCAAAAACATTGTGTCATTATGCCATCGTGTACAATAAAATTTCCATTCGCAGTAAACATCGCTACGTCACAAAATAAAATACTGGAACTAAGTCTGGATTTTAATATTTCTTATGGAAAATTCTACGCGACCAAGAAAATTAAGTTCCAAATTAGTACGAACTCTTTGTAAATGAAAAGGATAAAGATTTTCTTTATGTAGGATGTTCGATACAAATTATGAAATTTCAGGATACATCGCAGCGAGTCTTCTACGCTAACTTCTAGGTATTCCTTTTCCATTCACTGATTTTTTTAGTCAGTTTCTCTTTTTCAATTACATTCAATCCATCAAGCAACGATCTTATGCAAAATATCCACACTATATCATTAGCTTCAACGTTCCTTTGTAGTGCTTTATCATTCATTTTATGAACACTTAAAATTCAAATTCGTAACAATTCCAGGACTTTCTTCAACTTCCAGCAAAATTTCTTCTCGGTCCTGTGTTACGTCGAGAAGTTTTCCTGTTTCATTATTCTTAGGCAATACTGATCCCATTTCTATTAATCTTTGGTGAAGAGTTTGAAACCCCTCGTATTTAGTCCATATACAAATTTAAATTTTTCTTGTTTATTTTTCCAATTCAAGTAATAAGTCATTTATTTCATTTTACATTTATCTAGGCCATTTAATATTGAACACAGTAAAGTTACCAGAAATGCATTTTAATTTACATTTTTTTAAAGCAACATAAACGCTATATTTTTACGAAGGAATTTATCTAAAATCAAGTCTAGTAATAGTGTCTGTTTACAATGGGCCACGATAAATTTCAAGTACTTCTGTCGCATAACATAGGGTGAAATCGCCTAACTTTTTCTACCTTAAGAATGCAAAGGACAGAAAGATAAAAGTTTTGAGTCTAGAGAATGTGAGAAACTACGACGGAGCCAGTATTGGAATTCTTGCAATATAAACAATTTCGAGCGTGTGACGGAGGGAACGGAGTAAAGTCCAGAGTGTCCGGGTAGGCTGTGACGTCATCCGTACAATATAAAAAGAGACCACGCTGCCCAACAGAGGACAGATGGCACCTAAAGGCAGAATACTTTAAGCTTCATCGCGACCTTTCATAGTTCACCGAGCTTTGAAAATTTAAAATTTAAAATACCACGGAGTTACGTCGCGACCTCTTGTAGTTCGCCGAACTCCTATACTTGCCTCTAAATGCATTCTAAGCTTCGTCGCGACCTTTTACAGTTCGTCGAGCTTAATAATTTTTTTGTTATTTCACTAAATCAGCCATCTAAACTACGAGCCAAACGATATTACGAACTACATCTTATTTTTAACGAATTCATCACAGCCGCAGCATCACCTGTTTTAACGAATTCTTGATGAAGGGCAATTTTAACGGCTCTGCTTCTGCCCTATGAGGAAGCTAACCATACAGAAGCTGGGGGAGAGACCTAACGCTATACCGAGTGTCAGGTAATTCCGCTGACATAAATTTCTGAAGTTAATAGCTTGGTTATTTCGAGACTCTGCTTTATTATTTACAATTGCATTCACATTCTGGTTTCGAGGGGGTGGGATAGGGGAAATTGCGCATTTATGATACTAAAAGAACATATTTTTTATGAAATATTAGTTTTGATTTTTAACAGGAAAACATGATAAGATTATATTACAATTTACTCAGTTATTGTTTCATTCATAAGTTTAGGCAAAAGTTCACATGCTGAATATTTTACTAGGGACATTTACGTTTGCAAAGAACTATATATTTTCAGCGTTTATGCAATGACAAGAAACTTTTACTTCCATTATTCTTCAGTGGTGTACTATCAAGGGCTACCGTGTGCCTAATTTTGACATGTAAAATGTCGCAGGAATGTTTGCCTTTCAAATTATTGTATGAGATTTCTCACCGGTGGCTATTTGGTTTCGTATGATTGTTTAATAACGATCCATCCACTTAATTACCTTGCGTATTACAAACTGTACAGGCCATCGGTCAGTATTGGATCAATTGGCCCGTAAACTTTCTCTAATTCTGAGATGTTTACTTTTTATCGTTGAGTACTGAACCGGGACGTCTCGTATGTTTGAATTACTCCTACCCTCCCCGTTTTACGTTGTTGAACAGTCATACGCAATTTGATAGTTGCCGTTTGTATGATTAATTAAAGAATATTTTCTCAACATTCTCTGATATTATACATGAGTATTTAATTCTCATTTATCATCTATGATGCACGAACATGACATGATTCTTGTCCTCTGTTTTGCATTAAGTTTATTTTACCATAGCGACTGCTAACCCTACAATTTCAATCACATTTTAATCGGCCTATTTGCCGCATCTTTAATTACAACTACAAAATAACACGGCATACGATTGTATTACCTGGTTCTTGTTATTGCATAATTAATAGGATTTAATATATTCTTGACTGCTTCACGATCACGGATTTTATAAGAAATGTTGATATTAATTAATACACCGTGGTGGAAAATATTACAGGTTGTATCGATGAACGATACGGATGTTTTCGGTTTCGATTTTTTTTTGCGTATCTGCCTTCCAATGCTCGAGCATCACATTTCGCTCCACCATAAATTAAATGCACGTGTATTCTTCATTAGTAAAAAAAAAATACAAACAAGGATATAAGAGGTATGATTCAAAATCTCCGTGGCCGTGGCTATTAAAAAATCATGTTCACAGCAAACGATGACGCATTCTTAAGGTATTAGATGTACCAAGTTTTATCTGCTGAAATAAAAACGTTTTGAAAGTATTTAAAAAAAAAAGATGAGCAGGTGCCATTTTTAAGAGGCAGTAGCTTCCTTAGGACGTAATTTTGTATAAAGTAATTTATGTCGAATCAAAATAAAATATTTTCAGAACTTTAAGTAGGTATGTGTTTGACAGATGAGTTTTTGGGCGCCATATATTCAGGCAGGCATGAACGTAAAACTTTTAAATCAACAGCTATCCTTTGTAGATAAATTAGTGTAATAACCCGAAATTAAGGTTGTTTGGTTGAAACCCGCATAAATGTTTGTTATTGTGGTACTGGTATCGGCATCTATGGTTAATATAGAATTGATGGGAAGAATATAAATAACTAAGAAATAAATGTAGGACACTAACCTCAGTTAAAGTTTATGTGGGTGCATGTTGTTACATAAAAAACGTTTGTTGTATACATATCTGATTCCAGCACATTTGTTTGTGTATTTTATTTCTTCACAATCCGTTCCGGTAACTACTTTCCGCGTCAGTGTAGTTGAAATTTGATACATGTAGAACACTCATAAAAACCCTATACTTAGTTAAAACGTAATTTATAATCCATTTTGTCACCAAGTTAAACATTTTCCAAATTATACACATGTATTTTAAACAACTCTTTTTATATTAGATATGCCTGTTAAAATGATCGTCTTCTAAACGTTCGCGAATTAGTAGTCCTATTACTGTTAACGAAAAAATGATTCTGCAATCATTGCCGCTGCGCCTCGGCACATATAAACTCTTAATTCCTGTCGATTTTTTCATCTAATCTAACTATTTATGCAACATGTGTTAAAAAGTAGTTTTTTTATATACTGCGCAAAATTCTCCAAAGCAAGGGCGAGGTGAACACGCCAAGTCTCAACATAGTAAGTATATTATGTTTGAAGAAAACGTCTTCAACAGCATCGCCGTGTATCGAGCACTAGGTAAAACTCGTTTATTATTCGTGAGCCGCTGCCTTTCTACAAAAGATATTCGCTAATTTACACAATAACACTCACTGCTTTTTTGCGTAATGTAAAAACATAATATCAAACATTGTATATTTTATTATAAATTTGTTTTAATATTTGAAGAGCACAGGGAAAACAAAAATAATCACATTTCATTAATTTGATACTAGAGCAATCTTGAATCATAAAACTGCTCATTTTTCCTTTATAAAATTAGCCTCCTTTGTAATCGATGGATTGTAATTATTTCTACGTATTCTCTTGTTTAGGTATTTTTTGACTCTTTTGAACCTTCCCTTAATAGGTCCGGTCAGTCGAGAGGTTCCATTGAGAACCGAGTTGAGAACTAAAATATGATACTCAATTCACGAAATCGACAAAAATTGACTTTTTTCTCTTTCTCCTATGTTATTCGTTTGCAACGATTAAATAATTATGTACAAAAAATTAACCGTCATTTTTAATATACCAATCTCAGCGCAAATCTGCCTTTCTTGTGCTAATTTTTTTCAAGGTCAAGGCCTATTTTTCTATTTTCAGATGTTCACAGGAACATCTACCATTACCGTAAGAATTCACTTATTTGCCTTTCTACACATATGTAGGAAACACCCCGTGTACAGCAGTTGTAAGATTACCCATCTGTTAAATAGATTTATAATTGTTAGCTAGCTAGATTATATTATGCAATTATTCCCTTTTAACCAGAGCAGCGCGCAAGCTATAACGACCAGTGTTTCACAGCATCAGCGTGGTCTTGCGCTGCTTGACGCTTAAATGAGAAATGAGAAATAAAATGGGCTTTTAGCGGCCACCGACCCATAGATAACTACGTCAGGAGTTCTACCGAATGAATCGATACTTGAACTACTTTATTAGTTTTGCGGTGCAAGTCGTCTCAAACGTCTTAATACTGGCGTAGGTTTTTCACGAGTACAGAATCAAATCAATCAAAAGTGAATCAAATTATTTGCCCAGAGATTATGTTCCTGTACTAATTAATTTTGACGAGTTACTTGTCTCATCGAATCGAGTATTCGGAGGGCGGTAAACACGAATACGACCGCTGTGTGTTGATTGGAAAGTTTTTTCGTCTGTAAAGATTACATTGTTCCAAAAATTTACATCATACGCTAAAAATTCAAGCGCAAATCCTACTCGAACTTCTTTATGTTCAGCTTTAAGTAAGCATTTCTGTGCTGCTGCATGACAGCGTAGCTCTGATTCTCTTACTCGCCGCCGAATAACTGAGTAAAATGGATTTTCTACTAAAGCATTTACCAATTGCAAATCTTGTTGTTGAGTTGATATCCTTCGTTGCCCTGATGAAATGTTACACACCGAATTTTTGTCAATATAACGCAGTGCAATTTGTCTCATTGACCATCCATCTTCTGCTTTAGCAATAACTCCAGATTTAACTAAATCGCTTATATGAGGCATATTAGTTTTTTGCACACTTGCAATAAATTATGACAGCTAACTGACAATGTCACAAAAATTAAAGTTAGATGCACACAACTAGATTTTAGCAAAATACCGTTATAAGACGTCCTATTTTTTTTTTGCTCACGACCGTACATACAATGTAGGGACAGATTTTAAAACGAAAGCATGCAATTTCACGGTGTATCGCGATGCTGAACAAGTGTTATTACATAAACGAAGCAACAATGGGCCGCAAACAATAAAGGGCTTTACTTTAAAATGAACTAAAAAGGATTAAAAATTTTCAATGCACAACGGTTTATTAACATTTATGACGCGAACGTAGAAAGCTATGTGGAAACTGGCCTTGCCGTCCAACCCACTTTGTTATCTCGTTAGCGTACGCCATGTAACTTATTAGATTATTCGAACTTAAAACTCGAAAACGCGTCTTTATTGACATGTTGCTATTAGAGTAGGTCTCTTAATATAAATGAGCCCCATCCGCTGATTTTGGAAGCTGCGAGAGAAGCATTCAAAATTGCCGTGTATCTAGCAGTAAGTAAAAGTCTTTTAATATTCGTTAGCCTCTACCATTCGTTATTTTGCTTCAGAAAGGAAAATACCTTAACGTAAATGGAGAATTTCACAATAGGAAATTTCGGCAATGTAATTTAAAATTTAGAATAGAACGGTCCACATGGAGAATTTGTATATACTACTAACCCAGATATTGTGGAAAATTCAGGGTAATGCAAATTTGGCTGGTTCGAACACTAATCTGCACGTAGTAACATCTGGTAGCTGTAAAAGAATTTAAGGTAGTACTAACATGATTTTTTTCACAGTTATTTTGCAGCAGTTTCTACATGGCACCACAGTATTTTTGCTGATTACTTCTTCATTTAACTACTAAATTAATAAATCTACAAAGGCAACGTCATGAGTAGTAAGGCAAAGCCGTTTCTGGACCACTGAGTAGAGAAATGTTGGGATTCTCAATAACGTCATAAACTGGATGGCATGTGTCTATCAGGAGTCTTTGTCATTTAGGATCTGTTTAAGACCTTCTTATAGCTATTTAAGACCTGTTTATAGCTGTTTGAGACCTGTTGAGAGCTGTTTAGAGCTATTCGCGACCTGTTTAAAACCTATTTATAGTTGTTTAAAGTCTGTTTTATATTCTGATGGACACATGCCATCCAGTTCACGATGTCATTGAGAACTCCCAGTGCTCTACTCAGTGGTCCAGAAACGGCTTTGCCTTACTACTGTCTTGCACTTTTTGCTTGATTCGTAAGGTGTGCAACGTATATGGTAAACCGCCCGAGCACATTTGTCATGGACTTACTTCTCGACCATCAGAGAACGGAAACGTTCAACATCGGTTATATATTCCTTTAAGGCGACAGATGATGCAATTTTTTCAAATAACATTTGGTAACTTTCTAAACAAGTTATTTTCAAGTAGTTATTACATATAAACGGCAATAGCTGATGGAAAAACAAAGGATGGTACTTTATGATATAAGGACATTATTTGAGACTTTGGATAAAAATTAAATATGAAACTAGGGTTAGAAACCACTAGAAATAACACAGCGTAAACTGGACAGGCATTCTTCTACACAATCGCGTTATTCCCTCAAAAAATAGCAGCAGAAGCGTGTTCTCGAGGCGAGCGTAGGTGCGTCTTTACTAAGTACATATTTCGATATGCGATGTAAAGCAACGACAGGCGCAGTTAGTACTTGGATGGGTGACCACTCCAACGGAAACCGCGTTCTCGCCTCACACATCTTCCAGCGGCTTGTATATCAGTGTATGCGCGGAAGCTATACAACCTTAGGCGAGGATTGTATAGGGGATATACCATCCTTCGGAGGGGATGTAAAGCCGTCGGTCCCTTGTCTATTAAATGTTAGGCAAGTAAAAGATCCCTACTCTTCTTAAGAGAAGAGGTTCGGCAAAATTCCTGGTTGGGGGTAGCTCGCCTACAGGCGTCGGTGTTAGGCCTCGGTAGCGGAAATAGGCCGACGTTAAATGAATGTATAAAAAAAAAAGCGTGTTCTCTTATTATCATGCGATGTAAATGATCATTTGTGTTCGAGGATGCGGTTTCACGAGCATCGGGGGAACTCTGCTCAATTATCTCATGAGAACACTGTTTCCCCATGTCGAGAATTAGGATCCTGTTCATTTGCCCGATTTGGAGATAATACGACAAGAGGATTCGAACCGTATGATTTGATCATAAAAGTTTGTGGTACGAGTTTTATCGCTTAATTAGAAACAGTATAAAGAAGAATGCATGGCACACTAATACAACAACGATGCACTTGTCTGGGCGTATTCATTTTATGTCAATTATGCTGTTTTCAATATAGACTGAGAATATCCCAGCGATTAACATTTATCACAAATAAAACCTTATATAACAATTTTGTACTGGCCGAATTCTCTGTTGATCGTATGCGGAAAAACAAGTCCATAGACAACATTAGTCAAAAAGAAAGAAAACAAGCGATTTTACTAATTTAAGAGCGCTCCGGATATAAGCCGGAAAGACGGTTCAATTTATTAAATAAATCATTATTTTAAAAAACGGCTTTCACCAAAAGACATGTTACAATGTGGGACGACGAGAGAAAAAAAAGTGTATATAAAAAAAATATTTTTTTTCGTCTATTTTCGATTTGCAAAAATAATTCTTATCATTCCACATATGTATTATTAAAATAAACATTTTCCCTTTTGTAGAACTAAAATAAAAGTACCCCTAATGTCCTCAAATGTACCGAGAAATTTAAAGATTAGGTATAATAAATTTGTCCAATGTCATATTCTATTACATCTCTATCTCTCTCTTTCCAAGCACACCGCACATTAGGCTGCGTCATTTTGTTGACGTGAAGTCATTTACAATTAAAATTGGAAGCATGGATGACTAATACACTCCGAACAACTCTTAACACTTAACACTAAACACTTTGTGTTTATCGAACCGTACTTTCAATCTACTGCATGCGGCGGTGATTATCTTGGGCACGGGGTGTGTAAAAGACAAATTCTTATCAATGCCAACTCCTAAAGTTGTACAAGTATCTTGGACTATCAGAGAAACATCTAAAAAATGTATTTTTATATTTTCTACTTTCGTTAAAAAAAAGAAATTTCTGAGGCAAACTGAGCATTTCATAAAGATTCTTGTTTATTTAATTTATTACTACAATGTTCTGTGGTTAAGAATTAAAAGGTTCATTCAATTGGCAATTATCTGCCCATAAGTGAATGAATACACTGCCTATATCAGCCGTATATATTACAAATACAAGGGTCCTAAAATAGACCCTTGTGGTTTACCTCTCAATATATGTAATACATCTGATTTTATCTTGCCGCTATGTACTTACTGTTAATTAGAGACGATTACTTAAATATGTTTCAACCCACTGCAAAGCTTTGACAGAAATGCCATATTTTAGCTAATAATATCTTGTAATTTAAACAGTCAAATGCTTTTTAATTGTCTAAAGTAACAGTTAGTCACCACTGACGTATGAACACCAAGTAGCATGTGACAGGTAAGGTCTAAAAGTGCAGTAACTGTGCTAAAATCTGATCTGCAATTCTGCAAATAGACTGATTTAGGGACAGAATAATAAAGCGTTAAGGTTGTCTAAGCGCCATGAAATCCACACCTATTGAACCTTTACGAGTTGAAGCTCTCGAACCTCCGCTACAGTTAAAACGCCAATTACTATCAGAAAAGTTTATTCTCAAGTTGCAAATAAAAAAATCACCAATTATTGATAAAGTTAGCCTATTAAACAATTATGATCTTGTCAACAAATATTGGTAAAAAAAAACTCCTTTGTGTATGGGATTTTGTAATACTTCTGTCCATCTATCTGTCGAACTGGATAATCTCTACTCACGACCGGCTGATAAGGATAACTTTAGTTATTTTAACAAGCCAACTGTAATAACACCTAACTACAGTGAATCGCAGAAAGTAAGCAGCATTATTTTAAAAAACACTACATCTGAGTGGTACAATTACATACATATTTTACAGATGCGTCCAAAAGTGAAAATGGGACGGGTTGTGCAATATTTTCACCAGATATTAACCTTAGGGAACAATATAAATTAAATCAAGATACATCAATATATTCTGCCGAGTCAATGGGTATAATTAGTGCTTTAGAATATATTGAACACCATGATTGTCGAAAAGCATTAATTTTGTCTGATTCACTGTCTGTCTTAACATGCATCAAAAATAGCATTACTATCAGTTCTCCATTCAGTAACCCCTATATTCTAAACATTAAATCAGTATTAAACAACTTGACTGAAAGAAATTACATAATTATTAAATTCGTCTGGGTGAAGGCTCATATTGGCCTTGAGAATAACGAAAAAGTTGATCAATTAGCTAAAGAAAGTATCGCATCAGGAATACCCTTACATAACATACTATGTCTAGAGGATGCTATTGGTAAATGTAAAAGTCTATTAAAAAAACAGTGGTCTCATCAATGGAAGGAACATTGTTTCACTAACCCAACACGCTATACACTTATTCAACAAGAAATTCCAAAAGAACATTGGTACAATAATGTCAATTACTCAAGAAAAAAAATAACGCATATAAGCAGACTTAAATTTGGACATGGGTGTTATCCATATCATCTACATAAAATAGGAATAGTGGCATCAAATCTTTGCGAGCAGTGCAATGAAGTAGGAGATTTAGATCATATTTTTTTCAATTGCCAAAAATGCTCTCATCAAACAAGCGAGTTATATAAGAACTTAATAAAACTCAAAATAGAAGCTCCATTTAACCTTCTCCATCTTCTAGCATTAAATAATAAATCTGTAGTGGATTCCTTAATTTTATTCATTAATAAAACAAAAATTAATATTTAGAGTAGGTTTAGTCTTGTTACCTATGTGTCTGCCCTATTGTTTACTTATCCAACTTAACCGTGGTCTCTCGCTGTGTGTATGTGTAACTGAAAAAAATGCCCTGATCGACCCCTGGGCGAGAAGTGCGTGACCCCGTCTACTTCCTCTTGTATCACAAAATAATGTTTATTTTATTGAATAGGTTAGAAGTAGGTTATTTAATTATTTAACAATTTAGTGCCTGGCTGTGGGACAACCGCCCGAATGCCATAAGAAAAAAAAAGGGACAGAATACTGGATGTATCTAATTGATTTTTTTTTCACTGATTATAAAATATTTCCTCACCGGTAGAATATTTATGTTTTAAATCGTTTACAGCACCAACTTTTTCTATTCTAGACACATATACTACAAGTGCGTATTTCAAACAATCAGGCAAGTAATCACACTTGCGTAGTAAGAAATATACGAGTTTTTTTCTAATGATTCATGTGCCGGTTAAACGCTATTTTGAAAAACATGCAATATTTTGCTGTAAGAAGAATTTGTACTGGAATTATCGGAGAAATCTGCATTGCGTTTTCGTAATGGAATTCGTTTTCCGATAACAGAATCAATATTAACTGCATTGGCAAGCTCTCCACTGTAAATTGCCGAGAACTGACAAGCGGTGGAAATTTAAGTCAATGCAATTAAAACAATTTGAAATGTGTTGGCGCTTTCTACCGCCTCCATATATAAATTTATCGTGGTTTTTCTTTTCTTAATCTAATTTAACTTAATCCGTTTTCTTCACAGTGCGTGATGGCATTTTTAAAGAAATACACAACGTCTGCACGTAAGTATATAAATATAAACGGGTATCCAAATGGAATTTCAAATTATATCCACGTGTGGGCACAGTTGGGTACTGATATACTCGTATGTATGTGAATATATATGTATAGGCTGACAACTAATATTAATGGTAATGATATATTTGAACAAAGTCGACCTTGGCAATGGATAAATAATACGAAAACCACTTTATTCTGTAATAATTGTTCAGCAACTTATAATTATACGATATCAAGCAGCAAATTGCTTTATGTGGCGCCAAGTTCTGCACCGTACGAGTTGTGACTATAAAAATCACACTAGTTAATTATTTTCAATTATAAAAATAAAACTGGCAATCACTATGAAAGTATACAAACGTTACATAATAGAATACTTATAGGTCCCCTTGACCGTGACATCCTAGTAACTGTATCTATAAACTCTGTAGGAATGGGCTGGTGCAAAAGTGGAATAAAAAAAAATTATTAACAGGCAAGGACCAGCCGGAAAATTTAGTTAAGTTAAGTAAGGTTGTAATTAAGAGAAAAAAACAAAAATCAAACACGAGATAAAGTGAAATTGTAAAATGGGAGTGCTGTTTGGGGGTTGAAAGTGTTTTTTTAGCGATGTTCAGCAAAAATGTCCTTCACAAAAGTTGTAAATAATTAAAAATCTAAAACTTTTATATAAGGGATTTTTCAACATAACTCCATATTTTCCGAGAAAATGACGGAAAACCGATTTCTCGGGTTTTTAATTTCTTTCTCTAGTAAAAATAATTCCATTTACATTCCAAATCCCATATATTTATTTGCTGTTTAAAATAATACAATATATTGCCAGGCCCCGGCCCAGAGCCAGTCCGCCAACCGCGGTGAAAGCGAGTCTCGTTTGCATCATCGTAAGCGACGCAAAGTGAATGAAACCTCGATTTTGACTGTGGATTAGATCTATTGGGGATACCGTATAAAAAGATGCACCGATAAACTATACCCAAGGATGGTGTGGAAACGAGTTGAAAATAATATATTTTATATCATGTATGCAAGAATATAATATACTTATCGATTATACAAAAATGTATAAACATATATCGACCTTATATGGATAAATAAAAAATCCACATATTTGAGTAGGTCGTGCCGCGCTTCAAAAAATCGTATATTTCGTTGTATACAACCAAACCTTACAAATGAGGCATCATCAGACTCACAAAATATTGCTCTTTCATAAAAAAATATTGTGGAATTGTTTGCAGTGGATCTTCGTACTAATCGGCGATGAAAATGAGATTTTGTTGAAAATTGCAAATCGACCCCCAACTTTGGCGCGCTGTATCTCGAAAACTATTAATCGCAAACAAATAATGAATAACTCAAAAAGATGCATAATTTTATAATCTACATGTTTTATTTGAAAATTTTTTCGATATCACTCCAAATAACGGCGCTATTCCTGAAAAAGTGCGGCGATACACAATGTTCTACACCCATTTTTATAAAATTTCCTTCTGTTATAAAATTGCTTATTCAGTGATGATTATCAATTTTATTTTCGATTTGAACTGTTTCGAGACTACTAAGAGATGGTGCTAGTTAAGCTCTACTGCGGTGGAACTTAACAGTGTCTATGAGATGCGAACTCCAGTATTGAAGGTATTACTTGCACCGCACTGACGAGACCCAAAAATATTTTGAAATCGGTCTACATTTATACCTGGGCCAATAATTCGAGTCAGTAATTGTGGCCAACAAGAATGGAGCGGACAAGCAAGACGGCCGCGCACGCACTGCCATAAGCATACTAAAAGTATATGCCGCTCCGCATATACATGGGCTAACTAGTATTCCTTTACTGACTCGAATTATTGGCCCAGGTTTAGTGTCATCCTGAGATGAAGGGGGCCTCGCATCTTCCTCGTAGCATTAAAGCATTCCAAGTCACTTTATTTTAGTGCTAACTGTGTTTAGACAAAATACGCACATTTTACCATATAATTCAGCGCTCGTAAGGGGGAATAGCTGTTTTGGTTTAATTTGCTAAGTCCTTATTTATATAAGGTACTTGCAGATAGGTTGGAATATTATAATTCCTATATTTTAAATTATTATTATACGCGATGAAAATCAAAAGTATTGTTATGTGCTGCCCTCTAACGGAGAGATATAATTAGTCCCTGGTCAGAGTGAAAGAAGACTTGTTTAGTTGACGGGCGGTAGGGTGGCGCCATCTCTGGGCCAACTGGTGAACTACAAAAGGCACAGAATATAGGAAAAGCTCAGAAACGCCGCTGGATGATTCTAGAGAATTCGAGTACCTTTGTCACGGTATATAAGGGGTGAATCCGGCGCACACGAGAGTTCAGTTCAGTATGCACTAAAGTTCTGATATGCAGAGAGAGTTTTAAAGAACAGTAACAAGTTGTGATTTAAAGTAGTGAACTTATCTTAGATTAAAGTTATCATTAGTTGTGTTATATTTAAGGATTAATTATTGTAATTTAAATGATTAATAAATGAGTGGTTTGTGAAGTTCCAGTTGTAATTTATTAAACCTACGTACAGGGTGTTTATTGGAGGGTGTAAACACGTAACAGTATGAACTTCAATTAACAAAAGGTACACAGCAAAATTGAAATAAATTCTTGAAAATTACATACAAAATAATAAAAATAGAATACAGAAACCATTCTAAGCATAAATTAAAAATATCAATAAATTTTCACATTGTACGCCAGTTTAAACTTCCGATGAAACCATAAAACTTCTCAAAGAAGTTGTTTGTCGCTTTTACACGTCGAAATGTCTCATTTTCTAGAAATAGTTTATGGATAATATTAAATAGATTATGAGCAGCATAGTGTAAGCAAGTTAGTTCGAAAAACAAGGAATAGAAGAAAAAATTTATAAAGTTTTTAAATTTTGGTTATGAACTCTCAGTAGGGACCCAAATACAGTTTCGAAGAGTTCCCATCTCTCCGGTGGGAGCTTCATCCCCTTTTGCCCAAAAAACCACCCCCAATCGTGACCTCGCGATCTTTTTCGGCGTTTTGATCGTAAACCGCAACTTCTACGAAAAAATATTATATTCTACATGAAATTCTCTATAAAAATATCTCTTACTGTTTTTTGCGTATCTCCCACCCAACGCTCGTAAATGACCTTGGAAAATAATCGTAGTTCTCAGTGCGAAGAGAAAAATGAACCCAGCGCCGTTTTTTGAGGCGATTATTTTGAAAAGTGTTAGTCTGAGCAAAAAAATGTATAGAATCGAAATTAAAGAGTAGTTTTTTCTCTACAAGGTGCATATAAAATAAGATATTTATGAACAAGTGTTAGTGTTCATATGATTTTTTTTATATTTGTGCATTCTGTACTTTGAACCCATTTCCACACGCAGCCAACAATTATGAAAAACCTGTTGTTGTTGGGCAAGATATTGATTTGCTAACACTCCTCATCGCTCTTTCTCCATCGGACAAAGACATTCGCTTTTTGAGAGATGCTCAAGGAAATATTAAGAAAAGGGCGTATAGTTCCTATGACTTATAAATTTCGGAAGTTTTAAAGGTTTGCAAAGATAATATTTTATTTGCCCATGCGTTTAGTGGCTGCGACACCACTTCCGCCTTTTTTGGGAAAGGAAAATCGCAGACTATAAACTTAATAAATTCAAGAAAGGATTTACAAGAAGTGGTTGAAATATTCAATAATCCTTCATCGGCGAAAGATGACATAGCAAGAGCTGGTGAGAAATTTACGCTTGCCTTATATAAGGCACCCCGAAATGAGACATCTTTGAATCATTACCGGTTCATTTCATTTAAAAAGTTAGTTGGCCAATCCAGTCACGCAGTAATTTTGCCCAGACTACCACCTATATCTGCTGCATTAGCATAACATTCATATCGGGTTTTTCATCAAATTCATATGTGGCGAGGAAAAACTTTAACTACAACTGAATGGGGCTGGAGAAAAACTAAAAACATTCTAATGCCAGTGGTTATGACTGAAGCGCCAGCTCCAACTTCAATTCTTCAGCTTATATCCTGCGGCTGTAAAAAGCGGTGTGGAAAGCGATGTAGCTGTGTAAAAGTTGGTTTGCGCTGCTCCCCGATGTGCTCTAGTTGTCATGGGCAAAGTTGTTTCAATTCGGACGAGGAGGGCGACTTTGCAGAGGAAAATTAATGACAGATATATTTTATTAGTGGAATAGGCCTCAGGGGGAAACTACGTAAAAAAAACGCGCCGAGAGGTCTACCTCAAAGGTGGTGTGGAAATGGGCTCACAGTACAGAATGCACAAATATAAAAAAAATCATCATATGAACACTAACACTTGTTCATAAATATCTTATTTTATATGCACCTTGTAGAGAAAAAACTGTTCTTTAATTTCGATTCTATATATTTTTTTCTCAGACTAACACTTTTCAAAATAATCGCTTCAAAAAACGGCGCTGGGCTCATTTTTCTCTTCGCACTGAGAACTATGCTTATTTTCCAAGGTCATTTACGAGCGTTGGGTGGGGGATACGCAAAAAACAGTAAGAGACATTTTTATAGAGAATTTCATGTAAAATACAAAAAGTCCTATAACATTTTTTCGTAGAAGTTGCGGTTTACGATCAAAACGCCGAAAAAGATCGCGAGGTCACGATTGGGGGTGGTTTTTTGGGCAAAAGGGGATGAAGCTCCCACCTGAGAGATGGGAACTCTTCGGATCTGTATTTGGGTTCCTACTGAGAGTTGATAACCAAAATTTAAAAACTTTATAAATTTTTTCTTCTAAAAAAGCTAATTTTCCTACACTAGCACCAATTATCAGATATCAAAAGGAAAACTGTTTAATTTTATCAATGCAATAATAATCTAATCATAATTACGCTTTCTTAGAACAAGTACAATGTAGGCACTTGAGATGGGAATTATTAAATTGAATGTTCTAAACTACAATTTATTAATGTTTCAAATTATTAGAAACTGATGAGTAAGGCTTCTCGGCATACCGACTCCAGTCCAATCTCTAAATGAGCAAGTTGAAGT
The DNA here is from genome assembly GCA_963675555.1 of Leptura quadrifasciata. Taxonomy (NCBI): domain Eukaryota; kingdom Metazoa; phylum Arthropoda; class Insecta; order Coleoptera; family Cerambycidae; genus Leptura; species Leptura quadrifasciata. The sequence goes on along the minus strand of OY776673.1, from coordinate 191,888,382 downwards.
ACCATTTGATGTTTCTTGTTATAATGCACTAATTGATTAATTGAAAGTAATAACAAATTATTATGCGCAACATAAAAGCAATTAATACAATGATACGATGTAAAAGCGATTTAATTCAATTAATATAATCATCGTTTTTGCAGGTCAGTTCATAACACGAACGTTGTAAAAGAAATTTGCTTATATGAATAAAGTAATGTAATTATAATGCAGAAAATGGTGGCCGCGCCATAATTGCAAAACAAGAATTGTTATAATACATAGTTTATATAATAATGTCGCACTGTCGTGCCATTATAAAGGTGTGATTATTTATTTCTTAATTATACAAGAAAGTGAACGACTCATAAACATTTTGTATACTCACTAATGATTAAAAAATGTAAATTAAATTATACTAATAGGTAGAGCCGGGATACACATAGTGAAAAATGTTCTAAAGCCAAATTCGACTTTGTGTGCATGGCTTGTTAACTCTCTATATAACTTCGTACCCTACTACTGGGGTAGTTGCAGAAGGAAACGCGAGTTTCAGTTTTTATTTAATTTCGCTTTTTTTCTTGCAGTCAAAATTTTGAAAAAAATCTTGCATATCAGTATTTTTTAAATTCTTTGCTTCAAATTTAGCTCACAATTTTTTTTTAATTTTAAAATTCAAATTTGTTGACGATTTTATTGTGATTATCTTCATGTTACTGAAAACATATTTAAATGCTTATTGACTTAAGTATTATTTTTTCAAATTTTTTAGAGTGATACGCCATGGTGTAAAAATTAAAACTCGACTTTGAGACGTTTCGGCCTAATACTTGTTAATCTTTATTTCTGAATATATTAAAATTTATAACTCTTTCATATAGTAAACGGTACATAAATGGACAATAACTAAACAGTACATAAATGAATAATCAATGACTTCCTATATTGTAGTAAATACAAAGTATGACCAATTTGGCTTTGAGCATTTTTTTGGTTTTTTGTTTCTTAAAATTCATTCAGAATTATCTAACATATATTTCGGCATCTTGATCATTGTTAGTCAGTCTTGAAATTAAATTAAATGTGCAGAGCACAAATTTGTATGTTTATACAAATATATGTTTTATGATATCTGGATTTGAACGCTGTCAATAACATACACCAAGTGCCAGATACTTTCATTTAAAAAACAAACAGGAACCGTGTGTTTTCCTGTGCTACATGGTAAATAAATTAATATTTTTAATAAAACTATCAATTTTGCCACCTTATTAAAATTCTTAGAACAATTCACTTGTAAACATTCCTTTTGAGTTCACTTAAAAAAAAATAGCAATAATCTTTTAGTGGGACTAAACGCTTTGTTATATTTTGGCCAAGGTCACACAAAATGAAAGTTATCTGCTAACTACCCAAATAACATTTCTCCATATTATGAAACACAAATAGAAGGTATTATTCTTAAGAGTTCTTCGGAGTGTATTAGTCATCCATGCTTCCAATTTTAATTGTAAATGACTTCACGTCAATAAAATGACGCAGCCGAATGTGCTTGGAAAGAGAGAGATAGAGATGTAATAGAATATGACATTGTACAAATTTATTATACCTAATCTTTAAATCTCTCTTTACTCCTGAGGACATTAGGGCTAATTTTATTTTAATTCTACAAAAGGGAAAATGTTTATTTTAATAATACCTACGTGGGATGATAAAAATTATTTTTGTAAATCGAAAATAGAAGAAAAATTATATATTTTTATATACACTTTTTTTTCTATCATCATCCCACATTATAACATGTTTTTAATGTCTTTTAGTGAAAGCCATTTTTTTTAAATAATGATTTGTATGAGAGTATATCGAAGCGTCTTGTCGGCTTATATCCGGAGCGCTCTTAAATACTAGGTGAGGCAATGGGACCATAACTGAACATTTCTTGTTATATATCTGTCAAATAGACTCAACATTTTGTGCCAATAATTTTTATTTCGAATGATTTATGCGAAATCCTAAAAATATCAGATAAAAATTAAAACACTTATACAACTGCTAGAGGGTTACATATGCTTGATAGTATTTTTCTGACAATAAAATATTACAAAAATAATAAATGTGTAGTAAAGTAAAGATACATACTACTAAAGTCCAGTATTTCACTGTTTCCTATGAAAGGAAATCGATTCAGTGCCACCAATCAATCAATTGAAAACAATGTCCTATAACTTGCGATGTACTACGTCCTCAATCGGAAAACGCAAAATAAAATCTGATTGCAATTAGCCCCCAGCAGGTAAATTAATCCTAAAGAAAGGGCTACAGTGTAGGGCTGTTGTGCATCGCTAGTCGTAAGAATAGTTTCGAGTTTGTTAGCTCTCATCGGTACGACATAGGCGAATGCACAACAACACTTCACTGTTCCGCAACTTGTCGGCTTATTGCAGTCAGATTTTATTTTGCGTTTTCCGATTGAAGACGTAGTATATTGCAAGTTATATTACTTTCAATTAATTTGGAAACGCACATTGTGCACCCTGATTGGTGGCAATGAACGATTTCCTTTCATAAGAAACAGTGGAATAACTGGACTTTAGTAGTAGGTATTTTTATTTTACTACACATTTATTATTTTTATAATAATTTATCGACTTTGCGTTGGCTTATATATTTTGTTAATATAATATTAGTATATTTTCAGAGTGTTATCATTGATTAGCTTTATTAACAGATAGCGTGATCGGAATTAAATTAACAGTATAAAAAAATATCGATTTTCCGGCAACCACCATAGCCAAATTTCAACAATTATACCTTTCACTAACCATATCCACCTTTTGCTAGTATTTCATATCTTTCGCTCATATTTCATCATTTCCTGTCCCCCTCTTTCTTTCTGTTTGTATATTTTTGTCGGGTTTGTTTGTTTTTCTTGTTTCTTTTTGTACATTTTTGTTTCTAAATTCATTTCATGTCACCAATCTTTTTCAGAAATCAAACCTCTTCGAAATCAAAATTTTTAAAATCAAAGTTTAGGCCGGCCCTGCGCAGCCCCGCATTGCAGTATCTCGCGGAATGTACCTCGTTTGAGTTGTGGTGCTTGCGTCCAGATTCAAAATTTTAATAGTGTTTTTTATGCGCGAGTTCTTTAAATGTAAGTGTAGTTTTAGGTTTTGTTAAGTTTTTGTTTAGTTGTTTTTACTTATGGTTTTCGCCGATCCAGACCAGTTCCGCCCGATCCTGCAATCCTCCACCGCGTCAACGCGGTGGTCGCACGATCAGTTCCGGAGCAGGCCCTGGAGACGCAACTGTTTCTATATGTTAATATGAATAAATATCTTTTGAATTGAATTGAAATTGATTAGCTTTATTAACAGATAGCGTGATCCGGATTAAATTAACAGTATATAAAATGCAATACATAAAAAATAGACAATTTCATATTAAATATTGGATATTGAGAAAGTTACTATTTTTTTGGACGTAGTGGCTTTTCATAAGGGAGGTTCTATTGATTAGCTTTAATAGTATACTAGGGTGATCAGAATAATTTCAAGAGTACATACGTAAAATAGCCTAATTTCTTGTTTTTCATATTAAATATTAGATAAAGTCTAGTATACTTCAACTTGGCGTGTGTATGAATTGACATTGCGCGTACGATTTCAGTTTTCCTTGCACGCAAAATTAAAGCAATAGCACTGATACACTGATCACGTATGTCTACCAAGCTTCTCTCTCACCTCTATTGAGACGGAAATTTGAAATATAATATTTTGTTTATTATCGTTAAAATGAAAACTATTTATTGTCTTTACTTGTAATGAAGATTTCATATCTATTTTTGTTACTACTTTACTAATATCCTTTCCCTTACTAATATTACCATCCTCTCCTTTCCTGACAAGAAACGCCCATACCTCCTTGCGGTTCTTGTTGGACTGTAACAATTTTAGTTTTCGAACAACATTACATTTCGATTATTTTTAACCTCACCACAATAAAATCGTGAGAGGTTACTAAAATTGGTCCAAAAACGAAAATTGAGATAACATCAAATATTTACGTTTTGGGGTCCCAGGTACCAAAACAAGTGGTTTTTGAAAAATGTCTGTGTGTATGTATGTATGTTAGCCGAAACTATTGAACGGATTTGGATGAAACTCTGCATGGGGGTTTCTTTAGTTTTCCAGAAGATCTGAAAAGGTTTTGGTTGAGATCGGATTACGTTTAGTGCCGTTTTGGCACATAATTTAATGCTGTTTTCCAGCCGCTTCCAGTAGCTGCCGATTTTTTTTTTCTAATAATTAATATTGCTATTGTCTAAATTGGGAAATTCATTTTTTGTTATCAGTTTCATGTGTGCCCATGTGTTAACAGAATTAAACTAAAACAAATGAAGTTAGTAAATTAATAATTCTTAACATTTTTTGATAACATCTATATATATTTTTATACAATTATTTAGCGACCGTATCACAGTTATAGGTATATAATCATTCGTGAACTGTTTGATAACCACTAGCATTTCTAAGTTAAAATATACTCGAAATGTCCCAAATAACATGTTTCAATTATTATGTGGACAGAAACATATTATTTTAAATAAAGGACAATAAGTTGAATAATCGCCATTTAAAGAAAATGATTGAGACATTATCGCCCAAGTTGCATTTTGTAATATACATTAAATTATGTTCAAATGAAAGTTTATATACGTCTTTTATAAAAATAAAAGACCGCAGTATTTGGCAGATGCTCAAACGGTTGTGACTCTTCTAAACGAAGGGTATAATAAAGTTACCGCTGAGCAATTCTTGGATATTACCCAATCCCCCATAATAGAGCGCTGACCCACGACAGACAAACGCAAAGTTTCTCCAGACATCGGAAACAAGGCCGGCCTAGAGCTACCACGAACATCTAAAATCGATTTTTGCACCCTACTAAGAAATCGTATAAGCACCACCACGGACTTATTTCATTAAAACATTTTAATACTTTCTGTGTTGCTCTTGTATGAATAATTTTTTTAAAAACAATTGCAAATTAACTGTAAATAATACTGTCGTTATCACTATACATTTTATGCTTGATGACAATTTGGGAACAAAAACATTATAGGATAGACATTTATTCAATAACATTTGACATTGCCATCTGCAGCAGCTGAGACTCGAACTCAGAAAAGGTAAGAGCGACTAGCCGTGTAGTTTCTCACACAACCGCGGTCTAGCCAACTATTATCGTCTCGGCAACACATGAAAAACACGACTAAACATCCACACTTGAACAGGATTCGAACCTGGGGCCTCGCGACTACAAGCCTATTGCTTAAGCACCGAGACACTCGGTCGGTTTGATAAAGAGAGACCACTGGAGTCACAACGTTCAACGCTAGATGTCATTTTTGGGCACGGCACGGAAAAGTTCAAACTAATTTGTGATTGGCCCTGCGTGTCATTAGGAATTATGCAAATATATAAATATGCGATAAATGACACGTTAGAACTTACAATTTGTAGTCTTAAATTTATGTTCTCAATGTGTTCATATTCCCGCACTTTGTATAAAGATTGTTCAAATTTCCTGACTTCCCTGACTTTAAACAACTTCATATTCCCTGACTTTTCCAGGTATTCCAGATCGCTATGAACCCCGTACTTGATCGAATTTCAAAGAACCACCTGATATTATTCTCGAAATATTATGTTTATCTGCTCTCACTATGGTAAATAGACTATTGTCACCTTGTTTTCAAGCAGGTAAGTTGATTTTACCGGTAAAGTGCTAGTTGCTATTGACGACTGGAGGTAAGTGAGTCATTTACCTCCCTTGGGGAAATAAGCGATTTCGAATCATGCAAATCGAAAGATGTTGAACTTGAAATTTTATTAATTAATATTTATAGTAATAGTAAGGCTTCTATGCGCAGGCATATGCAGACGACGGGCTAGTGCTTGTAACTGGCCGCTTCCTAAACGTCGTCTGCGACAGAATGCAGGTAGCCTGCACAATTATTGAAATATGGTGCGGTGGGACGAACCTTTCAGTCAATCCATCCAATACTGAAACGATCCCCTTCACCAAAAGGAGGAAGATAGATAATTTTAGGGCACTAATAATGTACGAAAGACCCCTAGCATTATCGCAAGAGGTGAAGTACTTAGGGGTGATCCTAGATAAAAAACTATCATGGGGAGCACAGATCGACAGAATCATAAAGAAGTCGACGGCAACCTTCTGGCAGTTGCGCCAAGTGGTGGGCAAGAACTGGGGATTTAGCCCACGGATCCTGCACTGGGTTTACACGGCGGTAATCAGACCTAGACTCCAATACGGGTCGGTGGTCTGGTGGCCGAGTGTGAACCGCATCACCACGTACCGAAGACTGGCAAAAGTTCAAAGACTTGCCTGTCTTGGGATAACAGGCGCAATGAGGATGACACCTGCAGCTGCCTTGGAAGTAATGCTAGGGTTGCCAACGCTTCTAGCCTGGATCAAGAAGGAAGCTATGGAGGCCCATCTAAGAATGCGAGACTCAGGTAGCTGGCGATGTAGCGGAAGGACAGAGAGTCATGCAGCCATCGCCAGATTGGCGAAGGATAAAATTCCAATCTCCACCCTTAAGGTGAGGGAGGCAACTGACAGTTTGAGATTAGAAAGAAAGTACACTCTAATCCTACCCAGTAGAGAAGAGTGGGCAGAAGGAAAGATTAATTTTCCCTCGAACTCCCTGGTGTGCTACACAGATGCTTCCTTACTAGTAGATGGACAGAGGCAGTCATCGGGGGCAGGTATATTCCTGGAAGGCAGGGAAGTACAGGAGAGCTTTGCTCTAGGATCGTACACTACAGTCTTTCAGGCAGAGGTATATGCCATCCTAAAAGTGGCATATAAGGAAGAAACGAGGAACGATACGAAACAAAAAACTTGTATTTGTTCCGACAGCCAGGAAGCACTTCGGGTGGTCTGCTCTCCCAGGGCGAAGTCCCCCCTCGGCCAGGAGTGTGGAGATGCCCTAGAGGAACTTGCCAGGCACAAGGAAGTGAGCCTGATATGGGTTCCGGAACACACCGGGATCCCAGGAAACGAGGGAGCCGACGAATTAGCTAGGCTCGGAGCCAGGGAGCCCTGTCTTGGCCCGGAGCCCATGTTGGGAATTGCAAGGAAACATTGGAGGTTGAGCAGTAGCTGCAGACAGGCTTGAGACTTCGTAACGGGGCCGAATAAGTCAAGGACGGCCTGGTTGCTAGGTAAAAGCCGGGACTCTGAACCAATTGATCGGTCCTAACTGGCCACTGCAGGTCAGAAAACACCTATCACTGATAGGGGTTGAGGAAGATCCCACTAGCCCAAGATGCGGAGAAATGATGAAAAAACATCGTTTCACTTCTTGGGACAATGTGAAGTGTTCGGGCGCCTGAGGTATGAATTATTCGGTCCCGTAACTCTTCCAAAAGAGGAAATAGAAACAAGTCCTGACCTTCATTGGAAGATCAGGAAAGTTTCAAGAGGGAGTAGGAGGTCGAGTAGGAGTGAACGGTTGAGGGGACGTCAGGGGGTAGGTAAAAAGGCCCCATTTGTGGCCTACTTGCCAGGCACCAGGCCTCCCCCAATTACTACTACTATAGTAATAGTACAATTATTACAATTAGTAACATTATTCACAAAATTTGGATAAATTACTTAGTATCACTGTCAAAATAAATTGATCAAGAAATGCAAAATCTGATTTTTTATTTCATGAACAGTAGGGGAGGAGACAAAACGTTATACACCACGGAGGAGTTAAGTTTTGACCAGTCTCGTATTCTGTTGCCAGCCCTCGCTACGCTTGGGCGCAAAATCGTCCTCGACTGATAAAACCTATTTACCTCCTTTTTAGTGTAATATACTATCATTTGATGCTATAACGGTAAATATTGAGACCATATATATTTTTGTCGCACTGGGTAGAGAGCCTTAAGTTATTTTTTCTGCGGTTACCTAATATAACAGTCAATATCAACGACCTTCATAAAAAATCTAGAAGTAGTGTAAACACTTACGTTCACCTACAACTTACTCACATTCACCTTACACTTAACGTTTTATTTAAAAAACTATCACCTTGTGGTACAAAAATACTCGGCATGTGTAAATAGATTGCATTAAATTAAACATAAATTATTACCTTGTTGAAGCAAGGTAGACTAAAAAATATATTTTATGATATTAGAAGGACATGCTGACTATTAATGTGGTGTATATTCAGATGCAAAATTGAGGTATGACATATATTTTAACATGATTAATAGATCCTTTTTAGCATTTCAGGGATCTGCGTTTTCTGCGGAACTATTTTAAAAATATATTTTATATAATTAGAAAACCTCTATGTTACAAAATTAAACATGTGTAAGGCAAAACTCCTTTTCACCCAATAATTCAAAGGGATGTGTTTTAAATGCTACTACCCCTGGCACTAGGGCCTAATAAAAGAATATTACATTAATAATACATACCATGCAACGACTACGATGAATCTAAATGGAACTTACCTGAAACAAACAAAAATACTGTTAAAAATTATTTAGAAAATATAAGCACATGAATCAAGTATAGGCGTGCGCATAGGGTGTGCCCATATATACCCTAATGTCATTTGTTTCATTTTTTAACCCACTTCAATATCGATTTAAAATAAAAAGTTCCAATTAACTGGAGTGACAAACGCATAAAATTTATAATTTTTAGTATTCTTTTTAAGGCGGCGCCGGTGTTTTAATTTTTGCAAAAAAAAATTTGCTCATTTTAGTGACTACAACAAGTAAGTATCCCAAATGGAGTTTAGTCCACTAGAGCTAGAGGTCGCCACCCTTGGGTCCTGCTTTGCAAGTCGCTCGTTATGTAGGCCCCTAAACTGGACCCAGTTGCGCGCCGCTGGACGCCTTGCTGTGCTCGCCACTGAACCCCGCTAAAACGCTGATACTGCTTTTCTTATCGCTTCTGTATTAAAATAAATATATTATATTTACTCTTTCGCTTTGGCTTGTGTTGTAAAGTTCTGCATTATCAATAAAACACATTTTTTGGAAATATTTATTTATTCAAACATAACTCGCTATATGTCACAGAGACATCTATGATGTCCGACGACCATCTAAGAGGTTTCACTTACCTGTCACCTCTACTTCACTGATTCATTTAGCAATTAATTAACATACAATAATTAGTCCTTATAATTACAACACTAATTACAACTTATTAACCACTATAACTCACTATTTGTCACTCTACTTTTTACTAATTGGTAACTTTGCTCTTTCTCTTAATCTGATCACTTTACTATCTAAATTCGAACTACACTGAGGGCACCTGTCTGACCCTTTTATAGTAGATAAGTTCTCCGGACTGTTCTAAATACTGCAACCTGCTTTCGACACTTGCGATACGTTGTAAACACACTAATATCACGACCACCTAGATGCTAGGTGGTGTTGCTGATGCACACGCCCTAGGGTCCCTATACGCGCGCACATTGAAACCATCGCCGCCATGATGCATCCAATTGGATGGAATTGGGGCAGAGTGGCCAGTCTCTACTTTATAGGGTCTCTATTCTTGACACAACAAGGGTTGGCATCTATGGAACTATTGGCAACTCCAACTCCACCGACAGCCAACCAGTCAGGCTTCTTCTTCTCTCTACTAAGAGGGACTAAACCTCTGTCCGCAAGGGAGCGTTCACATGATTTTTACTCCCTTGAACGTAGATATCAAATTAATTATTGATGGGCATATTCATGAGACCTCGATCATTAATTAAGAAGGCATTATATTTTCTTACGTTTCGGTTTTATTGACCACCTATAGAGACAAGTTCTATTTTCAATTTGTGTATTGAACACCAGTTGACACTGCAGCCAGAATTGGCTCATTGTGCCTCTCCCTGTTTCTAAATTATGGCGGTGATTCCTGTATTGCTAACTAGCCTGAACAGTTTTATCATTGGCAGATGTTCTAGTGTTTTTGGGTCCATTTTTGTGTCCCAAAAATATTTTTCCTCTTGCGATTCAGCATCTCGCATTAACAGACTATATGGTCTACTGTCTCAGGCACCTCTCTGCAGAGTCTGCAGTTCAGGTTGCCCTCATACAGTCCCATTTTATTATCTTTATGGGTGCGTGACCTTTGAGGAACCCTGTTACTGTTCTCAGCTGATTTCTGCTTAACATAAGCAGTTGCTGAGTTTATTTTGTACACGGTTTGGTCTTCAACTTTCATTTAGAACTAGTTCTTGAATCTGACCAACGCAGCGCCTTTAAAAATCTACGGGCGAAATATTTAAGAAAAAATTAACAAATTTTGCTAATTGATTATTTAAATTTTATTTACACATACTTCCGGATAATACTAGTTGGTTCAAAACGACCTACGATCTATCTTAACGTGCTACATTAAACATAATTTAAAAATTTCATTTAAAATTCCGTTTAAAATAGCACACTAAGAAAAAAATCATTGATCGTTTTGACCAATTTTTATTTAAAAATATTATCCGAAGGTATGTGAAAACAGAATAAACATTAAATGCTGAAATATCAACCGAACACTTATTAGCAATCAGATATATCTTTTAGCTAATGCGTTGTCTTGTGCAAGTGTTAAGTGTTTGTAGTTGCTTGCACTGGTGGCGTGAAGAGGTGAAAATCCAACGAAGTCACCTCTGTGTACATTTAAGTCTGATGGCCAGCATATATTCAGTCTACTGTTATGTACCATCGGCCGTAGTAGCGTCTCAAGTTAGTAGTGGGTTGGTGTGAACTTCTAGTTTATTGTAATGCTTGTGGATTTTGTCCTGGATGACTTCCCATATGTAGGGACATCCAGTCTGTATGTAATGTATGGTTCGATACATACATTGGTGCATCTGTTATGATACGGACGATTTTTGATTGGGCTCTCTGCATAATCGCAATATGAGATTTAGCTGCACAGCCCCAAAGTTCTACTCCATAGGTCCAGATGGGTCTAGTTTTATATATTAGCAATTAATTTTCTAATGATAGTTTTGATTTACCTCCGATAAGCCGTCAATACATTTCTTCCACTTTTAAATCAATTTGTTTTCTCGTTTTGGTTGTATGTTATTTCCAATTTAGTTTACTATCTAGGTGGAGTCCAATGTATTTTACTGCGTCTGCTTGTGGTACCGTCTCTTGATTAAGAGTGACTGTAAGACAGCGTTCTTTTCTAAGAGTAAAAATTACGTGAGTTGATTTCGATCCATTTACCTTTATCTTCAATTATTTTAACCAGATTTCAAGTGATCTTAAGTGTTCTTGAAGATTGTGTGATTGCCGTAATTGTTGATATTATTGCCGTGTCATCTGTGAATGTACCGGTGGTTATATCTCCTGACGTTGGTAAGTGAGATGTATATACCTAATACATACAAGAGTGGGTCAGGTATACTTCTCTGGGGCACTCCAGAAAGTATAGGAAAACGGTTGGAAGTTTCTCCATTGAATTTGGTTAGGAATTCTCGTTGATTTAGGTATGATATCAGTAGGTTGAAGTATTTATTGGGGAGGTTCCTTTTGATCTTAAATAGCAGTCCTGGGTGCCAGATTTTATCAAAAGCCTGGCTGATATTTAGGAATGTAGCGATTTTTTTAATGGACAAGTGGATTTCTAGGATTTTTAGAAGGATTTTCATCGGGATTTTCAAACTCTAAAAACTATATAGTTACTACGCTTCTCTAAATAATAACACACCACAGGTAATTACGACCCCTTTTATCCCGGAAGGCTCTAGAAGAGCCTTGTGTGGGAGGGGGCTACACATTTAGAGACAAGGGACACACACCCAATATCCGTGTATAGTGGAAAAATCCCTCTCACAATATTTGGGTGAGAGGCAAGTACGCTCACCTCTCGACCACCAGTCATGAGAAAAAAATATTGGAAAATTTCTAAAAAATGTAGCTACTATAGCGTCCAGCGTATGCGACATTTTGTATACATTTAGTATAACTATTCTTTCTCATAATAAACATTAAAATTCGACAATATTGGAGAGTTGACGCGCTTTCATCCTCTTAAAATGTCATTATTTTTAGCATCGCTCTGACACAATTGTGTACATTAATTATTTAAATGAACACGATAATTAATTACCTAAAGGTCGCAATATCTTAGACTGAGTCGAGACTAATATGGCAAGGTTGGATGAAATAAGAGAAAGTGAAATTTGATGGACAGGATAACATTATTAGAAGCTTACAACTGCAATGAAAACGGCGACCAAGCCGTTTCGAAACAGATATGACATTTCATTTACAAAAACAGATGCATTATGCTTCTTGAGATACGCTATAACTAGACAATAAACAGATTCATCATCATCTGGCGAGTTAAAATTAGTTTTTGTTTATTAACTAACACCGTCGAAAGAGCTGGGCTAACTAACCGCAGTATCTGTGTCACGAAACAATGAATGAACCGTATTATTATGACGGCGTCGTAAAAATATGGGGCAATGTATACGGCTTCGTAGTGCCCTCGTTAGCGGATCAATACTGTCTAGCTTTATACGAAAACCTGTTCGAGTGAGAGTTAAATTTGGAGGAAAACCTTCCTCTAAGTAGTAAACAAGTGTCGTAATTTAAATACCGTTACAGTAGTACTAAGGCTTCTTACGTAATGCCATCCATGAATTTTAATCAAATAAACAGTATTTACCTACCAAAGCTGAAAATTTCCTCCATGTCGCATATCATATGATCGGAAGCTTTGTACGTTTCGGCGTAAAACATATTCGTTGCGAATAGCACTTTGCAAAATTATCCGCGTTTGCCATAGATTTGGCTCTTAGTTAATCATTTAAGGGTTATAGGTGTTCGCACTTCTCGAACGAGTATATGTTAATCAACTAACTGATACACAAAATCGATCAGGAGGCAAGTTTATTAAATTGTATAAAATTTTTAATTGGATCTAAGACACATCTGTGAAGAAATGAAACGGAACTCTATAAATGTTGTCCACGGTCTAAACATGTAGATATTTCATACATAGCAGGAGCTAGCCGTATGTCTGTTGGAAAATAGGCGTATAGGGGATTTCTCTTCTTGGATGCATTGTAGGGTAGTGGAGGATACTTTCTGAAGGATAAACAAATAAAATTGGCCATTTGCGTGATCGTCTAGTTTTATTAGTTTAGGATCCAAATTTCGTTGTGTGTGTAGTAATCCTTTTTAATTACCCCAGACGCTTTTATATAAAGTTTAATATTACTTGTTTCTATCTGATACTATATACCTTAGAAAATTAATCACTCTGTTAATTTAAATACCCGGTAAACTTGAACACACTGTCTATTAATTGAGAGACCTAGTTAATTATATATGTTATTGATGTGGTATTTTATTACTTCAAGTTGTACAGTGCATTTATAGTTGAAGTTTGTTTGCTATTTTGATTTGAAATGAAACCATTTATTTTGTTTATTACCTGCATGACGAAAACGGTAAAGGTGAAAGAAAAGACAATAGTTGATGGGAACGAATAGTAAAAAAAACCATTTTATTTTATATAAATTGATGTAGCAAATGACTGTACATGAAATCGATAATCCAAATATTTGAGATAATTGTCTAAATATTATAATAGGAAAACTTGCGTCGCTATAGTAATGACCATACTATAGATATGCAGAGTGGTTTGATGCAATAACAAGAAGTGTGTTATACAAAAGTATGCTGTGTTATTTTAATAGTAATTAGAGTTATGGCAATGGCCTGGTAATGATAGCAATAGCCCAATAATGAATCGAATGCAAAACAAAGGACAAGAATCATGTCATATTTGTACATTATCAAAATTAAGTTGAAAACTGAACATTAAATGCTCATGTAAAATATCATCGAATGTTGAGGAAAAATCGTTTGATTGTAATTAAATAAGCAGTCTACCAAATTCTGTATGACTATCCAGCAACGTAAAACGGGGTTAGTACATGTAATTCCCGATTCAGTTCTCGACGAAAAGTAAACCCTTCAGAATACGAAAAAGTTTACGGGCTAATTAACCCAGTACTGACCGATGGCCTGTACAGTTTGTGTGCGCAAGGTTATTAAGTGGATGGATCGTTATTAAACAATCATAGAAAAACAAATAGATCGCTGGTGAGAAATCTCAGACAATCATTTGAAAAGCAAACATTCCTACGACATTTTACATGTCAAAATTAGGCACACAGTAGCCTTAATAAGTGCACCAAATGAAAAATAATGGAAGTGAAAGTTTCTTGTTATTGCACACACGCTGAAAATATATAGTTCTTGAATATAAATTTGTTATTTTGCAAACGCAAATTTCCCTAGAAAAATATTCAGAAAGTAAAATTTTATGAATTAAAAATCGTGAATGAAATCATAACTGATATAATATTATCATGTTTTCTAGTTAAAAATCAAATCAATTTTTTTCAAATCGAAGCAGCAGTTACTGAGAAAATGAATATTTTGATTGCCTACGCACGCAAGCAGACAGCGGAACGCGCTGGCCACCAAGATTCCACTCAATTCACTTCTCAAATAAGAAGCCTATATCGGGATCGCTATTATTGTTCCAAAATGCAGTTGGTAATAATAATTTGAATCAGCATGTTACATGTATAATAATTCGACTTTAGCTATTTCTTGCAATATAAGTTTAAAAAGTGCATATTTTTCAATATTTCACATTACTGACAATATTTTTTACTTTCACGTCCAGTGGAAGTATATAGTAACGGAAAAAATTTTTGTTGTTGTTATTGAAATAGGCTTAAAATGTCATGAAACATCGAAAAAAATGGTTGTCTGTCTGTAACTTTTTTTGTGCGCACGTTTACTCTGGAACCGTTTATGATATTGACTTGAAATTTGGTACACTTATGTATTATAACGAGATATGGAACTAGATTAAATTTTTATCTAATTCCGTTGAAGGGTTCGGGGGTAAATAGGCAAACCAAGCAGGTAAGAGTTCATAAACTTGCAATTTAGGGCGTGTACAAAAAGTCAAAGTCTCAAAATTTTTTTTGGCATCAGCCACCCCCCATTATCACCTCCAATACCACCCCACACTATTATGAAAAAAGACTTAAAAAAATTAAAATGTGATGTAGTGTGTATACAAGAATGAAACGTCTCAAAAATTTTTTGTCGTTAGCTGCCCCCTCTACCACCCTATTATTAAATGGAGTAAAAAATTAAAATGGGATTTAGTGTGTATACGAGAACCAAGGGACTCTAAAATTATTGTGGCATTAGCCACCCCATCTACCACCCCCATTGCCATCACCACCCTATTATTAAAGAGAGTAAAAAATTAAATTGGGATTTAGTGTGTATAAGACTTGGATGCAAAATCTGGACGTGGAAGTAGTGATTCCTTGGGCAGCGGTTTTATCTATAGTGTTTCTCTTAACTCGTGCAGTGCAGTACAGTAAAGTAAATTATCGATAACCCAGCTACTCTTCTACCTCAACAGTGGCATTTATTTATCCATTCTGCATATAACACAAAGGTCAACTAGCAAACTTTTTGTCTAAATACTGCTATTCTACTGAATATTCTATAAGTAATAATAGTACCAAATTTGATACATACGATGGATTTAATGATATATATGAATACAAAACTAATTATGTGTGTGATGATCAATATTTGTATTCATCGCATGGAGAAGCAGACACCAGAATATTATTGCACCTTTTATCTACTAAAAATTAAGGATTATCTCGGATAATAGACTGCAAAGATACCGATATCTTGGTGTTACTGGCGCATTTCAAAAATGAACTTAGTTCGGAAATCTGGTTGAGAGTAGGGAAAAGGATTCTAGACGTTTCATTGCAGTTCGTAATATAGAAATGGGCAATCAATTATTGCACAGTCTTCCTGCGTTTCATGCGATGACAGGTTCTGACACTACAAGCCAATTTGTAGGTATGGGCAAAAAAATATATTGGGCGACGTTTGCAAAGAATTATTACAGAATGTAGGAATGGCCCAATTAAGCGAAGAAGTATTTAGAGACATGGAGTCATTTGCAATACGTTTATATAGTAAAAATGAAATAGTTAACACTAATCAACTACGAGGTATTTTAGTACAGTCCCGAACTATAAACAAGCTTCTACAGACCGAGGATAATCTAAGACATCATTGCCTTAGGGTTAACTACCAAACGCAGATTTGGTTAAACTGTCTAAACCCAAAACCAAATTTGTTGGACCCGATTGAATGTGGATGGAAAATTGTGGACGAAAAATTAGTCCCTGTCCTCACCTTCACTACCTTCTCTACCACCAAGCGAAACTATTTATCTCGTCACTTGCCAATTCAATTTTTAATAGTAACGTAATTATCGAAAGTTATATTTACAGACTGAAATGGTCGCCAGTGCTCTTGTAAAAAAAAAGAAAATTCCATGCATGGCATCCTGCAAGTGTATGGCACAACCATTAACTTGTCAGAACAGTACTCAGCTTGCCAAGGAAAATTGTAGCGATGAAGAAACCTCTTCAGATATATCAGATACCGAATAATAATATTGTTTTTTATTTCTCTTCATTATTATATTTAGAGCTTTTAATAGAGCATTTATAAAAAAATAAGCTTTTAAGGTTTTTTCTAGAAGTTATGACGTCGTCAACAATTTTTTTAAATGGCAAATCAATTTCTGATAATACCATTTAAAAGAGCACAATTTTCTTCTGAAATTTCTTCTAAAAATTTTAGAATTCTTTTATGTATGTAAAATAGAGGACTATATTTAAAAATCGACCTGAGTAACCGATTTATTATCGATTGCTTTTTAATGAACTTATCGAATTTATTCCAACCTTTACACACTCAATGTAACCACAGATCTGCAGATCATTACAATTATATTATATTTAGAACCAATTAATAAAGCGTGAATAATTATATTTCTTTAGAAATACTGCATTTGTTTCCATCAGCACGCTATTTTACACCTCGAACGTGGAGGTGTAGTAAGCGTTTCGCGTCTCGCTTGCGTGAATCGGCAATCTAAATATTTATTTTCTCAGTAACCACTACTTCGATTTGAAAAAATAAAAAACCGGCAGCATCCTGAAAGAGCGGCCCATAATTTTTATTTCTGAGCATTTTTTGAAACAATTACTAATTTCGGAGATAATGCGGGTTGAACGAAAATCAGAAATTGCAACATTACAATGTTTTGTGTCTACATTTTTGTTTTATAGTGTTTTGTAACTCTGCCCTATTGTCCATTCTAGACTCTATTGTAACTTAGTCAAATAAATTATCTTCTCATATACATGAAATTCTTATCAAGAAATAATTAAGGGTCAAAATTAACAGCGTCCATCCATGTTGTGCTTTTAAGTTTCAGCTATAAGTATAAAAATAACGACAGTACAACAAAAATTATTTAAATGTACATATTGTAATAAAGAGTTATCTATGTATATATTTTATTCAAATCCATATAAAGCACGAAAATTCTGTAGACGACACTATACTTCAATTGGCCTACATTAAGTCATCTTAAATTAATGGTTTTAAATAAAATTACCGAAAGATGAAAGTAGAACACATATTTTTCATTGTCTTGTTGTTTAAAAAGTCAAAACCACGTCAGTGGCTCAGTCCTTACGTGAACACGTAAACTTAGTTCAAATCTCAACTGCAGCTGATTGCAATGTAGCAGGGAATAGTTATTACGTAGTTATTTGTGTGCATATATCCTGGTCGAATGGTGGAATTATGGACGTGAATGTAAATAAAACCATTAAAAAAATTATATTATCATGTATCTACAAGTATTTCACTAGCAAAACAAATTTTTAAATTAAACACACCTATTTTTTCCGCACTGACAATTTAAAAACATGATGCACAAAAAATAGGAAGTGAACTTTACTATGGCTGAGTATGCAATGCAAGGTCATCATCAAGGTGAACAGTTTGATTGATACATGGAACAATCAAGTACTGGGGTGCGGTACAACTAGGATTTCCCACACTTGGAATTACCAGAATTATTTATTAACTTCTGAGTACGACAAATATTTCAAAAACCGAGTCAATGAGGGTTTTTACTTCTTAGTCCTCAGGGACAGGTTCGATTTTGATGATTAAAAAAATGTTTGTTTTTATGTACTACTTGAAATTAGAAACACTGCAATGTGCGCAATTAAATATTTATATTATATATACTCAAATGCACTAAAAAAATTAAGCGTAATACAAAACTACATATTGAAAATTATCTTTAACAAAAACAAACTGTATCCTACTAACCTTATGTATTCTAAAGAAATAATTAATATATGATCTTTATATGTTCTTAGTGTTTGTGTATACACATTTAAAAAAGACAATTTAAAGAATTATACCTCAAATATATATACAACACCTAGTGTAGCAAATGGTCACCTCAAAATTCCTTCTAGCAATAAAATGCTAAATCAAAAATTTGTAACATATCTGTCACCAAAATTCTATAACATATTACCTATGAAAGTCAGACAAAGTCGAAATATAAAAAAATTTAAACATTATATAAGGAGTACATCCATGATCACTATCATCTTTTCTCCAAACTAATGGAAAATTAGTTAATATTATATTGTAATGTAATTAGCATTAGTATAGTTATTATGATTAATGAACATTATTATAAATTGTAACCTTTATTGAAAACACAATTAGGTATCGAGATTTTTTAGCATATGCACAAGACAAGTGTCAACTCACTTAGGTGCATATATTCCGTCTAGTTTGTTTTCTTACATACCACCGGATTTAATTCATTTTGTAATGTTTCTTATTAATTTATAAAATAATATATTTGTAGCGTAAAGTAAGATGTAATGTAATATTTATAATTAGTAAGGTAAAGTAAATTGTAATGTAAATTTCTATCCGGTCATGTAAATAAATAAATAAATAAATAAAATTGTTTAAACAATATAAACACAATTTCTGCAGAAATTAATTTTTTTCACGGTCTTTATTAACTTTTAAATAGTAAAGGGTTAAAAAAATGTTTCCTTTTTAATTTTATAATTTTTAAAAGCTTTAAATTATATGAAAATTGTCAAAAAAAATATAAGCAATAAGTTATTTTTTATTTATTTTATTTAAATATGATATATAACTTACATATTTAATAAAATTCGAATTTTTTAAAATATATGAATAATTTAATAATTCATACAAAAAAAAATAGTATTAATCTTCAATTTTGCAATTAATGCATGCAGATGAGCAATTGAAAATATAAGTGAAAAAGAGCTTTACAAAGCAGGTTTCCACTATATTCTTACACTGGTGCTAAAACGGAGGTAAGTTTAAATGAATTGATATATAAACGTTTTATAACACTAATGCCGAAAGATGAAGGCGTACAACTTAGTTCATTACCTCCAACACAAGATGCAGCGAAACAGTACATCAGAAGAGTTTATCTTCAAGTTCAGCAATGCAGAAATAATTCTAAAATATCTCCCGAACATTGGGGTTGGCAGAAAGAAAATTATTTAACATCAATAAAAATGACACAACCAGCAGCACCAAATAACATCTTAAAAGTTATATTTTGCTCTTGCAAAACAGGATGCGGGAGAGTGTGTGGATACAGAAAAAATGGTCTGCATTGCTCACCTGCATGCATTAATTGCAGTGGAACAGATTGCGATAACGCGCCACAACCTGAAGAGGATTAAGTCCCCAACGCTCCATATGGGAACGAAAATTAAATACTATTTTTTCTTGCATAAATTTTAACGTTTATAGCAATTTTTATTTTCGTACAGTAGAGACTAAATTCTGTTAATATCTCTAAAAGTCTTACAGATTCAGGCCTAAGTGTCCCAGAGACACTCAGAAAAGGAAACCCCACTGGGAAAAGGGACTGATAAACAGGACCAACCCAGGGGGAAATCTAGTCGGCCGACTGAAAAGCCTGAGGCTACAGGCGATGATAGTGCCCTGCCGAAGGCTAAAGGTAGGCCGAGCACACAACCTACGGGCAAAAAGACAGCGAAAAGGAGCCATGAAAAAGGCCCCTCGCCGTCATAGTTGCCCTAAGCAACATAAAGTAACTCCAAATAAATCGGCATCATGCAAAGGCAGCCTCGAGTGTGCTTAGAAGATTTATTAGGAAGAAATTAAACATAGGGCTAATCCAAGAGCCCTGGGTTCACAGATGACAGATTAAAGACTCCCAACACAATCATGTAAGTTAATTTCTTCTAACTTGCATGACTATCCTAGAACAGCCTTGTTGTTCGATAAAAATATTAATTTTGTTCTCCTTTCAGAATTTCTTACAAGGGACCTGATAGCAGCAGCAGTGAAAGTGCCTACAGAAAGGGGAAAAAGGCAAGTCATAATGGGATCGGCCTACTTTCTCGGTGAGGAAGGAAATCCACCCCCAGAGGAAGTAAGAAGCCTTATCAGCTGGTGCAGGAGAAAGAACATACCCTACATAATAGGTGGTGATGCTAATGCACATCATCATATGTGGGGTAGCACAGATACCAACACTAGAGGTGAGTACCTATTTGAATATTTGTTCGCTAACAACATCGACATCATCAACAAAGGTAATGAACCCAGCTTTATGAATGCGGTCAGGAAAGAGGTTCTAGATGTAACTCTCATGGATCCACTCATAACTGATTTAATAAAAAACTGGCATGTTGCAGACGAGCCCTCCATGTCAGATCACAGACACGATTCGACTTGGAGGCGGCTGTAACAAGCCTCGGGGAATGTAGAATACCCAGACTGACGGACTGGAGTGTTTATAACGAACACTTGAGGGCGGAGGTCTAAGGCGTAACACATTCAATCGATACAATAGAGGAATTAGATATAGCCCCATATCAACTACAAAATATCATATCATGTTATATGAAAAAAGTTGTCCCATTAAACAACGGGCAGTCCAAAGAGATGTGCCATGGTGGAATAGGGATCTCAGTCGTCTCAGAGCTGAGACTAGGAAAGCTTTTAACAGAGCTAAAAACACTGGAATGCACTCATTAGGGTGCATTTTGGAACGTAGAACTTTTCTTAGTATCATTCCGTGTAGAATTGATTACTTCTAAGCAGATGGGCGGGTATATTGTGACGCCCTGGATTGTCATATAATTGTTTAGGGAACAATATTCGAAAAATATATAATAGTTATATAAATTATTATTCAAGGTTAATATGTTCATTTATCAGGTACCAGGCCGAACGAATTCTAAATGCAGAAAAGTTGTTGTTATTTATGTCAACAAGCGGAATTTCCATTACATAAGGTGTTGGTTCGATTTAATGGAATCCTCGAGAGTAGACAAACAATAACAATTGTAAATAAAATCACAGATATTCAATTCCACACAAATTGAGTAATATTAGTAAAATATTTGACTTAGATATTTCTGTTACGTAATGTTGCTTGTCGAGATATTTACAATTGTATTTTTTAAATACTAACTGCACCGATAAATTTTTTAATAGTGGCAATAAATGTTTTGCTGTCTGTGTGTAAATATAACAGTAAATGGCTGTAATATGTATGTATTGCTATGTATTTGCATATTGGACGATTACGAAGATTGCATGTTTGTGTTATTTGCTGAATCAGTGTTTGAATTTGTTTGTTTCCTTTAGATGGTTTTCAAAATTTATTTAAATTAGCTAAAGATCCGAAAGGTATGTGTTTGAGAATGTTAATACTTGTTTAGAGTTGTTTTAATAGTTTTAAAGTTTTTATTTGATGTCAACAGTAAGTTTGATACTGACATCTATGTTAGTAGTTATTAAGTTGTTGTTGAAATAATTTCTGACATTTAAGTCATTACGACATTTCTTTTAAGTAGAAATTTTTTTTTATAGTTGGTAAATGTTTTCCTGGAGAAAGACAAGGAGGTTTAAGTTAGGTTATGTTTGGAATGAAATTAATAAAAATTCATATGGTGTTTTGTTTTGTTTATTTTGAGTACCTTGATATTTAGTGATATAGAACAACAAACAACAGATAAAAGAGAGGTTGTAAAATAGGAAAAACAAATTTAAGAAAAAAAGAACAAGTGAAAATTAGGGAGTGAAGAAGAAAAATAATAAACAAGAATTAATAATTTGAAATTGAATTGAAAAGTCAGAAATTTTGGAGATCAGCGAAGAAGAGTAAAAAGAGACTGAAAATAAGAAGGAAGAGGTGTTATTGTGAATAGGAGTTGCAGAGGAGATAAGGACGAGATAAGGTGAAGAATTAATGAAAGGAGAACTGTTGGACTTGGAAAGAGAAGTGTGTAGCTACGAAGAAGGAAGGTTTTTGTGTGTTTAATTTTGGACAAGGTTGTATATTAAAATTTAAATAGTGTACTTATTAGACTTTCGAACCTGTTATAAAATTGCTAAATTATCTAAATATCAAGGAAAATAAATTACTTATATCAGATTAAAAATTTTACTTTAATAAAATTTCATTTTAAAACAGGAACTGAATTTGAACCTGCTCCTGAAGGAAAAGATAAGCTAGCCGGCCCATTAAATAAATTTGACATCCTTTCGGATCAAAAGGTAAGAGATTTTAATTTGATCTTTTTGGTTTTAAAGTTTTTTTTCTTTTGGGTTTATCTATTGGAAATAAACAAGTTAAAATTTGATTAGTACTGCAAATTATTTAGTTCAATAAAAGTAAAACAGCACAGTATATACACATGTTTACATAGAACCTGTTAACAGACTTGAGGAAATTGATATTAGATCAGGAAACTGGACGTAAAAAAGAAAAACAAGAACATGAAGAGACGACGGCAGGAAGAAAGACAACAACAGACGCATCAAGAGGAAAAGAAAGACCAAGAAAATAGATGTCAAAAAGAAAATGAAGAGTGTCAGAGTAGCTCCAGGCGATTCCAGTGGGGCAACAACAGGACTTTGGAGTTTTGGATCCTGCATTAGATTTGGTACATGACGACCAACAACCTCGTCGAAGTACATCGGATTCAGTTGCTGTGGAGAGATTGGTACACTTCGTTCCCGGATCCGCCAAGGGAATTCCACGCGCAATTGGCAGTTGGAAGTTTCATGGACGGCATAAGGGACGAAGAGATTAGGCGGGTCCTTCGATTATCTTGGCATCAGAATAGTGACAAAGCTTTGATTCATGTACCCATAATTAAGGACGCTTATAAAGATACTCTACGTCAAAGAATACGAGCTGTGATTGTAGTGGAGGCCCGTTTTAAGAAAACGAATCTAGAATCGATATTGACGGACATACGTAAAATATTCAGTCGAATACTTATCATCAGATTCTCCGAAAACCGACAAGAAGGTGACTAGCCAAGCGAAGGTGTCCGCTGTAATAGATGCGGCAAATCTAGGCACATCAAGCGAGACTTTCGACAGCAGAGCCCTGAGAGGGGTAATGCCGCAATTATTGAATGGGCACAGGAAAAAATTACAAACGGATGTAATTTCTATAAGGTGTTTCAATAAGAGATTTGACTTACTGACATTTTTAAAATTATTGTAATTTTTGTCATTGGAACTAGAAATTATCCCTTCCATAAGTTTATTTCCTATTTATTAACAACTCTAAACTAACACACAACTGACTCGTTTCAATCTTAAAAGCCAACTAACTAACTCATGCTAACCTTAAACAGTTCCCTTTCTGAAACATCAGCATATTTTTATACATCAAACGTTTATACATTATATTATTTAAGGTGACATAGCCTTGCTCTGGTCCAGCAGTATGTGACCTTGACCCTGATAGCGCGTCTATTCTGACAGATGCTTGTCCTCGAGCAGTCAACTAGCTGGAGGAGGCTGTCAAAAAAATCGAAGGGATGTCCAGTATCTAGTCGGTGATCAGTAAGAAAAGAAAAATATTGGACGACATAGTGACGGTCATCAGAAGTACAAACAGGAGAGCATAGTGTTTCAGAGATCAGAGTAGTTCGAAGATCAGAGAGTACGAAGATCATGTTTCGTACATCAGAGAGTACGGAGATAATAATGTACCGGAGATCAGAGACTATACGGAGATCATAATGTATCGGAGATCAGAGAGTAAGTATACGGACATGTGGGAAAACATCCCAAACTATAACCCCGCTTATTTCATCAAAATAGGTTAATTTGTGTACGAGTCATTGGAAAAAAACATGTTGTTTTTTCAATTGTTAATAAACAATAGAAAAACATGCTTCATATACTTCTTACCACAGGAAAAGAAGGCTCTTGTAGCTTAGAAAAGGCACGCTGTAGCTATTTGCACCCCCCTTATGCAACGTGCTCAACAGATACCTCAGGCCAATGAAATCATGTTTGTTGGTGCATCTGGCAATTGCGATGTATATGACCATAAAATATATTTTTTACCAGTTGGCTGTATAATAAGCAATTGCCAAAAAGAAGATTTATTTAACATTGCTGTAGAAGCATTGATAGAAATTATGCCCAAAAAACTTCAACCCTCTATCATTTTAACTGATGATGACTTAGGAGAGAGGAATGTATTACAAAAACATTGGCGTGCAACAATGTTGCTCTGTATATTTCACGTTCTTAAGGCGGTATGGTGTTGGATTATAATGAAGAAAAATGAAGTGCCAAGAAATCAGGCTCAGGAGTATTATGTTTTTCAAAAAAATGGTGTATTCAAGAATGCAAGATGAATTTGATAAAGCTAAGAATTCTTTCTTCGAAAAATGTAAGCAAACAAAATTAATCATTCACATTAAAGAGAAATTGACTCGTGTAGAAGAATGGTGTATGTTACATCGGCTGAATCTTAGAATGAGGGGAAGTGATACGAACAACTACACGGAAGTAATGTTTCGACTTTTAAAGGATATTCCACTGGAAAGAGCTAAAGGATTTAATCTAATTCAATTAAGTGATATTACATTATTGTCTGTTTTGAAAATTATTATAAACAACGCATATTAGATTTATTATTTCAGAGAGTATCTAAGGCTGTTGCTGTCCGCTATTTACCTAAGGCAACTGAATGACTGTGATTTGTGAAAACATGACTTCTTTGGAGTTTCTGGTGACAAGTGAAAACAAGACCGATGTGACATATTACGTAGACTTGCAGGCTTGTACTTGTTCATGTTCAATAGGTTACAATGGTAAACATTGTAAACACCAAGCAGCTGTTTTAGAATAATTCAATTTTTTGAGTGCAACTAATACTCTCTCACATGGAGCTAAGTTGCAACTATACCAAATTGCAACCGGAAAACAACCTAACGCTAATATTTTTCTCCCTCTGCAAGATAAGGATGACATTTTATATACTGGTTGTCTAAATGATGTCAGGGAATACATATCTGAAGTAGTGCCCGAAGAACAAAAAACATCAAGTGAACTGGAATGCATTGAAAGAAACAACCAGATGATTCAAGATTTAAAAACTAAATGGACTTTTCATTCTGATTTCATTCTCAATTCAATTGACGAAGATCCTGAAAATTTTTGTCCGGCAATTGAAGCATATTTAGAGAATATAAAAAAGTTTGCACCTTCAAAAACTTTACGTTTAAGTGGTCTTCATACGACCTTTAAATATAAAGGTGTTTCAACAATAACAAAAGTCAACGAAGAGGCAAAAACATACCAGTACAACCGATGTCAGTTGCACATCGAAAAGTGCCTTGTGGAACTAAACGAGCCAGATCTCGTTAGATTGCCATTGGGTATGAGTTCTAAAATAAAAGTTAAAGCTCCACATAAACTGCAAATTTGCGTTGACAGAAATGTATCATTGGGGGCAAATAAGTGTAAGAAGTAGATTTTCCTTTTTATTTAAATAAGAAATACATTTGTAACTGGGTACTAGCAATACGTTTAAGTTTAATTTTTTTATATTACGTTACATTGTATTTTGTATTTTCATAGTTTATTGACAAACCATTTAAATAATAAATTTTACCACGAATTATTATTTATTTCAAATAAGGTGGTAATTTCGTACAGTGATTGAAGTGCATCATGCTGGTATAGTATTAGTAAACAGCAGATTGCTTAGGGCGGAATCGTCCGCTACATAATAATAATAATAATAAAAATAATAACTTTTATTAATCCATTAAGATCATAAGTATATTGGATAAGTCAAAGGATAGAATAAAATGTATATAAATGTATGCGCATACAGTGTGCTGGGTTGCACAGGAACAACTTAATAAATAAGGTTATAAAAAGAAAACATAGAAATTAATAGAACAGTAAGATACATATAATTGACATCAACTATTGTCCCTAAGAAATTCAGCAATTGAGTAAAAACATTTTGATGTGAGGTAAGTTTTAAGTTTGGTTTTTATTGAATTGATATTTTTTTCCTCTTTAATTGCATTGGGCAGGAGATTAAATAACTTGATGCCCATATAGGAAGGTGCTCTTTCATATAAGGTAGTATTATGGCTTGCTATTTTAAGAGAATTGGTACAATGGCACAATGGTGTTTATATTTTTTATAGTATACATTATACATTTGAAAATATAAATGCAGGGAAATGTCAGTATGTTATGTTCCTTAAACGATGACCTGCAAGATTCTGTGGGTCCGAGCATGAATAGCAGTCGTATTATTATTTTTTTGAGATATGAATATTCTATCGGCATTGCTTGTGTTTCCCCAAATAATGACATTGTAAGTTAGATGGGGGTATATTAGTGCATAATAAGTACTCATAAGCTGTTTGATGTCAAATATATCCCTAAGCTGAAGTAGAGCATAGTAACTGCTATTGGTCTTTTTACTTACATGGTCAATATGACTTTTCCAGTTGATGTCAGAGTCAACGAAAGTGCCCAAAAATTTCGTAGTTTGACAGTTTAATTATTTCGTTGTGAACATTAATTTGAAATGGGGTAATAATCTTTTTTCTGGCATAGAACTGCATACAGACGGTCTTCTCAGAGTTCACCATTAATGCATTTGTATAACACCATCTGGTGAACTCTGCAAAAAGTACATTAAGGTGCTCTTGGAGATCTTCAGGTGTATTTGCAGTTGTAACGAGCGTGACATCATCAGCATATAATACAGTACATTCTGTACTTACATTAGATGGAACATCGTTAATAAAAATTTAGAATATAAGCGGGCCCAATATAAAACCTTGGGGAACTCCTATGTCAATGTCATGTATATCTGAAGTTTTATTATTTATTTTAACATATATTTTTCTATATTCAAGATATGACATAAGCCAAGATAAGAATTTACCGCGAAAACCAACGTATAATTTGGCCTTTATGAACATTAAATCCAAACTGTCAAAAACCTTGGACAGGTCGAAGAAAAGTGCCCCAACAAATTGTCCTTGATCCAAATGTTTATAGATATATTCCACGAAATCATACGCAGCACTTTCCGTCGATCTGTTTGGATAGAAACTATTTTGACATGTACAATAAGATTTTGTCGTATATGACTCTTTCAACTATTTTACTTAATACTGTCGGGACAGTAATTGCCCTGTAATTTTCTAGTATCAGGGGGTCATTTTTTTTTAAATATAGGTGTAACAACACCAATGTTTAATTTGTCAGGGAATATACCGAGTTCTACGGATAAGTTTATTATATAAGCTAGGGGGGTAGATATTTCCGTACAAATATTTTTGATCACCTTCGTCGATATGCAGTCTATTCCCATTGAGTTAGTGTTTTTAGTTTACAAATTATACTTGCAACTTCATAATCTTCTACATTAGAGAAAAAGAATGTGTTGCTTATATTATGTTGTGTGCTAAGGACCGTTCGGCTCCACCGTCAGCAGCCTGTGACCTTGACCCCGACATTTGATTTTTGTACTTGCTTAACAATTAACCTTTTAAAAATAATATGTTTAAAAATATATTTTAGCCGTAGAGCATGCTCCTCAAATTTTCTTTAAATATATGAAAAACAAAGGAAACTAGAAGCGACTCGCTATACGTTGCACCCGGTATAATGAAATTGTTAGAACCAATTTGCAACTAAAGTCCGCTACATCTGTGCCGTAACCGGAAGCACATAATCTCACAATCTCGTACCTACCTCAACACGCCTACCGCAACTATTTTGCGAGCAACATACTTAAAGTTTTTTTTATATAGGTACCGTTTTCTAAAATTTTTCTTTAAAGTAATCGGCATTATTTATCACACTAGAACATAAAACGAACACTATGCACCGCTGCGAAAGAGGCCAATTATGGGTACGTTTTACAAGATGTTTTTTTCCTTCACTCCAATCTATCCGTTCTATTTATAAACTCGTTGCATAACGCGAATCAAATTTAAAAAATACTATTACTAACACCCGAGGAATGCACAATGAATGTAATCTACGGCCTTCTAATGGCGCTAGGTCGTCACACTTTACCCAACTAAAGACATTAAGAACATTCCTTCGTTTATAATTCGGTAATTGCGACACCGCTAGACTGTGAACTATTTAACCATAATAATAATTACATAAAGCTAGAAAAGAAAAGAAGAACCGTGCTCTGGTTGATGGATGGCGACTGCGAATTTACATTTACATTGATTGCATTTCTACTTCGGAATTTATCGAATAATGATTATGAAACTAATATATATAAATAAATAAATTTTTATTTACCATAAGTACAGTACATCGGTAAATAGGTACCATTTCACCTAGATGGTGGTACACTTCCAATGGCCCCAAAACAAAAAATAGTTAATTTACTTAATCTTAAACCTAATAAACAACAAGGAAAACTTTACAACGATGTAGCCCTAAAGATGCAGGCTGGAATATCAATGAAAATAAACCAAAATGCAATAAATAGGTGCTTAAGTGGTGTATACACGGGTAGGGTGTTGTTGTCTTTAAGTGAGCTCTGTGAAGTTAGCACTACCACTTTAAAATTTTGAAATCGTTTCGGCCCCATTAATTGTAGCTTTTTTGTTGCGAATTTGTTGTAATGAGAAAAAATTTGTAGCTCTTTATTTTAAAAAAGTAACCCATGGCAATGCTAACTTCACAGTGAAGATAGCATTACCACTCACAGAAATTGCTTTAAAAAGTGCACAAATATTTTCTTATCACAAAAATAATTTGTTGCGAATTTGTTACACACGATTAATAGCGAAAAACGTATGAAAAAAATGTTTTTTTCTAGTAATACGAACTTGATAATCAAGATAGCATCAATACTTATGAAAAATCGCTATTAATAATAATTTATAAATAAGAACGACCAAAACAATTGTTTAAATATTTTTTAAAAAGGGCCGGAAAATACAGATAGCTTTAAAAAAGTGAGCAATCGGGACTGAACGATTCCGGGTGCATCGTATGGAAAATGAAACACAAAATGTGTAAGACAAATAAGGAAGGAAATTTGCAGATAATAGGTTTCAAAAGATTTTGAGAACAAAACGTGGACCACTGTAATTTATATTGAAAAGTAGTAGCAGTTTACTCTTGAAAACAGACGTTCCATTTTATTGCATGAACATTTTACTCAAAAATGTTTTCTAAGGAACGAAAAAGCACAAATCGCTAGAATTCTAAGGTTAACATAAAAAGAGAAAGATTTCTCGAAAATAGTTTATTATGTTGAAACTATATTAGAGAAAACTGTATTTGCAACAAATTGTTTCTCGATGCAACAAATTCATACGCGACACGCAACAGTCTCGAACTGAAAAAATGCATTTGCAACGGTTTTTGCAGATGGAAGTGCACTGGAAATTCAAAATTTTATTAAATTTTGCAAACACTATTTTCGCAACAAATTAGGTCTCGGTGCAACAATTCGTACACCACACGCTATAAATTGTCGAAGTAAAAAACACATGAAAACGGTTTTCGGCAGTGGTAATGCCAGGTTGTACTGAAAATTCAACGTTTTATCGAATTTTGCGAAAACTTGTTTCATAACAAATTATGACTTGGCGCAACAAATTTGTACATCACATGCTACAAATCGACGAAGTGAAAAACACATGAAAAACTGCATTCACAACCATTTTCATAGGTGGTAATGTCAGGTTGTGCTGAAAATTCAACGTTTTATCGATTTTTGTGAAAACTTGCTTCGCAACAAATTATGACTTGGCGCAACAAATTTGTACATCACATGCTACAAATCGACGAAGTGAAAAACACATGAAAAACTGCATTCACAACCATTTTCATAGGTGGTAATGTCAGGTTGTGCTGAAAATTCAACGTTTTATCGATTTTTGTGAAAACTTGCTTCGCAACAAATTATGATTCGGCGCAACAAATTTGTATAAGACACGCTATAAATCGCCTAAGTGAAATACACATGAAAAAATGCATTTGCAACGGTTTTTGGCAGTGGTAATGCCAGGCTGTACTGAAAATTCAACATTTTATCTATTTTTGCGGAAAATTTGTTTCGTAATAAATTATTACTCGGCACAACAAATTCGTACATCACATGCTACAAATCGTTGAATTGAAAAACACATGAAAAAATGCATTTACAACCATTTTTGTAGGTGGTAATGGCAGGTTGTGCCGAAAATTCAACGTTTTCTCGCAACAAATTTGTACACCACACGCTACAAATCGTCGAAGTGAAAAGTGAAAAACGATTTTTGACGGTGGTAGTACCTGGTTGTGCTGAAAATTCAACATTTTATCAATTTTTGCGAGAACTTGTTTCGCAACAAATTATGACTAGGCGCAACAAATTTGTACAGCACACGTTACACACGAAAAAATAAAAATGCATTTACAACCATTTTTCTAGATGGTAATGCCAGGTTGTGCTGAAAATTTAACGTTTTATCGATTTTTGCAAAAACTTGTTTCGCAACAAATTATATCTCGTTGCAACAAATTCGTACACGATAGGCA
This sequence comes from Leptura quadrifasciata, assembly GCA_963675555.1. Lineage (NCBI taxonomy): Eukaryota > Metazoa > Arthropoda > Insecta > Coleoptera > Cerambycidae > Leptura > Leptura quadrifasciata. Next base: position 191,857,501 of record OY776673.1, on the reverse strand, counting down.
ACAAATTCTCAATGTGAAAAGCACTTGAAAAAAAAGCATTTACAACAGTTTTTGGCAGTGGTAGTGCCAGGTTGCGCTGAAAATTTAACGTTTTATCGATTTTTGCGAAATGTTGTTTCGCAACAAAATATGACTTGGCGCAAAAATAATAATTTGTTGCATTTTTTCATGTATTTTCCACTTCAACGATTTGTAGCGTGTGACGTACGAATTTGTTGTGCCGAGTCATAATTTGTTGCGAAACAAGTTTTCGCAAAAATCGATAAAACGTTGAATTTTTAGCACAACCTGGCATTATCACCTAGAAAAATGGTTGTGAATGCATTTTTTCATGTGTTCTCCACTTCAACGATTTGTAGCGTGTGATGTACGAATTTGTAGCGCCGAGTCATAATTTGTTGCGAAACAAGTTTTCGCAAAAATCGATAAGAATTTGAATTTTCAGCGCAACCTGGTACTACCACCGCCAAAAATCGTTGCAAATCCATTTTTTCATCTGTTTCTCACTTCGAGGATTTGTAGCGTGTGGTGTACGAATTTGTTGCACCGAGACCTAATTTGTTGCGAAAAAAATGTTTGCAAAATTTAATGAAATTTTGAATTGAATTTCCAGTGCAACCTAGCACTACCGCCTGCAAAAACTGTTGCAAATACATTTTTTCATGTGTTTTTCAGTTCGAGACTGTTGCGTGTCGCGTACGAATTTGTTGCATCGAGAAACAATTTCTTGCAAATACAGTTTTCTCTAATATAGTTTCAACATAAACTATTTTCAAGAAATCTTTCTCTTTTTATGACAACTTTAGAATCCTAGCGATTTGTGCTTTTTCGTTCTTTAGAAAACATTTTTGAGTAAAATGTTTATGCAATAAAATGAAACGCCTGTTTTTATGAGTAAACTGCTACCTACTACTTTTCAATATAAATTACAGTAATCCACGTTTTGTTCCCAAAATCTTTTGAAACCTCTTATCTGCAAATTTCCTTCCTTACTTGCCTTACACATTTTATGTTTCATTTTAGATATGATGCACCCGGAATCGTTCAGTCCCGATTGCTCATTCTTTTAAAGCTATCCGTATTTTTCGGTAATTTTAAAAAAAATATTTAAACAATTGTTTTGATCGTTCTTATTTATAAATTATTTTATTAATACCGATTTTTCATAAGTATTAATGCTATCTTGATTATCAAAGTCTTATTACCAGAAAAAACATTATTTTCATAATTTTTTTGCTATTAATCGTGTGCAACAAATTCGCAACAAATTATTTTTATAAGAAAATGTTTGTGCACTTTTAAAGCGATTTCTGTGAGTGGTAATGCTATCTTCACTGTGAAGTTAGCATTACCATAGGTTATTTTTTTTAAATAAAGAGCTACAAATTTTTTCTCATCGCAACAAATTCGCAACAAAAAAGCTACAATTAATGGTGCCAAAACGATTTCAAAATTTTAAAGTGGTAGTGCTAACTTCACAGAGCTCTTTAAGTAGCAACGTTTTGGTTGGCAAGCGACATACTATTTATTTTACAATTAAATGTTTTTGGAGACAAGTTTTTAGTGCTCGAATCAAGCTTGTTCCTATTCAAAGTATCGAAGGTTTTACTAAAATCAAGAGAACTGGACAAGTTGCTTTATTGTTATCTGAATTTTGACAATTAGTGGAGCAGATCTGGAGGAAAACCAGGCTGGAATAAGAAAACGTTCGATCGTGATTTTTTTTTTTTTGCCAATAAATAGACTTAGGTACGCGAAAATGGTTTTTCGAAGATAACTTTTGATTGGCAATCGCGATTAAACAAAGGGGTATCGCGCTATCGGGTTCGATACCCGGCTCCGGCACTGTCGGAGGATATGGTTGTATATCCGCGTTTTTCAATGTGTAACCCACTTCCGCATAAACTTCTGGTTTCTGAAATTGGGGGTTGTTTAATTTCTGTAGTGTTTAATATAGCAATTTCACGAGAAAGAATAGAAAGAATTATAAGAAACTTCAATAAATCGGCGACATGTACAATATTTACATCGTTTTTTATGCAAATGTGTAAAATATGCAGCAAATATGTGATAAAGCCCAATATCAATGTATACTAAAAATAACATAATATACATTAAAGCAAGCAATCCAAAGTCCGAGGTGCATTCAAGGATAGTGACTTTCAAGTAAATATTCTAGAGTATCATCCGCTTGCAAAATTATGGAATGTAAATTGGACATGATTAACAGAATTCTTGGAGCGTGGACAAACTGTAACAGGTCATTATTATTACTTCGTGAATCTCAACCTGATAATGATCAAAGCGTTCTCTCAAGTAGACAATATTAACATTCAAATTGAAGATAAGGTCAGCATCAGAATAGCTAATTAATATTACAATTTAACAAATTTTTACAGCTCAATGAGTATACTAAGCCAAGATAAATCCAAGCGGCCGGCGATTTAAAGAAATTAGAAGTAAAAGGTGCAATGATACTTATTTGATTAATAGTGCTATTTGCTGAAAGGATCAGCATTTCTAAAGTCGTAATAATATATTTCATACTTCAAAGTGTCATGGGTGCCTTTACATGATATTATTGTTTGCATACTTGAAGTAGTTATTTTTTAACAGTACAGGTCCATTTTCGGCAATTTTCATTGGATTAGTGTTACCAGATCTGGACTTGCCATTTTATAAGTACAGCTTAATATTCGTCGTCTGTTGTCTATGACATCTTCATGAGCCACAAGAAATTACGGTAACTCATCATGTCAAGTGTCAACCAGATCAGAGTTGATATATGTTCCACCCATTGTTTATAGAATTTTCAACTTTAACATGACTAATATGTTGAGTTACCGTACTTGCTCTTATTCTTAAATTTTATGACATTCTAGCCTAGATAGATACGCCATTATTTAAATTTTTAAGAAATATTAGCGCTTAGCAGTAATGAATTTAAGTAGTCCAAGAAATCTGTCAAGAATATCGCGTTTTTTGCAAAAATTATTAACAGCAAACCAAGGTGTGTAAAAAATCGGATATTTTCCGTCGAATTCCATATACTATTTTTAAACCAAATGACGAACACGTGTCTTTTTCAAAATGGCAGCCAAATTTGGCGAAAAACAGTTTTTTACGTTAAAAAAAAACTTGGCGTTGTACAAAAAAAAGTCATGGTAAAGCTGTGTAACTTTTTAATACGGATCGAGCTGACCCGGTCCGGTCTCAAAAAATTGAAAAACTAATTAGTTATAAAAAAAACGACTAAAAATAGCAATTTTTTTGAAATACCTATATCTCCGTGAAAAAAAGGTATTTTGTATCAAATCTCGGTGAAAGTGTAGTCCAATATAAGTCGAATCAGAACGTTTTTACAGATTTGCAAAATATTGCAAATTTTTTGCAAAAATCAATTTTTTCAAAAAAAAAAAACGCATTTTTTCAATGTCCAATAGCTCATACAGGCCATCATATTTTTATACCGGACCAGTCCGGAAAGTTTTTTTAACAGTTGCGCTAACATGTGCAATTATTGGGCATATCACAAAACGATCACTAATATGCGAAAAATCGATTTTTTTTTCCCCCAAAAAAATCTTTACTATCTTTGATATTTTAAATTATATTGGAATGCCATTATTGCCAATCGATCACTGGCATTTTTCTGCAAATTTACAAAAAAAAATTTGCTCTCCGACCTTCCGAAGCCGAGATAATTTTTTTTTAATCGTGTGGCGCCATTTTTTAATATAAAGGAATGAAATTTGCAGGAGTTATTGTTGAATACTTATATTTTCAAAAAAAAATTCCGGAGCTTGATCGGCCGGCCGTTGCTGAGCATTGCAAAATCAATTCAACTCGGAGCTCGATGCTGCGACATACGCCAACCACCCAGTCAGCAATACTTAAGGCTCCTCTACACGTTGGCCAATGCGTGCCAATATCACTGGACTGGACTATTGGTCGTATTGGCGGCGTATTGGAGCTGATCCAAACGTTGGCGACCGATCCGTCGTGTTGTCTGTTTTTCAAGACACATCAAACGGCGTTGGCCTTGGCGCTGGCGGACGTTGGTAGTCACGTCCACACGTTGGCTGCACTGGCCTAGAATGCGAGGGAGGATTATGGATATGATATGTTGTGCTGTGCATATATTAAATTTGTATTTTATGGTACATAATGGCGGCGATGAGTAACGAAGGAACTTTTAAATTCATAGAACTTTACCAAGCCTATAAGCACTAATTAAATAAATCGCAGCAGCCGCTACCCTCATGACATCCATTGTTGATATTGACCTGCGTCGAAACAAACTGAACGTCCTTCCAACGTGTGGACAGATTACCAATTTCCTTGCCAATAACGCCCAATACGTGCGCCAGTGTTTTGGCCAGCGCATTGGCCAACGTGTTGAGGAGTCTTTACATCTGCAGAGTGCTGTTAGGATGGGGGAAACTCCGATTTGGTGTTCTCGGCCTTTGCGATTCGATTCTGTGCGTCTGCTCGTTTCAAAAGAAGTATCGTACGGCGTACCTTCTACAAAAACCGTTATACTATTCGATTCTTATAGTAGTTTGTGTGAAGAAAGTGAAGAACTGATAAGTGTAAAATAACGTTCTTGTTGTGATATTTATATTGTCATCGTCGTCAGTTATTTTTTCTATATATTAATGGTAACTTTATTTTTGAAATCATCACGCGTGGGCTGCGTGTAACCTACAAAGTTATAATTTTTGCATGTAATATTATTTTTACTTTTTCTTTATTTCTTGTGTTATAAAATAGTATATTATGCAATGAGCACATAACGCACAGCTGTGAAAACTAATAAATTTTAGATCTGTTACTGTCATGGCAATTTTAATATTCACAAATGATGCCGTGATCCCGTGATGCTGAATTGATATTAGCCGTAAACGTAAAGAAAATAGCGTGTAGGTGTGTAAGCGGCTGCAAAACAAACACCTGCAGCTGCCGAAAACAAGGCATAAAATGATCAAATGTGTGTTCAACGTGTGACGATGAAAGTTGCTCAAATTTTGAGAACAGAGTCATCGCTGATGATATCGACGAAGAAATATACGAGCGAAATATCACAGAGACAGCTAGAAAGAGATGAACGTTCAAATGATGATAACGATAATGATGATTGTGATGACGATAATGCCGGCACATCAGACAATATTGAATAATATTTACAGTTGATAGTAGTACTGGTAATAAAGACGAGACGAGTCTCCCATTAAAAAGCAAATTAAAAATGTGAAATGATAAAATTTTAATGTTTCTTTGGCATATATTTTTTGTATTTATTAACCTTACCACCGTCATTAATTCCTATCTCGTCGAGCTACCACAATAAAAAAAAATGGAAGCAATCAGTTGAGTAGAAATCAACACGATGAAGTATTTTCAAGCGCAATCGATTTTAAACGCCCGAGATCACTTTTACACAAGGCTTCACTGAGAGCTGGCTTTCCCCCCAGTTCATCGCTAGCGCTAGATAACGCGCGCCGCAGCATCGAGCTCCGAGTTTAATTGATTTTGCAATGCTCAGCAACGGCCAATCAAGTTCCCAAATTTTTTTATTAAAAATATAGTATTCAACGATAACCCCTGCAAATTTGAGTCCTTTATATTTAAAAAATGGCGCCACACGATTAAAAAAAATTATCTCGGCTCCAGAAGGTCGAAAAGCAAACTTTTTTTTTGTGAATTTGTAGAAAAATGCCACTGATCGGTTGGCGATAATGGCATTCCAATATAATTGAAAATCTCAAAGATATTAAAAGTTTAAAAAAAAAAATCGATTTTGTGACCGATTTTTCGCATATTAGCGATCGTTTCGTGATATGCGCAATAATTATTTGCACGTTAAAGAAATTTTTCGGGCTGGTCCGGTATAAAAATATGATGGCCTGTATGAGCTATTGGACATAAAAAAACAGTTTTTTTTAGAAAAAAATCGATTTTTTCAAAAAATTTGCAATATTTTGCAAATCTGTAAAAACGCTCTTATTGGACTTACATTGGACTACGCTTGCACTGAGTTTTGTTAAAAAAATTCTTTTTTCCACGGTGATACAGGTATGTCAAAAAATTGAGATTTTTAGTGGTTTTTTTGCAATAACTAATTAATTTTGCAATTTTTTGAGACCGGACCGGGCCAGCTCGATCCGTATTAAAAAGTTACACAACTTTGTCATGTAACTTTTTTTTGTTTTGTACAACGCAAAGTTCTTTTAAACGTAAAAAACTGTTTTTCGCCAACTTTGGTCGCCATTTTGAAAACGACGCATGTTCGTCATTTGTTTTAAAAATAGTATATGGAATTCTACGGAAAATTTACCTATCTCGTTTTGTAGGTAAAAACCCTGAGTTACTGGACTAAAGCACTTTTTTAGTAATCACGAGCACTTTACTACTGACAGTGTTAAGCGCTCGAAAAATAAAAGCACTTTTTAAGTGCTTAGTACTCGGCTCAGCTCTGATATGTTATAGTAATTTTTTATCGGTGATTATTATATCAAAAGGTATCAGTGCTTATGCCTTTGTACTTTGTGGCAGTACTTCAGTTTTGGCATCAGCAAATCAAATGCTTGGTCTCCACATGACGTAATGCGCAGCAGCACAGGACAATGAACTTTCTAAATATCTTATCGTGTATTTATTCTTTATATCATGCTTTATAGCATCAGCATTGGGCACACATACTATTTCTTATATACAATCTGTTTTTGTTTTTGTAAATTTAGAAACTCGTTTTTAACAACCACTGATTGCATATTCGTTATTCTACAGGTTGATTATATACGTATGTTAAGGTTAAAAGGAAACGGCCATTCAAATTGCCGCTATTTAGCTCTTTCTTCGCGCATTTCCTTATCTGCCTATTTAAAGCACTGCTCATATAACCTCGTTAACAATGAACTGGAAAGCTATTAATGCAAGAAATTATCTATGAAATCGAACGATTGAATAATTTGTATATAATTTAAATAGTACACACGTAGGACGTTTCCGGCATGCAGTATGTTTACTTCCCACATATTTATGATTATTTATTATTACAACACAGTGTTTGGGTTTATGAGTTCGAATGGGATCATAACATAGTACTAAATAAGGTAGGCATCACGTAATAAACATGTAGATTATTTTCATTTTTAACGTAAAACCCAGTAAATATAATAATTTGGTTATTTTGAAAGTACATTAATGAATTTTCTATTGCTAATGATACTTCGACTAGTTAAAGAAAAAAATAATCAGTTATTTCTCAATTTCTTGGATAACTGGGACCTCGATATATCGAGTTCTACGATACCTAGAAACTTTAAAAAAAAATTGCAAGTAAACTAGATAAAAAAGTCTATAACTGAAAATTATTTTCGAACATACAGGGCGAGCCAAGATGAAATTACAGGACCAAGTGCTTTTTTAAATGGAATGCTGTGTATATCAGTACATTTTTTGAAGCCCCTTTCTAGGCTCTATTCATTCCTATATTATCATTGAATATCTCCCAACCACTTGGATGTAATGAATTTTTTTGTTGAAATAATGCACTCTGCAGATGGATATTAAAAAAATCACCATTCACAATTATGGGTTAGGCAGTTATTATTCTTTCTTTCATATTTTGTACTGTTGTTGGTGTAACGTCTCTATAAAAAATTTCCTTCACGTATCCCCATAAAAAGAAATCTATTTTTGTAAGATCTGGGGATCTAGCAGGCCATTTCTTCCAATCCATTGATGAGGATAGGTATTATTTAAGTGGTCTCTAAATGTATTTAAATAATGTGGTGGAGCACCATCTTGCTGAAACCACATCTTATTTCGAATTCTTTCAGGGAGATTTACCAATAATTGTGGCAGATAGTTTTCCAAAAAATTAAGATAAATAGCTCCAGTCAATGTGCCATCAAAGAAATGTGGCGCTATTACATGTTTTCCAATAATTCCTCCTGAAACGTTTATAGACCATCTGCATTGGTTACCAACTTGCATAAAAAAGTGAGGATTTTCCGAAGCATAATAATGGAAATTGTGCTTATTAACAAATCCATTATTATGAAAAGATATCTTATCACTGAATAAAACAGTATTGAAGAAGTTGACATCATGTTGAATTTCACCTGTGGCCCAATTACAAAATTGTAGGCGCTTTTAATCGTCATCAGATAATTCCTGGTGCATTTGAATATGATATGCATACAACTTATTTGTTTTTAAGATTCGACCCACAGACCGTCTACTTAGTCCTACTAATGAGCTCATTTCTCTTTGACTAACATGAGGATTCTCAACCGTTGCCAGCACCACAGAAAACTCATTTTCTTCGTTCACAACACGTTTTATTCTTTAACTTTTTTTTATATTCAACATTTCCAGTTTTCAGAAATCTATCGAGAAGGCTTTGGAAGCTGCTAACGTCAGGAATCCTCCTTTCAGGATAACGTTGATGATAAATTCTATTGGCAAGTAAACAATTTCTGTCTGACTCGCTCAAAACAAAAGTCATGTCTACAAGTTCCGCTTTATTAAAATTCATATTGTAATATTCCAAATATTTTAAATTCAATACAAATTGTAACGAAGTGTGATAAATGCTCCTTTGTACACAATTTATACCAAACTGAGGTTTAATTGCTTGTCGAATAACGAAAACACCCAAAAAAATGTACAAAAAAACATTACAGTAAAGGACCGGTTAAATACTATTCACTCATTTCAAATGGATTGGAAGAAATGGTCCCACCAAATGGCCTCATTTCAAAATTGCACAAAAACGTGTGTCAATCAAAATGGGCAACACGTCGAACGCCTATTATAAATTTTTCTAATGAAGTATTTGAGGGAACCTCTTTTTTAAAGTTTATTCTTGAATTTGACACTTAGTTATTTATAAAATGAAAATGGTTGCAATTAGCCATAGGGAAGTACTTACAAAAAATGTTCGTTTTTCATTTCTGTCAATTCCAGGAAGACGGAGATGGTTCTCTTCATAAGAAAAAGGAAATTAGGAGCACTGAAGGCACCTGCCCTCCTGGATACAACACTAAGTTTCGCATCAGAAGTGAAATACCTTGGGGTAACCTTCGATGCCAAACTAACATGGAATCTTCACATAGATAGAAGGCTAAAGAAGGCTTACATTCCTTATGAGCAGTGAGGCAGGACCGTGGGGAAAATCTGGGGAATGAAACCCAAAGTAGTCAGTCATGTGGATATACACTGCCGTCTAAGACTAATGATAACCTATGGAGCTGTGGTTTGGTGGCCTAAGAGCAAACAGGCTACAGCTAAGGTCAAGCTCAGCCAAGTGCAGAGTTGCCTGCCTAATCATAACCGGAACAATGCGAACAACGCCAACGAGAGCTATGAAGGTAATGCTGTGTCTGCCACCACTAGATATATATCTAGAAGTGGCTCTGACAACACTGGTATGCCTCAAATCCGTTGGCATAGATCCAAATGTGGGTCGTGGAGAGGCCAGAAGTCGCCTGTGGAATGAGGCTGTCAGAAAGACGCCTTCTACGGGTGTGCACTGATGGCATTTCTCCCTGGTTTGTCTTTGACAGACCCCACATAATACAGACGGAGAGAACGAGGCTGCTGGCGAAAATGAGATCAACATCTTCACACACGGATCAAAAAAGAAGGATGGGGCAGGATATACTTCAGAAGTCTGCAAATCCAATATAAATGGGCTATGGATGAGTGAGCCAGCCTAGTACAAACAGAACTGGCTGCAAAAGAGATTATCCGTAGATAAATTACGGGTAAAACAATCAGAATTTACACAGATTGTAGGAAATCATCACTAACCCTGAGAAGTTACAAAATTACCAAAGGAGCAGTATGGGAATGTCACGAAGCACTTGTGGCTGCCTCCAGCATGAATAACATACTGGTATGATGGGTGAAAGGACATGCACAGTGCAGTGGCAACAAAGTAGCCGACAGACTGGCCAAGAAGGCAACAGGCCTAAGTATCTTTGGACCAAGCCTGGCCACTCTATTACCGATCACGGCGATAACACCAGCGATATCCCAACAAGAATACAGCAATGGACTACCTGGTAATGTTCAGAAGGAACCTACGTTTTATAACGGGAATCGAGACTGGACACTGTCCGTTAAGAAAACATCTACATAATATAAGATTAAGCGAAACACCTCTCTGTAGAGATTGTGAACAAGAAGATGAGACGGTTCAACATGTACCCTGTGACTGTTCTGCCGTCTCGTCAATCAGAGAATCCATTTTGGGAGAACGTTGGCCTACTTTGGCCGATGTAAGGGAAATGCCCCTAAGCAGCATCACCACCTATTTCGCAAGATTAGGTTGGTTGGAGGCCTAGGCGAGAGTCTGCCTACAAGGAGGATGTACAAGGGTCCCAATGGGGCCAAAGAGCAGTGGTTAAATAATTTTTATTGACCACCCTCTCCCAACCAATTCCAGATTAGGTTGGTCAGCATTTTCCTTCTTAATACAGATGTTTCCTTACTGTTTTCAGGGGAGTACCAATTCTACATTCTATATCCGCTGGTTACAATAAATTAAATATAGCCCAGGAAATTATAATCCAATATCTTGAATCTATGCACACCACTGGATTTACTAACCGCCGCCACCCCTCAAAACGGGCCTGTACTAAATTTTGTCGAAAATGTTTAAATTTTTTTCTCGTGGATAACTTAAGTTTTAGAGTAAATTTATAAACATGTTGTATTATGCATTTTTAATGTCAACAAAAACGTTATAATTAAAAATGTTCGACAAAATTTAGTACAGGCCTGTTTGTTTTGAGAGCTGGTAAATCCAGTAGCGTGCATAGATTTTTCTAAAAAAAAAAACCGCTAATATGAATTATGAAAACATTACTCCTAAAAACTGACATGTGACACCTAGACTCCAAACTACTTCATCGATATTGCTCAAATTTCGTGTACGTATTCAGGACGGGCGTACCTCGAGGCGAAATCGCAAAATCGATCCTGGTTCAAATCTGAGGGAAGTTAACCTCTAAAAACCGAGAAAAAATGATCAAATTTAACACTTGACTATTCCCTTAGTATTAGCACTAAATTTAATATATATGTACTTTATTAGTAGCACTATGAGACAGCATCACCAATTCCTCCTATATAGTTCCTCCTAAAATTTACAGGGATAGAATCTGTCAGAGAAGAGGTTAAATAGTTAGTAAAAGTAAAATTATTTTAAAAAATTATAATCGGTACAGAAATTAAATTCAACTTGGTGTTTTTTAAAATTGTGTCCTTGATATTTTATCAAGATTGACTGACAAATAACTGAGATTTGGAATAAAAATTTACTGCAGGAACAAGGCATGTTAGTTTATTTATTCCTAAACGGGAGAACTTGTCCAAATTGTTCCGGAATAGTTTCGAGTTTTACTCTACAATATAGATTTATGAGTCCTTTTGTCAGATTTTAACATTTTTAAATGTAGATAGAAGACTTTATTCCTAAATCAAATTTTAATATTACGTATATTCTAAAAGTTTTTAAAATATTTAAAGTCTCATCTATGATATACGGCTTACAACCTGGATGAGTTTTGTAATGTATGAAGAAACACTTACTTCCTCCAATCGCTTGCAAATAAATTTCTAAAAATATTCACAAATCACTATTATATAGCTAGGTGCGACATTTCAACAAACTGAAATGTCAATTACGTGCTTACTTTCACCAAAGTCCTTACGTCTTACTGAGTGCAAAATTTAATTAGTAAACAGGAAATGAAGGTTGAACAAGTCTATTAATTAGATGAGATTAAATAAACCAGCTTTATTTTGACAGCTGTAAAATGTACTACTCATAGTTAGAATAACAACTTAAAGCATGTTGAATGCGGCATGCTATTTCGAAGTATATTAAAAAAATTTAAAGAAAAACGGCGGCAAACTGCCTATTCAAACTAAAAGGCAGACCTCAGCTCGGCTGGTCGAATTGGACAATAAAGTGGTATTATTCAAAAAATCCAATGTACAGTGATATGAACTGAACTAAATTTTGAAAGGAATTGTTTAGAAAGGAGAATTTTATTAATGAAACGATTAGTGCGAGTAAGTGGAAGTTTGAACCACGTTTTTTCTCCTCTTTTGACCAGCATTTCCAGTTGTATTTATCATCTCATAAAATCAAAAATATTGGCTACTGGAGCAATAAATTTTTTTTCAGTTAATCCGTTACATTTGGAAAAAATGTGCCTTTTATTAGCCACCCAACTAAAAACAGAAGTCTGTAACAGAAATGCTACTAAAGTGATTTTTTTGGTCAAAAACGAAGAAAAAAATTAATCATATGACAATATCTCATTTTGTAGAAGTATACTACAGCACTAGCAGATGCAGAACTTCCCCTCAGGGAGGGACATTTAACTAAAAATAATAACAGTTATACCTATTTGCTTACGAACGGCAGGGTGTACTCGCAACGGATCGAAACAAACATTTTGCAGGCGTATACTTTGGGTTTATATCTCGGTTAAGTTCGAAGATAGGCTTCTTGGTGTTTCAAAAGGGCGGTGATTCACACAAAGTGCGCACGCCATGCTTTTCTTGCAATTATTTTTTACTTTTTAAGAAAAGCAAGTTTTTCAAAAAAAAAAAGTAATTTTTTATTAAAGTATAGTCCGAAAAACTAGGTGAATGCTTTGTCAGTTTATGTATGGACACAACTTAAATACATTTCAAAAAAATTAATCGAGGGTGTCTCAACAACAAATCTCTCGCTCCAGATCTACTTGATTTAAGTTTATGTTTTGAGAACTCATTCCAAGTGACATAAATCACAAAAAACGACGCAGTTTATACAATGAAGGAATTTCAAGTCGAGTTATGCAGACTGTGGAGACATTAAGTCGGGTCAGGTGCAATGCACTTACATTTTTACCTTAGCAATACATATAAGTCCACATACCACGCTCAGCTCAACTCTCAAGGTGTGCAGAACGTTGAATTCCAATCATTTTTTACAGTTACGTTTATATTGAATTATATCTTTTTATTAATAACATAAGAAACATTAACATACCCATTGACTGTCTATATGGTGTAGCGTATATTAAAGTACTGTTCGTTAGTCACTTTAGAAGTCCGTATATCAATTGAATCGTTACATGCAGAAAGGGCACATGTCATAAAATGTAAGTTTTGGGAAATAGAAAAAAACTGAATAACTTAGAATATTATTCTTACTTTTGATTGCAAATTTCACGAATTATTCTTATTGGTCTACCTATCGAAATAATTAAATTATTTGACATAACCAAGGGATTTCTGACCTTTGGGAATTTTTTCAAAATTTTGGACACGTTTGGATTTTTAATATGCTTTATTTGAAAAAATGAAATACAACTTGGACAAGCAACAAATTAAACTTATTTAAACTATAACAAATATAATCAAAAGATATTATTCATTTTGTCCATCATCTTCGGTAATTGGCCATTCTAAAATCACAGTATAGAAATCCTTATGTTCTTTATCAACAAATTCGGCACCCTTTTTGGTATCTGCAGTTTTTTTACTTCTATTGGAACTTGCCTATGGTATACACTTAATCAGTCGGTAAACTCGGTAGATCCCGCTTCCCTGACTGTCTTAGTCTAAAAGTATGTGTTAAAAATCCATCGATATATTCCATCACCTGTATACAGTCAGGATTTTTCGAATCGTATGTAGAACACGTCCAGTGGAAGTATAGTAACACAAAAAAAAATATATGTTGAAATAGGCTTAAAATGTCATGAAATGTCGAGATTTTAAATTTGAGCGAAACAATTTTTCTGTCGGTCTGTCTGTAACTTTTTTTTGTGTGCGCACGTTTACTCTGGAACTGTTTATGATATTGACTTGAAATTTGGTACACTTATGTATTATACCGAGATCTGGAATTAGATTATATTTTGATCTAATTCTGTTGAAGGATTCGGGGATTAATGGGGTAAATAGGGGTAGATAGGCAAAGCAAGCCGGTGAGGGTCCATAAAATTGCAATTTAGGGCATGTACGAAAAGTCAAGGTCTCAAAATTTTTTTTGACATCAGCCACACCCCACCCCCACTACCATGAAAGGAAGTAAAAAATATTAAAATGTGATTTAGTGTGTATACAAGAACGGAACGTCTCAAAAAAAAATTCTGGCGTTAGCTATCCCTCTAGCACTCCGCTTGCCACCCCCCACCCTATTAATAAAGGGAGTAAAAAATAAATTAAGATTTAGTGTGTATACGAAAACCAAGGGCCTCTAAAATTTATTTTGGCATTAGTTACCCCCACTACCACCCTCATTGCCACCACCACCCTATTGTTTAAGGGAATAAAAAATTAAATTGGGATTTAGTGGGTATACGAGAACCAAGGGCCTCTTAATTTTTTTTACATTAGCCACCCCCTCTATCACCCCCACTTTATTATTAAAGGGAATAAAATATTACATTGGGATTTACTATTTTATTTTTAAATAAAAGAAATTCTGTTTTAATTGTTACAAAAAAGTTTTTATTAAACTCTACACGTGTTTTTGCATTTTAGGTCCTTGTCAAAAGTATTTCTCTTGCCAAGGGTCTAAAAATCCGTAACGCGTAGAGTTTAAAAAAAACGTTTTTTAAAGAATTAGAATTATTTAGTTCTTTTTTCAAGAAACCAAATATTTATTTTATATTTATAATTTATATTTTTTGTGAATGAGAATTAAGAGTGATATAATTATTAGTAATCATTTTTTACGTAGAATTAAAATGCAGTTAAATTTGTTGTTTAAAATAATTATATAATAATAATAACAATTTATTGTCCAAAAGACCATGCAGAAAGGTATAGGACTAGTCACAAATAAAAGCCATGGCTTCAATAGCAATTGCTGCAGAAGCTTAATAATTACATACACAAAACGTATAAAATACAAAAATTACACAATGAAATTAAAAACCATTTAGATTCTACACATTTAAATACTCTTCAACAGAATAGAAACCCATATCACTTAAATAATTAACCATTTCTCTTTTGAATGAGTTCACATTATTTATGTTTTTAATACAGTTTGGAATTTTGTTGTAAAGTTTAATTCCCATATAATTCGGACTTTCCTCAAACTTAGATAGATTATGTAGTGGCGTGTTCAAATAATTCCTTTCACGAGTACTGTATGTATGGTTAAAATTGTTTGTTGGAAATGCATTTAAATTTTTCTTAATATAAAGAACTATTTCTAAGATATAAATACATGCCAGAGTTAATATATGAAAATCTTTAAAAATATTTCGACAAGATGAGTATTTAGAAACACCAGCTATATACCGAACTGCTTTCTTTTGAAGCCTAAAAATTCTGTCAAAGTGAGGAGAACATCCCCAAAATATAATCCCATATGATGCTCTAGATACAAAATGTGCATAATAATATGACATAACCGTGGACCTACCAGAGATCTGTGTTAATCTATATAATGCATAACAAACAGGAGAAAGTTTTTTTGCCGCTGAATCTATGTGAGGTTCCCAACTGAGTGCATTGTCTATGTATACGCCAAGAAATTTTGTCGATGGTACTTGTTCCACTGATTTTCCATTAACTTTTATGAGGTGACTTTCATTGTATGTAGAAGTTCTTGGTGAAAAGATTATAAAAACACTTTTAGAGATATTCAGAAATAATTTATCTGCTTCAAAATAATTTGAAAATTTTGTTATGTTAGTACGCGCACTATTTATAACTTCAGAAAAAGTATTCTTACAGCATAGATACGAATTATCATCTGCGAACATAATTAGAAAATCTTCAAAAAAATTTGGTAAGTCATTCACATAAAATAAGAAAAGCAGTGGTCCGAGGACCGATCCTTGTGGAACTCCAAAATTTAATTTTAATTTGTCTGATTTCACCCCATTTACCTCAACCACTTGCATTCTACTCGATAGGTAAGACCTAAGATATGTATGTAAGTTAAAATAATAATAAATGTAATAGCATAAAATATATTTTTTTAAATTACTTATCTAATATAATTCAAACATCAACAGCAATGCCGTAATAAGATGAGAAGTTAAAGACAGGTATTTATTTGAAAGATGAAACGATAAACAATTCATATCACATGTAATTACCTCGTAATTACCAATATTAAATGATTATTTTCTTTTTATAAAAGAAAAGAAATATCCAGAGGTCGCAGAAACCAATTTCTTATTTATATGGATAAGGTCCTGTTTCGCTCGAAAATTGGCCTTTTCAGCGATTTTTTTTTTTTTGCTTTATGTGATAGTACTTTATAAAACATTTCGCCTTATTTATTTTTTTTTTTTATATAGTACTATATTGTAAAGTTGCTTACCTTCTTTTTGACAGTTGATGTTAAAATTGACTTTGACACTTTCACAGTCGTTTCTCTTAGTTTTTTGCTGTAATGTAACAATTACTTGTTGATTTACATTACTACGCCAGGTCTACCCGAAAGATTTCCATGGCTCATAAAGATATTAAGTCATAAATGTTTTTAGGTAGGTACCTATATTTTAGAACAACCACTTCTGTTACTTTAGTATACACTTTGTACTCTCTTGATAAAGACCTAATAAGCCGTTTTTTAAAAAATTTTAAACTATAATTTATTTTTTACTTTTAAGTTCGGTTTGCTATTAAAGCGTGTTTTTTTAGTTTTTTTTAAACTATAAATTTTTTTCGCCAATCTATTTTTGTGTTGGTTTCATTTTTCATTGTTGTTCCCACGAGTAATGGACAATTAAACGGTCAACCCTCCCAGAGGTCCGATAGAAGGGTAAGATTCTTATACAACAGAGTGTGCCCGGTTCCGAGGTTGACGCTAGCGACATGGCATTTTTAGTCACCCTCTTGCCATTTATCCCTCAGCACGTTTCTCACCAATATATTGGATTGGGTGAATTTTAGAATTAGTATCATGAACACCGATACATATAGAAACCAGCTGATACCCGCCTGCTTTTCGAAACCGCTGAGTATCCGCTAGAAGTACATAATTAATATTACATCATAATGTATGTATTAAAGTTGGAACTAGAATTTAGCAAGGGCTTATACAACGGCAAATACGTTACAGACAATTCCGAAGTTACGTATATGTACTCTAGTATGCAATGATCACAAACTGTACCGAGGTTGCTTAACTCTCGTCGAGCGCTGGGTGTTGATGCTTATATAATAATACGAGAAACGTCCAAAACTCATATCGTTTTTGCGTTCTGCGATATAAATAATAATATATATATATATAAATAACAGCTGCGCCACCGGCAAAATTTTGGCAACAGATTAGTCATTTTTTATTTTATCCTGATGATCCTGGTGAGGACATTAGGACAAAGTTGTCAAATTATTGTATTGTCATCGGTCCTTAATAAGTGTGCAAAGTTTCAGTTTAGTCTGATGTTTTGAAGTGGGCGAGGATCACGTTCAAATATTCCGTTACAAATAAACAAATAAACATAGGTACAGGTGAAGCTAATAAAAGCGTGTTAAAAAAGTTCCTTTAGCAAATTTTGCAAAGATCAGTCAAGACGCTGTTGAGTTATTGCAAAAAAACCAAAAAGTAATTTGAATTTTGACACCCTGTATCCTTTTCCACAGCAACATTTTACTAAAGCATATTTGGTTATATTCTCATATTTAGCCCAAAGAATCTACCCCTGAACTATGGCCTATTATTAATGGTCCACCCAGTATATCTAATTTTGATATTTTTTGTTGTTTAAATATTAGTTTTTTTATTTATAGAAGCCAAATAAAATCATTTAACTATCTAAATGGTTTTATTACAAATAAGTAATAAATATGGCTGATTGGACTAGATCCATAGTGCCACAAAAAAAGAAAAATATTAAATACAAATGCAAAATTAAATTAAATGATAATTCTAAAAACAATAAAATAAATTAAAAAATGAAAGAAATCATTTGCATGAGTAATATAATAATATGAATATTAAAAAATAAAAAATTCCAACAAAAAGAAATTATAACTTATTAACTAACTATATTTGGTATAAACAAGGATTATAACGTATATTGTATTTTTTGGTTATATATAGATATCATGATATATATCTGCATATGTCAGGCCGATAGCCGCACTGGTTGAGGCGCGAGGTGGCAATCGCGATTAATCGCACGGGTTTCGCGCCACCGGGTTCGAATTCCGGCTACGGCACTGGCACTGTCGGAGGAAATGGACCGCGTTTTTTCAATGTGTAATCCCCTTCCGCACAAGCCTCTGGCTTCTGGAACTGGGGGTCGTCTAATTTACGTGGTGTTTATTTATTTATTATTCATATCAGACTATAAATATCGTGATATGTATCAACGATATATATCAGCTATCACGCCAACCTTGGATTGTGCCCAAATAATTTAAAAGATAAGCATAAAAGATTTAAGAAGCCAACAAGGCCAGAGATAGAATATTTCTGTTTTAGGTTCCAATGAGTTACAATTCACAAACTCAAGTCTTTTGTTGATGCTTAAATAAACA
The DNA here is from genome assembly GCA_963675555.1 of Leptura quadrifasciata. NCBI lineage: Eukaryota > Metazoa > Arthropoda > Insecta > Coleoptera > Cerambycidae > Leptura > Leptura quadrifasciata. Next base: position 191,838,964 of record OY776673.1, on the reverse strand, counting down.
AAAGCAAAAATCATTCCTCTACAAAAGCATGGCGAGCGTAGGTGCGTCTTTACTATGTACATACTTCGGTATGCGATGTAAAGCAACGACAGGCGCGGTTAGTACTTGGATTGGTGACCATTCCAACGGAAACCGCGTTCTCGCCTCACACATCTTCCAGCGGCTTGTATATCAGTGTATGCGCGGAAGCTATACAACCTTAGGCGAGGGTTGTATAGGAGATATATCATCCTTCGGAGGGGATGTAAAGCCGTCGGTCCCTTGTCTATTAAATGTTAGGCAAGTAAAAGATCCCTACTCTTCTTAAGGGAAGAGGTTCGGCAAAATTCCTGGTTGGGGGTAGCTCGTCTACAGGCGTCGGTGTTAGGCCTCAGTAGCGGAAATAGGCCGACGTTAAATAAATGTATAAAAATAAAAAATAAAAATACAAAAGCATTTTTTGCAGTTTGTTTATTTGATACCTGTTTAAGGTTACGAATTTAAAATTCTTTCTTTGCTTCACATTCCTTCAATATCATTAGCCAATAATTAGCGTTGCATAATGAAACCAATTAAGGCAATCCTCGACCGTAAAATTCGCCCGGATTCTCGATAGTGTAACACTTAAAAATTTACAGTCGACATGATCCGGCATAGAAACGAATAAAAATAACTTCACGGAATTGGACTATAACCTTTTAGGTAACAAGAACTGAATAAATAGAATTATATTGTATTAGACAATTTTAGTTACGCATCAACACACTGTATGTGCTGCCCTCTGACGGAGAGAGATTAATTAATCCCTGGTCTGAGTGACGGGAGACCTGTTAGTTGACGGCCGTTAGGGTGGCGTCATCTCTGGGTCAACTGGCGAACCGCCATTTAGCACCTAGAAAACTACAGAAATATCCAGCATATTCGAGAGGGTTCTAGAATGAGATTCCAGTACGTTCGATGTCCCATGGATGAAAGTTTTTTCCCCTTTCCGCACAAGCCTCTGGCTTCTGGAATTGGGGGTTGTCTAATTTCTGTGGTTTTTAACTATATAATGAATGTCGAATTTTAGCAACTACCTCGAAAACCGTACAAAAATCTTTATTACGAACCAGTGTCTGATGCATAATACTGAATACGAGGACGAGTAAAAAGTAACGTAATTAAAAGTTTCTGAAGGGAGATTTGGTGCAAACGACAAAATTTTTCTTTAATTTTTGCAGTCGAAAAGCAAGCTGTTCTTTGCAGATGGCGTAATATAAGAACCAATACCAACTAAAATACTCGACAGCAGTTTTCCACGTTGTGATTTTACCCCATTAACCACTAAATTCACCCCTATATTAACACCGTCACCGTGATTTAATTAATAAATTTGAAAATAAGCAAACCGTAATTAGTTTTAATTACATGGAAAATTATTTTTATTATTCATTATTATACTCGTTACCTCGCTCGTTATTATAACAATAATTTTAAAACGCTTATATAATTCGGTAACTGTCTAAGCTTTAACTAGATATTTCGGTTTTCAAAAAGATTGTATATTCAACATCTATTGCTTTGTTTACTAAGAAAAAACCATCCAACTCAAAACCTTGGCCAACACAAACGGAAGATATGTTTTAGTTGATATACTACGCAGATATAAAATTTATCTTCTCTCAAATCTTTCTTAATAATCAAATTTTAATTAAGTACCGACCTAGTATAAAGATAAATTGGCTTTTATCACAACATATTGCAGATAGCAATAATCTCGCAAATTAGAGGATGTATATCCTAAAGATACTATGACTGATTGAAAATCTGAACAGTACACTCAGGAATAAATAATAAAACTTGATTCAGGCGAGGCGAATTCATACGCGTAAAGTAGCTAAAGCAAGTTACTAAAGTAACTAAATTTAGTTGCTTGTATCGTTACTCCAGGAAATGGGTAGTTTTACCACGCAAAAGGTCGTAAGAAGATCAAATTTGGTGGGATCGTAAAATGTACCGTCTTGATCATAAAGATGGCGCGCAAAATAAGTTTATTGCAAATATTTCCGTTCCTATTGGCCCTAGGAGAAAAAGTAAATCAATAAATTGAAGAACATAAAATTCTACGTAAAATATGTTCTATGCATTTTTCCCGTCAGACCAACAGTTTTCAAGATACAGCGCGCCAAATGTAAGCAAATAATGGGAATGTAGCGGTGGAGCGTTTTTGCACCTGTCTCCTTAAGCTAAGTGATATGTGCAAAATAATTTCAACATAAATATCTATTATTGTCAAACGCATTGACACACACATTTGTAGAGACTCGCCCTACTTCCTTAATGGGTACGATAATTTATCATTTCATTTTGCAACTTGTTTCCACATCATCCAGGAGTTAGAGTGCATTTTTTTTAACATGGTATCTCCCGTAGATCTAATCCACAAAATTGTTACTTTTAAGTACGTTTTGGACATTTTGGTTATGGAAGAACTGGTGCACTGTCATCTGAATCTTCTTCGCCATTATAGTCACTTTCCATAGCATCTCCATCTGCAATTCGTCTCTTCTATCTCTGTCTACATCTGTCTAGCAAATGAAAATGCTATGGAAAGGGATCACGACGGTGAAGAAGATTCAGAAGACAATGCACCAGTCCTTCCACATCCAAAACGTACTTAAAAGTAATAATTTTGTGAATTAGATCTGCGGATGATACCACGTTTAAAAAAAACAGCGTTAGGCTCTACCTCGTAGGTGGTGTGGAAACGAGTTACAAAATGAAATGATAAATATTGTACCCATTAAGGAAGAAGGCGTGTCCATACAAAATATAATACAGAACTGTGTCAATGCGTTTGATAATAATAGATCTTTATGTTGAAATTACTTTGCACATATCACTTGGTCCACATTTAAGAAGACAGGTGCAAAATGCTCCACCGTTACATTACCATTATTTGCTTACATTTGACACGCTGTATCTTGAAAACTGTTGGTCTGGCGGGAAAAAAGCATAGAACATATTTTACGTAGAATTTTATGCTATTCAATTCATTACTTTACTTTTTTTCCTAGAACCAATAGGAACGGAGATATTTGCAAAAACTTATTTTGAGCGCGATCTTCTTAAGATAGCGGCGCGAGCGGTCTTTGAACACGCAAAAAAGCCTCGTCGTTGATATTTACAGCCTTACGTTGGGCGTAGTGAGTAGGGATAACGATAAGAGCTTTGAGCAAAGAGAGACCCTTGAGGCTTTGCGTGCACTTAATTTATGAAAAAAGTGAAGTGAAGAGGAGTTGGAACAGGATAAACGACTCACTCTGTATAAGCCCCTGTTGATTGTTTTAAAGTGCTTTGTTATTTTCTGAAGTTAAATTTTATTTTAACTGCATTTTATTTCTTGTGTATTTTCAACACCCTGTATATTATTCTTGAGACAGAACACTTATGTGTGCAAGATTTAAGCAAAACCACTTTTGCTTAATTCGAAAATTTTAACGAGGATTACCAGTGATCTTGGAGCACCCTGTATACAGTCGTAGAATATTAAAACATTTGGTTTTAAACGAATTATAATATTTATTATTAAAAACGAACACAGGTTTAAACAATTAAAAATATTATTCTTTTTATTACAGTTACTAATTTTGTAACTTGTCGACACAAATACATTCCAGCTTGGGACATTTGATTCGGTAGAGTTTGATTTTAAAAATGTCAAAATTCACTTAGATTTAGTTGCGCGGTGGCAGATTAAATTATTTTAAAACGTCTGAAAAAATTCACTTAAAAACTAGGGCACTAGGTGCGATTTGAATTGATGCGCGAAGGCAGATTAAATTAAATAGAAAAACTCTTTTTTTTACAAGGTTTCGACCTTGGAAGTAGCGCGGGCACTGGATTTGATTATCGCAAGTTACACCGAAAAACTGACTTGCAGAACACTGACTTGCTGAAGGAGCGGTGAGCTCCGTCTTTTATACTGTTTGGTAGGGTTTCGTTTTTCGTGCCTCGTAAAACGAGCACAAACGTTTTTACCCCCAATAAATTCTAGAAAGTTGGATCCAGACATTCCGTGCGAGCGAGGGTGACTCATCGATTGCACAATGTTGAGTAATATTGCATCATCTTTGTAAAAAATGAAAATTTGAAAATGAAAATTATACGAATGTCTGGGCAATCGAAAGGGAAGTTAATTGATAATTTCGAATCTGTTTCGATTTGGGAGATATAGCACGAGAAAGAAGGCTGAATATATTGAACCGTCCTCGTACGGTCATACTTTATGCACTCGAGGGGGTAATATGGAGTTGAAAGTGTGTAGTGCGTAAAAACTAGTATGTGTCGTGACATTGTTTTGGAAATGTGTACTGAAATGATGTAAATGAAATAGTTCGGGAGCAATCCGAGAAAAGGTTAAAATCGACTAGAAAGAGAGTTGTAGAAAATTAACGAATACGAATTAGGGGTTTATACCAGAGGTACGGAAAGTATGTTGAGTGACGAATAATATTATACGGGGGATGTGTTTTTGAGGTGAGTGTTTTGGAAAAATTATATTGTAAAATAGGCGAATGGAATCTTTCAGTGTTTTTTGATTGTATTGGATTATTTTTGATTTTTTTATCGGGGTTTGCCCTTTTGAGCCGGATGATTGAATTTTTTGGCAAATTTCCACATTTCGAGTTTTATTCTTTCTTATAGGGAGTGGAATGTACTTCTTCCCCCAAGGTCCTAAACTCAGGGTTGTGATCAGGATGGTAAATTTTACAATCCCACCAAATTTCATCTCTTTACGACCTTTTGCATGGTAGACCCCTTTTTTTCTCCCTATTACTTGGATTACGTGTATAATTTGATTTAGTACTAGAGTAAGTGACGCATTTAGTAAACTACTTAGTCAAGTGAACAGAAACGGTTTCTATTTACTTGAGCAAGTGGCTTCTCCCACTCTGTTTAACTGCAACTTAAGACGGCAAATATGATAATGTTATTTCCAATTTTATTCTAGCCGGAATAGCAGCTTTCATTATTGTATCGAATTTGGCAATTTTAGGGGAAATTTGTGTCAGCAGTATCTCGAACTGCTGTTTGGGCATCTTCATACAATTTTTATATTCTGGAAAATCTTCATTTGCAAGTTCTCTTAATAACGTAGCAGTAGCACCATGACTTTCTCTCCGAGACAACGGCTAAATGAGAATACTAAAAGTTAATGTAGACATGCACTAAACACTTAAGAACATTTGTTTAGTTACTTAATTTAGTAGCTTGCTTTAGCTACTTTACGCGTGTAAATTTGCCTGTACTTCAGACCATCAACGCTCGTTTATGTCCAGTGGATGTTCCTCCTCCGAGGATATTGTGGCTTTCTACCAACTAGGTGCTTGTCATGGGTTGGTACGTCTACGCAAGTAATCCCGATTACATCAACGGATCATCTTGTATTGACAGAATCTAAACTTAAAAGTTTCCATATAAAATGCATGATACATGTAGACGAAACCACAAAGAGGGGAACACGAACGATAGTGAGCGCAATTTACGTTAGGGAGAATTTGTAATCAGCCTCTGACGAATGCTTCTGACGCTTGAGTACCGATATAATGGTAATATAATCAACGATGGGATAATTCGAATTAAAAATAATCGGTAAACACAGGCCTTAAAACTACGAAATACGAAGACTGAATTCTATTTATACAATGATTTTTTTTTTTAATTCTAATAAAGTAACTAGAAAGTACAGTAAGAAAATCATATTTTACGTTATGTGTCACCTACTCACTCACATCTAATTAAGGAAATATGTTCTTCCTACACCAAAGTTGAATATACTCGAAAGATTTGACCATTTTTATAGTTGGTTTGGTACACAATGGTGATTCATGCATTAATTACAGCAAATCACACGGTTAATGTACTACCCACATAGTGAACGCATATCCCACATAAATTTTAGACTAAGATTTAAACTATTCTCTTTAAAGTCATATGGAAAGAAACTAGCAATGAAATGATGTGATAAATTATGCAACCTTGAAACTTTCTACAGTTACGGAAATGCAAAGAATAGGTACATAGAAAACTGATTACTACAGACCAGTAGCAGGGGGTTTAAAAAAGCGTTGCCTTGTAAAAATTTGGTTAGTTTTGATTTCAGGAAATGTTTTATACATTGGGGTCCTCATGAAAAATTCAACTCTTTTCGACCTAGTTCAATGTTTACTTACTTGCGCTCACATGCCTTGAAAAAATGACTACTCAAAACTGTTTCCTTTTTTAAGTAACTCATAAATAGTGGGTTCTACAATAAAAATAGTTTTTAGAGGGTACAGGACATAATCCTACAAATTTCGCTTAAACCATTTTTTCGTAAATCTAATAATAATTATTAGGTGCAACTAGGTTGAAAAATTATATTTTTCATTCATTTTCATTTCATTATATCATACCTTTTACAAGATAAAACTACCCTATTATGTTATATTTAAAATAAAAATATACAGGGTGTCATACCAGGAACTTCATCGATCGACATAGGGAAAAGTACACACCAGAAAATTTTGAAAATTTAGGGAGCTACTAGTAATGGCAGTGTGCCCAATCCAACTAAAATAATTACAAGTATCTGGCGCTTCCGGTTATACCGGAAGTCGATACTAACTTGCTTATTTTAAATGAGACATCCTATATATTTTAGGGTTTTCAAAAAGAGCATACTGAGTCAAAAACATCTGGGATACCTTATACCTAAACCAAGCTGTTTCAGAGATATTTGACATTAAAAAAAAATTTGACTGATGTAATGGTTTACAATAACCTTTATAACTTTCTTCGAGTAAAAGATACTGATTTGTTTTTTAGCATGTAGAAATAACACAAGGAGAGCTGCACTCCGCAATTGAATTACATTCAATAATAAATAGTATATCAAGTGTTCCATTTTTGATGTTACATTTTGTACATATATTCTTTCCTATTATTTGGGTTTTCTACCACATGTATTGTTATCCTCTTCAAAACAAATCACCGAATCTACAAAATAATATAATTATTGGAAAAAAGCCTCTGCGCCCGTGACGTTTACGCCAAAAGAAAAGTCAGAGGTTATGTTTTGCAAATAATATACATCAGAATAAACGCAGAAATAATGTATTTTGCTGACGTTTCGGAAAGTAATCGCTTTCTGTTTTCAAAGCTTTTTTTGGAAGAACTCTTATTTTGCTGTGTATGTCAAATACACAGCTTTATGACTCTGTTTATGTTATTTCCATAGATACTTACTACTTACACAGAACATAGAACTGATGATTTTTCTTTTAGATAATTATGAGTTTGTTAAGTTCTTCTTTTAACATTGGTAGCCAGGTTGTACAAATATCTACAGAACAATTCGATACGCACTTATCTTCATTTAATAAGATTATTACTGATTCTTTAATTTTTCTTTTTTTGGTATCTGTTTCTTTTGTTAAAATTTTTGCCGAGTCCCAGTTTATTCTATGACCGTTTTCCCAAGCATGTTCACAAATCTTTGATTTCTGAATTTCGTTCTTTCTAAAGTAATTCTTGTGCTCATCCAACCTCACACTGAAAGGTCTGGATGACTCACCCACATAACATTTATCACATTCGCACGGGATATTGCAAATACAGTTTTTTGAATTCTGCTCCCTGTTTATCAGTTTTGTTTTTGTTAAAATAGATCTTAAAGTGTTCCCCGTTTGAAATATCGTCCTAACATTAAATTTGTCACCTATACGGCGTAGCTTTTCCGATAGGTCGTATACATAAGGAATTATTGCTGTATAATGACGTTCAGGTTTTTGTCGTACCTGATTGTCCCTATTTTCAACATTTATGAAAACTCTATCAACAAAGGCTTCAGGATATTGATTTTGTACTAGAACCTCTTTGATAATTTTTTTCTCGTTATTTAATATTTCATTATTAGATGAAATTATTTTGGCCTTATCGTATAAACATTTTACAACACCCCTTTTAACATTTATTGACTGATTTGAGTTAAAATTTAGATATCTATTAGTATGTGTTGGTTTTCTATAAACGCTTATTTCAATTGTATTATTTGCCCTTCTAGTTAAAACATCTAAAAACGGTAGTTCATTCCTACTTTCTACTTCTAATGTGAATTTAATAGACGGTTCCTTACTATTTATATTTTCCAAAAAACTATCTAGTAAATCGACACCATGAGGCCAAATTGCAAAGATGTCGTCAACATATCTCCACCAGACAACCGGTTTGTTTATACAATTTTGAACATGTATGTGTGTGTTTAACAAAAGAAACAGACACCAAAAAAAGAAAAATTAAAGAATCAGCAATAATCTTATTAAATGAAGATAAGTACGTATCGAATTGTTCTGTAGATATTTGTACAACCTGGCTACCAATGTTAAAAGAAGAACTTAACAAACTCAAAATTATCTAAAAGAAAATATCATCAGTTCTATGTTCTGTGTAAGTAGTTATCTATGGAAATAACATAAACAGAATCATAAAGCTGTGTATTTGACATACACAGCAAAATAAGGGTTCGTCCTAAAAAAGCTTTGAAAACGGAAAGAGATTACTTTCCGAAACGTCAGCAAAATACATTATTTCTGTGTTTATTCCGATTTATATTATTTGCAAAGCATAACCTCTGACTTTTCCTTTGGCGTAAACGTCACGGGCGCAGAGGCTTTTTTCCAATAATTCTATTATTTTGTAGATTCGGTGATTTGTTTTGAAAAGGATAACAATACATGTGGTAGAAAACCCAAATAATACGAAAGAATATTCGTAGAATAACCGCAAAAACTTGTTTAGGTCAAACAGAACTTTTTGAAATATTTGCGAATTTCTTAGAAATTCAAGAATTGTTAGTAAAAATGTTATCAAATTAGCCATGATTAGAAACAATCGGTAATGTCAGTCATTCTATTATGTCAAAAAATACCACGACGTTTAAATTTCACCCAAGAAGACTTTTTGAATTTGTTTATTATACAAGGTGATTTATGTAAACATGCGGAAAATAAAATGGTATAACTAGTCTTTTATGTGGGAAAGTCTCTGTAAAATTTTAAAGTGATCCGAGGTAATTTATTATATTTTTTTGCATTAAAACCTGCAAAGATACGCTACTGAACGGCGGAGTTCTGCTATCTCAATGCTGTTAAATATTCACATACGTGCCGCTTGTTTGCTTTGCAGGTAGTCACCAGCTGTTTAGTTACTGTCTATGGTCAGTGGGGCACGCGTTCAGTTCTTCGACTTCCGTTTAGAGCATTTCACATTTTTGTTAAATTTTAAACTGTATTCGCAAATATCGATTATACCAGAGTTCACGTCGCAAGAGTACTGCGACATGATATTAACCTTTAGTGCAATGAATGAAAGTCTTGCAGGGGCTATATGAGAAAAATATTTACTGTCTTAGACAATTGTCTAACTCAGTTTCTCCAGATATTTTAAAAACTGCTTATTTTGCTGTACTTCATTCCTGTATATCATATGCTATCCTCGTCTGGGGGCATTCAGCTGGTACGAATAGAATATTTCGTTTACAGAGGAGGGCAACCAGAATAGTTGGTGTGGGATATCGGGACAAGACAAAAAATATTTTAAACACTTAAAATACCTACAGTATCTAGCATATATGCCTTCCAATGCATAACATATATTCGTGATAATCTGAATAAATATCATTCTCACACAAATGTGCATGAACACAAAACTAGATATAGAGAGAATGTCTGCACAGAATTCACACTACTCACCAGATGACAAACTGGCACCAAATTTTATGGCATTAAGCTATACAATTTATTACCTAAAAGTGTTAAGGCGCTGCCTCAGGTCAGATTCAAAACTACAATTAAAAGTTTTCTTATAGAAAATGGATTTTTTTCAACTCAGGAAATTTATGATAATATAAAAAATATTGTTTGCTAATACAGTTTTATCTTTTCAATTAATTTTAACGTGTTTGTCTCTGTAAACCTAAGTGATTGACTGATTGTACTTTTATTGTTAATTAATAGCATATTTTAACTGTCCTTTGCGATTTTATCTAATGTGTAACTATTATAAATAGTTGTTCTATGATCTGTAACACAACAATGTATTTTGTTAACTATTTCTATTTTTTTTTTTTTTTGTATTGTGTAAAAATGTTGTAATTTGTGATACCAATAAATACTTACTTACTTACTTAGAATACGGGAGAAAATTTTCCCATAGGCGCAAACCTAATAAGAGAACAATTTTAAGTGCAGTGCAACGAGTTCATGACACCGGGTCTTGTTTATATTGTTAAAGTAGACGAAGAAGTTCTAGAATTATTAGAACAAGACCCTTCAATAAGTACCCGTGTTATTAGTTATCGGTTGGGCTTAACTCAGACTATGGTGTGTCGTAGATTGGTTAGTCATAGGCGGCGCACTTCTACAAAAAAAAATAAGGTCATTTTTTTCCATATTTTTTTATTTCTTAGTTTTTTTAACTCCTTTTGGTGGGAACAACCCACTGAAAAAATTTCCGCATGTTTAGGTAAATCACCTCGTATATAGACCTATCAGCTTAACCTCGTTTCTGCCCAAGACGATGGAGAAGCTATGTGAACGATACATAAGGGATATTGCAATGAAAGACAACCCTTTACAGTTTACATCCTAACCAGCACGCATACACCCTGGGAAGATCTACCGATACTGCCCTCCATGCAGTCGCGAGTCGAATTAAGAGATCCTTGGACAATAAAGAGTCCACCCTAGGTGTTTTTATAGATATAGAAGGTCCATTTGACAAAACTACCTTTCTAAAAATCACAGCGGCCCTAGTGGAGAGGAACATCCCTACGATTATGGGAAGTTGGGTATCCAACATGATCTCATAAAGAGCTGTACAAATTAGTGTGGGAGATGCTTCTATACGAGGAATGGTCGCAGGAGGCTGTCCGCAGAGAGGTGCTATGGAGCGTCGTTCTTGATAGACTCTTATGCCGCCTACGCAGATGATCTAACAATAATGCTTAGCAGAAAATTCGAAGACAACCTTTGTGAAAGAATGCAGGGGTAGGTACTAGGAATAATTGAAAAATGGTGCAAAAACACTCCCCGTCTGTCAATCCCAGGAAGACGAAGAAGATTCTCATGGAATCTTACCTTAGTTAGAAGACTAAAGAAGGCTTACATTTCCTATGAGCAATGTCGCAAGACCGCGGAGAAAACCTGAGGAATGAAACCAAAAGTGTCATGTGGATATACACTACCGTCATAAGACCAATGATAACCTATGGAGCCATTGTCTGGCGGCCTAAGAGCAAACAGACTACGGCTAAAGTCGAGCTCAGCCAAGTGCAGAGAGTTGCCTGCCTAAGCATAACTGGAGCTATGCGAAAAACGCCAACAAGTGCTATGGAGGTAAAAGAAGGATGGGGTAGGGTGTGGACAATACTCCAAAAGTCTGCAAATCCTATATAAATAAATCCGCAAAAGAGTTTGTCGCAGGAGCAGTATGAGGATGTTACCAAGCACTTGTGATCCTGAGTGAAAGGATATGCACAGTGAAGTGGCAACAAAGAAGCCAACAGACTGGCCAAGTAGGCAGCAGGCCTAAATATCTTTGGATCAGGCCCGGTCAGTCTATTACCAATCATGGCGATAATACAAATAAATAAAGGGGACACCCACAACAAATTTTAGAACCTGTGAGATGAAACAAATAGCTGCCAGCTTGCTAGGGAACTACTAAAATATCCCAACAAGAGCACAGCAATGGACTACCTGGCAATGTCCAGAAGGAATCTACGTATTGTAACTGGAATTCAGACGGATACTGTCAGTTAAGGAAACATCTTTACAATATGAGATTAAGAGCAACACTTCTCTGTAGAGGTTGTGAACAAGAAGATGAGACGGCCCAACATGTACTCTGTGTTGGACTATAGGGTATAAGGTGTAAACTAAACCTTTATATCATCAAGACAAAAATTTAAAATAGTGAAAATATTAAAAACAGTGTATTTACACATCCAAACAAAAGAGATCCAAAGTGTTTACTTGCGAATTGTTTTTAACTGCTCTTCGATGGCTGCAACTTCTTTTTATGACTCAGAAATAATCTTCCTCTTTTTGCTTTCAAGTTCCTTAGGCATTATTTGAGCTTTACGTTTATCTGCTGCTGCTTTCTGTTCCATTGTGAGTCGGTTGTCTAGGGCTTGCTTCCATCTACTATTGGCGTTTCGCATGGAAAGAAGCATTTATTTTGTTACATCGAGAGCAAAAATAACACCAGCAGCCATTAAACATAAATAAGACGGCGAGCCATGATAGAATCTTGCTTTAAATTTTCTACAAGAATGTCACCGTTGATCGAAAACCCTCTTTCGAGAGTAGCATTACCATGAGACAGAGTAAGGAATAGCTTGACAACTTTTCTAAAACTGTCAGTCTCTGAGCTAATGCTCAAAAGAGACATCCAGAAATCATCCAATCTTTCTTCCTTGGAGTAAACTTTTAGTTCACTGATAAGATGAGGTGTCTATACTCTCTATCAGAATACTGAATTACATTGGTATTAGGCAAGTTAGCATTCAAAGGAATATCGAGAGCCGTAGTTAGTTGCTGTCCTATTGTGTCTTTTGAAAATGCTGCCTTGTAGGGATTCAAAAACGTGAGTGCCTTAGTGAGGGGGTATTTGAGGGGACATCTTTCTAATATTTTAAAAACCAAGAACTGGAGACAGGTCCGACATTCTTGGCAGAACATCAGCACATCCTTATCCTTGAATCCTTTACATTTCTGTAAAGCAGCGTAAATTTAAATGCATACATAAGTTTGAAACATTCCTAGTCTGTCAAATCCACAATCAAACAACTTTTTAACACAAAAATACACCAACAGTAAATCATTTTACATTCCGCACAGGCACAACTTTCATAAAAAAACACTCTACAACTTTTTAGGACATAAAGTGTTTGTTTTTTTATAGAACTATTAATCAGAAATATCTTAGAAATTGATTTAAAAAGCAAGTAACAAGAATCAATTGTGTAGCATCTCTTCATGCTAACAGCCTGAAAATACTTGTGCAAACATTCAAACATTTTGAGATGGAAGATACTTGCCATCTCAAAAACCAGTAGTGCGCAAGACCATGTTATGTAGTTTGTTCATTTCTGTTAATTTCTAGCAGTGACTATATAGTACAGGAAAACTGCTATTCAATTCAATTTTGAAACTGAGGAAATTCTATACTAATTTCATTACAGAAACATTTTTGTGGGAGCAAATCCAAGCGCGGAAAATCTAAATGTTTTTAACATATAACTCTGGCATGATGGGGAGCAAGTCTAGTGAGCCTAGGCACGCGTGCGCTTCGTTATAACATCATAACTCTTGTTTAATTTGAATACTTTGATTAAACAAAATGCCTATCGAAAAATGATAGTTTTTTGCATGCGACTATTATGAAATTTGTTTAAGATTTCATTTTGTGTATATTGCACAAGAGATGAAATTACAAAAGGCTGTTTTTAAATAAACAATTAATTTAAATTCATTTTCTAGACCCTTTAGTTGATTACTAGGAAGAATATAAAAAAATTACAAAAACCTAATTTTTAAGATTCGAAATTTTTAAAAACCACATATACCATTGTAAAATTTATTATAATTAATGTTTTTGCATTATTGCATAAGGGTAATTTGCAAAACAATGATCGTTTTTTGCACCAAAAGTGAAATAAAGTAATTTTTTTAGTTATTACAATTTTCCAAATAAAGTGGATTTTAAAAATGTCGAATCTAAAAAACTAAATTTTTGTAATTTTTTGTATTCTTCCTAGTAATCAACTAAAGGGTCTAGAAAATGAATTTATGCGGGAAAGTTCATTATAAAATTAATTGTTTATTTAATTATGTATTGTTTAAAAAAACAGCCCTTAAACAAATTTCATAATAGTCGCATGTGAAAAACTATCATTTTTTGATACGCACTTTGCTTAATTAAAATATTCAGTTTAAACAAGAGTTATGATGTTATAACGAAGCGTGCACGTGCCTCCGCTCGCTAGCCTTGGTCCCCACCACGCCAGAATTATACGTTATAAACATTTAGATTTTCCGCACTTGTTTTTGCTCGTACAAAAATGTTTCTGTAATGAAATTTGTGTAGAATTTGCTCAGCTTCAGAATTCAATTCTTGTAAAATTATGGCTATGGGCAAAATTAGAGTGATGTGAGCAAAAAGCTGAACTTTATTTTCTCTTGTTTATAACTATGTTTCCCAGGCATCACTGGCAGGTGCTTCGACAAAAAACGTTTGTATACATTATAAACAACAACTCCTCAAAAGACGAGATCACTTAGATTTAGTTCTTTCAATTCAGGCTTCTTTCGACAGTTTTCCTGTACTAATATTTGCATACTTGTAATCTGTAATAAGGTGAAAATTAACCACAAAATAATTAATAGTTGACGATCACTATAGACTATTCTGCTGCTTCAAAAAATCGTGATGAGGTAATAATGATACAAATTGCAACCCCCGCAATTATCACTGGACTTCCTGAAAATATTAAAGCTAAAAATCTGCAATTATCTATAGAAAAAATATTCTTTGCATAAGGTCATATATATTCTCATATTACTGGGTAATGTAAACATATGGGGAAATACAGTACAGTATAAGCTACCCCGTTTCTTGTGAATGCAAATATACCGATAGTTACTAGCCGATGTTTGCAATTCCCGATTAATTTTTAAAATTCCCGTCTTTTGCCTGGTTGGACTAAATCCCAGTCATTTACTCGGTTTTCCCGATTGGTAGACACCCTGCATAGCTCTCAATGTAAGATTTGTAAGATTTATTGGTCAGGGTTTCCCCTGCGGAACGGTTTTAGGGTTTTTTTTTGTTAAAAGTTTATCTATGGAATTTTGAATTTAAAATTAATTAAACTATACTGAACTACAGGTTTAAATATTATAGTGTATTTCAAATTCACCCTGTATTATAATAAACTATAGAAATATATAATTCACACTGGCTGAAGGACCTCTGTCGATAGCCATTTGGTTCTTAACATAGCCAATAATGCACTTTTATTAATACTACTACTAGACTGCATCCATATTAGTTTTGGTTAGATTTATGGTGCAGTGATGCAAATAATTTATGAATTTCTTTCAAAATCATAATCACAATAACAATTGTTACCTATTCATTTATATAATTATAATTTAATCGATGACCGTGCCATCTATTAACGAGTAGTATAAGACAAGTATCTACTACAATCTCCTTGACTCAGCTTGGCTGAGGTAAAATTGAAATTAATTAATACTAATATATACATTAATTGTTCAATCAGTGAAACTAATCCCATTATTAAAATGAATACATCATTGTGTTAAAGTTCGCAGATGGATAAGCACCGTGAAAAAATCCTCAATATGTGCAGATTCTATGTTAAAACTAAATTTATTTTATTTGAAACTGTTTCTTTAACATTACTTTAAATTGACTAATTTGGTATATTGGCGATGTTTTTATATCTTGTTCTGTAAGAGGACCGTGGACTAAGAAGCAGCTATCTCGCTCCAGAATTTGTCCCAGATTAACGCACTGTGATACTCATCAGTAAGCTTACTATTTTACCATATAGTGTCGACTCTGCGCTGCAATAGGCATTGTCCACCATTTACCCAGCATGGTAGAGCTGTCAGATAGTTTTCTGAGTAGCAAACATGCTGTGTCAGACTGCTCTGCTGGGTAATGGATGTCTGCTTTGTTTTTTTATTTGTACCTGCCTTCGAAACCGCCTTGGCTTTGGAGGTTGTCTACTCTATATGTGGCGAGTTTATATGTGGTGTTTATCATAATGTATATGCATGCGTCATTTTACAGCATATAAACAAAATCTGGTGCATGTTAAGTTCATCTTTAAAGTATATGCTGTAAAGTATAAATGTTCATCTGAATTTACATACCGCATATAATTCTTAATAGACTAATCCAATTTTAACCACTAACTTTTAAACTATTCTACCAACAATTTACCATTCGTGAATACTACTTCAGAAACACTAAAAAAACTGTTATCAAAAAATAAAAATAAGGATAACTAGCATCCATCAATTTTTAAGTTAAGACACGTCGTAGTGGTTTAAAAACCCCTATCTAAGTGCTATGGCCGTAATGGATAATTATTAATGGTTAGTCTTAACCTAGCCATTTATAAATTCATCATAATTTTCGTTAATGGGCCTGAAAACGATATTTCTTTTATAATAATAATAATAATAATAAAAGTGCTTTATTGAATTATTACAATTCAACAGGCCATTGACCGAGGTCCTTCAGCCTATATTCTATGTATATATATATGACTATAATATATTCAATGTATATTAAAACCTATTATAATAGTAACTAAGACAACAAATTCATGGGAAAAAAAATAAATCAATTTGCATTCATTATTTCCCATAAAGTTCTTGAAGGATGTTTCACTCTTGCCCTGCCATTTGGTTCCCTTCTTGCACATAAGGTATCAACTAGCACTTTGTTTTGTACATTTCCGGAGAATCTTCTTGATAGAGTAATCAGCCTCTCTTTTATCGGTTCGATACTTGTCAGTTGGTATAGAAGTTGATTGGGAGGATTGTGTAGAGGCTTATTTGGGTGACGGATTTTAGTTATTAATCATAAGGCACTTGTTGCTGCTACCATTTTGCTTTTGTATGGCTGGTTTTTTTACAGTTCTGAAAGAGTACGTGACCATATTCTGTCATGGGTCTGCAGATAGTCTTGTAAATTCTACTGGCAGTTTGGATGTTGATTCCTCCTTTTTTATGCACAAGGCATCTGAAATGTTTAGATCTTGAAATAACATTTTTTTTAACTTGCGCTGTTTGATCATTAAAGTTGATTTTGTGGTCAATGATTATTCCTAGATATTTAATGGATAATTTGGGATATAGCAAATGGTTGTACGTATTGAGTGTTGGAGAGTTCGGTCCCGGGTTGTGATTGAAAATGATGAATCGTAACTTAGCTGGATTAGGTTTTAGTCTCCATTTGTTAAACCAAATTGTAGTATGTTGTATCAGATTTTATAAGCTTTGTATTGCAGTCACGATAGAGGTATTATGAGATACGATAGTTGTATCATCCGCATATTGAAGTATATATGCATTGTATCAAAAATGTTGCTCATCGTTATAGGTGTGGTAATAAATATCTGCACAGAAGATGTTATATAATAGCGGGGAAAGTGGTGAACCTTGAGGGAGGCCTTGTTAATTGTTGAAGTTTGAATAATTAGTATATGCCTACATTTTCCCTTGTAGCAGCTCGACTGAGTGCACTACGTCATCGGCTCTCATTTACTCGATGGTACCGATGCTAGTGTACGCTTTGCTGTGATATTATCGCGATGGTTTCACAAAATAGTCATTATAAATACTATATTGTGCCTCGATGTACCAATACAACAATCACTACCACAAACCAAATATTTATATGTATGCCAAAAGGTGAAAAAATACGAACACAATGGTGTGATGCAATGAAGAGAGATAAAAAGAAGAATATCTTTTCGAGTACAAGTAATCGGTTTAAGATAGAAAACTCAAACTTGACAGAGGTAATATATACCAAGGACAAATCTTTCATTATTTAACACTTTTTCATCACTTCCGGTTTCCCGGAAATGACCCCAACTTGGAAATTTTATATGGAACACCCTGTATATTTTTATACATTCCGATTTCAGAGACGATTTTAAGTACGGTTGCATTGTTTTATACAAATTTTTTGACTCTGTTTGATTTTTTAGGGCCATTTTTATTTTTGCATCTAGAGTGCAGTGGATGCACTTAAATCAATCAAATGACCAAAGCGAGAAGAGAAAAATGTAAACGTGAAATTTTTCGAATTGATTCAGAGTCTACGACCAACCAAAATTTCGAAATCACTAATTTGTGATTAAGTCAACTTTTTCAAATGAAAACATCTTATAAACACCCGATAGTTAAATACTAATTTTCACGACAAATCCATTGATAACTTCAAATCAAAAATCGGTTTAATATTAATCCAAATACGCAAAGATAATAATGGCCCTAAAAAAATCGAGTAGTCTCAATTAAAACGAAAAACTATTGAATCATACTTAAAATCATCTCCAGAACACAAAAATGTAAAAATATACACTACAGGGTGTTCTATTTAAAATTTCAAAGTTTGGATCATTTCCGTAGAACCTGGAAGTGATGGAAAAGTGTCAAATAAGTAGGAATTGGTCATATTTAGTAGTATGTATTACCTCTGCCAAGTTTGAATCTTATGCCTTGAAAACTTTAGAAATCATGGCATGTCTAATGATTCCATTGACACCCAGTATAGTAAAATTACCCCAAATATCCTGTACCCTAATTTCAAATTTTTATCTTGAAAAGTAAAGAAAAAAGCGGGCCTCGTGGGCACCCGATATATAAATGTATTGTAGAGGAAAACGATAAATGAAAACAATCACAGATGTAGTGGGGATAGTGGTAGGTAGTGGCGATGCATCATCGCGTCTTACATCTTTTATGTCGCGTGCATTAAAATGAGAGAGAAGGTCAACCACGTGTTTGCAGGGTCTGCCTTCTTGGCATCTCATCTCGCACCCCCTTCTCAATTATAGGTTTCCCGCACTATAGTATATATGAATAAAAGAATATCAATGAATGATATAATAGATATAATGAATTATTAAACTTCTAACCTTGATGCTTTTAAACCATGGATTTCAGCACTTATAAAATTGCTATTTGTAGCAAAATCAATTTTTGGCAAGTTATCTGACTGTCCACGAACAAATCCCTGCTCCATTATTGTCACATGTCAAAGTAAGACTGTTTCACTTATGTCGTAGACCATATAAATTCATTTAAACATGGTAAACATCGGTACAGGTTACGTCACAGCTGGCTAGCTCGAGTTTCGGGTATTGCAGCGAGCCGTATCATTATTTGTACATTTCAAAACATTATAATCTCTGTAATTAATAATCGCATCGACTTGATTTAAACTCTATTGTAATTATAATAATGATTCGTATTGCTTTTTAATAAAGAAATTGATACTTCTTTCAAATTTTCTAGGCCAATTACAGTTTGGTTAGTATTTTCTTCAATCCGTCACATGACACATCTCAGTTTAATGGTTAGTCTGGAGTGTTTGAATGTATGTATGACACCGTCTTGCAGTAGAAACAAATTGAACTTAAAAAAAAAAAAGTTTTGCTTTTTAATAAAGAAATCGATACTTGTTTCAAATTTTCTAAGCCATTACAGTTTGGTTAGTATTTCCTTCAATTCGTCACATGACACATCTCAGTTTAACGGTTAGTCTGAAGTGTTTCAATATATGTATGACACCGCCTTGCAGTAGAAACAAATTGAACTACCACCCAGCTCTCCTCATTTCGTCTTTCGACAATATCTCTCGCCCCTATTATGCAAATATTGTGAAATAGTTGTAAAGTGCTTATGATAAAAGAGCAGAAAAACGACATGAATTAAAAAGTGATCGAAGTACATTATACCGAATATTTAGAGTACGGAATATGGTGGGTACGCAATCTTTCTCAGTAAAGGTTATAATATAGATATAGATGTTAATATTATTTACTTACTTTTGACTATATTTCCTACTTCTGGGGCTTAAGTTTGTGTTGAAGTGGTCACTTTTTAACATCATTCTACTGTCCCTGCCAGGTTGAGTGGGAGAAATCATCATTTTAGTACGGTACAAGACAGACAATTGCAATGTTCCTATAGAAGTGCCTATTTGTCCAATGATATTTTTTTTGTAACCTTCTCCAAGGGTGTGTAGCTGTGGTTCACCCAAATATATGTGATATAAAATCACATATGAGTCAACTCCTTGCCTACGAGATAATTTATATGCAGGGGTAACTCTTGTAACTGACACTAATGATTTTAATAAAGTTCCCATACGATTATAAACTATGTTTGGTGCAATTCTAGTTGTAGGTTCAGACTGGTGAGGCAATAAATCAAGGCACCAACTCTCCAAGACCATGTGATCCTTTTCCGGAGTACGAAGAGATATTTCAACACATAACGGGAGACGGGATGCTATGGCTTCATCGGCCAGGACTTTATTTGTTTCCTCCCTGACGCCTGGTGCGTTATTTACACTTAGGTTGAACTAAAAAAAAACATAAAAATTAGTCTCTCGTTACTTAATTAGAATCGCTTACCCATGCTGTTTGCATCCCAAAGGCTTGGGGAATGCTAGGTGTTGAAACTGTTGATCCCAACCTTGACTCTACTATGATTTCTATTGCCTGTTTTGCCAACCATTTTGTATAAAGGTCCAAATCTATCTTTTCTTGATTGCTAATCTTCATGGCCATTTCATTTAAAAGTCAACTTTCTAACATTTTCACAGTTCAAAACACATTGTTTTGAAAATATTGCAGCTAAAAGGAGCAAACAACAATTTTGATAAGTACCGACTTTGTTTACTAGATGACTAATAAATAGCGTAAAATGACACTACACCGACAGAAAAATAATATCTGTTTTCGATACTTGAGTTTTTCACCACACAAATACAAAAAAATTCGCAGCGTTAAGCACAAGCTTCCTACACGACCTAGTCAAGCAAGAATATACGACGACGGATAGCGATCCGCGAATAAGAACTGTCCATGTGTCGTGGGTTACAAAAACGTCAGAAACGTCACTATACTAACACGGAGTACACTGTGATACTTATAGGACGTTACTTTAGACACCAGTTAGCAGTTAATCGGTTAATATCATAATATGTGGTTCAGCATCGATCCTTGTCAAAAATATTTGGTACCAAAAAGTCTATGCCAAAAATAGTAAAAGCAGGCTAAGGCCTAATTCACATGGCTGCGAAATGGGAATATTTCGTGCGCAATGATAGGAACAATACAAGCCAGTTCCTAATATATCCAATAGATGACACCATGCATACTCGGTTTAATGTCACTCTCAATGGGGAACATTCTCTTTCATTTTATCCGCCAGAGTGCACAAGCTGTACTCGGTTGTTTGTCCGTCAATGTCAATACGAAAAAATATATCTTTGAATAAACAAAGTTAATTAGGGTGTAAAATGAAAACTTGTTGCTGTGTACCAAAGTGCTGTAACACAGTAGGACATTTGTTTTCTAAAAATGACCGTTTCCGACAACTATATGATAAATCTGCCGTTTTAAAATTGTAATCTATACTGGTGAGTAAGATATACCTAGGTATATATACTTCATCTTCAAGTGTACTAACTAAAATATTATCAAAATTGATTAATCTAGAATAAAAGAAGATTTATAAACAAAAAATTCAACAAGTTCATAAATGTAATTATATACCTTTCAACCAAATCAGTTTTTTCCATAACTATATGGCACCTCTTTTTCTCAGCTCAGCTTTTAAAGTTTTAAACAATTTAATGACCAACTACCGTAATCCTTTTTATCGATTTGGCTCATTTCTGCGAATAATAGATTAGGAAACTCTCGGAAATCGGGAAATTTAAACTATTTAAAGCTTATATATTTATGATACAAGTTAAGAAAGACATTAAATCCATTAAACCGAGTACGCATGGCGTCATCTCTTGGATATATTAGGAACTGGCCTGGATTGTTCCCCATTTGTATCATATAATATATGATACAAATTGAGAATGACATTACACAACAATTTAAAAGTTATATTATAACTTTTAAATTGTTTAAATTTCCCGATTTCTGAGAGCTTCCCAGTCTCTTATTCGTAGAAATGAGCCAAATTGACAAAAAGAATGAGGAACAGTCAACGCCAGATCCTAATATACCCAATAGATGACGCCATGCATACTCGGTTTAATTTCATTCCCAACTTATAGAGTATGCTAATGGAGTATCTTCAAGTATCAAAGAATGAAAGAATATATGGTACGAAGCGGAAGGAATATTAAATTTCATTTTGAAAAATTACCCAATGCTTTCTTCGCATTAATCGCAACTAAAACACTGCAATCAACACAAAATTTCCAATGTAAACTATTATATTAAACCTCATGAGATAAAGCTTGCTGAATTACTAACCATAATGTGCCCATACAAAACTCTGTCGAAAGGCTTTGAAGTTATTTGCACGGATACGCCTATGTTGGTCAACCCAAATCTGTTATCGATGCGACGTAGTCTTACAACTTATGCGCCATCATGCAGCATAAAAAATTAAACCCAATACATGAAAATAAAATCCTGAGACTTTGACGTCTGTCTACTATGTGACATTGCGCCGGCGCGTGCCGCTATTTTGTTAAATTATCGGCAGAGTGAGTGATCGGAAATCAAATAATCAAATCACTTATCAGCTGGAAGAAACGTTGAGCACACACCCGCAGATATTGTGAAATATTTTAATTGTTTATTGAACATATCGTCAGTACTTTTAAGATACCTATAATTAATCGGTATTTGACGAAGAATATACCTAGATAATTTGCGAGGAGGTAAGTTGTAAGTTACTAAATTTTAATCTTAATCTAAAGTACTCCGCGGTCAAAAACACATGCGATATTTTCAGACTTAGACATTTTAAATAAATTTTTTTAATTTTCATAAAATTTTGAACATGAGGTTTTTGGACAATATTATTCTGAACAACATTAATAAAAATTCCCAATAAAAATATGCATTGGACTAACGCATTAAAATCATGGACATATCCAATGGATGTCCGGCAGTCCAGCAGACAAACAATGGACACTCAATGGACGCGTCCATTAGATGTCCATCAATAGAGGCAGTTTACCACATGTAATGAATGGACCAGAAATATATACTATTCCAGTATTCTATTTCTGGATCCAACTGGACGTCCGTTGGGTGCGTCCATTGTTTGTCTGATGGACATCCACTGGAAGTCCATTGGACCTTGTCCTGTTTAGGTATGTGATTGTTATGTTTGTAAATATTAGACAAAAATAATAATTATCCAATTTTCTAAACATTTTTCGGAGTAATTGAGAAAATATGAATTACGTTTAAAAGGAGGTAAACAAATTGCTTGGGATATATTTTTATTTTTCTATATACATCAATAAAAATCTAATGCATGAAATTACGCCCTTTGTAATTCCTTTTGGAAGCTAAATAAATTTATTGACTTCCAAAAGGCAGAATTATAATGGTAGTAATTTCGTGCATTAATTTTTTTTCTTGGTGTTTTATACAAAAAACAAAATAAAAAATTATTTCCATGTAGTAAATTCGAAAACCTTTTAAACATAAATTTTTTTTTTTCAATTATTTGCTACGAAGAATTTTTAGAAATTTGGATAATTAAGTATTTTTAACTAATATTTACAAAATAAAAATCACATTGAGATGAATTTTTTAAAAATGTACTTTCTAAAGGTATTGGGTAAGTACCAATAAATACAGAACACATATAATGACCGATATATTTTATATGTATATAAGATCATTATTATATTCTATATTAGTTTTTATTTTCAAATATGTTCAATTTGTATTTTCTTTCTCTAGCTCGCCTCAACGATTTTCTTATATTTTCTTCTGTCTTTCTTCGTTACTTTACTGTCAAGAATTTCCGGGACCCCTGAAATAAATGAGGAAATCTCAGAATCAAAAAATGTGATTGGTCTAAAAGAAAAAAATCATGTTTTAGAGTCCACTGTGATATTTGCAGATTTTTATCGAGAGATTGATCAGAAACCGTATCATTTCGTTAGAGTTTGTATCTACCGAATTTATGCTACTTTCATCCGAAGTATAAATAGGTGATAGTACACTAAAACGGCCAAAGTCAATCAATATTTAAATTTCCCGCGGTTGCAGGCGCACGCGTATCAAAATTACATAATATATTAAATATTAAAACGGTTCAGGATTTAAAGTTTGAAATGTACTTGAAGAACTAGGAATTACGTCATTTAGATTACTTTCTATGATACAGGATAGTTATTTTTATGACCGTGTTTGAATTTAACTTTGCAATTTTGTAATATCTTTTTGACACTTTATGCATTTTGCAGGGTTATTTATTAAAAGACAATATAAAATGTACTTACCTCTGCTAAAGTGCTCCGTCAGAACAAATACGTACGTATAATGACTTTATATAGGTACACTGAACAATAAAAATAAATGTATATCATACAA
Source organism: Leptura quadrifasciata (assembly GCA_963675555.1). Lineage (NCBI taxonomy): Eukaryota > Metazoa > Arthropoda > Insecta > Coleoptera > Cerambycidae > Leptura > Leptura quadrifasciata. The sequence goes on along the minus strand of OY776673.1, from coordinate 191,814,759 downwards.
TTAATAAACAAAATCGGAGCTTTTTGGCTTTGACCTTTGACTAATTCCAACACCATTCGACAGATAGTGTAATAATAGTACTACAGATGGGCGCACATCGCCGGGTGGCGCTAGTATCTAAACAATTTGTAACAAATAATACTAAATACGCCCGCCAAGTTTAAATGAACGCTGAATTAGCGGGCAGCCGTCCTCAAAAACGTGTATCTAAAGATTTATAAGAATCTTGCTGGCCAGTGAAGCATTTTTAATCCCGGCGGGTTGTTTTAAAATGTCTCTCATTCACGAGCCGATCGCGATATGTAGAAAAATGGGTCAATTTCTGTTTATAATATATATCGAAAAACTAATTTTATGGACATTAAATGGACGTCCAGTGGATATCCATTTATTGAAGTCCAGTGGATGTCCAAAATATGTCAACGCAAAGACCATGTCCAGAAATGTAATCATATGGATGTTAAACGGATGTCCATTATGGATACGTGTCCAATATATGGATGTCCATGTATTTAAGTCCAATTGATATCCAAAACATGTCCGTGGACATCTGGACCTGTAATGGATATAAAATGGATGTCCAATGGACGTCGAGTGTTTATTGGGTATGTTTTATCGATTTTTCGATTTATTTTGGTATCGCAGGCATGGCCTGTCATACCACTAGGCAGACTAGACAATTGCCTAGAGCGGCAAATTTTTGGGGACGAGTAAGTTTTATTGATTTTTTTGAACATTTTTGTATCATGGTAATTTTTGTATGGTAAGTCCGTTTATTTATTTCTGCTTACTTGTTATTTTCTTAATTCCGCCCAACTCAGTTTTATTTTGTATAAGATTGACAGACTGGTATTTTAAAGTCGGTATAGGGCGGCAAATGTCTAAGACCGGCCCTGATCGCAGGGAGCTTATTTGTTTTGTAGAGAGCGACTATCTTTTTGGCTATAAGTAGATCCTACTTTGTTCTAATTTTAGTCAAATTTGGCACAGAGGTGAATTCTAATGGAACACACTATATCCTACCATAAAAAACTATTGATAAATGAAAATTATAAAAATAAATAGCATTTTACGTTAGAATACATTTGACGTACGTGCAGCAGTGCCAAACAACACGAGTGTTGGCGAGGGTAGGGAATCTGTATGTAGATAGTGGTATAGACCCAGCGTAAGCATCGCTATCATGATTGGTGTAGTCAGTGATAAATTATTATAGCGCGTGAGCGTGGTGTTCTCCGATAGATCGACTATGTACGTTCCCCCACGATACACTTACGTATCGTGCGTTCCCCTATAGTCCCCACCGCTCGGCAATACTCGTGGCGTTGACAGTAAACACATGCAAGCAGCGGACGGTTCAGCCACACAGTCACAAAGCGCTATAGCTGCTGTGACTGGCTGAACGTTTCATGATCCGTAGTCCTGTCTGTTGAGATTACGTGAATTTACAGTGCAGAATAATCTCAATATGCTTTAATTAGAGTATTAACTGAAATCAATACACGAGGTGTAAATAAAAAGGGTATATTAACGAAAAAAACAATACATAACGTAATACGCGTCTGCACGCTACAGTGTTATACGAACTACTTCTCTACAATACAAAATAGATGGAGTACCAACCCATCCTATTGATAACAAAGATACCAACTTAAAATAAACTGAGTGATTGAACGTTTTATTTCAACACCACCTAAAACTTCACATCACTTAAAAGTAAACAATAGCAAAGGTTTTTACTTGTCATTCCGACACATCATGCCCACCATATTCCGCAATCTCTCGAACTGCACTCGCGGTATCGGTTTTGTTAAGATATCTGCTACTTGGTCCTTAATGTTTACATGCTCAACTAATAACTGACCTTCTTGAACTGGCTCGCGCACTAAATAAAAACGTATATCAATGTGCTTAGAGTGCTTGTGAAATTCAGGGTTCTTAGCCAACTTGATCGCACTAGCATTATCCATTAAAAGCACTGGCACTTGCTTCAATGGAGCAAGCTCGCCGAACAACCGATCTAGCCAGATAATATCCTTCGTTGCTTCGCATGCAGTCACGTATTCGGCTTCTGTTGTCGACAGAGACACGCTCTGCTGTCTTCTACTTGCCCAGATGATTGCTCCCCCGCTGTACTTAAAAAGAATTCTACTCACCGAACGTCGTGTAGTAGAATTACCAGCATAGTCAGCGTCACTGTAGGCTTCTAGTTTACCTACCGCTCTTGTAACTTCATACCGGATGCCCATCATTGTGGATCCTTTCACGTATTTCACGATACGTTTCACCATTGACCAATGTCTCTCCTCAGGCTTCTCAAGATACTGTGACACATAGCTCACAGCGAAAGCAATATCTGGCCGCGTAGCCACAGCTAGATACATGAGGCAGCCTACCGCCTCTCTATATGGATCTTTTGTTATCCCAGTACCTGCCATATCCCCTGTAGGTGAACCACATTTTTCAATTGGAGTTGACACAGGATTTGAATCCTGCATGTTGAATTTTCGAAGGACACCTTCAGCATATGTCCTTTGGTGAATTAAAATCGAGCCATCTTCTTCTTGTTTAATCAGCACGTTCAGGAAATAGCCAATTGGTTCAACAGTTATCTTGAATTCCGACTTTAACTCACACAGGAATTTATCAATGTCCTTTTTCTCCGTTGCAGCAACAAGTCCGTCGTCGACATATAACACCACTATTAATTTTTCCTCACCCGTGACCCGATAGAACAAGCATGGGTCTGCTATACTTTCACACGACCCAAAACTTAAAGCTTTTTTGGAGTTTGCATACACGATGAGTACCGTCTTCGTATCCTTCAGGCTGATGCATAAAGATATCTTCCTCAATTATTCCGTTGATAAACGCTGTCTTGACGTCAAATTGTGCCAACTCGAGATGCTCGTTTGCTGCGATGCTTAATACGGTTCGAATTGTGTCAAATCTGGCAACAGGGCTGAACGTCTCATTGTAATCGATCCCCTCGCGTTGACTGAAACCACGAACAACCAGCCGCGCCTTGTACCGATCTATCTCACCGTTAGCTTTCCGTTTGACCCAGTATACCCATCGATTCGAACCAGGCTTGCGACCTGCTGGTAATCAACCAAAGTCCACGTCGAATTTTCAACCAGTGAGGCCATTTCTTCTTCCATCGCAGCTTTCCAGTGCAGTCGCTCCGGTGAATCATTTGCTTCCGTAAGGCTTGTTCCGTTTTCGGTTCATCTATTTCAGCCAACATCGCTTCGATTAAACGGTCAGCCGGTTTAATTGACGTCCGGTCTCGCAGTTGTCGCGTCGGTGGATCAACTAAACCATCAGTTGACGATCCAGCCGGGGGCTGTGGTTTCTCGTCGTCCTGCGAATCGAGCAGTCTCACATTTTCTCGCACTAATGTCATCGTTCGCATCATATGGAAACAGTGTCATCATTCTTTCAGCAGTCTCTGGCTCAAACACTACATCCCTGCTCCGGATCACGCGATTTTCGGATTGTATCCAGATGCGATAGCCATCCACCTCGTCTGAGTATCCAACGAATACACCGCGTTTTCCTTTTGCGTCCCATTTTCTGCGGTGTGCTTTTGGCACATGTACAAAACATTCAGTGCCAAACACACGAAGTTTATTCAGGTGTGCCGTTTTTTCTATAAACAACTCATGTGGTGTTTTGCCATCAACAGTGCTCGATCCTGTTTGATTTAAAATATAGACAGCAGTATTTACCGCTCCTGCCCATAATAATTTTGGAAGATTTTTCGCCAAAAGCATCGTTCGAGCAAGCTCAACAATTGTCCTATTGCTTCATTCAGCGCAACCATTTTGCTCTGGAGTATAGGGATTTGTGATGACTAATTTCACCCCGTTCGACCTCATGAGCTTCAGCACGCCACTGTTGTCAAATTCACGTCCACCATCACACTGTAATGCTTTCGGTGCTCGCCCATGGCGATTGCTGACAATTTTTAACATTTCGGCAGTCTTCTCTACAGTTTCTGGCTTTTTTTTTCAGAAAATACACCATACGCAAACGCGAATAGTCACACGTGAAGCACAAAAAATATTTCGCTCCGCCTAACGATGCACACTCCATCGGACCACATAAATCAGCGTGGATGATTTCACCAGGCACCGCCGAGCGTTACTGTCGTGATTGGAAACTATTTCGATGTTGCTTCCCCTCAACACAAGCACCACAAAAAACATTGTCCACTGTAATGTCGATTCCGTGTTGTTTCAAAATGTCTTGCACGTGTCGTTTGTATTGATGTCCCAACCGTTCGTGCCAAATTTACAGCGTATCCTTCACGGCTAGATTAAGATTTGCCTCAGTACACATTTCCGGCTGTTTCACGCGTATGTCCATTTTGTATAATTTACCGACCCGAACGCCACAAGCCTTGACGACGCCATCATTTGTAAACACGCACTCAGTTTTTGACGTACTACACTTCAAGCCCTTTTCAACAGCACATGAAACTGAAAACAAATTTCTACGCGCAGTTGGTACGAACAAAACGTCCTCCATGTGACATTGCAGCCACTTTCCGTTTACAGCGGCTTCAAACTTAATAGTTCCTTTGCCAAGCACGCCCATCGTGGATTTATTACCGATATTTATTGTTACAGGCTCCGCGAAACACTCAAACGTCGAAAACCATTCTCTCTGACATGTTATATGGTCTGTTGCACCAGAGTCAACAATCCAGTCATTATTGTCAAGTTCGGCATTCATAACCTCACTTATAAAAGCTTGATCACTACCGCCACGGTTCCGCGCACTATTGTCTTTTTGTCCTATCTGTTTCTTAGGACAATTCCGACGAATATGACCTTTCTCGCCGCAACCATAGCATTTAAAATTAGATTTCTTTTCTTTGCTTTTCCCGGTTGTAGATCCGACGGATCTCTTCGCCTGTTCATTTTGTTCACTACTGGCGCCACCACGTTCGCTCCTTTCATGGCTTTTTGACTTGACCGCCATTAAAGCTACTAATTCTTCCTGCTTTTCAACTCGCTGTTTCCGCCGATTCTCGTCAGATGTTAAAATTTAAATTAAATTAGTAAAAGTTTGTGTATTTTCCGGTCGGGCCTACCACGCCTGTCGAAGACTTTCATAGTCATCTGGAAGAGTGTCCAAGGGTTTCATCATCAAACATGACTCATTTGGTTTTACGTTTAACTGTTGCATTCGCAAAACTAATCCCTCGAATTTTGCTATATTATTATTCATATTGAACGAGAAAAATTCAGACTGAGCCGTGTGCGCCGCCTGCTTAGTTTGCTGTTTATATATATATACTGTGCAGTTTAATCCACATCTCTCGTGCCAATTCACACGTCACCAACCATTACCTTGGTTTCCACCGTTTTGACGATAATTTGGCTTGCCGCACGATCCGCTTTATCACACGTGTTCAGGCTTACCTTGTATGTATCTTTTTCTACTACACTAGCACTTGCTGCTAGTGCTGTCGGTTTCGTAATGTCACCGACACATACCTCGTACGCTCCCTCGCAGAAAATTTCTTACTGCAAATTTCCAAATGCTCCAATTTTCGGCACCTCGTAGTTTCTCAATTCCATGGTACTCCATGCTTATTCCGTTGCGACAATGAATGAGCGAAATCACTACTTACTAAACTCTTGTTTCGCCACCGATATCCACGTGCTCACCAAAGCAATCTATACCACGCAACCACGCCGAAATAAAAACACTTATTCCACACGCGAACCACGCTCTGCTACCATGTTGAGATTACGTGAATTTACAGTGCAGAATAATCTCAATATGCTTTAATTAGAGTATTAACTGAAATCAATAAAAGAGGTGTAAACGAAAAGGGTATATTAACGAAAAAAACAATACATAACCTAATACGCGTCTGCACGCTACTACTTCTCTACCTACGATACAAAATAGATGGAGTACCAACCCATCCTATTGATAACAGAGATACCAACTTAAAATAAACTGAGTGATTGAACGTTTTATTTCAACATTGTCTCACGAGACAACCCTATGCTAGCTCTGGCTTCTTATGATGGCTACTTTTTACATATCAATAAATTTGGTGTCATAGTGTCTGCAAACTACTTTTATATAACGCCAAAATATTTGAACAACGCATATACTTACACCCGACGCGCATCTCGCTAACCATGTTAACATCATTAACAGCTGATTAAAATTGAAAGCCAATCATCTCCCAATGTTGTGAATATGGTTAGCGAAACGCGCGTCGAGGGTGTAATCGGGGTGTAGCTATCAAATGTTCTGACGTTTTTAGTCACCAAAGATACTGATTGGTGAAAAATAGCGAAAAAAGGGAATTCAATTTTACACAACTTGACGTAAAAAAAATACAGGGTGTTCCATTTGACCTAAAAGCTCTCATAACAAAACGCCAGAGTAGGGGCGTATCCTTAAATAGTATTACAGACCATAAGAGATAATAATAATAATCTCTTTATTTCCAATAGGTAAGCACCCAGTTACAGGAAATACATGAAAGCAATAAATACTATAATAGTGAATAAAAAAGAAAAATAGTATTGACACTTCACACGTTCGCTGCTGACATCGCCATATGGCGACGTGGTAGTATATTGCGCAGTGCTGGTGTCGCCATATGGAGATCTGGTCTTATGTATATTATATTGCATGTATATGTATGTATGAATGATTGTATGCATGTATATGTATATTATATTGCAATTTACATTTCCTATGTCTAATTGGATTGTTATAAGATGTTTCGTCATTAAGAAAATCTACTCAGCATTGAGGGGGTGGGGGTACCTAATTACGACATTCTTCAATGCTAGAATATCGGAACCTAAATTTTTAATACTATATCACGTTTGATTTCATAAGTTTGCAAAATTGAACTCGCTGACTTACAATATCTGGCATAACATTTTTTATCGAATTTTTTTTTTAAAAATTTATTGGCAATATCAACTTTCTTAAACAAATTTTCATTGACAGTATTAATATATTGTTTATTAGCGATTATTTCTGAATAATCGGTTTACAGAATCCCCATTATTTATTGATATACTTAAATTATATGCTGAACATTCTAAGTTATCACTAGAAAATAAGGGCAAATTCTTTAATAAGGCACATCAAACAGCTCTACACACAGCACAAATTCAATCGTAGAAGAAGAGTTTATCTCTTCTTTAATTGCAACACATGATAAGCATTGTAAGACAACTCTGTGATTAGCAGCTGAGCGTAAATATGACAATCTAATTCAGAAGTTTTTAGATAGTGTTAAGTCGCGAAAGACAATATTTCGTTGTAATTGTGGCTTCTTCTTTCTATCTAGTATTTTCTATTTTTAGAAAAGCCGAGGATCAGGACGAGCTTAATAGAAAGTATTTATTAGAGTATATACAGGGTGATGCATTAATAATTGTACGTAAGCTAACTGAAGAATCCTTGACCCTATTTTGTTACTGTTTAGTATTTCTTTTTCATATTTGGCAGAAAGTTTAGGTATTTTAGGTAACATCAGACCATAGTAAAAGATAGTTTCCCACTATTACCAGAGGCGTACGGCAGGGACAGAGGAGTAGTTTCCCCCGTCAAAATTCTACGCCACTGGTGGAGTCGTCTTTTCAATACCATATTTTAATTTTGAAACGTTTTTTACGAAAATAATATACTCTTACTTCATAATGATAAAGTAATTATTTTTCGAAATAATTGAAGTTAAAGATAGGGCTGCACAATATTCTGATTTTAATGTTTAATTTATTTTTCATATTCGTTTTGATCATTTCGGCATCTTTATCATAAAACTGCATTGGTTACGTGAAATAAGTTTTACAGTGAAATTTTTGTAACATATTTAATATGAAAGTGGGATACTTTATAATGTCATTAGGTAACAATTTAAAATAAGCACAACTATACAGAGCAATATCGGATATCCCAGCGAGAAGTAAGTCAATTTGACAATGAATGTTCACTAAACGAATAAATAAAATTAATATGCTGCTTTCGTCAGTAATTCTTAGAATTCACAAAGAGGTTTTTGTTGGAATACCCGGGTATTACACAGAAATTAAACATAATTTATAAGAAATGTTCACCCCCGTTTACTTCAATACATTTTTGTATTCTTTTAGTAAAGGATCTTCTAAGATTAAAAAATATGTTTGGTTGAGTTTCAATAAAGTTGGCAGAATAGACTATTTGTTACCATAAATCTTGGACAGTATTAATTTCTTATAATCCGGACTTCGAAGTGGCCACGGAAATTCTCTTCCTCTACCAATCCAACAATGAGGAAATTGATTATTTAGGTAGTTGTGCACTACTAAAGAAAATGAGCAGGGGCGTCATCCTGCATAAACAACATACTTATTCGATTAACCGGCAATCGCTCGATCTCGTCGAAAATTGTAGTTTGAAGAAACTCCAAGTACGAGTTACCATTAAAATTTGCGGGTAATTCATAAGGGCCCTACAAGCTATCTCGGAAAATACCGCACCATACATTTATTTTAAACTCATGTTGGAAATGTGCCTCTCTGACTACATGTGGATTTTCAATATCCCAACTGTGGCTGTTCCTCCAGTTGAAAACTCCTCTACGAGTAAAAGTGGCTTCATCGGTAAAGAGAATATTGTTAACAAAATTAGGATTTAAAATTTTTCTAACTCTAATAGACTGTGCAAATTCCACTCGTACAGGAAGATCCCTTGGTAATAAATTTCGGACTGGTGTAATATGGAAAGGTCGCAGGTTTTCTTTTTTAACTATCCTAAATACTGAAGCATTGCTTACCCCAGTAATTGCTGATAAACGTCGATTGCTTAGTTGGGGATTATCAGCAATTCGCACTAAAATGTTCTCTTCTTGGCCAACAGAAATATTTTTTGGCCGTCTCACATCACGGTTGGGCTTGAATTTTCCAGCTTCTCCTAATCGAATAAAAATATTTTTGAAGGTTTGGTGATTGGTTGGGCTCTGTTTGGATATATTTGGAGATATCTTCAAGTAGCCGCACGACAGGAATAATTTTCTTGTGCATAAACACACATCATATCCCGCATTTCAAAATCTGAAAAGTTATTATGCCGTGCCATTTCAATAGATACCCGTTTTAAATCTTACAACAAGCGAAATGACTGACAGTGATATCACAAATTGACAACAATGGCACAACCCTACTAGATTCAAATAATTATTTCAGACTATAGCTGACAGCACAACAAGTGAATTAATTTATAACTTTCCTTCTGGTAATAATTGTTGTATTACATATTATCAAGAATGTAATTAAATTTATTAAATATGTTACAAGAATGTAACTGTAAAACTTATTTCACGTAACCGATGCAATTTTATGAGTAAAGATGCCGAAATGATGAATACGAATATGAAAAATAAATTAAACATTAAAATCAGAATATTGTGCAGCCTTATCTTTAACTTCAACTATCTCGAAAAATAATTTATCGTTATGAAGTTACATTATTTTCGTAAAAAAACGTTTTAAAATTATACTGAAAAGACGATTCCACCAGTGGCGTAGAATTTAGAGGGGGGGGCGGAAACTACTCATCTGTCCCTGCCGTACGCTTCTGGTAATAGTGAGAAACGATCTTTTACAATGGTCTGATGTTACCGAAAATACCTAAACTTTCTGCCAAATATAAAAAAGAAATATTAAACAGTAACAAAATAATTTGCAAAAATAGGGCCAAGGATTCTTCAGTTAGCTTATATACAATTATTAATCAAATATTAAAGATTATGAAGCAATTAAATCGATATCAAATGCTATTATAGTCAAATGGCAATTAATTTTTCATTTCCTTACAGCAACTAAAGATGACAAAATACCACCAAAAAACTTAAATGAGTCAGGTAATCAGAATAGTGCTACTTACTTAATGATGGCCACTGACAAATCCTGTAATACTGATTTACATCTTGCTGCTTCACACGGTAGGTATGACATTGGCAATGATATTAATCAAAATGTAAAAGAGTATGAGGATGCATTTTATAATACCATACGTCTTGGTAATGTTGAATTACTTGAGACGTTAATTAAACAAAAGGACCTAGATAATACCTCTAAATCTCAAAATCTTGAGGATATTTTAGCAAAAACTTATGAAGAGTTAAAGTTAAAAAATGTGCCGCTGTCATATGAAATGGAATTTGCTATCACAGATAAATTAGTAAATTTACGTTTCTTTACTGAAAAAATTGATCAGTTACAAGAAGTTAAAGTGTCTCTTGATGATGTAAAAAAGCGTATTGAAATGACTCATGAGTATATCCATGGCTTAAGAGCAAGATATTCAGGTCAAGACGGAAAAAAAGTAGATGCAGAGTTTATACTTACTGCAAGATTTATAGCACAAAATACCCATATATTAAAACGACAATTGAAGACAACATATAATAAAATACCTTGGGAAGAGATAGAATTTTGTGTAGTGAATTTTATGTCTTCCATTATTAAACCTCAAGAAGCTGATGTAATTTATAAATTCGTATTAGATAAGGAAAGACTATTAACACATCTTGGTAATTTTGCAGAAAAATTAAATAATGAAAAAGCTAATCTACAGAAAAACGATGTTACTAGTAAAGGAAAATTATCAGGACGTAGCGGAATTATTGAAAATATTATCTCCAATAATCCTGAATTTAATGAATTATATAGTGACTATGAGCTTATTAGAGATGTTTATTCTTTAAGACGGATAGAATCATATATAAAACTTGCCTTATTAATTGACCTTAATAAACAAGATAATGAACGAGAAGTATTAGGAAAGTTAGTGATCGAGAGAACTTTGCAAATAATTGGAGAAAATTTAAAAAATACCCCAGAATCACCTAATTTATCTAATGATATACGTAGGTTTTTACTTAGTTCGGCACCAAGAGGTTTGATAGAAATTATTACTGCATTACGTAATTCATTATCACATTCTTATACATTAACAAGAAAAATAGAGATTGAGAATAAAGATCTTAAATTTTTCCAAACAGTTCAAAATGATCTTAAAAAAATTGAGAAAGAGATCGGGTACATCTTATATAAGAGGAAAATTGCAGCTATTAGGGTGTTCCTAGAAAAAATAATCAAGTGTGATAATTTAACTGAAGTTAAAGATCTTATTGCTGTTTCTTGTATAGCAAAGTTAGAAGAAATAGATTTATCAGATAATTATTCACAAGAATTTAATAGAACTAAAGAATTGACTGATGAGTTAAAGCAAGAAATCAAGTGCTTGACAGCAAAACAACAACGCTGGTTCAACGAAATTGACGAGATTATTAGCTCACAAGAAACCAGATTAAAAAATGAAAAAGTCGGCTATATGGACATCTTGCAAGTAATAAATAATTATATGTTCCATAGAATTAGTTATATTAATAATCTTGCAACCATTAAAAGTATGTGTCGGACTTTTTTACCATATGTGGGACCATTGCAAGTAAAATATGATAACTTTAAGCAGATTGTCTCGTTAGTTTTACAAATTCAGCACAGTATTGACAATATGCAGTCAAGCGAACAAAACTTTGATATAATCAAAACACAGGAATTAGTTTACCAGATTTGTATTACTATTACATTTGAAGCAGGTAGAATTAAAGGAATTGATGAATTTAAATCAATATTAGAAAAAAAAGAAATTGGAGATCAGAGTGATAATGAAAGAAGAATCGAGAGTATTTTTAATAAAATTAAGGATAAATTAGAGTTAGCACAAGATAAATCAATACTAGAAGAAGCATTAGTTAATAAAAAACAATTTCATAAGGCTAAGTCAGAACTAATTAGCTTTTTTGATACAAAATTAGTAGGAGAATATAGGGGATTAATTGTCAAAAATAGTTATAATGAATTAACTAAAACACTAAAATTAAAAGCAAAAAATGAAAAGGATCTAAAATCATATTATGACTCTAATAATTCTAATGACTTTAACAAGGGTAAAACGTTAATACAAAGGATAGACGATAATTACGGTAATTTTCTAAAAAAAATAGATAATTTAAATTTTTCGTCTGAAAAACAAATTGATATCTTAAAGGAATTTTTTACATCTTTAAAACTTACAAAAATAAAGACTAAATTAGAAGAAGCAATTAATGATGTAGTACAAGAATATGAACAACAAATTAAATCTTATTATGATCAAAGGTTGAAAATATTAAAACAATTTATTAAGCCTGTTAGTGATAAGATACAATTAATCAAAAGTAAAGAACTACAAGCTGCAATAGAAATGCTAGCTCTCGATTTAACAGAAGTCTTAGAAAATGCTGCACTGTTCAGAGATAATAAACTGTTTATGGATGACTATTCTCCCGTGTTGATTGGGAAAGCCTTACGTAATTATCTAGCCCATGGTAGTGCTTTAATTGATACTCTACCATTTAATCCATCACAAGCAATTACTTCTAATGCTGCAAGAATTATATGTGAAGAAGCAGATTTAATTGCTAAAAAAACTATATTAATTGGTCAAAGAATAGTAATGAACTATTCTGATTTAAGTCATCGTTATAGCCAAAGTTTAAATTTTGTTGTTAACCAGCATAAGATGTATGTTGCTGCTCAAGAAGGTGATCTTCAAAAAGTTAAATCTTATATTAAACAAGGAGCTGAAGTTAAAGCAAAAGATATTAATGGATGGACAGGATTACATTTCGCTGCTCAAAGCAATAATATTGAAATGTTACGGTATTTTTTGCAGCAAGGTTTAAATATAAATACAAGACATCTTTGTGGTCAAACTCTCTCGGAGATTGCTATTAAATTTAAAAGTAATAATATTTTTAAGTACATAATAGAAAATTATAATAAGACACTGTATATACCTACACTTCTGCTGATAGCAGCACAAGATGGCAATAAGGAAGTAGTAGAAATGTTGTTAGCAAAAGGAGGTGGGGTTGATACTCCAACTAAAGATAATAAAACTCCACTGCATTTGGCAGCCGAAAACGGCCACAAGGAGGTAGTTGAGGTTCTGCTTAAGAAAAAAGCTAATATTGATGCTGTATCTAAGTATGATAAAACAGCTCTGGACTTGGCAGCTGAGAATAGTCATAAGGAGGTAGTTGAGGTTCTGCTTGAGAATAAAACTATGGATGATGATATAACCAATACAGTTACTAAAATTCTATATTTAATAGCAGGATTAGGTCACAAGGACGTGGCGAAGCTGTTGTTAAAAAATGGAGCTCAAGTGAATGCAGTGAAGAAGGCTGATAATAATACTACCCCTCTGCACTTTGCAGCTCAGAGTGGCCACAAGGAGGTAGTTGAGGTTCTGCTTAAGTATAAAGCTAATATCGATGCTGCAACTAAAGATTATAATGAAACTCCACTACATTTTGCGGCCCAAAACGGTCAGAAAGAGGTAGTTGAAGTTCTGCTTGAGAATAAAGCTAAGGTTGATGCTATAGGTAATGATGGTAGGACAACTCTGCACCATGCAGCACGCAATGGTCACAAGGAGGTAGTTGAGGTTCTGCTTGAGAATAAAGCTAAGATTGAAGCTAAAGATAATGACGGTGTGACAGCTCTGCACCATGCAGTACACAATGGTCACAAAGAGGTAGTTGGAGTTCTTCTTAAGAATAAAACTAATATCGATGCTGTAGCTAACCATGGTGGGACAGCTCTGCACTATGCAGCACAAATTGGTCACAAGGACATAGTTAAGGTTCTGCTTGAGAGTAAAGCTAAGATTGATGCTAAAGATAATGCCGGTGTAACAGCTCTGCACCATGCAGCACACAATGATCACAAGGATGTAGTTATGGTTCTGCTTGGGAATAAAGCTAAGATTAATGCTAAAGATAATAACGGTGGGACAGCTCTGCACTCTGCAGCACAAAATGGTTACAAGGATGTAGTTAACATTCTGCTTGAGAATAAAGCTAAGGTTGATACTACAGATAATGACGGTTTGACAGCTCTCCACTATGCAGCACAATATGGTCACGGGGAAGTAGTTGAGGTTCTGCTTGAGAATAAAGCTAATGTCGATGCAGCAGCTAATGATGGTGGGACAGCTCTGCACACTGCAGCACAAAATGGTCACAAGGAGGTAGTTGAGGTTCTGCTTGAGAATAAAGCTAAGATTGATGCTAAAAAAAATGACGGTGGGACAGCTCTGCACTATGCAGCACAAAATGGTCACAAGGAGGTAGTTGGGGTTCTGGTTAAGAATAAAGCTAATGTCGATGCTGTAGCTAATCATGGTGGGACAGCTCTGCACTCTGCAGCACAAAATGGTCACAAGGATGTAGTTAAGGTTCTGCTTGAGAATAAAGCTAATATTGATGCTAAATATAATGGCGGTGGGACAGCTCTGCACGATGCAGCACTCAATGGTCACAAGGAGGTAGTTAAGTTTCTGCTTGAGAATGAAGCTAAGGTTGATGCTAAAGTTAATGAAGGTGCGACAGCTCTGCTTTATGCAGCACAAAATGGTCACAAGGAAGTAGTTAAGATTCTGCTTGAGAATGAAGCTAAGGTTGATGCTAAAGTTAATGAAGGTGCGACAGCTCTGCTTTATGCAGCACAAAATGGTCACAAGGAAGTAGTTGATGTTTTGCTTGAGAATAAAGCTAATGTCGATACTGTAGCTAATCATGGTGGGACAGCTCTGCACTCTGCAGCACAAAATGGTCACAAGGATGTAGTTAAAGTTCTGCTTGAGAATAAAGCTAAAATTGATGCTAAAGTTAATGAAGGTGGGACAGCTCTGCACTATGCAGCACAAAACGGTCACAAGGAGGTAGTTGAAGTTCTGCTTGGGAATGAAGCTAATATCGATGCTGCAACTGAAGATGAAAATAAAACTCCACTGCATGTTGCAGCCCGAAACGGTGACAAGGAGGTAGTTGAGGTTCTGCTTAAGAATAAGGCTAACGTAGATGCTGTAGCTAATCAAGGTAGGACAGCTCTGCACTCTGCAGCACAAAATGGTCACAAGGATGTAGTTAATGTTCTGCTTGAGAATAAAGCTAAGATTGATGCTGAAAACAATGACGGTGGGACAGCTCTGCACCTTGCAGCATACAATGGTCACAAGGAAATAGTTAAGGTCCTGCTTGAAAATGAAGCTGAGGTTGATGCTAAAGCTAATCAAGGTGGGACAGCTTTGCACTATGCAGCACAAAATGGTCACAAGGAGGTAGTTGAGGTTCTGCTTAAGAATAAAGCTTATGTCGATGCTGTAGCTAATCATGGTGGGACAGCTCTGCACTCTGCAGCACAAAATGGTCACAAGGATGTAGTTAATGTTCTGCTTGAGAATAAAGCTAAGATTGATGCTGAAAACAATGACGGTGGGACAGCTCTGCACCTTGCAGCATACAATGGTCACAAGGAAATAGTTAAGGTCCTGCTTGAAAATGAAGCCAAGGTTGATGCTAAAGCTAATCAAGGTGGGACAGCTTTGCACTATGCAGCACAAAATAGTCACAAGGAGGTAGTTGAGGTTCTGCTTAAGAATAAAGCTAATGTCGATGCTGTAGCTAATCATGGTGGGACAGCTCTGCACTCTGCAGCACAAAATGGTCACAAGGATATAGTTAATGTTCTGCTTGAGAATAGAGCTAAGATTGATGCTAAAAAAAATGACGGTGGGACAGCTCTACACCATGCAGCACACAATGGTCACAAGGAAGTAGTTAAGGTTCTGCTTGAGAATGAAGCTAAGGTTGATGCCAAAGTTAATGAAGGTGGAACAGCTCTGCACTATGCAGCACAAAATGGTCACACTGATGTAGTTAAGGTTTTGCTTCAGAATAAAGCTAAGATTGATGCTAAAAAAATGACAGTGGGACAGCTCTGCATGATGCTGCACGCATTGATCACAAGGATTGTTGGGGTTCTGCTTGAGAATAAAGCTAATGTCGATGCTGTAGCCAATTAAGGTAGGGCAGCTTTGCACTATGCAGCACAAATTGGTCATTCGGATGTAGTTAAGGTACTGTGCAGCACAAAATGGTCACAAGGATATAGTTGAGATTCTGCTTGTATGTGTAGGTTATAAGGTTATAGAGAGTAATATTCGCCCGTGCAGAGTAGACGGATATTAAACGTTCCAGTGAAATTACTGTATTATGCAGGGTGTTTGGTAAAACGATGACGACCCTGAACAGGGAGGTAGAGGGGGTCATTTGGCATATATGACCAAACATACCTATATGAAAAATGCTACGGTATTTTATATTGCCGATTTTGTACTTTTTTAAAAAATCTCCATATTTCATCATTTATTTAAGTATTACGTACTAAATTTAACTTTTGATATTCTGAAATATTTTTTTCCGTACCCGAAAATACATAAATTTCCAACAAAAACAAAAAAAAAAAAAAAAAGCTTCTGTCGCCTATAAAAAAAAATGCCATTTGTTAGAAGAAAATTGTAATGGTAAATAAAAATGTCTATTTTTGTAGTTTCACAAAATTTTTAAAAAAGTCATCTAGATATTACAATTACTTTTAAAACTTCCCTATTATATCCTCTTTAAGGGGCAATATCATACATACCATCAAGTTTAACCGATCACTAAAAATAAACAGAAGACTAATCAATCGGCAATAATTTTTCATTTAATCAAAAAATAAATGTACGTGTTCTTTCAACAAAAACAAAGCTATCGTTTCAAAAGCAATCAGGACCACAGTCATTTGTTTGTTAATAGTATCACTGACAGCTGTCACGCGCACACTTTCGTATTTCTTGTATATTTAACGAGGTTTATAACCTCAGTTTTGTGTCGTTTTGTATTAATAATTTGTTTCAAGTTTCTGACATATTGGTAAAATTAATTTCAATTGCTACTTATTGTAACCAAGAGTATGCTGACATACTCTTTTACTATGGCAAAGCAGATGGGAATGCTTACCTTGCTGCAAGATTGTATCGTGAACGACTTCATCCACGTAGAAAGATTCCAGATCTCGTGTATTCAGCAACACTTATCGCCGAATGGAGGAAACAGGTAATTTACATCATCATGAGCCTGCTATAAGACCTGTACGCCATCACCCCGAAGATGGCGAAAATATTCTAGCCGCATTTGCTGTAGATCCCACAAGCGTTAGAAAAGTGGCACAGCAACTTGGACTGTGAATTTGGAAGACAGAAAAAAAACATCCTTACCATTATATTTCAGTACAAGGCCTCGAAGAGAGTGACCTTGTATGAAGAATAGTATTTTGTTGCTTTTTATTGAATGCCGATATCGAGGACCCTCATTACTTAAAATCTATTCTATGGACGGATGAATCAAAATTCTCCCGTGAAAGCATAACCAATTTTCACAATTTCCATTATTGGGCGGACAAGAGTGACAACACGCAAATGAAGAAACAAACTTCCTTTCAGAATAAGTTTAGTGTCAATGTTTGAATGGGTGTAATTGCTGGACATGTCGTTGGTTCTCTTTACCTACCAGATAACCTAAACGGAGACGCTTACCTGGACTTCTTGCAGAACGATCTTCCTCCGCTCCTCGAAAATCTGTCAATTAACCTTCGCCATCGTATAATATGCCCAGCTCACTACCGCTTAACAGTCCTCCAATTCTTAGATCGAACATATCCTGTTCCGTGGATTGGGCGAAGTGGACCTGTTCTGTGGCCTGCAAAGTCCCCAGACTTAACGCCACTGGACTATTACGTATGGGGTATGATGAAGGAATTTGTGTACAATGAGGAAATACAATGCCGTGTTCAACTAGTGGCAAAAATAGAGCGAGTTGCTCTACAACTAAACTAAAAATTAGAAGACGGGCGAGGAAATGCATTAGAAATAATGGGTCTCATTTTAAACATCAAGAATAATAAATTTGTTCTCATATAACAATTTATGTTTTTTGAAACGATAGCTTTGTTTTTGTTGAAAGAACGCGCATATTTAATTTTTGATTAAATGAAAAACTATTACCGATTGAGTAGTCCTTTGTCTATTTTTAGTGACTGGTAAAACTTGATGGTATGTATGATATTGCCGCTTAAAGAGGATATAATAGAGAAGTTTTAAAAGTAGGTAATTGTAATATCTTAAATGTTTTCTTAACCGCCTGTCAAGTTACTGAAGTAACCCCCTGGAAGATCTCAAGGATCTTGTGCTAGGTAAAGAGAGACGAGGCCCTACAGTTTATTGTGGACTCTGAACCACTCTTGGGGCAATTTTTTTAATGAAAAATTGTTTCGCCTTGCGGGAATCGAACCCACTTCGCTAGGCAACTCCATTTGCTAGCCAGATGCTTTAACATACTGAGCTACCATTCCCATGACTTTTTAAAAAATTTTGTAAGACTAGAAAATAAGACATTTTTAATTGCCATTACAATTTTCTTGTAATAAATGTGTTTTTTTTTTATAGGCGACAGAAACTTTTATTTATTTTTTTTTTGTTTTTGTTGGAAGTTTATGTATTTCGAGTAAAGAAAAAAAATATTTCAGAATATCAAAAGTTAAATTTAGCACGTAATACTTAAATAAATGGTGAAATATGGAGATTTAAAAAAAAAAGTACAAAATCGGCAATATAAAAAACCATAGCATTTTTCATATAGGTATGTTTGGTCATATAGATGCCAAATGACTCCCTCTACCTCCCTGTTAGGGGTCTGTATCGCCTTACCAAACACCTTGTATGTTGCAATTGACTTTAAACGTACCACGAAAATACATTACCACTATTATTACGCTAAGATTTGGTCATGCCTGTATGGTTTCCTGCCTACTTGTACAAAATTGGTGTAGTTGTGTCGCCACTTTGTGACCTATGTGGAGTTATAAATGATCTTGATCATCTTTTCTTCGCTTGCAATAAGCGCAAAATCGCTACAGATGCACTTACTAAAAGTATCTCCTCATGCAATATGATGGCTCCGTTCAACGTAGTCAATTTACTTGCTACAAGTACCTACCAAGAAAATCTATGAATTTATCATTGGTTATCTTTGATAAATATTAATATCAGACTATAGGTTAACTTTTGTTTTCCTCTTGTTTTAACCTAATGTTTTTACCTACCTTACCGTGGTCTTTTTTTGTGATGTATACTGAATGTCCTGACAGACCCCTGGACGAGAAGCGTGTTTCCCTGTATTTCCCGTCGTTGCTCTTCTTCAATCTACTCCATTTTGTTTTAGGTTTAGTTCAATATTCTTTATTGACTGGCTCGGCTGTATGGTCCCTGACCCAAAGCCATAAAAAAAATGTTAAATTTTAAAATATGAAGAAAGTGAGTGTAACCTAAACCCGTAAATTACAATAATATAGGCGGCTATTTTGCATAAATATAATATTTATTGGTAATTACTAATTAATAATTCCATAAAAATGGGTTTTACTGAGGCAAATCTGAGCACTTCAATCATAAAAAATTTTTGGAGACCCTCGCTATTAAGATTGCTGATATAGTTTCGCAAAAAATAATTGATAAACTTCATATCAAAATAACTGCTTCAGAAAAACAAATGAGAAATATACAGGATGAGAATGAAGACTTGAAAATCAAAGTTTATAATTTGGAACAGCATTTAAAACATAATCAGCTAAGAGTTTTTGGAGTACCTGAAGCTAATAGTGAAAGTAAAATGGGTGCTACTGGGGGATGGGGACCACTGCTTTCGTTTAGGGCCTTTCAGAATGGATGCCAAACATCCAAGACCAATTCTAGTAACATGTTCAGATTATACAACAACGTAACATGGTTTTCCGTAATAAACGCAAGCACAGTGGCCAGTGCCTATTACTAGAGCAAGATATGGATTACTGATTTCCTGCAAAGAGAAATTTGACAAAGAAAGGTATGGGCAAGCGGTGGAAATATTTACGGTGATATTAATAGGAAAAAATTTCGTATGAGAAATAGTGAAGATATGCACCAAGTGAATAGAATATCCCAGAATGGTTGGAGCATTTCTAGTTAATCTAGCTTTGCCTTTGATTTATTAATATAACTTTATTATATAAATTTTTCATATATTCATTTTTAAATGGACAATTGCTTTTCATATTTATATTATATACTTTATTTACTGAGTAAAATTTTTGTTTTCGTTGTATACCTCCTTTATGTTTATCTTTTATTTATGAAACATTTAAAATTTACATTTCTGAATGTAAGGTCTTTAACACATAATTCTGCAGATTTTAAGGCTTTTGTAATTGATAAATAACATCATCGGTATTTCTGAAACATGGCTATGTGTATGTGATATGATGTGATGTGGATGCTCAAATCCACACGCCCAATGATCAACTTTCCATATACTATCAAAATACTCGTGGGTTAAATATCAAAACGCATGGTCTCCTAAATGCTGTCACCTACTGTAATTATGAAATTTTAGCACACAGAAACTTGACTTAATTCCAGTGTTTTTAATGCTGAATTATTTACAAGTAGATATAATTAAATAAAGAAACAAGTTATTGCCTTATACCTCAAGAGAAACAACAATGCAGCTACGGACGCGTGTTTCGAAGTTATTGCTCCTCATCAGCGTAACGTAGCTTAGCGAATATATCTTATAATCGAGCAAAACCAATAAAGGTCGGAAAGTACAGTGCACAGTACTCGATTTGTACTTTCATACTTCATGTGCCACATTTAGGGCCTCAAATGAGAGCAATCAGTACGACGAGCTCTATGTGTACTGCTCTATTTCCACCTGGCAAACACTAAGTAAAATATGATGGGGGTTTATGAGGCTAAATAATTAAATAAAGAAACAAGTTATTCCCTTATACCTGAAGAGAAACAAGAATGCAGCTACGGACACGTGTTTCGGAGTTATTGCTCCTCATCAGCGTAGCGTAGCTTAGCGAATATATCTTAAAATCGAGCAAAACCAATAAAGGTCGGAAAGTACAGTGCACAGTACAGAAATTAAAAATTTCAAGGCCTATTTCGATTTTTTTTTTCAAGGCCAAAAATCCAAAAAAGTGTTAGCAATTTTTTAAATCTCAAATCTGACTACTCCACTGGATTTAGAATGTCTTCAAATGGATATGACCGAAATTTAACAAAAAAATATTCGTTTCTAACAGAAATATAGCATACTTAATTAAAATTTATATTATGTTCTCGAAATATTTCGAATATTCGTCATGTAATTCACAATTGTTTAAGTAATATTATTTACAATGCTCGTTTAGATCGTTATCAGTTAAACTTTAAAAATTGTAACCATCAGTTATCCAATTATTGGCAATATTTGTTTTCTTTAAACATGTTCCATATTAAGGATAATTATTTTTATTAGCAAGTCTTGTAAATATTTTTATTATCAAACAAAGCTGGTGTTGGAAGATTATGTAAATAATAATACATCTCATAAACCAAGAATTGTCAGACCTTAGAGAGAGACGATATTGAGAAGATAAAATTGGTATTTAATAAATAAACTACACATATTTTATTAAGATCAGTTAACATGTAGATTACAATTAAAAATTTACCAATTTATTTCTTCCCAATATCTCCTCTTTCTAAAGTCTGATGATTTTTAGTTTATGGGCTTTATTATTATTTACATAATCCTCCAAGGCCAGCTTTGACAATAAAAATAATTGCAAGACTTGGTAATAAAAATAATTATCCTTAATATGGAACATGTTTAAAGAAAACAAATATTGCCAATATTGAATAACTGATGGTTATAACATTTAAAATGCAACTGATAACGATCTAAACGAGTATTGTAAACAATATTATTTAAACAATTGTGAATTACATCATTTTGCCCCACAGTAGAGTTATTGAAGCCCTATAATTTAAAAAAAATCATTTAAATCCCCCCCCCCCCCCCCCCCGCTTTTAAATGGGTCATATATATATATGGTATACTGCCGTCCTAAGAACAGATGCCGTATCTACAAAAAAATCATATTTTGAGATTTTAGTCTTAATAGGATCGTGGCAAGGTAAATTAACTATTTACTAGACAGAAATGCCGTATTTGTTTACTAGAATAGAAAAAACGTACATATTATTTGGCCGTATCTGAAAAATTGGTTAGCTTTCCTAAGACAATATGCGGTATATGCATATTACTAGTAAAAAATGCGGGAACTGCTGGTGCGCCTCTGTAGTTACGGCATTTCCTGTTAGAACAAGTTAGGTACCGCCTTTCTTATTAGGAAAACGCGCGAGAATGTGCATAGCATTGCGTTTAGTATTTACTATATTATGCATCAATGGTGTGAGAGCATTTTGTTCGAGTATCAACTTGTTATAAATATAATTTTAAAGTTGTGTTTTTAGCTATATCTTAACATCTTTAAAAGGTATATATGAAAATTTTTGATTATTCTTTTTATATTGCGTGAATGATATAAATATTTGTAGGAAAATGTCAAGTAGATCAAAGAAAATTCTTTCTATGGTTCCCAAAGTATCTGGTAATGAGGTGGTAGGTTCTAATATTGAAAATATACAAGTACTTTCTGAAGACAGTTTTTTCTTGACATCTGTAAATGTTCCGGTCGAATATAATTTTCAAGAGTTAAATGAACTAATTCCAAATGAGAATATTGCTGAAATCCTGTATGAGGAACCCCAAGTCTTTCAACTAGTAGATATGACAAACTATCAAAATAATACTTTATCTGAACAAAATGATGCAAAAATATTAGAAAAGGGACCACAAGTACTTAATGTAATCATGGACAATGAAAAATTAAAGGACGGTCAATTTATAAAAATTAATGCACCGTGTCAAATATCAAATGATCAAGTAATGTTACAGGAATCAAATCAGACTGAAGAATTGGAAAATATTGAAATGTCGAGTATACAAAAAATGGAAATCGAAGAAAAAGAAGGAAAATAGACAAAAATGTTAAGCAGGAGGAACTGAATAGAAAGAGAGAAAAACTAATTAAAAATCACCAAGTATTGCTTGCATGTAATGGAGATAGATGTAAAAAGAAATGTTTGCTTAAAACATTTTTATGTTTATGCCACTTATTTGACAAATTACTAATATTATGTACGTTGTCCGCTGTATTTATGCACATACGACCTTTTCACATTGCATATTCAAGATATTAAAAGGGTGGAAAATGCCGTATCTGATTTTTCTAATGAAAGTTGATGATTTTTGCTAAATTTCTCTTCACCAACAATTTTTTAAATTAATATTTGTTAAAAAATTACAAAAAAAATATTTCAAATATTTTAAATAGTTAAAGGCTATTGAAAAAACTTTACCCATCATTTCCTCCATTTGGCTCTCTCTATAGATACGGCATCTGTTCTTAGGACGGCAGTATAGTGGTGAGAGGTAATTGAATCCTCTCATGTGGTCTAATGCTACTATACACCAGACATCATAGATGTCTCCGTGGTGCATAGCGACTTGCCATTTTGCAAGTACCGAGAGCGGCGACCTTCAGCCCTTGGTGGACTTAACCTATATACTGTTATTATACATGATTTGCAGGAAATAACTACTCAGCGGGCAAATACCCCGACCTGCATTGAATTACACCTTACAAATCATGAAAAATTGGTAACCAATGTCATTTGTCAACTCCCTGACCAAACATAGACCGGTTTCGAACTTATTAGTTCTCCTCAGTATGCCATAGGTCTATGTCTGGTCAGGGAGTTGACAAATGACATTGATTACCAATTTTTCATGATTTGTAAGGTGTAATTCAATGCAGGTCGGGGTACTTGCCCGCTGAGCAGTTGTTTCCTGCAAATCATGTATAATAACAGTATATAGGTTAAGTCCACCAAGGGCTGAAGGTCGCCGCTCTCGGTACTTGCAAAATGGCAAGTCGCTATGCACCACGGAGACATCTATGATGTCTGGTGTATAGTAGCATTAGACCACATGAGAGGATTCAATTACCTCTCACCACTATACCATTTACATTAGTCTGTATCAGACTAGCAGGTTGGCCACTGTCATTTGTCTGCTCCATGACCTATGGCATACTGAGGAGAACTAATAAGTTCGAAACCGGTCTATGTCTGGTCAGGGAGTTGACAAATGACATTGGTTACCAATTTTTCATGATTTAATAATAATAATAATAATAATAATAATATTTATTATCCATAGACCATATTACAACAGATGGTATCGGATGGTATTTGTAAGGTGTAATTCAATGCAGGTCGGGGTATTTGCCCGCTGAGTAGTTGTTTCCTGCAAATCATGTATAATAACCATATATATATATATAATTTATACTTAATTAACCACAAAAAAAATTGATGGTATAAATTTATTAAAACTATATTGTATTCATATGGAAATAAAATCATATTACATAATATTTAAAAAAATATAAATATTTATGTACTTATTTTGTAAACTCGACGTCAGTGTAGGTAGAGGTATATAAAAAATTTTAGCTACATATAACAAGAATTTCATATTTATTTCATTAATAGGGCTTAGGGCTGCTGTAATATTTTGAGTTTCTTCGCGAGTTGACTTTCTGTAGGCACTTCGTTTAGAATCAATTTTCTTTTTTGTGGAAACAAATTTCTTCTGCTTGTCAATCTTTTTGTTATTGGGAATTTTATAAAACATTATGTTGAAGGCTACTAGCTGCATTCGAAGAAGCCAGAGTGGGAGCAATTGGAGCAATGCACTTTTTGACTACATCAAGTTCAGATTGTAAAGTCATTGAATCGACTTTGCTGATAAGTTCTTGCAATGCTTCTTTTATTCTAGTTTTTTTAGTTTTAAAAAAATTTCATTAAAGCGAAATATGATATTTATTTCCAAGAAAATTTAGATTATCTAATGTGATAATTAACTTTGATAAACAAAAATTGGTTTATCGAGACATTAAATAAAAAGCATAGAAGTTTGGGATGTCAATTAAGTACTACTTTCTAATGATGCAAAAGACTTTTTAGGTAATAAGTTTGTATATTTAGGTAAAGATAATATTACTGATGAAGAAATTGAAGTAAATCAGGTTGGTCTGAGAATAAAGATTATACAGCAATTAAATCAATATCTAATGTTATTACAGCCAAATGGCAATTAATTTTTCATTTCTTTACAGCAACAAAAGATGACAAAATTGAGGATGTAGGTATCAATTAGCTTAAACGAGTCAGGTAATCAGAATAGTCATACTTACTTAATGATGGCCACTGACACATCCGGTAATACTGATTTACATCTTGCTGCTTCAAGCGGTAGGTATTATATTGGCAAGGATATTTATCAAAATGTAAAAGAGTATGATGATGCATTTTATAATACCATACGTCTTGGTAATGTTGAATTACTTGAGACGTTAATTAAACAAAAGGACCTAGATAATACCTCTAAATCTCAAAATCTTGAGGTTATTTTAGCAAAAACTTATGAAGAGTTAAAGTTAAAAAATGTACCGCTCTCATATGAAATGGAATTTTTTATCACAGATAAATTAGTAAATTTACGTTTCTTTACTGAAAAAAATGATCAATCTATAGAAGAAGTTAAAGTGTCTCTTGATGATGTAAACAAACGTATACAAATGAACCATGAGTATATCCATGACTTAAGAGCAAAATATTCAGGTCAAGAAGAAGAAAAAGTAGATGCAGAGTTTATACTTACTGCAAGATTTATAGCACAAAATATTCATATACTAAAACGACAATTAAAGACAACATATAATAAAATACCTTGGGAAGAGATAGAATTTTGTGTAGTGAATTTTATGTCTTCCATTCTTAAACCTCAAGAAGCTGATGTAATTTATAAATTCGTATTAGATATGGAAAGACTATTAACACATCTTGGTAATTTTGCAGAAAAATTAAATAATGAAAAAGCTAATCTACAGAAAAAAGATGTTACTAGTAAAGGAAAACTATCAGGACGTAGCGGAATTATTGAAACCATTATATCTAATAATCCTGAATTTAAAGAATTATATAGTGACTATGAGCTAATTAGAGATGTTTATTCTTTAAAACGGATAGAATCATATATAAAACTTGCCTCATCAATCGACTTTAATAAACAAACCAATGAACAAGAAGTATTAGGGAAGTTAGTGATCGAGAGAACTTTGCAAATAATTGGGGAAAATTTTAAAAATACCCCAGAATCACCTAATGTATCTAATGATATACATAGGTTTTTACTTAGTTCGGCACCAAGAGGTTTGATAGAAATTATTACTGCATTACGTAATTCATTATCACATTCTTATACATTAACGAGAAAAATAGAGTTTGAGAATAATAAAGATCTTAAATTTTTCCAAACAGTTCAAAATGATCTTAAAAAAATTGAAAAAGAAATCGGGTACGTCCTATATAAGAGGAAAATTACAGCTATTAGGGTGTTCCTAGAAAAAATAATTAAGAGTGACAACCTAACTAAAGTTAAAGATCTTATTGCTAGTTCTTATATAGCAAAGCTAGAAGAAATAGATTTATCAGATAATCACTCACAAGAATTCAATAGAACTAAAGAATTGATTAATGAGTTAAAACAAGAAATCAATTGTTTGACAGCAAAACAACAACGTTGGTTCAACGAAATTGACGAGATTATTAGCTCACAAGAAACCAGATTAAGTACAGAAAAATTCGACTATATGGACAGTTTGCGAGTAATAAATAATATGTTCGATAGAATTAGTTATATTAATAATCTTGCAACCATTAAAAGTATGTGTCGTACTTTTTTACCATATGTGAGACCATCGCAAGTAAAAGATGATAACTTTAAGCAGATTGTCTCGTTAGTTTTACAAATTCAGCACAGTATTGACAATATGAAGTCAAGCGAACAGAACCTTGATGTAATCAAAATACAGGAATTAGTTTACCAGATTTTTATTACTATTGAATTTGAAGCAGGTAGAATTAAAGGAATTGATGAATTTAAATCTATATTAGAAAAAAACGAAATTGGAGATCAGAGTGACAATGAAAGAAGAATCGAGAGTATTTTTATTAAAATTAAGGATAAATTAAAGTTAGCACAAGATAAATCAATACTACAAGAGGCATTAGATAATAAAAAACAAATTCATAAGGCTAAGTCAGACCTAATTAGCTTTTTTGATCAAAAATTATTAATTGATAAAAATAGTTACAACAAATTAATTAAAACACTAAAATTAAAAGCAAAAAATGAAAAGAACCTAGAATCATATTATGACTCTAATAATTCTAATGATTTTAAGAAGGGTAAAGAGTTAATACAAAAGATAGACGATAATTACGATAATTTTCTTAAAAAAATAGAGAATTTAAATTTTTCATCAGAAAAATATACAGATATTTTAAATGAATTTTTTACATCTTTAAAACTTACAAAAATAAAGGCTAAATTAGAAGAAGCAATTAATAATTTAGTACAAGAATATCAACAACAAATCAAATCTTATTATGATCAAAGATTGAAAATATTAAAACAATTTATCCAGCCCGATAGTGATAAGATACAATTAATAAAAAATAAAAAACTACAGGCTGCAATAGAAATGCTAGTTCTCGATTTAACAGAAATCTTAGAAAATGCTGCACTATTTAGAGATAATAAACTATTTATCGATGAATATTCTCCTGTGTTGATTGGGAAAGCCTTACGTAATTATTTAGCCCATGGTAGCGCTTTAATTGATACTTTACCATTTAATCCATCAAGAGCAATTACTTCTAATGCTGCAAGAATTATATGTGAAGAAGCAGATTTAATTGCTAAAAAAACTATATTAATTGGTCAAAGAATAGTAATGAACTATTCTGATTTAAGTCATCGTTATAGCCAAAGTTTAAATTTTGTTGTTAACCAGCATAAGATGTATGTTGCTGCTCAAGAAGGTGATCTTCAAAAAGTTAAATCTTATATTGAACAAGGAGCTGAAGTTAAAGCAAAGGATATTAATGGATGGACAGGATTACATTTTGCTGCTCAAAGCAATAATGTTGAAATGTTACGGTATTTCTTGCAGCAAGGTTTAAATATAGATACAAGTCATCTCTATGGTCAAACCCTTCTGGAGATTGCTATTAAGTTTAAAAGTAATGATATTTTTAAGTACATAATAGAAAATTATAGTAATAATAAGACAATGTATATACCTACACTTCTGCTGATAGCAGCACAAGATGGCAATAAGGAAGTAGTAGAAATGTTGTTAGAAAAAGGAGCTGGAGTTGATCCTGCAACTAAAGATGAGAATAAAACTCCACTACATTTTGCAGCCCAAAACGGTCACAAAGAGGTAGTTGAGGTTCTGCTTAAGAAAAAAGCTAATATTGATGCTGTATCTAAGTATGATAAAACAGCTCTGGACTTTGCAGCAGCAAATGGTCATAAAGAGGTAGTTGAGGTTCTGCTTGAGAATAAAACTATGGTTGATATAACCAATAGAGTTACTAAAATTCTTTATGTAGTAGCAGGATTAGGCCACAAGGATGTGGCGGAGGTGTTGTTAAAAAATGGAGCTGATGTGAATTCAGTAAATAAGGCTGATAATAATGCTACCCCTCTGCACTTTGCAGCTCAGAGTGGCCACAAGGAGGTAGTTGAGGTTCTACTTGAGTATAAAGCTATTATCGATGCTGTGACTAAAGATGATAATAAAACTCCATTACATTTTGCAGCACAAAACGGTCACAAGGAGGTAGTTGTCGTTCTGCTTAAGAATAAAGCTAAAATTGATGCTAAAGAAAATGACAGTAGAACAGCTCTGCACCGTGCAGCACGCAATGGCTGCAAGGAGGTAGTTGAGGTTCTGCTTGAGAATAAAGCTAAGATTGAGGCTAAAGATCATGACGGTGTGACAGCTCTGCATCATGCAGCATTCAATGGTCACAAGGAGATAGTTGAAGTTCTGCTTGAAAATAAAGCCAATGTCGATGCTGTAGCTAATTTTGGTGGAACAGCTCTGCACTATGCAGCACAAAATGGTCAAACGGATGTTGTTAAGTTTCTGCTTGAGAATACAGGTGTGATGATTGATGCTAAAAATAATGAAGGTGGGACAGCTCTGCACTATGCAGCACACAAGGGTTACAAGGAGGTTGTTAAGGTTCTGCTTGAGAAAAAAGCTAATGTCGATGCTGTAACTAATCGTGGTGGAACAGCTCTGCACTATACAGCACAAAATGGTCACAAGGATGTAGTTAAGATTCTGCTTGAGAGTAAAGCTAAGGTTGACGCTAAAGTTAATGACGATTTGACAGCTCTGCACTATGCAACACAAAATGGACACAAGGAGGTAGTTAAGATTCTGCTTGAGAATAAAGCTAATATCGATGCTACAACTAAATATGAGAATAAAACTCCACTCCATTTTGCAGCCCAAAACGATCACAAGGAGGTAGTTGAGGTTCTGCTTGAAAATAAAGCTGATGTCGATGCTGTAGATAATCATGGCGGGACAGCTCTGCACTATGCAGCAAAAAATGGTTACAAGGATGTAGTTAAGGTTCTGCTTGAGAAAAAATCTAAGGTTGATGCTAAAGTTAATGATGGTGGGACAGCTCTGTACCATGCAGCACACAATGGTCACAAGGAGGTTGTTGAGATTCTGCTTGAGAATGAAGCTAAGATTGATGCTAAAAATAATGATGGTGTAACAGCTCTGCACTCTGCAGCACAAAATGGTCACAAGGATGTAATCAAGGTTCTGCTTGACAATAAAGCTAATGTTGATGCTAAAGTTAATGTAGGTGGCACAGCTCTGCACTATGCAGCACAAAATGGTCACAAAGAGGTAGTTGAGGTTTTGCTTGAGAATAAAGCTAAAGTTGATGCTAAAGTTAATGCAGGTGAGACAGCTCTGCACTATGCAGCAGATAATGGTTACAAGGAGGTAGTTGAGGTTCTCCTTAAGTATAAAGCTAATATTGATGCTGCAACTGAAGAGAATAAAACTCCACTACATGTTGCATCTCAAAACGTACACAAGAATGTAGTTGAGGTTCTGCTTGAGAATAAAGCTAATGTCAATGCGGTAGCTAATGATGGTGCGACAGCTCTGCACTACGCAGCACAAAATGGTGACAAGGAGGTAGTTGAAATTCTGCTTGATAAAAAAGCTAATGTCGATGCTGTAACTAATCGTGGTGGGACAGCTCTGCACTTTGCAGCACAAAATGGTCATAAGGAGGTAGTTAAGGTACTGCTTGAGAATGAAGCTAAGGTTGATGCTGAAGTTAATGCAGGTGGTACAGCTCTGCACTATGCAGCACAACATGGTCACAAGGAGGTAGTTGAGGTTCTGCTTAAGTATAACGCTAATATCGATGCTACAACTGAAGATGAGAATAAAACTCCACTACATTTTGCAGCCCAAAACGGTCGCAAGGAGGTAGTTGAGATTCTGCTTGAGAATGATGCTAATGTCTATGCTGTAGCTAATCATGGTGGAACAGCTCTGCATCATGCAGCACAAAATGGTCACATGGATGTAGTTGAGATTCTGCTTGTAAGATGTAGATTACACAGAGAGTAGGCGTATATTAATTGTTCCAGTGAAATTACTGCTACAGATGCACTATCTAATCAAAATCTATGAACTTATCATTGGTTTTTTGATAGATATTAATATCAAACTATAGGTTAGCTTTGTTTTCCTCTTGTTTTAACCTTATGTTTTTTCCTGCCTTACCGTGGTCTTTTTTTTGTGATGTCAAACTTAATGTCCTGACAGACCCCTGGACGAGAAGCGTGTTTCCTTGTATTTCCCGTCGTTGCTCTTCTTCACTCTACTCCATTTTGTTTTAAATTTAGTTCAACTCTTTATTAATATTAATATATTGTGACTGGCTGTACAGTTTCTGACCCAAGGCCATTAAAAAAAAAAGATGATGCAATGAGGAAGATGCATGGATTTTAAAAATACTCGAGTTTCAGAAGATGACATATTATTATTACGACACTTTTCCAACAGATGAAAAGGAACAAGACAACTATCACAGACGATAAATTTGTCCTCTGTATTGATTTTTATTTTGCATTTGCCACATTCATCCATTTTTATCTTCTGGGTGATAAATAGTTAGTCTACCCTATATAACAGAACTTATTTTACTATGTACCATGGCCTATGTACTATGGACCTCAAGACAGTTATAACCAGGTTTCTCGCCTCCAAAAACATAGATCTACACCCAAAAATGAATGAATTAATAGTCCAAAATGACATTAGGTCCCAAACTGTACTTTTGCGCGACTGTACAGAAGTTAAAAGTGACTGATCAGATGGGCACCCATTCTGAATATGGGCCTTAGGTCCCTACTGACACGTCAGAAAGGAGAAATCGCTTTTAACCACTTGCGCATAATTCTTACAGCAATCCGCCAGACTAATTTCTTTGTAATTACTTTTGTAAATCGAATTAATAATTCTATAAAAATGGGTTTTGCTGAGAGGCAAAAAGTGATCTTATAAAGAAGCAATGAACGAGCATTCAGTCATAAGAATTTTTTGGAGACCCTCGCTATTAAGATTGCTAATATAATTTCTTTAAAAATGATGGCCCACATTGATAAACTTCATACCAAAATAACTGCTTCAGAAAAACAAATGAGCAATATACAGGATCAGTTAAGAGTTTTTGGATAACCTGAAGCTAATAATGAAAGCTTAGATGTAAAAGGAGATATTTGAAAACAAAATGGGTGCTACTGGCTGTCAGTTGGACTACTACTTTCTTTTAGGTCCTTTTAGAATGGATACCAAAACATTCAAGGCCAATTCTAGTAACATGTTCAGATATACGACAACGTAACATGGTTTTCTGTAATAAAAATAAGCCGAAAGGCAGCAAAGTGGCTATTACCGAAGAGCTAACTAGAGCAAGATATGAATTACTAATTTCCTGAGATATTTGACAAAGTAAAGAGATGGACAAGAGGCGGAAATATTTATTCTGATATTAAAGAGAAATAGTGAAGACATGAAACAAGTGAATTGAATATCCCCGAATGGTTAGAGCACTTCCAGTTAATTTAACTTTGCTTCTGATTTATTAATATAACATTATTATTAGTTCAATTTTTCATATAATCATATTTAAATATATAATTTATTTTCATATATTGTATATAATGGATAATAAATAGACTAGAAAAAACTAGAAACACATAACACACGTATTGACAATCAGTCGTTTATGATAGGTGTTGAAACCCATCTACTCGATCAAGTATATGAACCCAGTTTCTGGCCAAGGAAAGTAATTTATAACCGATTTGACTTCAGATTAGGAAAGTGTTTTCTGGATCAACCACAAAAAAAGCAAGAATTTTCTCAAGAGGGAACAAGTCAGACAGTCTTTTTTGATAAATTAAAATCAAGCATATCCCCATATATAAATAATAAAAATAGTCCAAAAAATGATTTCAATATCTTTTCTGTTTATTACCAAAACATCCAATGTTTAAAAAATAAAATATTAGAAGTAGAACTTTTCTTGATGCTTAACTCCAAAACAAAAATAGCTTGTTTTACTGAGCACTGGATGAATGCAGGTGAAGTTGATTATTATAATATGAAAGACTTTAGAATTGTCAGTCATTTTTGCAAAGTAAATAAAAAAATGGAGGAACAGGTATTTATATTCTAAAAAGGGGGAATAAAGAGTTATTAGAAAACTACAGAGCAGTTATGCAAAATTCATATATCTCAAAAATTTTTGAAAAAATAATACTCCGTAGGATATGCAATTATTTGAACAAGTACAGCCTCCTGAGTAAAAACCAACACGGCTTTAGACCCCAGCACTCAACTTGTACTGCAGCATTCGACTTCGTACAATCAATATACGAGTCTCTAGATAAAAATCATTATTCTTTGGGTATATCCTTTGACATATCTAGAGCATTTGATTCGATAGACCATATATATCTACAAGAAAAATTAAGCGCGCTTGGTATTCGTGCGAATCTAAACGAGTGGATTTCCTCATTTGTAAGTGATAGAAAATTAATAGTAAAATTAGGAGAATATTTTTCTAAACAGCAAAAATTAAACATTGGGGTCCCTCAAGGAGCCGTCTTGTCACCATTATTATTTATATTATTTGTTAATGACCTAGAACAACACCTGCTCTCAAACAACGCTAATTTTAAATTAGTTATGTATGCCGATGATGTTTCTATTAAAATATCAGCAGAAACACCCGAGACTCTCCAAAACATGTTATCAAGTCTTTTAACATCATTCTCTGAATGGTGCAATAAAAACAGACTAATACTGAATTTACAGAAAACCACGTATATGTTATTTCAGACTAGACGCCAACAACCTCAAATAAAACTCAAAATAAAAGACTTTCAACTACAAAAATGCTCAAATATTAAATTACTAGGTATTGTGATTGATGAAAAATTAAATTGGAAGGATCATATCAGTTTAGTAAGTAATAAATTAAATTCAGCTTTTTTTGCAATTATAAATTTAAAAAATATTTATAATTGTTAAATTTTTAATGTGCAAATTTTTAAAACATTTTAAACGGTCAATTTTAAATGTAAAATTTCAGATTTTTTTATTTTGTAATTGTACATTTCTTGTTTATACTTATCCATAAATGTAATATTTCTGAGGATCAATAAACATTATTACTATTATCATTATGCACGCTTTGCTTCATTCAAAATCTAATATTTTTGTAATATATGAGACAGAACATATTTTATAGTATAACTCTCTGTGCGTTATTATCTTTGCACTTTTGAGTAAATTTCACACACAGATCTTCTATGTTAAAACTGAACTTATTTATAGCTTGTTCTGTAAGAGAGCCGTGGACTATGAGGCAGCTATCTCGCTCCAGAATTTGTCCCAGATTAAAGCACAGAGTGGTACTCGTCAGTAAGCTTACTATTTTGCAATAGTGTTGACTCTGTGCTTCAGTAACCATTGTGCATCATTTACCCAGCATGGTAGAGTTCAGTCGGCTAGTGTGTTGTGTGGCGAACATGCTCGGTCAAACTCTGCTCCTTTTTGGGTTTGATTCCCAGCACAGATATTAGCAATGTTGGTGGTAATGTCTGCTTTTTAAAAAAATTTGTAGCCCCCTTCAAAACTGCCTCATCTTTGTTGGTTGTCTACTTTATATGTGGTCTTTATCATAATGTATATACATGCTTCATTTTACAGCATATAAACACAATCTGGTGCACAAACCCTAAGTCTCAATAGAAATATGCATTACAAGTGGACACGAGAAAATATACATTGGTGCAGAGAAACTGCTTTCCAAGAAAAATTTTCTACGAATGTTTGCATCTTTAAAGTATATGTTGTAAAGTATGAACGTTCATCTGAATTTGCATACCATTATTTCTGATTTGTACTACACACAAGAAAACTACATATAAAACTCTAATCCAATTTCAAGTTACGGGTTGACCATTCGTAAATACTATTTTAAAAACACTGAAAACTGTTGTCAAAATCTAAGGATAACTAGCATCCATCAATGTTTAAGTTAAGACACATGCCGTAGTAGCTTAAAAACCTCTATCTAAATGCTATGGCAATAATGGATAATGATTGATGGTTACTTTTAACTAGTCGTTTATAAATTTATCATAATTTTCATTAATTATGGTTTGGTTACTGTTTTCTTCAACCCATTACAAGTCACATCTCAATTTAATGGTTAATCTAAAGTGTTTTAACGTATGTACGACACCGCTTTGCAGCAGTAAAAACAAATTGGACTACCAAGCTCTCCTCATTTTGTTCTTCCGATAATATCTCTTGCTCCTATTATGCAAATATTGCGAAGTATTCGTAATGTGCTTATGATAAAAGAGCAAAAATATGATATGAATGAGAAAATAATGGAATATTTAAAGCACGAAATATAGCGAATAGAATTTTTCTCAGTAAAGGTTATAACATAGATGACTTAGGTGTTAATATTATTTACTTACTTTGGACTGTATTTCCTACTTTTTGGGCTTAAGTTTGTGTTGAAGTGATCACTTTCTAACATTTTTCTACTGCCCCTGCCAGGTTGAGTGGGCAAAATGGTCATTTTCACATGGTACAAGATAGACAATTGCAATGTTCCTATAGAAGTGCATATTTACCCAATAACATTTTTTTAAAAACTTTCTCCAAGGGTGTGTACGTGTGGTTCATCCAAATATGCATGATATAAAATCACATATGAGCCAACTCCTTGTTTATGAGATAATTTGTATGCAGGGGTAACACTCGTAACTGACACTAATGATTTCAATAAAGTCCCCATACGATTATAAACAATGGTTGATGCAATTCTAGTTGTAGGTCCAAACTGATGAGGCAATAAATCAAGGCATCAGCTCTCCAAGACCATGTGATCCTTTTCCGGAGTACAAAGAGATATTTCCACACATAACGATAGATGGGACGCTACGGTTTCATCAGTCAGGACTTTATTTGTTTTCTCTCCGACACCTTGTCCGTTATTTAGACTTAGGTTGAACTAGAAAAAAAAAATGATAATTAGTCTGTCGTTATCCAATTAGAATCACTTACCAATGCTGTTTGAATCCCAATTGCTTGAGGAATGCTAGGCTTTGAAAGTGTTGATACCAACCTTGACTCTATGATTTCTATTGCCTGTTTGCCAACCATTTTACATAAAGATTCAAGTCTATCTTTACTTGATTGCTAATCTGTTGAGAAATAAAACACGTGTACATTGTGTGAGCTCTAAGCACTGACTAACTTAGTTCCTTTATTCCTACGTTATAGTTCTCATACAGATGGTGTTACATGTTAGTTATCATACATTTTAGATATACAATTTCATCACGCTCACTTATATAAAAATAACAAAACTTAATTAGAACTTAACCTACACCTAAATCTCCAGTAAACTGAATGCTTCTCACTGGTTAAACTAGTAGTTAGGATACCAGTAGTCATATCAGCTGTAGGAAGATACATAATTTTAACATTATTATTAGAAAGTCTCGCGTACAAAGTGATGCTTAACATCAATATGTTTCGATCTACGGTGATATACCTATTGCATTGTCTGCTAATTTTTCAACGCTTTGATTATCATTATACATAGTTACCAATTAGCTTATCCTGAAAATTTCACACCACCATTTTTTAACCAATCAGGCTTGTTTTTTGTTAAGTTACCATATCCAACTTAACACAAGTACCACAAGGCCTATCCGAGCGTCTAATGCTGCTACGCTATGAGCTATCAGATGGCAACGCGGTAAATCTAATAAGCGCCTACGCTCCCACTCTGGATGCAAGTCACGAAACCAAGGAAAGCTTCTATCAACAGCTGGAAGAAACCCTCTGTAGAATACCTAAAACGGAACGACTCGTTATTCTTGGCGATTTTAACGCTAGAGTAGGGAGAGATGCAGACACCTGGCCAGGCATCATAGGCAAGAACGGTTTGGGCAACATGAACGCTAACGGTCAACTACTCCTAACTAAATGCGCCGAACATGATCTAGTTATAACAAACACCATTTTCCGACAAAAGGATAAATTTAAAGGCACCTGGCGTCACCCCAGATCAGGTCACTGGCATCTACTGGACTATGTTATCGTACGTAGGAAGCATCTCAAGGATGTCCAAATTACAAAGGCGCGCATTGATAGCGAATGTTGGACCGATCATCGTCCTGTTGTCTCTAAAATGAAAATTGTTATGAGACCCAAACACCGAAGAACTCAAGTAAAACGTAGACCCCATCTCTGTATTAGTAAATTGCGTGACCAACAAACCGTCGAACAGCTAAAGCAAAAAGTTCAAGAGAATTTGAGTGCACTAGAAGAAACCAATTCTGTAGATGTCGCTGCTACCTGGACACAAATTAAAGACAGTTTAAAAAGTGCGAGTGAGGAAATTCTTGGCACTGCAGCAAGTAAAAAACAGGAGGACTGGTTCAATGATAATGAAGCTTTTATACAAGAACTTCTTGACCGCAAACATATTGCCTTCCAAAACGCTATCAACCACCCCAACGACTCATCAAAAGCAGAAGCTTTTACCCAATCTAAGTATGAAACGCAACGCGAAATCAGAAGAATAAAGAACGAGTGGTGGGCAAGCAAGGCCAGAGAAATTCAAAGGTACGCCGATTCACACGACTACAGGAATTTCTTTCAAGGAGTAAAAGCAGTGTACGGCCCCAGTCGAAAAAATATGTACCCTATTAAAGATTTAAATGGAAATCTCCTCAAAGAAGACCAGGAAATAAGAGCCCGATGGAAAGAACACTACTCTAACATTCTTAACCAGCAAAGTCAAGCCGATCACGATATTATAAATCTTATCCCTCAATATGACACCTTCGAAGACTTAGATAAACCACTAACAACGGAAGAGATCTTAACCGCCATTGGGCAGCTAAAAAATAACAAATCTCCCGGCGCCGACTCACTCCCAGCTGAGATCTTTAAAGCTGTGTCGTCAGAGCTCATACCCTACGTCAAAAAACTGTTTGATGTCGTGTGGGAAAGTGGTCAAGCTCCGCAGGAGTTTCGTGATACACTTTTAATCAACCTCTTCAAAAACAAAGGGAGCGCTGCGGACTGTGGAAATTACAGAGGTATAGCTCTCCTGGCTGTTGGAGGGAAGATACTCACTAAAGCGATGGCAAATAGGCTAACACCTGTTATGGAAAAGTTACTTCCTGAAACACAGAGTGGCTTTAGACCAAACCGAGGCACATCGGATTTAATCTTCACACTTAAACAGCTTCAAGAAAAAGCACTCGAACATCAAGGAGAAATTCACATGGCCTTCATTGATTTAACCAAGGCGTTTGACTCGGTGGACAGGGAAGTGCTCTGGAAAATTATGTTCCGCTTAGGTATCCCTAGAAAATTTGTGGAAGTATGTCGCAGTCTACATACAAACAACAACGCCCAGGTTATGTATAATAATGAGGCAACCGAACCTTTCCAAACCCTCACTGGAGTTAGGCAGGGATGTGTCCTGGCACCCCTACTCTTTAATTTGTTTACCACTGCTCTAACAATTATTGTTGACAACAAACTGACAGTCGGAGGAATAGGTTTCAGATACCGTTTTGATGGCGGTCTCTTTAACATAGGGCGCTTTAGAGCTTTCACGAAGACACGCACACGATTCATTTGTGATCTCCAGTATGCGGATGACTGTGCACTTTTAGCCTCTACGCCGGAAGAGCTTCAAGAACTTTTAGATGTGTATGCCCAGAGCTATGATTCCTTAGGACTTAAAATCAACATTGGAAAGACTAAGATTGTGTCAACCCCTCATCAAGTGAACCAAATAGACATTGCACTTAACGGAAATTCTCTTGAAGTGGTGGATCAGTTCAATTACTTAGGCAACGTTGTTAATGACAGAGCAAACATGGACAGCGAGATTCGCAATAGAATTAACGCTGCATCTAGAGCACTCTGGGGACTTAGAGAGAGAGTATTTGACAACCACGACCTTGCTTTGTCAACGAAAATGGCTGTCTACAGAGCAGTTGTCATTCCAACATTGCTATATGGATGTGAAAGCTGGGTCACTTACCGTCGTCATGTGAAAGAATTAGAACGTTTTCAGCAAAGACACCTCAGAAGTATGATGAAAATCCGTTGGTTCCATCACATAT
The DNA here is from genome assembly GCA_963675555.1 of Leptura quadrifasciata. Lineage (NCBI taxonomy): Eukaryota > Metazoa > Arthropoda > Insecta > Coleoptera > Cerambycidae > Leptura > Leptura quadrifasciata. Next base: position 191,776,142 of record OY776673.1, on the reverse strand, counting down.
CAAACGTGGAAGTACTCACGAGAGCAAACAGCCTTCCAATTGAGGTGCTTATTTCAAGAGCACGCCTAAGATGGGCAGGTCACGTTCATCGTATGCATGATAATCGCCTTCCTAAATGTACACTTTATGGTGAATTGCTAAGCGGTAGAAGAAGGCGTGGCGGTCAACGAAAGAGATTCAAAGACGCTTTCCATGAAAATCTAAAATCCTGCGGTATTGCAGACGAGCAATGGGAACAACTTGCAGCGGACAGAACCGAGTGGCGAGGGGTTGTGGCCAGCTATCGGGGAAATGTTGCTGCAAGAGGGCCGAGTCCAAGACCTAACCAGGTCTATGTTTGTCCTGACTGCGGTCGACATGTGCTCTCCCGAATTGGCCTCTATAGCCATAGTCGTGTGCACCATAGATGAATGGAAATTACAATAGACTACACCTTTTACTTGTTTTTTATTGTACACAATTTATCGACTGTAACATTTTTATACTCGGACTCGAGTAACGGCTAATAATAATATCAACCCAAAAAAAAATCCGGAAATTATTGTGTGAAATTAATAAGTGGCAATTTTTTTGTCATTTAAATTGTCAAAATAAAGATGCGGGTGTTAGAGTGCTTTTAGAATTAAATTTATTTGGCGATGCAAAGGAGGACATTCATGAGGATATTGTAAGTATTCAAATTAATATGTTAATATTTATTTTTTCGTTTACAAAAATAAACTTGTTGGTTATAACGGTATTTTGCTAAAATCTAGTTGCGTACATCTAACTTTAATTTTTGTGACATTGTCAGTTAGTTGTCATAATTTATTGCAAGTGTGCAAAAAACTAATATGCCTCATATAAGCGATTTAGTTAAATCTGGAGTTATTGCTAAAGCAGAAGATGGATGGCCAATGAGACAAATTGCACTGCGTTATAATATTGACAAAAATTCGGTGTGTAACACTTTAAGAAAGTCGAGAATAAACGGTACTATTATCAGAAATCCTGGATCAGGCGACGAAGGATATCAACTTAACAATAAGGTTTGCAATTGGTAAATGCTTTAGTAGAAAATCCATTTTACTCAGTTATTCAGGCTGCTGAAGAAACGAATTTTTCTGGATTGAGTAGTATTGGTCGCCGGCGAGAAAGAGAATCGGAGCTCCGCTGTCATGCAGCAGCACAGAAATACTTACTTCAAGCTGAACATAAAGAAGCTCGAGTAGGATTTGCGCTTGGTGCGCTTCTGGTGTTTTGTGTCATATTGAGGAACGATTTAATAGTGAAACGTATATTAGGATTTTAGACAATATTATGCTCCCTCCTGTGTCACAATTATTTCATATTTCAACAAGACAATTGTTCTGTTCATACTGCTCATACCGTAACTAACTGATTTCAAGATAACATCAATGTTCTTAACTGGCCCAGTCATAGTCCAGATCTTAACCCTGTGGAAGAATTATGGGGACTACTCGTAGGAAGTATCCAAAAAGGAAATGTGAGACCACAGAATGCCGAGCAATTACTGGAAATAGTAAATAATGCATGGGAAAATATTATTACTAATGATTATTGTATAAGGTTATTTAATTCTATGCCAAACAGACTTATAGAAGTTATAAATAGAAATGGTGCAATAACGAAATATTAATAGTTAGTTTCTTGATAAGTAGGATATCCTTTGTCCGTTGATCCAGGATTTCTACTAATCATACCATTTATTCTCCACTTTCTTAAAATGTTACACACCAAATTTTTGTTAATGTGTCTCATTAACCATCCATCATTTACTATAGCAATAACTACAGCATTAAAATAAAAAATAATTTAAAAGTGATATCTGTTTTATTTCGGCTACCCATATTACATATTCAAATAGACAGATTTACATTAGAAAAAAAAAGTTGTCCTATTTTTTCTGCTCACGACAGTATCACAATAATAAATAAATAAATAACACAATAATATAACATATTAAACAGTAACAAATTTTATAAACAAATTTAATTAACCAAATTTAAGTGGACTTGGAAGTCTAGCAAGAATTCAATAGAATAATTATAAATATTCAAAAGAATGGTTTTTAAGACTCTTTTATAATGGTCGCAAGGCCGAAACATATATCAGAGAAATCTGAACAAAACTAATGAAACAATAAACCAAGTGCGTATTGTAACTATTCTTTTGAATATTTATAATTATTCTAATGGATATGTTTCATCAAGAATCTACCGCAGATTCCATCCAATTAATAGCAAGAATTCTTCTCATCTTAATGGAGAATAAATAGAACTGAAGACTGAACTTTGCAAATGTCTATGTTTTGTAAAATATATGAAATATTTCGACCCAATTTTGTTTATTTTAATTTAGACTCTATTAAATTTACTTGAAGATTTTATTAGATAGGTATTCTTGGATTCTTCTGAATAGCTTTACATCCAATATTTCTTCAAAATGAATATTTTCAACCAATTGTGACGAGTAGGTAAGCTGACAATGAAATTTTTCAATGTCTGAATATTTGGGACATTTTCAAAAACACAATCTAATAAATCAGCAAATTGCACAAACACAATGACTCGACGACAGGTGTGGAACTTGACCATCCGTACTTGACAGCCGTAGAAATTTTTTCTTTTTCCATGGCTCACTATGATGAATGAATTTTTGTCATTAGTAATAAAAATGTTCAATTTTGGCATAATATTTATAAAATAATGGTGTTTTACCGAATATCCCATGACCTCGAAAAAATTTCCGGAAATAATTTAAGCACTAGATATTAGGGATACCTATTATGTGATAATTCTTTTGATAAATTTCTGAAGTATATGGCCCCATTAGAAGCTTCTGTTAAGGGCATATATACTTTCCCTGTGCTCGATACAGCAACAGTTCTTTGTTTGTCGCTCTTCCAAAATATAGCAAAACCAGAGACCTGTATAAGATTTCATATCTTTACAATAATTTACTCAATCGACATCTACAGAACACTCTAGATCCCCTTTTTCCTTTTTACATTTCAACGTTTTAGCACCCTGCAAATATCTTAATACTCTTTTAACCCACTGCCAATGCTAATGTTTATAACACTCCTTAAATTGACATAAATTAACTTACTGTGAATGCAATATCTAGACGTGTCAAAACTATGAAGAACATAAGGCGACTACCTAGAAGTTATTGATATGGTAAATTTTTATCACAAACATTTACATTCTTATCGAGACTATTACGATTTTCTATACGTGTACTGACACTTTTACAATCTTGCATATTAAATTTTTCCAATACCTGATTTTTATATTGGTTTAAAGTAATACAGTCTTCGTTATAGTCTCTTATGATTCACACACCGAGACATTATTTGGCTTCTCCCAATCTTTCATTTTAAACTTTGAACGCAGATAATCTTTTCAATAAACAGTATATTTTCTGAATTATTAGAGAAAATACCTCTTTTCCACTCACATATATAGGTATATGTCACATAATCATCAAATTTTTTTTGTTTTCTTTCCCTGTCTGACCTCACTGTGCTAGGGACATCTTCATGATCTGTTACATAGTCACTATCATCGCTGTTATAAAATAACTAACTCATTGTTTGTTAATTTCTCCTCCGACACTTTTCTCATTTTTAGTATCATCATCCCCCACTGAACCGAGTTTTTCCATGTTCCCTAATGTTGAATTCTCACCACAATCGTTTGTAACAGCTACATTGATACTTTTTGATAAATTCTCTATGATAGCCACATCTCTACTTGTTATCACATTATTACATACTAGATCATAAAGTCTATAACTTTTTGTCTAAATTTGCTGCAAAAGATAGACATTTTGCCTTTTCAACTATCACTCAGTTCATCTGCCCAACACACCATGCTGCTTTGGGTTAGTCTTTTGGGGAATGATACCACAATCTCAGAAATTCCTCCAATTTATTACTACAAAATTCTCTGCCGATGTCTGACCTCTATACCTTGCGCACTTTCGATTCTTCACTAAGTTTTTAAAGTCTTTGAAATGGTTGATCACTCCAACCTTTAAAAAATAGACAAAAGTCATATGACTAAAATCATCTTCGAACAGCAAAAAATATCTGGAACCGCCAACAGAATTCGTGTCCATGGGCCTGCATAGATCAGCGGGAACTATTTCTAAGAATTTGCCCTTTTTCCTGTGTTCTTAAATGGTAGTCTCGACTACTTCTCTTCACAGCCAACCAAATCAGCTACTGCAACTAAAGCTCCTTGATTATTATAAATTTTACAATTTTCGTCAAAGCGGACACTGTTGCCATTTTTTATAAATTGACTTACGCTCAATACATTTGTTGTAAACTCTGAGACATAAAGCATTCTGAATCGCAATATGCATAATGCTTCTATTTCTCAACTACAGTCCTAACATTAATTTCTCCTCCACACAATACTGGGATTATTATTTTATTTGTTACCATGATTTCTGGAATATCAGAATTAGTACTTACTATTTTCAACCAAACTATTCTTGGGATTAAAAGTGCACTATGGCATCAACGTACCATTAAGTGGTATTAAACTGTCTACTTGAAAAAATCCCGCATTAGAAGCCCCTGATACTTTTTGCTTTGTATCATAATGTTTATTTTCACCATTTGGATATCTACTTTTAAAATGTCCATATTGTTTACATTTATAGCATTTGACATTTATTGTTTGTTTCTTGTTTGCCACCTGTACTTCCATCTTTCGGCCAATTCCTTGAATCGAATCATGCATGCTGTTGATCACCGCCTTATTTTGATTGATTCCTTGAATTATGCTGGTTACTAGTTCTGCAACTCGTGCCACCTTTTGACAGATTGCTTAAATCGTACGTTTTGCTTACAAGCACCCACCTATCCGCGGCGTTCACTCGTCAGAAACGTCACTATAGTAATGCTGACGTTACGTTAGACACCAATGGGGAACAATCCAGGCCAGTTCCTAATACATCCAATAGATGACGCTATGCGAACTCGGTTTAATGTCGTTATCAATTTGTATCATATATATTATTCTGCAACAATTTAAAAGTTAGTTATACAACAATTTAAAAGTTATATTATAACTTTTAAATTGTTTAAATTTCCCAATCTCTCATTCGTAGAAATGGGCCAAATTGATAAAAAGAATGAGGAAAAATCCAAGCCAGTTCCTAATGTATCCAATAGATGATGCCATGCGTACTCGGTTTAATTTCTTTCTTTACTTATAACCTTTAAATAGTTTAAATTTCCAGATTTCCGAGTTTCCCAATCTCTTATTCCTAGAAATAACCCAAATTGATAAAAAGGATTACGGCAGTTGGTCATTAAATTATTTAAAACTATTATAGCCTGTTTTTAAACCAGGAGGACTCTTTTGAATTTGCCGCGCTAAATCATACACTAGGCCAAATCGTAAATTTTGATATGTCAGCTGAATATTTCAACCAAATTTCGAAGTGTCTTCATTAATTATTTTGTAGAAATTTGGAAGCAAAAGGTAACAATTCTTTACAGAACTAATTATATGTTATTTATGTTTATTATATATACATATTCTGGAAGTTTTCCAATATGGATGTTGTGGCAAATTCAAGTTTAGTGGAAGTTTCACCAGTAAAGAAACGCAAATAATTAGATTTGGGTGCTTTAGCATTATCTGAGAAGCAATGTGTAATAAATATGTATAAACAGATGTTGAGTGGAAAAACAAAGGTCAAAATGTGTGAAATTGTATCTACAATTATGAATGCAGTGGATAAGATATTGAACAATAAGATTTGTAAGATTTAGGAATTGCAAGATCAACTGTATTCCGTACGAAAAACTTGGAGGAAGACCAGGAATTATTACCAGATTTGATGAAACAGTGAAAAACTCTATTTGACAAATAATACATAGTTTCTTCTACAAAAATGAAATGCCTACCCTAAACAAAATTCTACATGAAATAAATAGTCGCCCAGATTTGCAGAAGTTTTCTCGATCCTCAATAAATTCATGAAGGAAATTAATTTCAAGTAAGTTACATTTACATTTGGAAAATTTGTGTTGAGCATATCATCTAAGAAGAAGAAAAAATGTACAAATTGGATGAAATCATGGTCACTGTAATTGAGCCGTTAATTATTTCTATTGGTGCTAAAAGCGACACTTCATCAGAAAGTTCGGATACAGACACAGAATTAGATCTTCAGTGATTTCAGTGATTAAGTGATAAGTGCAAAAGTATTTAAGGAGTTATTCTAGAGGTGTTTAAGATGACTGATATATAATTAATTATTGTTGTTACTTCAACTATGCATTCTGTAAGTTCATAAATGTAATGTTAATTACCTCTTAAAAAATATATATCATTAAAATTATATATATCATTGACACATCAATTGAAAATAATTACATATTTTTTAAAAATATTGTTTAATAAGTTTCGTATACCAAATCAAATTTCAAATATCTCAAACAATATTCTTTTTTGGAAATATATTATTAAGAATGTGAGGAATCCCTAGACCCCTTTTTTTTAGTAAGTATATTAGACTGCATACACCTATACTGTACTCGTGTAAGGTTGGTTGCTTAGAACCCCCAAAATATTCTAGTGTAATTTTCTGGTAACTTTTATAGTGTAAATTGGGATTCTACATTTAGTCCTCCTGGTTTAAAAACAGACTATAAAACTTTAAAAGCGGAGTTGAGAAAAAGAGAAGAGAGAAAAGAAATAGAGTTAATGGAAAAAAGCTGATTTGGTTGAAAGGTATATTACATTTATGAACTTATTGAATTTTTTGTTTATAAATCCTCTTTTATTCTAGATTAATAAATTATGACAATATTTTAGTTAATACACTTGAAGATGAAGATATATAGGTTACAATTTTAAAATACAAGATTTAGGTATCATGCAGTTGTCGGAAACGGTCATTTTTAGGAAATAAATGTCCTACTGTCTTACAGCACTTTGGTACACAGCAACAAATTTTCATTTTACTTCCTAATTAACTTTGTTTGTGTGATAGTATGGTATAACACAATTTGTACGTAGATGTTCCCCTATTTAATATTTTAAAGATATTTTTAAAACATGTTCAAAAAATATTTTCCAAAAACTGGTTTAGAAACTTTGTTAAAACCTTTCAAAATGTTTGTAAAGTATCTTTAAAATATTCAAATAAATATTTGACTTAAACTTTTCTGTATGAGAGTGCTTTCTTTTTCATTGCGGGACTTTTTAAATTCAATTTCTATATAAGGCTATATTTGTTGCAATACTTTTACTGCTATGTTACACAGTTAGATAGATCATTTTGAATACGTCAGCGTTTGATATATAGTTATATCATTTTATATTTTGTGGTGCAATGTGCATCACTTCTGAGTTTAAAGATTATATTAATATCAGGACAGAAAAGCAGAGCAAAGAAAACCATCCTTGTTCGCCACCGCCAGTTGTCATGATTCATCGCTGTCATGGTTCAAGGATAGATACTATCCTTGGTCATGGTTGCCATTCCCCGAGGACTATAAACAAAGAGGATGGCCAGATCGATCAAATCTGTCAGCGCGATGCCGCCATCGCTGTGACATAGTCGCGAAGCCTCTTTTAGCGCTCTTCCGTTTAAAATGCGTCTAGTAAAGCATATTTTCTTTATAAAATTAACACACACATACGACTTTTTATTGATATGATTGAGGAATGCAACATTTTCAATGATTTTTGTACATAAATACGGCAATAAAACGAAATAAACTTAAATAAAAAGCTCTATTTTATCATGTTTATATCCATCACAATATGAAACAAATAATGTAAAACTCAAATTAAAATACCTACTTATCTGTCAAGTTAAAGTAGTAACTAAGTATTATACTAAAGGTAATAGGTAAATACACAATAATAATAATGATAGTCTTTATTGATAATAAATAATTGATATATATATGTCTACAGAGAGGCTGGACATAAAAGCAACTTAACTTACATATTTTTGCTTTCTTATATACAATATAAGAAGTACTCTTACACTCAACCGAAAAAAGCCAGCTATAATCATGCATGCAAATATACATATCTATGTACAAGGAAACAAAAAATAATTAAAAACTAATTGAATGATTACAAATCATATTAAATAAAAAAGGTATGTTTGGCATATTTTGGGCCTAAAAAGAAAAAAAAATGTAAATATACTTACTGAATGAATTAGTATATTGCGATTTAGTGATTATGAAATATTGAAACCGCCTGGAAAAAATTAATTTCTTTATTTGAAGTTTTAATTGAATTGGTTTAAGTTCTTTATATTGTAGAGAGTTTTATTATATATCTTATAAATATATTCAAGTAATTCAAAGTTAAACTATAGTGTATTAAAGTTAATTGTAAAATCTAAATCTATTAATACTCCTTCCTCCTGGGGTTTTATCACGTACAGATCTTTCTGCAAAATTAGCTGCGGACGTTGTAGGATTTTCAATTTCCAAACTGCCTACAAAATTGACCGCTTACTGTTACCAGACACAGTGTAGTTACGAGCTCAGCTACTTCCTATTTTCTATTTCTCGTGAAAAGCCTATCAGACTGAGCTGTGTTAGTTTTCGTTGCAGTATTTATTCCCAGTGTAGGAACTGCCGTTTTTTCAATGTCCTTTTTAAAGGTACCTATAACCCTAAAACAAAAGTTAATATAATTTCAATTTTATGTTAGGGCCAAATGACACTAACTGTGAAATTTTATATAAAATTTATTAGAAAATTAACCATATGATGACAACTTAAATGATAACGTCTCAGTCAATCTGAAAGATATAAAATGTAATTTAAGTTGTAGTAGATTTTTGTTAAATTCCCCATAAAATTTCATGTATAGTGTCATGCAACCCTAAAACATATGTAAAGGTACAAGTATATATGGGAAATGCAAATTTTTACCCAGTAATTCATTTTGTAGGTCTCGTTCATAATCACTCTCCACAAAATGAGCGAGCAAATCCTATTTGTATCTGGGTTAAATTCAGTTAAATTTATTCTGCCTTTTACACCTGTTTATCCCATTCGCCTTTCACAGTTTGGAACACCAGATCGTTTGGATTTCGGAAAAACATGGAAAATTATACTTTGACCAGTACTTTTCTTTGTAGAATAAGTGTCCTTACACCCGTAAATCGCACGCTTTATTCCTGGCATTTCCTTTTAGGTCTATAACTGAAAAATAACGTTTAATATGTAAATTTGATAAATAAAATCTGAAGTCTCTTTTACCTTACATAAATATATACAAAATTACTATAGAACACACAATAATTGTCTTTGAAATCTGAACAAAGTTCGAAATAGTATAGGAAATATTGTCCTTCCACAAACGAAATTACTACTAAAAAAAGGTTTTTATAATTTAAAAAACGTATAAAATGCAAAAGATCTATAAATACACAATTCACCACGAAATAACAAGTACAATAAATTAAATAAACACCGCCAAACATGGAGAAACGAACGACGTAAACAAAACTCTCCAGGCCTCGCCGTGACGTCACAGCTCGTTGAGAAGTGGCGAACATTGAAGCATAGGGATCTGATTAACTTTTTTCAATCACAGTTCTAATATTGTTATTATTGGGTAAAAATCCTTATTTTTCACTACTTTTAATGTAATTTAATTTTTTTGTGGACAGACCTATTGTTGGAATCAAACCGAAATTGACATAGTTTCGCGAATAAAAAGCTGGCTGGTCAAGCAAAATTTCGAGAAAATATGAAAATCAATAAGAGAAGTGAGCAGAAGTAAAATACAAGTACAATTTTGTTAAATCCTATTCAAAGTCGAATTTTTTAGGATGTCAAAAGTGGTTTTAAAAAATCTTTGTGTTCTACCAAAAGCTGCTGTGGATTTTTCATTTCTACGAACCGTGCATAAAACTAAAAATAATCACTCACCACTCACTAATGTATAAAAATATAAATCATTTTTCTAATTCAGCTCGAAATCAAACAAGAAACAAACCTTAACCTCAATCATCAACTGAGTACAAAGCTTTGAATAAGATAAGGAAGGGCGACGGAAGTATGCCATTTTGATCAACCAATTATTATTCCATACTCATACTTTTGCTGTCATTTGAGAAATTTCTGTTCTTGCTTGTTGAAGCTGGTTATATTTATGATAAAAATAGTGTTACAAGTTTACATCTTCCAATAAACACCCCGTAGGTTCGATAAATTGCAACAACAATTTTCACAAACCACTACTTTATTAATCATTTAAATTACAATAATTAATCCTTAAAAATAACACAACTAACAATAACTTTAATCTAACATAAATCCACTATACTTTAAATCACTACCTGTTACTGTTCTTTATTTCATCTGATCACTTGTCAACTCATCTCTAACTCTGCCCTGTCTGCTCAACTTCAGTTCTTATGTGTACTAGAATCTCCTGGAACCTTCTTGCATATGCTGGAATCTTCTATAGTTTTCTAGATGCTAAATGGCGGTTCATCAGTTGGCCCACAGATGGCTCAACCCTACCGCCGGAGACTAATTACATCTCTCTCCGTTAGAAGGCAGCATATAACAATATGTATATTTACTGAGCTAATTACGTTTGATAATTCGTATGTGTTTCTAAAGACTTAGGTCCGGTTTATCGATACAGGGTTAACTCTTAACTAGAGGATAAGTGTCAAATCAAACAATAGGTACCTATTGTTTTGTTTGACATTTATCCTCTAGTTACGAGTTAACCCTGCATTGATAAACCTTACCTTAATAAACTTTGTGTATTTATTTACGTGCTAATGTATTTAATATATAAACAGTTAACAGCATAGTCATATATATATATATATATATACGTCTACGATTAAGGGCGGATTGTACAAACGTGGTTCAATTTTGAACTAAGTTCAATATCCAAGATTACAATTGTAGCAACAATGGTGGCCAAGGAAATTAAACCGAGTTTAGGTTGAACTGGAACTGAACTTTGTTTGTACAATTTGGCCCTAAGAGTTATAATGAGCTGTCCATCCGCCATATTGATCAACCATACTACATAACTTCCGTTGCCTCTAATTTGAATGGGGAACATTCTGTTTTATTTTATCCTCCAGAGGGCACCAGCTGTACTCAGTTGTTTCGTTGTTTGTCGATTTGTCGTTCATCCGTCAATGTAAATACAAAAATATGTCTTTGAATAAACAAGATTAATTAGGATGTAAAATGAAAAGTTGTTGCTGTGTACGTGTACCAAAGTGCTCTAACACAGGAGGGCATTTATTTCCGCTTTTAAAAGATTAAAATGACTACCATAATTATTTTTTGTCGTAAATTTAAACTATTTAAAGGTTATATGATACAAGTTGACAGTGACATTAAACCGAATACGCATGGCGCCATCTATTGGATATATTATGAACAGGCTTGAATTGTTCCCCATTGCATTCCTTCCTTACCTGTATATTCAAAGGTACATGGTACAAAGTGATCTTGCTCCTGAGTTCCAAGTTATTGCAGTTGAGTTAGGACTGGGGGTAGAAAATTTCACTTTAGACTCACTTGGTTGTCTCTGCAGAAACTAAAAGAAACAAGAAACACACGAACAACCGAGTAATGACGTCAAATGCGAGAATAAATTTAAATTTCGTGTAAAAAGGAGGCGCCTCTGGTTTAAAAGTAATTTTGTATAGTATATTTAACAGTAGCGGCCACCATACGCATCAGATATCAGTATAAATATAACTATCTAATTTGTGCGTCAGATATATTAAACCCAATGAGCTCTGATTAAACCTCGTGAAATATAGCTTGTTGAATTACTAACCATTTACTAACCGTAAATCCCTCTGGTAAATCCATAACAAACAAAATATCATAATAATTACATCTGCGTCGGCGCATGTCGCCATTTTGTTAAATTGTCAGCCAGAACAAGCGTTGAGCATACGCCCGTAGATATTGTGAATTATTTACAAATATTTTAAAAGTTTATTCAAGATTTAGTCAGTATTTTCCATGTTAAGATATAATTAATCGGTATTTGACGAAGAATATAGCTAGTTTGCGAGGTAAGTTGTAAATTACTAAATTTTAAACTAGAAAGTTTTTGAAGCAATGGCGTCGTCCGTCTGCGTAAAATATGGAGTTTTCAAGGTCTGAATTTTTACAAGCTCTTTTATTACTTTCATTTTGATATTTTAGTTATTATTTATAATTGTTGTTTTGTTAAATAATTATGTGTAATAGAAAAGTTTTAGTGTTTGCAACCAAAAAGGTGTGTTTATTTTGTGAAAATCAATATCCCTTCCAAGATATTGATCAACTCCTCGACAATGGCTGCTGCAACAACAACAATGGGAGCATATTAATTGCTAAGTACCTACACGCACTAATAATTACTGGGATATTATACGTTACGATATTATACGTTACCAACTATAATTTGCATACAGAGCTGATGATAATTAGGTCATTTGTTCTTTAGTGTTATCATGGTTCTTTTATTTATTTTTTTTATTAATCGAAAATTGCGTTGAATTTTGTTTTGGCATTTCATATAAAGATTATTAATGATTCATTTGTATAACGGTTTTAATCTTGATACTAACAATTATCTTGAACAAATTAAATAGGGTTTTTACTTTTTTGGATGTCGAATAATAAGTCAAATATGCATAAGTATTTTTTGCACCAGTGGACTCGGAAATCTAATTTGGGGTCCGTGTTGTACTACGTAAATACGTGGTTTCAACTAGTATCTCGATTAAGTAACACTAAAACAAATATCGCTGCATAAACAAACCTTACACTATTTTGACACATCGTGTTCATATTCATTGGATTAACGCTGCACCTTTTTATTTTGTCAGGGTATGTTTAATCCAATTTTTGCTGTGGAATGTCAATTAAAAGCCTCATCCATAAGTCCATGATAACAAAAACAGCTTAATTACATCAATCATCGATTAACTTCATCTAGATATCGATGTATCTGTATAAAAAACCCAATATCAAGTTTTCTATTCTGTGCTTTCTTATTAAACTAAATGTAGATATAAATCACTAAAATGAAATATCGTATGTATTTATAGGAAAATTTTACAAAATAAAAATGATGTCTGGTAATCGATTCCTTTGTCATTTTCAGAATAGGCCCCCATACACGGATGGGAATTTTAAAAGATCTGTCCCGCTGTCCAGATCTGCCAGATCGAATCTGCCGTCTCTCAGGGTACAGATATTTTGGTCTCCATACACGTAAAGATCGCATTGTTTATTTTCGCCAAATATCAAGTCGTTGAGGAGACGGACAGTTCAGTTAATGATAAATCCTCTTTAAATTCCGAGGCCTCCGAGGGAACTGAACGAGCGTTCAGATATTTTAGAAGTGCTTAAAATCCAGTAGGGATTTGTTGTCGGTAAAGATGAATTGTGTATGTGCACTGACAGAACTGAACAGCAGCGATCTGTCCTGTCACACATCGGATGTGTTACCGGTCAAATCTGTCGCACGCCACTAACTTAAACATTGATTGAAATATTGACAATAGATTTGGTCCATGGCGGGACAAATCGCTTAAAATTCCCTTCCGTGTATGGTGGCCTCATGGCTCCTAACAAGTAATTACAACAAAAGTAAACCGTATAACCAATACTTAGGCTACAAACTATTTTCAGTTGAAACTAATTGCAATTATTCGCCAAAAATAAATGCAAAAATTTTTTAGCAAGTGCTTGTCAAAATCAAAAGAGTCGACGGACACAACAACACGACTTCTAGAATTAAACAGTTTTTAAAATGTAGCCTTTTATTCCTTTTAGATAATTACAATTGTTTACTTTTAAACTGTTATCTAAGGATAAAGCGCAATGATCAAAAGGTCGTTCCATATCAAATCACACAATTTTATATAGTGTGCCGTACTTAGGAGTTTAACTCCCTTTTAACTGTTTTTTCCGATTTAACCAAATTTTGCTTAAATACAGAACAAGTAGGATTACTTAAAGCCAAAAAAATATTTGCTTCCTACTAATAAAGCCACCTGAGATACAAAAATAAACGGAAAAAATAAGAAAAATGATATTAGGCATTTTTTAATCGAAAATTTTTATTAATGAAAGATGTTCAGAAACCTAAAGTCCAAAATTTGTATTAAAAAACATTGAAATTTTATTTAGAATAATGTCCAAGTCCGAAACTATCAGTCCAAAATTAAAGTTACATTCAGACTGAGATATTTTGTTATCTTAATTAAAACAAATTATGGAAGTATTCTGTATTGAAAAACACATTAAAATGATAATTTCGGGCTTGGACATTATTTTTAAACAAAATTTTGAACTTAGGTGGGCATATCCAAGACAGAGAGAGAGAGAGAGAGAGAGATTCAATAAGGAAATATTTATTATTTTTGGCCATAACTTTATTTTAAATACATATTGGTAAAAAAAAGTATAAGACTACCTAAGTAGAACTATGGCAGGTGTAGTGCTATGAATTTTCACTCAGTAGTTGCGATATATAGTCATAATACAATATCAGGGAAGCCTGTACCTGCAGTTTCTAAATTTAGCGTTGAAATGCATATAAAGTGTTGTGCTACTAATTACTAAAGATAAGTTAAAAATGACTGTTGTTGTAATGTACAGACCACCATCGGGAGACATGGAAATATTTTTGAACCAGACAACCATGTTATTAAACTACTTAAACAATAGTCATCAAAATATAGTTATCTGTGGCGACCTTAATATTGACAGCCTAAAACCAAACAGTATGAACTATAAGCTATTATCAGACCTATTATCCTCATTTAACTTAAAGAACCACTGTAAATAACCAACTAGAATCTGTACAACCAAAACTGGAACATCCTCAACCTCGATCGACTATATGATTACAAATATGGAGGATTGTAAAATATGTTGTGAAATAATAAATCCAAATCTATCTGACCATTTCTTAGAAAAATTATCCATTCAGCCAAGCTTCGCTACCATCGAAAAAATAAACAAAATAAAAATGTGGAATACTTGCCAAGCCAATATTAACAATTTGAAACTAAAACTCGGCAAAGAAACTTGGCCAGGAATTGAATCAGATGATATAAACACAGCCTTCGACAGCTTCTTGGAAAGTTTTCTCTGGCACTTCAATATAACATGTCCCGTAAAGGAAAAATATCAATGTAAAAGGAAACAAAACCAATGGTACAACGAGGAAATAAAACATCTAAAGACCGAAATAAACGAACTGCATGCCTTAACAAAACATCAGATAAACAACGAAGATATAATGCTGCTCTATAGACAAAAGAAAAAACTGTACAAAAATAAAATAAAATGCAACCAAAACAAAATAAACAACTCCGATAACAAACAAAAAGAAATCTGGACAATAATCAACAAAGAATTAGGGAAAACAAAAAAAAATCCAAATATCAAACTAAAATTGAATAATCAATTAATTGAAGACCCCAAAGAAGTGTGTAACGAATTCGGCAAATACTTCTCGCAGGTTGCAGAACAAAAAATTAATGAACATTTCGGAGAAGATGTATCAACAACGTGCTCAACCTCTCCACCATCAAACTTTAGTGTTTTTATTGACCCAGTGCATCGAAGCGAGATTATTTCTGTTATAAAAAACCTAAAAAACAAATCCTCTAGTGGCCCTGATAGTGTATCGATAAAAATAATAAAACAGGTATGTGAAGAAATTGCCGATCCACTCGCTCTCTTAATCAATAAATCGATAGCAAATGGAAAATTTCCCTCGATATTAAAAACTGCCATAGTTATACCACTGTTAAAAAAAGGCGACTCATCGGACATTGAAAACTACCGGCCAATTTCTCTGTTAAGTACTTTTTCAAAAATTCTGGAACGTGTTTTGTATAATAGACTTGTTAAAGTTCTATTTCACCCAGTTTATTTACGAGCAATTAGATCAAAATCGCGTAGTTGCAGGCCTTTTCTTTGACCTATCAAAAGCGTTTGATACTCTCGACTTGAACTTTGTAGAAAGTAAACTATATAATATAGGGATCAGAGGTAATGTTTTGTCTTGGTTAATGTCATTCCTTACCGAACGTAAACTCTTAGTTCAAATGCGCAATTACAAATCGGAAATATTTGATATAGAGGTAGGTGCAGCGCAAGGGTCTGTACTAGCACCTCTAATATTTTTATTGTACATCAACGATCTAGCACTTTCTGGTTTTACAATTAATTTTGCTGACGATACCTCTGTCGCTGTGGCTGCAGGCTCGCAAGAATTGGCACAGGTACGCATAAAAAAAGTATTAGAGGAAATGAATCAGTGGTGCTACGCGAATAAATTAATACTGAACGAGACTAAGACAGTCTTTGTCAATTTCCACAAAACCATTCCCACAATTCATACCCTTAATTTTTCAGAAAAAACTAAATTTCTAGGTTCTTATCTAGACTCGCGACTATCCTGGTCTCATCAAATCGACCACATCTGTGGAAAACTTAACAAGGCATACTACGCGCTACTTAAACTTAGATATAACGTAGATCTTACCACACTTATTACCTCGTACTATGCCCTTGTTTACCCCCATTTATGCTACAACATAATACTCTGGGGCAAAGCAGTCGAGGTAAACAGGATATTTCTAATCCAGAAAAGAATTATAAGACTTATTTTTAGTATGGGAAAATTAGATTCATGTAAACCAATTTTTAAAAACAATAATATACTTACCCTAACTTCCATCTACATACTAAAATGCGCAACTTTTGCCTACAAAAATCTAGATTCCTTTAAAAAAAACTCAGATAATCATAGTTACCGAACTAGAGGTGCAACACAACTAAATATCCCTAAGCATAACACCTCACTATATGAAAGATCTCCAAAATATTCATGTTTAAAAATCTATAACAGGCTCCCCATAGAAATTAAAAACAGAAGACCGTTCGGAGTATTTAACCGACATTTAAAACAATACCTCCACCAAAACTTATTTTACACAATCAATGAATTTTTTTAATAATTAATTGTCAAACCATTTAAAACCTAAGACACTAAGAATAATTATTGTGTATTATATTCCATGTATAATTTTTTATATTACTGTGCTGCGTGTAATCAATGTCGACTTCTCGTGACTTGTCTTAACATATGATGGTATTTATTTATTTATTTACAATATTTTTTATATATTCTGTGTTTACTATTTTCAATACTTTGATATGATATTGTACTAACCATACAGTACTGTATTACTGCTAATTCTACACCCCTCAATGACTTACCAAATGTACAGTTCCTGTATTAATTTAATGGTGAATAAAGATTATTATTATTATTATTAATAACTTCAGTTGTTTGCAAAATTAGTTAATTTAAAACTGCAAGATATCAATTAACTAATTCTGAAATTATTGAGTGAAAATTCATATCACTACAACTGTCATAGTTCTACTTAGGTAGTCTTATACTTTTTTTTACCAGTATATGTATTAAAAAAAAGTTATGACCAAAAATAATAAATATTTCCTTATCGGATCTCTTTTATTTGTTCTTTGAGTAAAATTTGGTTCAAATGGAAGAAAAAGAAGTAAGATCCCAGAGCCGTCAGACCTACGTTATTTTAGGAAAGCTGAGATTTTCACAATAAATGTAAAATGTGTAGGTAAAAACGTATTGCATACTTGCTAGATTGAAAGCGGAGCCCTTTTAAAGGTAAAGGGTGCTGAAGTTAAAAAAAATATATTTTACTCTTACGTTCATATAGCAAAAAGTATGTAACTTCATTAATAGCCGTCCGTGGTGTGGTGGTTGAGTTTCCCGATTTTCACACGTGGGGTTGAGGGTTCGAATCAACTCTTCAGTTTTTTTTTTTTACTACATTTTGTATGAGATGTATTTCAGCTCGATTAGCAACTAAAATACCTAATACGAATATTTCTTTATAGAGTAAGATCCTAGAGCTCCCCAGACCTACATCATTTTTGCAAAGCTGAGATTTTCAGGTAATAAGTACTGAAGATGAATAAAAATCTTAAATTACTTTTTTATGTTAAAGTAGCATAGCTGGTTTTTATATATCTTTTACACAATATTATTAAGAACCAACATTTATTATTGCCAGACGCTTTCCATGGGCCCTAACTTCCTCCAGACGCTGTAAATATGGAGAAAAAATTGGGGTAACTTCGTTAGTAGCAAACTTGAATTATATATATATATGTATTATTTGGGTGATTATTTTAAACCTTTTGTAAGCGGCCAGACAATATGAAGGGTCTAACATCCCTCCAGACACGATGATAGGTCCCCTGTGAGTGTGAGCATGAGGGCATTATGTATGCATATGAGTGCCAGTGAGATGTACTATACATGGGTCTCAGACAACTCTGTGTGTATGTGTGGACCACAGCAAACTTTTCATCTTGTCGTCTGGGGGGGGGGGGGGGGGTTACTGGCCGCTTACAAAAAAGGTCTTAAAATAGTCACTCAAATAATATATTTACATATATTTTAGGCTTAATAATTATAAATATTCAAAAGAATAGTTACAATACGCACTTGGTTTATTGTTTCATAAGTTTTTTTTTTTTCAGATTTCTCTGACATATGTTTCAGCCTTGCGACCATTATCAAAAAGTCTTAAAAACTGACCTGAAAGTGGTGGTTCACAGTATATATCTTACAAATCCTCTACCCACCTAGAGAGGGATAATAACTTGATTTGCTATTTCTTAAAATTTAGCAATACAGGCTGGAACTACGAACTTTTAATTTTAATTTTATTACTGTGTCTAGTACAGGATTGTTCATAAATTCTCTTTGTGTATTTGTAACGTTTTTATGGTTTCTTAGGGCCTTCTTAATTTCTAAAATTTCAAGCACGTTTAGGATTTTTCCTTTGTTTGCATTATGCAAAACACTACTACCGTTAAAAACGTGATTTTGCTCAATGCAATGTTCGGCGAAACCAGTTGATTTTCTACTATAAAAAATAGACTGTTTGTGTTCTCTTAACCTCACATCTATGCTACGGCCACTCTGACCTATATATACGGATCACAGTCGTCACACTTTATTTCATATACCCCCGATTTTTTAATATCTTCTGTCTTTTCTTTATTATTAACCAACAGGCGACCTAAATTATTTCTATTCGTTGATACTGTATTAATACCTAATTTATTTAATCTATTACATAGTGAGTTGCTAACCTTATTTACATAATTTATACTATGCCACTTTTTGTTTTCTATATTTGGCGTGTTATAAAAATGTTTTTGTAATATTTTTCTGTTTATTTTTTATTAATTTGTCAATAAATAACTCATCATAGCCATTGTTTTTTGCTAGCGTTTTAAGAATTCTAACTTCTTTTTCTAAGTTAACCCTATTTAAGTTTAGAGATAATAGTCTGTATACATAGCTATGAAACGGTGACATTTTTATCTTCCAAGATTGATTACAATTTGCATGTGTAAGAGTGTCAGTAAAAGTTGGCCTTCTGTAAATATCAAGTGCTAGCCCATGTTCTTTACGTGTCAGCGTAATATCTAAAAAGTTTATTGACCGTTCTTTTTCTATTTCAACTGTAAACTGAATTTTGTTGTTTAGGGAGTTAATAAAATGAATGAAATGTGATAATTGTCTCTCAGTACCGATCCATATACAAAACACATCATCAACATATCTTACCCAAAAATGTGTGTATTTAAGGAGATTATTGTTTGTGGTAAAAAGATTGTTTTCAAAATTTGCCATGAATATTGCAGCTAATAACGGGCTTAACGGACTACCCATAGGTGTGTACATTTTATTATCGAATTTAAAATAATTTTATTTGATACACATATTAATTAATTGGCAAATTAATAAAAAATAAACAGAAATTATTACAAAAACATTTTTATAACGCGCCAAATATAGAAAACAAAAAGTGGCATAGTGTAAGTTATGTAAATAAGGTTAGCAACTCGGTATGTAATAGATTAAATAAATTAGGTATTAATACAATATCATCAAATGGAAATAATTTAGGTCGCTTGTTGGTTAATAATAAAGAAAGGACAGAAGATATTAAAAAATTGGGGGTATATGAAATAAAGTGTGACGACTGTGACGCTGTATATATATATAGGTCAGAATGGCCGTAGCATAGATAAGGTTAAGAGAACACAAGCAGCCTATTTTATATAATAAAAAATCAACTGGTTTCGCCGAACATTGCATTGAGCAAAATTACGTTTTTAACGGTAGTAGTATTAAACTTTTGCATAATGCAAACAAAGGAAAAATCCTAGATATGCTTGAAATTTTAGAAATTAAGAAGGCCCTAAGAAACCATAAAAACGTTACAAATACACAATCCTGTACTAGACACAGTAATAAAATTAAGTTCGGAGTTCCGGCCTGTATTGTTAAATTTTAAGAAATAGCAAATCAAGTTATTATCCCCCTCTAGGTGGGTAGAGGATTTGTAAGATATATACTGTGAACCACCACTTTCAGGTTAGTTTTTAAGACTCTTTGATAATAGTCGCAAAGCCGAAACATATGTCAGAGAAATCTGAAAAAAACCAGTGAAACAATAAACCAAGTGCGTATTGTAACTATTCTTTTGAATGTTTATAATTATTCTATTGAATATGTTTCATCAAGACCCTACCGCAGATTCCATCCAATTACTTCTATAACGTAAGTACCCCAATTTTTTCTCCAGCTTTACAGCACCTGGCAGAAGTTAGAGCCCATGGAAAGCGTCTGGCAATAATAAATGTTAATTTTTATTAATATTGCGTAAAACATATATAAAAACTATGTAAAAGAATAATTAAGATTTTTATTCACCTTCAGTACCTATTACCCGAAAATCTCAGCTTTGCAAAAATGACGTGGGTCTGGAGAGCTCTGGGATCTTCCTCTATAAAGAAATATTCGTATTAGGTATTTTAGTTGCTAATCGAGCCGAAAACCATCTCGTGCAAAATGTAGTAAAAAAAACTGTAGAGTTGATCCGAACCCTCAACCCCACGTGTGAAAATTGGGCAACCCAACCACTACACCATAGCCGGCTATTAATGAAGTTACATACTTTTTGCTATATTTACCTTCAGTACCCTTTACCTTTAAAAGGGCCCCCCCTTTCAAGCTAGCAAGTATGCTATACGTTTTTATCTACATATTACACATTTATTGTGAAAATCTCTGCTTTGCTAAAATTACGTAGGTCTGGCGACTCTGGGATCTTGGACTATTATACTTTTAAGGGCCGGTTTATTAATGTAAGGTTAACTCTGAACTAGAGGATAAATGTCAAATGAAACAATAGGTATCTATTGTTTTGTTTGACATTTATCCTCTAGTTACGAATTAACCCTGCATTGATAAACTGTACCTTAATATGATATAAGTATGTATACCGGGTGTCATGGGATCATGGTAGACCCCCTTTTTTTTGTTTACTTTTTGGAATATCGGAATGAAATTTGGTAGATGTATTATATGACCAAGAAGACACTTTGTGCCAACTGCCATTTTTTCCCTCCTTCCGGTTTCACCGGAAATGACCCCCACTTTTGATTTTTAAATGGAACACCCTGTATATTATATTTTTGGTATTTTTGAAAAACTCTTGAGTACGGTAGTACCCCATAAGTGACATTTCGACTCCATAAAAAAAATTTTACTCGACATTTGTTGGTGCATCTAGAGTGCCAAGACCAGAAAAAAATGCTTTTGGGCACATACACGGATTCCTTAGAACATCCGCGATTTTGCGGTAATACTCTACCATTATGGTTCCATTTGAAAAAATTAAGTTTGATTTAAAAAACTATTCAAGCCGAATTTAATGAACCACGAAATACACCGTCTTAAATTTTTATGCTCGATTTGATTGTCACACCGGTTCATTACAAGCAATTTTTTCTGGTCATGCCACTCTAAATGCACCAACAAATTTCGACTCAAATTTTTTTCATAGAGTCGAGATGTGGGGTATCACCGTACTCAGAATTTTTAAGGGATTCCAAAAATATAATAATATACAGGGTGTTCAATTTAAAAATCAAAAGTTAGGGTAATTTCCGGTGAAACCGGAAAGGGAAAAAATGACAGTTATGCCACAAGTGTCTTCTTGGTCATATAATAAATACATTTACCAAATTTCGTTCCGATATTCTAAAAAATAAGAAAAGAAAAAGGGGGTCTACCATGACCCGTTGACACCCAGTATATCCATAACTTAAGTTCACATGTCAGTTCTTAATAAAATATTTAGAAATAGATTTACACTTACGGATTTTGCAATGTATATCTAATTCTTTTTTATTTTGTTTTTGGCACTCCACATTTGTAGTGTTTCCTGCACATTTTTGTTGAATATCGTTTTCTAGAGTGGACATTAAATTAGATAAAACTTCGTGTAAGATCGATTTTTACCTGTACGCTAAAAACTACCCCTCAGGACGCTGTTATTGCGAAATAGGTGGGGATGAGCTACAAGGTCAGTAGGACATCTTATACAGAATTTCACTACAATTTTTTTATTTCCTCTACTTTTTTCTCTTCCGACGAACGGTTTACAAGATAAAAGTTAAAACCAGAGTTAAGTCCGCGTTAGGGGTGTTTTTTTGCAGAAAAAGGGACTTCCCGTTCCTGAATGGAGTGGGAACTTTTCGGGTGTCTATTCCTAACCCTATCGAGAGTACGCATCTCAAAAATTATTTCTTCTATTCACTGTTTTTAATCTAATTTGCGTGTATTAATAGAAAAAGTTATAAGGATGTTACAGTCTTAAGTGCGACACACTGTATGTCTAGTGGAAGAATTTTTCAATGTACAATTGACGAAAAATGTCATTAATTTTAGCTACTTCTGTGTTTGCATTGTATTAATACTAATTACAAATCGGTTTCCCAAGATAACCATTATGTCGTAGAAGTCTTTGACTTTCTTTAGGTGTAATAAAAAAAAATCATGCATAAATACCCAAAGTACAGCACGATAAAAATTGAAAAACATGTATTAGTACAATCCAAGGCAGATGGCGCTGGCGGTATTGCTCTCTGAAACGCCCATTATCATACGTCTCGGCGACGCGCTTTTTAATTAACACCAAAAATTGTATCAGAAATTATTATTTTAAAAGTAATCCATGAAAAAGTTGCAGAAAAAGGCTTAAAATACAAAAGTTCTGTGACGGGGATGAAAAATGGGTACTCCCCGTTTTCGAGGGCGCTGAACACGATTGTGATTTTAAGGTTCCCACCCTCTACCAATCATCCCCTTTTCCTATTTATTTTCTTGATACTGGGTATGTGGGGACTCGTTGGGTCGAGGTTGTTAAGGGGATTTCGACATTATAAACATTAAAAACCCCGGTCCAACGATTCCCCACATGCTCAGTATCAAGAAATATGAAAAGGGGGTGGTTGGTGAAGGGTGGGGAGAAATGAATATTACCGTCGTGTTGAGCATCCTCAAAAACCGGGATAAACAAATTTTCATGCATTTTGATTTTTTTGGGGGTGTTTTAATATTAGAGAAGGGGTAGTTACAACCTCGGGGTGGATAAGATGTTGTATGGTTAAATTTCATACAGCCTACCTGAATCCTGCACAAAAACCGATCCGCATGCTACGATGGAGAAAAACGCGAGATAGGGGTGGTTTATCGAGTCGTTGTTGAGGGGTGGTAACTTTAAGAATATAACCATCGTGTTCCCTGTCACAGAACTTTTGGGGTTTTTTCAACTTTTTCATGGACTAAAGATACAGTAAGGAAGATGCATGCTTTTCGAAAATCCTTAAATTTATTGATTTCTCGTAATATGTATCATGGTGGGTCTCATTTAAAATGAAGACACCCGGTAATTTTCGTGATTTTTTTAAAACCGGATTTGAACTTTGACACAATAATAATTAATTGTAGTTCCTATATTAGTATCGTAAAAATGTACCAAAAAGTCCCATGACCTGGAAAAAATTGCATACTCGAATTTGTCATGCTTAATATTATCAGGACCACTTAGAAGATCTAAAACCAAAAAGGTGATCTCCCATCCCTTTTGCTTCAGCCGCCATTTTGAAAAATTTTTGAATGTTTTATCTCGTGTTCTATTGGTCGCACGGAAAAAGTTATTGAACAAAAAAGTGTTGTACTTAAATGAAATTCTACATATTTTTGGTAATTGCCACGATGCCGAGAAGTTAATATTTCGAGCGGTAGATTTTTTTTGTAAATATCACAGATGAAAGGTGTTAGTTTTGGTATTTCTGATGTAAAATACAATTTTTGTGAACTCAAATTTCCTAAAATGTATTTAGAAAATGAATAACAACGAATGATTTTTTATTATTTTATTTATTACTTCGAATACATCATCGGGAAAAAAAGACCAGGAGAAACCGGGAAAAGCCTGGAATTTCAGCGCCCAAATTTGATAGACAGATTTATTTAATCCACTCGTTTTACTGATTTTTAGGGTAGAAATTATAAATAAAGGTTGGTGTCGCCTGACAAATAAATTTTACAATACATTTCACTTTGGGTGCCGATTGCTTTACCGTTTATTAATCTCTACCATCCCTTGATTGTCTCCTGCTCGGGTTTTTAAAAAGGCAAATAGTAGCACTATATCAGGTGTACACAATTACAAGAAATTTACGCATATTTTAATATAGCGACTGACAGTTATAACAAATGATAAATGTTGGATAAGCTGAGTTTCGTCATTTTTTAATAATCGCGAAACATTATCCGACACCACGTGTCAATAAATATCATGTATAGTCGTGGCAAGTGGTATAGTAGAACGCGGCCGCCGTGAGATGAGACAAGTCCGATTCTGGACGCATACATTCATTCGCACGATAACAACATAACAATCATCGGTCTCGCTTTCACGTACGCGATTTAAAGGATGGACTATGTGGCGAGAGATAAACTCCGCCCGTCTCACCGCGACAGCATCCTACTATAGTTATTTCCTCGACTATACATACATTGAATTCACTTTTGGAAATAAGATTACTGCAATATCCTGGTTTTACTTCTCAAGTTCTTCATGAATGCTAAATATCTATCTACATCGTCAAATGCGTGTTACCCAATTAAACTTTACCGCGACACGTGCCTACTTTTCGTCGTTCGCCCTGGACAATATGTTGTCCGTTCTAGGGTTGTACGCTACACGAATGACTAGAGATAACTTTGCGATGCCCGCTACATCGACCGATCGAAACCTGAGTTGCCCGACCTTGTTAGACTTACAGAATTTTCAATAAATAGTCCATTTAGCGAGTTTTCAAAAAGGCCAAAACATCAAAAACATTTCCTCCCCCGTTTTCGAGGGTGAGAAAAACGATGGTGATAATTTCAAGTTCTGAAACCCTTGCGTACTACTCCTATTAAGGAGAAACTACCCCAATTTCCGAGTTCACGGTCTTGGGCTTGCGAGGGCTCGTCGGATCGGGTTTCTTTGGGGAATAGTAATAAATTCAGTTAATTTACGGTAGATTATGGTCGACCGATCCCCGGAGGTTGAACTTCCCCCTCATGTAATAGCAATATCTAAAAAAAAATAAAAAATACTGTTTTTATGAGTTTTCGAGGACAGGCATTACGATGGTGGTGTTATTTTTCAACCTACCCTCCTGCAACTACCCCCTACGTATAAAAACCACCCCCTCTTCCATTCTGTCGGCCCTAGGTATATGGGGATTCGTCGGATCGGGGTTTTTATGGGGATATCAAAAAACTACTAACCATTACTAAACCATAGTTAACCTAGTCAACCCCGGGGATTGAAACTACCCTGCTCGCAGCACCGAAATCACTCAAAAACGGGCTTTCCACTTCTTTCGAGGGCGGGAATCACGATGTAGTGTAGTATGATTTAGTTGATATTCTCTTTAAAAACCCGCTCGAACAAACCCGCGCATGGCTAGGAACGACAGTATGGAAGTGGGCGGTTTTCATACATTGGGGGTAGTTGAGAGAGGGTAGGGTGAAAAAAATAACACCACTATCATGATTCGCGCCCTCGAAAACCCGTGAGAAGCCCCTTCCGAGCCCGTTTTTCGAGTGATTTCGGTGTTGCGAGCAGGGTACTTTACCGGCGGTTCATTAGGTCGTGGTTTTTATACGTTTGGGGTAGTTGCGGGAGGGTAAGATGAAATAATACCACCATCGTGAGCCCTGCCCTCGAAAATCCTTAAAAGAAACATATTTTTTATTTTCTCAGGATATTGCTATTACGGGTCTGGGTGGGTTCAACCCCCGAGGGTCGGACCGGGGTATTATAGTGTAAATTAACTGAATTTATTATATTCTCCCAAAAAATCCGATACGATGAGCCCTCGCTAGCCCAAGGCCGAGAACCCGTAAATTGGGGTGGTTTTTTTTCGATATGGGTAGTCCGCAAGGGTCTCAGAACTCGAAACCATCACCATTGTTTTCGTCACCCTCGAAAACTGGGTGGGGGATGTATTCCAAAAGATCCTACAACTTTTCATGTTCACCGAGTCCGGTCCTGGCGGTGAGGGCGTTTTCGTACTAGGGCTATTTTTCATAAATCGACATCTTGCAAAACGCGAAAACATTTGAATATTGCTCGACTACGTTTCGTTAATCATGTTGGCATCATCAGGAAATGATTAACACTGAAAACTAGTCTTATTCGTCTCGTTGATGTTGACATTGTTAGCGAGACGCGTTTCGAGTAGTGTATTCGAGTGTTGATTGACGAACTTTTTTACTAGTGTATATTTTATCAAAAGAAGATCGAGACATGCGAAAATAATTCTAACAATTGTGTTCGTCTGCTCTCAGTTGTTCATAAAATGCATTAAACAGCCATTTAAATATATATTTTATTATTAATCGTGTGCACCCACCATCTACGTTCGCATTTCCTTTTGACAACTTTCACGGCGAAGTAAACAAACACCACAACTTCGTTATGATTTATATTTTGACCGACTCTTCCGTTGTTGACAACGGTCGACGCCCATGTAACCACTCACGGTCGTCCGACTAAAAGTCGTACGACAAGAAGTCGCCCGTGTAACCTCAGCCTTTTATAAGTGGCGGCTACTTACACGCGGCACCGATTTATCCAGATGTAAAATGGAGGTGGAAAAGATTGCAGCTCGGTATTCATTCTTCTCGAATGGACAAGTAGAACGCGACCTCAGATTAAGAAAGAAACATAGATAAGTAATCCCATTTTAAATACATTGAAGAGAAGTGGCTCATTGATTATGTTGAGATGATGGATAAGGGGAAGAGTGGGGAGGAAGGGGAATGTTTTGATAACGACTACGATCAGAGGCGTAGAAAAGGGTTATAAAATTCAAAATAAAATTATTAATATTTTTTTTTATCAATATGTCAAAAAATTTTATAATTATAATAAAATTTGTGCTACTGAATAAACATAGAAATATTTTAATAAAATATATTTTATGTTCATTCTAAAAGCAGAATGATTCTGGAATAAGTTGTGCTACATTTTAAGTAAAAAAGAAAATGAATAATTTAGGTATACGTAGTATGAAGATCCGATATCCAGATACATAATTAACTATAATTTTGGTCAATACCACTTAGCAATACTTCAATATACGTAGTTGTAGTAGTTATAACAATAACACTATAACTACACAATTTTAAGTCATTCATAAGACATTAATCTCGACATTAATTCATGTCTAGATCAAGGGAACAGATACTGCTAATACATATAATGCAACGGTTAGATGTAACCATAATTTTAATATGTACTAGTACTAGTAGATATAGTACCTATGATAGTTTTCAAATGATCATGATTATGCGTCTTCCTCACATTGGCAGTTGATTGATTATTAATTATGATTATGTAATAAAAGTTAGTGTTTAGCATTGTTTTGTATTCTGGCGCTTATAGACCTATCCCTATTGTACAGGTCTGGATGCAACACACTGGAGTGGGGTGATGTTGAACGCTCTCCATGGTGTAGTATTATAGTATATTTATTCAACGAGAGGTAATGTAGGGAATAACTCATGCAGATGAAGATCGCAAAGATGCATTGTACTTCTGTTTCGATGGACCTTTCAAAACTTGTTTAATGGTTTCTTTAGCATCTCTTTGAAGTGAAGCCTACAAAAAAAATTATTTTTTTATTTGTTACTGCAAGCACAGTTGGTATAGTGTATACGAACTTAATTGAAACCGTATAAAAACTAAAGCCGGCAGAAACAGTCGGCATCTCTTTATTGTACATGGGCGGAGGTAACTAGAAATGCTTGTCATAAGAAAATGATAAGATTTTCGGGCGTTATTATATTATCCTCTGTTTCAAATGGTCTCCAGAAAGTGGTAAATTAGTAAATAATTAAAATATTTTACCTTTTATATAGTAGTAATTATTTATAAATATGAACAATAACTAACTAAACTCCTACGCTTGATATTATGATAGGTATCTATGCACTGCACTAGCACATTGACAGAACATCTCACAAGTCCACGTTGATTGCTAAGAAACGATATACGAGTTTTTCTTATGCTAGTAGGCCTGTCTGTTTTATTATCTTTAAACCAGTGCAGTCGTAGATGGTTCATTCAGGCTGATTACATTGCCTGTCTCGGACTCGCCTGCACAGTTTCAACTACCATTCGAATCTCGATACCATTGCTAAATATATAGGACAAAATATCAAGTGCAGTGCGCACGGTCCTATGCTTTAACACTGATCAGTTTCAGTTGTGCACGTATAAAGCATAAAAAAATGTTGTCTGATGAATTAGTAAATCTATGAAAAGCATTTAAGAAGTAACTATACCAGAATTGTACAGGAAGCGGTTTCGCTCATTCTTGAACTAAAATATTATATGATCTCATTCATCTTTTGCATCATTTTTATATTAAAATCAGGGTTGATTTCAAATGTCACAAAAAACACTAAAATGGTATGTGAATTCACATATTTCAATTCAAATACTAACGTAGGGTCATTAATAACATGGTTAATAAAGTAGTTAACCAAAAAGTAATAAAGTTGTTAATTAATGAATTGCTGGTGAATTAATAGTCATTATTTGAAACATTTTAAGGTTATAGTTATAAGTTGCATTGAATATTGTAATTTTCTGATTGTATTACTTTTTTATTTGAAAATACAGACATAACAGAAGTGTTTAAAAATGCCCAAATACTGAAGTTCTCTTGACTGATTATTCATTGTTGATGAGTAAGTTTCATGCGAATCATTTAGTTAAAATGTAATAATACAATTTACTGAAACTGGTCAAATTAGCTTTACCCGAATTGCTGTTTCGGCATTTTCGGAAATCATATGATTTTGACGGAGGTACTTAATAATTAATTTAAGCAGTTGATTCTTTGTTTTAATCTCCTTCTAGATTTCTGCAGGTTTATAATTTTTTTCTTCTGCTTTGAAACAGTCGGCTTTATAATTTTCCAACTGCGCTTAGCCTTTCATGGGGTATCAAAATCTGAAGAACGAATATCGTCATGGTAATGTAACTACGCTTGAAATAGTAATGAAAAGTTAATTTGATACTATACATTGTGACCCATTTTGGCCCTGTAAAAATTGTGTTTATTATCCGACTTTAACCGAACTTTTTTAAAATATAGCTGAACAAAACCTTTACTTTGTGACAAAAACCTAGAGATTACTTTAAATTTTTAAGGCCTACTACTATGATTGTTTTTCAATGTCAAAAATAGACAAATTTGATTAGCGATTTTGTATTGCAAATGTAGTTGTACTACTGGATTCAGAACCTCTCAAATGGGTACTTCCCAAATTTGCTTTGGTTAAATAATCACAGTTTTTATAGAGTGTTTCCATTCAAAATGGATCACAGTGTATAAAGACAAATTTTCAAACTACTAGCTAATAGAAAATGTTAACATACCTACTTCTTTCTAGGTGGTGACTGATCCAAATCCATTACTTCATATTATGCGGTCTCTGTTGCTGAAGTGTCATCATTCTCTTTTGATTCTGCAGAATCTGTTGATTTGCTAAAAAATTATATACATAATAGGCACAAAATTTTATAATCTATAATCAATCTCTCATTTTTACTTTACATGAAAATAATATTTATAATATATCTACTGAAATTATATTTACATTCAATTTACGAAATTGGAAACAACTATATTTAGGTATAGAGAATTGTAATTCTACATTCATCATAGGTATTTTACCTGGCCAAAATGTCTAAGTCGGATGACTCTATCAATTCAGAAGCAGTTTCAGTTTCAAAACTTGGCGATTTTTTTAATGGCGGACCAATTAATAAGCATTCTCCGTCCTTGCTCTGTGAGGTGCCTGCTTCTCTAAAAAAAGATAACAGATTTATTTTGATAAACATATCAAACAAAACATAATAAAAATAGCATACACGTAATAAGTAAGCGTAGAATATCGTAGTTTAATAAAACCAACATTGAAATCTACCGATCTTCAATACGTCTTAAACGTAGTAGCATCACCTATAATTAAGTAAATAAAACTTAGTTACGTTAATATTAAAAAACAAATTACATGACTTACCCTTGAAATGACAATACAATATAAACAGGTCTCCTAGTAAAAATACGTGGGAAAGCACCTTAAAAATCTTTTTCCTGTTGGGGCCACATAAATATCCTTAAGCATAAAATGATCTGAGCATACGTAGTTGTAGATGCTCAAATCTGGATCATTAATCTGAAGGACTTTTTTCTGAGGACTAAATCTCTTGGGAACCTGCAGAATGAGCATATATTAAAATGGTACACACGGTTCAGCTGAAAAACTATTCTCAAAACAAAAACATCATAACCGTAATCTGCGCCAATGTATAAACAAGCTTACATATGAAATGAGCGAGATTCTTCCTTTTTGTAGGTACTTAAATAAACTAAACAACTTTTGGTCATTTTTTCAGATGATCAAACCGCACAACAAGCACAAAATAGTTTATAACAGGCTCAAAACAGCAATGCACAGTATTAACAAATATGGCGACAGATGAAAATAAAGCAACTGCAGAGGCATGTGACGTTGTTTACAACTACGGGAACCAATGAAATCGGTGGTCTAATAAAAACAATAAACAAAGTTGAGTAGAAGCCGCACAATCCCTGAATGTTTATTTATCTTTATCTCTTTCTTAGTCTGAGAACGCGACTGTGTCCGTTTCGATGAATGAAACCATATAAAGTTCATATCAGACGTCTACCGCGCCAGTCGCGTGTGAAAAGGGGCGGTATGGAGCCCTCAACTTGTCGCGGTAGTGGACGATATCTCGTATGGTATTTCCATTTCATTTGCTGAACAAACCTCACGCCTAATATGAAAATAAGTCGTTTTCACAATTACTACCACATTATATTTAAGTTTCGAATCATTTCTATTATCAGTATGAAGAGAAGAAGCATATTCTCATTTCAGGCTCAGATGATATAAGCAAATATCAACGCATGCCAAGGGTTGGTTCGCTGAATGTTGCATTGCTATCGGTCTATCGACCATAAGTATGCGTGCTTGTGTTTAGATCGTATGAATTTTAAATGGCAATATGCTGTAGGACAATCATTATGGTAAACTAACTGTCTTTTTTTGTCTGATAGATAGAAACTGCTGTATTATTTTAAACTATAATTTGTTGAGAATTGAAAGACGAAATTTATCACTGAACTTTTCCTTAAGTGTAGTTTTAGGGAGATTTCTGATCTACCTATTGCATGTCACGACTTCGGGAAAATTCCTTCGATTATGGTCCCTAGACCCCAAAAAATGACTCCGTTCAAAAGTTTATATATGCTATATAACGAAATTTGTAAACACTTTGGAGGACGCATTTCGCAACGGATCAAAACGAAATTTGGCAGGCATATACTTTGGGTCCATATCTCGGTTAAATAGGCCAAATTGCTTTCTTCGTTTGAAAATGACGGTTCAAAGTTTAAAAAAATCTCAAAACTTTATTTCGAATCAATTTCATGTACATGTGATACATCGTTGGATAATGTTGATCTAGCCCTACAACTTTTGTCTAAAACATTTTTTTGCTAAAACGCATATTAAAAATTTTAAAAATGGCGGCGGTTCAAAGTCTTAAAAAATTCTCTACTTAATCACTTATTTACTAAAATAATAGAGATCTAAAGCAGTGCAAAACAATGTAGGAAGAAGTCTATCATTCCGACTGGCCCCTGCCATCGGTTTTTTTTTTTACTTTTTGGAGCATCATGTCAGCGATGGAAACGTTACCTATTACTGTAAGCAGGTTCGCGCTCAGTGCGCCTTTACCATTGAACCGATTTACGTTGGACTAAGGACTTTCAAAGGATATTAGTGTCTAAAAATACGTCATTTGTTCAAATCCATTAATTAGAAGTTAATTATCCTGAAAAGTTGACCATCGTTTTTCACGTTGGTGACAATAATTTTTAAATATTTCTTCATTAAAATATAGTTATATCACATAAGTACCTTTATTCATTTATGGTCCCACTCAGATCACAAACTGTAATGATAATTGTAAGAAAATGTTTTTTTTGCATTTTTAACATTGTTGTCTTGTTTTTGTGGGCAGACATAGTCATATTTCTGACATTTCTAGGCATGTGACACGGTACTTATCTTACTTATCTTTTAATTTTTATTCTAATTCCTACCTAAATACATAGAAAAATTATTGTTCCGCTCATAGTCTTGGTACTTCCTCATATAGAACGCCTCAGTTTAGGAATAAAAATCTCAATTGGTTTGTTGATGACGTTGATGTTATCTGATCCTTATTTACTTGTGGATCAAAATTCTATCAACCTACTATATTGAAATTTACTTTCTGAAAGTCTAACCTGTACATAATTTGTTATTTGGTGATAAAATCTCCACCAATTTGATTTCCAGCAGAAAACTTCGTCTAAATATCTATCATCATCAATGTTTAACTGACTGAGTCAGTTGTAATGCGATTGACCTTCAGTTGTCCATTTTGGCATAGTTTTCACAAGCACTCAACTTTACTTGACAAGCCTTTTGTTAACCATGTTGACAATTGATCTCTCTGACTGAGTCAGTTGTAATGCGATTGACCTTCAGTTGTCCATTTTGGCATAGTTTTCACAAGCACTCAACTTTACTTGACAAGCCTTTTGTTAACCATGTTGACAATTGATCTCTAAGTTAATCATGAAGCTACGTCAGAGATAGTGCCACAAGGTTCCGGCACTCTCCAAGAACTCTAGCATGCTTACAATTTTCGATTACTTTCGTTGACATAAATATATGGATGATGAACTGTTGTAATTTTAAGAAAATTTGCTTTAACATAACTCTTCCCTATGCAGATACTTTTGTTTTAAGTGTATGAAGGTATATTTTCTAGAAAAATGTTTCATGCTTAAGTCCAACGAACCAGTAAATAAATACAAGACTTTTTTCTAGGATAAAGTTATAGTAAGCCTTTGAAAAAAAAGTTTGATAAACTCTTTATCGGTAGCACGTGTCCTAAGAACAGTATAGCTTAACAATTTATTATTAGTAACTATACTAGGAGTGGTAGAGACTGCTAAAACGAACTCAAGTCATGTTGAGGCTAAACTTATGGAGATGAAAAAATAGTCAAAATAAGAAGAGCTCTGATGGATTGCAATAAAATAATTTCTGTAATTTCAAAATTTCAGTACCTACAATATACGAGGTGAGTTATTTTAGTTTCTTAAAAATTTAAAACTCGAAGATTGTTAGACTTGGTTTTTACCAAGTGCTCAATTTATGTTTGTGTTGTTTTGACGCCGCCGTTTTATGCTAGATTATTGAAAGTAACTAAAAGTATCTGCGCAACGAACGCGAAAATAATATACTTAGTGGAAGTAAGTTATTGCTTATTAATAAAAAGTGGAGCAGATCTGGAGGAAAACCAGGCTCGAATAAGGAAACGTCCGGTTATGTTTTTTTGCCAATAAGTAGGAAGTTGGGTCCCCCCCACATTCCGACACATTGGTGCTGCGGATGTAAACGGGAAGGGGAAGGAGAAACGACATATTAAATGTATGGGAAAATGATTTTTCGAAGATAATTCGGAGGCGACGATGTGACGAAAAAAATCTTCAGACCAAAAATGATGAACCCATGAAAATAAGAATATTTTATTCTCAACCTCATCGACATCAGACCATTGATTCGCGAGATATCGCGAATCCAAGGTGAAAAAAAAAATATAAAAATTGAATTCATTTTTTATCATGAAGGAGTGGCGTTGAAGACTCAATTTTTTTTTAATAGAAGGGTATTGGTAGAAATTTTGTTGGGCTGCGGGCGGTGGGATAATTAGGAGGGGAGGGAGAAGGGGGAAAACGAAAATATTTCACATGCTGATAACTCCTCGTGTAATTGACCTATCACGATCAGACCGACGTATATTTTTTTATTTGCTGCAAGATAGCACTCGCATAAAATAATTTTTTTGGCACGAAGGGAAAGGGTGGGGGAAAAAGCCACATTCTTCTGCTCGGCCTCTCCGAGATTCTCTTACCTGCCATTGTTTTTAGACATGCGCTGCATCCCGAGAAAGCAGAGATAAGCTGTAGCCGAGCTGTAAGAGCGCGACTCCGGATTGATAATCAGATCAATGATGATCACGATGTATGAAAGCGACTAGCCACAGCATGAGAACCGAGAGCGCAATTTGTTTTTTCATCCCTGAACGTTCAAGGTTCAAGAAGAAAAACGAATTTCCTAAATCGGTTCATAATCGAGCGAGATACGGGCGATCGAGCATTTAAAAGTTTTTCAGAGAGCGCCGTTCACGAACGCGCGCCACGCATGTGTGAGTTCGAGAGGAGAGAGAGAGCAAGCAAGCTCCGCGCCTGGCCGCTCACCTGTTTTCATTCCGTTTTTTCTTTCTTAAGTCGCGCGCGCGAGGGATGTATGTGAGCCACGTATTCTCGACACGGCGAAATGAAAAGAAAAATGTTTTCCCGAAATTTTGATCCCGGCTCGAACCCACCCCCCCCCCTCTCCACTTCTCTCCGTTCTCCCCCTATACAGCAAAAACTTTACCGGCCTCTATCCCCCTTCCTAATCATTTTATCGCGGTCTGGCCGGGCGGAAATTAAACGTTAATAAAAAGGCTATACAGTGGCGAGAAGGATTTTCCCCTACCCTTTTCCTTCGTGCTAAAAAAAACTGTTTGATGAAACGTGCAATTTTTATTTCGCGCACCAAGCGTTTGTTCACAAAAAAAACAAACATTTTAAATGGGAGTGCTATCTTGTAGCAAATAAAAAAATGTACGTCAGTCTTAATTACACGGGGGGTTATCAGCATGTGAAATATTTTCGTTACCCCCCTCTCCCTTCCCTTCTAATTATCTCTCAGCCTCCGGCCCAACAAAGTATCTGCCAATACCCTTCTATTAAAAAAAATAAGTCCTCAACTGCACTTCTTCATGATAAAAAGTGCTTTAAATTTTTTGCACATTTGATTCGCGATATTTCGCGAATCAATGGTCTGACGTCGATGAGATTGGGAACAAAATTTACTTATTTTCATGAGTTCTTAATTTTTGGTCTGAAGATTTTTTTTCGTCAGATCAAAAGCCGCCGAGTTATCTTCGAAAAAACCATTTTTCCATATATTTCATATGCCGTTTCCCACTTCCCTTCTTTGACATCCGCGGCGACCGCGGCACCAATGTGTCGGAATCTGCTTCTCTATAAGATGTGTGTGTGATCTCAGCAGTTTTCTAGTAGATATTAGCAGCAGCATATTAGAACCTCATTAGCCATTAACTATCAACAAGGCTGTTAAAATCTAGGCCTGTCCCAAGCTTCATAAATTTTACGTTAGCCGCATTAGTACCAAAAATGAGGAAGATTGCTTTAGAAGATTATTTAAGCATTATAGGTGGCGTTGTGGAATTTTGGTTCCACTTATTCCTATTAATGGTCCTAAGTTCTGTGACGATTTTATCTCTGCTGTGTCTGAAATATACATAAAGGTCGATTTGCTATTTTATGTAAAGCTTAGAAATTATGTTTGTTTACTCTCAGAAGGCATGATAGAGACAATAGCCCAGTAACTGAAGGGTTTCGATTCTCAAAAATTCTCAGCAAGCTGAATTTTTACATACACCTTCGTTATAAATAATGTGTAAAAGTCCCCATCGATAATATCGTGTACGCTTCAAAAGTTGTACGGGGGTCAAAGGTAAAAAAATTGGTTTCACGTTAATATCTCGCTTGCTTATGATTGGACAATAATTTTTGCAGTTACAAAAATTGTCGATAGGGAAATGCTCTATAAAAAAGGTTCTTTACTTTTTCCATGTAGGAGCTACCGTTTCCATACGCCGCACAAAGAGTCAACATGATAAAATAGTGCTGAAATAGTGATGCATTCGTTTCCCGACCACCTTCGAGATACAATGTAAGGCGCGTTTTTTTACATGGTTTTCCCAATAGGCCTAATCCATATCTTAGTCATGATAGGTAGAAAATCAACACTCCTCTTCTTCACCCTCTTCTACCGGGAGGAATGATTGTTCTTCTGCATTTACTTTACTGTCGCCATCGTCAATTTCCTCAAAAAGGTTTGTTCCTTCGTATTCAAAATCTTGCGGGTTGATATCTTCAGACGTATCTGACGAATCATCAATGGGAGGTGCATTGAGGTAGAAGAGGATGAAGAAGAGGAATGTTGATTTTGTACCTATTTTGACTAAGACATGGATTAAGCCTATAGGGGAAACCATGTAAAAACGCGCCTTGCATTCTACCTCGAAAGTGGTGGGGAAACGAATGCATCACTACTGCAACACTATTTCATCAAGTTGACGCTTTGTGCGGCGTATAACGTGTAAACAGTAACTCCTACGTGGAAAATGTAAATAGTCTTTTTTATAGAGCATTGTCGACAACTTTTGAACTGGAAAAATTATCGTCCGACCAATAGCAAACGAGATATTAACGTGAAACCAATTTTTTTTACCTTTGGTAGTAGTGAAAATCTCGGGTCATACAGTAGTGCCAGATGGCAGTGGATAGGGCCCTGCTGTTTGACTCGGGGGGCTTCACTAGCGGCTGCCAACCTTTTCTGCCGGGAAAAGTCAAGCCACGGAGCGCTGCTGGGAGAAGAAGGAGGATTGAGGACTCCGACAGTTCGGGCACATACCAAGTTACACATCCACACACACACCATTACACACACACATTTAAACACAGGTTCCGTCCCCCCCAAAATAACAGAGCAAAATAAGGTCTAGTAGGAATGAACGGTTGAGGGGACGACAGGGGGTAGGTAAAAAGGGCCCATTTGTGGCCTACTTGCCAGGCACCAGGCCTCCCCCAATAATTACTACTACTACTACCTTTGATCCCTGTATAACTTTTGAAGCGTACACGATATCGATGTGGACTTTTTACACATTATTTATAACGCTTAGATGAAGGTGTATGCAAAAATTCAGCTTGCTGCGAATTTTTGAAAAACAACCACTTGTTTCCTCCTTAAGTAACTGGGCTATAAATAAAGTTTGGTCGGTTACTCGCATTAATGAAATCAGTATTTAAAAATATCATATTTTTAGGACATAGCTACAACCTGTCTTCACCGAAGAATCCAATAATTTATTGAATATCTCAAAACGATTTATGTGGAGCAACCATACCTTCAGTTTTTATAGTACTATGGTCATTAGGAAATAGCCACTTTATTTCACTCATTGATTTAAACCCCGCACTAGTTCGTTAATGAATGTCATTACAGCACTAGTGCAATAATGCGGAATTTATGGAAGAAATCTGAAAGAATAAATAGAAAACAAACTTTGAGGCCAAAAACACAACAAACTTCATTAATATCAACACAAGTCTAGTGAATTAGGTAGAACTATTACAGTATTACACCACCAAGCTAATCTATATCCTAACGCATTCTTAAATAATCCAAACTACTTTTAAGACTAGCATTCTTGAAATAAGAAGTTATTGTGCTCGTATATCCGCAAGAATTCTTAAGTCACAACCTTAGTTTACTTCTTTTAATCATAACTAATTATTGATTTTAGAATAGTACCTCTACTTCGGCCAAGAAATATTTCAGACTACATTCAATACTAATTTATACTTAATCTAAGATTTCATTTATTCTATTGAAAAATACACATTGTTACTTTCTGTTATTTAACACTTGTTGTAAAAAGAGTTTAATTTCGCTTAACAACTGTGTAATTTAAATATAACTCTTGAAGTCCACGTCAAAATAATAATTTTAATTTTCAAAATGCAAGTTTACTTTTCATTTTAAGAGAAACTTTAATAGTTTAAAGAAAACTGTAAATAAAATTATATATGGTTTTCAATTTTGACTTTTTATTTTTTTAAAGGGGAAAAATGAATCGTGGAAGATTATACAATCAGTTTATTAAACTGCTAATGTTTTTTTCTTAATTTTGAATATAGAAACCGCGTAAAATTGTCAATTTTATGCAAGTAGCGTGTGCAGTCTTAAGAGAGTTTAAAACTGTTTAAATTTTTCTCTAAATATGAATATTTGTCATCAAAAATATGTTACAAAATACACAATATACAATAACAAAGTGTTTTCGTTAACTAAGTAACAGTATTTTTATATTCTACACGAAATATTTAAAATAGCCAATATACAGAGAGCGGCACCCAAGTACGTACACGGACGAATTTATGGGTATCTACAAATTTCATATTCACATCTGCTCAGCAGATTGAATACAGTATGATACAAAGGAAAGTAAATGGTGGTGGCTCGATCTAGATGGCTGTGACTTATCGCATGCTATATGAATGTACATACATTTATCCCACTTTAAGCAGAAGCGTATAAACGTTTGTTGTGTAGATATTTTACATTGTTAATTTAATAAAATGGATGGTGGTTACCGAAATAATAATCTCGAGGAGTTGCAGTTGAAAATCGTAAACGCTTTCGAACGAATTAGCCCAAATATGTTCTTAAATGTCAGAAAGTTTTTATGATCGATTTGTTATTGTTCAGTTCAAGAAGGGGCCCTATTTGAACATTTATTATAATTCTTTATTTTTCGTTTCAGAATTTTGTTATTTTAATAATGTATTTTATATTAAAAACATTCTTTTATAGCGTTTCTTAGGGCCGAGCCATTTGACTAGATTAGATGCTGTGACACACGTATACATTGTGAATTGAATAATTGAACATGCGTCCACCCTCCAACGAACAACAACGTAGTACTGAGTCAGCTGAGTCTATGACTGCCTGACTAATAAATACCCATAAACGCTGGGATCACACGTGCGTGATCTGCAAGTTGGTTGCTGCCCATTTATTTCGCAAGTAAACGCGGTCCGATGTATGCACTTGCTTGCCGCTTACTGTACCGGGTATTAAACTATACTAAATATTTTAGATGTTAGATACTTCTAATGAAAATAGATACAAAATCCAACAATTTTGCCATCTAGGTGACGTAAAGGAAAATTCAAAATATATTTCTTTTTAATAAAAATTTAACTAAAAGCCTCCAAGACCACTATCTATAGGACAATAAAACACCACTATAATTATTTACACAATAAAAATGCGATCTTAATTAATTTGTAAAGTAAAATATAACAAAATCTACTAAAGATTCCAGAGAGAGAGCCCCCAGACCTAAGTCATTTCAACAAAGCTAAGATGTTCGCAATAAATGTGCAATATGTAGGTAAAAACGCATGCGTACTTGCTTTTACGTTAAAGTAGCATAACTGGTTTTTATATATGTTTTACACAATATTATTAAGAATCAACATTATTGCTAAACGCTTTAAAGCTGGAGAAATTAAAATCAATTTTTTAATTAAGCATTAAAATATTATTGAATGATTATTAAAAAATTCCATCAAGACAAATAAACAATTAAAATGGCCATCCAAATAATACATATAAAATTCAGGCTTGCCACCATAACGTAGGTACATCAATTTTTTTTTCAGCTTTAAAGCTTCTGGCGGAAGTTAGGACCCACGGAAAGCGTCTGGAAATAATAAATGTTCGTTCTTAATAATATTGTGTAAAACATATAAAAAACAGCTAAGCTATTTTAACGTAAAAGTATACGT
Organism: Leptura quadrifasciata; assembly: GCA_963675555.1. Classification (NCBI taxonomy): domain Eukaryota; kingdom Metazoa; phylum Arthropoda; class Insecta; order Coleoptera; family Cerambycidae; genus Leptura; species Leptura quadrifasciata. The sequence goes on along the minus strand of OY776673.1, from coordinate 191,735,992 downwards.
TTTTACTTACATATTACACATTTATTGTGATTCTCCATATTTAAGGCGTCTGGCGGAAGTTAGGGCCCACGGAAAGCGTCTGGCAAGAATGTTTCTTCTTAATAATGTGTAAAACATACATAAAAACCAGCTATCCTACACATTTTTTGTGAACATCTTAGCTTTGCTGAAATAACGTAGGTGTAGGGGCTCTAGAATCTTACTCTATGATGTTCGTATTAGGTATTTCAGTTGCTAATCGAGCCGAAATACATCTCGTACAAAATAAAAATAAAAAATGTAAAAGACGTGATTCGAACCCTCAACCTCGTGGGTGAGAATCGGGCAACTCAACCACTACACCATGGATTGCTGTTAATAAAATTACATACTTTTTGCTATATGAACGTAATAGTAAGATGTTTTCATTTACCTTTAATACCTATTATCTGTAAAAGTCCCCCCCCCCCCCTCCCTCCAAAGTACTCGATACGTTTTTACCTACATCTTACACATTTACTGTGAAAATTTCAGCTTTGCTAAAATGACGTAGGTCTGGGGGCTCTGGGATCTTGGACTATACAGAACAATTAAACAGATGACTATTTGTCGATACTTATAATATAGTGACGCTGTTTATACTTTTCTCATAAAAGTAACGTAATTAGAATAGCACACAGAAGACCAGAATTATTAAACTGACCTTCAAATACTGAAATCGACAATTCCAATTTCCGATATTTTAATAACTTATTCATCATTTTTCGGCAGGACACATTACTATTTCACAGTCCATATTTTTTCCTTTTCATATGTAACTTTATATATTATTATTGAACATATAGTTGAAATCACGAATGTTGTCATTCACGTCATCAATTTATGTACCTATCAACGACATGCAATTTTTCTATCTTTGCAAATACAAAGTGCAGAGGACGTGAATTACAGAAGGTCACATCTGCTGAGACTACGATAGAAGTTCCGAGCTTTACGATGCGTTTTACAAATGAATATTACAAGCGTTAATCGTAGCTGCAATCAACGTTGAGCATTCTGTCAGTTCTCTGTTAACTCAGTAGCGTGCAGTGGATAAAAGAGCGAATGCAGTAGCCAGGAACATGATGGTGAAATTAAATGAGTGCTTTAATCAGGAAAAACGTAACAGTTGTTCCCTGTTACCTTTTTCGAGAAATCCATGAGGTGAATTATAAAATTAAATGCAGTAACAGATGTTAAAATTCATAGTATCGCATGCCATTATTGTTATATTTTCATTACAAAATACTTGTCTTTTGCATACCTTGATACTCACATGCGTGTCATTCTGTGTGACCTTGAGATGATTTGATTCGAAAATTAAATGATGATGACGTGAATGACAACATTCATGATATAAGCTGTATACTTAACGTGCAATAGATATGTTATATCTGGTTGTTTGTTAAAGGCAGGTTTTTAGCTCTTTTGCACCCCTGCGAGATTCACTTCTTTCAACATTGAATACCAACTATTGGATTAATAGCATAATTTTCCAAACAAAGTTGTTTATAGTCTTATTCCAAGAGTGTTACTCTCGTGTCAAAAATACTGCGAAATTTGAATAATGTAATACTTAAGGTAAATTTTTGATATCTACTTAAATTAAACATTTATAAGAATTTACACCAAAATATTCTTATACTTGAATGAATTAAATTTATTGATTAGAAAAAAATATTACTTTTAATATCACTCAGATAGTGTGAGAGAAAATAGTTCAAGTTCACAAAGCTTGTCGTTAGTGTCGTGTTTGTTTGACTTGAAGGAAATGGTATATTGATTTATATTGAGTGAAAGTGACATCGGCTGTTCTTGCCAGACTCTGATACATCCTCGACACAAAAAAAACCGCTTTAGTCCACATATAACACAACATACGTTGAATATGAATTAAATAAATAATTATTTACTTGAAACATCAGAAAATCATGACATTTCTTACTCATTTCAGACGGTTGTGGGTTGTCATTGACAACGGAAGTAAAAGTACTTTTTCCTTCGCTCGAGCGGACTTTTACTTCCGTTGCTAATGGCAACTCACAGCTAAATTTTTATCTTTATTTTTTTATAGCTAATCGACGTTTGAAGAAAAAATATATCTTATTAGGAGTAAAAGCCACTTTTGTGACTCGTCTGTAATTGCCGGACTCACTCCGTTCGTCCAGATAACCTACAGGCTCGTCACAAAAGTATCACTTTTACTCCTAATAAAACAAGCTTTATTTTTTTATAGCTAATTAACGTTGAAGAAAAAAATGCCTTATTCGGAGTAGAAGCCACTTTTGTGACTCGACTGTAACCTACAGGCTCGTCACAAAAGTATCACATTTACTCGTTGTAAAACGATATACTATTATTTACTGCCCAGAGAAATGACAATTTAAGTTCACGAAATAGTGTTTTATCTCGGCTTTATCTATAACTACTTGGATAAGAACCTATTAATATGATTCATTAACATTTACTCTTGTTACATAATATAGTTCATTACAGTACTAGTGGTGTAATGAACTCATTACATAACACATTTATACTGGTTGGTGGCTACAGCATTAAATTATTGCAAAAATTCTTACTTCGATTTTGTGTAAAAATACTGACTTTTCATGTATCAAAGCAGTTAGATAACATTTTGTAGTCACATGTAGGATATATGTTTATTGTTTATAAAAATAATTGAACTCGATTCGGTCTACCTCGTTATGCAATCCTTTGTACTCGCATTTTAATAATGCCTGTTATTCCACCTATGATATAAATAACTGTTATGAAATTAGTAAGGAACTGAAGGATAAGTTAAAGACCTATCTAAAGAATCAAAGCCAGTCTTTGAATACTTCTGAAGAACTGATCAGCTCAACGTTCGATGACCACGACAGGAAGTGCTTCATGGGACAGTGACCTTGAAAGGGAGCATTCTACTATTTTTTTTAATTCGCACTTCCTCCGTCATCAAAATTCATTAAACTTACTGTGATTAGAGACCAAGAGCTACTAAATTTTTAAATGGGTGTCTGAGAATCTCCTTCAACTTTTATGGTGCGTAGTTCTGTTTAAGAGTACCCTGCGCAGGTACCGGGTCCTGGCGGTGGGGGCGTTTTCGTAAGAATCAGCAAAAACGTAGCGTATGTTGCCTTTTACCTTTGCAAAAAATCCATGAGGTGAATTGTAAAATTAAATGCGACCACGGATGTTAAAATTCATTGTATCGCATGCTGTTATCTCGAATAGTGTGATTTATCGAAGGCTGCAGATCATCAATTTCTAGGATCATGTTTACAAACCCTTCACTAATTTATTGTTTCTTGAAACCGTGACAAGTTGAAAAATTCGAAATTTTCTGGGATTGATGAAATTTCGAACACTATTAAAAATTATTGATATGTTTAAAGTTCATCTTCTCATTTATGTAATCAGTATGTTGTTTATATCAAGTCACATCCTGAAAAATTGATAATATCCAAAATATTTTTAAAAAAAGGGCGACTCAAACTTATCAGTAATCAGCTTTGAATCGGTAATTAATTTAAGATTTCTTACTGTTTACAATACACGTTACAATATCCAATATGATTTACAAAACAGAAGTATAAACTCGGCACTTAGCAGGTTTATAAATAAAATGATAAGTGCACTGGACAAATAAATTGCAATGGGGCTATTTGTAGATTTCTTAAAAGCATTTGTCGAACATTCCCTACTATTAAACAAAGTTAAAAATGTATGGAGTTAGTGTATATATTTGCCAAGTCGTCTTCAAGAAGTAAAAATTAAAGATTCATCCTTCAGCCTAAAGGAGTTCCAGGGGGTCCAGCATTATTCATCATTTTCTTTAACGATATAACGACATATTAAATCATTTAGAATATAAGCAGTTCATAGTAGTGTAATATGTCGATGATACTGATAATATAGTTAAGTGTAAAAATATGTGTCTGATGCGGAATGTCGTGGCTATTCTAATGTTCGCAACAATCAAAAAGAATTTGTAGAAACGAATTATGCATAAACCATGAAAAGAAAAGAGCTATCACAGTTGTTTTAAAAACATCACAATCTAGCCTTAATGTAAACGACATCTTATATGCACTGAGAGAAAAATATATTAACCGTTGTTAAAAATTTAATAACCTTTGCATAAAACTTCAGTTAATTAGGGGACAGGCAGAGTCATTTGCTATGGTTCTTAAAGCCATTTTCCTAAAAACGACCTGACCCAATTTTTACTTAATAGAAGGGTATTGACGGATATTCTGTTGAGCCGGAGGCTGGGGGCGGTGGGATAATTAGGTGGGGAGGGAGAGAGGGAAAACGAAAATATTTCACATGCTGATAACTTCCCGTGTAGGCCTATCGCGATCAGACCGACGTACATGTTTTTATTTGCTACAAGATAGCACTCGCATAAAATGATTTTTTTCACAAACCAACGATTAGTGAGCAAAATAAAAATTGCACGTTTTTTTGAAACAGTATCTTTACTACCCTTTAGCTCCCTTCCTAATCATTTTATCGCGTTCTGGCCGGGCGGAAATTAAACGTTAATAAAAGAGCTGGCTAAGTTGCCAAAAAGATTTTTCATCCACCAACTGTTTGGAAAAAAACGTGCAATTTTTATTTCGCGCACCAAGCGTTTGTTTGCGAAAAAAATAATTTTATGCGAGTGCCATCTTAGTTGTATCATGTGAAATATTTTCGTTTTCCCCCTCTCCCTCCCCTCCTAATTATCCCACCGCCCCCAGCCTCCGGCCCAACAGAATATCCGCCAATACCCTTCTATAAATAAAAATTGGGTCCTCAACTCCACTCCTTCATGATAAAAAATAAATTTTAATTTTTGCACCTTGGATTGGCGATATCTCGCGAATCAATGGTCTAACGTCGATGAGGTTGGGAGCAAAATTTGCTTATTTTCGTTGATTTCCCTTTTTAATTCATCGTTAAACCTCTGACAATTCGTGTTTGATGTTAGTCATGATATACATATGTGGCGAGAGGATAATAGGTAGTCACTTTGCATGCGCGAAAAGTAGTTCACTTCATTTACTCTTTGCATATGTGAACCTTTTTTTTTAATATTTAACGTGGGCCTATTTCCGCTACTGAGGCCTAACACCGACGCCTGTAGACGAGCTACCCCCAATCAGGAATTTTGCCGAATCTCTTCTTTTTTGAGAGTAGGGGTGTTTTACTTGCCTAACATTTAATAGACAAGGGACCGATGGCTTTACATCCCCTCCGAAGGATGGTATATCTCCTACACAATCCTCGCCTAATATTGCTTAGCTTCCGCGCATACATATACAAGCCGCTGGAAAATGTGAGGCGAGGACGCGATGTTTCATGTAAACACCAACACGCCTCTTTGGATGGGAAAAATAATAGATTTTTGCTTCGATCGCTTAGCTTGAGACTCCTGAGGCCGTCGATGCACTTTATTTGTAGATTAGAGAAGGGGGGGGGGGGTTACACTTGAAGATGTTGGACAGGGCCAAAGCTACGCCCTGTAATGTAGTTCGCACTGACTCTAAATTTAAAAGTTTTTATCACTGTATTTATAAAAAGTGTCGGTGGAAACCAACACCCTGTATATTAAGCGTTTGGTGCTTTAGATACTTTAAAGTTTAATTGGAAAGTTAAAAATCACTTTGGTTTAATTTTGAGTTTTTGTCAGGTGAAATTACAATATCCTGTATATGGTTTTCTGAAGTACAACTGTGTTGGAATGTCAAGACTGGTTTCTAATTAATTTAATTGGAAATTTTTTGTTTTTTGTAGACACTTCTTGATCACCCTGTATGTAATGATAATAATAAATACATTTATTGTGTAAAGAAAATATAATAAATTACACAAAGGGCAGTGAGCTCAACATAGTTGATTTTCAGCCCACCTCCGTAATAATAGACGAAAATACACGTGGACAAATTTATTTCGATTTTTGTTACAGTTACTAAAATGGTAACTCTTCGACAATAAGAATTCTGGCCTTTGAAAAATTTAATTGAGTTCGTAGATTGGTTTAAAAATCACTTAAAATTAATGCGCGGAAGCAGGTTTTTTGTTTAATGTAGGAGATGCGCTGAGGCAGTCTGAAAAATTCACTTAATTTATTGCGCAAGGTCAGAATAGATTTATTTGTTGAATGCTCTTAAAGCTAGGGCACTAGGTGCGAAATAGACGTTTTTAACTTGGGGTCACCAAGGAAGCCGTCGCGGAGTTTTTCAGAAAATGAAATAAAGCAGGAAATAGGAAGTTAATTAGCCGTCGAAAACCGAAAAAAGTTATTTCGGAAATCTCCGGATATTCTAGTATGATCACTAATTACAATTTTAAACACTATTTAGTTTAAAAGGAAACTATTTCACTCGCGATACTTCCGAAACAGAACTTGCATTCGCGAGGGGACTTTTATATGATTAGGAACTGTTGCGTTTTTCGCGCCCCGCGAGTCTCGCACGAACGTTTTCTCGGTCTGGAAAAATCTGGATATTGCTGCGTGCGGGCGAGGATGACTCATCGTTGCGTAAAATTGTGCAACATTGTGCAATACTGTAAAAAAGATGCATTTTTTTAATGAAACCTATATGAACGTGTTGGGCATAAAAAGAGGGATTTTTTTATATAAGATTTATGTTCGTATCGTTATTGGTTGAAAAGTTACTTATAATTTTGTATCGATAATTTTGCGAACTTATCGGATTACCTCGCAATACAACGTCTTAAAGTTACGCACTTATAGTTCAAGTAGGAAGAAACTGAGACATAAAAGACGTAACAAAAACGGCGGTATAATTATGTCGTAAAGTTTTTGTTGCGTTTTTTATTTACTGGGATCTATTTATTTCAACTAGCGCCATGGCCCGCGGCGATAAGTATTATGTCGTAAAGTTTTTGTTGGGTTTTTTCTGTCTCGGGAATTTATTACTTGAACTATACTATTAAAGTGGATATAATTTGCGTGGTGGTGCCGGCATGGTAAGCTGAAGCGAACGGAAACGATGTTTTAAGAATTGAGAAGGTTACAGATGTTGTATACGGGGGGCGATGAGAAAGTAAGGATGATAGAAATTAACTAAGAATTGATAAAGTTTACGAATGTCGTATACGGGTCGATGAGATAGTAAGGATAATGAAAATTAACTAAGACTTGAGAAAGGCTGCGAATGTTGATACGGGGGCGATGAGAAAGTAAAAATTTTTTGGAAGGAATTCAAAATGTTCTGACCGGCTATTTGGTGAATATATTGAAGGTGATCTTTGAGTATACAGGGGCGGTATTTTTTAGGCGATTATTTTATAATGTCGAGGCTGTGAAATTTATATTTTAAACTTTTCTATTTATGAATTTGGTGACGGATTATGATTATTTGAAAATTATCGAGTAACTGATTTTTTTCAGAATTCGTTTTAAAAAAAAATGGTTTTTTGACAAAATAAAATTGAACATTTCACGTATTTTGATACGCCGAGTTTATCGGCGTAGATCCCAGATCCCAAAGTGACAGCAATTTCGAGTAACTCACGAAAGTGCGACAAATTGTATTTTTTTGCATTTTATTTTGGGTTATACAAAAATGTTGAGAGTTTTCTTACATATATACGCCCAATCAGTTGGCACTAGATCCCGAAAATGGCCTTGCTGACAGGAAACTTATAGTCCCAAGTGCTCGTGACCTCTATATAACAGTCTTCCTGTAAGGCTAGAAAATTATACAGTGATGAATTAAAATACACTAAGCATGAAAACGATGACCTGGCAGGCATCAGCCCTGCACATCCGCACGGTGCATGTTGACGTATTCATTAGATATATCCTAAGGTATGTCGGTTTTTCAACAGCCTTCCGTGGTGTAGTGGTTAGATTATCTGATTATCACGCGTGAGGTTGAGGGTTCGAATAAACTTTTTTCAGTGACAAGTTTATTTTTGAAATTTTTTTAACACTTCCAAAAATATAAATGCTGATGATGAGAAGAGCTGATGCCTGCCAGGTCATGATTTTCATGCTTAGTGTATTTTAATTCATCACTACACAAATTTCTAACCCTACAGGATGGCCGTTATATAAAAGGTTAACGAGCTCTCCGTCTGTTACCGTGGTTTTAAGTCTGATGAAATAATGACAACATCTGACGTTCCTCAGGGGTCTGTTCGGGGACCCTCTTTATTCATAATATTTATGAATGACTTTTATGACCTTTTTAAGCAAACTTAATCCTTTTGAATTTACTTACGTTTTAAATGATACTCGCCTATCTAGGTGTAGATAATTTAAAAATCTTCGACAGTAAGTTAATCTTTAACCATCACGTAAATGGCATAGTGGCCAGTTCTTACAGAAACTTATATTTTATATTTTGTGGTTAATAACGTCTTGATATTGCTGTTCAACGCATTTGTCAAATCAGAATTAAAATACGCTTCCATAATATGGAGTCCAGAGTACACCGTACGTTTTAGTGTTGATAAAACGTAAGGCATTTTTAACAGAATTAAGCATTCTGTAATTCACTTACTAAAAATGTTTTAGGTACAAATATTTTATGTAATCTGTATTTATCTTAAGAAGTTAAGTAACAATGTTTATTCTTCTCTACTCTGTAATTTGATTTATTATTTCTTTGGCTAGATGTATTCTAAGTAAATAATTTTTAAAAATTTCTTGCAATGTAATACGGGATGAGCTTGCTTCAAAATAAAAAATAGTCGATTTATAGATAAGAGAGTAATAGAATAACAGTAGGTTTCTTTCGATCATAAATAAGCAAATTTGATGACTAAATTGCATTATTAAGATGCGGTCGCAAAAAAATTATTTTGTTACATATCTAAAATTATTTTCAAACTTTATTTTCTTGTACATTTTTAATAAAGGCACTTTTAATTTTTCAGCGAATAAGCTCTATCTAGATATACTAAAGTATAAGTTATAGCCATCGTTACAGGTTTAATAGACCAACAAATAGACAAAATACTTTTGCCTACTAAACTTACACTACTCTTCACCTACATCCATAAACCTACTTCACGAACGTCAACAGGCCATGGTTTATTTATTTTACTAAGTCTCGTTTCACTTGGCTACCGTCACACTCATCATCAAGTATCTTGGGAAGTTTGCAAACTTCCTGTGACCCGCTTCTGGATCATATCAAAAACACTCTGAAGTGGAGGGTGTTACAGATAATTTATGAAAAATTTCGCAGGAACTTGGCTCGAACCTGCATTGTTGGGTTCGACCAGTTTGCACGTCCCGCCGTCTTCGACAAAATAGGTATCAATAGTACGAATGCTTTTTTGTATAAATTTGCTAGAGTAATTTCTGCATTTCGTCTCACCTTGCAGTATTTTGATAGCAGCGTTCTTATCTGGGACCTCACGTAACCGATGAGGTGAAATTTTTGGCCTGTCAAATCTTTATACCTACTACAAGAAGTATTAGAATTGTAGTTGAGGATTCAAAACAGCATTGAGGTGACTTCTATAAGTTTCTACTTAGGTTGTGGTCAGTATTTAATCAAGTTTTTATGAGTTTTTAAACTACGTAAAAGTATCAATGGCATCCGTCTAATATGGAACCATAAAATCGAGAAAAATTTAAGATTATATATTCTCTAACTGAAATAATAGTCGTTTTTTCTTAAGAAAACTAACAAATTTCTGTGATTTTAAGTCTTAAATTAGTTTCAATGTTCTACAATATGCAGCGTCAAAAAACGTAATCCATTTTACAATCTTTAGTTGCTTAGCTTAAATAAATACTTAAATACTGTTATTTTCTTTTTCAAATACTTTTAGTGCCGCTCATGAGCGACAGTAAAAAACTTTTAATGCCGTTCAGATGAAGTATCAGGAAAATAACAGTTTAATTTCGCGAAATTTGTCATGTAAGTCATTTTTTGACGTTTGAATGAAGAAAGTTATTTAACAGTGGGTGGGTATTAACTACATTTATAATATCGCCAGAGAAAATAGTCTGGAGCTAATGTCGACGGTAACCTCTAGGCCTTGGTAGTTTCTATCGAGTACCTTTTATATGTAACCAATCATGTTGGAAAATGTTGTTTCAAAATTGCAATGGAAATTGCTGTAGTGCCTGCCCGAATGGTCATTATTACGCATTTATAAAATCTTTGATTACAGATTCGCTTAGATCGGTCTGTTAGTTTTAGTAGAATACACATTTTAGGTAATTACGTGTTACTGCAAGTTGAAACAGTATATTACATAGCGAGCATGAAAAGCGAAACTTAACACATGAGCGGAAATCATAGAAGACACTTTCCATCGAATTGTGTATTATATTTTTTCTAGGACAAGAAAACAAAGCTACTTTTCATTTAATACACAAATTTCGTTCCGTTACTGGTAATAGATTTAACGACTTATTTGCTGCTTAGATGACATTCGTTGGAATATATTCCGTAAACTTGTAACTATTTGAGTCAGTATTCATATTTTAATAGCGAAATTGTTCAGGTTATGATTATATATAATTTTAATAAAGTGTTGTCAAAATATAATATTTTATCGTTGACACGTCTGCAGAGCATGGCCAACTTACTCGATCAACTTGCCAGACGCCTCTACTGAACTACGCGCTGTGGTTTAACAGCGTTTACTGTTGATATTTTCCTAAACATGCGTAAGACTGTTAGGAAAATAGTTAAAACAGAGTTATCGCAGATAGGTGCTGTATTTTCTAGAACGTTATTTGACGTCTAAGCACGCGCATATTCCTTCAATTTACTGTAAACGTTATTTTTTGGGCAATTGTCACAAGAAATGACGTTTATCGGATCTGACAGCATTCTCTAAGTGTCATCTCTTTGTACCCATTTGTCAATCTTATTTTTTTGGTCGCATGTATTACTTGAGCATCATAATATGTGGAATATGTCACGGCTTGTCAATAAACTATCTAGTGACTTTTTCATTTGTTTCCGTTACTGTCAGCCTAGTAGGCTTCTTGCAAAATGTTGTCCATGTTTCCAGTAATTTGTACGAAACGATTTTAAAAATACGTTATTTTACTTTTTGAGACAGTTGCCTAAAAAATGCAGTTCGGCCAAATGATCTTTCTCGACCTTATCCAAAGTTTGACTGGGCCTTGGTTCTGCCTCGGCCGCAAACTTCGAGTTCTGCCGAGACAGATCAACTTTACTGCCTTGATACACAAATAACTATTGTTTAATGTACTCCGTTACTTTTCAACAAATAGGGTGAGCATTTGACGTACACGTTTTGACTATCGGTAGGTCTCGTCTTGAGAAAGTTCGGCGAAATGATGTCCGATATCGATTGACAGATTTGGTTAAGTTAATTACCTCCTATAAATAGGTAAAAACATTTGCGATAACTCTTCTTTCGGAAAACCCTGCATTAGTACGTTATGTTAAATAACATTAACGTAGAACGTTTAACGTATAACTTTTTCGAAAGTGCGATAACTTATAGTCTATTTTCTTGTCTATTATGTGTTACAATTATTATTTGCTCCAATCGACCACTTTTGCTTAGCCAAAATGTTTATATGTTCAGTACCGGTAATTACCAAGTTTGCGTTATATTTCTATTTGCCGTGTAAAGTTTAAATCAAGATAACAGTGGAATTTGATATTTTGGAGTTGTAAAAAAATATCTCTCTACGCTCTAAAAATTCTCTAAGTATTTTTTTTGTTCAAAAATGAGTAGAAAACCTTAGTGCAAGTTTTGATTTAAGGAGCTGAATGCGGTGTTTCAACTTTTATTGGCCGAACATATTTGTATACCTCAGCCGTTGTCTGCCGAACTTGTTTGTACAAGCAAAAATTTTGGTTTCACGACCTTGTAATAATATATTACGTAATGAATGTTGTAAGAAGCATATTACTCACGAATGGAATGGCTCCATGAGTGCGTAATTGCTTTACAACTCGATTTATGTACTGTACTTTACCTACGGTCATATTTATGAAATAGGCTTATTAATTCTGTCATATAGAAAGGAATTAAGACGTCCAAGGGTTTTTATTGCATAAATCGCTCAATTGGTCATTTAAGAAAATTTGATCATTAATGCCTCGGAACTACTCGAGTCTACGGATCTAACACACGTAAAATGACAACAGTTATTCAGCTTCCCCATTAATGGCCTTTTTATATCCAGTGAGTGTCAAGTTGTATTAGAAGTGAAAAATTATTTGTTTTTATTCTCCTTCAGTTACATCGTTGGAAGAAGTTTTTTAATATGTTCATAGCAAACGCCAACAAGGTCCTAATGCTCTAAATCAAGGAACAGCATTCTCATAAAATAAATGGACGTGGTTCTCCTGAAATGCCAAAAACCATATTCTAGAACACAAGTGACTACATAGCACGATAGTAAGAGAACACGCTTCTCCTGTTGAATTTTAAGGGAACGAAGCGATCGCATAGGAGAATGCCTGTGGAGTTTGTCAAGTATCATTGTTAGTGGTTTCTAATCATAGTTTTATATTTTATTTTTATTCAAATGTGTCAAAAAATGCCCCTTTCAATAGAGTCGTGCCGCTTTTAATTTTCGATTTAGGGGGCGCAGTCCACGATACGCATAAAATGCCATCCTTGCTTTTTCCATCGCGGTATTAAATGCAATTTTTCGGCTACTGCCGCTTTTACATAATAACCATTTGAAAAATTCCCAAATGTGATCTAGCAACACGGCATCATCTGTTTCCTTAACGTGATTCATCATCTATGCTCGAGAGTACCGATTTCAGAGGTCAGGGTATGTGAACGATCATTTCGTGAACGTTCTCGTTCTCATACGCTCGAGAATACGGACCTAAGGAATACCTTACAAGGCGCATATAGTGCAATCGACAAACTTCAAAACTATACGTACACAAGTCACTAAGTCTAAATCTTTCTGTCTTCCCGTACATGCAAAAATTGGACGCAGGATGCGACATCTTCCATAATAAAATTTGATGTTACCTACCTATGTCATTAATTACCCACCAGCAATTTTGTTGCATTGCGTTTGTAAGTTAGCTGTGAAAATACTCTAATTAAATAGCATTTGTCAACTCGTATACATCAAGACAGTGAGTGCGAACCCTACTGAAAATGGAACTCTCAATTCCTAATGCCACATCTAGATTTAGACAAGTGTCCAGGAAGCCCTGGAGAGTGCGTTACATGCGTAGGACGAAACGACTGAGAATATGTGCTAATCTAAACCACAATTTTTTTCCCAATCTGTGTGGTTATTTAGATACATAAATTATATCCGTTTAAAAATTCATTTGATATTTTGAGAACTCGTTTATAAAAGTGTTTAGTGTTGTAGGTAGGTATTGATAATTTAACAGCCCATTATAAATAATTATCTACTAAGCAAAAAAAATTTTTAATTGCTTTAGTTTAATCATTGTAAAAAACTAATTTTGATTATTTTTTAAGTATGTAATTAAGTCAAAGAACTACATGTATTTTTGTCACCAAACATGAGACAATAGTTCTGTGCAAGAAATATATAAATTAGATTAAATTACACGACTTGAAGAACTAAAAAATAACGTAAATATGACGTGTATGTCCGACATCGATTCAATCTGGTGCAAATAGAATTAAGTTAGTGAGTTGTCCAATCAGATTTAGCACAAAAGTAGGACAATGAGAAGAATGATTAACTCTTTTGATAATTTTTTAAACAGCTTACACAATTGACTGATGAAGTTATAATTGCGCTTTTTTATGGAGGTAGTATTAAGTGAAAAAAGAAAAATTTAAATTAGTTACCAAATTATTTAACGTATTTGTATTATGAGAATAGTAAATGTTTATAACTTTGTAGTGTCATAATAAAATAAATAATGTACATATTAGTGGTTTTTTATTTACATGAAAACTGCAACTTACTAGTCAAACAAAGAAGAAAGGAGGCAAGAAGGTCGTATTATCTCATCATTATTACAGTGTGATAATCTGGTAATCGTATAGGTATAGTAGACCTAAAAGATTTAACAGACATAAAAAATTTAACAAAAAAAAAGGGCACTGTCTTTATAGCTTACCGACACACGTTCCGCGTAGTAAACAAATGTACTTTGAGGATATATACGAGACTGTTTACATTTCCACATTTAGCACAAAAAGTTAAATTGAACGCTGCCACTTAAAGTGCCGCGTTTTTTGCTTTAGGATTCCGGTCGGCTTGTAGGTATAGCAAAAAAAGTGGCACTTTGAGGGGCTCGCTTCAGTATAACTTTTCGTGCTAATTAGGGAAATGTAAACAGTCTCGTATATGTTTCTTCCCAACTATAAGTGGGGCAAATATACCTTTGAATTTTTATTATGCTAAAGATCATTAGTTGTCTAAATCTTACTAAATATAAGTCGGATAATTATTAAATCGTATTGTATTCATGTGAATGTTCACATAATCCATCATATTTATTTATTACTTGTATAAGCTTTCAAGTAAGAAAATTCTGTAACTGTTTTCCCCGATCACTCCTACATTACCCTCTTCTAACTGGACCTTCCAATTATCGTTTTATGTATAGTTCAAGCAGGAAGAAACTGAGACATAAAAAACGTAATAAAAACTTTACGACCTCATTAAAATACCGGTACTCTTTTTCGTGCTGTTCGCAAATTGACTCGCTTACCTTTATAGGTTTTTAATGTGCGTCGGGAATGTTTCATGTCAGCCTTGGCGCCATGGCCTGCGGCGATATAATTATGTCGTAAAGTTTTTGTTGCGTTTTTTATTTACTGGGATCTATTTATTTCAATTAGCGCCATGGCCCACGGCGATAATAATTATGCCGTAAAGTTTTTGTTGGGTTTTTCTGTCTCGGGAATTTATTACTTGAACTATACCTAGATGCGGAGGTGCACTAAGAAAATTTATTTATTCTTGGGTGCGTCAACAGATGCAATCTTACCGAATATTTGAGTTGCGTATCAATAAAATATTGTTAGAGTAACAGTGAATCTGTCATTTTTCAGGCCATGGGAAAATGGCAGCCACCTTCCCCAATACCACCCCTACTCTATTATGAAAGGGAGTAAAAATAAAAAATGTGATTTAGTGTAATACAAAAACGAAATATCTAAAAAAGTTTTTTTAGCGTTATCTACCTCCTCTACCAACTTCATTGCAACCCCTTACTCTATTATTAATGGGGGTGAAAAAATTAAAATGTAATTTATTATGTATACAAGAACGAAACGTCTAAAAAAAATGCTTGGATGTGAAACTAAATTTTCTAGTTTTAAAAAGCTATTTTGAAAAAACTGCCTGTAAGTATCGGACAGTCAACTATCTAACTGACAATTCTGATTTTTTTAGTACCTTTCACAAATGTTTTGAAAATAAATATGGTACCTTTGTAGCAGAAAGGCATTTTTAAGTTGTGTGATCTAGGAATCCATTATTTTTATTCTGGAGTGGCTGCTATGTATGTCGAAGGTGACCAAGCTAGACGATGCTTTTCCATTCTACAGCCTACAAGTGTTGTTTTGAAATTAACAGCTACAGGGACAGTACAAAAGAAAGAAAAATAATTGAATAAATAAGATGCAGTTCCTGGATTGCTTTGGGTGATATCAGTTTTCCTAAAATACCCAATAACTCTAGATTTATCTTTTAAAAATTCGTTCAACACTTCTTTATTTCGATATTATAATTAATGTGTCGAAATCCATTGCAAAATTTTGTACGCAAAAAAATTGCTGAAAGTCAAAGGTCGCGAAAATCAGTTTATCTCGTGATTTATCGGTTTTACACTAATTTTAGTTGTTATGGAAAATATTTATTATAAAACATATCCAAAGAAGGTCCTATACAAAATTTATTTAGGACCAATAGTTATCGAGATAATGAGCTCTGAAATTTTTTAAGCAAAGCACATACTCCACTGTACGTAGTGTATACGTAGATATGACTCATCTATGCGAAGAAAATGCATCTTATACACACAATTTTTGTTTGTATGCAGTGGAGTATTTCTGAGGGATCCTTAGTAATAATAGCAAAGACCTTGAGTTGCAGCTATCTAGCATTCCATTGTGAGCTTATAAGTCAATGTACAGGGTGAGCAACTAAGAATTAGTTTAGTAAAAAAATTACTTAAGTGAACCTGAGAAATTGCTGTTAAATATTTTTAAATTTCTAAAATGGCCGCTAGGGGGCGTAACAGCCATGGCTGAATAGAAAATTAGGTTTTTCTCCGTATTTTGCTCAATCAGGTGGTACTGAAAGTATATGCATCGTAATTCTGAGATAATTTCGAATCTTGTTAGTTTTCTATTTTTTTTGCATCTTCAAGAATAAAGTGGTGGGGAGATACCAAAAAAAATATGTTTTATATGTCGATTACTGCGATTAGCCTTAACCTCGTTACAAAAGTCTTTTCTTAGTCTATCGAGTGTGCTTTACGCTGTTTTCGTTTGATTATTATCGTCGCCGCTAGAGGGCGTTATTTGACATGTCAAGAAATATCGCACTTAAACACAATAACAATACAACAACAACACAACAAACAATGTAATAAATCAAACGTCCAAAAAAAGTAACCGCAAAAACTCATTACAATACATTAAAAAATTTAGAATGCAATTAGTGGCGCCCTAGATGTTCAAAATGTCGTCCATCATTTTCGATGCACGAATTCATTCTCTGAGAAGTCTCTACTTCTGCCATCGAAATACTTTGAACGACATCTCTTATTCTTACGATAATGTCTCTTGTAGTGGGTCTGATGGCAAAAATGAGATCTTTTATTCGCCCCCACAAATAAAAATCTATACAAGTCAGGTCTGGGGACCTGGCTGGCTAATGAAATAGATTTTCACATCCTATCCATCTGTTAGGATCCTAAACGTTCAAAAAAAAATGCGTCGGGCACCCATCATGTTGAAAATACAAATCGCGACGAATTGCTAAGAGGTACGTTTTCTAAAAGAAGTGGCAATTCGTTTCTTAAAAAATTTAGATAACGTTCTCCATTATGAGTTTCATTGAAAATAAAAGGTTCAACTATTTATCTACCTAGAATTCCACAGCACATATTTATAGACCAACGGCCCTGAGATTGAATCTCTCGCATCCAGCGCGGATTCGTTTCAGACCATTAATGCATATTATACCGATTTACAGTACCATCACTCTTAAATGAAGCTTTATTTGACCACGAAATACGTGAAAGTAGTCCAGGATCTTCCTCTATCATTTGCAACAGCCAGTTAACAATAATCCATTCTTTGATCGAAATCACGAGCATTTGATGGAACTTTGATGGAGGACTATGTGCTACGGATGCAAACTAAATAAATTATAAATCAAACAAATCTATTTTATTTTGTAAAAGTTCTTCTGAGCAATATATGAAAAATTTTTGTTTTTACGTCATATATTTTCTATACTTCTTTAAGTTGCTGACAGAGATAAACAGCATCACATTGCCGTAAAACAAAGAAAATTATACCATTTAAAGAACTTCATATCTTTTCAGAATCATAGAGGAATCGATAATAGCAAAGGCATACACTGGAGTAATATGTAAATTTTATAAACTTTATAAGATTTTTTGCATAAACCCACTGTTTCTAATTATATTGAACTAATTCCTTATAAATAAATAACTTATTTATGTTCTCAGAATATTTCGAACGGTGATTTGACATATTCCATAAGTCCCTGCCTATTGTTCTAGTACATAAATGAGGATCAAATTGCTAGTTAGAGCTAATACATGTATATTGCATAACATTTTCCTCGGTGCGACGTCTACGGCGTCTCTAATACACGGGAAGTTGCACATTTCCTGTTGTACGTAAACGATGTGCCAGACGAATAAAAACTCTTTCGCCGTGATGACATCTTTAAGGGTACTATAAACTCTGGCAGCAAGCGTTGCATGTCTCATGCATTCGAAGTAAATCGGTAACATGTCAAATGCTTCTTCATTTCAAAGAATCGATTCCAAAAAGAAAATAAATTCAAGTAGAAAAGTGAAATTCTACTACACAAAATAGCAACAATGAAAAGTTGAGTATTTTTGATATATGTTGTTTCTTCATTTTCATTGGAAAACTAACAAGATTCGAAATTGTCTCAGACTTACGACGCATATATTTTCAATACCACTTAATTGAGCAAAATACGGAGAAAACCTAATTGTTCTGCTCGAGCATGGCTGTTACGCCCCCTAGCGGCCACTTTAGAAACTTGAAAATATTTTCCAGCAATTTTTTATGGTCACATTACATAAGGGAATTTTTTCCCTAAACTTGTGCGGTGATTGGTTTCTGAGATATGGCCGACTTTCAGTTGCCCACCCTGTACATATGCCATTTGTTAACACATAACAAGCCCAGCACCATACAACTTCACCATTGAGATAGAATGGTCACCAACTGGAAGGTGCCACTAGGTGAACTGGCCTATAAAAGTAATGAGTAAGAAGGAATTTACTGGGAAAAGATGTGTCAAAATTCAGAAGTTCGGTTGAATCTACTTTCAACACTGATTAACCAACCAATATGTGTTGAAGTACTACTATAAGACTATATAAGAATCTGGAAAAACAAAGATCGCCAGTATAAACTAGGAACATTTTTGAGTAAAAGCGTTTTTAAGCTTGCGAGAAGCGTTTCATATAGCAAATTGGCAGGCGGTGCTTTTAGGGGTTTTTGACACCGCTGAATCAAAAAATGCCTGTTGCCAAATCTAAAAATGGACCGAAAGCCCGTTATTCAAGATGGCGGCCATTGTTGAAATATTTTTAATATGAACTTATAGGAAAGAATACAGGGCGTTGTCGACACTGCTAAAAATTTACTAGTCACGCTTCCAACCGGAAGTCCATAATTAACGATGGCGACTAATATGGCGGATATGTTTGTAATATGGCGAATATGAACAGGTAAAGAGAATCCTGGGCGTATCGGGGGGGTTTTCGACACCGTTAAAGCCAGATTTAATAATATCCTGTTCGTATAACCAACCGGAAGTTCGTAATTTAAGATGGCGGCCATTCTTTGTTTGATTGCTATGTGTACTACTGGCATTGTTTGCGCTCAGGAGAAAAAGTCAACACATTCAGGAAAAATTATCAGATTTATTACTTATCTAGGAAGAAAGACGGTAGAAAATGTATTAATTTAAACTGTTAAAACTAAATAACGGTTCACGTTGTCATGTTTATGGCACGTTAGAAATAACACTGACGCGTTAAAAATTCTAAAACTAATTGCACTTAAGTTACAGTACAGGTACAAGTTTTAAAATATTTGGGACTAGTAATCACTCAATCCTGTTTACGCATCGCACGTTGGAGGCACTGCAGGTGCGCATGACTTTAGATAAGACAAATTACTTTTCCGGCAACCACAGGTCCGGGCGGCCCAACCCGTCTTGCACCCACAAGTTAGGGTGTCCTTGCAGGCTTTCGGAACCGATCCTGTGAGAACTGGAACAAAATTTCCATCTACAGCTATCCAATTTCCCGAGGGTGCGGTAAGGGAGGATCTGGCAAGTGAACGGGTGTGTATTAAGTGCTAGATATGCGTGGTCTTTAAAGGAATACTTGATAATGATTTCTCAGTATGTGTAGTCTTAAAGCATCACGTGTGTCGTGCTTCATCACCCGTGGAAGTTTGCGGTGGCACCTGTAAGATTAAAATGAATGATTTTAGAAAGTTTCAAGAGTGGGATGCTGTAGCGAAGTTTTAGTTTGATATTTATAAATGCCGATCTTGTAGAGCTGGATGACGAATTTCTCCACTTAAGAAATATTCGGTTCCTCCAGAGGGTTATTTCCTAGCCCGGAGAGCATAATTTGTACTCTCCACTTGTCGTTCGTCTAGAAACCCACGAGAAACGATTACATCAGGATTTTAGCAGCTCATTACGAAGAAAATTATCTGCCTTGTTCTCAGACAGAGATAAGAAATTTTTCCAATCATTTGGCAGTGGCACATCCGCATTTTCAATTTTTCTGCATTCGGCATCCCTGGCACTCTATACAGTGTCTATTAGATTGTACTCAGATCTACAAACATTTAGTAACGTAATGCTTTTTACATGCTTGCTAAATAAAGAAGGATATCTGGAAAGAGCTCACGTCGGAGGTGAAAAAATACTTTCATTTTATGACATTTAAACGTTTGATACTGACCATAATCATGAATTATTGACTCGCAGTTGGTTTTTTGACAGTGATATTGTCATATTTAGTTTCAGCGATGTCGAAAACCTCCGATACGCCCTAGAATCCCTTTATAAGTACATATTTGCAACATTTTAAAAATAGCCGCCATATTGACCACCATCTTTAGTTACGGATGACCGTTGTGCCATATGACTATAGTATTATCAAATTTGAATTTAGCGGTGTCGACAACCCCCAGATGACGCACTGGATTCCTTTTATAAGTTCATATTAGCAAATTCTCACCATCTTGGACGCCATCTTCAATAACGGGCTTTCTGTTTATTTGGGGGTGGTTTTTCGAGTTTAGGGGTAGTTGTTGAGGTGTGGGAACCTTAAAAATATCACCATCGTGTTCAGCGTCCACGTAAACAGGGGGTGGGGAGTTTCCCATGTTTCATCCCTGTCAAAGAACTTTTGGGGTTTTTTCAACTTTTTCATGGACTATTATAAATAAAGCAACAATGTTAATTATGACAAATAATGTTACACAGATAGAAAAATAGTAAACAATGTACTAATAACTATAAACGATTACTGATTTTCTTAATGAAAACAGTATCACAGTAGTTGGCCTACAAGACTATTAGAATTATTCAATACGCTCACAGTTTTAGTGACACCTTGATAACCAAGTATATACAGATAGCGGCAGCCAAGTACGTACGCGGACGATTTTGTGGGTATCTAGAACATTAAAACATAATATTTGAGTCACAAACTCCTCTATAAAGTCCTTATTTTAATTAAGGAACGTAGTAAGACTGCAACCAACAGCTACTCTCCGGGCTATGTGCCTCGCCGAGCGCTGGATTACGAGTTACAAGCGTGGCGTGTTAAGTGTAATTATTACATATTACCAAGAGAACGCTAATGCTTCGATTGCAACAAACAGCGTTCTGTTGGTAATATGTAATTATTACACTTAACGCGCCAGGCTTCTAACTCGTAATCCAGCGCTCGGCGGGGCACATAGCCCGAAGAGTAGCTGTTGGTTGTTGCAGTCTGGTTACGTTCCTTATATTCGTGAGTTCGTGACTAAAATATTACGTTTTAATATTTTGCCCTCTAGAAACACACTTGAAATCTAGAACGTGTCATATTCACAGGTGCTAAGCAGGAATAATGAATACATGCGAAATAAATGGGCAACCGATTTGCGGCGCATGCAGGTGCGATCCCCGCGTTTATGGATATTTATTAGTCAGGCAGCCACATACTCAGATTTACGTTGGTGTTCGTTGGGGGTGGACGCATGTTAATTTATTTATTCACGATGTATACGTGTGTCACGGCATCTAAAAATTATAATTATTCTCATAAAGTTTATAAAGGGCCGAATGACTCGGCCCTAAGAAGCGCTATAAAAGAATGTTTTTAATATGAAACATATAGTGTAGTATATTTTAACTTGGCGTGTGTACGAGTTGGTATTGTGCGTACGATTTCATTTTCTGTGTCAAACAAAGTTAAAGTAATAGTCCAAACAGATTGTTTACATATAGACAGTCATTTTTTAGCCCTATTCTGTCTGTCCCCATATTTTAACTACACTCTGTAAAATCAGTTGACAGTCAGTTATCAGTTATTTTTAAAACGACCTGGCACAAATTAATTGGATTATTCAATATTCGAGGGTAAGGGTTGCTGATTGTTTAGGGGTTAACTTTCTAGAAACAAATTACCTGAGGCATGTGTTACGCCCTTTTAATTTCGTAATACTTAATTTATATCTCTTATTTGGAAAATACTTTACTCAGTTTATGACCTGGCTGGACCCATTGCAACAATTCAAAACTCAAAACTAATTAGAATATTCCAGGAATTGTTACCCCTTTTAAAGAATCCCAATTATCTTCCTCATTTGACATAGTTCCAGTTTAGAAGATATCAGTTAATTTTACTATTACTTTCAGAGATACCGTAAGTGAGTTCAAGTGCAAGTTTTTTATAAATAAAACTCATGTTAATATTTTGGTGCTTTAAAATTGTGGGATTTAATAATAAGTTTGATAACCAAATTTTCACATTGTTGTTTTTAGAAAAGACGAAAGTAAGTTCAAGTGCAAGATTTATTTGAGACGTGCTCTCACACTCTTTTGGAGCTCTCAAATTGTGGTATTTAAGAACGTAGGTTTGATAACTAGATACTCATATCTTTGTAGTTTGATTTAGACACTGAAATTTTTACCTTTTATTGCTTAGTACAGAGTATAATGGTATATTGTTCTATATGGAGTAAAAGTGACAATTTTGTGCCGAGGATGTACTTGATGGACGAACGAAGCATAGACATAAAATCACTTTTACACTACATTGAACATGCTATTTTTTCTTCAAATACTTTTAGTTGCCATTCGTGGACGGCAGTAAAGAAAGACTTTTAATACCAGTCAGAGCTCGCGAGCGGCAGTAAAAGACTTTTACCCATTAGAAAACTTAATTTATAAAAACAACAGAAAAACCCGTTTAACATCTCATTTCTCCAAAATATCGTACATTTTGAACACAGAAATACCTGTATTTATAACTAACCATATCCAATCACATGAAATTTAATAATTTTGTTCTAAACTGTAATTATTTTATTGAAGCGAGTCTTGGTTCCATTGTTGTTTGCACTAACTACGTTGATTGAAAATTCTTAAAACCTAACGATACTTAACAATGCAGAGCTTTACGAAGAAGTTTTTTCTACAGTTATAGGTAAAGATGAGCGTCATAATAAGACTACAGAATCTTCCGTGGTCAGCTAATGCCCTCGACATTCGTCAGTACTTCCATGGACTCAGCATACCAGAAGGAGGCGTACATATCGTTGGTGGAGAGCTAGGGGATGCATTTATTGCCTTCAGGTAGACACAATTTTACACTTATACGAGACGCGGTCAAGGCTCGAATTGTGATACGAATCGGTTTGAGTATTCGGCGGCCATAACATGATATTTTTGTTAAACGGAAGAGATCCAATATCGACTCAATGTATCATCGAATTGATGAAGACAGCATCAGTTGATGTCGGATGGCTGCCGTTGAACAAAAATGTTTTGTGTCGTCCTCTGCGATTCATATCTTCATTGATTGGAGCTCATATTCAATACTTTCTTCTAAACTTGTGCATTTAAGAGGCGGAGTAAAAAAAGGTGAGATTAATAGTACATAGGCAAAACACATTCATTCTGTTTATACGTACGATACTGTATACCCAAGGGTATCAGCTCTACCATGAGGATGTTTTAATGTCTTCGGATTACATACTTCTATCCAATCTATGTATCATCATAAAATCTATTTACCTGAAATAGTAAATTCGTTAACTAACCTAATTAGTATTAATATTAATAGTCATAACTAACAGTAAATAACCATAACCTGCTGAAATTCGAAATATTTGAGATTAAAACTCTCAAAAAATTTGTCAAAAAGGAAAAATATCTGCCATTTTTTTAAATAAATGAGTCCAATCTACGACCGTTGGACACCATACGTCATCAGTTGTCAATACAAAACTTTAAATTGAATAATAATTTAAGATAAAACATTTAAATTCTACTTTTAGTGGAGTAAAATTAGATTTTCAGAGAAAATTTTGCATGGAGCAACGCGAGATAAAAAATAAGTTTGTTTTGGTGAAATTAAGAATATCCTGAGTTTTTCGCTACGAGAAAGAGCTTCTTTTCGCGAAAAAGTGGTAAATTGGTCATTTTTAAGGGTGGGTTTTCAGTTTTAATTCAGCTTGTACCCTTTAAAATACCAGTTAAAAAACGAGCACGGGACCGTTTTATTGTAGATGATCAAGGAACCTTCAGTTCAAATTTCCTGAAAATCGGTTCACCGCCTCCCACGATATGTATGTCGAAAATACGTCAAAAATTGAATTACTGCTAACTTGGCCAAAATTAAACCGAATTTGATGAAATTTTAGACGAAACTAACCTATATAACCAAGAAATAGCCTGCCAAATTTTAGCAAAAAATATCCAACAGTTTGGCTGCAATTCCATTTTTAGTTCAAATTCCACAAAATTTTCAAAACTTTCCCCAATTTGCCCAAATGGTCGAACGAAATTTTTTTTTACCAAAATGAAGGTATTCTTATGTACTTTCACATGATGTAACTAAAAATTACTTTTTTTTATTTAGCCGATTTTTTGTCATTTTTGGTATATACATGCGCGCGGCGATTTCCCGTCATTTTCGGTATTATACGTATGCGCGCACAAGTATACGTGTAATTATTCATTACAAAAATTTCATATGAATAATAATAATAATAAAGTGATTGTGAGCAGATTTTAAATATTTAGATTTAAAAAAATTTGGAAGGTAGGATATAATTTTTTTTCGAAAATTCACTAGATTTTTATTAAACCTTAAACATATATTGATTATTATTTTATTTTATTCATATTTTCTTTTTCTAACAGTTGTACTGGATGTGGTACTACAAGAAGTGTCTACTTCCGAATCGGTAACTGGAGTTTGGAATATTTCTTCACCCCCGTCATCGCTAAAATCGTATACATCTGAGATATTCTCTGAAGTACAAACATCATAATTATCATCTTCTTGGAATTTTTCAATATCATAAACATCAGGACTAATTTCTAATTGCTCAGGCCCTTCATGAACCACAGTTTCGTTAGCAATATTATCTGCATTTTGACAAAGTATTCCTTCCATTGTGATATAAATTGCTGCATGTGACGCCAATGGTTTTGCATGAGCAACGTTTAGTTTTGCAACCGACCTGACAATCACAAGCAATTATATTGAGTAATCGATTAAGAAGAGGAGTTTTATCAGTCCTTATCGGCATCAGTTCATTATCTGTTGTTTACTGCCATCCAAAATCCTGTCAATTTTGATACTTCAGAGAATATCTCAGATGTATACGACTTTAGCGATGAGAAGAAATATTCCAAACTCAAGTTACCGATTCGGAAGTAGACACTTCTTGCAGTAGCACATCTAGTACAATTACAAGAAAAAGAAAACATAAAATAATAAATAATAATCAATATAATATGTAAAAAGTTTAATACAAATCAAGTGAATTTTGGAAAAAAAAATTATACCTTGCCTTCAAGAGTTTATTTAAAACCTGCTCACAATCACTTTTTATTATTAATATTGAAATTTTTATAATGAATAATCACACGTATACTTGTGCGCGCATACGTATAATCCCGAAAATTACGGGAAATCGCCGCGCGCATGTATAAACCAAAAATGACAAAAAGTCGGCTAAATTGAAAAAAAAACTATTTTCTAGTTACATCACGTGAAAGTACATAAGAAATACTTTCGTTTTGGTAAAAAAAAAACAAATTTCGTTCGACCGTTTGGGCAAATTGAGGAAAGTTTAAAAAAATTTGTGGAGTTTGGGCTAAAAATGGAATTGCGGCCAAACTGTTGAATATTTTTTGCTAAAATTTGGCAGGCTATTTCTTGAGGTTAGTTTCATTTAAAATTTCATCAAATTCGGTTTAATTTTGGCCAAGTTAGCCATAATTCAATTTTTGACGTTTTTTCAGTATATTTATATACATATCGTGGGAGGCGGAGAACAGATTTTCACGAAATTTGAACTGAAGGTTTCTTGACCATTGACAATAAAAGGGCACCATTCTCGTTTCTTAACTAGCATTTTAAAGGGTCCAAAATAAATTAAAACTGAAAAACCACCCTTAAAAATGACCAATATACTCTTTTTCGCGAAATAAAAAGGCTTCCCCCACCTACTCGAAGTGGAAAACACAAGAGTATTCTTAGTTTCACCAACACAAACTTATTTTTCTGTCGCGTTGCTCCATGTAAAATTTTCTCTATCGCCTGATTTTGGGCTATTTTTACTCCATTATTTAGTTATCCGATAAATATAACTCGGTGTGTTAAGCTTTTTGCTACTATACAAGGAGTTTCTAGTGGTTCACGGTTCGAACACCAATACATCAGTTTTTTAATGTATTTTGTAAAATTAAATATGACAATTATTTCACTCACGTTAACTAAAAACATAGATGTACATAATCTGGCCTACATTAAAAATTAATTTATTAAATCAACATTTGTTGATATAATTTTTCAAAATTTTAGGCTAGTTGAATGTGAATGTCCTTTTCCGGATACAATAGTTAACATGAATGTGATTATCGGGTTTAATTGTATAAAATTACATTAAGAAAACTAATTCTATTGGGGTTTGAATCGCGAATCATCAAGAATTCTTCTCTACACTAGTAAAAACCTAACACACTGAGCTATACTTATCACAGAAGTTAAATGTGTATATGACGGAGATGAACAAAAAAATACATACCGAAATTAGTTTACTATTCGCAGGTCCAGCCATAAGAATTTAAACAGTCTAACGGTCTTATGTTGTTACTAAGTTTCGTACTGACATCTGATGGCGTAGGGCCCACAACGATTGCCGTTCCGTCTAACTAGCAAAGTTTTAGCCGTATAATACAAAGTTTATACTTAATTTCGATTTTTGCTTAACGGCTTTCACCAAATGGTATTAATTAGCACATCGCTGCACTCTCTTAAAGCCAACGCTCTTAATTTCTAACACTTTCCTAATTAGTTTGAAAGAGAACTTTGTTAGTATGGACTCAGTAAGACACAATGAAAATGGATAGGATTTTTAGGTAAAGGTATATATTAATTGGTCTCTTTAGAGAAAATTTTGGTTAGTTACAAATTTTGGGTATATAAGTAAGTAAGTAAGGTTAATAAGACTATAAGTTTATCAAGAGTGTTGGTTCATATCAC
Organism: Leptura quadrifasciata; assembly: GCA_963675555.1. Taxonomy (NCBI): domain Eukaryota; kingdom Metazoa; phylum Arthropoda; class Insecta; order Coleoptera; family Cerambycidae; genus Leptura; species Leptura quadrifasciata. The sequence continues at coordinate 191,709,002 of OY776673.1, read as the reverse complement.
ACATGGAGAGGATTAAGGCGACTCTGACAACGCAGTCTCCAACTACCATCTATGATTTACTTCAAGCAATCGACTGACCAAAAAGATTCAACTAAAACTTTAATGTTTACGAGTTTTAGCTTGCCTGTCTTTATTCGTATTTTGTAAATATATAAAATTTCGGGCAATCGTTCTAGAGCTTGAAATGATTGAATCGCAACGGATTAGAATATCATAGTTCAGGCAAGGCGGTCCCATGCTCTACGCACATGGTAATAAAGCGACATGGATTCCGAATTACTGAGGAACCATATGTAGGCAAATACAACGGAAAACAGATAAATTCACCGCTAAAAACGACTGTTAACTTTAAAAAATGACGATCGAAAATTTTGTCGCCCGCGAAAAATCCCCTTCAGAAATTTTAATACGGAACTTTTAACTTGTTCACATCGTTATACCATGCATGAAAGCAGTACTACACAACATCAGTTCGTAATAAAGAATTTTACCTTCCTCGGTCGGTTTTCGAGGTACTTGATAAATTTACGCCCCTTGCGACGTAATTTGATATAGTCACACAAATCGCGCTCCGTGGGATGTCATTTATTGCAATTGCAATTAGGCCCGCGGAACAAATTTTTATGATAGTTTTCAAAAATGATATTTTTATTATAGTTCTGAAAAATAAATTTTTTGCTGTAATTTCGAAAACGTTTCACAGTACTTCCACAAAATATCTTCCGACGGGATTTTTACGTTTCGCGCGTGGTTCATGCAAAATATTTCGTTACAGTTTCGAAAAATTTCATTCGAAGGAGATTTTTCCTGACTTCAAGCATGATGACTGGATGTATTTAGGTAGGTTCTTTGACATGATCATAGATATGATTTAAGGACGTCATTTCATAGAGCTTGACAAGTGGTTTACGAATATATATAGTTTGTTGTAGTTTATTGTTGAAATAAGAAATATACGAAAGCGCGAATATACATAGACTAAGAACTACTCAATTTTTCAATGAGCTTGTGAGAACCGTCTTCAGCTTACCACCGTACGCTGGGTCCTGGCGATGGGAGCGTTATCGTATGACGGCTATTTTTCACAAATCAATATCTTTGATGTCTAAAAACCTCTTTAACAAAACCCCGAAGAAAAATTGAACACTACACTCAAACACTACTCGACGCGCGTTCCGCTAGCCATGTCAATCAACATCATCGATACGAATAAGACTGATTTTCAGTTTAAGCATGTCCTAATGATGCTGACATGGGTAGAGAAACGCGCGTCGAATAGTGTATTCGATTGTGGTATTCATATGCTTTGGCGTTTTGTAAAGAGATTTTGAGTTGTTAGAAATAGCCCTCATACTAGAACGCCCCCGAAGTAGAGATTGTCTCCTTAAGCAGGATTACGTACTATATAGTTTGAAGGATACCTGACCTGATCTTAAGTGTGTTATTTAGTTATAATAGTGTTTATATAGCCATGTTACACCTATTTATTATATTGCGGTTATATCTGTTCTGCCACTAACCAATGCTTGGAACGTAAATACTCCGCCGCTTATCTGTACAAAATGTAACTGTTAAAATGCTGAAAATGATTTTGGGGTTAATATGCTAAATGACAGGAAACATAACTCAATTGAGTATTGATTATAAAATATATATCTCATTATTTTCCTGCATGAATCGATTGATTATGGTATTAAATTTTGTCTTCAATTGGATTTGTTCAAATTCAACACAAAACATGACCAAAGATGTACTTACTTTATATCTTAATAGGGGTTATTTCTAACTTAAGTCGACAAAAAGCATCTTTATAAAGACAAAAAAAATTACGTTACATTCAGTGACTTTCCCTGTGTCAAAAGAAAAAGCGTGAAATCTGTATATAAGAATATAATAATTTTGTGTTTATAAAGATGGAGCAACAAAAATACATGCATGTGGTCATGATCATTAGATATATTATTTGCAAATATTTGTATTCTAATAATAATACCATGTATGTACTACAAGTTGAATTAATACAAAATATAATTTTTCCATATATTTTAAAATATAATGAATAATTTTTCATTTTTATAAAATATTTTGGACATGTGTAATGATAAAAAAAGATATTCATCTACTTCGATAATGACCGTTTGATCCTAATCGCCAAATAAAAAATAAATGATTAGGGAATAATGAGTTTTATTTCATTTCCCACAGGATATCTTTACAACTCTAACGTCTCGCTTTTAATCGTACAGTGGGTTTTCGTTTCATTATTACCTTCTAAGGAAAAGTGGGATACTAGAGAAAGTACTGAGCGTTAGATTCTCAGCACACAGCAAATTGAGGAAGTCTTCTTAACGATGGCGATCTGAAATAAATTTTAAGAAATAAATACTTATGTATGTCTACATCTGTAATTAGCAATTTGAAATCTGATTCGAAACGGTTTATTCCAAGTATTTTTTAATTAGCTTTGACCATCCTCAAATGGTCTAACATGTTCGGAAAACGCATGTTGGTATATGAAAATTAATTTAGTTGTTCGTCCGAAAATTCTAACCCACTCCCAGAGGTATTGGAGAAGCTAAATTTGCCAGATCTATACGTAACATTTCAAGAATAATGGGGAAATATCCACACAGTCCAAAATGTTAATCATGTGAATGTGAGTGAGTTATATTGGTTGAAACTAGAATCAATTAAATGTATTTTGACTCATTACAACTTCAGTCTTCTTTTCAATATGTTCAGGGATATAATGTCTGAGACGTGATAAAATGATATCAACAATTAGCTTCATGTATTTTTCACACCCGAAAATCATATCTTAGGGTGCCTATCCCACGCTATTCTGTTGATAAAATTACGCTGTCATATCATAAATCAATGAAGCCTTCTTAAACGAACACAAGATAGATTACGGAGTACCATAAGGCTCGCAACTTGACCTCTTGCTGTTTCTGATCTACATAAATGGTCTGAGAAGACGGGGTAGCGAGATTTCTTGTAGACACGTCTTAGTAAATATCAAACTCTGTTATTCAGTATGGAACTATCCGTACCTAAAGTGTCACAACGGTTCGCTAACCTCCTAAAACTGAATGAGCAAAAACCGGAAACTCGATATCTACACTTTAGCACATCTATTTTGGTGAATCCCATGCTTAACAAATAAAATGATCGTGTTGGCTATGTTTGTGTCATCAAAAATCTTCTATCTTGCGAATTCTATACAAAGATATAAGAAACGTAACTTAACATGCTCTTCTTGTATCTACACACAATACATATAATTATGTCTTATTGATTTATGAGAATACAGAAAAGTACTTTCCTAAAACCCACACTGGGTCTGACCGTGCAACCACCGCGCTAATGTGGTGGCAGATTGCAGTGCCGGACGGAATGGGACTGGTTCGACTAAAAAGAAAATTAAAACAGCTAAACATATGCTCCTTCCGTCGCAGACATATTATAAAAGATGTTAAAATTAGGAACATGTTTAAAGAACAAACAACAAAACTGAATAAACACTACATACTAAATTAAAACACTCGCACACTAATCACTTTTATTTCGTATCTGACGCTAGCACCTCAATTTGAACGAAGCGCCTTCCGCGATATACATCAATGTTGGGCTGCGCATAGCTGGCCTAAACTTTGATTTTAAAAATTTGAGTTGTATGTAATGTTTTCAAAAAATTTATGAAGCGAAATGAATTTAGGACAAAAATGTACAAAAAGAACACAGACGCGACAAGAAGGTTACAAACAAAAAGGAAGAGGGGGACAGGAAAGATTTAAAGGTACAGAAGGTATGAAATATCAATAAAGATGGATAGGATAAGCGGAAGTTATAGTTGTTGAGGATGGCATTTTATACACATCGCAAATAGCACCAGCACACAGGCACTAACTCTCTTCTCTCAATTTCTCTCTCGACTTTTATACGCATAGTAAAAATGCGAAATTTCGATCTATTTTCATATATCTAAACTGCCAAAAAGTTGCAAATCGTTTTTGTTTTTCTAAAATGCCGGTAATATTAAAACTTTAGAGCTCTTCTTGATACTTATGTTTAATCCATGTATCTGTTATCTCATCCATATATGAAAGTGAATGACAGACATCGGCTCGAGGCTACACGGACGATTGTTTGTCGCATGACGCATCGGGCCACTTCGTCGGACGACGGTGACTGTCTGTGAGCATTGCGAACAACGGAAGCAGCAGTAAAGAATGATGTAGTAGCGATATTTCTGTTCAGTTAACCATGAAGACGAAGTCTATGGATGCACCTAATAAATAATGAAAAATAATTAAGTGTCTTTTTTTCACGCTACTCGAATTAAAAGTTTTGCAATGAAAGAATTGCTAATGCTCGGTAATGGTCGTCTGTCCAGTCGAACGACAAACGATCGATTGTGCACTACAAAGGCTGCGATGGTGATCACATATGCTACGGATTTCGGAGGCGTAACAGTAACTCCGGCGCCCAAATTTTTTGTCAAATATGATCAGTATGGATAGTCGTTTACTTAAGCGGCGTATCTTTAAAAATATGTCTTTCAATCAATGTTTTATATCATTTTTTTAGTTAGGTAAGTTTTATGTTGTATATTTCCAAATATTTTTTTTTTGTGATATCGTCAAATTGCAGTACCCATATCTTATGATCTGGTTGCCATTAATGAACGGATTACCGATGATTACTTATCTACTGCTCACATAAGTAATTTCAATGACTTCATTTCAATAAAATTTTATCCATTTGCAAATATGTTGAATGTTATCAACGATCGTCTAATATTTAGCTACCATAAGTATTCAAATAAATGTAACGGCCTTTATACAAACTTAATAAAATGTTGAGTTTCGGCTCCATTGAATTTATTACGTATTCTTGTATACAAAAACATATATTAAAGTACATAATTGCCTTTCTGAGTAAAACTGGAATTAAAATTTAGATATTTTATTTATAACTATTGTTTAACCTCATGTGCCCCTGGCTTTACCATTAATATTTTGTTTCTGGCTGATTGTACTAGATCCAAGAGTCATCAAAAGAAATATCAACGAAGTTACCCTTACTTACTTCTCGAAACGTGAACGGATTTTGTCTATTGGCCGAATGACCTACAATAAGATAAGGTTTTAGCAGTATGAATCACAGATAAAAGCAGCATAGGTCAGTGGTCTTACTATTCAGATAATGACTTACAGGTTGGTTTTTTTCTAAAGAAAAGAAAACTTCAGCATGATTTCAAAGGAGTTCAGCTAGCTATCTGGAAGAGGATTAGTGAAAAAATACAAGCTATTACTGTTTTGTCCCATTCACCTTCCTTCAAATTCTTACGAACCAACTTTTTGATGCAATAGTAACATAATTTCTATAATCCAGGTTACATAATGGAAATCACTTTTTCCTCTCGCTTTTCTTTTGATGGCCTTGAGCAAAACTCATCCAGTCATGGTACAGTTTTTAAGTTTTTCCACCTACAGAAATATAATTGTTTTTATAATGTTATATTTTATCAATATAATGTATGCTCAAGATTGTGTAAATAAAGCTTGTAAAATTTTTAGTACCATACCATAATGTATTATTTTCAGCTATGTTTTCCTCTAAAAAGGGTATCACTGGTTTAAAAACACAGAAGGATAATTGGAGGACTGACGAATTAAGGGAATTAAAACACAGAGTTACAAGTTTTAGCAACCTTATCAAATCAAGCTTATAGGAATATTAGTATACTTTTGCAGAAACAATACTGCAAAACGCTTGTAATAGCTAAAAGAAATTATCATGAGAGGCAAATTAAAGAACCTCATAACAAAACAAAGGCAATGTGGAACACAATAAATAAAATAAAAGGCAAATTAAACAAGTCAAATATTATAATTATAACAGAAAATGGGAAAAAAATCCATATGCTATAGTAGTGGCCAATAATTTTAATGAACATTTTACATCCGCAATGAGTAAAAATTCCGTTCTTCTGCCTTTTCAAGCTTCAATGTGCCTTCTTTTGAACGATCACTTTTTTAAAACCAGTTTTATCATCCGATATATTATCTTTAACAAATAAGCTAAAATCGTCTAACTCTTGTGGATACGATAATATTTCCAATAATTTAATTAAACATTATAAACTGAGTATCTGTCAGCCATTGGCTTTTTTTGATAAACCTATCTTTTAACACCGGAAATTTTTCAAACATTTTCAAGCTAGCTATTGTCCAACCTTTATATAAAAAAGATGATCCTAATTATCACGGAAATTACAGAGCCATCAGTTTGCCTTGCAGCTTTTCTAAACTATTTGAACTTGCTATCAAAGATCAGCTGTCTTCATTTTTGTACCAGAATGATTTACTAGCTGTTTGTCAACATGGTTTCTATAAAAACAAGAGCACCAAATCAGCAGCAGTTCCAAGACTTAATTGTTAGTGCCCTCGATAACAAGCAATATGCCTTAGGGTTATTTATCGATTTCTCCCGTGCTTTTGATGTTGTTGACCATGAAATTCTATTGAATAAGTTAGACAGGTACGGAGTCAAAGGAGTTGCTTTAAACTTCTTTTCCACTTACGTAAACAATAGAATACAGATCGTTAAATTAAACTATGGTATAACCAGTGCTGTATGCAACATAACGCATGGAGTTCCTCAGAGATCTGTTTTGGAGCCTCTCCTTTTTAATATTTTTGCTAATGATTTAATAACATATTCAAATAAAATGCCAAATATTCACTGTGTCTGTTATGCGGATGATACAAATATTTTAACCATTGACAATGACTTGTTATTAAAAAATTCGCTGAATTAGTGTACTCATAGATAATTCATTAGTCTGAGAGAGAGAGAGAGAGAATTTAAATAAAAATAAAAAAAATATGTTTACACATAAATCTGGATATGTAAATTTTTAATGGAAGTGATATTTACTTTCAAAAAAATACAAAGCATAACATTTGATAGATTCTCGGATTGGAAAAACCATATAGATATTTTGAGTAGTAAATTGCGAAGCAACTGTTATGGCTTGAGGTTTATGTCGTTACACAGTAGTCGTAGTGTACTCATGAGCCTCTATTATGCAAATTTCCACTCACATTTGAGATATGGTATAACGAAATGGGGTAACAGTGTACATATAAATCGAGTATTCATTCTACAGAAGTTGCTATACGAATTATTGCTGGTTTAGGCCTTCGCGAGAGCTGTTGTACTGCTTTTAAAAACTTGAAAATATTAACTGTAGCAGGCGTCTACATTCTGGAGATCTGTACATTTGTTTACAAGAATCAGGTTTTTTGCCTATCGAGTCAACCATAACCACAATATAAGATTTAAAGGATTATTACAACCACAATCTCACCGAGCAGTTTTGTACCAAAGAAGCTTTTACTGCAACAGTTGCAAATTTTTTAATGCACTAAGCATGGAGATAAAACTTTCTCCGAATTTACGTATTTTTAAATTAATATTGAAAAAATATTACGGGACAAAGATTGTTATGAGGTTGATGATTTTTTTTTAATAAGTACCGGTTCGATTTTGCTTAGTTATCTGAGGAGGGAAATCTAAATGGGGATCGAACTCTATCACGTTATTTGTTAGACAAAACCGACAGATAAGCAATATCGCAGTTAATTTAGCATGATAAACCGGCCTTCAATAGACTACATCATACTCTTTTGTAGATATAAACTAAATCTCATAGTGTTCACTCCTGGGTCCTAATTTTCGAAATCGGGGAACGATGCTCTGATGGGGTAAATGGGCGGGGTTCTCTGTACTGTCGAACAACATTCATCTCGCACGAGTGTAAGGGAACACGCTTCTCCTACTTTATGGGAACGATGCAATCGTGAAGGAGAATGCCTATGTGTAGTGTTTGGGTAGTATCATCTCTAGTGGTTTCTAACCTTAGATTTATATTTCATTTATATCCAAATGTGATAAAAAGTACCCCTTTTGATAAAGTTGTGCTGCCTTAATATGCTCATCATCGGTTGCTCCAGCGAATTCAAGGCGACGCAAGTCTATCAAAATGGACATTTCTGGCTTATTTGGATATAAATGAAATATAAAACAAAAATTAGAAATAACACTGCGCAAGTTTCACAGTATTCCTCTATAGGACCGAGCCGTTCCCTAAAAAAAGTACTCTCTTACTATCATGCGAGGTGAATGATCACTTTTGTCTAAGAATACTGTTTCACGCATTTAGTGTGATCCACGTCCATTTATTTTACGAGAGCACTGTTCCCCGATTTTTAAAATTAGAATCTGATAGATTTATGTACTATATACTGTTTTCTTCTTAAAACCTCACGGTTCGATGGCCTGATGAGATTATTTTCAATTTCTGAAATTTCATGGAAGATCCTGAGTGCCATTGTTAAGATGATCAATTCGAGCTGGTGACTAATCTTACACGTTAAATGTGCTTACTGAATAGCTTGTGGTTTAAACATATGCGACACTAATGAGAGTTTGACCGACGTTGTATATAAGCTTCATCAGTGAATATTTTCAACTAAGTTACACCTTGTATCATTCGGTTATGAAACAATTTTAGTTCATTAATTCCTTGTATGGAATGAACTATGAATGGCATCTCGGGTGTCTCAATATCCCGTTCAATAAAGGTTTAACGGTTTCGTCTACAATAAAAGTTCAATGAATTTGAAGTCTGTCGCAATTATTTGATTTTTAAAAATTTTCTTGAGAATCTTTTTACGAGCGATTAGCATGATCCAATGGATCAGGCGTTTTGCTATTTTGAAACTATGGTAGGTAGCACATTATTAACGCACTAACATTTAGTCGCAAGAGAGTAAAATACAGTAAAACCTCCTAGCGTCCTCCCGTATAAAACGACCACCTACTTATAACGACCGGTTTTGAATTCCCCAATTACAAATAAAAAAAATCCCATACTCTTGTACCCCCTTATACCGACCATTCTCTCATTTCTTAAACGACCGCGAGAGACGGCCGTGGCGGGGCCCATCATAGGAATTTCGTAGTACACAACAATGCTAAAAATACCCTCAATAAAGGGCAATAAATCCGACAATAGTAAATATTACAAATTGCTTTACGACGGCAGTACTGCAAATTGCTTTATGATAATTTATTTCTTAAGCCTATAAAATCTACTGCAAATTGCTTTATGATATGTAGTTTATTTCTTAAGCTCATGAAATCTAGTTTTAACATTAGTTTTGTTCTGAACTTTCACCGGTTAATGTTAAATATTTGAGTGACCATATTATTACAAATAAAGGAATTAAAAATTTGTATCGAGAAGGTGGTAACGCTGATCAAAAAAGAAAATTTCCTAAAACTGAGGCATTTGGTGTGAACCCAGCCCCAGCTATTATTAAAATGTGAGCCTGTATGTATATATGACCGTAATTTTCAATTATGTATATACACATATATGATCTCTTTTAAACGACCGCCCCTTTTTAGCGACCAACATATGCTTCTCGAGGATGGTCGGTATTGGAAGATTTTACTGTATCTAGCAAAACCCCCACGCTTTCAAAAATATATAATTAAGTTTGAAACAACAGTACAATCTATACGTGCGAGCCATTTTCTGATTCAAGATCTATCTAATTGTCTATATTTTCATTAATAGCCTCTACAAACACTAAAGAATGTTCGAGGTATTCTGTTCGATTTTTAAATTGTGCGCGCTTTGGTATTAACGGTTTGTGATTGTGAGCAAGTTTACTTAAGAAGTAATGATGTCTTCTTGTCCTGAATTCCTTAGCCCGAGGCAGAATTACAACCTTTCTTGTGACACTACTTTGATGTAGTTTCCACAAAGACCAATACACTTAACAGTACGCTGGAATACACGATTCGAAGTGCGTTTCGCTAACCATATCAGCTTCATCAGGACATGATTTTAATGTTCAAGTGTTTTGTATTTGTTGAAACTACGTCAGAGTTAACTAACGGTGTGTATATTGTATATTCTGGAAGACAGTTTCTTGGTACTGCTAGTGAGACTTTTATACAGAGTGTATTACAATAGAATGTCATAAATGGAAGAGCATATTCGTGTATCTTGTAAGCATACGCTTTAATGGTAAACATTTGAACGAGAACATGTTCTTTCACTTATGACATTCTATTATGGTATAGAGTTGCTATAGGGATCGAGATATTCGCTATATTAACAATTCTAGTTTTAAAATGCAACATGGGATCCACGAGCTCAATTAACTGCGGAACCCCAGTAAAGATGTATGTTGGAGAGAAAATTTATCAGCCAACGTGGACAACCATCATTCCTCTTGCAATAAAGACATGCATTGAGTTGGGGAGCTGTAAAGTAAAGTACTCAGAAAGATGAAATTCCAAAGTAAACATCCCAAAATGCACACTACTTTATAGATGTAATGCAGAATGCAGGTTCTGAGGTTCTAGTAATTCGCCTAAAGTTCATCAGCATATCTTGGTATTTATTCATATATAATTCTCACACGAATCATGAACAATAATATATAAACAAATTTTACAACTGTTGTAATCATATGTCGCTTTATCGCTTCTCGTTATACTATGGATAAGAGTAACTAACACAAGCTCATTATGGATACATAACGACGTGATCAGGTTGCTTATAAGTAATGTTGAATATGTTTTTGAGATTTTATATAAGTTGTCTGTATTTTTAAAGAAAGTTTCTCGAAATATCCATATTACCAGTTTTAAGTAAATTTGGTTATAAAAACTCAATATGGATAAATCTGTCCCTACCATTGCCAGTGTGAACGATATCTTTGATCTCTCTTATTGACCTGCGTAGTCAGTGTTCATAAGCCGGCCTTTCAGCAATGCCGTGAATTCAAACGTCATATCCTTGTTATGAGATTTTGCGTATTTTAATGAAACTATTGAGAATTTGACTAAGAACTGAAGATAATCTAATATATATTAACCAATAAACGTTTATTTTATATATAATGGAACTATTCTGAAAGTTGTTCTTCCACACAGTGCTCGAAATTTTGTAAAGATGTTTATTTTGTGAAAATATTAATTACATTTTGGCGTTATGTTTCTACCCATTATTAAACAGTGTGTTAATTTGTGATTGTAACATTGTCGGACTGGCTAGAAAATGAGACCTTTGGCTGGAAATTATTTTTACGGCCTCTTTGACCTGAAAAGAAAAACGTTGCTAACTCCACTTTGTTTGGGATATGAATGAAAAATCAGTATAGGGGCGCTATTTTTGGCCGCCATGCCATATTGAATTTGACAGAAGATATTTAGGACTCTATATATAATTTTACTCTACAAAGATTCATACTTCTATCACAGTCACCAGATTTAAGCCACCGATGCCTTCACTAGAGGCAAATTACCTAGTGTATTCCTACTTCTAGCGCTGACTGGAAAGATAGATCTAACAGCCATTTTCCAGATCGGTTGGAGGCTAGTTCGAAAGATAGAACTTCCTCCTCCGTAACTACCAAATACCTGTAAATATCTGTTTGAAATTTTTTCTCCTAAGTGCCCTTTACACAGTCGAAATTAATAATTCTCTAGAGGTTTGAATCCTACACATATTAAATGGATTAAAATCGTTGCTTCTAACACGCAGCAAAAAATGTAATAATAATTAATAAAAAATAATATAATAAAAACACCACAGAAATTAGACAATCCCCAATTCCAGAAGCCAGGGGCTTGTGCGGAAGGGGGTTACACAATGAAAAAACGTGGACATACAACCATTTCCTCCGACAGTGCCGGAGCCAGGATTCGAACCCGGTGGAGCGATACCCGTGTGATTAATCGCGATTGCCACCTCGCGCCTTAACCTACGCGACTATCGACCAGACGTAATGAATACATACTTAAAGCATGCATATTTTTTTTATAACAACATATCTGTCTAGCCTAGAATTGAGGATTATTGAATTGACCTAGAGAATGATAAGAGTGATAAGGTAATATACAAAAATTAAAAAACAAACTTTTATTGTAATTGTAATGTACTAAAAAGAAAATAAAGGTATATTGTTTTATTAGGAGTAAAAGTGATACTTGTGCGACGGGTCACAAGTGGATTTTATTCTGCTCTAATAGAACATGTGTTTTTCTTCAAATGTCGATTGGATATAAAAAAAATAAAGATAATAATCTCGAATTTCACCACCAAAAACGCATTGTGTTTATATCGCATGGGCGGTGTATTAAACAAAATACGCGTTGCTATGGAAGAAGAAGAAAAAGTACTTTTACTTCCGCTGCTAATGTCAACGCACAGCCGTGTAAAATGTCAAACATTGATGTCATGAAATGAGTTAAGAAATGTCATGTTTTTCTGACGCTTGAAGAAAATAGTATATTGTTTTATTCAGAGTAGAAGTGATACATTTGTGACGAGTGTAGGTTTGCTGGACGAACGAAGTGAGTCCGACAATTACAGACGAGTCGCTAATGTGGCTATTACTCCGAATAAGACATGTTATTTTTAATAAAGATAAAAATCTTTGCTGTGCGTTGCCATTAGCAACGTTTGCAGAAAAATGTATTTTTGGTAATTTGACAAAACAATATCAGGTTTTACTGACGTATATATTAAATGTTATAGATGAACAATCATTTTTAAATAGAATTAACTAGAAATGATTGTATAAAAATTTTGATATGGAGTAAAAGTTACGTTTTTTGTGTCGAGGATGTACTTGAAGGACGAGCGAAGTCCGGTAAGGACAGCAGACAAAAAATTACTTTACTCCAAATAAAACATGCTATTTTTCCTGAAACATCGAATCTGATTTAAGAAATATTGCTATTTTTCTCCGAATACTTTTAGTGCCGCTTGTGAGTGGCCCCAAATACTCTTTGGGCACACCATTTCCTAAACTGGATGCTACATGTGACCACGAATTTCGTGGTTTCGTGGTAATTCCGAAAAGGATCGCTTTAAATGTTTTGATCCTTTGCCTCCGACTGATTCTCATTCCATTTATGACAAAGTATTTCACCCATGTTGTTAATTGTTGCTTAGAGTCGGGATACTTTCCTAAGAGTTGGAAATATGCAATGGTCGGTCCAATACCGAAAGTAATAAACCCAGCTAAATACAGTGACCTTAGACCCATCAGTTTACTACCCGTGTTGAGCAAAATACTAGAGAAGATTATCCATATGCAAATGACAAACTATTTCATACAAAATGACTTATTTCCAGCAAGTCAGTCCGGTTACAGGAGTGGTCACAGCACAACTACAGCTACAGTCAATATTTCTGATGATATATTCAGGGGCTTGGATGATAAGCAGGCTACAGTTTTGGTCTTGTTAGATCTCTCTAAACCGTTTGACTCGGTCGATCATAGTTTGCTTGCAGCAAAGCTTAACTATTACGGGTTCGATGATTTGACATTATCTTTTTTTCATACCAAGGTACCAAAGTGTACGTACAAATGACAATACATCTGAACCGCAATTAGTAAAGTCAGGTGTCCCACAAGGGTCAATTTTGAGGCCATTATTGTTTTTAGTATACACGTTTGATATAGGCACGGAAATAGGAGTCTGCAGTTTGCAATCATATGCCGATGATATGGCACTATTTATAACATTTACTCCAGTAGACTTTGAACCATCTGCCAACATAGTTAATAATGGCCTGCAAAGTATATTTGTATACTGCAAAAATCATTGTTTAAAACTTAATGCAAAAAAAAACTGACATGATACTTTTCTGTCCTACATCAGAATATGAATATATACAAAAGAATATGAACATTGTGATAAACAACGAAAGATTATCATTTGCAGAAAATGTAAAATATTTAGGGGTAATTTTTGATAAAAATTTAAGGTTTAAAGAACCCGTTAAAGTATTACTTCAGAGAGTATACGTACGTTTAAAACTATTATACCTACGCTAACAAGAGCATACTCAATTACAAAGTAAGAAAAAAGTTGTGCGAGTCCTTTGTATTGCCGATTCTCCACTACTGTGATATTCTGTATTATCCTTGTTTAGATGCCGCTACGAAGAAACGAATTCAAATTACACAAAATACGTGTTGTCGTTTTGTCAATAACCAATGCAAATATGACCATATTACTCAACATTTTCAGCAGCTAAAGTGGTTGAATATGGAAAATACTGTTAAATATCATATAGTAACCTTTGTGCATCGTCTTCTCCTCACATGCACCCCGGCATATCTGAGAAATAAATTGATTGCAAGGAACCAAATTCACAGTCGCAACATAAGACATCATTACACATTAACCATGCCTCAACATTCTACTTCACTTTTCGAAAGATATTTTTCTTATCATGCGATTCACCACTAAAATTCAATTGATGTACAATTCAAGACATATAAAATGATTGCTTTTAAAAAAATTATTAAATCACAGCTTTTAATTAATATCTCAATAATTTTACTTTCAGTTGTTTAATTGGCCATGGGCCTAAAATTCCAGTTTATCAGTGAGAGTATTGTAACTTCTTTGTTTTTATTATTATTATTGTTTGTTATTTTTTATTTTATAATATTAGAAAACATTTGTCTCTTTCTTCTAAGTACTGTTAAGGGTTAAGTGTAAGAGTAGCCTTAGGCTAACCTTCGCCCATTTTTTGTAAGATTTTTCTTATAATTTTGTAAGATTTTCTTATAATTAATAAAGACGTTTATTATTATTATTATTATTATTTCATCTAAATATAGGTTCAATAAAATCTTCATCTTTGTCTGAGAAGTTTCTTCAACATGATATGATAATAATAATAACAATCCAAGAGATCGACATATCGGATAAGTTAATAAAATGCAGTACTAAAATAGGGTACATATGTAAAGGGACATAAAAGCAGTACGTATAAAGAACATAATTATTACCACACAATTATAAGAAATAAAACATATATGTTTCACAGATTTTCTGATTTTAAAAATTCATCAACAGTATAGAATGCATTATTTGAAAGATACTGTCTAACAGCTGATTTAAATTTATGAACACCAACTATATTTTTTATTACTGCCTAATGTGTTATACAGAACTGCACATATATAGTACGGATTGGACTTAAACATTTCTAATCGATGTACATTGTACTGAAGGTTAGATCCATGGCATGGTATGTATTCTGCGACAAAAATTTCGATATACTTGTTTTTATAATATAATTAATACATCCAAAATGTACAAACAAGGAAATGTTAAAATTTTGTTCTGAATAAATGACTTTTACAGGATTCCCTGTATTTAAGGACAAACATAAATCGAATCATCCTCTTCTGCAGGATGAATACTCCATCTGATATAATTGAATTGTCCCAACAAATAATACCATATCTAATTCTTGGTTCAAAATTTGAATAAAAGGTTTTTACATTTAAACTGGCCATTTGACACAATCTTTTTACTGCAAAACAACATAAATTAAACACATTTTTTGCAAATTAAATCTACATATTTTTCAGCTCTGTGAAGTTAGCACTACCACTTTAAAATTTTGAAATTGTTTTGGCCTCATCAATTGTAGCTTTTTTGTTGAGAATTTGTTGCGGTGAGAAAAAAATTGTAGCTCTTTATTTAAAAAAAATAACCCATAGTAATGCTAACTTCACAGTGAAGATAGCATTACCACTCACAGTGCTTTAAAATTTTGAAATCGTTTTGGCTTCATCAATTGTAGCTTTTTTGTTGCGAATTTGTTGCGGTGAGAAAAAATTTGTAGCTCTTTATTTTTAAAAAATAACCCATGGTAATGCTAACTTCACAGTGAAGATAGCATTACTACTCACCAGTGCTTTAAAATCTTGAAATCGTTTTGGCCCCATTAATTGTAGCTTTTTTGTTGCGAATTTGTTGCGGTGAGAAAAAATTTCTAGCTCTTTATTTTTTAAAAATAACCCGTGGTAATGCTAACTTCACAGTGAAGATAGCATTACCACTCACAGTGCTTTAAAATTTTGAAATCGTTTTGGCCTCATCAATTGTAGCTTTTTTGTTGCGAATTTGTTGCGGTGATAAAAAATTTCTAGCTCTTTATTTTTTTTTAAATAACCCGTGGTAATGCTAACTTCACAGTGAAGATAGCATTACCACTCACACAAATAGCTTTAAAAAGTGCACAAATATTTTCTTATCATAAGAATAATTTGTTGCGAATTTGTTGCGACGTTTTTTCGGTTTATACTGAAATGTTGTTTCGCAACAAATTATTACTCGGCACAACAAATTCGCACACCACACGCTACAAATCGTTGAAGTGAAAAACACGAAATTTGCAACGGTTTTTAGCAGTGGTACTGCCAGGTCGTACTGAAAATTCAACGTTTTTTGGGTTTATACTGAAAATTTGTTTCGCAACAAATTATTACTCGTCACAACAAATTCTTACATCACACGCTACAAATCCTTGAAGTGAAAAACCCATGAAAAAATGCATTTGCAACGGTTTTTGGCAGTGGTAATGCCAGGTTGTACTGAAAATTCAACGTTTTATCGGTTTTTGCTGAAAATTTGTTTCGCAACAAATTATTACTCGGCACAACAAATTTGTACACTACACGCTACAAATCCTTGAAGTGAAAAACACATGAAAAAATGCATATGCAACGGTTTTTGGCAGTGGTAATGCCAGTTTGTACTGAAAATTCAACGTTTCATCGGTTCTTGCTGAAAAATTGTAAATACATTTTCTCATGTTCTTTTCACTTCGACGGTTTGTAGCGTGTGGTGTACGAATTTGTTGTGCCGAGTAATAATTTGTTGCGAAACAAATTTTCAGCAAAAACCGAAAAAACTTTGAATTTTCCGCGCAACTTGGCATTACCACCAACAAAAATTGTTATAAATACATTTTTTCATGTGTTTCTCACTTCGACGATTTGTAGCGTATGGTGTACGAATTTGTTGTGCCGAGTAATAATTTGTTGCGAAACAAGTTTTCGCAAAAATCGAAAAAACGTTGAATTTTCAGCACAAACTGGCATTACCACTGCCAAAAACCGTTGCAAATCCTTTTTTTCATGTGTTTTTCACTTCAAGGAGTTGTAACGTGAGATGTAAGGATTTGTTGTGCCGAGTAATAATTTGTTGCGAAACAAATTTTCAGCAAAAACCGAAAATACGTTGAATTTTCAGTACCAACTGGCATTACCACTGCCAAAGACCGTTGCATATGCATTTTTTCATGTGCTTTTCACTTCAAGGATTTGTAGCATATCATGTAAGAATTTGTTGTGACGAGTAATAATTTGTTGCGAAACAAATTTTCAGCAAAAACCGAAAAAACGTTGAATTTTCAGTACAAACTGGCATTACCACTTCCAAAAACCTTTGCAAATGCATTATTTCGTGTGTTTTTCACTTCGACGATTTGTAGCATGTGGTGTACGAATTTGTTGTGACGAGTAATAATTTGTTGCGAAACAACTTTTCAGTATAAACCGAAAAAACGTTGAATTTTCAGTACGACCTGTCATTACCACTGCGTGATGAAAATTGCCTGTTTGCTAAAACTTAAAAATCAACCGCATTTTCAATCGTCAGTTCCTTGTAACTACATATTGAAAATCATACACGAAAAAGTATTTTATGTAGGATATTTTGTCATAAAGTCAAAAGAAACGATGATATATACAAAAAAAGGAATGAAAAAAGTATTGGTTCCATTTTTCTGAACAAAAACCTTTTTTAAAAAAATATACCTTGCGAAAGACTTATGCTATTGCATTACTTTCATATGTACATAAACTAATAAAAGTAGGTCAAAATCGATTTAAAAAAAATTGTTATGCACAGTCCTTGCAGGAAAACCTTAATTTACAATAAAAAATAAATTATTGCTCATAGCTTTAAACAGCTATAACTCGTGAACCATTCATCGTATGAAGATCACTTGGAGCTCATTTTACAGATAATTTAATTATCTTCAAAAATAGCTTTAGTGTCATTATTGCCTAAAGCCGATCAAAAAATAGCTATTTGTCAAAATGCATTTGAAAATGACAATGTTTCATATATTTCCCTTTTATCTCCATTCAGTCGTTATCAAAACGATTTTGTATACACCAACATATTCAAAATTTGATTCTCCTTAACTTTCATTAGATACACTATATGCGTACAATCTATCGTTTTCGAGTTTTTACCGATTTTATCATGAAACAAGTGTTGGGATAGCGCGCTATAAAGATGTTTAAAAATTCATATCTCCGCCAATATTGATTGAATGGAAATGAAAAATAAAAAGAAATTGTTCGTAATCGATTCTTTAAAACTTTCATTTGAAACTTTTTGCGATCCGAATGACCATTTTCGAGATTTTAGCGAAAAACTCGCGCGTTCCCGTTGCGTCGCAAAACTGTCAAAATTTCAAAAAATACATCTCGGCCCCAATAGGTTGTACGAAGTTAAAAAAACGTAATTGTGCGGATTTTTATTACTTATCATTTTCATGTGTACATATTTTACAGTAAAATTTTTTACCTATTTTCTCCCTCTCCTCCCCTCCGCCGGCATCTACGGGTGGGGACTTTTGATATGTTAAAAATTATCACAAAATACGCCTGTTCCCAAAATTTCAGCCCGCCCTGAATTATTTCATCCAAATCGACAAACCTCCCGTTTTATTGGGCTAATTATTAAAAGCGATTTTTCATAAGTTTTAAAGCGATCTTGATTATCAAGTTCGCATTACCAGAAAAAACATTTTTTTCATTAATTTTTTGCTATTAATCGTGTGCAACAAATTCGCAACAAATTATTCTTATGATAAGAAAATGTTTGTGCACTTTTTAAAGCTATGTCTGTGAGTGGTAATGCTATCTTCACTGTGAAGTTAGCATTACCACGGGTTATTTTTAAAAAATAAAGAGCTAGAAATTTTTTCTCACCGCAACAAATTCGCAACAAAAAAGCTACAATTAATGGGGCCAAAACGATTTCAAAATTTTAAAGCACTGGTGAGTAGTAATGCTATCTTCACTGTGAAGTTAGCATTACCATGGGTTATTTTTTAAAAATAAAGAGCTACAAATTTTTTCTCACCGCAACAAATTCGCAACAAAAAAGATACAATTGATGAGGCCAAAACGATTTCAAAATTTTAAAGCACTGTGAGTGGTAATGCTATCTTCACTGTGAAGTTAGCATTACTATGGGTTATTTTTTTTAAATAAAGAGCTACGAATTTTTTCTCACCGCAACAAATTCGCAACAAAAAGCTACAATTGATGAGGCCAAAACGATTTCAAAATTTTAAAGTGGTAGTGCTAACTTCACAGAGCTATATTTTTCTAGTTTAATGACATATCAATGTGAACTCCCAGTAGTTTAATGGATTTGCCTTTAAATTTAATAGGTATAGTCCAATTTGATGAAACTGTAACGAACATGTTTTCTCTTGATTTATACTTATTATCTAGAATAAATAATGGCGATGGAAGTGTAGGGGTCATTGTACTGACAGAAACTTGGTCCATACCAGATATAAATGATTACTACATGGAATGCTACAAACTCGATTATAATGAGGACTACAATAAAAATGGCGGTGTCTTTATCTTTATAAGGAATGATCTGTGTGCAGATTGCAGGTTTGTAAAGCTTACCGAAGTAAACACCCTGAACATGAGTCGCGGACCGTCCCCCTCGCTTCGCTCGGGTGACAAACTTCCGCTCGCGCAGAATATGCTTCATTCCAAACTTATTACAGAATATCTATTATTTGCGATATTAAGGATTATATTAAATCTGTAAACAATAATGATATGATGATGCTGTTCGGCGACATAAATATAAATATTGTCCTAACAAACCTTTCTGCCTTAAGGTATGTAAATATGTTTGAACAGAATGGTTTCCGCTCACAAATTAACGTACCGACTAGGCAAAACAGTAACAGTATTTCGATAATAGATTTTATTGTAATAAATTCAAGGGCACAAATAAATTGAGTACTCGCGGTATTGTATAATAACATAACTGACAATATTCCTAAATCTAGAACTTAAAAGTAATGAAAAGCTAAAACCAGTCGTAAAAGAAATAAAAACAATTAGACGAGATAAAATTGTTGAAAGGAGTCGAGCTAATAATTTGGGAGGAATTATACAGGGAAAGTAATGCCGACAATGCGACTGACATCTTCTATAATAATATAAAAGGAAACAACAAAGATTAAGATTACAAATAAAAACAATAAACTTTACTATACCCAAGGGATACCAAATTCTATTGCAAAACGTGACAATTTTAAACGAAAACTAATGAAAAACAAAGAAAATAGACAACAAAAATTATATTGTAATTATAGAAATACTGTAACAACGGTAATTAGTGCCACGAAAATAATTACTATAAAGAAAAAATTCAATCCTCTGGGAGTAATAATGAAAATATTTGTGACTGCATCAATGAAGTGATAAATCGTAATAAAAAGTGCACTGATAGTATATATAAAATCATTGAGAATAATAAGCAAACAACCAATAAAAAAGAGATAGTCAACGCTTTCAACAATTTCTTTATTGATGTCGGTGAACAAATCATAAGACAAAATTCTCAGTTAAACACAACGAAAATCAAATGGAAATCTTAATTCAATGTTCCTGGAAGACGTATATGACTGCGAAGTGGAAAAAGTAATATCCAGCCTGAAAAACAACGCCTCGCCAGGAAAAGACGGTATAACTACGAAAACTTTAAAACTCTTATGCAAACGCATGAGTAAGCCTATTGCCCACATTGTTAATCTTATATTTAAAACTCTATGTCTTGAAATTTTTAAAGAAATTATTGTGGTACCAATATATAAAAATGGCAGTAAAATGACATGACCCGATAGCCCTAATGAATAATATGCATATTTTTAAAAAGTGTGTTAAACTATAGGCTTCAGCATTCCTAGAAAAAATAAAATAATATCAAAAAAATAAATATGGATTCTAGAAAAATATTGGTACTGAAGAAGCTATTCAACTGCAAACAGACACTATACTAAGTAACTTCGAATCGGACAAGAAAGTCAAAATAGGTGTCAGAGGGAGTGTATAATTTATATAAAGACTATCTACCCAACAAACCACAGCAAGTCTCACGCGTAACAAAAATAACGCAACAAAACAAATAAGAACTGGGGTTCCCGAAGGAACTATCTTAGGTCCTAGCTTATCCCTTATATGTATAAATGATCTTTTACAGAAAAATTATGCATCCAATATTCATATCATATGCAGACGACATGATACTAATTTGTGCGGAGGAGACTTGGGACAAAACAAAAAGCCACTGCGGCAATTAGAAAAGTAAAAACCTGACTAGATACCAGTCTACTTAAGTTAAACATTACAAAAATTAAATACATCTCGTTTTCCCCAATAAAATTTGGAATGCCCCTTGTACTTGAATCCGTTATAATAAACGAATCAGTTAACTGCTTTGTAGATAGTATGCCAACATAAAATATCTTGAACTAGTCTTAGATCCACATTTGAAATGGGGAAATCATATCGACTATTTAAATGGAACAATACGAAAACTGATTTATAAATTCTACAACCTAAAAAGTATAATACTAAGCAACAAAACTCTGCTAGTCACATTCAACCTAGTTGAATCCATAATTAGATATGGGATTACAGCATGGGGTTCTGCTAGTACGACCCTCACAGATAACACAAAACTATCCTTAGACTAATTTTTAATAAAAAAGCAGAGAAAACTGCAGAAATATCTTTACTGAAATTCAGCTACTTGATGTGGCGGGTTTATATATACATGCATGTTGCCATGGCCTATGCACATAACAAGGAGGAATCTTGGGTCCATTGTTGAACATCAATATGAAACAAAACTAGGGCAAGCAACGCGTATAAGATACCATAATAAAAAAAATTCTCAAACTCTCTGAACGGAATCAAGTTAAGTAGTAAACTTCCATCACATAAAAAAATGAGAAAAAAGCGTATCAGGATGGAAACTAAAAAATATCTGATATAGTCAACTACATATTTATATCCATCTTATCGTTATGTAATATAACACAAACGGTCCACACACTATTTCTTATACCATAGTCCACCTTCTGGAATGTTATATTTAATTTTTAGTGCATTCTGTGAGTCGGATGGAACCTCGAAAAATATGAATTTTCCTTAGCCTAACGAGACTATGTCCAACCACCCGTTTTCGAGGATGCTGAATACGATGGCGGTAAATCTCTCCGAGGTCACCCAGCCGGCCAAAAACCACCTCCGACAGGGGTAAACCGCGTATCCGCCGTCCCGTTTTCGATCATGCTGAGCATGAAAAAACTATCGCGACCTCTCCTCGCTCAGCAAACAGACGAAAATATCATTACACTCTTACTTCTTACTAAACGGCTGATGAAGCCTGTGAAGTTGATGGATGTGATGTTAATTTCGAGAAACACCAACTATAATTCCACTTGTAAGCGACGTAGGTTATATTGATTGGATCAATGTTTCACTGGAAAGTGATTATATGACGATGTTTTATTTTATATATAGTGAATAAGTAATTGTATGCGTTAATATAAGTGTTTTATATTTATATATAGTAAATAAGTAATTTTATGCGTCAATAGAACTGTTCACTATTTAATATAATTTTTTTTTTTTTTTTTTACATTTATTTAACGTCGGCCTATTTCCGCTACTGAGGCCTAACACCGACGCCTGTAGACGAGCTACCCCCAACCAGGAATTTTGCCGAACCTCTTCCCTTAAGAAGAGTAGGGATCTTTTACTTGCCTAACATTTAATAGACAAGGGACCGACGGCTTTACATCCCCTCCGAAGGATGGTATATCTCCTATACAACCCTCGCCTAAGGTTGTACAGCTTCCGCGCATACACTGATATACAAGCCGCTGGAAGATGTGTGAGGCGAGAACGCGGTTTCCTTTGGAATGGTCACCAATCCAAGTACTAACCGCGCCTGTCGTTGCTTTACATCGCATACCGAAGTATGTACATAGTAAAGACGCACCTACGCTCGCCCCCATTTAATATAATAAAATAAATGAAATTGTGCCAGTGATTGCATATACCTGATTTTCTCATCTAAAACCTAGACGCAAAGTATGCACCCATTTTTTTTCAGCTGAACAGTCAATCAAAATACCTGTAATCATCATCCGGTACGTATTCAATGATCTGTGAACTTACTCACATCATAAAACCGTGTATCAAAGGGGTAGTTTTTGTCCGTTTGAGTGGTCGGTTCCCTCGGGGAAAAGATCCCACATCACCATCGTGCTCAGCATCCTCGAAAACGGAGGGTAAAACAGGTTTGGCTGGTAGGACACGGCAGATACGCGATTTATCCCTTTTGAGGGGTTGGCGGGGATCGAGGAGGGGTCTCAATATCACCATCGTGATCAGCATCCTCGAAAACGGGGGTAACACAGGTTTGGCTGGTAGGACACGGCGGATACGCGGTTTACCCTTTTCGGGGGTGGTTTTTGGCCGTTTTGGGAGTGGGGTGACCTCGGAGAGAGATTTAACCACCGTCGTCGTGCTCAGCATCCTCAAAAACGGAGGGGGAACAGTCTCGTTAGGCTACGAAAAATTCATATTCCTGTCCGACTTACAGAATGCACTATTTAGATAGTAAGTAAAATTGCATTCTTACCCTACACCGTCTCAAATTGTTTCTATACATTTTGTACCCACTGTATTATACCGGGTGTTAGAAAAGTATGGGAACGGTGGAAAATCCCGAACAGTTTGCATCAAATCGAAAAATAAAAAAATACGTGTCAAAAATTTTTCAAAAAACTATCTACTGATACCAAAATGACCTCCCCACCAACCACCCTGTGGGTGGGGCGAGGGGCAACTTTAAAATTTCAAATGGAAACCCCTATTGTTTATTGCGGAATCGGATTCTACGGCAAAAAATACATAAATTTTATTCCGGACATTTTTTTGATTCTTGCATGGCGTCGCTGTAATCGCAAAAGTGAAAAGAAAACATTACTGTTTCAAGAGTAACGACTTGTGCCCATAAAAAAACGTCCAATTCAAAAACTGACAAACACGTATTTGTTATTTTTACGAAATCTACCCAATGACATTGGATTCGACTCTCCCACCCCTAATCCAGTGGGTGGGGCGGGGCAACTTTGAAATTTGTAATGAAAATCTCTATTTCTTATAGCGGATTCGGATTCTACGGCCAAAAATACATGAATTTTATATCGGGCATTTTTTTAGATTCTCGCAAGGTGTCGCTGCAATCGCAAAAAATTGAGTGGAAACATGAAAGTTTTGAACGCATACTTAAAAAAATACGAAAAGTAAAACTACTGATCTCAGAGTGAATGATTTCCCGAGCTGTTTTGAGAACAGTGATTTTACACGGTCGTGCGGAAATTACAACAACTATTAATTCTGTAAATTTATTAGCAGCTAGTAATTTTCAATTTACATTTTTTACAGGGCAATAAAAAACTAACAGTGGTTTTTCCTCTTAATTCAGCCACTTCAGACTTCTTGATCCCAGCCAGTGAAGGCAAGGAGGTAACTCAGCCGTTTAAGGCAAGGTGAGGATTTCGGCCAGTTGAGGCAATTAGTTTACAGCTTCGCTGCTACGCTAGCAGGTTTTAATGTCAAGATTATAGCAGGTGTTCAAAATGGTACCCGCATTGACTTCTTGGCATTGTCCGAGACGAACGTAAAAATTTTCAATAGCACTTCTTATCATTTGAGGTGGTATTTCTGCAAAAATGTTTATTATGCGTTGCCTCAGCTCTTCCAAATCACGAAGTTTAGTGAAATAAACCTTACCCTTCACGTAGCCCCAAACAAAATAATCAAGTGGCGCGAGGTCGGGAGATCTTGCTGGCCATACAATAGTTCCTCTTCGACCTATCCATCGATTTTCGAAAGTACCATTCAAATAGTTCCTAACAATATCCCGATAGTGTGGAGGAGTCCCATCTTGCTGGAACCAAACATTATCGAACTCATCACCAGCAATCTCTTGTATTGCGGGAACTATTTAATTTGTCAGCATTTCCAGGTATTTTCTCCACTCAAATTTCCATATATGAAAAACGGTCCTATGATTCGATCCCTGAAAACTTCTGCCCAAACATTTAATTTTTATGGATACTGCGTGTGTGTTTCAAACATCCAGTGAGGGCTTTCGAAAGTTGCTTCATCTGAGAAGACAAGTAGAGATGACAAAAAATTTGGGTTTTGGTTACTCCTTTCCATCATTAATTCACTAAATTCAAGTCGCCGATCAAAATCATCTTCATTTAACTCTCGGTGAAGGTGAATTTTGTAAGGATGAAATTTCAAAAGTTTCAAATTCTTATGAACTGAAAATGCACTCATATCAAGCTGTTGACTGGCTTTTCTGATTGATAACCTTCGATTTTTCAACAAATGCCTGGGCCACTTCCATTTGTCGAGCTTCCGATGTTTCAGATTTTGGTCTTCCAGATTTTGGGCGATTTTTATTTGTCTTTGTGTCTAGGAATCGTTTGATGGTACGGGACACAGTAGATTTCGAAATTCCCACTTGATCTACACGGAAAGTTTCGTTGAATAAAATCACAACTTCATCATAGGACCTTTCTTTATCGCACCACCCTCGTATCATTAAAAGAGAAACTCTCCCTCCCCCTGTTAAAGTAGCCATTATGCAGAAAAAACGCGAGAACTAATGAAAAATGAAATAATTTTTTCCATACAAAAGTGCGCTCCTGCCCCTACAAAAGTTGGAAGGAACTGAACGTTCTCGTAGAAATTTCATAAAACAAATACTGTTATTAAGAACACTTTAAAAAAAACATTCATAAAAACCAAGATATCACAGATATTGTTTTTTAAACTAAATATTTTTTTATCAACACGAGTAGCTAGAGTTTGTAAATATTTACAAACTTATGGACGCTTAAGGTTTATTTCAATTTTGTGCGATTGCAGCGACACCTTGCGAGAATGGAAAAAATGCCCGATATAAAATTCACGCATTTTTGGTCGTAGAATCCGAATCCGCTATAAAAATTTGGATTTTCGTTACAAATTTCAAAGTTGCCCCCCGCCCGACCCACTGGGTTAGGGGTGGGAGAGTCGAATCCAATGTCATTGGATAGATTTCGTAAAAATAACAAATAGGTGTTTTTCAGTTTTTGAATTGGATTTTTTTATGGGCACAGACGCTACTCTTGAAACAGTAATGTTTTCTTTTCATTTTTTGCGATTACAGCGACACCATGCAAGAATCGAAAAAAATGTCCGGGATAAAATTTACGTATTTTTTGCCGTAGGATCCGATTCCGCAATAAAAAATAGGGTTTTCCATTTGAAATTTTAAAGTTGCTCCTCGCCCTACCCACAGGGTGGTGGGTGGGGAAGTCATTTTGTTATCAGTAGATTGTTTTTTGAAAAATTTTTGATAAGTATTTTTGTATTTTTCGATTTGATGCAAACTGTATGAGATTTTCCACCGTTCCCATACTTTTCTAACACCCGGTATATAAGCTCATCACATCACCAAATTAGATAAATATTATGCGCTCACTTTAGCGATTTTTTCTATTTCATTATTGTATTAAAGATACAACATTAAGAGAATGATGAGAAACGAGAATGTCGATACTGCTGAACACAATACGAAGTCTCCTCAGGTGTCACTTTGATTGATCTAGGTTGACATATTGCCTTGTTTTCGTAAAATTTGTCGAGTAATAAATAAATAAGAATAATAAATGATCCTAAACGGTACCATGCGGAGACCAGTATAATACTGGAATGGGTGTCGTCAAGAAAATGGGAGGATATCACTATAAGCCCAGGAGGTTGCGATGTTCACCGATACAAAAATAAATGGCTTTTACAAAAAAAAACAAAAAACTACCATACATAGAACCACTCCAGACAACACTCCACTCCAGAGGGGTTTAACCAAAAAGACTATTCTTGACCCTGGCAGTCATATTAGTACAATCAGTATGTTGAAATGGTCTACGTTGGAAAACTGTTGGGGTAGCAGAGTAGCATAAGTATTAAATTACAGTGAAATTCAAGAATGGCATTAATAAATGTTTTATTTAGAGTTGCCAAGAGTATACACATTAAAGTAAAAACTACAACTACGTTTCCTACTAGCTACGAACTTCATGCATTCCACTAGTTCCTTTTTATGTTAAGTCTGGATTGCCAATAATCTAAAGGTGTGTCTACACTGTAACACCCTCCCTTAATCCAGGCTTACATGATACGTACACACAAAAAAAAACAATAAAAAATCTATTAACACAAGTGTTGAGACAATGATAACTGATTGATCCTTGGAGCACGTAAAAATTTTGTCATTATGTCTGCAGCCATTTTTTATGTGCAAAAATATTTTAGGACAATTTTGTTATCTGACACGGCATCCCTAATACATTGGTATTTCAAGTCTACATGTTTTGTAATTTCTCAAATAGTTCTGATTTAACTCTTATGTTATTTCCAAAAATAAACATGCCATCAACATATATTGCTATAATCAGGTATATTGTATACGACCAGAATTGAAACCGTATAAAAACTAAAAGCCGGCAAAAACAGTCGGCATCTCTTTATTGTTTTTCTTATGACAAGAATTTCTATTTACCCCCGCAAAAGATGCCGACTGTTTTTGCCGGCTTTTAGTTTTTATACGATTTCAATTCTGGTCGTATACAGTATAATAAAACTCTTTAGATAAAATGTAAAGACATGGTTCATATTTGGCCTGCACAAAACCAAAGTTAACCAAAACCTTTTCTATTTCATGATACCAAGCATTAGATGCCTGTTTTAAAGCATATAAGGCTTTGCTCAACTTACAAACTTTATTTTCTTGTCTTTGAATTACACTTCCTGCAGGCTGATGCACTTATACATTTTCTTTAAGAGTGCAATGCAGAAATGCAGTTACAACATCCCAGTGAAACAAACCAATCTAGTTGTATCGCTAAGGAAAACAAAATACGCAAAGTTGTATTTCTTACTACAGGTGAATAATAGTAAATTCCAAATCTTTGATTATACCCCCCCGCTATAAGTCTAGCCTTGTATTTAATGACGTTACCATTACAATTTTGTTTAATATTAAAAACCAGGCTTTGTATCGGGTGTTAAATCTACTAAAGGCCGTGTTCTATTTTCCTTCAAAGCTAACAATTCATCATTTACCGCATGTTTCCAGCACTCTGGTAAGTTATTGATGTCAACATACTCGGCACTTTCAACAGTATGTTCGCTGCAGACATGTGTGTAATAATCATCAAACACTTTTAACTTTCTGTCGCGCACTGGATACCAGCAACGTCACACTCTTCAACGTTCCCAAGCGATGTGCAATGCCACACTTTCATCATTTTGAACCGACATTTCACCACAACAATCTACAAATGGAAATTCAGAATTCAACCTACTTGTCTCTTGTAGATGTATGCCATCTGGTTCGAGTTCTTGACCTGCTGGTAGTGTTACTGTGGCAGCAGCTTTCTGTTGTGTTTTATCATCTGAGCTATCGATCACAGAAAAAGTATCAACACATCTTCTGCCTAAAAATTTTACATCTCTAGATTGTATAATTTTTCTTTCTTCTGACCATATTCTGAAACTATTCTTATCATCACAATACCCAACTGGTGGTTGGTACCGGCTTGCCTTCCAAACCACAATTCATATGGCGTTTTTTCATCAATACCTGAAGGACCAGTTCTGTTTAGGACATATACTGCCGTATTGATGACTTCAGCCTACAAACTTTTATCTACATTTTTGCATGCTTCGATTAGAATATTTTCCCTTTCTACTGCACCATTTTGTTGAGGCGTTTACGGCATAACGGTTAACACCAAAAATACTAAGTATATTTTGAACGTCTGGATTTGTGAACTCAGTTACACCATCTGTCAACAATTCTTTAACCACACATCTATTATTTGTTTTTTGCTTGTAACAAATACTTAAAAATCGTATCTTTCACTTATGATTTCTCACTAAAAAAATTAACTTTTCTGTACTTTGTAAAATCATCCTTGAATGCAATGAAATAACGATTACCTCCAACAGAAGTGGTAGGCATTGGGCCACAGGCATCAGCATAGACAATCTTTCCAGGCAATGTTGCTCGAAGTTCTCTTGATGAAAATGTCATTCGAGTCATTTTTCCATAGATACACCCATATGGTGAAGATACGAGAAGCCTCTATTTTTCAAAAACTATGTGTCTAAAACTCTGATGACAAAGTCGCTCATGCTAAGTCTGCAAATTTTCAGTCATATGTGAAGTCAAACAAGCTTTATTAGACAATGTAATTCTCATTAATAATCGACACAGTCCACCTGAGCACTTTACTCCAACAGCAACAACTTTACCTTCATTATTCTTGAAAATTTTTCTCTGTGAGTCCGCAAATTCTTTAAAATTATTTTCTAAAGCTGACCCTGACGAAAACAGATTTTGTGTGCAGTCAGGCACATACCATGCACTCTTTAGGTAACCTTCATGCCATCTCCCAGATACAGACATTTGCACCTTAATGATGCCTTCACTGTATGCCAACAATTGACCACCTTCACAAATTTTTAGAGACTGTGAGAGGTCATGTGATGTGATGCACCGGGAGTCAATAATCCACATGTCACTAAGTGGTGGAACACACAAAGGCTTGTCCTTGCTTTTTAACATCAACTTTCGCCTGAAATTTGTTTTTCAGCTTAAAACAATTTTTCTTTATATGGCCAGGTTTCTTGCAATAATTACATATCACTAATTGCTTATTCTTAACAATAAGAGCCACATTATCATCTTTTGAATTTTATCTTCCTTGCATGTCCAATAATCGCTGCTCGTGTAACCTTAATCGCTCTGTGAGTATGTTTATATTTCTATCTTTGATGGGAACTGATTCCCAAGCATTTTTAAATTCCAAAAATATTCACTTGTTAAAGTATTCAACGCTCTATTGAGCAACAGAGAGATGGGTAACTCATGACTATTCTTCTTTAATTCCTCATTTAATTGTTGAAATATTCTTTGCAATTTAGATATATGCATCGCTATAGTATCACCAGCATCTTTCTTATAAGTAAAGATTTCACAATACAGAAGATCTGATCTAATCTTGTGTCATTTTTTTGGTCATAAATAGAGTTTAGCGTGTCTTACATTTGCTTAGCGTTTTTACACGAAAGAATATGCTGCTTTGGCTCCTGTGATACAGGAGAACCAATAATATACCTTATTGCTATAAACATCCTTCTCCTCGAACTCCTTGATGACCTTTCTATCATCTTCTATTAATGTTTCACTCTTGAGCCGTACAAAACTCCCCGTGATAACATCCATCGCCTGAATCGTAAACTGCAGATCAATATCAAATTTCCACGATATCCAATTAGAAGTGCCCTCCAATTTGTCAATTATTATCCGGTCTATTTTCACTGACGACATATTTTCTGACCAAATAAAGGCACAAAAGTTAGAAGAAAAAGAAAACAAACAGTTACAATGCTTCAGAGTCAACAACACCTTTCACTTACTGGTTCCATAACCTCTTGTGGGTAGCAGATTTTAGCATTATTAAAGCACAGTTAAATCCAAGAATGTCATTAATAAGTGTTTTATTTAGAACTGCCAAGAGTATCACGTTAAAACAAAAACTACAACTACGGCATATGGCATTACATTTTCTACCAGCTACTAACTTCATGCATTCCACCAGTTCCATTTTATGTTAAGTGTAGATTACCAACAACCTAAAGGTATGTCTACACTATAACAAAAACAAACGTTTTTATTTGATGGGTTGATGGGGGATCAAAAGCGAGCAAAATCTAAAAGTGCGGCATTTTCTTATATAAGCGTCGTCCATCATTTTGAAAAACGGTCAAGGCCCTTTGATTGAAACAAACGTTCTTTTTATTTAAATATCTTATCACAGTTCGAATAGCTAATCAACAGCTATAGACCAAAAGCTACTGAAATTTCTAAAAATTGTATAAAACTTTTTTCAACTTATAATTGTCTCCTTGTGTAAGGAAACAACTCTATGCGGGGCCCGAGTTCGTAGCGTTAAGACGGTTTCGTATGAAGTCCACTTTACACAATCCAATATGTTTAGTGTCTGCGAACAATTATTACAAAACACTACTTGACACATGTTTCGCTATGTTAGCATTATAGGGAGATGATTAAAATTGAAAACTAGTTTTATTCTTGTCATGACGGTTGACGCTGTATTGTTGATACCATGTCATTTAAGCCCATATCATTAAATTTGAGCCATAAAAGTCTCATGTAACGTTGCCATTCACTATTCTACATCGTCGGCATCAGTTTAAAAAATCTTTGACTCTATGACGTCTCCAGACCAAAACACACCACAGTGTAACTCGGAGTAGATGAATTGATTTTTGTGGATTTTCTGCACCCCAGAATCGAAATTATGTTGTTAACCCGCTCATTGAGACGGAAATGGGCGTGATTGTTAGCTGTATCTTACATTTTTTAGAACAAAAGTCTCGTCAAATACAGTATTTAATGAATTGTGAAAAATATTTTGGAGTTACATCAAGAGTTGCGAACTTCTTTACCCACGTACCGTTTGACGGATCATGTATGTGCAAATTAGATCCATAATGTGAAAAAAATGTTCTGTACTAGGTATGGCTATTTCGAACAGATTCTCGGCAAGTGTGTAATGCAAAGTGTAAACGAATTTAATTGAAACCGTATAAAAACTAAAAGCCGGCAAAAACAGTCGGCATCTCTTTATTGTACATGGGCGGAGGTAAATAGAAATGCTTGTCATAAGAAAATAATAAGATTTTCGGGCGTTATTATATTATACTCTGTTTCAAATGGTCTCCAGAAAGCCATGGTAAATTAGTAAATAATTAAAATATTTTACCTTTTATATAGTAGTAAATATTTATAAATATGAACAATAACTAACTAACTCCTACGCTTGATATTATAACAGATATTTACGCACTGCACTGGCACAGCAGAAATCCACCTTTGACTATTGAGAAGCGATTTACGAGTTTTATGCTAGTAGGCCTGTCCGTTTTATTATCTTTAAACCAGTGCAGTCGTAGATGGTTCATTCAGGCATTCAATAATTTTTTGAAAGACAAATTTAAATTTAATGAAACAAATAGTATTTATTGAAAAGTATCCTTTGGTTACGTTTTAGTTATGTCATTTACGTCATTTAATCATTTTATTTTGTTCTTGTGTTCCTCGAGCTAATTTCTTTAACTTCTTTATTTACAATGCCTAGACATAATAATTTTTCAAATAGGAAAATGAGGGATATGATATGTGTTTACGCACATAATAATTCTAACGGACGTGCTGCAGCGAGGAGATACTCATTGCAATATCCAAATAGAATACAGCCAAACCATAAGATTTTCAAAGATTTGTTTCGTCGTTTGGAAGAAACGGGTTAATTTCGCCATAAAAACGATGTAGGACGACCGAAACGAATTACTCCAGTTCAAGAACTAGAAATTACTCCTGTGCAACACTTATTTCGAAGGGATCTTCCACAAAGGCTACAATTTTGTTAATTTGTTCGAAATAACACAACAGGGATCGAAATTTTGTTAAGAACACTTTATTTACCGACGAAGCAACTTTTATTCGCCGTGGCGTTTTTAACTGGAAAAATACCCATTACTGGGAAGTAGAAAATCCTCATGCCGTTAATAAAGAAAGGCATTTTCAGCAAGAATTTAAGATTAACGTTTGGTGTAGTATCATAGGCGATCAATTATTGGGACCATTTGTCCTTCCTCCAAATTGAAATAGACAGTTTTATCTGTTTTTTCTTCAAAATACTCTTGCTGATATATTACATGCTTTCATGCTAGACATACGGAACAGAATGTGGTTAATGCAATATGGAGCTCCGCCCTCATTTCTCCATTGAAGTCAGAAATTACCTTGATGAGACATTCCCACGCAGATAGATCGGTCGAGGAAGTGAGGTTGCTTGGCCACCAAGGAGTCCTGATTATAATCTGTTGGTTTAATATGTGTGGGAACATATGAAGTCCTTAGTCTATGAAATATTATCAACTCAATGTAAGAAAATCTTTTATAAATATATGAAGAAAAGGCATAGAATTAGGTGGAGACCATATCGAACATTTATAGTTGGGATGAAACATATACGACACTGCTTACATTTCCATAATTAGCACAAAAAGTTAAACTGAAGCGTGCCGCTCAAAGTGCCGCGTTTTTTGCTTTAGGAGTCCGGTCGGCTTGTTGGTATATTATATCTTTTGATTTATGTATTTATCTCAATACCATAAAAATAATCCATTAGTTCATAAGAAAGTGAGGAAGAGTTTACGTTGTTATTACGATTTTGTTTTCCCTTACGTTTTGTGCTTTTTTCAATAAATATACTTTGTTTCATTAAATTTAAATTTGTCTCAAAAAATTATTGAAATGTTTAACGGCACTTTCCTCGAAAACGGTTGGAGTTATCAAGTTCAGAAGTTAGAAGTACCACAACGTTTCGTAAAAAAAGTATGAAAAAAATTCATCATCAGATACAGGTTCTGCGGCGCCCTCTATGATCTAACGTGATGTAATACATAAATTATTGTTTCTTAGAATAAAACAAGTTCCTCTAGCAAATTTGGCGAAGTTCAGTCAAGAGGCTGTTGAGTTGAGTGCAAAAAAAACGAAAAAATAATTTGAACTTTGACACCCTGTATCTTTTTCCACAGCAACATTTTACTAAAGCATATTTAGTTATATCTTCATATTTTGGCCCAAAGAAGCTACCCCTGAACTATGGTCTATTATTAATGGTCAACCCTATATATATATATATATTTTTTTACATTTATTTAACGTCGGCCTACTTCCGCTACTGAGGCCTAACACCGACGCCTGTAGACGAGCTACCCCCAACCAGGAATTTTGCCGAACCTCTTCCCTGAAGAAGAGTAGGGATCTTTTACTTGCCTAACATTTAATAGACAAGGGACCGACGGCTTTACATCCCCTCCGAAGGATGGTATATCTCCTATATAACCCTCGCCTAAGGTTATATAGCTTCCGCGCATACACTGATATACAAGCCGCTGGAAGATGTGTGAGGCGAGGACGCGGTTTCCGTTGGAATGGTCACCCATCCAAGTACTAACTACGCCTGTCGTTGCTTTACATCGCATACCGAAGTATGTACATAGTAAAGACGCGCCTACGCTCGCCCCACCCTATATATGTAGTAAATATGTATATTTCCGAGTACATCATATGAACATATATCAGTGGATACTTAATGGATATATATATATATATATATATATATATGAGTTAAAATTTTAAGATTTAAACTTGAATATGCAGTCGTATGGCACAAAAAATTAAAGAAAACTCTTTATTTCTGTTCAAGCTTTGGAGGCTTTATTGTCTCTTCATCAGGAACTGAAATAGTTAAGGTTATGTTGAAGTTGCACATGTGAACCAGTTTTCAAAAATATGGACAAACACTTATTAATAATAACAGCTTACAAACTTACAAGTTAAAAATTACTTAAATTGATAAAAATAAATTGTTAAAATAATTAAATTTAAAAAAGCATGGTGTCCTGAAGGGGTCCATCTTGTAATATCATATTATCGTATTATTCGTATAGTGAATATTCGTAAACTGTCTGTTTTTTTGAAAATCTCATAATTTTGCATTTAATTGGATTTAGATGTAACTTATTGTTAGTACACCAAGTTTGAATTCGATCTAAATCATCCTGCAATCTTAAGGTATGAATTTCAGTGAATATTTTCAAATCATCAGCAAAAAGAAGTTGGTGGCATTGAATGATAGGACTTAAGTCTTTAATGAATAAAGACATAACAGTGGACCTAAGTTGGAACCTTGAGGTACCCCTGAGGTAGCCACATACTTAAAGCAGTTATACACATAGAAACATACTGTGATCTATTCTGCAAATATGATTTGAACAGTTCATTCATCTGGTTGTCACAGCCAAATTGTCCAAGTTTTTTAAGTAAAACGAAATGATCAATTCTATCGAAGGCCTTCGAGAAATCCATATAAACCACATTTACCTGCCGTCGATTATCTAGAACGTTCGAAACATACTGTGAAGTACTGTCAAATTCGTCACTGTAGATCTATGGCTCATAAATCCATATTGTGTTTGAGATAACATATTACGAACAGAGGGATTGATGCGGTTATACAGAATCACCTCAAAGAGCTTCGAAAATTTCGACAAAACAGATATAGATCTATAATTAATAACATTAAATTTATCGCCACTTTTGAAAATAGGAACGACCTTGGCATCTTTCCACCGATTTGGAAACATTGTTGTTTTTAAGGAAATATTAAACAATATACGCATCGGGGTGACAAAAACGTTTATACAGTCTTTGACAATAAATGATGGTATACTATGAGGACCTGAGGTCATTTTGTTTTTTAGTTTGTTTGCTGCTACTATGATTTCATTTTCAAATACATATTCACTAACAATATTATTTAAGCAATTAACATTTGTGACAACATCAAACATCTCTGATCCTTCAGATTCAGAAGGCAGAAATATATTCTTAAAAAACTACCAAATGTATTTACGATATCCTGAGGCTAAAAGACTCATTCTCATATAATACTGTCCCGGGAATTCTAGATGTGTTATTTTTTGATTTTACAAATGACCAAAAGTTCTGAGGATTACTACTGATTGATGCCTGGACATTTTCAACATAGTTATCATAGGCAGTTTTTATTTGTTCTTTTATTACACGTCTCAATGTCTTAAATTCAATCAAATAATTCTCGTTACGATTACTCTATATTTTTTTAATACCCTAGCTTTTCTTTTGATATTTTTAATAATTTCTGATGTATACCAATTTGGAAATTGACGTTTATGCGTTTTATAAACATGTGAGTCAAATATTTGATATAGCCTTTCATAAAATTCATCAACTGCCGAATTTACCTCTTCAAACTGAGTTAAAAATGTCCAGTCAGTTTGTAGCAATGAGTTATGTCAAGATGGAAAATCAGCCTTTTAAAGTTGTAACTCTTTTGACTTGAATTTGTTGAGTTGTAAATCTTGGCATCCAGATAAATAGAAGCTGATAATCAAGGCTGGATGATACGCATCCATTGGTACAAGAGGAGCATTATCACTAATTATTTCGCAGTCTATATTACATAACACTAAATCTAGTAATCTATCTGAGCTATCAAGAATATTGTTTACTTGTTCTAAATTTAAAAAATGCATGAAGTTTTTAATTACAGTGTTATGAAGTCGGACCCCTCTCTCATCCGGAAAATTTTCCGGACGAACTTTTCTCGAGGAGGGGGGGGGGGGAAGTTACATGTAAAGATAGCTAAAAAACAGCTTTTCGGACATAACTCGCGAATGCGCGTAAATTGAATTTTGACTCGTCGAAATCGGTCCAGCGGTTCCAGAGATATTGCGATTTGAAAGTACGGATTTGTATACGGATTTTTCGCTGCGGTGGGAACGTACCGATAGCCTTTTTCGCGTTCTTTGCGGGAAAAAGTGACTTGACGACTTTTTTTTTCTTCCCCCGATAGACAATCAGGACCTAAGTACTGTGTCCAAATTTCAAGTTGCCTGGTTGATTAGTGGGAGGGGGAAAAGGGTAAACGTAAATGAAATTAAAACTGCTGTAACTTCCGCAAATCGCGTAGCATACGTGACATTGTGTACTAATGTGCCTACTTTGAGTTCCGCTCATGTATCTTAAATTTTCGTCATAAATAAACAAATGGTTGCGAAATAACCAATTTATTGTTGTTATTACTTTTAGAAAGTCACCTTTCGCCAGGAAGGAAGGGGGCGGGGGAGATTTTTTTTCGCCATCGAATGTGGAATTTCTTTCTCTTTGATTTAAACCCGACCAGATTGCGATCGGATGATTAAGTGGGGAGAGGGGGGGGCACGCAAAGTTTTTGCCCTGTAGAAGGACAAGGGAAAGGGTAGGGACTTCGGGCCGGGCTCATTTTCAAGGGCAATCAATTATCTTTCAAGATTTTTTTATCCCGAAGCTCTAACTTTATTAGGGCCTGCACGCGCGCGTGATACATCCGTTTCAAGCCATTTTTAATGCCAGATCGACCCCACTAAAAATGAGACCTGTTTCATCAAAATCGGTTAATTTGTTTATGAATCATTGCAAAAGAACATGCTAAAATGGCTGTTTTTTCAATTGTTAATAAGCAATAGAAAGACTTATTTTATATACTTCATAACACAGGAAAAGAATGCTCTTGTAGCATAGAAAACGTACGCGAAATCAAGAGCCATGTGGTAGAATATAGTTTTTGCACAATCAATTTGTTAATGTTTTTTTTTGCAATAACTCATAAATAAATTAACTAATTTTGATATAGGTCCCATTTTGTAGGTTTTTTTCAAGGCGCACAACTTTTAACAAACACCTTTTTTTTCTAAAACTCTAAAAAAAACTATTTTCTCACACTTAAGTGTTTATTAAAAAAATTTGCCACTCAAAAAAATTGAAACCTAAGATATCCTACATTCTTACCATCATTCTGAATACCCTGGATTCGGCTTATACCTAGAGACGTTTTTGTCAAAATGCTAATTCGACTGGAATATAGTGAATATTGCATCTTTCTGGAATTCTGTATGTCTAAGCTGAAATGCCTAAAAATCGGAAAAAGTTTCACCAAAAAGAAAAAGAACAATCCAAGAAAGCTTACAAGGTCGAATCACATGCTTAATAAGTTCGTCAGAGTTCGTACCATTCTGCATCGCGAACTGGCCGTTTTATCATTTTTAAATTACGCTATACTGCGCGTTCTGGTTAGTAAGCTTATAAATGTTTTTGGAGGTGGGGTAGCTGTGGATGTTCCTGCCCACCGTCTGTCTGTAGGACAATAATCATAATTTTATTTCATTCAACGACAAAATAGGTGAGTTTGCCATTTACAAGGGACTCAATTCTATGATACTTTGGATCTCGATCCATAGATTGATGAATGGTTAATCTTTTTAATTTCGCGTTACGCAATTAATCGTCGACGCAAATAAGTTTGAAGAACTACGAGTAGTCACCTGTCGTAATTATAAACACGGCTACGTAGAAAATATAGATAAAGACGTTATTTCAAAATAAGCGTATATTGATTCATTTCAAAGATCAGTGTATAAATACAAAATAGCAAGCTTTCACCTACATACCACACATAATGAGTATGGGGAATCTAGTGAAATATCGTTCCCAATCTTATCCAAGACTTACTAGAAATCGATTGGCACAAAAAACTACAAATTTGGGTTAAGATTCGTTAATCTAACATATTGCTCTACATATTAATTTTGGCTCACATAGAACTAGCTTTAAGAGTATATGGATGATTCTATATCATTCATCAGAACTGCCTACTCACTTGAAAGACTCGTAACGCCTTGTGATCAACATTCAAATATGACTTGGTTTGACGAAACTTTTCAGTTAGTTCCCTGGAAAGTAATGGCTCAGTAACTGTTGAAGGTCAAGAGAAAGTGAATGACCTTCGACCTGATTTTGTGTGTAAGGGGTGCCCTAAAAAGCTCTCGGTTGAGAATGTCAAAAAGCATATTTCATCGACAGAAAACCTATATTCTCAGAATCGGTACGATGTTTTTTTTGACGGCTAGGTGAATTCTGTCAAGTAAAAAAGATTCAGTGACAGGGTCGGACTGAGCAGGTCCGCAATTACTGGCGGGGACAAACACTTTTCGAGCCAAATCGCAAACTGAAACAATGCTACCAAGGTTTCTTTACATTTTTTAGAGAACTTGAAAGTAATCATATAGAAGAATAAATAAACTTTTAAATTTTGCATAAGTATTTCCTCTTAAGCAAGCCATGACCAATACCAATCATGCATACATAAATAAATCTTAAAATACATTTTGGGTTGTATACACTGCAATTTTAAAGTATTAAGGAGGCACCAATATCCATACACCGGGTGACACAAGGGGCATGTGGCTGTCTGTAATATCTTGTTTAACAAAATAATTTATTGTTAAGTCATGCCAAGAGAAAATTACCAACAAAATAAGGAAACTGTAAACATACCGGGTGTCAACGGGTCATGCCCCCCCCCTTTCAATTATTTTTTAGAATATCGGAATGAAACTTGATAGATGTATTACATGACTAAGAAGACACTTTGTGACAAAGCTGTAATTTTTCCCCTTTCCGGTTTCACCGAAATGATACCAACTTTTGATTTTTAAATGTAAAACCCTGTATATTATTATATATATTTGGAATCCTTGAAAAACTCTGAGTACGGTGATACCCATATAAGTGACATTTCGACTCAATGAAAAAAAAATTGACTCGAAATTTGTTGGTGCATCTAGAGTGGCGTGACCAGAAAAAATTGCTTTTGGGCACATTCACGGATTGCTTAGAACATCCGCCATTTTATGGTGGTACTGTCGTGAGCAGAAAAAAATAGGACAACTTTTTTTTTCTAATGTAAATCTGCCTCTATTTGAATATGTAATGAGTAGCCGAAATACAACAGATATCACTTTTAATTTATTTTTTATTTTAATGCTGTAGTTATTGCTATAGTAAATGATGGATGGTTAATGAGATAAATTGCACTGCGTTATAACATTAACAAAATTTGGTGTGTAACATTTTAAGAAAGTGGAGAATAAACGGTACGATTAGTAGAAATCCTGGATCAAAGGACGAAGGATATCCTACTTATCAAGAAACTAACTATTAATATTTCGTTATTGCACCATTTCTATTTATAACTTCTATAAGTCTGTTTGGCATAGAATTAAATAACCTTATACAATAATCATTAGTAATAATATTTTCCCATGCATTATTTACTATTTCCAGTAATTGCTCGGCATTCTGTGGTCTCACATTTCCTTTTTGGATACTTCCTACGAGTAGTCCCCATAATTCTTCCACAGGGTTAAGGTCTGGACTATGACTGGGCCAGTTAAGAACATTGATGTTGTTATCTTGAAATCAGTTAGTTACGGTATGAGCAGTATGAACGGAACAATTGTCTTGTTGAAATATGGACTCATTATTAGAAAATAATTGTGACACAGAAGGGAGCATAATATTGTCTAAAATCCTAATATACGTTTCACTATTAAATCGTTCCTCAATATGCCACAAAATACCAGGACCACGTGCCGATATCCAAGTCCACATATTGACGGAAAATCTACCACGTTTATCATTTTTAGATATATATTTTTCATAGAATCGAGTATTCGGAGGGCGGTAAACACGAATACGACCGCTGTGTGTTGACTGGAAAGTTTTTTCGTCTGTAAAGATTACATTGTTCCAAAAATTTACATCATGCGCTAAAAATTCAAGCGCAAATCCTACTCGAGCTACTTTATGTTCAGCTTTAAGTAAGTATTTCTGTGCTGCTGCATGACAGCGTAGCTCCGATTCTCTTACTCGCCGGCCACCAGTACTACTCGATCCAGGAAAATTCGTTTCTTCAGCAGCCTGAATAACTGAGTAAAATGGATTTTCTACTAAAGCATTTACCAAATGCAAATCTTGTTGTTGAGTTGATATCCTTCGTCACCCTGATCCAGGATTTCTACTAATCGTACCGTTTATTCTCCACTTTTTTAAAATGTTGCACACCGAATTTTTGTCAATATTATAACGCAGTGCAATTTGGTCTCATTGACCATCCATCTTCTGCTTTAGCAATAACGCCAGATTTAACTAAATCGCTTATATGAGGCATATTAGTTTTTTGCACACTTGCAATAAATTATGACAACTAACTGACAATGTCACAAAAATTAAAGTTAGATGTACACAACTAGATTTTAGAAAAATACCGTTACCGTTACTTGTCCTATTTTTTTTTTGCTCACGACCGTACTGTACTATGTTAAGGTTTGTTTAAAAAACTGTCGGGCCAAATTTGATAGCACACCGGTCCATTACAAGCAATTTTTTCTGGTCATGGCACTCTAAATGCACCAACAAATTTCGAGTTAAATTTTTTTCGTGGAGTTGAAATGTCACTTATGATATATCACCACACTCAGAATTTTTCAAGGATTCCAAAAATATAATAATATACAGGGTGCTCCATTTAAAAATCAAATTTGGGATCATCTGCGGTGAAACTGGATGGAGGGAACAAAATGGCAGTTATCCCACAAAGTGTCTTCTTGATCATATAATACATCTACCAATTTCATTCATTCTGATATTCTAAAAAATAAGGAAAAAATCGGGGGTCTACCATGATTCTTTGACACTCGGTATACATATACAGATGAATTTTGCGACTAACAGTTATTTCTTTCTCGATAGTTTCCTTTTAGCTTAATCTAATCCTATATTTTCAGCGAAAAGTTAGCTATTCAGTAATCTATGTAATAGAAAGAAAAATGAAGGCCACCATTTAAAAAGAGGTGCTTAAAAATATTTTAGCTTTCAGTATTTTTTTTTAAATTTATCCTTAATATAAAAGCTTAAAAGTGGCATATTAAATGAAAGGAAATGTAGTGAGTATTATTTTCAGTCGAAAAATGAAAAACTTGCAAATTCCGGCAAAGCTGGGAATAACAAAAAACGTGTAGCTCTCCAAACCTCAAGAATATTTTTATATCTGAATATCCGTACTCAAATTGGAATTTTTTCTCTACAGAACTGCAATACCCTGACATTTTAATTCGTTCTTGGAAGATTGGAGATAACTAATTATATAACACTTTTTTAACATCATCTTTGCAATCGCCATACATTTTTATTTTCCTTTTAGCAACGTTAATTTTCGAGATATCACGAGTTATATTTCAAAAAGTATAAATATCGTGTATCACAGAAGAAGGGATATTGCTACAGGGGTTGAACGTAACCTCGAATTGCTTTGCGGTCTCCGGGAATGAATTCAGTAGATTTACAAACCATGTGAACTTAATAAAAGAGTCAAAAGAAATGTTATGTAATTTCTCATTTCAATTACGGTGGTGTAATTTATAATCCATATGTGACAAAGTATGACAGGTGACAGGT
The DNA here is from genome assembly GCA_963675555.1 of Leptura quadrifasciata. NCBI lineage: Eukaryota > Metazoa > Arthropoda > Insecta > Coleoptera > Cerambycidae > Leptura > Leptura quadrifasciata. Next base: position 191,666,861 of record OY776673.1, on the reverse strand, counting down.
CACGTATGCAGCGTACGCAAAATCCTTGTATTGGACCCATTTGTGGCATAAAAAAGCATCTACGTCTAGATTTTCTTCAATTAAAGCCATTGGGTGGCTAAAAATTACTTTAAAAACTCCGCAGTAGTTAATCAAAATGTTACCATTAGTTTTTGTTTATACATCTGCACGCCTAGAATATCTTGCACATGTATGTAAGCAGCCATGGCTCTTGGGTAGTCTTCAGGAGTCAGAGCTTGTACTGTTTATAAAAGTAGAAATGAAGAAGCTGTTTATGGACAACACAGCATACCGTCGACCTGGAGCCATTATTACGCGTCAGGTTGCTTCTCGAGAGTCGAGGGGTTATGAATGGATACAAATATGGTTTTATGAGGGAGATGGCGATTATAAGATATCTCCCTTCGTAAAGCGTACAGTATCTCCCATTACATTTCGTTTCATCTTGAACAAGACAAATGTTGCTGAATTCTTCAATAGAAAAATTTATTGTCCATTTTGAAAGCAAATTCTGAAAAAACCTTTAAGTACTGAGCTTGCCAGTCTATGGTAGCAGTATTACCTGTTTGAAATTTTACAGCAATGAAGAGACAGTGAATGACCCTCGGCTTGTTTTTGTGTATACAGGGTGTCTTAAAAAGCAGTTCTTAGTTGAAAATGCTAATTTCAGTGGCAAAAAGCCTATATTAGCAGAATCTTAACGGCTTTTTTTTGCGGGCCTTATTTTTCGCTCATGTCAGAAATAAACCCAACAAAAGTACCAAGCGAAAAAAATTCAATGTTCTACCTCGGTTACTTTGTGATGATAACAAAATATCCTTCCCAAGCGATTAAAGGATATGCAACGAAAATAAGTTTTAAATTTTATTTATTTAAAAAAAAAAAAAAAAAAAAAATAGGCCCACGAACGACGTGTGATGGCGTTCTTCCGATACGTAGTTGGTGGTTGTTCTGTGACTTCTTAAAATCGACTCAGTGGCTCAGTGCTTACATATTTAAAATTAAGCAGTTCCGGCTTCAAATCCTCTCTAGGATATGGATGTTTACTATTTAGTAGAGTTTTTCACGTGTAGCTGAGGTGATAGCAGTTGACTAGACGCAGTGGCAGTAGCGCGATCAGACTTGAATTTTGCTCAAGAAATATATGTTCATTTTAGCTCCTTTATATGGAAACTGGGAGATGAACACATACGAGCCTCTTAGTTTGAAAAATTAAAAGGTTTTTTTGCTGGACAGCTTAGCTTGATACTCCTGAGGCCGTAAGTGCACTTTATTTTTTGAAATTTTGAAGTTCGGGAGGGTTACTTCGAATCTGCTGGTCAGGGTCAATGCTACACTCTGTATATGGTTTACTTAATGTTTTGTACACTGCTTGATTATTTAATAGTTTTTTATTTAGCACTGCATGATTTTCTTGGAATAATAACAATTTGTTTTAAAACGAACGAAAATAATTTATTTAAATTAATTAATTACACCGAAAATCTGACTTAGCCAGAGCTCGCCAGACTCGGCTATTTATATGGTTCGATGGGGACGGTGCTTGAAAAGGTCTGAAAAGAGCTGGATAGTTATCCCCTACAGGTCATTTGGGCTCGATTGCGCAACATTTCGTAATATTGCGCAATATTTCACAACATTGGATCATGCATTTTGAAAAATTAAACATTCGGGACGAAAAGTCATAAGATGAGATGGGCCATAAAAAGGGGAACTTTTTGACGTAAGAATGAAGTTTGAATTGATTCTGGAAGTTATTTGTAATAACTGCGGAAATAATTGAATTTGGAAGTGGTCCCGTATGTATTCGAAGGCCTTTTAAACTATGTTGATCTCATATGAGAATGTTCCTATGGGTATGCATTGAAGTGAATGGGAAATAAGTTTTGATGTCAATCGCAACATGCGAAAAAGGGAAAGAAGTTTTGATGAATACTCAGCTGGCACATCGGAAAAGTGGATGAAGGGTGTTTTGAGGTATGATTTAAAACTTGAATGGGGAATTGAATTTGAGAGGAAAATGTCTTGTAAAAATTATAGAAGCGAGTAATAGCATTGCGATTTGCATTGTGGAAAGTATATGTGATATGAGACGAATTAGTGAGGGGGCTGTATTATTTAGGACATTAGTTTGTAACTTTTGAGTTGTATTTTGGTGAATATGAATGTTGGAGTGGGGTTGTCGATGAATTTGGACTATTCGTAAATTATCGGCGCTCCTTGAATTTTTTCAGATTTTATTGACTAGAATTGTAATTTTTTACAAATTTAAAATTCGCAATGACTTTTCTTTTTAATAGTTTGACTTGACGAATGTGATTAATGAATTATTTGGAAAATTTTAAGCTTTTTGAAAATATGTCTGTCTGTGATGAGTGAAAGGTACTTGGCGGTGACTAGACCGCAGCTATGTGATATTCATTCTCCTCTCCTGAGCTTGAGCGTTATCTGCAACAGATTGTAGTATAAAAGGCCAGGGTTGTTGTGTAGTTGCCTGTCTGTGTCTTGGTCGAGTATTGGAACAGTTAATGTTTTAGTCAATATATATTAAAATCGTGTTGGTGCGAGCCCCTTGCACTTTCGCATTTCGTTGGCGGATATTCTCCGGTTTGCGGCGGAGCCCGAGGTCGGGAGCGGGACGAGCGGAAGCGGGAGGCAGAACTACGTCCTAAGTTTATATTGGCGACGCGCGCTTTTCGGGGTTGATATTTTTAATTAGGCTAATAATGTCAGATATCTCTTTCTCCACGCATTTTTACGACCCTCAAAATGAATTTGCGTTGCTCTTTTTTGATGACGTAGACGCCCGGCTTATTTTGGTAAACGTCAAAAATTTCCGTTTTTTCCCCGTTCCTGGCGGCCTTAAAATTCGATTTTGCCGGTGGGATTTACGATTTGCTTTCATTGCCATTCATGTCCTTTCCGTATCGACATCGTGCGGCCGTCTGCGGGGTGTTTTTCGCCAGATATGAGCGTTTAAAGATTGCGTGTTTGGTGTTTTTTCGCGATTCCGGCGAAATACGCACATTTTCGGTTTTCCTTGAATAACTTCTAAACCGCTGGAAATTTAAAAAAAATAAAAACTCCCAAAGGACAAGATTATTTAATTAGGAATCGTTTCCATTTTTCAGATCTCACCTTCGACGAGCCGTTTTCGAGCTAGAGCGTTTTGAAGGAAACGACGTCGGGTGGCCAAAATACGTAGCGTTTTCGTTAAAAGCCGAATATCTCGGCAAATAGGCCGTTTTCGGCGAAAATGTTCGTACCTAACGAAAATACAGCTAAATAAATTATCTACCGCTATGCAGAGTTTCATTTCTCTACTATAAATATTAATCTAAAGACCATAAAAAATTGTTGCCACATTACTGCTAATACGATTGGCATTATCCCTTAAAGACTTCCATTGTACTGATTATTTGGCATTGTTTTTGACTTTTATTTTCTATCTTTATTAAATATATTCTCCAGAAGCAAATTAAGGTGAAATTCTCTATGAAATACAATTTTGCGAAAGGAACAAGCAACAAAAGTTAACAACATAAATGATGATATTCTCGTTTATTTGTGTTTTTATTTTGAGAGAGATGTAATGAAATATATCGTCCATTAAATGTCCACAAACTGCTTTCCCGTGTTCGACTTCACCTCACATGGAAACTTGCCATGTAATGGGGTCGATCTGGCATTAAAAATGGCCTAAAACGGACTCGTTTTTTTCGATTTTTTTTTGTTATGTTGTGAAGTTGGGCCCCTCTATCGTTCGGAAAATTTTCCGGTCGAACTTTTCGCGAGGAGGGGGGAAAATTTACATGTAAAGCTAGAGAGAATAAATTTTTCGGGCATAACTCGCTTAGTTTGATTCGGATCGAAAAAGTAGGGACCGCGAATGCGCGTAAACTGAATTTTAACTCGTCGAAATCGGTCCAGCGGTTCTCGCGATATTGCGATTTGAAAATACGGATTTGTATACGGATTTTTCGCTGCGGCGACGGCGGGAACGTACCGAGAGCCGTTTTCGTGTTTTTTTCGGGGAAGAAAGTGACTTGGCGACTTTTTTTTTCCCCCGATAGACACTCAGGACCTAAGTACTGTGTGAGAATTTCAAGTCGCTAGGTTGATTAGGGGGGAAGGGTAAACGTAAATGAAATTAAAACTGCTGTAACTTCAGCAATTTTTTCCGCATATCGCGCAGTAAACGTGACGTTGTGTACTAATGTGCGTACCTTGAGTTCAGCTCATGTATTTTCAATTTTCGCCATAAATAAACAAATGGTTGCGAAATAACCAATTTATTGTTGTTATTATTTTTGGAAAGTCACTTTTCGCTGGGAAGGGAAGTGGCGGAGGAGATTTTTTTCGCCATCGAATGTGGAATTTTTTTCTCTTTGATTTAAACCCGACCAGACTGCGATTGGATGAATGATTAAGAAAGGAGAGGGAGCCCGCAAAGTTTTTGCTCTGTAGAAGGGCAAGGGAAAGGGCAGGGACTTCGGGACGGGCTCATTTTCAAGGGCAATCAATTCTCTTTCAAGATTTTTTTACCCCGAAGCTCTAACTTAATTAGGGCCTGCACGCGCACGTGATACATTTATGAAAACGGACGAGCGGAGTGGGACGTGTATTTGTGAGAGAGAAGGGAGGGAAATGGGAGCGTTAGGCTCCCCCTCCGGCATCCCGCTGCACGGCTGCTGAATTGCCGCACTCGTTTTTATAAATGTATTAGTTAGAGCTTCGGGGTAAAAAAATCTTGAAAGAAAATTGATTTCCCTTGAAAATGAGCCCAGCCCGAAGTCCCTAACCATTTCCCTTGCTCTTCTGCAGGGCAAAAACTTTTCGGGCCCCCTCTCCCCTCCTAGTCATCCGATCGCAGTCTGGTCAGGCTTAAATCAAAGAGAAAAAATTCCACATTCGATGAAGAAAAAAAATCTCCCCCACCCCGTTCCTTCATGGTGAAAAGTGACTTTTACTTAAAATAATAACAATAAATTAGTTATTTCGCAACCATTTGTTTATTTATGGCGAAAATTGAAAATACATGAGCGGAACTAAAAGTAGGCACATTAGTACACAATGTCACGTTTGCTGCGCCATTTGCGAAAAAAATTGCGGAAATTACAGCAGTTTTAATCAACCTAGCGACTTGAAATTTGGACACAGTACTCAGATCCTGAGTGTCTATCGAGGGAAGAGCAACAAGTCGCCAAGTCACTTTCTTCCGAAAAAAAAAAACAAAAAAAAAAAAAACGCTAAAACGGTTCTCGGTACGTTCCCGCCACAGCTAAAGATCCGTATACAAATCCGTACATTCAAATCGCATTATCTCGAGAACCGTTGGACCGATTTCGACTCAGTTTACGCGCATTCGCGAGCCCTTCATTTTATCCCTATACACTTTTTCAATCCGAGTCAAACTAAGGGAGTTATGTCCGAAAACCTGATTTTCAGGATGGTAGCGGGTCCGATTTCATAACATCACAAAAAAAAAATCGAAAAAACGAGTCCATTTGCAAATCCAGATCGACCCCACTAATGTGCGTACGGGGGATGCCTAATTTCTGAACCTGGAATTACATGTACTACCGATATTATATTTGTCAGCATTTATATGTTATTTTTTTCATTTTTCTCCTATCGATTAAGTGGAAAAGCCCTCGAAGCGCGAATTTCACTAAAATATGCAAATTAGAAACTTGCTTTTGATTTATGATTACACAGATCAATCCAAGGAATTTGGTACATTCACTAAATCATTTTCAGTAATAATCATAAGAACACAGTTCTAATATCTAGTTCATTAATTGTAATGATAATGGAAATGTTACTAACTGGTCTTTTTTTTTCAGTACTGATGAGGATGCCCGTCAAGCATTTACCAGGAATAATGGCAAAATCAAAGAAATCCAAATCTCCCTTATGCTCAGCTCGCGTACCGAAATGCAAAGAGTCATTGAAGCAGCCAGAGCTCAGTCGTACGCAGCATTTTTGCAGCCTACTCCGGCTGCAGTACCATTGCCCGCAGTTGTACCTGCCGTCGTTCCAGCAGCCGTTCCAGAAATAAAGAAAGAGCCTAGAGAGATTAAAACGGAGAAACGAGAAAATAGGAGGCGTTCGCGTTCCAAGTCCAGGGACAGGAAAGAGCGTTCTAGAGATAGAGATCGTAAAGAAAAAAGGCACAGAGATAGGAGCCGTTCAAGATCGAGAGATCGCAAAGACCGTCGTCGACGCGATAGGAGTCGCAGTCGAGGCCGTTCTCGTTCCAGAGATCGTGATCGTAGAAGTAGAGACCATCACAAACGCTCAGAAGAAAGATCCAACCCGGCTTTCCAAAGAGATCCTAGAAAACCTCTGCCGGAAGTCTGGGCTACCCAATCTCAACCCAAGACCCTTGATGCCATACCTCCACCCCCACAAGCTCCCAGTATTTTGGGAAGTTTTCCGGTCACTTTAGATCAAGCTAAGAGAACTTTAAATTCTTTGTCAGGGATGCAAGCAAATGGTTTTCAAACTAACAGTGGAAATAATTTTACTAATAACAGCGCAAATAGAAATAGCAGAGATAGTTGGCCTCCAGCATCAAATCAAGGCAATAATACATTTCAAAACAACCGATCATCCGACAACTTTTCAAATAAACGATCAAATATCAGGTCGGGTAATCAAGACAATTTCCAAAATCGTTTTCAACGTAACAACTTTCAACGGAATGATGGAGCCCGCAATAACATTGGAATGAATGACGATTTCACGGATTGCAGTATAGCCTTGGAACCATTTTTCGGTGGATATGGCGAAGTGAGGAGATTTTTCCAAGGTCTCTTTATCAGCAATAGGAGTATCAAGTTTATCAATGACGATAACGGTCGCCGTACAGGGGTTGTTTATGTCCAATTTTCGAATAGAAAAAGCAAAGCAGAGGCCTTATCTATGAACGGAGAAAGTCTAAATGGTTTAACCGTATCTGTTTCTCACATAGATGATCGCGAATTTAATAACGCAGTCGACCGGTTTGTGCCCGAAGGTGGCAACATGGAAGACAATAGTAATGATGGTAATTTTAAACATAGAACAAAGAATATTGCAAAAAATGCTGCAAAATACTTCAACAGCCCATCCGAACCAGAAATCAAAGATTTCACTTGTTTGATAGTGGACGACTTACCCACTTACTGTAAAGAACAAGATATTCTTCACATCTTCTCTCGACATCCTTTAGTTGCCCTCATTTTGACCACAAAACCGCGCGGGGGGCACATTGCATATGTTAAATTTAGCAGTAAAGATGACGCCAAGGATGCGTATGAAGAAAAAAATCATCACGTTATTGGCGGCAAGCAAGTGACGGTTAAGCCATGCAAAGATGACGAGTTTGAGGAAATCAATAAGCAACACGAAGTGGACTTGACTGGATCTAAGACAGTAGATATTGGCACAGACTGCCTGAGTATATCAAGGCTACCTTCGAAAACCAACGACAAAGACATTGCAGACTTTTTCTCGGACATCGGTGTAATTCCTACAAAAATACACTTGATGAGCAACCACTTAGGTTTTACCGGCCAGGCATATTGTGAATTCCTGAACAACGAGGAAGCAACGCGAGCTGCTAAGAAAGATGATACCATGCTCGGAAACATTCATATAGCCGTCACACCTATCACTAGGGAAGAAATGATGGGTATTCTGGGGCACACTGTGCCTGCACCTACCCCAGTTCCTTCCGCAGCTGGAGATTCTGTGATCGCGCAAAAATCGAAACATACAAATCCTGGAGTAAATAAGCAAATGCTGCCGCCTCCTATGATCAGCCCCAATTCTTTGAATAACCCGAACACAATGAACCAACGGATGGGTGATCAGATGTCCATGAATAACAACCCTATGAATAGGCCGCCCTATTTCCGTAATTTCGATAATGCTCCTCCCAGAGGCATGCCTAGATTTGGTCCAAGAGGAGGAGGAGGGCCGAGACCAAGATTCGGGGGACCCCCTCCCTCAGACCAGTTCGAAGATTCGCCGCTACCAGGTTGTACAGTGTACATGAAAAATGTTCCGTACAAAGCCACTACGGATGACATTTTAGACTTTTTTGACGGTTATCATGTTACAAACAATGTTAGCAGAAGGTATAATCCCAATAATACTCCCAGCGATGAAGCAAAAGTGGTCTTTTTTGATCCGGAAGAAGCATATAGAGCCGTACAAGTCTTACATCATCAGAAAATTTGGGACCGACAGATATTCTTGAGACAAGAATGACAAGTTGAGAATGAACTGAAATAAGTACTAAATGTTATAAGTAGTTATTTTTCAGTGCAACAGATATATTTTTCTTTGAAAGAGACGTTATTTATTTTAGTTAAAGAATCTATTTTATGCAATACGTTGTTTATACCATGATCTTTCTAGTGTGTAGGACTTTTTATATTGTATGATGTACATAATTTCATTCGCTACTATGTTAGTGGTGAACTAACAAAAAAATCTTCGGCAGTACAATTACTGTTTATTTCTAGGAAGAGTATATTGAGGAAATATAATGTCTTCGTGATGTATGTGTTTCATTTACTTACTTAAATAGTATTAACCTGTACAACCCCAAAGGTTCAAAATAGTGAAGTAGGTAGTAAACAAATGCGGCAAAGCATTGATTAACTATCAATTACAAAATTCGCAGACCTTGCATCTTACACAGGTATTGAAAATACGTGACACAGTTATTGTTGGTTTTCTAATTTGAATTTTAATAAACCTGAAATCATTTTTAAGGTATCCAAGGAGTCCCGGGTTCGAATCCTGGCTAAGGTATAGATGTTTTGTGACGTTTCTCATGTGTTAATGAGTTGATAGCGGTAAATTAGACGGAATTGTGTGAGCGACAACACGTTCTTACCTCCTTTCCCTTATTATTTATTTTTGGGAAAGAATTGAGGCAACATATGCGGACGACTAGCTGGTTTAAGTCGGAGCAAAGAGCCGTGGATCCAGAGTATTCGTAAGAGTGGAGAAACTTACCCTTTTTGAAATGTACGACATAAATGACAGATTTCTGTTTATTTCGAGAAAAGAAGACAAAGAAAAATTGACATTAAATTGGGCACCATCTATAGTGAAAATAAGTAGAATTGTCTCTTTTTCGGAAGAAGTTGTTTTCACTACTACCACTGCCCACCGCCTCTGAAATTTTACTGCCGTGTGCTAATAGTACCAAAGTTCTCCCCGGCACTGTCTCAAGGAACTGATTCGCTATTCGCTCCCTTCATTCAGTAGACATCATCGGGTTCATATCGTTTGCTATGGACTAGGAAGGAAGTAGAATTTTATATGTATGTGAATATTGTTTTGATATTAAGACATCTTTAGGTGTCTGTTTTCATTAAAGTTCCACATAATCGGATGAAACCCTGTTTCAAGGTTGTATTATAATTCTAGACGACGGTGTTGAAGCAATTTCCATATAACAACAAATTTACGGACACAACCAACCGATCGCTTACTACACGTGAATAAAATCTATTCTTTCGTTTGCGCTGCTGCGCCGGCCGGCGGACACATCCACTGCATATCGCTCCATTTTTGCGTAGACTATCCCCGTGGACGCGCGCCCAGCTTTATTTTCAAAACTAAAACTATAAGGAATATATTAGGAAGGGAATTGTTCATAAAAAGTTATCCAGAATTTCGCTGGCCAATATATCCAAAAAACATAATAATGTGCTAGAGCCTATAGAGAGCTCGTAGTGATGCACTTCGCACGGTATTTCTTATCCAATACCTTCTAAGGAGAAAAAAATTGTATCTAACTTTACTCTAACGCGTCAAAATCCTGACTATCTGAAAGTCTTCCGATTCCGATTGACTTGCGACACACCGACTGAACAAAGTCACGGGCCTATTTACAGTCATTGTTTACTCTTATTGTTCTTTGAGTGTCTCGTAGGTCCACTTAGGTCACCGTGATCTACCTCCTTGCAATAATTAATATGAGCTGCGTTCCGAAGACCTTGGCTTTAAGAGTGTTAAATAAATAGAAGAGCAGGAAATTTAAAATTAATTCTATTGTACCTATTCGTTTAATAGATTTTTATAGTTCAAAAATTTTACATTTGCTATGAACCTCTTATTTCATGAAGAGGATGATCGATTTGGATACAAATGTACTATTTTCAAAACTCAGAAAATGAATAAAATTTCAAGGTCTAATATGAATATACAGACGACGTAGATTCTGCACTTTCCCAAGGTGTCCAGCTCTGGAAATCTTGAATATGTCCATATTAAGTCCGAGGAGAATCGGCTCAAATAAAGGACTAAAACTTAACGTCCCTGGAATGTTGTGTGTTATCTGGGTTGGTATCGACTCTTCGAGTCCAGTGGCAATCCATCGGCTTTCTCATTTCGTGAACTCGTTGTGTCCTCATGCCCATACAAGATCTCCTTCCCAGCAAATTCCTCTAGAGCATCTTCACACTCCTGGAAGAAGGCCGACCTCGTTCTAAGAGGACAGAACATTGTAAAGTGACACGTGGCTAGAGAGCCACGTGTCACTCAGAGGAGTAAATACATATTTTTCATTCTGTACTATTCCATACCACTTATTTGACATTTTTAAAATAGAGTAAACTTCCTAGATCCTAGAAAAAAACGTTCATATGTTCTTTGCTATCCCCGAAGACAGCCTCTGTAAATAAAGAAACTCTTTGCGTAGCATACACCACAAAATGTGTTGGGTGATTTAGATTGTTACTATTTTCTAACTTTAAAACTGGTTCATCCGTTGAGGGTATAGGTTGGAACTTCCTTCTTTGTCAGTTCAGCGATTGCTGCCAGACCACCCGCCATACCTCTATTACGTCGCTAACTGCCATAGTACCCTTCCTGATCGAAGTAGGAAGCGTCAGAAAAGTGCTGCTATGTCTGTATAAACGCTCTAATATCGAGTAGTTCTCAAACTGGTGAACGCTGAACCGATCTTGATGCCGATTTGCCATTCTACAGCTTACTTTTTGAGGAAGGTTGTTTACATGGGTGGGAAAGAACATAAAATGTATATTATCCTTATATGGTATGGGAGGATAATTAACTACCATTGCCCTCCTCCGTAAAACCGGGCATGGACTATTTTTGGAATATAAAATGTTGAGGTTAATAAACAGAATGATCTGGTGCAAACTGTAGGAAATTAAGGAATTATTATATAGCAACGATTATTGAAATATGAAGCTCTTAACGGGTAGGTACTACTGAACTCTACTATAATAGAGTTTAGTGGTAGGTAATACAAACAGTCCGCTGCAGTTTTATGACAAAAACTTTAATTCACAATTTCATTGTAGTGATATTACGAGTATCTGCAATATGCAATATCTGTAATGTGAACACTTGGTTGCCTAAAGATGACTATCTATATAAAACAAGTAACTTTTTATGTAAAGTATAAAGCTGAATGACAACAAAATTAGTTTAGAAAGGATTAAAGCAATAAACGGTTAATAATGCCCCATGGATGTACATACATGTGGAAATGTGTCATTTTTAAATGATAGTTACAACAAAATTAACTAAGCACATTAATTTTCTGGAAATATGTAACTAACAAATTTGTAGGTAAAGTCGAGTTCATCTGTTATCGGCACTCAAAAAACTTTACGATATAATAATTATTATAGCCGGCCGTTGGGTCAAGCGGCTTGCTCTCATCAAACAAGCCGGCGCACATTAAAAACATATAAAGGTAAGCGAGTCAATTTTCGAACAAATAATACAGAGTGCCGGTATTTTAATGAGGTCGTAACGTTTTTGTTGCGTTTTTTGAGTGCCAATACATATGAACTCAACTATATACTTTAAAGTCTTGCTAACGCCCCAAGTTTCTGGAAAAACGATTCCCTAACAACATTCAATGTTTTAAAAATATTTTTTAAACATTTATAATAGGTATATAATTTATATTTTGAATACGTCTACAATGTAAGTACTAATTGAAAATATTTTAAAACACATTTTCCAAAGACTGTTTTAGAAACTTTCTTAAAACATTGCAGAATGTTTGTAAAATATTTATCGTTCAAAATGTGACCAGCTAATAATAATATATTCCGAGAGAATTTTGTCGAATAAACTGCGGGTAGCTTTTTTGCAAAATTTTGCTTAGAAAATCTTCGAGACTCAATAATTTTATCTTATTTTGTTTTTTTTTTTTGTAAAGTATTAAGTCTAGAGGGTAAAATACACATTCAGTCTTTTATAAAAAGAAATTCTCTATTAAACCACAATTGGAGGACACATTGTATTTAAATTGCATACCTATGTCGGCATATAATTTATTGCATAAAACTCACTTGCAATTTTGTGCACACTAGCAGATCAACTGTTTATTTAACCGTAAACGTACAAGCCAGTTAATTTGCAAAACGTGATCACGTAGAAGAGAATATTAAAACACTTCAATATGTGTAGGTAAATGTTTAGAAGGTGTCTTGATGTATGAAATATACATTTCTATGTGAAATGAGTGTCATATACCACGTAATTAAAATTATCCTGAAACGTTAAATTAATAGTATTAAATTTAAAAATACGTAATAGAAGAAAGTAGGAAAGTAGAAATGCTGGTGTCATCGAAACCTTTAAATTTAGCTGAAAAAATATAAACTGGCCACTTATTATTTTGCAGTACTCCAGGGCATATTAAGAAAGTAATTAACTAGTTTATTTTCAACCCCAAAACCACACAGTCAAAAGTCATTACAAGTATCATTTTAAAAATTCATAATCAGTCCCTCAAATATACGATATATCTATGCTGCAGTTACCAATTTTCAAAATTAAAAATAAAATGATTTTCTTGTTCAGATATTCAAAGTTTTATAATAAGAAATATAGTTTCTAATTTATACCGTAATGACCAGAAATCATGAAAATTTTATTTACTTCTTAATTTATTTCTAATGCACTTTCCAAATTTTACGCCTCGGCTCCATGTAATTTCCAAATTTAATCTATTGTAATTTCCCAAATTCACTTTTCGTTACACTTTCCAAATTTATTTTCTTCATCACAGTTTCCAAATTGACTCTCATTGTAGTCTTCAAAAATACAAATTTTCTTGCAAAATCTGATGAAAGTGTTAAAGAACGCTATAACCCCGATATACTTTTCGACGTTGTAACAAAATCCGACTTAGGAAATATTTCGTAAGAAAAGCGTGCTTCACGTAAAAACGCCGTGGAGGAGGTTTTTAATTCTTGGAAATATATTTTTGCTCTTCGGAGCGTTTTTTATGCCAAATTTTCGCTAGCTCTTCGAGGAGCGTTAATTTGGTAAGTGTAGTAAATGCCGCTGCACAGGGACGTAATGTCGCCCCGACCACCCAATTTTAGAAAGTATACTAAAATTGGACTTGAACTTCCAAATTTCCAAGATTAAAAACCCTTTTACGAATCCACGTTGTCAAGCACTGCAACTCTTACGAGGTATTGAATATGAGGACAAATTAATCCAACGACTATTCAAAGTATATCGGAAGTTATAGCGAAAATAGCCCTTAGCGACATGGGACCCCCATCATTTCCTAGCAGTCGGATTTGACGGGGAAATGATGTATTTTGACGGGGTTTGCCCTAAACCAGTTCCTCAGTGATTCGGAGTCAAAAAAGTATTATTACCATGTACTCACACGTGCATGGGATCTGCCTTGCCTGAACGTAAAATTTGTTATTGCATAATACAAACGAAGTAGATACGCTTCAAGCAATTTTAAGCTCCGAGGAGCGACCAAAATTTATGTGAATTAATAAATACGTTTATAAGACAGGCAAGCATAAGCCCACCAAAATTTCAGTTATATGAAACTTTTCTTGAATCTTTTTGTGCATCGTTAGCTTTTCAAACTGCATATTGGATGGTAGTTGGTACCGTATGAATCGTCCCGTTCCTCACCATGTGTTGTACACGGGTCAGACCATTGTTTGTTAACATTTTCTCTGAAGAAGTTGTTGTAAAAACATAAATTTTTAAAAGATTTAATATATATATTTTGAACTTTATATTGTCTTTTTACTTGTGTTTTCTAACAAAATTCCCTTTCAGATTTAATTTTAAGAGAGTGTGAAACAGACAGTGTTAGATTTATAGTGTTACGACGTCTTCCAATTGATACCATCAGAGCCGCAGTTAAGCATAAACGACAGTAAGTATGATTTATCCATTAATCTCCGTCTGAAACAGTCACGTTGAACCCTAAAAATTTTGTGAACGTAATATTATTATTTAGAATTTAAGAAAAGGTTGAGGAAAAAGAAAATTAATTTTTTCTTTTTCCTATTTTTTTTAATTTTTCTAAGTTTTTCGAGCAGAAAATACGTCCTTCAGACTTCCATCAAAGCATGGATCGTTCACAAAAGCATCCTATATTTAATTTAAGGCATAAACATTCACCATTCTAATTCAATTCTGCTAATATGTTTTCTAAAACATTTACTAAATTTTCATTTCAGATCTCCTGTAAAACCACAATCAGATTAATTCATTTGGATACAAAATAATTTAATAATTTTTAAATTCTGCTAATAATCTATTTGTTTTCAACAAACAAGTAAATATTCGTTACAGTTCCTATCTTAACCAAATGTACTCGGAAGCTTTCAAGCTCGAACGGAGGAATTTATTTTAGATTCACGTTCCAATTACTGTTTGGAGTTCAAACGTTTCATCAAAGCTTAATTTTGTAAAAATCAGAAATCATTTAAAATCTGGCACTCTAACAGGAAACAACTGCAGAAATCTCATAAAATACAGGATGTTCTTTAATGACGTGCTAATATTTCAGGGCGATTCTTTAGGTCATTTTATGAAGAAAAGTTTATATGAACATATGTCCGAAACGGCTTAAATTTTTTGCTTTTTTTTTAAATCGCTTTCTTTTAATATCTCAGAAACCAACAAACATGTCCTCTGACGTTTTTGACAAAAAGGTGGTATGGTCGTGAGCAAAAAAATAGGACAAGTCGATAGCTGAGTGGGTTAAGGCGCGAGGTGGCAATCGCGATTAATCACACGGACATCGCATCGCCGGGTTCGAATCCTGGCTCCGACACTGTCGGAGGAAATGGTTGTATGTCCGCGTTTTTTCCAATGTGTAACCCCCTTCCGCACAAGCCCCTGGCTTCTGGAATTGGGGGTTGTCTAATTTCTGTGGTGTTTATTTATTATTTATTTATTTATTATTTTGCTAAAATCTAGTTGTGTACATCTAACTTTATTTTTTGTTATCGCTAAAGCAGAAGATGGATGGTCAATGAGACAAATTGCACTGCGTTATAATATTGACAAAAATTAGGTGTGGAACAGACATTTTAAGAAAGTGGAGAATAAACAGTACGATTAGTAGAACTCTTGGATCACGGCGACGAAGGATATTAACTCAACAACAAGATTTGCACTTGGTAAGAAACGAATTTTCCTGGATCGAGTAGTACTGGCCGCCGGCGAGTAAGAGAATCGGAGCTACGCTGTTATGCAGCATTACAGAAATACTTACTTAAAGCTGAAGATAAAGAAGCTCGAGTACGATTTGCGCTTGAATTTTTAGCGCATGATGTAACTTTTTGGAGCAATATAATCTTAACAGACGAAAAAACTTTCCAGTCAACACACAGCCGTCGTATTCGTGTTTACCGCCCTCCGAATATTCGATTCGATGAGAAATATATATCTAACAATGATAAAAGTGGTAGATTTTCCGTCAATATATGTTCTTGGATATCGGCACGTGGTGCTGGTGTTTTGTGGCATATTGAGGAACGATTTAATATAGTCTAGTATACTTTAACTTGGCGTGTGTATGTATGAGTTAATATTTCCGTACGATTTCATTTTCTCTTGTACACAAAGATCCAGAAATATTGTCCACGTAGACAATGTTTCTGGACTATTGCTTTAACTTTGTGTACAATATGGGAGAAAATGAAATCGTACGGAAATATTAACTCATACATACACACGCCAAGTTAAAGTATACTATTATTATTATTATTATTATTATTATTATTAACCGTTACTCGAGTCCGAGCATAAAAATGTTACAGTCGATAAATTGTGTACAATAAAAAACAAGTAAAAGGTGTAGTCTATTGTAAATCCCATTCATCTACGGTGCACACGACTATGGCTATAGAGGCCAATTCGGGAGAGCACATGTCGACCGCAGTCAGGACAAACATAGACCTGGTTAGGTCTTGGATTCGGCCTCCTTGTAGCAAAATTTCCTTGATAGCTGGCCACAACTCCTCGCCATTCGGTTCTGTCCGCTGCAAGTTGTTCCCATTGCTCGTCTGCAATACCGCAGGATTTTAGATTTTCATGGAGAGCGTCTTTGAACCTCTTTCGTTGACCGCCACGCCTTCTTCTACCACTTAGCAATTCACCATAAAGTGTACATTTAGGAAGGCGGTTATCATGCATACGATGAACGTGACCTGCCCATCTTAGGCGTGCTCTTGAAATAAGCACATCAATTGGAAGGCTGTTTGCTCTCCTGAGTACTTCCACGTTTGATATGTGGTGGAACCAACGGATTTTCATCATACTTCTGAGGTGTCTTTGCTGAAAACGTTCTAATTCATTCACATGACGACGGTAAGTGACCCAGCTTTCACATCCATATAGCAGTGTTGGAATGACAACTGCTCTGTAGACAGCCATTTTCGTTGACAAAGCAAGGCCGTGGTTGTCAAATACTCTCTCTCTAAGTCCCCAGAGTGCTCTAGATGCAGCGTTAATTCTATTGCGAATCTCGCTGTCCATGTTTGCTTTGTCATTAACAACGTTGCCTAAGTAATTGAACTGATCCACCACTTCAAGAGACTTTCCGTTAAGTGTAATGTCTATTTGGTTCACTTGATGAGGAGTTGACATAATCTTAGTCTTTCCAATGTTGATTTTAAGTCCCAAGGAATCATAGCTCTGGGCATACACATCTAAAAGTTCTTGAAGCTCTTCCGACGTAGAGGCTAAAAGTGCACAGTCATCCGCATACTGGAGATCACAAATGAATCGTGTGCGTGTCTTCGTGAAAGCTATAAAGCGCCCTATGTTAAAGAGACCGCCATCAAAACGGTATCTGAGACCTATTCCTCTGACTGTCAGTTTGTTGTCAACAATAATTGTTAGAGCAGTGGTAAACAAATTAAAGAGTAGGGGTGCCAGGACACATCCCTGCCTAACTCTAGTGAGGGTTTGGAAAGGTTCGGTTGCCTCATTATTATACATAACCTGGGCGTTGTTGTTTGTATGTAGACTGCGACATACTTCCACAAATTTTCTAGGGATACCTAAGCGGAACATAATTTTCCAGAGCACTTCCCTGTCCACCGAGTCAAACGCCTTGGTTAAATCATGAAGGCCATGTGAATTTCTCCTTGATGTTCGAGTGCTTTTTCTTGAAGCTGTTTAAGTGTGAAGATTAAATCCGATGTGCCTCGGTTTGGTCTAAAGCCACTCTGTGTTTCAGGAAGTAACTTTTCCATAACAGGTGTTAGCCTATTTGCCATCGCTTTAGTGAGTATCTTCCCTCCAACAGCCAGGAGAGCTATACCCCTGTAATTTCCACAGTCCGCAGCGCTCCCTTTGTTTTTGAAGAGGTTGATTAAAAGTGTATCACGAAACTCCTGCGGAGCTTGACCACTTTCCCACGCGACATCAAACAGTTTTTTGAGGTAGGGTATGAGCTCTGACGACACAGCTTTAAAGATCTCAGCTGGGAGTGAGTCGGCGCCGGGAGATTTGTTATTTTTTAGCTGCCCAATGGCGGTTAAGATCTCTTCCGTTGTTAGTGGTTTATCTAAGTCTTCGAAGGTGTCATATTGAGGGATAAGATTTATAATATCGTGATCGGCTTGACTTTGCTGGTTAAGAATGTTAGAGTAGTGTTCTTTCCATCGGGCTCTTATTTCCTGGTCTTCTTTGAGGAGATTTCCATTTAAATCTTTAATAGGGCACATATTTTTCCAACTGGGGCCGTACACTGGTTTTACTCCTTGAAAGAAATTCCTGTAGTCGTGTGAATCGGCGTACCTTTGAATTTCTCTGGCCTTGCTTGCCCACCACTCATTCTTTATTCTTCTGATTTCGCGTTGCGTTTCATACTTAGATTGGGTAAAAGCTTCTGCTCTTGATGAGTCGTTGGGGTGGTTGATAGCGCTTTGGAAGGCAGTATGTTTGCTGTCAAGAAGTTCTTGTATAAAAGCTTCATTATCATTGAACCAGTCCTCCTGTTTCTTACTTGCTGCAGTGCCAAGAATTTCCTCACTCGCACTTTTTAAACTGTCTTTAATTTGTGTCCAGGTAGCAGCGACATCTACGGAATTGGTTTCTTCTAGTGCACTCAAATTCTCTTGAACTTTTTGCTTTAGCTGTTCGACGGTTTGTTGGTCACGCAATTTACTAATACAGAGACGGAGTCTACGTTTTACTTGTTTAACAATTTTCATTTTAGAGACAACAGGACGATGATCGGTCCAACATTCGCTATCAATGCGCGCCTTTGTAATTTGGACGTCCTTGAGATGCTTCCTACGTACGATAACATAGTCCAGTAGATGCCAGTGACCTGATCTGGGGTGACGCCAGGTGCCTTTAAATTTATCCTTTTGTCGGAAAATGGTATTTGTTATAACTAGATCATGTTCGGCGCATTTAGTTAGGAGTAGTTGACCGTTAGCGTTCATGTTGCCCAAACCGTTCTTGCCTATGATGCCTGGGCAGGTGTCTGCATCTCTCCCTACTCTAGCGTTAAAATCGCCAAGAATAACGAGTCGTTCCGTTTTAGGTATTCTACAGAGGGTTTCTTCCAGCTGTTGATAGAAGCTTTCCTTGGTTTCGTGACTTGCATCCAGAGTGGGAGCGTAGGCGCTTATTAGATTTACCGCGTTGCCATCTGATAGTTCATAGCGTAGCAGCATTAGACGCTCGGATAGGCCTTGTGGTACTTGTGTTAAGTTGGATACAAGTTGATTCCGAACTAGACTATAGTGAAAAGTATATTAGGATTTTAGACAATATTATGCTCCCTTCTGTGTCACAATTATTTTCTAATAATGAGTTCATATTTCAACGAGACAATTGTTCCGTTCATACTGCTCATACCGTAACTAACTGGTTTCAAGATAACATCAATGTTCTTAACTGGCCCAGTCATAGTCCAGATCTTAACACTGTGGAAGAAGTATGGGGACTACTCGTAAGAAGTATCCAAAAACGAAGTGTGAGACCACGGAATGCCGAAGAATTACTGGAAATAGTAAATAATGCATGGGAAAATATAATTACTAATGATCATTATATAAGGTTATTTAATTCTATGCCAAACAGACTTATAGAAGTTATAAATAGAAATGGAGCAATAACGAAATATTAATAATTAGTTTCTTGTTAAGTAGGATATCCTTTGTCCTTTGATTCAGGATTTTTACTAATCGTACCGTTTATTCTCCGCTTTCTTGTCTCGTTAACCATCCATCATTTACTATAGCAATAACTACAGCATTAAAATAAAAAAAAAAATTAAAAGTGATATCTGTTTTATTTCGGCTACTCATTACATATTTAAATAGAGACAGACTTACATTATAAAAAAAGGTTGTCCTATTTTTTCTGCTTACGACAGTACGTCACTGACATTTTTCCATATGGATATTTTTTCTGATTAGCCTGGTCAATTCTACATCAAACTGTCTGCGTTTTTCTCGTCAGACACACAGTTGATCAAAACAATTAAATTCAAATTTCAACTAATTATTATCAACATTGATAATGATAAATTTTGTTTTATAAAAATTGTTGGAAATGGCCACCTTCATTTAATAGGCATTCTTCCGCCATCTTCACATCGAACTACGCACTCATTCAAATATTGTTTCATACGAACTATTCGTTCTCTTAAATCTTCTAAAGTGTTAATGGGAGTTTTATACACCAGGGTTCTAAGATGACCCCACAAAAAGGCATCCAAATTATTGAGATCGGGGGATCTTGCTAGCCACTGCTGAGATCCTCCGCGACCTCTTCAACGATTAGGATAAGCCACATGCAAATTGTTGCGATCAATTACACTGAAATGAATAAGAGCTCCATCGTGCATGTACCACATTTGATTCCTTAACGCAATTGGTATATCTTCAAGCAACACAGATAGTTCTTCTTGGAAAAAATGCAGGTAAGATTGTCCATTAAGGCGTATTGGTAGAAAAAAGGGCGTATAGGATTATTGCCAATAATTCCTATTCATACATGAACCGAAAATTGCTCTTGGAAATGGATTTCGGTTATGGCATGGAGGTTTTCGTCCGTCTACACATGATTATTAAGGACATTTTGAATAGCATTCCTAAAAAGATTTGCTTCACCTGTGAATATAATTTGTGACTTAAACTGGGGATTTAGTGTAACATTCTGAAGGTACCACCGACAGAAGTTTACACGCTGTGGAAAATCGCTGGAAAGTAATGTCTACTCTTAGAATATGGTACGGGTACAATAAAATATCAACGACAATTCGCCAAACAATTTAATGACAAATGTTCAGAGCTCTAACGATCTTCCTCGTGCTCGTCTCAGGATGTTCGTCGAGTTCCTGCAGCACCGCTTCCGCAATTTCGGATATTTTGAAACAGTTCGACGTTTTGGAAAGTACTAGTTTCACAAAAACGCCGACGATGAATAGTCGAAAAGAATCGGCAAGGCACGATTGGGATATCTTTCCTCATACATACTTATGACTTTTGTTGCCATCTGCGAGATCATACACGTAATGCATGGTCTCGATTTCCGCAAGCATATAATTCACCATATTTACTGAGATATTCAAATAAAAACAGCGAACAAACATAAAAGGTCATGTTTGCAGGGACGCCACTGGTGGGGCGGTAAAATAACATTTCTAACTAAAATATGTGGTTTTTTTTATCGTATTAACACATACCAAAATTGAAAATAATATCTAAAGTACTTATTGACATATTAAAAAATAACGATTTTTTTTTTAAATTCAGCAGCCTGCAGCAAAAAATTTAAATCGTTGCGGACATATGCTCATATGAATCTTTCTTCATAAAATTACCTAAGGAATCACACCCTGAAATGTTAGCAAGTCGTTAAGGACTACTCCTGTACCTTATATGCAAAATTAATTAATCTTTGTTTCTAACTACTTTCATTTACTCAAACTTGATGATTTCATAGTAAAATCAATGTTTTCCCAAAGTCCTTTCTAAACCCCACCCACCGCGCCAGAACCAGATACACGGCTCCCGCCCCGGTTGCCCTCCACACATTGAGGGTCTCCACAAACCTTGGATTCAAAAATTTTATAGCAATAAAATTTTTTAATTTTTAAGAAAGTGATGAGTAATGAAATATATCCAAACAAGGGATATTTTCATCCTATGTCAAATTTATTCAGTGGCGAAACTCGAGTCAGCTAACATTTTATTCCGTGACCAGCTTACGTTTGACCATGTGTCGGTACGACGATGACGCAAGAACGTCTAGCATATCTGTCATTGCTCAATATATAGATAGTGATTTGCTTCGAGAAATGGACTTCAGAGGAAAAGAATGGAAATTTGTTTTTAAATGTAAAAATAAAATTATCGAAAGATATTGATTGAAAGGGTCTCCACTTTCTTCATTGCCCCGGGCCTCCACACCTCTGCATCTGACCCTACATCGCGTGTCACAGAACCGAATGAATGAAAAAGAAATGAAAGAATGAAGCTGTCTGATTTTTTGTAAACTGTATCCCGCGGAGCTTGTCCATTACATGAAATGGGAGAGTACTTCTCTTTGCAGACTGCTCTTTTCTAGTTGAGCACCCACATTCTCACCAAGTAAATAATAATAATAATAATAATCTCTTTATTTCCAACAGGTAAGCACCCAATTACAGGAAATACATGAAAACACATATCATTTATATATCAATAGCGAATAAAAAAGAAAATAATATTGACACTTAAGATACAATCAAAATTAAACCTACTATTCAGTAATAATTATATGACTTAATATACTGCCTAGACTGTCAAAATTAATATCACATAGATGGGAGATTTTATTAAAATTATTGCACATTACATAAATTGGAGATCTCGCCATAATATTTGTCCTATAGTTCTTGACATAGAAGGTTGTGTGACGGCGGATTTCAAGTCTGGGTATGTGGAAATTGATTTTATCTAACAAAAAGGGACAATCAATAGTATTGTGAATTAAACTGAATAAATATTTAATGGAAATTATTTCGCGACGAGTTTCTAATGAAACGATTTTAAAACGGTTCGTTAAAATGGACGTATTAATTCCTCTCGGCGGGTAAATACCATCCTCCTTAAAAAACAAATATTTTAGGAACTTCCTTTGAACTGCCTCAATATCATACACGTGACATGTGTACCACGGATACCATATGATGGCACCATATTCCAATCTTGAGCGAACGTATGCGTAATATAACAACATTAGGCTTGAAGTTTTGCTAAAACACTTGCAGTTTCTTAATATGAAGCCTAGCATTTTATATGAATTTGGTACAGCACTATTAATATGGGCTCGAAATATTAACTGGCTATCGAAGATAATACCCAAATCTTTGATTTCTGTACATCTGGTTATACTCTCTGAATTTATTTTATAATCATATTCTTCAGGTTTATTTTTCCGAGAAAAAGAGATAACGTAACATTTTTTAACATTAATGCACAGATGGTTCGCACTACACCAATCAGATAAGGCTTTAAGGTCATTCTGAATCATTCTACAATCACTTATCGTTCTTATCTCTCTATAGATTTTCAAATCATCCGCGAACATTAATTTTGAACAGCTAATGACATCATTAATATCGTTGATGTAAATGAGAAATAGAAGTGGTCCTAAATTGGAGCCTTGTGGTACTCCGGATGCATTAATGTAGTAATCCGAGCTAAAACCCTCGTACTCGACAAACTGCCTACGGTTAAATAAATAAGACGTAAATAAATTAATTAAACCTGCGGAAAATCCAAAGTTATCTAATTTCATTATTAATAAATATAGATCGATTTGATCAAAGGCTTTCTGAATATCCATGTATACTGTGTCTACTTGTCCTTTCTTATCGAGAATGTCCGAGGCAAACTGAGTTATGCAGGTTAAGTTTGCGATCGTAGATTTTTTATCTAACAATCCATGTTGGTGCAGCGAAATATATGGTCTAACATTAGGATAAACGCAGTTATATATTATTATTTCGAATAATTTCGCAAAATTACATAAAATAGAAATAGGCCGATAATTTTGGAGTACAGCTGGGTCACCTTTCTTTAACACGGGAGTGATTCGAGCGATTTTCCACATATCGGGAAATGTAGCTGTTCTCAAGATTAAATTATAAATGAAAAGTAGGGGTTCTAACAAGGCACGACAACAATCTTTAACAAAAAAGCAGGGAATACCATCAATACCTGAAGTAAGTTTGTCTTTTAATTTCTTAGATGCTTTAATAATATCGGCTCCATGTATGGTGTTTATACATAGAGATGAGTCGTTTTGCAAAGTGTCTCCATAGTTTTCAGCGAATGAGTCATCCGAAATATGATGGACACTTTGGAAGTATTCACCAAAAGCTTGAACAATTAACTGAGGATCACTAATAGTGTTGTCGTTATTTACTATAACTCCTGGAATTCTGGAACGAGCTTTTTTACTGGTAA
This sequence comes from Leptura quadrifasciata, assembly GCA_963675555.1. NCBI lineage: Eukaryota > Metazoa > Arthropoda > Insecta > Coleoptera > Cerambycidae > Leptura > Leptura quadrifasciata. The sequence continues at coordinate 191,643,111 of OY776673.1, read as the reverse complement.
TATAAGACCAAAAGTTCGATGGATCCTGAGATATATTGTTCTCTGTATCATTTATATATTTTACATGTGCGGCTTTAATTTGCTCTTTAATAATTGCCCGGAGGGTTTTGAATTCGTTCAAGTATTCGTCAGAGTTGGAGAATTTGTACTTTTTAAAAAAATATTCCTTTCTTCGAATATTGTTTATATCTTTATTATACCATGGCGGGTATCTACGAGACGTTTTAATTTTTTGCGGAACGTGATTATCAAAAAATGTATTAGGTGAACTGTAGAAAAAACCACGTGCTGTGTTTACGTCAGTGTTATCATATAATTCAGCCCAGTTGATGTTCATTATTGACTCATATAAGCCAGGAAAATTGGCTTTCCTAAAGTTGTAGGTTTTCTGGGCAGAATTATTACGATTAAACTGGGCATAATGGTTCAAAATACACGGAACACTAAAATTGAAACAAGGATGATGGGCATCTTCACCAACCAGTGGTAGATCCCCTCTACTAACAGTGCATCTTAGGTTACTAAACAATAAGTCTAGAAATCTATTATTCAGATTTGAGACTGTATTAAACTGTTTTAAATTAATAAATTCCTGAAAGTTGCATAGCGTTTGATTCTTAGTGTTACTTGCGTCAAGATTAAAATATGGGCAGTTGAAATCTCCAATTATGATAACATTTTTGCTTTGTACAAATTCCAATGATGACAGACTTTCCATAAACAAATTGAAATTATCAAGTGAAACGAACGGCGGAATATAAATAACAAAAATGAAAACATTAAAATAATTAAATAATATTTTGTAACCAACAATGTCTATATTAGTATTTAAATTTAGTATATTTGACAGATCTAATTTTAGTACCTTATGTTCTACTTTTGCTGCTAATAACACACCGCCTCCCCTAGTAAGATTTGTGATGGCAAGGTTTCTGTCGCAGCGAAAAACACTGTATGCTTCAGGAAATAATTCCTCACTATTTATATCATTAGTTAACCAAGTTTTACTAAGACAGATCAAGTCAAAATCACCAGGTAAGACTGCATTGTAGAACTATGTAGTTTTAGTATTAAGTCCTCTGACATTCTGGTAGCAGCATAACAAATTACTGGTTATGCAATTGGGTGCTGTATCTAGTTTAAGTTATCACTATTGACTATCTTTGGAATACCTTTGATGTATTTTATGGTTATATTCACTTCGCCTTTTTGCTTCCTAGTAGTCAACTCCTTTTTTAAATTCTTATAGTGCTCGATTTGTCTTGGTGTTCGGTCGTAGGAAATCGAAATGTTTTGATAATTTTCTGAGCTCTTCAATTTTTTGGCATTACGTATGACGTACGAAGATCTAAATACTGCCTACTTTTGTACGTGTTTCGATTCACCTGCAACAGATGGAAATAATTGCACTCTTTGGTACTGATAATGGATATGAGTGAGGTGTTACCGAAACCTTTCTCTGCGTCAAAGAAAGTCCCAAGGCTAACCTGCTAACCTCTTTTCTTCCATCTCCTCTCTGCTTATAAGCTATGGAATGTAGTTTGGGTAGATTTTTCTCCCTGGTATGCGTATTAGTTTGGATGCATTCATCTTACGACCAGTGTACTGTCCCTAATATATCTATCCAGCTATTTTTCCTACGTGTTAAGTACAACGAACTGTTATGAATATATATCTGATACTAGACTGATTGATCTTTTTTTTTTAAAGATGTTTAAAAAGTTCTTTGTGTTTTGGCATAATTATGATAATAAGCAGCAGTATAAATAAGCAATATCTACTCATCAACAATGAATCATTCATTTGACAGTTACTTCAGTCAAGGCACTCATAAATACACAACCCCATGCAACAGTAAAATTTCTTGGGCAATTTTTGAATTTTTATATTTCTCAGGAAGAATCCAAAAATTTGGTACAAATACGTTTCGGGGGTTACTGAATCCAGTGGCGCACTCAGATTTGAAATTATAAAATCGCTAATATGATTTCACCATTTTCTGATCCGAAAAAAAAAAATCATAGTAGGCCACACTATTCTGTTTTGTAAAATTTAATGTAACATAAAGATGCGGTTTTCAAAGATCTATATTTTAAAAAAATATATCTAAATCGGGCATTAAATAAACTTTTTATAGGGGCGGTTCCAAGCAAAATGGGATATTAAAAAATCAAAAATTCATTTAGAATTCTGTGAATATGTTGCTACGGGTTGACGTACATAAACAAATAGATACGTTGGATCTTAATGATTATCAGATATTACGTAACGAAATCACTTGGGCTACTGTAGCGTAGCAGATATCGTAGGCACTGACTTACCCGGAAAGTGATGTACGTGCCTACGATAAAATTTCTCTAGCTCAGATTATCTCAGGGCGTTAAGCCCAAGCTTACATAAACTATGATAAATTATTAGTTTACTTACGTAACAACTCATTGAGGTTTCCCTATGTAGTGGTCGCAGACGAAATAATGACACTTTCTTTAAAAATGAAATGCACTATATTAAACAATTTACAGATATTGGTTCTCTAGCATATAACCTGGCGATGTTCACAAGGTGTGGCAAATATTTCCCGATTAATCAGTTACAACATTCATAAAATGCCTCGTGTAGCTACACATCGGTTTACAATGTCCTCAAAAATTGCCATAGATTCTGCCACAAAGGTTTGATTTAAAGAACCTCCTTAAGTATATGTAAATATATGCATAAAATCTCTAAATATGTACAGGTTAAAATGCCAAAAGTATGAATTAATGTCCAGCGGAACCACTGAAGGTGGTCCCCGGTAAGTAAAAATAATAAACACAACTATTCAGGGTGGTACGATACCGAGTCCGGACGTGGAGGAACTGTAGCCCTACGTAGATGTCTTCGGGACACAAGAAATGGACCCAAGGATGGGGTTGATGGTAGCCTCACCAGCCCTGGAACCTTCCACTGTGTGTGGATGCCCCGTCCGTGGAACTCTCACTGACGTGTGTAGAAGCCCCGTCCGTGGAACCCTAAAGATATCACGATTTAATTCGCAAAGTCAGAAATGCATGTGAAGCGTGCTTAATGTGAGTAATTCTGACATAACCTACAAAAGGAACATAATTTACCTCACTGATGAGGGAACAATCCACCAATACTCCGGGAAGCCACAGTCGGATAAATGGGGTCGAGTCCGCCTTTCAAGTTGGCACGGTATTTCCCAAAGGAGAGCCTGCAAATTTGCGAAACACGTGGGTAGAGAACGGGCAAGATGGCGTGAAGAGGTTAGCTTACCTTGTGTAATTTAATATCCTGCTTCCGCAGATAAAATTTACTCACAACCACAAAATATTCCGCTAAACGGAACAACAACAGATTGAGGAAATTTTCTTGAGTTGATTATTCTAAAATCCACTAGGATGCCTTGGATAAAACCGAGGTTGGAAGAATTACCAACTAACTAACACCAACCATGCCAAAAACAATGGTTGCCTCCGTTTCCTCTGCTGATCACGTGTCGCCCTCCCGTGGAGAATAGCGAAATGTGTTTCGGACATGTAGCAGTTGTTATAATGCGGCCCACAAAACGCTAAAGCGTATGGTGGGTCACATACGCTAGAGGTCCGTAACAATGTTGCACAATATATGTGACTTACACTGTACGTCCTAGTTTTCACATCCATGCAAATAATTAATGAACTTTTCTCCTTCCAGCATACGGCAATAATAATTAACATTTTAGTAGTCAGTTACCAGCCAAAAAAGGCCCAGATAAAGTACCTAACAGTTTGTGCAAAACCTGTTAAAGTTGTTATATGGACTTTGCACGATGCAAGTTCTTAGCAATAACAATAATTATTTAATGAGCAAATTTACATTATAATACTATCGAGTCAAATATAATAAACATTGAGGCTTAAAGGATACTTAACACAATATTCAGTATAGGCAATTCGATTCATATTCATATTTCATTCGATTCTTGGGATTGTGTAATCCTAGCGGTGGTTTCCCATGTTGATGTAATTATGACACGTTTTAAATTTTGGCGATCATCTTCTTTAAGTTGTAAAAAGTTTGCTAAAGAATGATGTTCTTGTTTATTAATAACCCTGTTTATTAGTAAAATTTTAATTTCTTGAAAACCAATATATTGTCTTTCATTATAAAAACATTTCAGTAATAATTGAACTTGTATTCAAATCTTAAGGATTGGATACAAGAGGTACAATACATACATGAAAGATCCAGTGCTAGATTGGATTAATTCCAAGGCAATGGGGCCCCCACCAAATTGCCCTGTAAATTTATTTTATTGAAAACAAAAAAAATTAATGATTTCTGATTTCTTTCGAAATTTGGAATGACAAATCAAACTCCCGCCCCTCAGTTAAACACGCGGTTCCTACTATATCAACCATGCGTAATATACCAACACATTCTGAAGATGATGATGTGCAAAAAAAAATAATTAGCCATGAATTTCGCTTTTGTATGAGCTGTTGGTTGATAGAAATATACGTTCCCCAATGTGAAAAGGCTATTAAATATTTATCTTGTAATAATTACTACAAATGTACAGATGAGAGCTCATTTTCAAAACTAAAATTGACGAAAAATATATTAAGATCGTCTATGAGCCAACATAGGCTCAATCATTTAACTAGTATGAGTATCAATAGTGATATCTTACGAGCGTTGGACTTTTCAGCTGTTATTGAAGAATACGCTAATCAAAAATTTCGAAAGGTTAATTTAATGTAAAATGTTAAACATTTCTACATTTGTTACCCTGCAATCACCAAAAGTTATAAATATAAAAACGTTATTAAACAATATGTAAATAATAAGGTCCTCATGATTTACACCCCAGATTCCAGAAAGCTACAAAATCACTGGTCTTGCGCTCCACTCCAATTTTGCCTAAAGGCTCCCATCCATGTTCATCCGGTCCTGGAAAGATCTAATCATGTCTCAGTACAATTGTAATTTTTGCATACTTAAGTTAAAACAAATGCGTTCCTGCTGTTTACCCAGGGCCTATTTTTCCAATAGGCCCGATAGGCCGGTGCCTAGGGCCCCTGAGTCAGGGGGGCCCCACGCTCAATATTCAATATTTTCCAATGTTGAAATTTTACTGTGGATATATTTGACAATAACAGATAAGTAACGCGTCAGGTGAACGATCATTTTCCACTTTAAATACGGAAAAATCATATCTTAGAAACTCTTTGAACCAAGATAACTTATCATCTTTGGCCTTTCTTAACGTGGAAAATGAGGTACTAGAAAACATAGATTTTAATGAAATTATAAACCAATTTGCGGAAATAAAAATTCAGAAAAGAAAAATTTAAATATTTGAATTTAATGCGCTTTAGGATTAGCCTAGTAGGAATTAGGAATGTTCTCAGGAATGTTGGTTTAGTACTTTTTTCTCTATTAAGACCGTATTTTAGTATTTTATTATTGTGTTCTATGTTAGTTGTATTATTTTATTTATTTTGTGCTATATCTATTTTATGTTGTCAGTGGTGGTCCTAAGGGGGAGTCCACAGGGGCCCAGCCCCTCCCATGGACACATGAACTTTGTAAATCTATAGATTACCAATTATTAAGATCTCTCTAAACTACTTTTATTTTCAACAGATCACAATAAAATATGCCTAGTAGTACTTATTTTAGTTAGACAGTACTTTTTTTCGGGTAATGTCTTACTATCCTTAAAAGGTTCATTAAGCACACTTAAATGTATTTCTGTTTCTTGAGATACAAAAAATTTAAATTTTCATTTACTTTTTGCGAAATTGGAGTTCGAACATAAATGAACTGAATGTTTTTGAACGTGTGAATTTGAGAAGATAAGTTTCATGAAATCAAGTTTTTTTTGTTCATGAAGACGAACTGTTCAGCGAAGTTGGTCTAATGCAAACCAACGCTGCCGAAGATATAATTGCTGGCTGGAATACCGAAAATATTTGCACTATCGCACTGAAGATCGTTGACCTTACTCGAGAGTCTGGATAAAGTCAAAATAAATTTTAAAATTTGGAGATTTTATGAGAATTTTTTTTTGTTTTCATGAGATAAGTGGCTGGATTGAGCGACTATTGGACAGATAAACCGTAAATGGAGATATTCACACTAGAGGCTGTGATGCAAGTTCACACGAACATCAATGAGAGTTGCAGCGAAATATTCCAGTTTCCAAAAGTCAGACTGCAAATTTTGAAAGCAACCGTAAGTTCCCAAAAGTACTGGTACCAACGAGATGATTCAAGTGCTGTAGTTGCAGGCACATCGAGGGCAAATTGAGGAGCATATTTATTTTGTTATATTTTGCATTAGAATATAGAATACTTGATCTATTTACCTGATTCAAATATATTTGGTATTTTATATTTTTAAGTCTTGTGCCCACGAGATCTACTTTCGAAGATAATATTATTTTAAATAAAACTTCTTACTTTTAATTTAAGACCGTTTGACCTTGAAACATCTAAAAATTTTGCCTGCGGCGAATTTTTTACGTCCTACAATCTCAACTTTGGTATAAACCTACTTTCATCATTGTACTTCTTTTTTTGGAAAAAATATGGTCACCTTAAATATAATGCAACCTTTGTATGCATAACAATTTCATCAACACCAATATTCAACATTAATAATGATGAAATTGTTGTGCTTAAAGATGTTGCATTATAACTATTAAACCTTGAAGAAGTGTGTTTTTTTTTATTGTCCTGTCTCCGACTAGTTAAGCGTTAATCATTAAATCCCCTTGCAGCTGACGCTACGTGTACACAGTTGTGCTGCCCATCTTCGATGGGCCCGCCACATGTCGAAATTCTGGAACCGCCACTGTATGATAAAATTATATAAATGTTGGTTTTTGACAGTACTACATATTTTATTATTTTTTTTGTTCTATTTTTGACACCAAGTTTTTCGCCTGCGCCGCTATTAATGCTTTCCTAATCCTACGAGGGGGCCCCAGAAGGTATATGAGCCTAGGGCCTGGTGTTTAAATGAAAGTGAAAGGAGATAAGTCACTACGATTTTTGAAAAATACTTTCACTATTTATAGATGAGAAAGTAAAATATGGTTATAACAGTGCACTTTCTAGTTATCCATTGCTATATCGAAAACCAGACTTAAGAATATGCACAAAAATTTATTGTATAAGAGAATTGTAACATACGCGATATGAATTCTGAATACAACTCTTATAAGATAAAATTCATGGATCAATGAATCTAAATTTATTTTTAAAAATGCAACGATATATGCCACTCAATATGTAATAAATATAGACACATGAACATCAGTTAATGATAAAATTAATTATGTAACATGATGAATTGCCTAATAATTGCAAAATAAATATTTGCACAAATCATTATTCATACTGACTAATGTGTATTTTATCAGAACCATTTTAAGATCCACATATGAACGCCCTCAAGAACTAAATGCCTTGTTACATCTTAAAAATGAGTTATGGGTTGTTGCCATCCGAATTGAATAAACGGAGTGAGCCTGGTAGACATACAGCCAAACAATCAATTAGTATTTTGAGGGTATTGCTTCCAGGTTGACAAAAAATTTCGCCAAGACAATATCAATTATTATCTCAGATTTTGCCTAGAGACCATTGTACTGCACTGTACTGAAAACGTCAAATTTCAGCTTTGACAATTTCACCGGCTCAGTGGCTCAACGCTTACGTGGTAGGCTTGCAACCAAGGGGTCCCGGGTTCAAATCCTGGCTAGGATATGGATAGTAGAATGCAGGCCGTTGTCTAATGAAGTAGTTTCTTCGGGGTCTTGCCGTGGTCGGCGAACTTGACTTGACGTTCCGCTGATCATCCTGTCAGCTTCTTCAGTCTTTAGAATCCTTCTGAAGACTGAAGAAGCTGACAGGATGAAAATATCATGAAACGTCGAGATTTTAAATTTGAGCAAAAAAAAATCCTGTCTGTCTGACTGTAACTTTTTTCTGCGCACGTTTACTCTAGAACCGTTTAAGATATTGACTTGAAATTTGGTAAATTTATGTACTGTAACGAGATCTGGAACTAGTTTATATTTTGATCTAATTCCGTTGAAGGGCTCAGGGGTAAATAAGGGTAAATAGGCAAAGCAAGCAGGTAAGAGTTCATAAAATTGCAATTTAGGGCATGTACGAAGAGTCAAGATCTCAAAATTTTTTTTGGCATCAGCCACTCCCCACCCCCACTGTCATCCCCAATACCACCCCCACACTATTAGGAAAGGGAGTAAAAAAATTAAAATGAGATTTAGTGTGTATACAACAACGAAACGTCTCAATAAAATTTTCTGGGGTTAGCTAACCCCCTCTACCACCCCCATTGCCACCCACACAGGGAGTAAAAAATTAAATTGGGATTTAATGTGTATACGAGAATCAAGGCTCTAAAAAATTTTTGGCATCAGCCACCTCCTCTACCACCCCCATTGCCACCCTACCCTATTATTAAAGGGAATAAAAATTAAATTGGAATTTAGTGTGTGTACGGGAACCAAGGGCCTTTAAAATTTATTTTGGCATTAGTTACCCCTTCCACCACCCCCAATATCACCCCCACCCTACTGTTTAAGGGAATAAAAAAATTAAATTGGGATTCAGTGGGTATACGAGAACCAAGGGCTTCTAATTTTTTTTACATTTGCCACCCCCTCTATCACCACCACTCTATTATTAAAGGGAATAAAATATTACATTGGGATTTTGACTTGGCTACAAAATCTGGTTGTGGAAGTAGTGGTTCCTTGGGCAGCGGTTTTTTAATTGCAGAGATTAATATTAGTTTTTATATGAAGGAGACACTGTTAGCACTCTTAGTTTTTTAAAAGTATCTTTACAGTCATTTCTGTAATTTAGCCGTGCTACAATTCTTATTGCTATCCTTTGTATACTGAAGACAGATGTACTGTGAGTAAAATAGACCCAGGTTAAGATAGCATAAAAAATTCTGGAATGTATAAGTCCAATTAATAAAATCTTGTTTAATTCAATTTACTGTCACCCAGAGAATCCGGGCTCAAATCCTATCCGGTTCTCTTTTTCACTTTTCATTGCCAATTAATTTTTTGTTTAAAGAATGAAGTCTTTTACATAATTTATTAAGATTTGATGAAATAAATATTGCAGGAACGTTAGTTCAGCAGATTTACAAAAAAATTTAACAAAAATTATTTATTCGAGTTGTCAAGAACTTGAAATTGAAATTTTATGTTAAAAAATTGAAACGGAAATTTTCAAATTACTTTTGGAAGAGGTAATTATATATAATTCAAAAGTGTAAGAAATTATATTTCAAAAAAGCTACATTTCTTAAAATATTATTTTTTGAAGGGTTGAAAATAAATTAATATATTTTCTAAAAATTTTATATCCTTTAAAATTCTATTGACTTTACAAGAAAATTGATAAGACATTTTATATTTTAATATGAGCAAAAGATAAGAAAAAAATTGTTGTATGTAAAAAAAATGTTATTTTTGAATTATTTGAACAACGTTATTTTATCTAATACTTGACCAGCTTTCTAGCCGACAACATGTTCTTCCATAATCAGTATTTTGTTATGATTGCGATTTGCGATCTCATAAAAAAATTTAGTCCAAAAAAATTTTCCACACTAATAAGCTAATATCTATTCTGAGTTGTTTAAATAATGCTAGTTGTTTGTAAATGTTAACACCATGCCATTTTTGTATGTCATAGGGTTAAAATATTAAGTTTAACAGTTTTATGAGCAACGTTATTAATGATAACGTGTACGCTCTATAAATAAAATTATGGGTAGTCCAGAAAAAAATATAAAATACTATACCAACTGATCTCTGTTTCTTTCTCGGAATCTCTAACGTTAGTAATATGCTTAATTTTTCTTCAAGTTTAACACCTTATTATGGCTGCAGCGATTGTTTTTAAGTTAAGATAAACTACACGTGTTAGTGCGACTCGGAGATTGTCATGTGCTGATAAAGGTGGATATAACATTACAATAGGCTGTAGTCATGTATCATTCTTCCAGGTTAGATATTAAATGAGTTAATAAACACACAGCATTCTAAGAAGAGCCTTGTAAATGGATTTTATATACAGGCAGAGCTTTCATTTTAAAACAATTCACCAGTCAATACAAGTATTATCATTAAGATGAGCATTTTGTAAAATATTAGCAAGGCCGGACTGGGCCATTGAACCATGCCAGGTAAACAGGCCACCGAGTAGTACCTCCTCACAGTTAAAATGTATCACAGGCGAAAATCTGAAAGTGAGTTTTGTTAAAAAGTTTAAAATTTCTCAGGTCGATGGCAGGATGGTTTACCAAATGGAAAGAGTAGATAGGTGAGGCCATTTGGAACATCCCAATGGCCTCTATACAAAGTCTCACGGTTTTCGAGATATTATTTTTTTCTGTTAATTTTTTGTTAATTACTTAGAAACAAATCGAATTCTCCATTTGATACAATCATGTTTCCGTTAAAAATTTGGCACAAATACAGCTTTATTAAAAATGGTTGATGATATGCGACGGCATTTAATAAGTTCTCCTCGACAATACTAATTCTTTTGGATCAAAGAAAAGCATTCGATTTAGTTAATTTTAATCTATTACTTGCAAAGTTGTCCTTCATAAGTTTTGATACTATTAGTCTGGTTTTCTGAATATTTGTATTGTCGTTCGCAAAGAGTGAAAAATCAATAAAACAAGCCACTCTGATTTCGGTCATACTAATTCCGGTGTACCCCTGGGTAACATTCTTGGCCCATTGCCACTCCCGATTTTTACATTTGATCTGACTAATGCTATAAAATATTCCTAACTTAATTTGTATGCTGATGATATACAGTTGTATAACTTTTGTAATTTAGCTAATGCTAATGAGGTTCTAAATTTAGTAAATCTTGATTTAAAAAGTATCTTTGACTGGTGTGGTAAAAATGGTCATTATACCACTTAAAATACCAGACAAATGAAAATAAAAAACTTCGATTAACAAAATCTTTAATTTATCCACATATCTAGTACTGTATGGTGCACTACAATTTTTTACAAAATTAAAATAAAAAAAGACACAGAGAATATAGAATGTATGCATTCGTTTTATTTGTAACGTTCCTTATGGAAATCATATAAGCCTCAGTATTCACAGATTATAGTAATATCATCTTTATTTAAAAAAAAATGCATAATATAATAATATATATTTAGACACTTATATGCTCATAGAGCAGGCGAAGTGGCTATTCTTACATTTAACCTATTCGATAAGTAATCAAAAGTCGTATTATATCAGAGTATTTAAATGTTATCTATTAAATTATAATTTAAACTGGCTTTGAAAAATTGTATATGAATAAAGATAAATTTATATTTATAAGATACAATGCATTTGTTATTTTTAAGAAATTATTTCTAACTGTCGATCGATTAGCGTATGCTTCATTTGGCGACGAAAGGCATAAAGGTTTAAACGATTATTATTAGGTTTTACATAATTCTACAGCATTGTAGCGACGTAAGTGAAACTTCTTGGAAAAGAGCAGTCGAGTGGTGAGGCATTGTGAGTGTATATTGATGTCTAATATTACGGTTGTGCACGATATTTCTGAAGACAAGTTTTTTCACTAAGGTACAGTGGGGTTGACGAATGGAATAAGCGGTACAAAAATGTGAGGTAATGTAATTTTACTGTATTATCCATCTTTATCCATCTCAATAGTATAAATTTTTCCTATACATGATCATATTTTCGTAGATTGAAAATGAAGCAGCAACATGTGTTTTAGACAATTTGTAAACGATTATTTCAAATTTGATCTAGACATGTGTAGATGGTATATTGCAACAGTTAAAAACATTTTTTATCGCATTTTAAAATATGTCTGAATAAAAAATTTCATTCTGGCGTAAGTCTTTTGCAATAATAACTTAATATGTTCTTTAAATCGTAAATTTTGATCCAAGAAAACACCAAGATTTTTTGCACAATCTGAAAACGTAATATTTCCTCCATCTATGCCCGGAGAAAGCTGCGTTTTTAGAACCTCCCTACGGTTTTTCGAGCTAAACAATAGTGCTACCGATTTGTTTGGATTAATTTTTAAATTATGCTCCGTAGAATATCTGTAAATAGAATTTATGTCGTCATTTAATAAGGTATTAGCTAGGGCGGTATTCGATGGATTAAACTCGTACATGAGTTGAGTGCCATCGATATATTATTGCAAATGAGAGTGATTAATTTGGTCAAAATATCGGTTGTATAGATAACAAGCATCAGAGGTCCGAGAATGGACCCTTGTGGAACAGCTGATAATATTAGTTGGGCGAAGGACATAGAATTATTGACGGATACTGACTGACCGTTAAACCCATAAAAAGACAATTTTTCACGCATAGTAAAGCGTGATTAATAGCATAAAATGCCCTAAAAAAATCAATTGCCCTCCCTTTATCTAAGGCCCTTATAATATTATCACGTAGATTAAGCAGTGCTGTAGTGGTACTGTGAGACTTTCGAAAGCCAGATTGATGTAAGGGAAAAATTATATGCAAATTTAAATAATAAACAATTTGACTACACACAATCTTCTTTAATATTTTGGTTACGACTGATAAAAGACTGATGGGAAGACAGAAATGAAAATTAATAATAGAGGAAAATATCTGTACTTATCTTTAATTTAGTTTCGTATAAAATTGTAGGATCTTACTTATATTTTATTGAAATTGTTACCTCCTTTCCCTTATTAAATATTTTTGGGAAAGAATTGATGCTACATATGCGGACGACTAGCTGGTTTAAGCCGGAGCAAAGAGTCTAGATCCGCAGTATTCGTAAGAGTGGAGAAACTTACCCTTTTCGAATGTACAGCATAAATGAGAAAAGGAGACAAAGAGAAATTGATGTTAATTGGGCACCATCTATAGTGAAAATCAGTAGAGTTGTCTCTTTTTCTCTAATAATCAGTCTACTAAAGATTAGACTGAAATTGTTGGTAAGAGAAATAAAAGATTGTATAAAATGAATGATAGTGAGTGAAGTGAGGTACCGTCATCGGTTTAAGCGCTGAGACCTCGATCGGCGAAGTTAAGCAGCGTTGGTCGAGTCCGTCACTTGGATGGGTGAACGGCATCTTATTTCGCCGTCCTGGTTGAGTGGAAGAGTAGCTAATAGCTAAACTCCGCCAGGACGTAAATATAAACAATGCATTAAATATATATATATATAATGACAATTTTTACTTGACTCACTTTTTCTCTTGAAAATGGCTCCAAAACGGGAGCCGAAACGTCGAGACATTAACAATCTCAGATGCGGTTCAACCCGAGAACCTAGTATTTTTCATACCAACGACCGCGGAAGCTTCTCGGAACATATATATATATATATATATATATATATATATATATATATATATATATATATATATATATATATATATAGATTACACGAAATAAATTAATTTGTATAATGTGCAATATGAAATTGTAAGTTATTTAACAAACAAAGACTAATTAATACTAAATTATAGTGATTTATAATATTATAATTAATAATTATATTATATTAATACTAAAAAATTCAATAACAAACTTATACCAGTATCCTAGATTCCTGGATTGAATATCGTTGAGGTGGAGGGTTCTGGAACAGAAATTCAGGCCCACAATTGTCTCTTAATGGTTTTATTGGCAATTTAGTTTACGTCAATCAATGAAGTGAAGTTTGAAAATTGTAGAAATATTGTTCAACCATATGGTTTAGAAAACTTAATGAACACAACTGTGGATGCTAATTTACGTAAGAAATAACGTGAACAATAAAAGACTGGTTATAGATTTCACTCTATAGAAATAATATTCCTTTTAACGTAGAATATAAATTTATAATTGATATAAATTTGTGAGAAGCTCAAGTTTTCAATATAAAATATAAACCTTAAATATAAAGTATAGGCATAAAATATATAAAGCTGAATTTCAAGTTTGATATATATAACTGAATTTAAATTTTGAAAAAACTCAACTTATCAATATGCAGAAGCTGATTCGCAAACTACAAATTGCCAAAAGAAATGAAAAAGAAAGAAAAATTTTTTACAACCATGTGGTACATATAGTATTTTAATTACTTATTAAATTAAAAAGAATTGAATTTGAATTTAAATTCATTTTTAAAACATTGAAATTACATCAAAGACAAAAATTGAAAATTACTGAAATTTTAAATTACTAATAAATTAAATTTACCTGGTTGTTAAACACTGTTAACGCGGATATAAAAATGTAATATTAATTACTGCTGTCACAAGGCTAAGTTTGTTTGATAAGGTCGGAATTAGTACAAAAACTGCAGGCAAATGATTTCTTGGTGAGTTTTACTAATAAGGTAAACTTTATTTATCCCACTTTCTGCAAAATAATACCAATACACAAACTTGAAAAATCTACTTTTACTAATTATATGGTAAGCTATAAAATGTAGAAAATGGTACAGATATTGCCATCTGTCAATGGACGTCTTAAGCGCACAACCTGCGGTCGCCTTATATAAATTTACTAAAATAGTGGCATATAATTGATAAAAGGAATCTATATTTCTATATAAGCGTGTATGAGTAAATAATGACATATATTGCAAGTTTTTAACCTACTAACGAACTGTCGTAATAAATAGTAAAACGTATACAAACCGATTTGTAAGAATTCAGCAAATATATTACACCTTGTAGGATATACTATATAACAGGTTAATGAGAAAGGTAAGAAAAATAACCGTATGTACTTTCATAGTAAACAAGAATATAAAAATTGAAATATAGGTATATGAATGTAAATAAAAGTTTTGTACACTTGAAATCGACAATTGTTTCCTGAGGTGCTGTAGTAAAACGGAGATACATAATAGTGATAAAAAAAGCATGACTGAGTTCCTAAGATATAAAAATATGTACATTAAACAATGTGAAATGATTTAGCAGTTATACAAGGAAAATTCTGATAGTTGAAAACAGTTTCACTTACAAAAACTGAATCAATATGCTATACAGATCGTGCTACATATAAATAAAATACTAGTTATAATATAAAATTGTTAAATGGACATAGGCCATGTAACAAAACGTGATAAAAAACAATATCATGTATCGGTCACGTGATACAAAATAAATATATGGTTTTTTTTAAATGGAACACCCTATATATTATTGCATTTTCGAGAAGCCTTTTTTCTCCTAATTTCAAATATATAATATAATATTGTATAGGTCTATCTTAAATACTTCTTGACATATTTGACATTCAAAATGCAAATGAGCTGTACCCTGTACTTATTGCATATGATATTTATATTGAGATTGTGTATTATTTGAACTTTTGTGAACTTTACCTTTTTCTTATATGGGTGGAATGGAAGAATGACCTAGCCAAATCTGGAAGTAGATTATATTTTGATCTAATTTCGTTGAAGGGTTCGGGGTTAAATATAGTAAATAAGGGTAAATAGGCAAAGCAAGCAGGTAAGACTCTATAAAATTGCAATTTAGGGCATATACGAAGAGTCAAGGTCCCACAATTTTTTGGCATCAGCCACACTATTATGAAAGGGAGTAAAAAAAATTAAAATGTGATTATACAAGAACGAAACGTCAAAAAATTTTTCCGGCGTTAGCTACCCCCTCTACCACCGCCCATTGCCACCCCCACCCCATTAATAAAGGGAGTAAAAAATTAAATTGGGATTTAGTGCATATACGAGAACCAAGGCTCTAAAAATTTTTTGGCATCAGCCACCTCCTCTACCACCCCCACCCTATTATTAAAGAAAGTAAAAAATTAAATTGGGATTTAGTGTGTACGAGAACCAAGAGCATTTAAAATTTATTTTGGCATTAGTTACCCCTTCCACCAACCCCATTGCCACCCCCCACCCTATTGTTTAAAGTAATAAAAAATTAAATTGGGATTTAGTGGGTATGCGTGAACCAAGGGTGCCACCCCCCTCTATCACCCCCACTCTATTAAATAGAATAAAAAATTACATTGGGATTTAGTGTGTATAAGACTTGGCTACAAAATCTGGATGTGGAAGTAGTGATTCCTTGGGCAGCGGTTTTTTAATTTTATATTTCAAGTTTCGTTAAAATACAATGTCATGAACTTGAAGGAAATCCGACGTATGTAAGCGTAAGCCTTATGTAAGTACACAATCCTAGTAGTATTTCAATACTAAAAAGGAACAACTGCATCAGGCTTTTGTAGCTTCTTGGAAACAATAAAAATACAACATTGTTGTATAATTTTATTAAATCGTGCAAAACTCCTACATAAATATCATTCCTTACTTGTTACTTGAGTTGTTACGCCTCTGACAGCATTTGAATTAGCATACAACTTGAATGTAGACTACGAGCTTATCTGCATGCGGCGCCATATAAATTAAGCAACATGCAAAAATGTTTCTATTTCATACATAAACTAATATCAATAAAACCCATCAGGTACGACATGCAGGAATAGAACGAACAAAATTCAGCAGTCAGATAAAACTACTGTAGCGTAGATGAGAACAAGCAAAATGCAAACGTAACGACTTCTTTATGCATCTGTGCGTGTACCCACGATAAAAATTATTAGACCTCTCTCAGCCAGTCAGTCCACATTAAAATTCTGCTATTTGAACGAAACCTGCATTTAACCGAACTGGAAGTAACAATCCGTTGTGAATCCGGGCACGATCTACCAGTGAAACTAGCGAGAGTGAAGATCGCGACTTCAGTCTCTCTATGCTCTTGAGACGTAAACACCGATCGGCTCGCCGTGCTTAGGAAAGCTTTCAACGATTCTCGCGCACGCAGGAGAATTAAAAAAAATGTTTTGAAGTGCGGACCTAATTGGGAACAATGTGGAAATTGTGTTTGGTGGTCTTGTCCTTGCTGGCCTTTGGCGAAACGCAGAGGAGAAATTTTTCAGGGTTTCCATGTCCTTCCAAGTGCTATTGTTTCAGGAGGACTGTGAGGTGCATGAAATTGGATTTAGCTCAGGTGCCGAAGACGCCTTTGGCGACTGCCACACTGTAAGTGTCTTATTAAAAGAAACACACTTCCGATGTTTCATAATTTTTTGAAACTCTAAAACAGTAAAATATATATACAATATCCATACAAATATAATGGCAAATGCAAGTCTCCTGTTATGCAATTTGTTTAATATTTTAATTATAAAGTTAAAGTTTGTTGAGGGAGTAAAAATCCTTAAGTACCCCTTTTCTCTAATGCTAGAGAATATTTATTGCTTGTTCAGATGTATATTTAATGTTCAAAAGAATTCTCTAGTTAAAGATTTTGAAATAAGGAAATTATACTTAGATATCTCAATAATTTTGACTTTTAACTTTTACTGTTTTTTTTCAAAGTGTTATACTGCAAAAGATGCTTCTGATGTAATTATCTATTATTACTATTCATCTTTGGATTTCTTGTAAAGGATGAAGCGATATTATTTAACTTGACGTATACCAAGGTGAGCCCCACTTTTTTCTACAGTTTTAAAAATAAAATTCTGAAATTTGGGAAATCAAATATAGGTATCAATGGCCACATTTTGACCATTCGTTGGTAAAAAAAATCACTTTCGGTATAGCCGGAAATTGCCACAACTTTCTTATTTTAAATAGCACCGTGTATATTTATATCACTTTTCTCATAAAGCTCTAATTTCTCTCACCAACGTTTTTTTCAGATTTAAAATCGAATGAAAATAACCTTGGAAATGGTATTTATTTGCTATTTCTAGTTGGCTTTGGAATTCAGGAACAAATTTAAAAAATTTCGAAGTAGACTTTGCGTTTGAATGAAAGGGTATTTCTCAACAAATTAAATATAAAATTGGCCTATTTTATTGATTTACTTGAATTTAGAAATGTTTTCCCATTTTTCCATTTCATAGAAATTCAATTTTTCATAACATAAATGTTTCGATTTCATTTGCTGCATAATGTTCATGAAGAATATTATGTACAAACTAAACTCCCTTACGAAAACAATGGAAGAAAAAGAATTCGATGTTTTGGACGCTGTTTCAATTATTGAAGGAACTGAAAAATCGCTAATTATTATGATGAATGATAACGCCATTTCAGATTTAATTGAAGGGGCTAAATCTTTTTCTAAGAGTTTGAATATTGACCCATTAGAAGATTATGCTAGGCATCACAGACGGAAACTTGCTCCTAAAAAAATTGATGAAAATAGAGAAAATGCTGCTGAGATCAGTTGCGAAATATTTTATAGAAAAGAATTTAAATGTGTGACAGACACATTAATTAGCCTCATTGGTGATTTTTTAAAATCCTCGTTCAAAATCCTGCAGCCCTTTATCGACTGTCTAAACATATTACATAAATCAGAGGATCTCATAAATAATGATTTAGCCGAAAAGCTGGTGAAATTAATGCCAAGAAAAGTAGACAGTGATGCACTAAAAGCAGAACAGAATTTTTTGTCATATACCTACTAAAGATAGGTCCGAAAATGAAGGAAGAAGGTAATTAGATAAGTGAGAAACTGCGGGAATTAAAAAATAGCTTGCTTTTGACAAATTTATTATTTGAACACATTTTAAGCGCCCCAGTTTCTGTTGCTTCCAGTGAGAGAAGCTTTAGTAAGCTAAATCTTATTGCCAATCACCTCCGAACAAAAATTGCAGACGATTGCCTTAACTCCCTTCTTTTACTTGCTTCCGAAAAAGATTTGTTGAGTAGTATTGACTATGAAAAGGTTATTAACCGTTGGTGCCTGTTAAAAGACCGAAGGGTTCTGTGTAATTATACTAAAAACAAAAAACAAAATAAGTTTATTTAGTAAGATTTCTTTTCTTTTACGAACATGAATTTTTATATTACTATAATATATATTATTTAAAACACCTTTCCAATTGATTTATTATTTATTTTGTGTTAGCAAAATCGGCATATTACGTGACAGTCGGATTTTTTCATTGTTACGCCCCCCCAAAATGTTTGCCTTAAATCCGTCCCTGCTTAACACGTATACTTAAACAATATAATTTTATTTAGTGATGAATCTCGTTTTACGAATAATGGCGTATACAACAGACATAATCTACATTATTGGTCTAAAGAAAATTTACACGAAATGTTTGAAGGTACCGTCAGGATAGACTTGGAGTGAATATGTGGGCTGGAATATTCGGTACAAAAATTATTGGTCCCATACTATTTCAAGGACCACTGATCGGCGCGCGTTACTTAAGCTTTTTGCAAAATGAAATAGAAAGCGAACTGGATGAACTTTCCTTGGAAGATTTCAGAAATATATAGTTCCAACAAGATGGAGCACCGCCTTAGTGCAAAGTTTGACAACCGGGTAGTATCTACTAATGGAACTATTAGTTAGCTTGCTAGGTCACCAGACCTAATTCCACTAGATTTTTTTCTTTGGGGTTATCTGAAGGACAAAGTATACTCAACGCCGTCTGCCACATTAGACGAACTCCAAAATAAAATTTTAAATGCCTTTGAATCCATAACTCCAGTCATGTTACAAAGTGTTATGAGAAAAACTATTCGAAGAGTGAACAATTGTTGAGAAATACCCTCGGAAATACCGTTTATTCAAAGTCTACTTCGAAATTTCTTAAATTTGTTCCCGAATTCCAAAGCCAACTAGAAATAGCAAATAAATGCCATTTCCAAGGTCATTTTTCATCCGATTTTAAATCTGAAAAAAACATCGGAGAGAAATTACAGAAATTGTGACAATTTACGGCCATACCGGAAGCATTTACCATCGAATGGATAAAATGTGGCCTTTGATACCTATATTTGATTTCCCAAATTTCAGAATTCTATTTTTAAAACTGTAGAAAAAAGTAGGGGGGGGGTGGTCATCCGGTATTGCGGAGTTCCTGTTATTATTAAAGCCACCATCAAGGGGAAAATATGATATTAAACTTATTACATTTAAAAAATAGTTATAAAATGTTGAAATTTAAATAAAAAAATTATTAGAACAAGAATTCTAGGATGTGATTCCCATTTTCGATTTTCAGATTTTTTTACAAAATGCCAAAACGTTTGAACACTATATTCGTATACACTACTATTCGAGGCGCATTTCGCTAACCATGGTAGCATCATCGGGGGATGATTAAAGATGAAAACCAGTATTCGTCTTCTGGTGATGTTGACATGGTTAACGAAATGCGCGTCGAGTATGTATTCGTGTGTGTTGTTGAAATGTGTTTACTTTTTGTGAAAGATGGTTTTAGAAATCAAAGATATTGATTTGGGAGAAATAGCTCTCATACGAAAACGCCCCCGTCGCCAGGAACTGGACCCAGCGTAGGATTGTTCCCTTAAACAGCCGATAGCTTAAATAGAAATTTACTCTAAAAATTGTCCTGTACAAAAGGGCATTATTATTAAATTTTAAAAAGCATTGTCTTTTATGTGGATTTCCAACTTTTAATGGTCTGTTCGACATGCTGATAAAATTAATCACTTTGGTAGGTACTTTTTTCCTTCCTCATTGATTTGTTCAAAAACCAAGCTTTAAATCAAAAAATGCCTCTCTTGAAAAGTTGTTGTGTCATTCTTCTTGATTGAGATGATATTCACATTGTTAACTTTAATAACGATCGAGATATCATAATTGATAAGAAGCAATGGCATCATTATTCATTTGGTCTATTGCTATAGACGGTTAGTCTATCGATGTTCCCCTTTCATCGCCCATATACATGTAGCCCACTACTTGAAGGTATAATTTCTGTTGCAATACTATTGTATATTAAATAATAGGTATATCGGGTGGTCACGTGTCAATGTACGCCCTCAATATTTTGGTTGTTTTTGTATTTAAAAATTTTATTTTTGGTACACATGAATTAGACAATAATGGGCTACTTTTAGACTAAAAGGAATGAAAATATCACTTCCGGTTGAACCGGAAGTGACATAAACTTTTTTTCTTAAATGGAATGACTATATTTTTTTATGGTTTCTCATTAAGTATAAATTTCTAAGTGCAACAGTTTTTTCAGATGTAAAAAATTCCAAAAAATAAGTGAGATACGAACAATTTTTAATTTTTTCAAAATGGCCGCGTCAGATAAATGCGATGTAAGAAAATTACTAAGTAGGCTATGGAAATGATTAGTAAGGTTGTAGACTTGTCTGTAAAGAAGAAAATAGTTGTTTGAATTACTGCTTTACGGAATTTAATTTTCATTTTCATTTCCGTAGGGGTCCTATGGAATTTTTTTTATTGGAACTGTGCTATTTTTTTATTAATCAGAAATAATGATTCATAAACTATTATTTTTTCGCCATTAATCATTTCTTAACGATATCTTTCATAATAATAGAAGTATTTTTAAAAAGTAAGCGCCAACAAAGCATTTTGTAAGGTACCTATCTACATTTAAATCCAAAATTGCAGATAGCCTGAAAATGACATTCGCAACAATTGAATTATTCTTGACTTACTAATTTTCTGAAGCAAATGTATTAAAGTTGTTATAAACCAGAAAATTAATATAAAATGGCTGAAAAATATTCACGAGATAAAAAAGTTTACATGTTCATTATATATGGAGAGACTCGACGTAATGCAACTAGAGCACAAACTCTGTATGGACAGAGATATCCAGAAAGAAGACAACCTCCGAGAAACTATTTCGCCCGGTTGGAGCATCAATTTAGAACTGAACCTAATATAGAAATTGAAGAAAGATTTATTGTGGATGAAGAAACGGAAATTAATATATTAGCTTTAGTGCATGTTGACCCAACCATTTCAGTAAGACAAATTGAACAAGAATTACCAATTTCCAAAGAATCAGTCAGGAAAATGTTAAAGATCATTCTTATAAATATCAATTGCATCAATTTGTATGAGAATGATTATCAACGAAGAATAACCTTTTTTAATTGCTTACAGTTACGCCAATTAAGAAATGAGAATTTTATCAAAAACATTTTGTTCGCTGATGAATCGAGGTTTACAAACCTTGGGTTATTTAATCAAAACAACACTCAATATTGGGCAATTGGAAATCCTCTCATTATGAGACAGGGGCGGTTTCAGAAGCGGTTTGGCTTCAATATTTGGTTAGGCCTACTGGGCGATCATATCATAGGTCCAATAATTTTTTACGGAACTCTTAACCAAATTCCCAATACCAATATTGATGAGGTTTATTTCCAACAAGACGGGGCCGAACCACACAATTCTATTATCGTTAGGGATTACTTAAATCAATTATTTCCAGGTCATTGGATTGGGACCGACAGACCAGTCAGATGGCCTGCAAGGTCGCCTGATTTAACCCCACTCGATTTTTTTATTTGGGCTCATTTGTAAAAATAGAGTCTACACGACTGCTCCAACCACAAGGCAAGATCTGGAAGAAAGAGTTCGACACGAAATTGCACAAATAACACCTTAACAATTACAGAATGTTAGACGTGCAACGATAAGTCGCGCTACTCTGTGTATTAATCATAACGGTGAACAGTTTGAACAATTTTTATAATGGTTTATTATAAATTAGGTTTTAAATAGTTTTGTTATTATATGTATTCATGGTTGTAACGTTTTATTAAAATTATTTCTTGTTTAATTTGTGTTTACTTTTTAAAAATACTTCTATTATTACGAAGGATATCGTTAAGAAATGATTAATGGCGAAAAAAATATAGTTTATGAATAATTATTTCTGATTAATAAAAACAATAACACAGTTTCATTAAAAAAAAATTCCATAGGGCCCCTACGGAAATTAAAATGAAAATTAAATTTAGTTTTTTGAAAAAACCTAAAAATACTGGTACCTAACAGTAATTCAAACAATTTTCTTCTTTACAGACAAATCTACAACCTTACTAATAATTTCCATAGCCTACTTAGTAATTTTCTTACATCGTATTCATCTGACGCGGCCATTTTGAAAAAAATAAAAAACTGTTCGAATCTTACTTATTTTTTGGAATTCTGAATCTGAAAAAACTGTTTCATTTAGAAATTCATGCTTAATGAGAAACCATAAAAAAATATAGTCATTCAATTTAAGAAAAAAAAAGTTGGTCACGTCCGGTTCAACCGGAAGTGATATTTTCATTCCTCTTACTATAAAAGTAGCTCATTATTGTCTAATTTATGTGTACCAAAAACCAAATTTTTAAATACAAAAACAACCAAAATATTGGGGGCGTACATTGACTCGTGGCCACCCGATATATTAATATAAAATATAACTAATGTAATAAAATAATTATTTTGTTAAACAAATCGCTGAGGGAGTAAAGAAACTAACAAAATGATTTAATTTCAGCTGCACCTCTAACGCAGATATGAGCTTTTAAAGTTAGAAAGCTATACGTATTTTTTGAAAATTACTTGATTTTGTTAAATCTAACATTTTGAATAGTACGTTTGCACAGGACAACTTTTGCTTTTAGCATTTTGTGGCCAAGGGGTTCACTTTATTATTACCCTACTATTACGGTGGTAAAATGTATTTTTTATTAAATATTTAGAAACTTAAAATTCTTTATTATTTGTAACAAACAACAAATATATATGGTTATATTTAATTTTTGAGTTTCTATATAGAAAATGATATGATACATTTGCATGATATAGAGTGACAAATTTATTTATTTTATCCAAAATATATACTAATATAATTTCTACATCATTATTCACAATTATACCATGTCATACAGCTGTTAGTCCATTTCTGATTCAGATGAAGAAAAAGAGTTACTTCCCACACGAATTATCAGTGGCTCTAGTACAATGTCGATTGTAATGTCAACGTGCCACATTTTTCTCTTCATTTTGCCCAGGTGAAATGGCCTTTTTCTAATATTCGGTAGAAACATTTTCAATAGCTTGCTAAAATATTGGGTGGAATATCTTTCATTCTAAACGAGATTCTAAACGTGGTATTGTTCCTGGCGACTTCTCCTTTTATTTGGCCCCATATTAATTCCATAGGATTAATTTCACAATGATATGGAGACAATCGCAAAACTGTGTGACCTTATCCTTTTGCCATTTTGATACAATGAGAGACTGTTTGACAAGATGCGGGAGTTCAGTCCTCACCATATCTGCTTTTTTCGTGCCAGAATTCGGAATAAGAAGCACTGTCCATCACAATCACAGAATTTTCGGTCAAGCGTTCCAGAATTTGAGCAAACCAATTTTCAAAAATTTCATCATGCATTTCTTCATGGTAGTCTCCTGTTTTCTTCGATTGGAAGCGGAGCAAACCATCCTCAACGAAACCGTCCTCAGATCCTATATGAAGAGCTATAAGGCTACCTCCTTAGACTGATGGATCTTTTAGCCCTATCGTTAATTATTGGAAGAAAACTTCTCTCAGATTCAAGATTGTTGTGTCCTTCCATGCTTTAATTACAGTATGGCCAGCGTTCACCCAAGTCTCATCTAAGAAATACAATTTCTTTCCTTTTTTTATACATGGAAGATGTGTGAGGCGAGGACACGGTCTTCGTTGAAACAGTCACCCATCCAACTACTAACCGCGCCTTATGTTGCTTTACATCGCATATCGAAGTACGTACATAATAAAGACGCACCCACGCTCGCCCATTTCTTGCCTTCAGCAATTTTGCCAAAAACTAAACAACATGAATTGGTTGGTTGTATTATGGAGTTTAAAAAATCAGCCAATAGAACAATTCTATTTAAATATGGCGCACTTTTTTGAAGAGTGGCTTAACTATTCAGCAAATATAGTATAGTGATTGTATAAACTGGACATGACTAGAACAGGTGCAATCGTTCGAATAGTGAAATAGAACAAAGTGTTTAAAATACGTACGTAATATTTGCGCATTTTATTTTTGAAAATAACAGTTATGCGGCGTTTCTAAGATCTAGTAATCGCCCACGTGCCTAGCATAGTTTTAGGCCTATATATTTCCAAATGATTTTACTGTAATTGCGTAAAGTTGCTGTCTGTAATTAGATGGTTTTCTTTCGTTGGTGTCCGAGAACGCTTGCTGCAATTTGTATCCAAATTAAAAATGCCTATTTGTTAGAAGGCGGTGTCAACAAAGAGCAAATTAAAGAATACGATCTTTATCAATTAATTCCACAATAGTGATTTACTCTTGTAGATACCGACATAACATTTTTGTAGGAGATAAAATCATTAGGAGCTTAAACAGATAATTCATTTCAACAGTAATGTTTAACTTTTTTTGCTGGAAAATATGTTACCTACTTAATTACCTACTTTACTTTAACCATGATTAAATTCTTAACCTGCAAAATTGACATATTATTTTTGCTAAATAAATAAATACACACCTAATAAATACTCTAATTTAATTAAATAGTAAATTACAATCGTATTACGAAATTTATTCTAATGTAACTCAAGGGCATAAATAAATTTTTCTTGTAGGGGGGTAATATGAAAAATTTAAAAATAGTTAGTTTTTTATGTTTTAATGTCATAATAATATAGTACTATATCTTATCATTCGTTTCGATTAAAATAACATTAAACATTCTTAAGCCATTAAAACGAAGAAAGTATTTGCAGATAAACCACTAACTCTCGCCTGACTTTTTATGTTCTAACCTTTCTTGGGGGGGGGGGGGTCTAATTTTATGTTTTAATGTCATAATAATATAGTACTATATCTCGCCTGACTTTTTATGTTCTAACCTTTCTTGGGGGGGGGGCTAATTACCGCCTCTACCCTCCTATCTACGCCCTTGCTGTAACTTACAAAATATAGAACCAAACATATATGTTATTAGTGATTTTTGCAACAATAAATTTAAATAATTGAGTTGAGATTCTGTTGGAGTCGTCGTCTAGGGCGGATGTGCTCCTAAAACTTTTTCAAGTGGTTGCAGATGATAAAATTTAAATACTAAGCATAGAAGATGTATTTTTAAAGATGCATAATAGACAGGGGCTCAATACACTAAATTTCGCTATTCTTTACTTCCATGCAACATTTGGACAAAACTAGGTTCATATCATGTAAAATTTCGTGCTGAATTAATTTCTGTGTAAAGCGAAAGTGATACGAGCTCACGTCCTTTCCCAATGTAAATTTGTCACATATTTTTGGTGATGAAAAATGTTTGAATATTAAAACTGGTCTTTAAGACCAACCATTAATTTTACACTAAACTTAAAGCTAGGCACGTATACATCGGGATCTAATATTGCTGATTTAAGTGCAATATTAAAAGTAAAGTGCTTATGTATTTGGGCAATGCGCAAAAGCAAAACATAAATTAACGATGGTTGGATGGATGGACCAGCTAAAGTCCATCCATGATGTATATCAAGATGTGTATCTCTATTGTGAATCTACCTAGGTGCATTGACAATATTTCTTAACACTTTGTTTTGAAAGGTTTGAATTATCTGTATGCAGCTTTGTTTGACACATCCCATAGTGGTATTCCGTACGTCCGAACTGTTTTTAAGATTTGATTGTATAATAATATTTTGTTATATATCGACAATTTTGAATTTCTGCCCAGGAGCCAGTACTCCTTCCTACATTTTATATCGAGGTCCTCTCTTCTTTCTCATTCCTCGGATCGTTCATTTGGTAACGCGCTACGTGTAGATGATCTGTGGCTTCTTCTCTGTTGTTGCCGATTGCTAAGATGGCACTATCATCAGGAAAATTGGCTATCGTTGTGTTCTCTGTTTTTGGTAGGTCACACGTGAAAGTATATAAAGTACCGAATCCAGGACGCTTCCTTGTGGCATATCTGCTCTTATTTATATCATTTGACAGTATTTTTCTTCTTGTATTATGGTTGAGCAATCTTGTTTTTTTTTCCAGTGCCCTTTCGATGATATCTGTGATTGGATGTACTTAACCGATAGTTGAATGTCTGTGTCTAAAACCAAATTGGTGATTTGTTATTAAATTTTTACTTTCTATATATCAACGTTTTTAGTCCTTTGAGTAGAAGTTTTTCGAATAATTTTGAAATTGTGGGTAGTAATGATATTAGTCTATACGATTTTATTTCATTTGGTTGTTGTTTTCCTAGCTTGGTGAACATAATTACTTCGGCTACCTTCCAGTTACGAGGCACGTGTTTCAGTTTGAATGACGCGTTGATAAGGTAAGTTAGCATCACTATGGCTTTTTATGGTAGTTGTTTGAGTACTTCCCCAGTGTTGAGGTGAAATCCTGGGACTTTCTTCGGATCGAGATTACTTCTTATTTCTTTAGCAATTTCCTTTTTTTGCAAGATGCAGTTCTTTATTTTCTATTTCGTGAAGGGAAATATCAGCATCTTCATTATACATACATAAGTAGGCTTTGTGTTTATTGTCTTTTGCGTAACTACCACTTCTTCTAGCATTCTTATAGAAGTCGCTTGCATTATTGACCTCTTTAGTATTTTTATTGCTTTCCATAGCGAATATTCTGTCTCTTTATCTGTTGTTAAGTTGTTTAAATAATTACTAACTGGTGCTTCTTCTAATTTTTGGATTTTCCGTTTTAGCTGTTGAGTTTTGTTGTTCAAGTTGTTTTTATCTGCTAGATCTCTAGGTTGTTGCCATCTTCTTCTAGCTTTCCTTTTTTGCTTTAACAGTTTGTATCTCTACTGGGTAGTTGTTTCCCACTGTTCTGTAAATAAGTCCTTTAGTATTGTTCCAAGCTGCATTTTGGAACAATTTAATGAAGTTTTCTGCTGCTTCTTCTGACTGCTCTTTGTTTCTCAATAGTACTTTGTAAGTCAATTTTAGAACTTTCCCAATCTGTTGTTTTACTAGTTAATGTTGTCCTATTTTCTTTTTTAATTATCTTTCACTCAACGTTATAATTACCGTTGAATGGTCACATCTTAAGTCGAAGCTATCTTCGGTGTCTATGAAGTTTGAGATATTTTTCTTGAGATGAAAGAATCCAAGAGAACTGGGGTTTTATTCGGATCCGTAGGCTAGCACGTTGGTTTACCAGTGGAATGAAAATTACATTCTAGTTCCCTTAGTGTTTTCTAAGCTCACTTTAATAGCTTCGCTTAATAGTAATTAGTCTGGATCCCCAGTCCGTGTGTTTGACCCACAATAAATCTATCACCAAGGGGCTGAAGAATATTTAGATAATTTTCTTTTTTCAAGTTGTGCCTAGGTGGATAATATAAGGCCCCAACCAGTAGTTATTAGATTCGATTTCTACTATTGTTGGCTGCATCTCTTCGTTTTGTAAGTGTTGCTCATCGTAGTGGGTAATATTTTTATTTTAAATGGCACTACCACTACTTGCTCGATTCTGTAGATGAATTGTGTGATATAGTTTATACCGGGTGTTAGAAAAGTATGGGAACGGTGGAAAATCTCGAACAGTATGCATCAAATCGAAAAATAAAAAAATACGTGTCAAAAATTTTTCAAAAAACTATCTACTGATACCAAAATGACCCCACCCTGTGGGTGGGGCGAAGCGCAACTTTAAAATTTAAAAATTAAAATGGAAACCCTCATTTTTTATTGCGGAATCGGATTCTACGGCAAAAAATACGTAAATTTTATTCAGGGCATTTTTTTCGATTTTTGCATGGTGTTGCTGTAATCGCAAAAATGAAAAGAAAACATAACTGTTTCAAGAGTAGCGTCTTGTGCCTATAAAAAACGTCCAATTCAAAAACTGAAAAACACGTATTTGTTATTTTTACGAAATCTATCCAATGACATTGGATTCAACTCTCCCACTTTTAGATATGATTAAATAATGTATTTTGGTTATGATCGCGATGTTAAAAAATAACTCTAGTTAATTATCTTTTAAGAAAAAAAGAACTCAGAGGTAGTAAAATATTAGAGGTACTTTTTATATTTCTAGAAATATTGCCTAATTTGTATGAGCGTTGTTGTAGTAGAAAGTTCAAATTAAATTTTAGTGAAAGAGCTTTTATAGTTTGATTGTTCTGGAAAAATATATCAATTATTCTACATAGGGTAGAACAAGTTGTGTAGTATGATATGTGTGGAAACTATAGGAAAATACACACGGTTCGGGCTCTTGCATCGTTCGAAGAAAAAAAAACCGGAATTTGCGCTGCCGTTGCAGGGAAAACATTCGATTTTAAATTTAATGCCAGTAAAGGAATTTTGATAATAGGGCAATTTTATTTGTATTCGCAGTTAAAGTCAATAGTAAAGGTAGAAATTTATATGCTCTTGTTGAGAAATCAAAAATAGATTAAAATGTACCATGCAAAAATATCTTGGTTAATTTTACAATTTGAAAAGGAAATAAAACTGATTAAACATTCACTACCTAACTTCTTACAGCAGCACCTAATACCGCAATTGTTATTTTTACATATATAATCGAGCTTAGAGTTACAGTGTACTCAAAAAGGGCAGCAAAAACTTTACCATCTCATTATTATCGCCGTTGGACCATTCGGCCTGGTATCATCAAACAAGCCGACGCGACGCAAATTAAAAACCTATAAAAGTATGCGAGTCAATTTGCAAACGAAATAGTACAGAGCCGTACTTAAAATTCGTATGTACTAGATTCGTATGTACATTGTACATATTAATAAAACTAGACCATAAAGCGCTATTGAAATTGAACGGCTGAGTTGCTGATCTAAATATTTCAAGTGCGTACCTTACTTTTGTGACTAGTTTAGCGGTATTTTAATGAGGTGGTAGAGTTTTAATTGCCTTTTTTAGTGCACTGTAAATTTGAGCTCGACTATACAAGTTGAGACATTTACTTGTTGCTGTTTCGAGTGTTTTGTAATCATGACGGGAATAAAGTTGTTGACCTCTTCTTTTTAACCCTATCCCTGAATGTTCAGTAGATTACGAGATGAATCACTAAATTTTTTTTTGGCATAAACAGTACTTAAGTACTTCGTTTGCATGCTGGATATGGAGACATCTTCTGTAGACGGCAACGTCCTTAAGTTCATTTTATAGTTTTTGAATCAATGTGTGTGTAAGTAAATAATCTAAGTTGCCTTCAAAATTGCACTGCTTTACACGGATATGGAAAGATAAAAGCTGATGATATAAAATCAAACATATTCGTTTGCTAATGATATTGAGAAAGTACTTCAGAAAATGTTCCTCGAGATTTTTAAAAGGTATTTAAACACTTTCTTAGTTTTAGAGATACCACGAAAATAATTAGTATCTAGTCTCTTCCGAAGTGGCTTTAACAGTACTCTTTACGTGATTTTAAAAGTATGTTCAAGAGTTACGTAGAACTGAAAGAAAACTGTCTCTGAGTCCCTAACTATAAATGTGTGGAATGTTGGAATTAGGCATACAAATAAACATTTTCTGCAATGGTTTTAACGCAAGGAAGTAAATCAAGTGCAGTGAGAAAAAAGATAGGAAAACACAGCTGTGATAAGCGGATAAATTTTTTTTATATTTTATTTGCATGATTATTCCAGTTAGCACACACATATACACCTTTGTTTTAAATATATTTAACGGATTTTGGTTGAGTAAACGTTGATGAGTTAATTTTTACACGTTTAACAATGGTTGACTAATCAACCACACTTTTAAGATGTCTTTTTAACATTCCATGAAAATTATTCGACTTCTCTAAACATTGTTAGTGCATGTTAATGTATAGTCGAGTTCTTTTATTATCAGCATTCAAAAAACGCAACAAACACTCCACGACATAATTATTATCGCCGCAGGCCAAGCGGCTTATTCTCATCAAACAAGCCGACGCACATTAAAAATCTATAAAGGTAAGCGAGTCAATTTGCGAACAAATAGTACAGAGAGTACCGGTATTTTAATGAAGTCGTAATGTTTTTGTTGCGTTTTTGAGTGCCAATAACAGATGAACTCCCCTATACCAGCTGCTTTATTTATACATGTTATAACTATAACTAAATGCTTCATTTATAATTTATTAGAATTTATACACATAGAGAGTAGAGGTAAATGTCACTAAATGTAAATGCCCCATTTATATTGGCAAACATTTTTTAATGAATTGTTGCACAAACATTTCTTATTATTTTTTTAAGTTGGTTTTACGTGTATAATACGTCTAAACGAAAGCTTAAGAAATAGTACGTTTTAAATACATGTAGAAAGTGTTCAAAATGTACGCTATTTATTAACCTTATTTTACGTGAAATTAACCAATTAACGCTGAAATTTCAGTTGTATCCGGCGATGTTTGACCGTTGATTTAACGTTGTTTCCGGGGAAATTTTAAACTTGTTTGTGGCTTCGTAAAAAAAGACCAATTACTGGTGCAAAAATAGATAGTGGTGGAAATTGCCTACGTGGAGCGGCTAAGTCGTCAGCTAAAGGGAGAAATATAACACCATAGACTCATATATTCATACTAACCCAACAAGGAGAGATAGAAAACGCATTCGGGAGAGGATAGAAAACGATTACAGCAACGGAAAAACCCGAAGAGAAGGGCAAGAATAATACATCAAGAGTACTCTGAAACATAGTAAAACGAAATTTAGTTAGATCATAACTTTTATAAAATTTTAATTATTATTCACGGCGATAATATATTTATTTAGCAGATAAAGAGAATAGATATATATTTAACAGTATATGAATAGCAACGTATAAAAGAAATTTATGAAATTTCCAATTGAATCTTTTGTATCAATTGATGATTCACTTTGTATATACGTAACGTCCAAATTCCCGTATAATTATAGTTAGTGATAGCAACAGAGCAAAACTGGAATGAAAAATTAATTTTATATGTTTTTATTACCACAGTATCTGCACAACAAGGCTTATGATGAACCAAGGAATTTCTTAAAGTTGTATATGAAGCCATTAATTTTATGGTGACCTATAATCGTATATTCCACTACTTGATTTCATGTCAACACGTACGCAACAATTCTTAATGATGTGTGAAGAAACAGATAAGTAAAACACAGATTTAAACCAAGAACCATTGTTTTTATATCTATGGCACTTAAAATTTATCACTTAAAAAGCGGTGAGGGAGAGCGAAGGAGGGTAAAAGTAATTGAATTTAAGTATAAAGCAGAATACATTGTCTTAAAGTCATTTATAATAGAAACCAATAACATATTGTTTTACATGGAGTAACAGTGGCATTTTATTCCATGTTATTTTTTCTTCAAAGTCGACATTTCTTACTCATTTCATGACATTAAAGTTTGACATTTCAGCCGGCTGTGCGTTGTCAACGGAAGTAAAAGTTCTTTTTCCTCCACTTGAGCGCATTTTTACTTCCGTTGCTAATGGCAACGCACAGCAAAATTTTATCTTTATTTCTTTTATAGTTAATTGACGTTTAAAGAAAAAATAATATGTATTATTCGAAGTAAAAGCTACTTTTGTAACTCTTCTGCAAACCTACAGACTCGTCACAAAAGTATCACTTTTACTCCTAATAAAACAATATACTATTAGTGCCGCTCAGAACTAGTGAGTAGTAGTAAAAGACTTTTACAGCCGATCTGCTGAAGGGTCAGAAAAATGACAAATAAAGTCATGTTTTTTGACGTTTGAGGAAAAATGCTTTTACTTTTACTTCAAATATTTTTAGCGTTTCTCTTGAGCAACAGTTCAAGAGTTTTACTGCTTCTCAGATGAAGTGTCAGCGAAATAACAGTTAGTCACAAAAGTAATGTTTTTTTGGCATTTGAAGAAAAATATATTTATATAAAAATATGCATTAAATTACGGAACTGCATTCAATAAATCACTAAAAATTATGAAATAAAATGTCAAGCAGTCGTCCATTAGGATAGAGACCATGGGATAATAGTGGATTTTGCTAGCAATGTCCAAAATTTCATCCTTTAGGATCGAAGATGGCGGCCATTTAAAAATGAATTGTGTTTTGTTTCTTAATGTTACTCATGACATTTGGTGGATATTCCTTTAACGTCTTCGACTAGGTTAATATTTTTAAAAGCTTTTATTTATAAAAATATAAAATATAGAGATTATAATATTCCAACCTATCTGCAAGTGCCTTATATAAATAGGTTGGAATATTATAATTCCTATACTTTATATTTTTTTAAAATTTCCTTCTGCTATAAAATTGCTTATTCAGTGATCTTTATCGCTTTTATTTAACTTGCAATGTTAGTTAGTTAGTTAGTTTGTTTAGGTAACATTTTGCAATAAAAATTTCGATTAGTTCTAATTAAGCTAGAGCTTGAAATTTTGCACGTGACAATACACTTGTCTGGTCGATAGCCGAGTGGGTTAAGGCGCGAGGTGGCAATCGCGATTAATCACACAGACATCGCACCACCGGGTTCGAATCCTGGCTCCGGCACTGTCGGAGGAAATGGTTGTATGTCCGCGTTTTTTCAGTGTGTAACCCCCTTCCGCACAAGCCCTGGCTTCTGGAATTGGGGGTTGTCTAATTTCTGTAGTGTTTATTATTGTAACATTTTCATATAAGAAAAAGACAAGATGGCGAACGACTTTACCGTTTATGATCCGATTCGACTTAGAATCGATATCTGTGGGTTTTCGAGATCGTCAATTATGAATTCTTGGTCAAAATTTAGAAATTCAAAATGGCGGCGTCAATATGGCGGACGACTTTTATTATTTATGGTCGTATGGTCCAAATCGATCATAATCGATATCTGGGAGTTTTCGGGTTCGCCGATTACGAATTTCTAGTCAAAAATTTAGTTCAGGATGGCGACTTCAAGATGGCTGACGATTTTACAATTTGAGATTCGATTCGACTCAAAATCGATATCTGGGGATTTTCTAGGTTGCGGATTATTAGTGAAGCAATCTCCTTTACACAGGAAAATCTCGCGACAAGCTTTTATATCATAAATAAATTATATAATGTAACAAAATGATGGGTTTGATTTACTTCAAAGATTATTTTCTACTCTTTAAAAATATTTTTTTATATAATTTCTTGCCTCTTTGAAACTGTTTTTCATTCCTTCTGCCACAATATTTTACTAAAAATAACGAACTGAATCGCAAATGCATTTTTAGCCGACTTTAATATCGATATTAAGGTTCAATCAACTGGACGACTGCTTGAAATTTTATTTTATAATTTTTAGTGGCTTTTTTGAAGGCGATCAATTTTATTTTTTAAAAAATCGTCCTTCTTAGTGGTCCTTTATTTAGCTTATTCATGGTGAACGAAAATGTGAAATTATTATATCTGATTTCGAAATAAATTATGAGTTTTTAAGGAGTCCCGGCGCATCCACCAAATTTGCAAACTTGCTTTTCTTTCCTATTCCATTCAATTTATTTAAAATAAATTTTCGAGGGACTACCGAGTATACTACAAATCATTGTAAATAGGATACGTCAAAACGGGATACAGAAAATGCACAAACTCTATAACAAAAAACATCGTAGAAGCATACATACATACATATATAAAATCGGAAAAAATAAATAAATACCATCAGGAAACTTTGTTTTTTAAGAATGTTATAAATTCACTAATTGAATAAAATGGTTCAGTGATGAGCAGTTTTTTTAAACTTCTAAATTATTAAAGAAACACTGGTTCGAATATCTTCAGGTAATACATTTAAAAAATGAGATCTTGTATGCAGGGGTGATTTTTTGTAGAATTAGTGATCGTTTTTCATTAAAAACGTCATTAAACCTAATGTTATCTTTGCCTCGGGTGTTGAGTGAATATCACTACTAATAGCTAGCTAGCTAGCTAGTAATAAAATTGTTTTTTTGTGTATATGAAAGTTAGCAGCTTCCAGAGATATATAAAGGTAATAGTAAATATTTTGTTGGCTTCAAAACAGTCACGACACGGTGACCGCTGAGGTATATATTAAAGATTAATCGTAAAATTCGTTTTTGTAGAACAAAAACTCGACTGTTCCCACAAGACAATGTTGTTAGCTATCGTCGAATAGACAGAAGCATAAGAAAAGTTTAACAATACTATTTTATCCATGGCGTTTTTTAGTTGGATCGATAGAAAAAAGCTTTTAAGTTTGTTGCATACCGATCTCAATATGCACGTCCCAGGTAAAATGTTTGTCGATAAGCACGCCTAAAAGTCTAGCTGATTGATGTACTTGAGGACAATTCGCATTCATTAAAATTGAAACTAAAATTATGGTCAACTTGATATTTATTATGAATTGGCAAGCATATTGTTTTATTGCGATTTATCATAAGTTTATTTTTTGTACACCACAGAGCAAATTGTTTTTTTGTAACATTGAATTTTCTCCATTAGCCAATAACATATTGTCTCTTTAATTCCTCAAACTAACCTAACAAGACGACCGTACTAAATAAAACACAGGAAATTACACGAAGATACTCTTCTCGTCCAGGGATCTGTCAGGACATTTTTATTATAACAATACACAGATAGACCTCGGATAGAAGGATTATATCACAATAGAAAAGACATAAGGGGTACGAAGCTAACCTAATTATTGTGAATAGTCCATCGCAATGTTAATTAAAGAGATAGTTTTATGGTGTTTAAGAATTTAACTAATATGCTATAGATATGAATATTATTAAGGGATAATAGATAAACGGCATTAGTTGGAAGAGGCACATTAATATCAACTAAGCTTTTTATCATAGCGTTGGAAGCTATTTGCTGGTTCTAGCAATTAAAAAAAATATGGTCCAGATCACCTATAGTACCTCATGTACTACAAGTATCTGTATCAAGTACTCCAATTATATTTAAATGCTTTGGGAGGCAAGCGTGGCCGATCCTTATTTCTAGGGGCATTAATACTTTTGTACCATGGTGATTTGGGTGTCTGGTCTACAACTTGAGTATATTGGCTCATTGGGTTACCCAACTGATAATTTTCGTACAGTTTTGACCCATTATTATACATTTTGTTTTTTTATAAATTTATATAGTCCGATAAACATATTTTAAGATTTAAATTCCGGTCAGATATAGCGCTTTCCTTAGCAAGATTGTCAACATGTTCATTATGAGGTATTCCAACATGGGCTTTAACCCAAACAAAATTAACAGGAATATTATCTTTATTCAATTTGAAAACGAGACGATTTATATGAAGAATATGTGAATTTGGGGGGTTAAGGTTGAATACTCCATGTTTTATGCTTGCTAAGACACTCAAGGAGTCTATATAAATTACTGCTTGCTTGACCTCATTGTTTTTAATATATTCTAAGGTCTTAAGGACCGCTATGGCATCTCCGACAAACGCAGATGTGTTTTCTGACAACATTATTTTAAGTTTAAATGTGTTTGATGGAATATATACAGCATATCCTACATTTTCAGAGATTTTAGAAGCATCCGTATAAATTTAGAGATATTTTTAGAATTTAAGTTCCAAATTTTTAAAAATATTCTGATTAATAACAGACATATCTGAGAATGTATGGATTAAGACGGGCGGTTCGTAAAATAGGTCCTGATATTCTAAATTTCAGTATGGGATGCATGAGTATAAAAACAAATTACTCCTCTCTTCATTGGTTTGACGATATCCAGAACATAAAGGCGCTGAGTTTTTCTTTGACCAAAAATTATTAGTTAAGTCACAAATATTTAGATGGCAGATTTTAGAGATTATAGGTAATTGCTTGTATTCGGCTTGTAGAACATATTTTTCGCTTAGAATCTTTCTACGATACTTTAAGGGCGGCTCTCGAGTTTCTACATGTAGCGAAATTAATGGGGAAGATCTCATTGCTCCTATACATATACGAAGTGCTTTGTTTTGCACAGTATCCACTCTCTTTAATATTGAATTACTAGCTGATCCATATAAGATGGATCCATAATCGATTATAGAACGTATGTAGGATTGGTAAAAAATTAATCAGTATGTCAAAGTTTATGCCTTTTTCACACTTAGATACTATCCTATCCACATAGCTTTCCCAATTAGTTTCTTATCAAGAGTAATCCTTCCTAAGTAGGTAATTTTGTTTTCATATGGGTATATATGATTACCTAATTACTTCCACGTCCAGTGGAAGTATAGTAACGCAAATTTTTTTTTTTTTGCTGAAATAGGCTTAAAATGTCCTGAAGCGTCGAGATTTAAAATTTGAGCGAAAAAAAATTCCTGTCTGTCGGTCGGTCTGTCTGTAACTTTTTTTGTGCACACGTTCACTTTGGAACCATTTATGATATTGAGTTGAAATTTGGTACACTTATGTATTATAATGAGATCAGGAACTAGATTTATTTTGATGTAATTCCGTTGAAGGGTTCGGAGTGAATGGGGCAAATAAGGGTAAATAGGCACAGCAAGCAGGTAAGAGTCCATAAAATTCCAATTTAGGGCATGTACCAAAAGTCAAGGTTTCAAAATTTTTCTTAGCATCTCATATTATGAAAGGGAGTAAAAAAAATTAAAATGTGATTTAGTGTGTATACAAGAACGAAACGTCTAAAAAAAATTTTTAGGCGTTAGCTACCCCACCCCTATGGCCACCCCCACCCTATTATTAAAGGGAGTAAAAAATTAACTTGGGATTTAGTGTGTATACGAGAACCAAGGGACTCTAAATCTTTTTGGGCATTAGCCACCTCCTCTACCACCCCCATTGCTACCCTCACCCCATTATTAAAGGGAGTAAAAATTAAAATGGGATTTAGTGTGTGTACAAGAACCAAGGGCCTCTAAAATTTATTTTGGCATTAGTTACCCCCTCTACCACCCTCATTGCCACCCCTACCCTATTGTTTAACGAATAAAAAATTAAATTGGGATTTAGTGTGTATACGAGAACCAAGGGCTTCTAACTTTTTTTATATTAGCCACCACCCTCCACCACCCCTACTTTATTCTTAAAGGGAATAAAATATTACATTGGGATTCAGCGCGTATAAGACTTGGATACAAAATCTGGATGTGGAAGTAGTAATTCCTTGGACAGCCGTTTTTAAATGGGTTATTGTTCGAGTATTATGTCTAGTACATATTGTGCTTATGGACTTCTTAACTGAAATTTCAAAACTATAGTCAAAAAACTACGTTTGTAATGCTTGTATGTGGCTTGCGGCAAAACTTAAATTGGGAACACAATAATTATATTTTTTTGTACATGATAGAAACAGAAATCATCAACATACTAAATTATGTTGCAAAAATGGCGAACATAAGCATGTATACCAGCGTATAAATATTAAATAAAATAGGACTAAGTACTGAGCCCTGTGGCAGACCGTTTGAATTGAGTCAAGGACCAAATTTATTACTGTCCGAGTCTCTTAAATAAGTATTCCTGTTTCGAAATAAATTAGCAATGGTATTAGCGATATAATCAGGTATGGAGAATTGTTTTATTTCATTACAGAGAATATCCATGTCTATATTATTATATGCTCCTTTTAAATCTAAGAAGAGAGCTAGAGTTAATTTGGATGTCCGTTACCAAATAAGAAATCGCATCAGTGTAGCAAATTGTTTGAGAACGGTATTAACCTTAATATGAACATTTTCTGATTTTCGGTCTGATATGACGATAGTCGTATTATACGCGTATATAAAAACACGCTCTTGTGAAATATTTATGGGAAGGTCATTGATAAACAGTAAAAAAGTAAGCGGTCCAAGGACACTGTCTTGTAGGGTGCCTTTATTCATATTATATTCATTCATTATCAACCTTCACATAAAATTTTCTATGCAATAAAGAAGATGTGAACCAGCTATTTAATTGTCCCCTAATACCCAACGCATAGAACTTCTTCACGGAAACAAAATCTTTATCAACCGTCTCAAATGCGCGAGTAAGGTCAAAGAGTAATGCAATTACTATTTTATTTTGATCCATTTTATCATAAATATGTTGAAGAAATGGGAATCACGTCAGGGCCTGTAGATTTCCTTTTCTAATTCTAGAAGTTCTATAGTAGAATTAGAAGAGGAAATCTACAGGCCCTGACGTGGTTCTCATACAGATAAGTACAATCAGTTTTGTTATTATTTTGCAGATTTGAATAGTTTTAGGGACGATAAACGACGCCTAGGACAGCACAAAACATAAATTTGAAAAAATGCACACGCACATACACATATTTTTAGCCGATATTTTAGTTCAGTTTGATTGGAAACAAATTTTCACAAGAAAATGTGCGATTAGTATTAAAAAGAAATGTCGGTTATAAAATACTAAAATCAAATCAAATACGTGTATACAAAAAATATGATATTTAGATTTGATTAACGACAAAAAAAAAACAAATATTTTGGCATGCTCAGAGTCAAGATTAAGACCGCCTCTGTTGAAAAAAGTTTATTGACTTGGAACTTCAATTAAAAAAATTAAGTATAGCAAACAATAAAATTAGCTTGTCTAGATGAGTGCCCACAATCATTAATATTATTATCTGATTATTTATGTAGGTTCCCACTAGTATAATTACAGACATAAATTCGCTACGAGTATTCTGATATATTTTAAAATATGCTAATCTTAATGACATTATTAAATTTTATTGAATTAACATTCGACCTACCATGAACAACACTGTTCCTAAGTGAGTACAAAGTAATTTATATCAGCTCATATCAGGCGGCAATTTCCTTGTATATACAAACACTGTAATTGTTGCTACTACAATAACAGTAATTTCGGTTTAAATAAGATCAATGTTATCCTAAAAACAAAGTAAATAAACTTGAAATAGTTGCCTTAACTGCTGGCTGCGAATAATCTGATTAATAAAATTTATTAAAAGATTAAATTTATTATAAAAGTTACAATGAATGAATAGAGGAGATATATCGATTTGAAATGCTCTGAAAAGGAACTCGGCGTAATAGAAATTTTAGTTATTTGCAATAGCAAAATATAATTTTACACCTGTCTTAAATAAATAACAATGCTGAAAAATTCTGTCGATTACTTTATACCGTCACAAAACCAGTTTCCAGCAGATCACCAGTGTTTTTAAATCGGTTTTAAATATTTTGAATTACAATTTTACTTTATTAGTTTATTGCATAGTCCCCAAGCCTTTCGACTGTGTCCCACATGAATTTTTTCTGGAAAAGATTATTTTCTATGGTATTAGATGTTTGCCACGGAATCTTTTCCATTCTTATCTGAACAATAGACAACAGTGTGCCTCTGTCAATAATATAAACCCAGAATTACTTCCGACTAAGCACGGAGTGCCCCGAGGCTCTCTCTTAGGGCCACTACTTTTTATATTTTATGTTAATGACTTTTTTCACTTTATGTCACCTAAAAAGTGTATCGCTTATGCTGCTGATACGTCCATTTTTGACTTTAATTTAAACTTTCATAATTTAACTTATGATAGCATAATGTTATCCAAGCAAACAATCTGTCATTTCTGTCAACTGGGACACCAACATACTGGCCTACGGATAATAATAAGATCCCTGATCTGCTAGATTTCTTTGTCACCAAAGGTATCTCCTCAACATATACAGACATAACAGCTAGTTACGATCTAACATCTGACCATTCTCCAATAATAGCCACAATGAGCACATCTATAATAATGAAAAACCAACACCCCGTCTACACTATTCAAAAACAGATTGGGACAGATTCAGATTAATAATTTAACGTCATGTAAATCTATCAATCAAACTCCAGGAACAAGCAGATATAGAAATCGAAACAAACAATTACACCAAATTACTTCACTTCGCTGCCAAAGAAGCTACCCCAAATAGTACCTCTCCAACACGATATAATCAAATACCAATTGAAAACAAAAAATTAATTGCCAAAAAAAGAAAAGCAAGGTCAACATGGCAACGAACTCACACACCGGACGCTAGAAGAAAATACACGCAACAAAGTAACGAACTAAAATCCAAACTCAACGAAATGAGAAACAGGTCCTTCGAAATATACGTATTAAACCTCACTAGACAAGACAATTTAATCTGGAAACCTATAAAGAATGCTAAAAAGCCAAAAACCACATCTCCTACAATCCGTAAATATTATACTCCCCCTGGACCTTGGGCAAAAAGTGATAAACAAAAAGCTGATCTATTTGCAGAACATTTACCAAAAGTTTTCACCCCACATGATGACGATGAAGATTTAGAAATAGAAGAACAAGTAAATGCAGCCGCCCATGTGCAACAACGCATTAAAGCAATCTCTTTAAGTGAAATCAAAGAAGAAATTAAGATACTCAATCCAAAAAAATCACCAGGACTCGATCTTATTACCGCTAAAATGCTTAAAGAACTACCAGAAGAAGGCTTAAGACTACTTATGTATTTATGCAATGCAATAATAAGATTGGAGTATTGGCCCGAAGCACTAAAGATTGCACAAATAATTATGATTCCTAAGCCTGGTAAAGACGCTACTAATGTTGCATCCTATCGCCCAATAAGCTTCCTATCAACACTATCAAAATTGCTTGAGAAAATAATCCTTAAACGAATTAACAGAGATATTGATACACAGGACTGGATGCCAGATCATAAATTTAGATTTAGACAGTCACACTCCACGATTCAACAATGCCATAGAATTGTAGACGTAATAAACAAATCCATAGAGAATCGTCAATACTGCACCGCTACATTCCTAGATGTCAGTCAGGCTTTCGACAAAGTCTGGCACCCAGGTCTGCTATTTAAGATCAAAAGGAACCTCCCCCATAAATACTTCAACCTTCTGAAATTATACCTAAACCAACGAGAATTCCTAGCCAAAGTCAATGGAGAAACTTCCAACCGTTTTCCTATCCTTTCTGAAGTGCCCCAGGGAAGTATACTTGACCCACTCTTGTATGTATTATATACATCTGACTTACCAACATCAGAAGATATAACCACCGGTACATTCGCAGATGACATAGCGTTGATATCAACAAATACAGACCTAATTACCGCATCATACAATCTTCAAGAACACTTAAGAACACTTGAAACCTGGTTAAAGAAGTGGAAGATAAAGGTAAATGAATCAAAATCAACACACATAACTTTTACTCTTAGAAAAGAACGCTGCCACGATAGCACAAGCAGACATAGTAAAATACCTAGGACTTCATCTAGATAGTAAACTTAATTAGAAAGAACATATAACCAAAAAGAGAAAACAAATTGATCTAAAAGTGAAAGAAATATATTGGCTTATCAGACGTAAATCAAAACTATCCATAGAAAACAAATTGCTATTATATAAAACTATTATTAGACCCATTTGGACCTATGGAATAGAACTTTGGGAATGTACGGCTAAGTCTCACATTGCATTATGCAAAGAGCCCAATCAAAAATCCTCCGTATCATAACAGATGCACCATGGTATGTATCTAACGATACATTACATACAGACTTGAACATTCCCTACATAAGGGAAGTCATCCAGGACAAAATTCACAATAAACTAGAAGTTCACACCAACCAACTACTGGAGACGCTACTACAACCGTTGCATAACAGAAGGTTGAAGATAGTAGTGTAGTGACAAATGAGGTTGCCACCCTCCTCGCTTTTATTTTGAGCCCTGAAGAAGTTTACGCATAGTAAATAAAACGTTGGCGATAGAATAAAGTTGTTTATTGTCCTATTACCGACAAATTTGCCCCCGTAATTAACAGTACAATTCTAGTAAATCTACTTCACATTTTCTAGTGCGTCGTCACCACTAATTTTCCTGTCTTTTCCTAACCCTCTCGCTATCTGAGAATAAATTTTATACAAACTTGTATAATTATGCAGACATAGCGAAGTGCTTGCAGTCTATTAAATTAATTCAGGAATATAATCGCATTTGCATAATCAGGGAACGCCAGGATATGGAATTTTACGAAGTTACTTAACACTTTAAACTTTAAAATTGAACAATAACATTTAGGGTAGGCGGTTTGTGTTCTCGTTTCAGTTAGTTTAGTCCTGGAACTACCCCATAAATTTTATACTAGCGAACAAAATGTTTTGTAGCAATTAATTGTCATTGTTTCGCTGGTACTTAAAGCAATAAAATTATTCTCGTTAATATATTAGTTTGTAATGAATGAATGAATTAGACAAAAAAATTATCACAAACATCGATAATACAGTTTTTTACTGCAGTTGGAAATCTTTATAAAAAGCCACACATGAGTTGGATAATTAATGAACATGAGGA
This sequence comes from Leptura quadrifasciata, assembly GCA_963675555.1. Taxonomy (NCBI): domain Eukaryota; kingdom Metazoa; phylum Arthropoda; class Insecta; order Coleoptera; family Cerambycidae; genus Leptura; species Leptura quadrifasciata. Next base: position 191,599,953 of record OY776673.1, on the reverse strand, counting down.
AAACATTTGCTTGATGTAATAGAACAACTTCTGGTCGATAGCCGAGTGGGTTAAGGCGCGAGGTGGCAATCGCGATTAATCACACGGACATCGCACCACCGGGTTCGAATCCTGGCTCCGGCACTGTCGGAGGAAATGGTTGTATGTCCGCGTTTTTTCAATCCCCCTCCACGCACAAGCCCCTGGCTTCTGGAATTGGGGGTTGTCTAATTTCTGTGGTGTTTATTAACAAACTTCGATTGCAGCAATTTTCGACAGAAACGGCGCAGGACGAACTACTATTAAAAGAATTTTGAAGAAACCCAAATTTCGCCCGTACAAGCCAAAGTTTAATAAATACGCTTAAAGAACGCGATTTTGATGTTAGATTCTTTTTTTGTGCTTGGGTACAAAGGGAAATAGAAGAAAGTCGATCTTTCGCTACACAGATCCTATTCACAGATGAAACAACTTTTTCTTTCAATGGGGTAGTAAGTTCCGAAAAATTGCAGATAGTGAGCTGACGAAAACCCCGGCTTTGTGATTGAATGTAAAGACCATTCAGTACTCTTTTAAAACCAATTTTGGTGCGGTATTCTTAATGGAACATCAATTGACCCTTATTTTTTCCGGCATAATCTCAATTCGGATATTTCGGGTATAGATAGATATTTGAACTTTCTTATGAATGAAATTACTGAAATAATTGACGACATGTCGTGGAGGAAAGAAGCGTCTTATGGTTTCAACAAGACGACGCTTCAATTCACAGTACTTACTATTAAAGTAAGAAATTATCTGGATAACTTGTTTAGATGCAAATGAATTGGCAAATATTCACAATATCCATGGCCAGCAAGATCCCCGGACATAACGCTCCTAGATTTCTTTTTATGGGGTTACTCAAAAAATAAAGTTTACCATAGAAGACCCTTCCAAAATATCGATCATTTAGAAAATAGTCAGGCATATCTGTCTTGAAATACCTCCAAGAATTTTGAAAAATGTAGCCAAAGAATATTGCACTAGAACAATAATATATACGGATAAAGAAGGAAGATATACAGAAATGTAGTATTCAATGTAAGAGAATATTGTTTGCAAACATGTTTTTAAAGCTATTAAATAAATTCATAATATTCACTTTTAACACTATTGAAGTAAATTTTAATAGAAATTCAGTAGCGGTCCTAGGGGGGGCATAGGGGCCCGGCCCGGCCCCCCTCTCATGGGCACATGAACTTTGTAAATCTACCGATTACCAATTATTAAGAACTCTCTACCTTACATTTACTTTCAACACATCACAGTAAAATAATAATAATAATAATAAACGTCTTTATTTTGAGGGCGAAGTTTTCTATACGACATTCTTCTCCTTAACCCTTAATATGCCCAGTAGTGCTGTATTAGTCCTGTCGGAGACAGGACAATAAATAAGAAACACACTATTTTGCCGACATTTTGGTTATTTGGCACATACTTCTTCAGGACGTAATAGTCATAATTAGGCTGACCATATATACTTATTTTAGTTAGACACTACTTTCTTTTCGGATAGTGTCCTACTATCCTTAAACGATTCAGTAAGTACACCTAGAGACCACCTTGGGAAAAAAAAATTCGAAATTTAAATTTTTAATTACTTTTTCAAAACTGGATTTCGAACTTAAATGAACTGAATGTTTTTGAACGTGTGAATTTGAGAAGATAAATTTCATGAAATCAAGTTTTTTTTGTTCATGTGAGGCTTTAAGGACTACATAGGTCTGGTATTGAAAGAAGACGAACTGTTCGGTCTAATGTAAGCCAATGTTGCAGACGATAAAATTGCAGACTGGAATTCCGAAAATATTTGCACTATCGCACTGAAGGACGCTGGCCTGACTCGAGGGTCTGGATACAGTCAAAATAAATTAAAAAATTTGGAGATTTTATGGAAGTTTATTTTTTGTTTTCATGAGACAAGTGTGTGGATTAAGCGACTGTTCTCCAATATTAATAACTGTTGGAGTTCAGAAAAATCGTAAATGGAGATATTCACACTAAAGGCTGTGATGCAAGTTCGCACAAATATCAATGAGAGTTGTAGCGAAATGTTCCAGTTTTCAAAAGCCAGACCGCAAATTCCCAAAAGTGTGATTGGTAAAAAAACCTGATGATTGAAGTGCTGTAGTTGTAGGCACGTCGAGGGCAAATTGAAGAGCATGTTTGTTATTTTGTTATATTTTGTATTAGAATATAGAATATTTGGTCTTTTTACCTGATACAAATATATTTGGCATTTTATATTTTTAAGCCTTGCGCCCACGAGACCTATATTTTGAAGACAATATTATTTAAATAAAACTTATAAATTTTAATTTAAGGCCGTTTCATCTTGAAAAATTTAAAATTTTTGCCAACATGACGGAGCTCTTCCTCATTTTGATATTGAGGTTAGAAGGCATTTAGATAATGAGTATCCAAACAGATGGATTGGACGTGGGGACCTCATTCACGACCGACTAGATCACCAGATTTCAACCCCGTCGATTATTTTCTATGGGGATATCTCAAAACTGAAGTCTACAATGCCCCAATAAATAGTAGAGAGCAGTTACTACAGCAGAGCTGTAGTGACCAAATTAGAAACAATCCTGCGCAAATTAGAAAATCTATTGGCAATTTAAATAAACGCCAACAAAAATGTTTCTCATTTTGAAAATTTGTTCTAAGTATTTGTAATATTTTTAAATATACTTTTGTAGATATTTATTTGACCATTTTTTTTATTTGGACAATTAATGTAAGCAAATGAAACTGTTTTTCTTCAAATTTCCCATTTTGCAAAATTCAATCTCTTGTAAAAAAAAACAATAAAGGTGCGACAAAAAATCTAATTACATGGTTTTGTTTAGTGATGTATGGGAATTTATAATTGGCAACTGAATGTTAAAAAAAATTATAGAGGGTGAAACGCCCAGTATATAGGGCATTTACAAATTTAATTTTTTCCTATTTATGTTTCCAAATTCAAGCAATTATTGCAGTTAATTCATTTCATTTTTACATTTATTTAGACATTTAATATTAAACACAATAAAGTTACCAGAATGCATTTTAAAATTACATTCTTTTAAAGCAACGTTAAACGCTACATTTGTACGAAAGAATTTACTTAAAAATCGAGTCTAGTCACAGCATTTGTTTACAACGGACACGATAAGCGTCAAATATTTCTGTTAATTCTCACAGTGTGAAATCGCCTGCCATTTTCTATCTTAAGTCATGCAAAGGACGGACTCTGCAAACTACGACGCATGTATACATTGAAACTTATAATGTAAACATTTTCCAATCGTGAGACCACAAACCCAAAGCTTTCATGTAATATCACGTCATTTTACAATATAAAAGAAACTGCAGGGCCCATGAAAAGGGGTAATCAGGCTCGAGCTACATCGCAGGACATTGGGTTTGCTGTTGCTCCCTGGAGATTACAATTGCACCACACTTTAGGTATATCGCTGGACATTGAGTTCGCTGTACTTTGGAGATTGAATTTAACCACACCTTAGTTACATCGCTGGACATTGAGTTCGCTGTAAGTTGGAAATACTTTGAAGATTGAATTTAAACATACCTAAGTTACATCGCTGGACATTGAATTCGCTGTACTGTCGGTATTTTGTGTGGTTATCTGCCTGACTGCGATTCCAACAATATTTTGATCTAACTAGCCTTTCCACTTATTTGTCACCATCGCAAATAGTTTAACGTACTCTTTATGAAGTGCCGTTTCAACGTCACTACGATGCCCTGCGAGGACGTTAAACATGCAGAACCTGGGGGAGAGCATTCATGGGCGATATAACGCTATACAGGGCGCACAGAACTTCAGCAGGCATAAATTTTAAAGGTGATCGCTTGCTTATTTCGAAACTCTATTTTATTATTTGCAATTGCATTCATATTCTGGTTTCGGCGGGGTGTAATAGGAGAAATTGACGCATTTGTGGTACTAAAAGAATATTAGATTTTTTTAAATATTAGCTTTGATTTTCAACAAGAAAAGATAATATTATATTACCAGTTATTCAGTTATGATTTCATTCACGATTTTAATTCACCAAAATTTCACTTTCTAAATATCTTACTAGGGAAAATTGCGTTTGCAAAGTAACAAGTTTATATTCAAGAACTATATATTTAGAGCTATGCAATAACAAGGCACTTTATCACAGATTAGCCAACTTCATGTATATCATTATTCTGCAGTTTTTATAAAACAAATAGTGGACTTTCGTTTCCACCACATCTCATGTAAGGTTTTTCAAGAATGCTTTATATTTAAAGTACACTAGGAATATTTTTCTACTGTAACCACAAGGTTGTCTCTTGAAGGGTGATGCAACCGCACTTTCTTACCTTCGCGGATTCGCGGCTTCGTATGTTTGACAATCATAGGCAATCTTCTGGTTGCTTTTCTATTTAATTACTATAGGGAGATTTCCCCAGCATTCTAAAGGATTTTATGTGAATTCTCACCTCTGCAAGATTAATATGATTATCTGAACGATTGTTGCTACTCTAATTTCAATCACGAAACTGTGTATAATTAAAGGATATTTCCTCAATACTCTATGATATGTTACCACGAATATTTAATGCTCATTTCTCAACTTAATTCTGATAATGTATAAACATGACATGATTCTTGTCCTTTTGTTTTGCATTCGATTCATTATTTGGCTATTGCTAACAACCTTAATTATAAATCATTATTATCTAGCGATTGGTAACAACTTTCTTTAATCATAAACCATTATTACCTAGCGATTACTAACAGCTCTATTATAGATTATCATTATCAGGCCATTGCCACAACCCTAATTACTGTTAAAATACCACATCATACTTTTGTATAACAAAGTTCTTGTTATTGCATCAATTTATATAAAATAAAATGTTTTTTTTACTATTTTTTCCCATCAATTATTGTCTTATTCTTTCACCTTTACCTTTTCGTCATATAAGTAATAAACTAAATAAATGTTTTAATTTCAAAAGTAAAATAGAAAACAAACTTCAACTATAAATGTACAGTGCAATCTTGAGTAATAAGATACTACATAAATAACAGATATGATTAACTAGGTCTCTCAATTAATAGACAGCGTGTTCAAGTTTACCAGGTATTAAATTAACAGAGTGATTCATTTTCTAAGGTATATAGTATCAGACAGAAACAAGTAATATTAAACTTTATATAAAAGAACCTGGGATAATTAAAAAGGGTTACTACAGACACAACAAAGTTTGAGTCCTACACTGACAAAACTTGACGATCACGCAAATGGCCAATCTTATTTGTTTATCCTTCAGATAAATAAATAGTAATGAATTTACTGGTGACATAATTATCAGTAATTTCTTTTAGTAATTAAACAGGGTACCCAAAACTACTTCAAGGGTGATCTTTTTTACAGGAATCGGGAAAAACAAATGAAAAGAGTCCGGTCCTGGAATTTAAAAAAATATATAATAGCAATCTATCAACTGTGATAAGTGTATAAAGTATCTAAAATTTAAACAAAATCCGATCAATAGTAAAGACGTCCTGGCTAAAATAAATTTAGACCAAAATCGGTTTAACACCCACTATCTCAGAAATTGAGAGCGACAGGAAAATTTCAATGGCCTTTCCTGAATATACAGGTGGTCCTCTACCGCCCCTGAAAGTATGTACTGTTCCTCACGAAACACCCTGTATATATTGCGGTGCTATTATAGACTTCAGGGAGCGCCGCGCCATAAGCTCATAACTCTTCAGCTAATCGCTCGTAATGTATATCCTTCAAGTGAACATAAAAGTAAATACACAGTAAAAGCACTTTATTATAGTAATTGTATCTTGTCTTTTTCGTTTCAGTGATACCATTTGACATGGTACACGAAATTCCGCCGCGTGATGATAGTATTTACATTTTAATGCATTCAGACGTATTAATAGCTCTTAGAATCATCATGAAAACCAGGACGCCAGGGACTTTAAAACTGACTATTTAAATCTTTTAAGTATACGACTGTACGCTGACAGTGATACCGACATTCCAGATTTGTAATATAAACATATCAAAACAATTGCTGTTAAAATTCGTTCTCTGTCATCGCACTAAAATATATTTTTATTTAAAGCAACATCTCGAGGTTTAAATTTATGGTACAAAGCGTGAAGGAAAACGTTCAGATTCTGAAAAGGCAAGCATATTTTATACTTTTGAGACATCGATAAGTCCAGATTTAATCAATCCATTTCACGTCTTTAAGACTCACGTTTAGCTAGAAAAAAAGACTGAAATTATCAAGAATTCAATAATATTTATTTAAATATTATTATTCTAACATCAATTATTTCAAATTTACCGATTAATGAGGCGACCATTTTTAACTGACCGTCCGAGCGCTGCATGTGCAGCTGAAAAATCTTGATATTAATACTTCTTTGAGGGAGAAAATTATGTTCATTAATAGTGTATAATACATACATAAAGATAAATACATTTTTGCAGTGTTTTTAGATTTCAGGCGTGCTTTTGAAACGATTGGCAGAAAGATGCTTTTAGATAAATTAAAATATTATGGTATTGGGGGATCAGTTCTTGACTGGCTCAAAAGTTACTTGCACAATAGATCTCAACGTACAAAAATAAACAATGCCATATCTCCCTTGGAAATAAATGACACCGGTGTACCGCAAGGAAGTGTCTTGGGCGCATTATTATTCATAATTTATTTAAATGACATAAGTTATTCTCTGTCGTGTGACTTTGTGAATTTATTTGCAGATGATACACTTATTGCAATATGTCATAGTGATGTTGATGTAGCAGTTGAAAGGATGAATGAAGAACTAGTAAAATTATCTGCATACCTTAATACTAACAAATTGAAACTAAATTTAAATAAAACTAAAGGCATGATTATCACTAAACCATATAACCACTCTAAGATAAATATTGATAATATTAATTTAAACTTAGAAAATTTAAAAATAGAAATAGTTACTGAAATAAAATATTTAGGCTTTATTATTGACAATAATCTCTCACTGAAACATCATTTTATTTATATGCAAAAGAAAATATCAAAAAAATTACTCTTTTTCTCTAGAGTAAGTGAGAGAGCTTTCTTTCAATTAATACTAATATTATAGTTTTTAAAACAATTATTCAGCCTCACTTTGACTATTGCTCAAGCATTCTATATTTTTTAGATAATAACAGTGTAGCTGCATTACAGAAGTTACAAAATAGGGGCATGCGAATTATATTAAAATGTAGTAGAGTAACATGAATTGCTGTAATGTTGGAGGTGTTAAATTGGTTTAATGTCAGAACTCGTTTGAGATATTTTATGTTGATTTTTGTTTTCAAAATTATAAAAGGACTACTCCCATCATATTTTAATCAGTATGTAATGTTCAATAACCAAGTTCACAATCATTTAACAAGAAGACGCGATGATCTACATGTACAAAATAGAAACTACAGGAAATATATGAATACACTATTTATACAAGGTCTACGGGAATTTAATAATTTGCCAAATAGTTTAAAAGAATGTAGCAATATTAATACATTTAAAGCTGCTTTAAATGAATATTTAAAATAACTAAACTTGTTATATAATCATAGTTTACTTGTTTTTATGCCACTTGGGCCACATGTACTTAAGTATGAGTGGTTGTTTGTATTTGTGTATATATATTATGTCTTATTTTTATTTGTTATTAATGTATTTATATCTTTAATATGTATATTAGGTTTGTTCTATTCAATAAAACTTACTTTACTTTACTTTATTGAATTTACCTGATTGTCAGTTTTGTCATTCTAATATGGAATTTTTCATCTTCGACAACAAAATCAATACTTCGAAGACGTAAGACTACTCATAGTTAAGTTCCTGAGAATGTCACTATAATAATAATCTAAGTATAGAAAATATATACAAATTTTGAATGATTTTACGCAAACTGCCTCTTGATTGTAAGCCAAACCATAGAGATGGTCATTTCAAGCTCTAAATCTTCAATATCATGCAAACCTGCTTTTAAAGTATATAAATTTGAGAAACATTGCGACATGCGATATTAGAATTAGTGTTATGTATTATGTATAAGATGTAGAATCATTTTATGATAAGAGATATTCATTTATTTTACTGTCTTACTTATATTAATGCCCTGGCGCTATTCAGCCACATCTTTGTCACTACCCAACCAGAACATATAAGTATATTTAGAGACAACTATACAGCAACCATTTCCTGCAACATCGCTATCTACTACAGTTGAGATTCGAACTCAAGGAAGATAACAGAGACTAGCCGTTTTGTCTTTCACACAACTGTACATCATAACCCGCCGCTGCAGTCTCAGTAGCGTATTAAAATCGCCACTAAATATCTTTACCTTTGTAAGGATTCGAACCCGGAGCCCCTTGACATCAGGTCTAAGCACTAAGCCACTGCATTGGTTCATCCATAATAATCAAGAATTAACCAGGTTCGTTGACTGACTTATCGTCAAAGTCTCCAGAGCGAGTTATTTTCAGATATTTAATAAATATTGTTCTTTGTTCTTTGCACATTCCCAAATACTTTCTATTTGTTACCATTTATATCTACATGTATATAGATTTTAAAAAGTATTTATATGTTACTGATAAATCAAATCAGCTGTTTTTAAAAGTTTTTATTAAACTTGCAATGTTTGTTAGTTAGTTTGTTTGTTTAGGTCAAATCTTCCAATCAAAATTTCGATTAGTTCTAATTAAGCTAGTGCTTTGGAATTTTGCACGTGTATAAGTCCGGTGACAATACATTTTAACATTTTCATATAAGAAAAAAACAAGATGGCGGCTTCAAGATGGCGGACGATTTTATCGTTTATGATCCGATTCGACTCAAAATCGATATCTGGGGTTTTCGAGATCGCCAATTATGAACTATTGGTCTAAATTTAAAAATTCAAAATGGCGGCGCCAATATGACTGATGACTTTTGTCATTTATGGTCCAAATCGATCAAAATCTATATCTGGGGGTTTAAGGGTTCGCCGATTACAAATTTCTAGTAAAAAAATTAGTTCAAGATGGCGACTTCAAGATGGCGGACGACTTTATCGTTCATGATCCGATTCGACTCAAAATCAATATCTGGGGGTTTTCGAGATCGCCAATTATGAATTCTTGGTCGAAATTCAGAAATTCAAAATGGCGGCGCCAATATGGCTGACGAATTTTATCATTTAGATCCAAATCGAATTTCTAGTCAAATATTTAGTTCAAGATAGCGGACGACCTTACCGTTTATGATCCGATTCGTCTCAAAATCGATATATGGGGATTAGAGCATATCAAAAGACTAAAAAGTAAAAAATAAAATTATATAAAAAGATATTTTTGAAAAAAGCTTTTGTTTAAATGCTCTAAAAACTAGAAAATAAACTGAAGTAAATCAAACCCATCATTTTATTACATTATATAATTTTTTTTATGATATAAAGCAATCTCCCTTACACAGGAAAATCTTGCGACGGGCTTTTATATCATAAAAAAAATTATATAATGTAACAAAATGATGGATTTGATTTACTTCAAAGTTTATGTTCTACTTTTTAGAGCATTTATTTATAATACTTTTTATTTATTTATTCTATCGCGAAATTGAAAAGTATTACTTTTGTATTTGCCTTATTTTATATAGGAAAATATAGATTCTGATGTATATAAATGTGATGCTTGTAAATATTTTGCACTGAATAATATTAAATAAATAACAGATTGAAGATGCGTTCGGGCAAAAGGTAAAAGATGGATCCTCTATACAATAAGCCATTTGTTTTCTTTGCTTAATAACTAAAAACAAAGGTTCGTTGTAACAACACAGTAAGACCATGTATACTCTAGTTTCAAAAAAGAAAAGTGAAGTGAGACCTCAATCAGTATGAACAAGTAGCTGCTTGCTTTAGTTTTAGAGGCTGTAGCTCAGCCATACAATCAGTTATTGCAAGAGTTATTTGAGTTTGTACTTCTTGCACTTTTTCTAGATTAGCATCATTTGCTGGTGTGACACATGTTTCTGCATCTCTGGCTGAAGACTGCATGGCAATCAATTTCTCTAAATGGTGAATCAGCTTGCTTTTTTCACTCACATGATGCATAGTTCCATCCCCTAAAAATAGTGCTCGTGGAACAATAGACAGTTCATATTTGCTGACACATTCTTTGAGATCCATCTCAGGCCTCGATCGGTAAAGTACAATTAAATAGAGACCTATCTTCCTTTAGTACGATAGTGCCTCCTTTGATTTGGAATTTCACTTTCATAATACTCTTTTGGCAACATAATTAGCACGTTTTACTTTATAGTTCTAGTATTATAGATTATATACTTACTAACATCTCAAAATCTGATTTTAATGGAAATATACTAGATATAGATATATCAGATCACAGAGCTACCGAAATGCATGTTAGAGCAAATTTTCATACATTAACCACAATCAGAATAAAAAAATCAGATTAGTGAATGCAGAATCTATAAATAATTTTAATTGCGATATTATGTCAGAGACATGGGAAACTGTATATAACTATGAAAATCCAAATGAAATATATAAAGAGTTTTTATCAATATTTTGACTGTACTATAACAAAGATTTCCCTATTAAAACAGTAAAAAGTTTGCCAAGTGGTCGAATTAAATGGATTATAAATAGTATAAAAATCTCTAGCAAACATCTAAAACAACTGTACAAACAAAAGCAAAAAAAAATCCAAATGACAAAAATCTAACGGATCACTGCACAATATATAGAAAATATACGACAAAGTAATAAGAGAAGCCAAAAAACATTTTCAAAAACAAATATTAAATTCAGACAATGCCATGAAAACGACCTGGAAAATAGTAAGACAAAATACAAAAGAGAATACACTCAAGCAAATAAATGAATTAAAAATAGATAACACTGTAATAGATCCGTGTGAAATAGTAAACAATATAAACACTTTTTTTATAAATATAGGCAATTCACAAAAAATACATATTAAAAGTAATTCACACAGCCACAATATTTTGCAATCGCGATCATACTTGTGTCCAGTTAATGAAAATGATGTATTACGCGTCATAAGAAACTTGAAAACCTCAAATTGCAAAGATGTACGTGATATTAGTTACCTATTTCGTCAAGCAATCCACAAACCAAATTTTGGAGCCTTTTACTTATTTAATAAATCAAATAAAGATTACTGGAATTTTTCCAGATGACTTAAAACTATCAAAAGTAACTCCATTTTAGAAAAAAGGCAACCGACAAGATAAATAATTACAGACCTAAAGCCATCCTCCCAGTGCTTTCAAAAATAACCGAAAAAATAATACACGATAAATAGTACATTTTCTTAAATCACACAATACGCTTAGGTCAGAGCAACATGGATTTACAAAAAGTAAGAATACTACTACGGAATTGTTCAATTAACAAATGAAATTTTAGAGAATCTTGAAAATGGAAACAATGTGGTAAAAATCATGTTTGACCTATCAAAAGCTTTTGATATGGTCAGGCATGATATACTCTTTGTAAAATTAGAAAGGTATGGAGTGCGGAGCCCTCCACTAGATCTTATTAAATCGTATTTATTAAAGAGAAAACAACTAGTTGAAATTAATGATCAAAATGAACAACGCAGATCAACTTGGGAAAATTTATTCCCGGTATCTGCACCCCAAGGGTCAATTTTAGGGCCCTTACTGTTCCTAATATACAGGGTGGGGTAACAGTGCGTCGGACCTCGATATCTAATTCATGTTTTTGTATCATTTTCATTTCCTAAAAATGTGCAGGGTGGCCAAAAATTATTTTTTAATTAAGAACGTTTTAAATTGAATTTTCTCAATTTTTGATGTAGAATGAAAAACGAACATTTTTTGTAAGTACTTCCCTAGGGCTAATTGCAACCAATTTCGTTTTTTTTTTTTATACATTTATTTAACGTCGGCCTATTTCCGCTACTGAGGCCTAACACCGACGCCTGTAGACGAGCTACCCCCAACCAGGAATTTTGCCGAACCTCTTCCCTTAAGAAGAGTAGGGATCTTTTACTTGCCTAACATTTAATAGACAAGGGACCGACGGCTTTACATCCCCTCCGAAGGATGGTATATCTCCTATACAACCCTCGCCTAAGGTTGTATAGCTTCCGCGCATACACTGATATACAAGCCGCTGGAAGATGTGTGAGGCGAGAACGCGGTTTCCGTTGGAATGGTCACCCATCCAAGTACTAACTGCGCCTGTCGTTGCTTTACATCGCATACCGAAGTATGTACATAGTAAAGACGCACCTACGCTCGCCCCCAATTTCGTTTTATTGAGCAATAATTACAAAATTCAAAATAAACTTTAAAAAAGAGGCTTCTTCAACTGTTCCTAAAACTGCCGGTGTGATAGATGTATAGGCAGTTATTATTCTTTCCTTTATATTTTGTACTGTTGTTGGTGTATCTCTATAAACAATTTCCTTCACGTATCCCCATAAAAAGAAATCCATTTTTGGAAGATCTGGGGATCTAGCAGGCCATTTAGTGGGTCCATTTCTTCCAATCCATTGATTAAGGTAGATATTATTTAAGTGGTCCCTAACTGCATTTAATTAATGTGGTGGAGCACCATCTTGCTGAAACCACACCCTATTTCGAATTATTTCAGGGAGATTTACCAATAATTGTGGCAGATAGTTTTCCAAAAAATGAAGATAAATAGCTCCAGTCAATGTACCATCAAAGAAATGTGGCCCTATTACATGTTTTCCAATAATTCCTCCTCAAACGTTTATAGACCATCTGCATTGGTTACCAACTTGCATAAAAAGGTGTGTACATAAGTGCATGCACTAATAATGTAAAGTAAAAACTTTAACATGAAAATGTATTTATTCCTAAATGGAAAAGTTTATCCGAGTTGTCACAGACTGATTTTTGTCTAAGACGCTGCAGGTGAATTCGTTAGCTTTACCGGCGGAAACACGAAATGCTGAGGTTAGATCGAGAGGGTCTGGAAGACATGTGTATTCAACAGAACGATACTACATCGCATACGACAAGAAAAAACAGTAGACTTTTAAAGATCATGTTTCTATAATTTGTTGTCACGTTAATATGGACTAGTCGTCAAGGTTATTAAATTTAATACACCAGATTTTTCATGTGGTCTATTTGAAGACAAAGCACAGATGTTAGGAAACCAGAGGCAAAACATTCTTCAAGTTATAACTTAATGTTTTGCACAATACTATTTAATATGTGATAAAAAGAGCCGAAATATCGTAACGCCTACGGTAACCATTTATCACACATATTGAAATTATGTATCACAATTTTCCTAAAATTGAACAAAGTACAAACAATAACATTTCCAAGGTTATGAAGCATTTTTAAAGTCATTTATGTTTATGAACCACAAACCAAACTGCTGAAAAATTTCAGCCTTGTCCAATTCGAATATTGTGCCAAAAGTAATTTAAATAATATATGCGTTTTACAAAAATTATACATATTCATAGAATTCAGTTGCAGACACAAAAACTTTTCGGTAGTAAACTTAACGTTTTTACTACTATTTTAATATTATATATAGACTGGATCTGCAGTCATGTTTATTTTTGCTTGATGCATTTAACAAATATCGGGATCAAAATCAAGGTTATCTCTAGCTATGAGGAATAAATCACGTGCCAAAAATAATATTAAACTTTACGAGAGCTGCGTTTAAATAATTACATGACAGTATGATTACTTGGCAGTGACTCTAACGGCAAATCAAACAAAACTATTTATAATTTCTTATATTTAATTGTGTTAAATAGTGCTCATGCCTTACCTACACAAACAAACGTTCTCTTAACCTGCAAGTAAAATACCGAACATTGTAGGTTCATAGAAATTTAGCAATAATTACTTAAGTACTTAACTGTTGTTGTAATATATAAACATTGCACAAAACAAGACAATTGCTTCGCTGATATTTATAATATTAACCCTTCAATAATTATTGTAGTCCAGTATGGCAATCATTTAATTACTTATTGTAAAAATCAGTCAGAACAGGTCTCTAAAAAATATCAATATTAATAATTTTCAAAAAGGTCTAGAATCTATGCCTTGGAATCTAATATATATTGTATATAGTATTGATGAAAAAATTCCATTTTGTATCAACAATATTATTGAGCTGTTTGATTTTCACGCCTCTATAAAAACTTTCACTATTAAAAAGGATAGATATGCATCTTGGATAACTAAAAACTCTTCCGTTCATAATTCCTTGCCTGATGATAACTTAATAAACTTTATTTGAACAGTGTAAGGTGAGGGGGGTGTATCTAGTTTATTTTCTTTCGAACTAAGAAATGAATTACCGTGGCTCAAATTTGATGTCCTTTTATAATCCCGCATTTATCACACACTTCATAAATGAATGCATAAGAAATGAATATTTTCCCGTGGAATGGAAACAAGCTAAAGTTATATCTCTACCAAAAGGCAGCAATCCAACTGTTTTCAGTGATCTGAGATCCATAAGTATCTTACCTGTTTTGTCAAAAGTATTTGAAAAAGTTATGGAATTACAGATAATAGTACACTTAAACACTAATAATATATTACCATATAAACAATCCGGGTTTAGGCAGGGTTATAGTTGTGCTGCAGCACTCGTGGATATAACAGATGACACTATTAAAGCCAGTGACGAAAATAAGATTTTAATTTTACTAGATTATTCCAAGGCATTCGATATGACAAATCGTACTCTATTAATATCTATGTTGCATTTCCTTGGATTTAATGACAGTGCATGCACACTGTTACCATCTTCTAACGGATAGGTTTCAGCAAGTTCACTGTCACAACAGCACATCAGAACCACGTAATGTTTTAGCAGGTGTTCCTTAAGGGAGTACCATAGGTCCACTCCTGTACACAGTTTATACGTCAACTTAAATTTTTTTAAATTTAATTTTTTACGCTGATGATACACAATTGTTTATATTATTCCTTCAATTTCAGTGACTTAAGAGGAATCAAACCAACTGATCACCGAAGATTAAAGAAATACTATTTATAATGATCGTAAACAAACTTGGAAAGAAAGAAAGAAATCGTATATTTCGGGCACTCGGTGGCGTCACACACGTATTTATGTAGGTATATATAAAATAATAATTTCATAAAATAAAAAATAAATATAATTAAATTTGTTTTCACGCTCAATTCAGCAAAAAAGAAAAATTGGAGTTCTTTTAAGAACATTTTTAAAGGCAGGTATAATTTTATTAGGAGTGGACTACTTACGTAATCCGACATTAAGACTATGGTTGATATTTATAAAAATTTTAACCATGACAGTTGTTCTTATTGTCCAGCAAGGACCAACGTGGAGGCGTGAGCATATTCCTTGCCAGGAAAGGACGGTGATAGGGTTGTTAATTAGGGAGTAACAGGTTAAAAAAGAAAATAAATAAATAGACTTACAACTTAAAAATAAATAACTGTTCTAACAACATAAATAAACTTTCTTGTTAAAATAATATAATACAAAACAAAACTTACCAATAATATTTTTCCACAATAAATAATTCATAATATCACAATCACTACATGACACTATCACAGATTACCCCTCACTCACCACTATCACTGTCACTATCACTGCTGGCTCCTACATTTATTATTATAGGCTCAACAACTGCATCAATCCGAATATCCATATTTAACATTTTTCTTCAACTTTTTTAACGTGCTCTCTGTAGTTTTGCCAATAATCAGCTGTAACTCTTTTTAATGCACTGGATAGAAGGCCTTTTACATGTTCTAATTTAAAAGTTCTATTTTCTCTTGCAACATCCCTCCTTACTTCAGCCCAAATAAGCTCAATGGGATTGAGTTCACAGTGGTAAGGCGGCAGCCGTAATACCTCAATACCCCTAGCTTTGGCCATTTCATCCACAATATATTTCTTATATGCTGTTTCGCTAGGGTTAGCAGTTCGGCTATCAGCGAAGCACGATCGAATAGAATACCTTTACCATCGAACCATTCTTGAATTTGCGCTTTTCGCCATGCACTGGTTGGTAATTTTTCTAGTAATCGACTGTGGTACGAGGCGTTATCCATAATAACGACAGATCCAGATTTAATCTCAGGAATCCTAAATCACTTCCTATGTGCGATATTATTAAGCGTTTTCTTTTTTCTGTTGGCAAGTTTAATCCTGTTGACCAATTTTCCTTATGGTTTTAACGAACGCTTTTTACATTTCTACCTTGCCAAAATTGCGTTACAGTATGTCCTTCATTTAACCACGTCTCATCTATATAATAGCATTTTCTTCCTCTTTCACGGGCACCACTAATTGCCCGAATATGATTCCTTCGCCAACAAATAATATCATTTCTCTCAAGTAGGAGGCTATTTCTCTTTCCTTTTGCAAATACAAAGTTCATATCATGCAAATATTTTTTTAACGTCGATTTGCCCATTTTGGGTATATGTTCATCATCATTCAGGGACTGTAAAATTTTCTTAACAGCAGGGATTTCATTATCATAGAAGAATTTATGAACTTTACGTCGAATTCCATTTTTCTGGAATTTGTCTAATATTTTTTTTCTTCCAGACTTCGCTTTAGGTTTCTGAACATCCCTTCATTTTTCTTTTCTTAAAATTCTGTAAATGGTCCGCTCACTCACGCCGGTATACCTTGAAGTCATGTTAACTAAACCTGTTGATCCTGATTTCTGTACCATGAGATGATCTTTCTCCAGTGCATGATATACATTCAAAATAATTTCCTTCTCGTTGAAGCTTAATGGAGACTTTGTAGGGGTACGAACTATTACCACTTCTTTTGAACAACCGGGAAGCGCTTCCAATTTTGCACGTTAAAAATATTACGATATCCCACAATTACACTTATTTTCACTAAAGCACTAACAAAATAAAACTTTAAGGCACTGTGATACAACAAGTACGTAATTTATTAACAAAAATTAATGCCGCCCAATTCATAAACAAATCACACTATAAATATTTCACACAAAATAAAATTTTAAAGCACTATGATAGCACAAATACGTAATTTATAAACAACAAATTAATACCGCCCGACTGATAAACGACACTCTATGTACACTGATTTTAAACTGAGTTATAACCGTTTAATGAAGCAAACACCGCTGAATACGTGGAGATGTTGCAAGATTTAAGCATACTATTTTAAATTTAAGATATGGTAGTTCACGCATAGTTAACTCAATCCGAGAATTTTCATTCCTTCGAAATTGATGTTATTCGTCAAAAATCTCCAAACTTAAGGAAAATAAATAGGTGAAAGCGTAAACATATTATATTAGGGAATTTACAAAACTCGTAAATCCGCACGCCCCTGGCTTTACTGATTAGAGTTTTCGGCCGAAGTATAAGTATGTATAATCGGCGGCAACTTCACATGACCTGCTTAGTTTTAGTTTTCAAAATTCTAAAATTGAAATCACCACCTAAAAACAAAAAAAAAGAAAGAGAAAATATTTTTTTCTCTAAAGCGGCTCTAGCAATTTTGATTAAATTTGGTACATGGACGCTCTCTCAATACCGATACGAAATTGCATGATAGTTGCTCTTAGAAAATATTGGGAGGGAAGCTGTGGGGGCGGGGGTGAGTATTAAATAATTTCATAATTTTTTTTTCTCAAACGGATCTAACAATTTTGATCAAAGTTAACACATGAATACTGACTTAGCATAAGGTAACATGAACGGTTGTACCTAAGAAATGCAGGGAGGGAGGTTGCGGATGGGGCAAGGAATTAAATAATTTTTCCTCTAAAACGGTTCTAATTATTTTGATTAAATTTGGTATATGGACACTCCCCTAATACCAGTATGAAATGACATGACGAGTTGCTCTTAGAAAATACAGGGAGGGAAGCTGTGTGGGGTGAGTTTTCAATAATTTCATAATTTTTTTCTCTAAAACTGATCTAACAATTTTAATCAAAATCAACACATGAATACAGCAAGGAGTTAAAACAAAATGTTTTAAATTTCATCAAGATTAGTTAAGAAGAAATAAAAATTTGACGATGAAAAGATTCGATTTCAGGACCAGGGTACATCAGTTCCTAAAATGGGAAAGTTTGACCGATGTTTTCCTTTATATTTCCTATTTTTATTGAAGTGAGTAGAGAAGTAAAATAAAAAAAGTACAGAAACTGGCGGCCGTATTTAAACTGGCAATAACTAGTATGTATCTGTACAACTAATTCCGTAGTCATTATTTTAGTGATCCCGTTATTTATGCAACCATTTAGTGAAAGTTTTTTTAAAGTAGACTGGTCTGTTGAGTGAGCAATAATGAATATCGCTTACACTAAATCAATCAAGAAATGTACGTATAAAATAAATGTCTAATTTATACTTCTTCTCAATTTCCTACTTCGACGGCTTCACAATCAATTTGTTTCCTCGAAATATACGGCCTAGTCGGCTTTAGGATTTGGAACCCTAGCGATTTAGAGGATGAAAAACGGGAAAGAAACCAATTAAATAGAACTTAGGAAATGTTACGATTACCCCCGACAGAATCAACATCTTTTTCAGTGCTTTAACAACTCAACACGGATAGAAATAAAATAAAGATTGGGGTTTTTATTGTTCAAGAGTAAACGTTTTTTAAAACGCATTTATTCTACGAACTTCTGTATTTTCATTATTTTCATTGGAAATTGAATAATGCTATTTTAGGAGTTGTCGAAAACACATTTTCATTTATATTTTATAAAGATTTTGTAATATAGAAATAATAATAATAATAAATACACATGGTAGGAGCACACAATTATGGTTCTGATCAATTTAAATTATTTTTAAAAATTCCTCAAGATAATAAAAAAAACATTACCAACAATGTATCCCGAATTTCGTATTTCTAAGACCAGATTTTTAAGGTGCACACACAGGAGTGGACTGGCGCACCGGGTCGAATCCAGGTGGCCCGCTCCAATAGTATGCCGCTGACGTCGGCTACTCTGGAACGTTAATAAATAAAATATATATATTTTTAAACTTGCTTTTCTGTAAAAGGTCGTACTAAAATGTAAAAGATAATAATGTACGACTACAAGAGAAGCAAGGCGTGCCCACTTTGTATGTAAGTATATGTATCATCTTTATGTACGCACGATTGAAGGCAATATGTGTACAACGATTCCACACATTTCATATAATCATATAAAGTGCGCACGCCTTGTTTTTCTTGCAATGGTACATTATAATATTTTACTTTCTAGTACGACTGTTTACAGAAAAACAAGTTTAAAAAATATATATTTTTTATTTTCTACGTTTTAGTCATGCCTTAATTAAATTATTATCATACATTGCCTAAGTTTAATTAGTAGGTTAATTTGACTTGGGTTTTCAAAATCCTTTCTCGCTCCTTCGTTTTGCAGATTTTTCGATTTTCACCCCCGCGCCCCCTACGTGCAGATATCTGCAAAAGTAACGGTGAAATATTCTATTCTCATCCGATCGTAGTTATTGTACAAAATTTCATCAATTGGTTATGTCAGGAAGTGTATAAAAGAAAGGATGCAAGATTTGAAGACAAACATTGTGAATACTGAAAAATACTATATTGTGAGTTAAAGAAAAGCAAGTAATAAAATAACAGTTAGGGCGGATTGTACAAACGTGGTTCAACTCTGAACTAAGTTTAGAATCCAAGGTTACAATTATAGCAACAATAGTAGTCAAGGATTTTGAACCGAGTTTAGGTTGAACTGGAACTGAACTTTGTTTGTACAACTCGCCCTTAGGGAATTCTTATTCTTCATTACCGACATCATATGATATGATATGAAAGGGTTAAATGTATAATTTTAAAAATGTACATACCTATGTTGCTAAATATTTATCATTCGGTGCTTTATTAAAAAGTTCATTAAACACTTTTTTAGTTTATAATTTTCTAATTGTCGCTTTAATAATGCAATTAATATAGAATAGTCGTTAATTTTTGCATTGTATTCGATGTTTAATTTACATTTTACTATCGAATATTGCGCCCATGAAGTTTTTTCGATAAATGTGTAAAATATGCTACCATAATGTTTTTCGAATAAAGATGTGCGTTGTATTCTTCAGCCCAATTTACAAATTTATGATAAGCATTATGATAACCTTTTTAGAATTTTACGGGAATTAGTGTGCCGCTGTTGAATTTGCGTCCAAGTTAGCACAATCACTATAGTATAGTTTTCACAGCTAGAACGTTGGGTAATTACCGATTAGCGGTGCAAAAAAATCGGTGTTGAGTTTCTGAAGAATATGCACTCTTTCAAGCCCCCTGAAGCCAAAAACGAACTTTTAAAAAATTGTCTGCCGTTTGTGGCAGCACCCAAAGCCCAACCTTACTCTATCGATTTTGCTAAAATTTTATATACGTATTAAGGACGGGCACACCTCGAAGCGAAATCACAAACTCGATCCTAGCTCAAATTTGGGGGGAGTTAACCTCTAAAAACCGATTAAAAAACAAAATAATTTTTATCTCAAAAATAATTTCAACGATTTTGATCAAATTTATCACATGGGCACTCACTTAGCATTAGCGTAAGATGACATAATACGTTACTAAAATTCCAGGGGGTAGGTTAAGAAAATTAAACTATTTTCTTTCTCTGAAACGGTTTTTATTAATGATGTTGATTGAACGTTACACATGGATACTTCTTTAGTATCAATATAAGATGGAGAGACTAGTTGTTTCTAGAAAATTCAGGGAGTGATATTACAGGGGGTGTGGTTTAAAAAATTAAATAATTTTTTCCTCTATAATTACTCTAACGATTTTGATTAAAATTAACAAATGGTTACTCTTTTAGTATTTGTATAAAATGGCATGATCTGTTATAGCAAAAAATGCAGAGGCTGAGGCTGTGAAGGATAAAGTTAAAATAATTAAATAATTTATTCTGACCCATTTCCATCAAATCATTTTCTGTAGAACTAGAACACAAATAGAAAAATGCATTTTGCTCCGTTTATTCGAATAGGTTTTTGTTGTGGGGTTATTAAATTTTGAAAATATACGCACAGCTGTAGTGTTAAACCCTATGAAGAACTCTATTCAACAAGGACTGTTAGTGAGTTGGTACATAGAGCATTTGGCTCCCACCTAGAGAATTCGGAATCAAATTCTATCCAGTTTCTTTTTTTATTTTAAATTCCTATTTTCATTGCCAATTTTTTTTTTGTTTAAATAATTAAGTCTTTTTGTTTAAATAATCAAGTATTCGTGTTAATATTATTTATTATTAAAAAAAACATTATGTTCTTGAAAAATTTACAATATTTTAAAGTAATTATTTCCTGTAAAAAAGCTCTCTTTATAAATTAACGTATGACTGACGCGGACGCACGCGTATATGGAAATTTTATACACTTATGTACATGTGAAATATGGGTTAGAATGAAGAATTGATATGAAATTGGTGGTGGGGCATAGGCATGACACCTGGTCAATCCACTGCAGTTAGTAATGTAAATGTATTTGGAGTGGAAGGTGTAGGTGACCGGTCGTCAATAAAGGAATTTACGAATTACCACGTGTCATTCCAAAATATTAATTTGAAATTGATTATGGTGTCAACAAATAATCAAAATAAACGAAAGTATATTTCTCAAAATAAGTGGGAGTGGGTCCATTTTCGTATGCTATAATAAATAAATTTATTGTATCATGCAGCGAATGCCCACCATAGTGCAATTTAATTATTTGTACTTTCTGTTCTGTTAAATAAATATCCATTTCAACAGATTAATATTATTTTGAGTGCAATAATAATTAAATTTCGTAAGGTTACTTGTGAATGAAGCCCAACGGAGTCGACAATCACAGCAGCGCCAGTGTACAGCCAATTGGATCTCTATATCGAAATATATTTATATATTTAAACAAATGAACTGTCTAAAATCTGTATTGCTTACTAACATTTAAAAAACCATCTTTCAAATAATGAAAATGATACTTTCATTTGAAATTTTTGAATAATTTCGACAATAGTGATTTTGTCACCTATGGACCTTTCTGTAACATAAATAAAGAACAAAAAATCCAATACGTATTTTTCTTCATTTATTTATGAACATTAGAACAATTTTTGTAGAGCAGTATTATTGATTTTTAGTTAAACCCACCCCTATCTAAAAAGTGAATTACAGATTTTTCTCAAAAAAGTAATTATGACAAAAGTGTTTAAACATAAAAGGAGTTTCAGTATATTTTAATATAAGAAAAAATAAAAATTTTGTAGTTAGCTAAACGTACCCCCAGGGAGGGGTACGTTTAGCTAAAGTCAATAACAATATTAAAAAATAATTTAAGAGGAGTTCGTGTAATCATAATTTTGAACAATTGAAAAATTAATTTCCTGATAAATATACGTTTTCCATTCCTTGAATAGGGGCGAGTTCCACCAAATATTAATAATGAATAACGTAAAAAGAGTTAGTATACGCTAAATATTACAGGCTTCGCGATATATTTTAATGTGCCGCCCTCTAATGGAGACAGGTTTAACCAATTCCATAGTGAAAAGAGACCTGCCTGATTGACGACCGGTAGGGTGGTACCATCTCTAGCACCAACTGGCGAACTTCCATTACCATAGAATATAAGAGAATTGCCAGAAACGCCGCGAACAACGAGCTGGATGATTCTAGAGAATTCGAGTACGTTCACCACGGATATAAAAGAGGCGGATCCAACGCACGCATGCAGTTCAGTTCAGTATAGTTCTGAGATGAAGTAATCGGATAAGATAAAGAACAGTAAGAAGTTGTGAGTGAGCTTATAGTAGATGTTTCTAATGTTTTCCTAAAATGTTTTCAAAGATATAATTAGTGCGTAATTTTAAGGACTTACTATTGTAATTTATTGATTAATAAATCAGTGGTTAGTAAAAATTTTTGTCGCAATTTATTGAACCTACGTATGGGGTGTTTACTGGAGGGTGTAAACACGTAACAATATTATCTTAAAACTGCGAAAATGTAATGACAAGAATAAAAATGTTATTTTCATTTCATCAATCAAGAGTTAGAGATTCCTTGGACAAAAACTCATCATATTAACGAAAACAGTAACAGTGACCACTTAAATTAAAATGGAGTATTAAAAGAAATTACGAAAGGTTTAAAATTTACAACTGAACTGGAGAACTTAAATTATAATTGCAAAGTAAAACCAGAAGGTTCACAGCGATCAAAGTGATCTCCATGCTTTCGGGAATTTCTATTTATAAAAAATTACCTCACAGTCTCAGAAATAATTTCTGCTGAAGCCAATTCCATTAACTTTGCACATATAAATTTTATATTAATTAACGTTGTTATAAATTCTGTTTTAAATGGGCAAAAGATTCGAAATTGGGCGTGCCAAGCATGGACACCTGGAACACCTGATGGCCATAAATTACTGATGGTAATTGTGTGTCCTCATAAAACAGCCTTAAAAATTTATTATGGTGGAAGACCGTGTTAAATACATGAAAATTAACATAAATTAATTCGGCGTGCAACGGTTTAAAACGTGATTTATGACAATAACATGTCGTTCTAGGGCGAATGATTAGCGATGATTCAAATGGAAATGAAAGGATACTCGAAGTACGGTTACAGTTTTTATTGCCTCAATGCAATGAGGTAATTAGGTTAAAAAACAAACCAAAAACATAGTATCATTTTGTTAGAAACTAATTTCTTCTCCATCAAAAACAAACACATTTTTTCTGATAATTAAAACGACAATATTGTAATAAGTTTAATGGATTTAAATAATATTAACAATTAAATGGTATTATTTCAAAAAAGAATCAAAGTCTAATAAATAACAGAAATGTCAAATTAATATTTCAAAGCATTCTTTCTACTTTCGTAGTAGGTATTTTTATTTTACTACACATTTATTATTATTATTGTAATAATTTATCCAGTTTGCGTTTGTTTGTATTTATTGTTAAATGTAACTTAGTCCGAGTTTTTCGCCAACTTTGAATGCAATAAATAGCCACCAGATGGAGCTATTCGCAAGTTGCGGACATCTTTTGTCTGTAATTTGAGGACTAGAGGAACAGTGGAGTGTTGTTGTGCATTCGACTGTTTTACCGATTAGAGCTAACAAGCTCGAAGCTAGTCTACGGCTGGCGATGCACAACAGCCCTGCACTGTAGTCCTTTCTTTAGGATTAATCTGCCTGCTGAGGGCTTATTGCAATCAGACTTTATTTTGCCTTTTCCGATTGAAGACGAAGTATGTCGCAAATTATAGAACATTACTTTCAATTGATTTGGAAATGCACTCTGTGCACCTTGATTGGTGGCAATGAATCTATCTCCTTTCATAAGAAATAGTAGGATACTGGGCTTTCGTAGTAGGTATTTTTATTTTACTACACATTTATTATCTTTGTAATAATGTATCCACTTTGCGTCGGCTTATATATTTTGTTGATCTTAATCTGTTTATCATCAATTTTAGTTTTGTAAATATTTTCTTCTCTGTAAAATTTATGGTCATTATTACAAGATAAATTTTTAATAGCGTCTCCACATTGGGGAACGTATTTTTTAAATTTCTATCTACCAACAGCGGATACAAGCGAACTTCATAACTATTTTTTTTGCTCATCGTCATCTTAGGAACGTGATAATATATTACGCATGGTCGATATAGTAGGAACCGCGTGCTTAACTGAAGGGCGGCAGTTTGATTTGTTATTCCAGATTTCGAAAGAAATCAGAAATCAATTCATTTTTTAAATTTTTAATAAAATAAATTTTCAAAGCAATTGGGTGGGAGCCCCGAGGCATTCATTTCTATACCTTTGTAGGCCTTTGCTAAATTTTGGCAACACTTTAGACTATCCATTCGGCATGCTACACGCCAATGGATTGATAATGGGTATATTTACAGCTATAACACGGTTCATCGAAAAATTATATTCATTTTTAGACGATAATAAAAAATGCATAGGATTATTTATGGACTTGAGCAAGGCATTTGACTTAGTCAACCATGACTTGCTTAAGGAAAAATTTCAGAACTATGGCCTTAGGGGAAGGGTATATGATTGATTAACTTCTTATCTTTATGATAGGAAGCAGGTTGTAGTGATAAATGGCGTGCAGTCTAAAGAAACTAAAAGTTGTATTGGTGTTCCCTAAGGATCAATTTTAGGGCCTCTGTTGTTTTTGATATTTGTGAACGATCTCCCGGATATAGGGAACTGTGCAAGCAACCTAACCATGTTCGCTGACGATAACACCTATTTGAGCATCGAATCGTCTACTACAGACGCAGTCACTGAGTTGCAAAGTATGATTGTTAGGTTTAATAACTGGTTTACTAAAAATAAATTGTGTCTTAATACTTCAAAAACAGTCTATATATTTTACACCTAGAACATATACAATTAATGAAAGTCATTGGTTACGTATTGGCAATAAGTCGATAGCTCAAGTGCAAAACACAAAATTTCTTGGATTACACATAGACAACATGTTAAATTGGGATATACATATCGAAAATCTTTGCAGTAAACTTTCATCCTTATGTTATGCACTTCTTAGGCTAAAAGATATTAGCAATGAGTCAACTTTGTTGTCATTTTATCATGTTCAATTCGTATCACGTTTACGGTATGGTTTATTGTTTTGGGGCGCATCTAGTCAATTAAACAGAGTTTTTAAAATACAGAAAAGAGCACTTAGAATTTTAGTCGGTATATCCCAGAGAATGTCATGTAAACCATTTTTTAAAAAGTTAAAACTTTTAACTCTGCCGTCTATATTTATCTATGAAATATTGATTTATGTAAAGAGTAATCTAGATGAGTTCGCACTGAACAGTAATTTCCACAGCTATGAAACAAGATCGGGATCCTTATTGTCAATTCCAGGTCATAACTTGTCATTGTACGAAAAAAAGTCCTAGTTATGTAGGTATTAAATTATATAACAAGTTAATGCCTTATATTAAAGATTTTGAGAATATTAAATTGTTTAAGAAAAAACTGCAAATATTTTTACAGGAGAATGTTTTTTATAGTATTTCTGAGTATCTTAATAACTGATATACCTATTTCATATTTTTTGTTGTTGTTGTATTTTATATTTATTTTGGGTTATTACTTTGTCACTATTGAATATTTTAATTTTATTTGTTTGTTTGTCATTTATGATTCATATGTTCGCTATGTTGTGGAATGTTACAAATTATTAACTTGTCCCTGTATTTTCTTTTCTCTGACTTTTCTTATACTATGTACATAGTCTACTGGAATGAATAAACATTATTATTATTATTATTATTACTATTATTATATTATTATTTTCCTATATCTATACATAACAGGTTAAATTTTTACTTTTATTAATTTTATTCTATAATGTAATAAATTATCTATTTCGTTATTTTAAATTCATTTAATTGAAAATAATGAGATAATTTTTCAGTTGATATGCAAGAACTGAGCGTATGTTAAGGGAGAAAGGATGGCTCGCAAAATCAGTGCTACCAACTGAAGAGTATGGTCTAGATAGAGAATGCGGAGTTCGAAGAGCAAAACTACATATTTTGATCGTTTCTTTTTTCTCTTTCAATAAATACACAGCCACACACAAAAGAAATCTGATCTGGGGCTCTGATCATGTTTACTACATGTTTTTGGGGTCGCTGAATCCGAATCACATCAGGATTTTGCCATAACCTCAAAAAACCCATAATTTCAGCTATTAAATACATATAAACCCTAAGAATGAAGTTGTAATCTGAGCACCCAAGCTCTTGAATCCAATAACCCACATAACAAAAAATCTATCAACTCCATTAACCAATTATGTCAGACATTTAACTTGATATGTACGTTATTTTAATAACTGCATCATTTCTCGCACACTTTTTGTTTCGTCTCAAGCACCTCAAACATACTGTTGTGTCCTAAAAGCACCTTTACCCTTAATGTTAGTTTTTCAAATCATTGTAGCGTCGGCATTGGCGTTATCAGATGTACATCATGTAGCCCTTAAAAGGGCTGTGTGTTGTTTGATATAATCGCTCTGAATAGAACCTGGGCTTTGAATTCTTTGAAAGAAAATATCTTCTAGAACCACGTATCAAAATATTTTTCATTGATATTCAAAGACTTATGAATGAATGTGCATAGAATTAAAGCATTTTTGGAGACCTGACAGATACCCGTACATATCAAGTTAAATATTCGACATACCTACATGGTTATTGGAGTTGATAGATTTTTAGTTATGTTGGTTATGGGGTTATGGTGTTTAAGGGCTTGGAGTTTCAGATTACAATTTCATTATTGTTATGCGTTTAATAGCTGAAATTATGGGTTTTTTGAGGTTATGGCAAAACTCTGATGTGATGGGGTTAAATAGACGTCGGAATCGGATTCAGCGTCTACAAAAACATAAACATGGTCAGACCCCCAGATCAGAATTTTTTTGTGGCTGTATTATCTGGATCTAACTTGCCGCGTCGCGGATCTAACTTGCCGCGTCGCAAACCATTGTTTTATGTTAAAGGGAAATGTAAAATTTTCTTTTTCCAAAAACAGCACTGATAGATATATCGAATTTTTTCACCAACAAGGCTTTTTTAAAAAACACTAATCAGTGTCACCGCATGAATCTGATATTAAAATTATGCACCACTGCCATTTAATTTGATTATAAACTAACATGTACTCTTATGTTAAATTCTTCAAAATGACAATGGCGAACGTATTATGACGTCACTGATACTATTTTATTGATTCTGCAAGTAAAGTATTAAAGAAACGCTGGATCGGAAAATCGATTGCAAGATTGACCTACTAAGAACTTAGAGCCAAAAAATTCGGACCACGCTGTGATCAACGTCAAATGAGGTGTCTGTAAGCAAAGAATAACCACAGGGAGTACCTTTTACCATTTCTGTGATTTCTGGTGATAGCTGAATTCCTGGTGTAGTTGAAACAGCAGGGGGTATACAGGACAATCAAGGATATACAGACAATCTCATCGCCTCTATAATAGTTTTTAATGACACTGCATTGCATAGAACTGTTGCGAAAAGCTCTTTTACCATCATAGACAAATGTTGCACACATGGGAGATTATCCGCAAATCCAGGAAAGACCACTGTGGTGATTTTTACGACGAGAAGAAAGTTCCAGAATTTGAGGAAATTACATTTTCGGGGAAAAACTACAAAATAAATGAGGAATGAAGTGAGTTACTTGGGTGATTTTAGATACTTATCAAACTAATATTGAAAGCTCATTGAGACACAAAGCCATTCGAGCCTTATGGGTCTGCAAAAGCGCAATAGACAAAAATTTAAGACTCTAGAACCATCACAATCATGTGCTGAAGTTGATTCCGCGGTAGACTGGGTCGGATGATAATTGAAGCTTCCTGTCTTTTTATTTATAAGGATTCGTGGTTGATTTAAATTCCGCACATTCCGATTGCAAATGAATTCACAGTTCTAGAAGTAATGACCCTAATAGTTTCCCACTCTTAAGTATCAGAGATTTTCGATTTTGCTAAGGGCTATGTCAACTCATCGACGGACACACAACTGCTTCACGCTAACCCCCATGGACGCCTTCCAGAACAGGTGCATTCGCTTTGTTACCACGATGAACCGGAAAACGAATCATTCTACATATCTCCTTTCATCGCGGTTGTCATAGTCTTCAGCGACCATCATGGCTGAAGATTCAGGAACAGTTCAATCTAATGTCCAAAGGTGGCTTCATCACTAAGCAACTCGCGTCATTAATACGAATGGTAACTTAAGTTTTTCTACTTAAAAATCAGAAAGAAGTTATTTTTTAGATTTTTCTTAGATAATTTCAAATACGTATTAGTATAGCAAACCTCACAAGTAATAATTAGTTACTGTTAAATACCTAGCTCAAGATTCAAGTCAAGTCGTCAAAAAAAAGAATAAGTATTTTCTAAGCAAATAACTAAAATAAAATATCCTGTAATGTTTTATTAGGTTCAATATACGTTTTTGAACACGACACTGTCTACACAACTGTCAATTTTATTTTCAGAATAACAACATTACACCCGTTGTAATATTTCATTCTAGACACAGTTCATGCGAAAATGTTAACATAACTAAGATAGCTACGTTAATATTTGTAATTTGAGTGCATAAATCATGAAATATTGCTCCAGAAGTTGCCATAAATTGTTTGATATACTTATATCAATGATTATAATTTATTTATTTATTTACATAATTGTATCGGCTAATATATTTCATACGTACCGTACTTCAGATTCGCTCTATATTAATTACTTAGATATCATTAACTTATGGTTAATGATGATAACTAAGTAATTTCTGCTGTTTACAGACACGAAGAAAAATACAGAATTGCTTGGAAGGCACAAAAACACATATCTTTTATAATTCTTGTATGTAACCATGTGCATTTCTTAATCACTTTAATTGCACTCTAACAGAACTTTATACTTTGTATTTTCTTTTAGAATAATAAAATGCGATCTGTAAAATTTACACATTACACGAAAATTAATTTCAAAAATCCTGTTATTTTTGAATACTGTATACAGGCTGTCCATTTTATCAGGGCCCTCGAAAATATCTCACTTAATATCGGTCGAAAATCGTGTCGATTTATATAATCTACAAAATGGTTTAAAGACATTTGAAATTCATGGTCTACTTTAAGAGTTATGGCGGACAATATCGAAAATGCGGAAAACGTCTAGGCCAAATATCTCCTTTATTTGAAGAGATACGAGAAAAATTCTAAGGCGAAAATTTTTAGTGTTTCAACGAGGTTTTATCTAATTTTTTTTCAAAACCGCTGTATTTTGAGAAATACTCTTCAGGCTGTTAAAAAAATTATTTTGAAACGGGCGGGAAATGGCGCCATTAAATAGAGATTTCCCTCCTTTCTCAACGATATATCACATGCCATATTTATTGACTGGTAAGTGTTCACTGCGATTTCTTATGCACAATCGAGCGCGGCGAGGCACTGCATTTAAAACATTACTCAGCATTTCGGGGGTAACTGTAATACATAATAATAATAATAATAATCGTCTTTATTATTTTCTTACAATTTACATCTCAAAGAATAACAATTACAATAAATGAAAATAAATGGCGAAGTTCAATCCTTCTAGCAGAAATTCTGCTATAGGCTTGTTCTTCCACTTAACCTAGATACCTCGTAATTAAACAAAAGGATTAGTATATATATTTATGCAGTTGAATAACCTAGAATAGCTAAATAATTTCATATGTAATACAGGAAAAAGAAGAAAACAAAATATTACTAGTTTAATAAGGGAGAAAAAAAAGAAAGAAAGGAACCTAACATGAAATAGATTAGGGAAATAAAAGTTATGGTTTCGTTTACTATATTACTCGCTGATATCAAACAGTTTTTTTTTTAGTGCGACTTTAAATTGGGCGGCTTTTAGTGCTTTCAATTCTATTGGTATTGAGTTATATACTTGGCAGATTTGATATGCATATGAGCGTTTAAAGAGTTCAGTTCGAAACAGTGGAGGGGTTAGTAAGCCCTTAAACCTAATATTGAGCGTGTGGACATCTGTTCTGAAGGTAATCTTCCTGTACAGATATGATGGAGTTTTCTCTGTTAATATTTTCTGATACAGACACGCAGAATGCAGCAATCTTCTATTTTCCATATTTAACCAGCCAGTATCACTTAATTTGTAAGAAACCCTTTCACGTCTACGAATTCCATGAATGAGTCTTAGGCACGAATTTTGAATTTTTTGCACCTTGTGCTTATACTGGACAGTTAAATTAGGACCATATAGGCAATCAGCAAAATTTAATAATGAGAGGACTAGAGTTTCACATAAAATGACCTTCGTTTTGTGTGGTAAGAAATGCCTGTTACCGTAAACCAGTTTTAAAGCTCCATATGCTCGTTGGGATAACTTATTTACGTGTTTTTCAAATCTTAAATTGTTGTCTATTAGAACCCCCAGGCTTTTGGCCTCCTCCACCAATTCTATTTTGTCATCGTCTACAGTGATATTTATAGCATTTTTGATCGAGTCTCTGTTCTTTTTCGGACTGAATAAAATGACGTTGGGTTTACTTGAGTTTATAATCAAACAATGTTCTCTTGCTAAATCTACAAATGATTTTAGGTCTTCATTAACTAAATCACAGGCATTTCCAACTTCTTCGGAAGGGAATGAAAAATAGAGCTGGGTGTCATCAGCGTATAAGTGAATATGGCAGTGTTGAAGGCATTTTATCAGATTGGCAGTGTATATGGTGAAAAGTAATGGTCCCAAAATAGAACCTTGCGGCACTCCAGAATTTAGTGTTACGTAATTGGAGTTTTGGCCATCTATGCAAATTCTTTGTGTTCTATTTTTGATATAATATTCAAGTAATAAGATTACGCTGTCAGAGAGACCTATGTAATAAAGAATAGCAAGTAATAAGTCATAATTGATCGTGTCGAATGCCCTGCTAAAATCGAGTAAAACTAAAATTGTGCAATAACCCTGGTCAGTTGCTTTAATTATATCATCGACGATATGCAGCAGGGCAGTGGTGCAGCTGTGGCCAGGCCTGAAGCCGGACTGTATAGACGGTATTAAGGAATGCTCGGTTAAATATACTCTTAGCTGGATTTCCATTGCTTTTTCTAATACTTTGGAAAGTGTAGGTAGTATGCTAATAGCACGTAGGTCTTTATAAACCGTTGGATTTACTTTTTTTAGGCAGCACAGTTACCTCAGCACTTTTCCACATCGTCGGAAAGATATTCTCCGTTAAACAAAAATTTACTATATGCGTTATATAGGTAATTATATGCGGGCAACATAGTTTAATAAGTTTTAGGTTTACTCCATCACACCCTGTAGCATTCGTGGATATTTCATTTATAACTTTATAAGTAAACATGTCATTAATTTCCCGAAACCGAAATTCAATGTTTAACAATCGATTATTTTTATAAAAATCTAAAACTGTGTCGGAAGGTTGAGACCTTGGTATGGAGTTAACAAAGTAGTTGTTTACTTCATCTACTTTTTTTAAATTATCAGGAATGTCCTTGGATTTTTCTGGAAGTATTTTATTAGATTTTAATATTTTCCAACATTCCTTCGAGTTTAAGTTGAATTCGAGCTTTTAGGTCCTCTACATTTTGCGGTGTCGTCGAAAACACCTTATCTTTAATATACCCCATAGAAAAAAATCCATTGTGGTTATATCTGGAGAACGAGGGGGCCATCGAATAAATCCATTGGTACCTATCCAATGCTGAGGCAAAATTTCGTCTAAATAATCTATTCAAATCTGGGAATTATGGGGGGGAGCTCCATCTTGTTGAAAATATTGAAAGTTGTGTCGATTCTCTAAAGATAGGTCCATCTAAGAATTCATTAAATTCATTTCTCAAAAAATTTAGGTTTGACCACTGAGGTGACCATCATAAAAATAAGGATCTATTAAATTGGTGCCTAAAATACCTATCCACACATTTATTGAAAAACGATTTTGAAACCCATTCGGTCTATGACAGTGTGTATTTTCAGAAGTCCATTTGTAATGAATATTGAACCTGAATTTACTTTATTCTTCTTAATTGTGTTAATGTTTTATTATAGCAAAGATTTGAACAACTTATTGAATTATTTGATCGTTTTATTTAATCATACTTCTCCACGGCAAGTATAATGCTTGTTAAAAAAAAATTATTGGTTTCAAAAAAATGTTTGTATAATTACTAACGTAGTACCAATGAATAAATATGGCATGTGATATATCGTTGAAAAGGGAGGAAAATACTCTATTTAATAGCGCCATTTCCCGCCCGTTTCAAAATAATTTTTTTAACAGCCTGAAGAGTAAATCTCAAAATACAGCGGTTTTGAAAAAAATTAGATATAACCTCGTTGAAACACTCTGTTTTGCAAAAAATTTTCGCCTTAGAATTTTTCTCGTATGTCTTCAAATAACGGAAATATTTGGAATAAACGTTTTCCGCATTTTCGATATTTTCCGCCATAACTCTTAAAGTAGGCCATGGATTTCAAATGTCTTTAAACCATTTTGTAAATTATATAAATCGGCACAATTTTCGTAAAAATAACTTTTTTTACGACCGATATTAAGTGAGATATTCTCGAGTGCCCTGATAAAATGGACAGCCTGTATATTTTGCCCATGACACTTTCCAGAAACGTTCGTATTATCATCATTTTTCAGGGAACTATAAAACTGTGCCAAATATATAGAACATTTTTTTCTTGGGTATGTTTTTCAACTTGAAGAAAAAATTTTGCCTTTCTATCCAAAGTAAGCCAGTTATGTACTGTTACGTGTTACCCCCTTACAGAAGTCTGTAATACATCCCCTCTTAGTAGAAGCCTGTATGTTAACTCACACTATTGACACTATTAGTTTCTAGTCTGCTAAAAAAGATGAAATATTGTCATTAAAATTCACTAATTCGCATATACCTTCTGAAGCAATTCGCCTCCACCAAATATTATATATCAATGATTTATGTCAATGTATCCTCCTATTAATATCATATATTTGGGATTATAATGAATACAAGATGACATTAATATTTTTTAATGTAAAATAGAAAATTTAACGTCAATGTACGACCTTAATATATAACACCTTTGTTATTATAGAATCCTTATTATCACTATTCCAACCCCATAATTGAGATTATTGTCTTATTGAGTTGTGCAAATAAATATATAAATAAACATCTAAATCATATATATTTAAAATATAAATATTAATACTAAATTTCGGCACTGACTGGTTCTTCTTCAGTTTTATTTTCTATACATGCACGTCTTGATAGTCTAGACTCATACCGAATTCAGAAAGTGTAGATCTCTATCTGAAATCAGTTCGTTGCCAATTGCACAAAGGCGCATTCAGATTACTTAATTACAGTTGGCTACAAAAATTCGAGGAAATAAAGCTTCATAGCCGGATCAATTCCAGTTAATTGATTTCACGAGTCCAGCAAGTTATACAGAGAGTTGCATAAGTAATGGTACACAGAGTAGCATATTCCTTACGTAAAAATATTGTAATTTATTTTTTGATACGAGGAATTCAAATATAATCATAGTGTTGCTGTTATTTGTAGAGGGCGCCACGTATGGTATTTTGAACTTCATTAAAACCATAGTTTTCTCTACTTTTTGACTTTTAATGGATGTATTTAAGAAAACAAGATCTATTATATAAATAACAATTCACCCAAAATTTAAAATTACTCTAAAAACAGAAACTGAAAATAATATTAACTTGTTAATTGTAACTGTTAAAAGAGTTGAAAATAAACATGATTTTTAAATTTTTTATAAACCGTAGCACACAGATACAACAATTCAAAACACCTCAACTTATCTCACAAACATAAAATTGCAACTTACAATAGCATGATACATAGACTTTTAACTATCATCTTATCCAATAATGAATACTACTAAAGAACTAGAAATAATAAAACAAATTACATGCAATAATGGTTACAACGCAGAAATAATAGATCATATGATTTGTAAAATAGCATTTAATAAAGTCGTCGAAGGAATATGTATACTCAAAAGAAAAAAAGACAAAAATACTAAATTTAACATACGTCGCCCCCCTACTGAATCAATTTTCCATTTTTTAAAAACCAGGAAATCTTTAGGAAAACATTTCTGTTATTATTGAAAATAGAAAAAGTTTAATATAAAGGTTGTAGAATTTTTACCTATATTTTATTAAAACGTGATAAAACAAACAATATCATGTATAGGTCACGTGATACGAAATAAATATGTTTTTTTAATGGAACACCCTATATATTGTCTGAAAGTTATTTGTGGCATTCTATGTATATTCTTTCCTTTTATTTGGGTTTCGAAGAGTAGTCTTTTTTCGTTTTCAAAACTTTTTTTCGAAGAACACTTATTTGCTGTGTATGTCAAATACACGGTTCTAAGATTCTATTTAGGTTATTTCCATAGATACTTAGTACTTACACAGAACTGATGTTATATTCTTTTAGATAATGTTGAGTTTGTTTAGTTCTTCTTTTAACATTGGTAGCCAGGTTGTACAAATATCTACAGAACAATTCGATACGCATTTATCTCATTTAATAATATTGCTGATTCTTTAATTTTTCTTTTCGGTTATCTGCCTCTTTTGTTAAAATTTTTGCCAAGTCCCAGTTTATTCTATGTCCGTTTTCCCGAGCATGTTCACAAATCTTTGATTTCTGAATTTCATTCTTTCTAATGTAATTCTTGTGGTCTTCCAACCTCACAATGAAAGGTCTGGATGGCTCACCCATATAACATTTATCACATTCGCACGGGAGATATTGTAAATACAGTTTTTTGAATTCTGCTCCCGGTTTATCGGTTTTGTTTTTGTTAAAATAGATCTCAAACTGTTCCCCGTTTGAAATACGGTCCTAACATCAAATTTGTCACCTATACATCCGATAGTCTGTATACATAAGGAATTGTTGCTGTCTAATGACGTTCAGGTTTTTGTCGTACCTGATTATTCCTATTTTCAACATTTATGAAAACTCTATCAAGAAAGGTTTCAGGGTGTTCGCGCTGCATATGTATAATATAAAAAATCTATAATTTTTATGCAATTTGTGAAGTACTGACCTGAGTACTAATTAATAATATCTGCAAATATTTGTAAATGTTAAACCTTTTAAATAAGTTTTTATTAGGGTCTGCGTACCCTCATATAACAATATTTGTTGATTACTTTCATTTCCATTTGTTATTCACAAGTCTTTATATTATTTACAGCCCTCTATTTAGATATATAACAATTTAGAAGAAATTTGTAATATAGCTATTATCCCGTTGCAATTAGGGAAAACCAATGTACTATTGCTACCCCATGTCTAGGTAGGGGTATTAGAAACGAATTATTTCACTTTACATTCAGAGAGTCCACGTTTAAATTCCGAACGAGTAACATCATCTAGATACACACTTAAACTTGTAAATTACCAATATTTGTATATACTGTAAAATACGTGTAAATATTAAAACCGTTTTGGAAATGGAAATGGAAACTATCGTGTTTATTTCAATTACCAGCAAAGAAACAACAACCTTCAGATGTGGTGCAGCAGCACAACCAGAGTGATTTAACCAACAATCACAAATATACATGGTTCTTCGAGCCGTATATATAAATTACCAAAAATATATAAGGTTCTTCGAGCCGTATATATAAAATACCAAAATTATACACAAGGCATTGATTTTGTACTAGAACCTCTTTGATACATTTTTCTCGTTATTTAGTATTTCATTGTTAGAAGAAATTAGATGATTACGTATGTATTGGTTTTCTATAAACGCTTGTTTCAATTGTTTATTTACCCTTTTAATTAAAACATCTAAAAACGGTAGTTCATTCCTACTTTCTACTTCTAATGTGAATTTAATATATGATTCCTTACTATTTATATTTTCTAAAAAACTATTTAGTAAATCAACACCATGAAGCCAAATTGCAAAGATGTCGTCAACATATCTCCACCAGACAACCAGTTTGCTTATACAATTTTGAACATGTGTGTTCTCAAAATTCTCCATAAATATGTTGCTTAAAATTGGTGATAATGGAGACCCCATGGCCATACCAAAATCCTATTGATAGAACTCCTTTTCCAATTGAAAGTAGGTTGTTTTTATACACATTGTTAAGAGTTCCATTATGCGATTTACACTTAATTTAGTTCTAGTTTCCAAATTATTGTCATTCAGCAACCTATCTTTAACTATTTTTAAGGTTTCATCTACCGGAACATTGGTAAAAAGACTAACTACATCTAAGCTAACCATCAGATGAATATCGTTTTCATACATTTTTTCTATAAAATGTTTACTATTTTTAATATATGAATCGGTATTTCCAGATAATGGATCAATAATTTTAAGTAAAAATGTTGCCAGATTATGACATGCTGAATTAATAGAACTAACAATCGGTCTTAAAGGAATATTTCGTTTATGTGTCTTTGGTAAGCCATAAAAATGAGGAGGCTTACTATGATGTGGTGTAAGGTTCCTTCGTTCAAAATCATTAAATTCGTGTTTGAATTTAAACAAAGTTCTGTAAATGTTGCTCTCTATTGACTTTGTTGGATCTTTGTTTTGTTTTGAGTAGGGTCCCTCATGTACAAGAGTCATGATTTTTGTATCATATATATCTTTATCTATAATGACTGTGGCATTACCTTTGTCTGCTGGCAATATTTTTATACTTTCAACGCGTTTTAAAGAATTTATCGATAGCTTTTCTTCTGGAGTTAAATCATCTTTCATTTTGTATTGCTTCTCTAAGGCAATTTATGCCCGTAAGCGATATTCATTCCCATTATATATTATTGCATTTTCGAGAAGCCCTTTTTCCTGTGATTTTAAAGATATAATATTGTACAGCAAAAAGAGACATAACAAGTTAGGCCACGAAAATAATCATTTTGTTGTTTATTCAATTTTGACATTTCATACCATTATTAACATTTATTTAATCAAAATGGGTTATAGTGAGGCTGAAAAGGTCGAAATATTTTCTCTTTATGTGGAAAATAATGAAAATAAGTGTGCCGCAAGAAGAAAATATTGTATCCGAATCGAGCGATTCCTAGTGTAAACCCGTCTTTGAATGTTTATCGTCATGTAAATATAACCCATAGTTTTTCAACAAAACGACGTAACGTTACAGCAAACGAGGAAGAAGATCTAGATATATTGTTATATTTCGAAGGTAAAAAAATAACTCTTTATAAGAATAGATCGATATCTTATTTTAATATTTATTTTAGAAAATTCGGTCAATAGTTTATTAAGTGCTTGTCGTGAAATGGAGAAAAGTTATTCCAACATTCAAAGAAGTTTGAAAAAGCATCAATATAGGCCGTACAAAATTTTACCCGTCCTGGAACTGAATGAAGACCAAGAACGTAGAAGATTGCAGTTTTATCAGACCATGCTCCATGAATTAGAAGAAAGTACTGATTTTTTAAAAAGAAATTATATGGAGAGATGCGGAGTTTTAATATAAAAAAAACAGAAGTTAGTGGGAGAATAAAAATCAAAGACAAAGAAAGGTCAAGCAAATAAAAAAATCGGGTAGAAAATCAATCCACGTTTGGTGCGGAATTTTTCAAAACAAAGTAGTTTGGCCTATATTTTATGAGTTTACTTTGACACGACAAACATATTCTCGAAATAATTTTATCAGAGGTAGATCGTCTAATTCAAGAATTCCCTATGGATGTATTGTTTAGAATGATTTGGCATCAGGACGGAGCGACGTCACATAGCGTTTTAGAAGTTCGGGAACATTTAAACAATAAATTTCCCATTTGGATAGGCAATGCTGGGGACCATTCGATTGCCACCAAATATCCCTGATTTGACGCTATTAGATAGCTTTTTTGAAAGACAAATTCAATTTTAATCATAACCACAATCTTCAGGTCAT
This sequence comes from Leptura quadrifasciata, assembly GCA_963675555.1. NCBI lineage: Eukaryota > Metazoa > Arthropoda > Insecta > Coleoptera > Cerambycidae > Leptura > Leptura quadrifasciata. Next base: position 191,561,250 of record OY776673.1, on the reverse strand, counting down.
TAAAGAAAAAATTCAAGAAGAAATTAACAACTTAAACAGAAACCATAATAATGCTATTTGCAATATTTTCCTAAACTTAAGAAGTCGCTATGAGCTTTGCATTCAAAATAATGGTGGCCACTTTTAACTATTTCTTTAATTGATTGATTATTTAGTATTATTTTATTACAACGAGTTTTCTCTTGCTTTGTTAAATCTGTTTTTTACTAAATCAGTAAATAGACATTACACTTAACGGAAATTCTCTTGAAGTGGTGGATCAGTTCAATTACTTAGGCAACGTTGTTAATGACAAAGCAAACATGGACAGCGAGATTCGCAATAGAATTAACGCTGCATCTAGAGCATTCTGGGGACTTAGAGAGAGAGTATTTGACAACCACGACCTTGATTTGTCAACGAAAATGGCTGTCTACAGAGCAGTTGTCATTCCAACACTGCTATATGGATGTGAAAGCTGGGTCACTTACCATCGTCATGTGAAAGAATTAGAACGTTTTCAGCAAAGACACCTCAGAAGTATGATGAAAATCCGTTGGTTCCATCACATATCAAACGTGGAAGTACTCAGGAGAGCAAACAGCCTTCCAATTGAGGTGCTTATTTCAAGAGCACGCCTAAGATGGGCAGGTCACGTTCATCGTATGCATGATAACCGCCTTCCTAAATGTACACTTTATGGTGAATTGCTAAGCGGTAGAAGAAAGCGTGGCGGTCAACGAAAGAGGTTCAAAGACGCTCTCCATGAAAATCTAAAATCCTGCGGTATTGCAGACGAGCAATGGGAACAACTTGCAGCGGACAGAACCGAATGGCGAGGGGTTGTGGCCAGCTATCAAGGAAATGTTGCTGCAAGAAGGCCGAATCCAAGACCTAACCAGGTCTATGTTTGTCCTGATTGCGGTCGACATGTGCTCTCCCGAATTGGCCTCTATAGCCATAGTCGTGTGCACCGTAGATGAATGGGAATTACAATAGACTACACCTTTTACTTGTTTTTTATTGTACGCAATTTATCGACTGTAACATTTCTATACTCGGACTCGAGTAACGGCTAATAATTTAGGTAGTTTCTGTCGGTATAGGAAAATGTACTGGGGTGCCATCTTGCATGAAAAATATATTTTGTCTTCAGTGATAACTCATACAAGAAGTCGAGTAGCTGAGTTGGAAATTTTTTTAGTATAATTCACAGTTTAAAGTGCATACTAGACCATAGGGCTCAAAACATGTTTAATTATCGGTAATTTCACACCAAATATTAGTTTTAAATTCATGTCAAGTAGTTTCTAAATGTGAATTTTGCATGCTCCACGCATGTTTGTTTCGTAAACGTGGTTTCGTCAATAAAAATCTCTGTTTTGTTGGCCATGAAAGAAATGGGCACACTATAAACTTGGCTGTAAGATCGGCCGCCAGCAGAAAACTGGTACGGATAAAGCGTTTCTTAATAAAAAATTCCTGAAATTGTTAACCTACTCAAGTAACCGCAAACAACTCGCAGCCGCAATAATAGTTTCCGGGCGTCTCACGACATTTCTCTTGTGAAGAAAGGAATCGCTTTTTTTTTCCTCGTAAGTTGTTATATCATGTATGTATGGGTATGTAGAAATATGGGCAAATATTTTCTGAACAGCTTTCATTCTCTTAGTCCAGTGGAATTGGCATTTTGTCAGCACCTAAGTAGATAATTGTGAAGTGACTCATGAACAAAGGTGATACGTGCATACTTTGTGGATGAAAACTCGGTGGCATTTGTTTATAACAGCGCCTTCGATGTTGTAATAAACAGTTTTTTCTTAATAACTTTGATTGTAGCGCTCGGCGAGAAAAAAGTTTAATATAGAAGATGTAGGTATTGACGAGAATACGAACATTTTAAGCCATAGTTTATCAAAATCAAAGTCGATTCAATAGTTTATTCGCAAATCGTAAAAACCGTTGAAAATCAATGATTTTTCTATTGTTATTATTTAATAGAAAAATAAACAATATCCGCGTGTAAACTATTTGAAAGTTTAGTCTGTGGGATGCTTACTTAAACTACGGTTCAAATTTGATCAAGAAATATTCAATAGTTTCCGAGATAATTTAGTTTGTTTATAGAATTACGATGACGCTCAATTTTTCAATCATACGATTAAAAAATGGGCTCATTTGGTGACTGGCTATATGGAGCGATTCCTAAAGAAATTTTCAAGGAATAGAAAAAAAAAGAAAGAAATGGACCAATGTTTCCAATCTATGGTAATGATTCTATAATATCTCAGCATCTGACTGCGTCTGCTTAGATACATCGCCAAATATCAGCCACGAGCTCTGCGCACAATATAAGCAAATATCTCGACAGGAAGATGGTATTGCCCATTACTTATGAACCACTGCGTATTATATGTGCTCTGCAGAAATCTAAATATTTTTGCCTAAATCATGAAAATGTAAACAAAGTAGAACTATTAAAGGATAACCTTCTATTCGCTAGATATGTACATGGGCACTACAACAGTAATAAATAATAAACACAAATGGTAAATACTATTCGCGTCACTCAGTATACCTTATATAGGTCGCTTGCATTTCATCATGTCCACATCGACAGTCGGTTTTAATTTTACTCCGTACTGGTTACCAAAGAAAATAAAAGTTGAAATTAATGACCGGGGATTGGCTTTATTTTTTTTGTCCCATATGTTTCTCGGCAGAATGTATAGATACGCGGTACGGTTAATACCGCATTGAAAGAGATAGGAATTGTAGAATATATCTGGGAACGTCTGAAACGTATTCTATTTGTTGAGATAAATAGAGCGTAATAAAGTTTTGATTGCTCCTATTCAAACTTTAAAAGTTGGCAATAAGGATTGTAGAACTGAACTTAGTTGAAACGATTTTATGTACTGACATAGACATCACGTACTTTTCTTACATAAAATACCTTCTTACTTGTTGTGTACTACTGAAATAACTATTGTCTAATTGAAACAACTAAATCTGTCTTTAATTGCAATCTACGGCGGACTTTGTATTGAATATTTTTTGTAAAAAAATTGTAATTGATAAATTTAGTGCGTGTTGAGGTAAGTCTATTATTAAATAAGTATTTGCGTTAAAAATCACTGGGGTAATAAGAATAATAATTATTATTATTATTGCTGCTACTACTACTTTAATAGCAAGTTCTGGCGTCAATTACTCAATTAGTTTATACACCGTCTGCATTTCATGTGATGTATTAATAATATTCAAGAACTTCCTCTTTTACATTGTTTGTATACAGGGTGGCCCGGATTTCATTTGCGTATACAGAGATCTCGTAAACCGCAAGAGACACAAAGTTGGTTAAATGAAGAAAAATTTTCCTATTTTGATGAGCAATAAAATGCTTCATAAAAGTTCAAGATATTCCGATAAAAGATATCAAAAAAAATTCCTAAGAGTTTTTGTTGTAAATGAAGTTTCCTATAATCTGCTGTCATAAAATTTACATTAAGACGTTTCGTCTCACCAGGGCCACCTTCGATTTTGTTTAAATACGGTCCTGCTTTTTTATTTCAAATTTTCATAGCCTGTGTAAGACTAAATACAATAATATATTACGCATGATCATTTTTCTACGTTTCGTCTAAGAAAACATCATCAGTGTTGTTGCTTCTTATAAAACTGTTGTATCCTTAAGTAAAACAAGGTAAGATGCATCGTTTGAAAGCTTATTTAATAAGTACTCGAAGGCATCAATAAACATAGTGAGTGGCCTATCCACACACGGCGCAGAGTTTAAATTTTTTAATAGAAGAGGTCTTATAATTTGTAATTTAATAACTCCTGAGAATCGTTTCTTTATCTCGTTTTAAATCAAGTAATCTAAAATTTGTACCACCTGATTTCCCGTAAAAGCTTTCGCATAGTTGTAGACACTGTCAGGCTTTTTTACACATCATTAATACGTATTTTGCATTTACTTTACCTATCTTCAATCTTTTCATTTTTGCATAAATAAAGCCTTCTCAAAATCGCGTTAGCTTTGTATGTCATGTAGAAACAATACTACTCTCATATTTATTTATCTGTCACATGTAATATTAATGTGTATTGCAGTGCTTTTTTTTTATCTTAAATCATTTAAAATTAAATAAATAACATGGTTCGTTATACCGAAGAAGAGAAGAAAGATATGTACGATGTGTACATAAGATGTCACAGGAATGATACACGGGCAGCTCAGAATTATTTACAATTGTACCCTGATAGACAACAGCCATCTAAAAGGATGTTTTCTTACATTTCAAAAAATAGAATGGAGTTTGGCAGCGTAAAAAAAAGTAGAACTACATATCGAGTTCGATACAATACTGTTAATGAAGTTAATGTTCTTACACAAATTCACATAAACCCTGAAAATTCTACTAGACGAATTGCTCAAGAGTGCCGAGTTGGGCCCTCGACGGTGAAAGAATTTTGAAGCAACATAAATACCACGATTATAAATTTCAAAAAGTCCAAAAATTGCACGCTGGAAACTGATAGAAGACTGGAATTCTGTCGTTGGTATAATAGAAAACTACGTATTGATCGTTTGTTATACACTAAGATATTATGAACAGATGAATGCACAATTATTAATAGTGGATTATTTAATCCAAGAAACAAACATGTGTATGCATTTAAGAAGTTAGGCAACAAGTTCGTTTTTCCCAAAATTTGTGGTGCGGCATAATCAATAATCGGATTATTGGACCCATTTTCTTGAATGGTACCTTAATCAGTACCGATATCTGGATGTACTAGACGAAGTACTCGATGCAATGTCCTTAGAAGTAAGACAAAATCTTGAATACTTCATGCAAGACGGTTGTGGTGCACATAATTCTGGAAGAGTTGCACAGCATCTTAATCAATGTTTTCCAGGTAAGTGGATTGGTACCAATGCACCAATAAGATGGCCTCCCCGATCACCTTGTCTTAACCCCACGGATTATTTTGTATGAGATTTCCTAAAGAATGAAATCTACTACAAATCTATGCCAACTAATCAACAAGACCTTCGTCAACGAATATTAGATGCATTTGCGAAAATTACGCCAGAAATGATTGCTAAAGCTACTTCCCAAATATTTAGGAGAATTGACCTCTGTATTCAACAGAATGGACTACACTTTGAGCAACTATTGTGACCTTTGTTAGTACTGTTTATTTGAGTGCCAATTTTTTCTAGATTGTTATAGCTTAGAATATTGTTTGTTCATTAATTTTGTTATTTGTTGTATTATGTTTATGAAAATATTTTAATTCATTTTGTAGTTACAGTCTAAATCATTATCTATGTATAAAAATTATTATTTATTAAATAAGCTTTTTATCGATCCATTTCACCTTGTATTACTTAAGAATACAACAGTCTTATAAGAAGTAACAACACTGATGATGTTTTCTTAGACGATACGTAGAAAAATGATCAAGTGTAACATGTTATTGTAATTAGTCTTACACAGGCTATGAAAATTTGAAATAAAAAAAGCAGGTCCGTATTTAAGAAAAAAATCGAAGGTGGCCCTGTTGAGACGAAACGTCTTAATGTAAATTTTATGACGGCAGATTATGGGAAACTTCATTTACAACAAAAACTCTTAGGAATTTTTTTTGATATCTTTTATACTAACAACGCTAGACGTAAAAAACGAAAATGAGCTTTTACGTATTTTGTCGAATATCTTCGGAGCCCGTAGGAATATCTTGAACTTTTATGAACCATTTTATTACCGATCAAAATAGGAAACTTTCTCCCCATTTAACTAACTTTGTATCTCTTGCGGTTTACGAGATCAATTAAATCCGGGCCACCCTCTATACTCGTTATTTTAAATATATTATTATGGAAAATGTATGCCTGCATACATACAGCATACGGTCTCACTCAATCTGCGCTAACAAAAATTAAATTAAATTACTGCTATCGTCTTGCCATTTAAAGTGATGTGATAATTCCTTTTATTAAATAAAATTAAAAGATATTGCGTTATTTATATTAATAGAGCACAGTAAAAACGGTTAGAGTGATAGGACAACACGTATCGTACCATTTCAGTTAATTAATTGTATATATTAATAATAATTTGTTATTCACGATGGTGTCATGTTTCCAGAAAAAGCATTGAGAAGATAATCTATACTGACTTAACCGCAAGCGTGGAGTTAAAACTTGCAGTTCGTATGAGCAATATAAACATGAGAAAATCGTTGATTATAGTTCACAAGATATATTAAAAAGTATTAATCACTATTGTACTTACAGGAGCTCGTTTCTATCAAGTAGGAAGTAAAAAAGACATTCAGTTCCGTTTACTGAATTTGACCGGTTTCGTGCATATAAAATTACATCAACAGTTACAGGTAATTTATTAAATAAAGCCGTAGAACTCACGGTTAATGTTAATTAGACCGACAATGAACTTGCTTATACACATTGTCCTAAACAAAGCTAGCAAGAAGTGATTTTTGAACCATTTCAAACAGTTGTATCCTGTATATTATTACTATATTTAGGCATATTTTTAATCGAGACTGTCCTTTGAAACCAACGAGGTGGCAATCATTTTAATCAAGTTTTTTTAAATAACAATAAAGCAAATAAGTTTTTTCTTCATGTACGTCTTCAACACGTTAGATTTACCAATGTTAATAACATTCAATGGCTGAATGGGTTATATCCAAAGCCAAATCTTTTTTCCTATTTCCAGTTTGTGATCTGGAAATTAAAACTAATATACCACACTTAAAAAATAGTACATCTAAAGATATTTACAATCTTAATAGCGAGGTTTTAAAATTAATCGGTGACGTATTTGCAAATCCCATTGCACATTTAATAAACACGTGCATTGAATGCGGAATTTATAGAAAAATTTCCGAAAAATCGCAAGTTACTCCTATATACTAAAGAGGCGAGTTTAATAATACAGTTATAGGCCTCTTTCCATTATACCTGTCATCTCAAAAATATTTGAAATCGTCCTAAAAAAATATGTTGCTAGAATATTTTCAAAAAATTAACCTACTGACTAGTGCTCAATTTGGATGTAGACAAGGGAATTTCATTGTTAACGCAATCTGCCAAATGCATGCAAACATTAAAAAAGCTTTTGAGGAGGGAAAACTATGCTCTGCTAAATTTTATGGCATGTACAAGGCGTTTGATACTATTAACCATAGTGTTCTAATACAAAAAAACCGCTGCCCAAGGAATCATTACTTCTATATCCAGATTTTGTAGCCAAGTCTTATACAGACTAAATCTCAATGTAATATTTTATTCCCTTTAATAATAGAGTGCGGGCGATAGAGGGGGTGGCAAATGTAAAAAAATTAGAAGCCCTTGGTTCTTGTATACCCACTAAATCCCAATTTATTTTTTTATTCCCTTAAAGATTAGGGTGGGGGTGGAAATGGAGATACACACACTAAATCCTAATTTAGTTTTTTACTTCCTTTAATAACAGGGTGGGGGTGGCAGAGGAGGTGGTTGATGCCAAAAAATTTTAGAGTCCCTTGGTTCTCGTATACACACTAAATCCCAATTTAATTTTTTAGTGCCTTTAGGGAGTAGCTAACACCAGAAAATTTTTTGAGACGTTCCGTTCTTGTATACACACTAAATCACATTTTAATTTTTTTTTACTTCGTTTCATAATATTGGTGGTATTGGGGGTGACGGTGGGGGGTGGCTGATGCCAAAAAAATTTTGAGACCTTGACTCTTCGTACATGCCCTAAATTGCAATTTTATGGACTCGTACCTGCTTGCTATGCCTATTTACCCTTATTTACCCCATTTACCCCCGAACCCTTTAACGGAATTAGATCAAAATATAATCTAGTTCCATATCTCGTTACAGTATATAAATGTACCAAATTTCAAGTCAATATCATAGACGGTTCCAGAGTAAACGTGCGCACAAAAAAGTTATAGACGTTTCATGACGTTTTAAGCCTATTTCAACAAAAAAAAATACATTATTTTTTTGCGTTACTATACTTCCACTGGACGAGGAAGTAATTAGATTATCATTGAATCAGAGGAAATGCTTTAAATACATTTACGTCCTATCTTGCAGACCGTCAACAATGTATTAAAATTAACGGTGAAGTGTTAATTATGGAATAGCGGAGGGGTCTGTCCTAGGTCCTGTGATTTTTATCATCTATATTAATGATCTGTCATTCAATTTGACTCCTGATGTACTCCCAATAATATATGCGGACGATGCCACAATTTTGCTAAGAGACAACCTTTTTTCCAACTGGTATGTTAGTAATAAAGAATCTGATAGTTTAATAAAAAATTAATCGCGGAGTAATTATCTTACTATAAACAATGATAAAACCAATACTTTACAATTTTTACAAAAAATATTGTAAATAAACACTGAGCCCATTAAACTCATCGGTATGTATTTGGATACGTCATTAAATTTTTTATTCCATGTTTAAAACATATCAAAACGACTATCCACCTCCATTTTAAGGCAACTTAGCAATAAAACAACAGAAAATTGCTTAAAAGAGGCTTATTGTGCCACAGTATAATGACATATGGATTGATAGTATGGGGAACGTGATGCCATTTAAATACAATATTTAAATTACAAAGAAGTCGTAAGAATAATGGCGGATGTTAAATATGACGATCATTGTAAACAGCTCTTCAAAAGTCTTCATATTTTAACCCTGCCGGCATATTTCATATATGAATGTTCGTGATTGTTCGTGTCATATTAAAAAATTAAAAAGTAATGACAAAGTTACCAAGAAGGAGGACATACACTACCATAATACTAGAACAAAAACAAATTTAAGATTACCAGAATATAGACTAAGCAAATCACAAAACTCTTTCTTATACCAGTCATTTAAATTGATCGATGTGAGTGAAAATCATTTTTGAAAATTATAAATTCTTAAACGAGTGTGATTGCGTAAGAGTTTAAGCATTAACTGAGATGATCTGTCAAAAAATTAAATTGTCAAGTTTGTTCATATCCAACTACTTTAAAATAATTGAAATAATAGTGAAATCATGAAATACAAACAAATGGATATTATACTTAAATTAATTGGTAAAGACATTTTAACTTTATGAGCAAGGAGGACCTCTATACATTGGCATAACTGCGAATACTCTTTCCATAATTGCTCCATGTTGCTTTCTTGATTATTATTTTGTTTTTGTACCTGAATTTATTTTATTCTTCTTAATTGTGTTAATGTTTTATTATAGCAAAGATTTGAACAACTTATTGAATTATTTTATCGTTTTATTTAATCATGCTTTTCCACGGGAAGTATAATGCTTGTTAAAAAAATATATATTGGCTATAAATAAATGTTTTTATAATTACTAACGTAGTACCAATGAATAAATATGGCATGTGATATATCGTTGAAAAGGGAGGAAAATATTCTATTTAATGGCGCCATTTCCCGGCCGTTTCAAAATAATTTTTTTAACAGCCTGAAGAGTAAATCTCAAAATACAGCGGTTTTGAAAAAAAAATAGATAAAACCTCATTAAAACACTCTGTTTTGCAAAAAATTTTCGCCTTAAAATTTTTCTCGTATCTCTTCAAATAACGGAGACATTTGGCCTAAACGTTTTCCACATTTTCGATATTTTCCGCCATAACTCTTAAAGTAGGCCACGGATTTTAAATGTCTTTAAACCATTTTGTAGGTAGGTTATATAAATCGGCACAATTTTCGTAAAAATATTTTTTTTTGTACGACCGATATTAAGTGAGATATTCTCGAGTGCCCTGATAAAATGGACAGCCTGTAGAGTGTGGTGCACTTAAAAGTGTAACACCCTTATTATAACTTTTTTCTTTGTTTTCCGATTTGAAACAAATCTTATTCAAATATAGAACAAAGTAAGAAGTACTTACTTATTACAGGATTGCCTAATTTTGGAAGCTTTATATGATGTATTAATACGTCATCTTATATTGGCAAACATTTTCATTTTTAAGAAATAAAATTGGTCCGTGAAAATAATTAGTTTTAATTTGAATTATTTCCATAATTTTGTCCCTTAATATATTTAAAATTAGTAAGTTGATATTTTTATGGGTTCTTTCGGTTGGCACACTATGTTGATATAAATTATGCACAAAGCTGATGTGAATAAACTTCTTCAATCTCTCATAACATTTAAATTACTGTCGATTATAAATTGATTCCCGTTGTCCAAGTCAATCTAATTTATATTAGATTGTTAAATGGATTACGGTAAATTCAATAGCATTAAGTAAGCAGATATAAATAACAATAACTGAGCAAACAAGTGAAACAAAACACCACTTCGTTCTCATTAAACATATTTGAAATCAATTAATTTAAGTGTCCGAATCCTTTTTAATCCACATGTGCTGCTATAACGTAATTTTCTAAACTTATATTATGTACCATTATAATTAAGCTTGTATCCTTATTTATTCAATTAATACTGTCAAATATTAATGTTAATCTAATCTAAATGCTCGTTATTTTTCATCTCGTTCTTGACCGCATCAATTAATATTGGCCAGAGATGTATTAGCTTCTTGAGTCGTTAACAGTAAAGTAAAAATATACAGTAAATGCAAAGCAAGTGCGTAAATACGTTGTGCCGCATTTATATGCGAAATGGGCAGCCGTCAGGCAGTCACAAACTCAGCTGACTACGTTGTTGTTCGTTCGGGGAGGGCGCATATTCAATTACTCAATTCACGATGGATGATGTATACGTGTGTCTCGGCATCTAAGAATTATAATTATTCTTATAAAGTTTATAAAGGGCCGGACGACTCGGCCCTAAGACGCGCCATAAAAGAATATTTTTAATATAAAATACATTCTTAAAATAACAAAATAATTTTGAAACGAAAAATAAAAAATTATAATAATTGTTCAAATAGGTCCATTCTTGAGCTGAACAATAACTTAATCGATCATAAAAACTTCTTCTGATATTTCAACCACGATTCCTCAAGATTATTAGCCCTGTTCTCCTGGAAGCCATGCAATTGAAATTTTATATGGCCCCATAAAAAAGTCATTTGGAGCCAGATCAGGGATCTAGCTGGACACACGATGGTTCCCCGTCCACTTAATAAACGACCTGGAAATGCAATATTCAGAAAATATTCCACCGTTATTTTTGCAAATATCCACACGTAGGGCGCGGGGGTGAAAATTGTCTTCAAATCTTGCATGCTTTATTTAACATACTTCCTGGCATAATCAATTGATGAAATTTTGCACAGTTACTAAGATTGGATGACAATACAGTATTCCATCGTTTCAGACAATATTCCATCGTTACTTTTGCAAATATCCGCACATAGATGGCGCGGGTGTGAAAATTGAAAAAATCTGCAAAACGAAGGAGCGAGAAAGCGAGAAATTAAAACAAATCGTCAAGAGATTAATTTTTATTGAGCGATCTCTGGGGTTAAACCCCTAAAAAGTATGACTAAAAAGTAGAAAATAGAAAAATACTAATGTACGAATGCAAGAAAAGCAGGGCGTGCGCACTTTGTATATATAGCCCAGTTGCCAGGAGTTTTAAGTCGTAATTACTTGTTACTTCGCCAATTCTTTGATGAAAGGCTAGTTTTTTGCTAGTAGAAAGTGGCTCAAGAAAGTTTACCAAAATCTACCCTCGCCAACCCTTAAAAACAACCCTCTGAAACGGAAAAATTCAGTTTTTGCGAATATCTCGAAAAACAATAATGGCAATGAAAAACGGATAGCACCACGTGAAAGGGCGGGAAATTTTACATAAAAATAGTATAAAAGTTTTTTTAAATAAATTTTTCCCTTACCATAAGAAATTATTACAGTTCCCTCAACTTACTTTTAATTTTTAAAATTTTTATATCTTATAAATTGCACTTGAAAGTTAAGCTTTATCATTTCTTTCCACTCTATATTAAAACATAAAAATTAAATAAAATACTAATTTTAAAAAAATCCTTGTTTATACTTTAAACTTCAATCTAAGATTAATATTTATGTTCTAAAGTATCCAGGGTAAAAAAAAAAGTTTTAAATCATTGGTATTTATTCCATTTTTTAGGGTTAGCAAATTTTTTTTTTAAATTAGTATTTTAATTGATATTTATGTTTTAATATAGAGTGGAAAGAAAATGATGAAACTTAACTTTCACGTGCAATTTATATGAAATAAAAATTATAAAAAATAAAAGTATACCGTTGAAAAGCTGAATTCTTCTTCTTTAAAATACTACCATTTTTTTTTCGCTTTTAATGGGTACAAATTGACTTTATTATGTAGCAGCTGTCGAAAAATGTTTCATTTGCCTAATTTGTCTGTGTGATGCGCTTGAAATATTGAGCGAACTGTAATAATTTCTCATGCTAAGGGAAAAATTTATTAAAAAAACTTTTATACTATTTTTATGTAAAATATCCTGCTCTTTCACGTGGTGCTATCCGTTTTTTCTATTATAATTATTTTTCGAGATATTAGCAAAAAACTGAATTTTTCTGTTTCAGAGGGTTGTTTTTAAGGGTTCGCGGGGGTAGATTTTGGTAAACTTTTTTGAGCCACTTTCTACTAGCAAAAAACTAGTCTTTCATGAAGAAATTAGCGACGTAACAATTAATTCTAACTTTTCATCAAAAAACTTTTAATTTTTTTATTTGTGAATCATAAATATCGATTTTAAAAATTGCCAAAGATGGACGTTTTAAAAACAATAATTTGAAATGCATGTGTTTCGGTAACACTCAGCGAAACTCCAGCCCTGGTAATTTCAATAAATTGTGTTAATAGATCTGATACGCCGTTAAGCTTTTTCTAATTAATCTAATACCACACAGTAATATAATATCACAAATGCAATAAATAACTCCTTGTAAACACACGTAAACAGTTTTGCCATAAGCAAATGAGCTGGTTAATAAATATGTTACAAAGTTAATGCTATAAATGGTAACAGATTATATAATAAGTAACGCAATTCCATAATTTATAAGATATGAGCGTAAAACATTATTTAAATTCTTTGTTGTAGACATTTAGGGCGAGACTTTTACATTAAATGCAATTTTATGTTTAATTTCCGTATTTCTGCCTTCTTATACTGTTTTATAGAATGAATTATCTAAAAATGTACGTAAAAATGAAATTTTGTCGTTAAAATGTTCAGTACCTCGACTCTCAGTCATGAAACTATGATTAATAATCATAGCATTGTGGTTCTGTTTTATTTTGCTTGGAATTATTGTAATATATTAATTTTTTCCAATGTCGGATTTGATTTATATTATTATAATCCAGGCATTAGAGATCATGTAGGCCCTTACCTGGAAAAGTTCATGATAGTTCTTGAAATAAGCTTACTTTACGTTTCTTGGAGCGCTGAATCCGAATTTTTAACTTCCCACCAAAAATTCCCCCGCAACCTCCTCAAGAATTTGGAAAATAAAACCAAAAAATCGTTTTTTTAATCTTTTTTTTTTTGTTTTAGGAAAAAGATACCTAAAAATTCGGAAAATAGACAAATTTGCAACAAAAATGGTCCTTTCACATTTTATCGTAGAGCAAACGGGGAAGCGCTAGTACGCATCGAAACATATGCCAAGTTACGCAACTCTGCTTAACCACTCACGTCGTTTACTTTCTTTCAGTCTAAGTTAAAGCTTAAAATTGAAATTTACGGTAAAAACACACAAAATACAGACGTGCAATAATGTTACAAAACTGTTGCAGTATGATTTAATAGTTCTAGCCAAGTTTTTGCCCAAGTCTAACTCTAACTGAAAATGGAAAAAAAAGAGAACATTTTTGTTTGCATTGTGTACGGTCGTGAGCAAAAAAAAAATAGGACAAGTCTTATAACGGTATTTTGCTAAAATCTAGTTGTGTACATCTAACTTTGATTTTTGTGACATTGTCAGTTGGTTGTAATAATTTATTGCAAGTGTGCAACAAACTAATATGCCTCATATAAGCGAAGGATATCAACTTAACAACAAGATTTGCAATTGGTAAATGCTTTAATAGAAAATCCATTTTACTCAGTTATTCAGGCTGCTGAAGAAACTAATTTTCCTGGATCGAGTAGTACTGGTCGCCGGCGAGTAAGAGAATCGGAGCTACGCTGTCATGCAGCAGTACAGAAATACTTACTTAAAGCTGAACATAAAGAAGCTCGAGTAGGATTTGCGCTTGAATTTTTAGCGCATGATGTAAATTTTTGGAACAATGTAATTTTTACAGACGAAAAAACTTTCCAGTCAACACACAGCGGTCGTATTCGTGTTTACCGCCCTCCGAATACTCGATTCGAAGAGAAATATATATCTAACAATGATAAAAGTGGTAGATTTTTCGTCAATATGTGGGCTTGGATATCGGCACGTGGTCCTGGTGTTTTGTGGCATATTGAGGAACGACTTAATAGTGAAACGTATATTAGGATTTTAGACAATATCATGCTTCTGTGTCACAATTATTTCCTAATAATGAGTTCATATTTCAACAAGACAATTGTTCCGTTCATACTGCTCATACCGTAACTAACTGGTTTCAAGATAACAACATCAATATTCTTAACTGGCCCAATCATAGTCCAGATCTTAACACTGTGGAAGAAGTATGGGGACTACTCTTAAGAAGTACCCAAAAACGAAATGTGAGACCACAGAATGCCGAGCAATTACTGGAAATAGTAAATAATGCATGGGAAAATATTATTACTAATGATTATTGTATAAGGTTATTTAATTCTATGCCAAACATACTTATAGAAGTCATAAATAGAAATGGTGCAATAACGAAATATTAATAGTTAGTTTCTTGTGAAGGAGGATATTCTTTGTCTTTGATCCAGGATTTCTACTAATCGTACTCCACTTTCTTAAAATGTTACAGAACAAATTTTTGTTAATGTTATAACGCAGTGCAGTTTGTCTCATTAACCATCCATCATTTACTATAGCAATAACTACAGCATTAAAATAAAAAATAAATTAAAAGTGATATCTGTCTTATTTCGGCTACTCATTACATATTCAAATAGAGACAGATTTACATTAGAAAAAAAAATTTGTCCTATTTTTTTTTCTGCTCAATTTTTCAAGCTAATTCTGAATGCGTGGATAGAATTTTCTGAACTAGTCAGGTTTTCGAAGTACATGAAATTAAATGTGTCAAAAATGCCTATTTTGACCAACTTCACGCATTTTTAGATATACGCACGTTGCAACGACATAACTCCAATAGCGGATTACGTCCAGCAGATCTCTCAAAACTTCTACTCGTTCAAGCTGGGCAATAGCCCACTAACAAGACACATAACACAAATTAAATGTTTTCTTAAATGTATTCTTAACCGCCTCTCAAGTTACCGAGGTAACGAGAGACGAGGCCCTACAGTTTATTGTGGACTCCGAAACACTCTTGGAACAATTTTTTTAATGAAAAAAATAATGCCCCATTTCGGATCAAACACCCCTTGCTGTGCCAGACGTTACCGATTTTCAGGCAACCTCTGTAGCCAAACTTCACCAAATACAACTTCCGCTTACTCTATCCACCTCTACTGATATTTCATACCTATCTTTAAAGCTTTTCTGTCATCTTCCTTTCTGATTGTAATTTTTTGTAGCGTTTTTGTTATTTTCTTGTTTTCTTATTGTACATTTCTGTCTCTAAATTCATTCCCACTAAAATTTCAAATAAATTCTAGTTTTCCTGATACACAAATTTTAAAAATCACAGTTTAGGCTAGCCTATGCGCAGCCCGACGTTACCTCGCGAAAGGCTCCTCGTTTAAGTTGAGGTATTAGCATTAACTGCAAAATTAAAAAGTGTTTTTGTGCCAAAGTTTTAAAAAATGTTAAGGTTAAGTTTTGTTAAATCTGTTTTTAGATATTTTTATCGTATTACCTATTTTTTATTTGTTTTTACACAACAGGTGTTTAGGTTTAGTTTTTCCAATTGTTGTTTTCGCCGACCCAGACCTGTTTCGCCCGAACCAGCAATCCGCCACCGCGTCAACCCTTTATTTCTAATTCTTTGAACCCTAAATTCTTAAATGCTAAACCCGTAAACTGTAAACGTGAAACCCTAAGTGTGGTCGAACCTCAAATCTTGAACCCTTAAACCCTCAAGCTCTTCAAACCTCAACCCTTCGCTTCTGAACCTATAAACCGCAAACTTCTTGTCTTGATCCTTCAACCAACCACTAATACGTAAATTGAAATCTTACATTGTTTTTCATAATTTAAAAAAATATATACTTATTTAAATTTTCTTTTTTCTTTTTTTTCTCCTTTTTCATTTATTAATTAAAAAGATTTTTAATATTATATTTACTCTTCTTAATAAATTTGTTTGCCTGGACTTTGATGGTTTAAGGTTCATTAATTATGAGTCCAAAGTTTAAGAATCTGGGGTTTAAGATTCAAAAGTTAAAGATATAATAGATATAAAAGTGCCTTCCGAAAATGCGAAAACAAGAAAAATTCTTTGTAGAAAGAGAACCAGGAACCGACGACAGTACTACCGTAGCAAATTCAAGCCCACAACAGATAACAATGTATCATATGTCAAATACAATAATTGAATAATTGCTTCTTGTTTACTTGTTTTCTGGTATCATGTAATTGAAACGCATACCACTCGAGTTTTCATTATTATCAGAATTCACTGTGTTGTTACCCTCACATGTTGTGTTGTGTTTCTGTGACAGATTTATTTCTTGGAATCTGAAGAACTTTTTATTACTTAAACGTTTTTTGTGTATTTTCCCAAAAAAGAGGATTAAGATTTTCACTTTCACTTTAGAATCAATTAACTCAAGTAGACGAAATACAAAATTTATACTTACTGGCAGTAACTCTTAAACATGATATTAACTGAAACTTTTGTTACACTTTCTTTTCTCTAGCACTTTCTATTGTGTTATATTTCCTATTGTCTCACACTTTCTTAAGATTACTTCCTGAAAAATAGAGTTTTAAACACAATTTCTAATACAAATGGAAGAGGAGATTTGGGTAAATAATTTGTATGTTGTTTCTTTTCAAGAATGTAAATTGTACATATGGAAGAAATAAATGCTGGTTAACATAAATAAATTACATAGGTCTCATACCACACATAGTGAGTAAAGAAGTTTGTGAAGCATTGTTTCCAACAGTTTTTATTAGAGCAATCGACTGCCACAAGAAGATTCAATTTAAAATTTGGTATTAGCTTCTGTTTGACTGTTTATTCGTAATTAATATTATAAATTTGGATTTGACTGTGGATAGGATTTGATATACTCGAGTCGTGACGAATTATAATTTACGTTCAGGCAAATCATCATTCCCATGTGCACAGTATATAGCATTCGAAGACAAGTGAACCCCGAATCGCTGAGGAACCACATAATAAGTTCCCCCCAACATTCATTGTAAATTATGAAATAGCTATTTATGTATCAAGTCCATAATACAAGGCTTTATTGAACGAGTCCGGTTTATGGCCGAGCGAGCATAGCGAGTAGGCCATAAAGAGAGCGAGTTCAATGAAGCCTTATTATGGACGAGTTGCATACAAAGCTTTATGTCTGACTGCTAAATTTGGCTTAATAACGAAACAAATTAATTCAATGTTATTTTTGACATTTTTATGACTGTTGTACATATTAATTTGAAAACGTCTAAATCCGACATAATAGTAAAATAAAGTAACTTTATTTTACTAGTACAATAAAGATGTACATTATAGCCGCAAAATAAACAGCCCTTTATAACGTGGTCGGACATAAAAGAATTTATTAATAAATAAAATGTTGTAAATGCAGTTGTTTTTTAAACATAAATTATTCGAGAACGCCTTGATTTATCAAAATACAATAAGAATACTTTTTTTTATTTCTAATGTTCTGAAATTTACTTTTTTAGAAATATGAAAAAAATTAAAAAGTCACCCTCTAAAACTACCCCTTAAACAGAAGAGCGGATTTAACTGATACCATGTAAACTAGTGTCCAGATGGCCTGTAACTAAGTTTAAAATATGAATTTGATATTTTAAGAGAGTCGAAGATATTGCAGAAAAACTGATATTTATTATCCTCCTTTTAAGGGGCTTATCTCCCTTATTATTCGTTTTCGGGAAGATTATCATTATTTTTGGATGTACCATAAGTGGCAGAAATATCGGAAGACAATTTCAGACCACCTTGTATATTTCCCACAGTGGTGTTTGGCTCTTATAATTTCATTCATAAAAATGTATTATTTTCTCTGCAATGATTATAATTATAACAAGGAAACCATACCGAGAAATCCATATAATTTTATTTTCCACATGGCAGATAATTTAATATTACTTAGAAAGCGTTTATTAGCATTATTAAACACAATACTTGAATTTTATAGCAGCCGGCTGTATTTATTATATCTTAAACTATTTCCAACATCGCTTTGCATGCTGACTTAACTAAGTAATCGTTTACAGCCAAAAATAAATTGCCTGCGAAACATTTCACATATTTTTAAATTACGAAAATTACTACGGCATATTTAAATTGCTGGATATGTCGTAATTTATGATATTTAAAAATAGCTTCATTATTGTGGAGCTGCAGAAACGACTAGAGTTTTATTTATGTCTTTAGCATGGAAAGCATGTCATGGGTTTTTTGTACATGACTATGCTATTAGTTCACTTCTGCAATTATTATTAAAGGACTAATATGCAGTTGGTATCGATCCCAAAACCAAGAAGCTCTGAAACTAACGAGTAACTGTATGAATTTTTACAAACATTACTTGCCACTGGATAGAAAGATACATATCGATATCGAACCCATAGGTTTGCATCTTCAATGGATTTAAATAGTTTCTAATTAAATCCAAATAATAGTTTCTAACTTGTATTTGTACTATGTCATGATATTTGAATCGATGTTACGATACTTTTAGAGTAGGTATCGATGTTTTTGTAGGATTTTTGGATATTATCATAGTTTTAGCAGTTTTATAGTCGTTTATTTCTGAAAATTCCCTTTGAGAAAATATAATTTATTAAGCAATTGAAGCGGACCGCCCCTGGGGCCATTCTACTTTTAAAAATCAGTCTTGTATTGTTTTAAAATCAGGTAAACATTGTTTGTACAACGGCAATTAGCTAGAAATTATCAAAGCATTCGACGATTAGTACTTAAAAATAATTATTCCAAATTTATGCAAATATCAATTTTACAACAAAAATTATTTTATCAATACCAAATGATATAGCCGACTTCAGGGCGCCGTTACGTTTTAACTTATTGGGGTAGAAAGTTGTACATATGTCAAGGGCCACTTTAAAATTGCTTGTAATATGGTTATTATTACTTCTTATCTAAAACTTGGCAGTTTTAAAAACAAGACTTATGCATTAGTAAAACTAGCAAAGCGTCGAGAATTGTGTGTGCAGTGTAGTAGGGCAACTTTAAGCAAACGTGTAAGACGAAGATAGGGCAGGATACCGGAGCCACATCTCATGTGTCGAATATACAAGACCACGTTCAGGATATGGGGAATTGGCACTGTGATTTTGGAACCGCGTTATTGGAAGAACAGAATAAAAGCCAGGCGATGCTATACCTCGAGGCAGAACTGATAGAGGATGCTTGCCGACGTTCACGAGCCTTCTCAGTTCGCCCGGAAGAATACTTATTCCAGTCGTAGCAAATTTCATCGAGGATGTTTGTCGTCGATTTTCGAACCCTCTGAATTTGATAATTAGAGAACTGATTGCAGGACGCTTGTCGCGATCAAATATTCGAGCCCTCTTGGTTCTCTAAGGACATCAATTAATTCTACGAATAAATCCAATCTGGCTACTAAAAGATTTGGGCTGCTAGAACATAATTTCGCAATTTACACGACGACAATTTCACCAACATAACTATTTAAGTATCAAACCTATTTACTTCTCTGCATTATTATTTAAAATTGACTTTACATTCTGGTTTGGGAGGGATAGGGGAAATTGGCTTATTTGTGGTATCAAAGATATTCATTTTATGACAGGTTCGTTGTAACTAATTTTTCAATGTGAATACACTTTAAATTGATTACTGGTTAGTTCAGGCTTTTAATAATATTTATGCTACAAGTTTTTAGCAATAACTAACAGGCTGCATTTCTGCGGGCATTTGCTTGTCTAGAGGACTTACTGAAATAGGTGCATTTCGAGGGAACCGGACCCAATATTACTCTTACTTTTATATCAGCTGTTTCTGCATTACACTTGACTCGACGCTCCGTATAGTCGTCGGCTCCCCAGATGGTCGGGTGGTTCCTTACTACAACAAAGTCATCACATGCACAGCTGGGGTTCTGATTGACCCAAATATTAAAAACACCGCAGTTGTAAAATCTTATAAGGCTGATTGCTTTCAACTACGTAAATAGTACATAATCTCTTGATTTATTTTCATTGTTGTTATAACCACAAAGAGTTCCCTGGCTCTAGTTCAAACATCACGGTCGTGGGTTTGTTCTCATCTTCTTTTCTTCGATAAGTGGTTGTTGTGACAATTAAGATCAACCCGAAGATTTTCGTGTTAATATCAACTTTAGGGAAATTTCCCTGCAGCTTATGAGCATTTACACTGAGTCTTGGCACGATGGCCACTTGCGACGGAGACGTTTGTCTTGTTTAGCCCAGTATGCACCTAGTTTGTGGAGTCTTTTACCCAAACTGAATATTTTGCTAGGAAGATTTACGTTGCAACATAACAAGTTTATATTCTAGAACTATACACTTTCAGAGTTTATGCCATGACAAGAAACTTTAGCTTCCATTATACTTCAGTTGTGTACCATCAAAGGCTTGCTGTGTGCCTAGATTGACATGTAAGGTTTCACTAGAATGTTCTCCAGGCAAACTATTGTGAGATATTTCACACCTGCGAATGCCTAGTTTTCCATGATTGTTTAATAACGATTCATCAAATTAATAAAGAGTTCCCTGGCTCTAGTACAAACACCGCGGTCGTGGGTTTGTACTCAACTACTTTTCTACCTTGCAGACTACAAACTGTTCAGGCCAACGGTCAGTACTGGGGTCCCCGCATCCCGTATACCTATACTTTTTTTTATTTTTCGGGGTATACTTTTCGTCGAGTACTGAACCAGGACGTCTTGTCTGTTTGATTTACATCGACTCACCCTGTTCACGTTGTTGAACAGTCATATACAATTTGGGATTTGCAGTTTGTTTATTCAATTAAGGGAGCTTTCTCCCAACAATCTATGATCTTTTACATGAGTTTTAAAGTCTCATTATCACTTCCATTCTATAATACACGAACAGATATGGTTCTTGTCCTCTGTTTTGCAGTAAAATTATTTTATCAGAGCGATTGCTAACACCAAAATTTCAATTACATTTTAATCGGCTATTTGCCGCATCTTTAATCACACCTACAAATAACACGGCCTACGATTGTATTACCTTAGTACTTGTTATTGCATAGCCAGCTTTGAAACATGTATAGTATGTCATTACTATAGCGACCTATATAGTATTTAGGCAATTGTCTCAAATATTTGGATTGTTTTGATTTCATGTACGGCTATTTGCCTCATCAATTTATATAAAATAAAAATGGTTTTTTTTTACTACTTTGTCCCATCAATTATTGTATTTTCTTTCACCTTTACCTTTTTCATCACACAAGTAATAAACTAAATAAATGATTCCATTCCAATCAAATAAATTAGAAAACAAACTTCAACTATAAATACACAGTGCAATCTTAAGTAATAAAACACCACATAAATAACATATAACATTAACTAGGTTTCTCAGATAATAGCCAATGTATCCAAACTTACAGTGTATTTAAAATAACAGAGTGATTAATTTTCTCAGGTATAGTATTGGACAGAAACAAGTAATACCAAACTTTATATCAAAGAACCTGGGATAATTATAAAGGGTTACTACGCACATACAACGTAATTAGGGTCCTAACCACATAAAACTAGACGATCACGTAAGTGGGTTTTGTATCATTTCTAAAATCTTCACGCATAAACTTCCTTTGAAATACGCAGTCTTGCAAGGATAAATTGCCAAAGATATTTAGATTGGATGTTCCAAGAGAAAATTGGGGCCTCCTGAATTCAACCATACTTAGTCTGGAATTTTAGGAGATTGGTAAAATATGCATTATTAATTTTTTTGTATTAATTATTCTTTGTTCGCTAATACAACTTTATAAACATATAATTTCACCTAAATTTATATTTCAAACAACTTCACATTACAACATTTATTTATTTATGTAATATATTTTATCATTCAGCTTACACATTTTTTTTAAATTTCGCTTACCAATCATTTCGGTCTATAGGAGACAGTTTTACGGGAAAAAGATACAATTCGACTAATTGTCAACTATAGATGGTGCCCTAATAATATCAATTTTTCATTGTCTCCTTTTCAAAAAACAACAACAACAAAACAAAAATTTGTCTTTTATGTTATACGTTCAAAGAGGGTAAGTTTCACATCTCTTATAAGTACTTCGAATCTACGACTCTTTGCTAAGGCTTAAACCAGCTAGTCGTCTGCATATGTTGCTTCAATTCTTCCCCAGAAATATATAATCAGGGAAAGGAAATACATGACCCAAAAAATTATTGCGGTATAGCAGTAGCAACCATAGGAAGGATATATTCGAGGATTATAAGAAACCTGCTCGAAGAAAATATTGAAGAAAAACAACCAGAAGAACAATCAGGATTTCGAGCTGGCAGACCAACCACCGATAATTTGTTCATACTTAAAATAACAATTTAAAAGAGGGTTCAACGAAACAGAGAAACACACATAGCTCTGACAGACCTGGAAAAAGCGTATGGCAGCGTTCCCATACCACAACTGTGGGTAGAAATGCAAACACTTATTATATATATAAAGAGCATCACTAATCCAAGCTACTCAGCGATACTATAAAGACAACAATGGCTAGGGGTAAAAATCGGAAATACACTCACGGAACCCTTTAGAACAACGAAAGGGTTAAGGCAAGACTGTTGCTTATATCCAACTCTGTTTAAGATATACTTAGATCAAGTCTTGAGAGGATGGGTCCGTAAATGTCAAAACATGGGCCTGTAAGTAGGAGACGAGATACTATACAGTCCATTTTTCTCACCGTCATTGTATATGGTGTGGAAGTCCAACAAGAGAAAAAAAAATCCGAAACGTGGTCATTTGAGAGAATATGAACATAGAGGGAGATATTGCAGGCGAAATTGAACAGAAACAACTGATTTGGTTTGATCATACAGAAAGGACCTCGGAAAATAGACGGTCCAGAAAAATCTTAGAGTGGGTGCCATCCGACAGAAGGAAAAGAGGAAGACCTAGAAGAAGCTGGAGGCACGACGTAGATGCATCTATGAGGGCAAGAGTTCTACCTGTTATGAAAGGAAAATTTGGAAACTGGGGACGGAGAGGCGGCGACAGCGGAAGAAATCCGTATATATATAGAAATCACTTGTAAATATTTTATACGTTCTTGTATATTATCAAATTTCATATGGAAATAATATGAAGCACCCTTTATTTCTAATACAAAATAAACTATAAGATTCGCTCTCAACTTAGGGTATACAGAATCACATTTAAAAAAATTCTAAATATCTTGCAAAAATTTTCCTGGACATTGAAGGTGCGCACGAGTCTATAAACCTTCATATATTAAAAAACAACAAAATAAAAGATATTTATAAAAGCACAATAAATAATTCTTAAAACAAGTATTCTGTCATTCACACCGATTGAACCCCTACGTAGAAGCAGTAGAACCATTACAGTTAAGGAGAGAATACACCTGCATGAAATTCATCCTATAATAAAAAATTAAGAATTCCGATCTATTGAATGAAATTTACAATTTACATATATCTGATTTAACATAAAAATATTGGCAAAAGAAAAACTCTCCATCACTGTGGGCTGCATATAGAGAAACATAAAACAACATTAAATTAATCCAACATTTATACCACTCACACCTGCATATGACTTTCTCAATCTTGATATTAATTTTCAAACTATTGTCTCCAGTTACAATGCTAGTCAATTGAGGAGCCATAACATTTTCCTACAAAATTTAAAACAGTGGCCACATTATACAAGAATATATACGGACGCATCTAAATCTTCCCACAGAACAGGGTGTGTGTGTATAATGCCTCAATATATCCGCTGAATTAAAAATTAAGTCATGAAATGTCTATTTTCTCAGCAGAAGCAACTGTTATTTACGAAGCAATAGAACACATAGCTCACTCAA
Source organism: Leptura quadrifasciata (assembly GCA_963675555.1). Lineage (NCBI taxonomy): Eukaryota > Metazoa > Arthropoda > Insecta > Coleoptera > Cerambycidae > Leptura > Leptura quadrifasciata. The sequence continues at coordinate 191,536,890 of OY776673.1, read as the reverse complement.
AAATTAGAAACCATTATACCTATTGTAATTTTCGATTCTTTGTCAATTTTAACAGTCATTCGCCAACATTCCATCGAATCCTATTATTAAGAATATAAAAAAACATTCGACAGTTTCTAACTGAGAGTCATATAGCTTGTATGTGAGTTAAAGCGCACTTTGGAATTCAGTTTAATGAAGAAGTCGACGCTATTGCTAAACAAAGTAATTTTTCGAGGTTAAGTCGTGAACGCCGGTAAACATCTATCAAAAACAATGTGGTCAAACATGTTGCATGAATTTGTTTTTACCGACACCACTAGATGCACTAAAATAAACCCTGAGATATCAAGTTTTAGGCCGGACGTGCGCTACTATTATTATTGACTTACTATTTTCTACGAATATTTCTTATTAAGTGTTGTGTGTGTTGTAAATTTAACATTCATCTTTTTACTGTTAAATACAAAATTATTTAGTTAAGTACATTGCGTAAATTTTGTCACTCCATGATACGAAAACGCTTAATAGGGGAAAATCCGTTCAGATAATGAACAAATATTGAGGTCTCTTTTTGCCCTTTCCAATATAATTTATGTTCGTTGAAAATTGTAAAAGCTTAAAGTGTACACGTTAGCACACAGCACAATGGCAAACAACACAACAATAGGCTTCAAGGCTTTTGTTACAAATTATTCCACTTTGTGGTTTTCAATATCTACTCTTCTCAACTGAAAGCTTGACGTAAAATTATACGCAAATTTATTTTTTGCTTTTAGTCATATTAATTTCTGTAAAGTATACGTTTTAGACAAATTTCTAAGAATGTTGCAGGTCGAGTTCGCGTCCCTTGATCGTTATTTATTATCAGGAAGTGAGCGTGACTCTAAAATAACTTTGTCGGCAGTCATTTGTTATGACAACAAGTCATTATACTCTTAATTTAAGATATTTTTATTCTGAATAATTACACTCGTCAGCTGCTAAGGTAGTGAATGTGGAACATAAATATATACATTTTAAGATGAGATAACGATAACTGATGCAAAGTAAAAGGAGTTACTTATATAATTTCTTTTTAAATATTTGAAGTATGGCAAGAATATTTAGTAACTTTATATTGAATGTCAAAACAAAAACAAATAACATCCTCTTCTGCGGGGCCTTTAGCTAAAATTAATAAAATAATGATGTTAGCAACTGGATTGAGTTATTTGTAGAATGTCAAATTTGGTCTTTCAATACTTTTAAAATTTATTGAAGAATAACCATAAACGTAATAAATATGACATTATTTCATAAACTGGTCCATAGGCGTTTTAAAAATTTACTAATATTTACCAAAAAATAATATACAGTGTGATGTTAACAACCCAAAGAGCCATATTAAAAAAATGGAGCTCGGTCCTTGAATTTTTCCAAAATCATATAAGCTATTATTAACCTAAAAGAGTATAATATGTATACCAATTTTATCTAAATACGTGCAGTCATTTAAAAAATATAGCGGGCTAAACTTCTGGTCAAAAACCATAAAACACCCCGTATCTCAAAAACGGTTTACATTCAACAGTAAGTATAGGGGTGTTTTGAACTCAGCTGAGTGTGCTCTAGCTTCCACTAGAGTATGTCCGTTTAAATCTGGGACATCCTGTATAACGGTGTGGATAATACTTAGTAACTGAATATGTATCTTATTTTATAAAATGAAGAAAACATATTGTTGGAAAATATTTTACCTCTCTCTGGATGGATGGATTTTAATGTGGTTTTTTGCATTCGATTCGTGAGAGCATCAGGAAATTTTGTGAACTAATCTGCTGAATAGCAAATGAAAAATTTCATATTTGCATTGTAAAAATTCATTGTTCAAAGTGCATTTAGAATAATTAATTTGCAACTCGGTAAAAATTGGTTGAAATGAGTCCAAATTTGTTACTCGGGGGTTTTCGGGGTCGCTGAACACGAATATCATGGCGGCAACTACCTCCGAGGTACCTCGAGCCCAGGGTGAATACTATCTACCTCATCTCCTGAAATTTCATGTGAATTTGTAATATATTTAGTTGAAACTCATTACTCGGGGGTTTTCGGGGTCGCTGAACACGAATATCACGGTTTCAACGACCTCCGAGGTACCTGGAGCTCAGAGTGGACCTCATCTCCTGGAAATTCTTGTGAATTTTTAATATACTTAGTTGAAATTCGTTACTCGGGGGTTTTCGGGGTCGCTGAACACGAATATCACGGCGGCAACAGCCTCCGATCTACCTGGAGCCCAAGGTGGACCTCATCTCCTGGAATTACCTTGAGTATAGCATCATTTTTATACGAATTTGCATATATTACTCAAAATTATTTATTTATATATTATAATGAAGATGTAGATTCAAACAATATTTTTCAAAAATAATATCTGAAAACTCCAATTGTGTTTGTAATGTTTTATTGTTTAAAAAAATAACACAAACTTATACAATGAAAAACATTTATTATTTAATTACCTATTGAAGTTTTCTTCTTCATTCTCTTCGTCTGCAAATCCAATTCCAACCGATAATTGTTCTTCTTCTAAATAATGTTCTACATTAGAACAATTGCAGCCAGCACAATTTTTGCAAGAAACATTGCAGATTATAATATTTAAATAAATAATTTAGAGTAACATATGCAAATTCGTTTAAAAATGATGCTATACTCAAGATAATTCAAGGAGATGAGGTAGATAGTGTCCACCCTGGGCTCCAGGTACCTCGGAGGTCGTTGCCGCCGTGATATTCGTGTTCAGCGACCCCGAAAATCCCCGAGTAATGAATTTCAACTAAGTATATTACAAATTTACAAGAAGTTCCAGGAGATGAGGTCCACCCTGGGCTCCAGGTACCTCGGAGAACGTTGCCGCAGTGATATTCGTGTTCAGCGACCCCGAAAACCTCCCGAGTAACGAATTTCAACTAAGTGGATTCATTTCAATCAATTTTTACCGAGTTGCAAATCAATTATTCTAAATGCACTTTGAACAATGCATTTTTACAATGCAAATATCCAATTTTTCATTTGCTATTCATCAGATTAGTTCACAAAATTTCCTGATGCAAATGCAAAAAACCGCATTAAAATCCGTCTTGCTGCGGAAAGTTCGGAGGTTGAGCCGTTTTTAGTGCTTTATTTCCTCGATTACTAATACAATCTGGTTAAAATACAACGGCTCCACTTTCAATGAAACATTGTTTTATATATGTAGTCTTGGTCTTATTTTGTCAATATTGACATTGTTGCAAATAGCAAATAACGTTTACGGTGGCCATATATACCCCATTATGCAGGATCATTCCTCATGTTCATGGTTTCTCACGTAAACGCAATAGTCCTGCAAATGTTCCGCATTTAAAATTTTTATCAAACACTTAATCACTCCAAATTGATAACTGATGATAAAGAGTGATGGCATCAAAATGCGCTGCAACAAAAATGTCACAAGCAAACGGTAAAAACTTCATGAAATGAGATGTACTTTCCCGGAGCATTTCTACAGAAATTTCGCAAAACATCATTAACTTTAACTGTAATTTCACTGACACCTCATCTGAGCGGCAGAAAACGTCTTTTACTGCCGCTAACGAAAGTATTTGTATAAAAACTGGCAGTATTTATTTTTAGGCCAATCAATAAAACCATCAAACACCGCAAACGCGCATGTATCTATGATTTTTTTGTATGTTGTTACTACTTCTGAGAGTAGTTTATACCCAAGTTTGCCTGTGCTACTCCTTCCGTGGTGCTGGAAAAACTGCGAAATTCTGGCACTAGTTGCAATTTTTTCGAAAAAATAACTTAAGGACGCGTTTTTCGGATATCTTCATTCTATATGTTTGTAAAATTTGCTACAATTTGAGCCCAACCTGAGCTCTCTAGGTCTATTGGTTGCAGAGATACAGCCAGTTAAAAATGGGACATTTTTTTCAAAAAGTGAAAATTTATCGGTAGGGTCAGGAGGGACAACGTTCTTTGGAGGTGGAGGTGGGTCGTAATATGATGTTGGGTCATCCACGTTCACGTCCTCGTCCTCCTCGTCGTGGACGTTGTTGCAACTTCGCCCTTGGCAAAGGAGCATAGGATAAGGCACTTGAGCCTTGCCTTCCTGCAAGTGCACGATACTAAGCACCCTTTCTTGCATTTGCAAGCCACCATTTTAAGCAGGGTCTGAGGAGCAGGCTCTGCATACATTGTGACGGGCATGACACTTTGTTCGTGGCCCATCCCCAGTCGCACTTGTTTTTTCGCAACCATTTTTTCACCTGGTGGTAGGTCCTCCAAGAATGATGTTTTGCAGCCTCTGTGGAAGGAGGAGTATCGCAGGGTATTCAGCGTTCCCTCATCTCCTTCGTAAAGGTTCATCAAGATCTTCTCGCAAGCATTTCCTACTTCTTCCTGGTTAGAGTTTGGATCAAGGAAAATGCTGGCGAGGTCTATCCAGTGGGGTTTTTTTTGAGGACGTTGCACCACTTCATCTTGCTTTGCCAGAAAAGGCCAGAGGTGGTGTCACATCCACTGATGGCATGCAGGAATAAAACCATCCTAGTGGTACCTGCATTTCTCCACATGTGAAGGAATTTGTAGGATATTGGGCCTACTCTAACCCACCTTTGCCGTCTTTCTGGAAGTACACGTTGGTCTGTCTAGAGCTTAAGCCGTTGAGGAGGTCCAGTAGGTCGACGTCCTTCACAGTGATCCAAAAAATTGCCCGAACGATGAGCTCTTGGAGAGAGCAGTCCTCACTATATCAGCATCAGCGTCTTCTTGAGATTGATGTACCTCGATACCCTGCCTCTCAAATTCAATACGCATCATGGTGATCAGTCGGCGTTTGTTAGGTTCATTTGAGAGCAGTTTTGCTTGGGGCACTTTGATGGGCGTTGACTCATCAAACAAAATGTCACTGCTGGAGAGAGAAGTAGAGCGTCGCAGGCGTTCAGCTGATTTAGTGCTCCTCATAGCTGCATATTGTGGGTCTCCATAAACATGATTTACTATTTTTTCGTTTTTGAGGAAACTATGAGGCCTAGAGGCACCATTTTGGAATCAAATTAAAGTTAATTCAATTCTCTACAAATTCCTTTCATGACTTTTCTCTAGGACCATTAGTTTAGCCGGTACGTGTCTTGGAAAATCACCCTACCGATTTTCACTTTTTAGAAAAAATTGTCCGTCTTTGACTGGCTGTATCTCCGCAAACAATGGACCTAGAGATCTCTGGTTGAGCTTAAATTGTAGCATTAGTTTGCTTTACAAAAGTATAGATACTCGAAAAACGCTTTCTTAAGGTACTTTTTTCGAAAAAACTGAGTGCCAAAGATTCGCAGTTTTTCGAGAACCACGGGAGTAGCACAGGTTTTTCAGAGTTGCAAACTTTGGTATAAACTACTCTCAGGGGTACTAACAACATATAAAAAAATCGTAGATACATGCGTGTTTGCGATGTTTGCCTTTTTTTGTGTCGATATTGACTGGCCTATTTATTCATATTTGAAGAACACATAGCATGTTATATATGAAAGTGATTTTTTTGTATCACGGGTGTTCTTGCTGGATGTCGAATCTCACTTTTATACCATATAAAACATAAACACACCATATATATAGTAGACAACCCCCAAATCCAAAGCCTATTCGGAAGGGGATTACACATTAAAAAGAACGCAAACAACATCCATTACCCTTCGACATTGCCAGTGTCGATGCCGAGGATTGAACCCACAGCAGAGCAGTCTCAAACCAAAGCGAATTTGCTTTAGCCAACTGAACTACCATGCCGGTAGCAATAACAATATATTATTTATTTTATAAAGAGAACCGGGCATACTGTTATCCGTCGTATAAGTGTCAAGTGTTTTGAAATTTGACTGCGTCTAGTCCTTTTATGCAAGTAGGTTCAAGGCCAGTTAACGTTCTTGAGATATACTTTGTTACAACTTGGCAATTTCCGTCATTTTTAGATCATCAAGAATATTTTACTTTTAAACTGTTAACTTTAAGAGAAAAGTACAAGCGTCAAGAAATCTTTACTTAAGTCGAATAACGAATTCAAGAATATGTTTCCAATTTTTATCAACTTTTAAAGCTTTCAGTAAAAGTATATGACATCCCGTATAACCACACGATACAGGTTTCTCTTTAGTTTTTTTTATACCAAGCTATACATATTTACATATTTGTGTCTGTCATATTCTTATTGGCACGATTTATTATTTTGCTTTTGAAAATTAATCCGGTCCAATTAATTAAAATATAATTTTGACACGTTTAACGAGCGCAGAAATATTTATATTTGATTTTAATCAAAATATCTTTCCACTGAATAACTTACTGACCGATCATTAATTAAATTGTTAATTATTTGAGAGTGCCAGTAAGTTATTAAACTGATTAAAATTTAAAGATGATCTATTAATCAATTAATTTGTTTTGTCCAAGCACGCCTCTAGCTTCAGCTATTAATAAAAACTACTTATACCTGTACAGATATAAGCTATAAATATACGCGCAAACCAGATATTCACACATACTGTTTATTTTTAAATGGGATTTATTTCCGGTTCATTTACTGCAACTTAAATTAACAATGTCCACACCCTATATTAGGTTCCGTTTGAATAAAAATCTGATTTGGTAGTCAAATTACTAGGACTATTTGTTAGATTAGATACTTATCATTTCCGCTTTCAGTTCATAGTAGACAATAGGTTGTTTGCACTTATCTGCCAAGGATTGGACTTTACAAGGTGGGTCAATTTATTGTGCCATGCAATTTTCTTTAACACGTTTCCTTTTCCAATTGTACAGTTGGTATGTAAATATACAGAAGTCAAAATAATGCCCCAAATTAATAAATAGGTGGACAGATAAACACATGTATACATATTTAATTATATACAAAAGGGTAATAACAACAATAATAATACATCACATAGAGTTATAACAGATATTCATACAGACTTGTCTATAGCAAACATTATTAGACTTCGAATTTACTGTTACGTGTTTACAATCTCCAGGAAACACCCTGAACGTAGGTTCAATAAATTGCAGCAAAAATCTTCACAAACCACTGATTTATTAATCACCTAAAATTACAATAATTAATATTTAAAAATAACACAACTAATTATACTTTAATCTAACATAAATTCACTACTTTCAATCTCAACTTGATACTTATCTTATCACTTGCTTATCTAATATAAAATTGTCCCTCGTGCGTTTGGATCCACTCTATACATACCTGCGTCGAACGTTCTAGAATGTTCCAGTGAATCGTTCGAGATCTTTCCAGTCCTTCTAGTCTTTTCTATGAGGCAGTGACGTAGGCGTGCACAAAACACTGCTCCCTCCTTAAGCATGTATATCCTGGTCAGGCAATTCAGAGTCCCCAGCATACTTCGCCAATCTGACCAAGTGCACTATTTTCATCTTAGACTTCTTACTTCATTGAATCCGATAAACAACATCATTAATCCAAAGTGCCTCTGGCACCCGGCTTCTGGGTATCACCAGCCGCATGGTAATTTCCCTCCCATCCGGGCTCTCCCATGCCCTACGTAATATTCCATCTTCAAACCTTAGGAAATACCATTGCGATCACAAAACCTTCGGTCCAAGACTTCTTCTAGAAGCGTCCTTCCATTCAAGGCGGATTCCTTTTTCTTTTGCCTTCAGTTGTGGTCCAATCTCGTCGTCATTCAGTTGTTCCTTCGTTACAACTTCTTTTGTCCAGTCCTTCGGAACCTCAATCTTAACCACCTTCATTTCTGCTACATCCTGCTGTGTTTTTACATCATCCGCATTCACTTCCTTAGGGTGCCTCTGACGACAGAACCTCTTGATATGCCTCAATCTGCCACAATTATAACAGCGGACTCCTTTTGTAAGTCTGTCACTGCTTCGTTGCTTCTTAGACTCCTGTTTTGGTGATTGCGGTCCCTGTTTCGGCTCCGGGCGCGAACTCAATTCGTTCAGTACTTGTGCAACCATTTTCTGTATGCCCTTTGGCATAGCCATCACCTTCATCCCTTCGGAGCTGATTTCCTCTTTCCTTGTAGCGTTTACTAAGGTTCCATTGTCGACAATCTCACATCATATGTCCTGATTTGCTGCAACGGTAACATCGGATACCTGCACTAGGATTTACACCTCCTTGTCGATTCTCCTATTTCTCTGGGAAACCTGTCTTAGTCATTAATTGAATAAACTTCTTATGTATATCCTCTGTGCGATGACGAATCCATATAGGCGGCCTCAACCTCAAGTGCGTGGATCCATCGCTACTACTCTTATGCCGAGATAGCCTAAGGACCCGCTTGATCTCCTCGTCTTTTACGCCATCAATAAACGCGCCAACTGCCAATTGCTCCTGGAACTGCCTTGGTGCATTCGGGTAAGCCAAGTGTGCCAGTCTCTCTACTGCAGCCTCAATTTCTCGTAAGCTCTCCCCAACTTTTTGTATACGTAATTTCAGCTGAATCCGATATAGTTGAGCAAAGTGTTGGTCTCCATATCTTAGATATAATGCAGCTTCTAAAACTTTAAAATTTTGTTGCTGCGCCACTGGAATCATGCGAAGCACTTCTGATGCTTGGTCCCTTAATGCTAAAACTAATTATTCCAGTTACGAGCACAAGCAGCTGCCTCAAATTGTCTTTTATAGGTTGACCATGTTGAAAGTTTGTCCATCAAAGGAGGGAGATTGTAATCGAGGACCTGATAATATGATTATCTGGCCTCAGTTTTCTTTCAACTGTCATTTAAGTCGGTCCATTTCTCCCTCAACTACCCGGAATTTTCCTTCAATATCGTTCATTTTTCCTTCGACATCAGTAACTGTTTTTTTGACTTCGCTTACTTCTTCTTCGACTGTACCAACTTTTTGTTCAACCTTATCTACTTTCTCTTCAACGTCATTAACTTTAGTGTTTATAATTCCTATATCCTAAATAATTTTATTTTTGATTCCATCAGTGGCTGACGGTACCTTGTTGCACCTGTATATTTTTTCCCAATTCCTCCTTTTCTTCTTAACGTCGTTTCTCTTGTTGTTCTTTTCTTCCTGACGTCGTCTTTCTTGTTCTTCCTTTTCGTCTTGACGTCGTTTTTCTTGTTCTTCTTTCTGGTCTAGCATCATTTTTCTGAATTCCGCGAACATGTCTTGCATTTGCTTTTCGGCAGCCATGCTTCTTGTTTCTATTCAAGAAATTCTTAACACAGCACTAACAAGTCTTCCTTAAAGTCTGAATTAGGTATAATTCAAATATTTCCACAAATTCCAAAATAGAATGTTCTGGAAGTTTCTCGAAACGTCACAAATATGTCTAACTTGATGTCTATATCATTTCCCAGTTGACAGAATTTAGCTAACTGCACTAGTTTCCAAATAGGAGGTTCTAGAAATTTCCCCAAAATGTCACAAATAAGTCTTGTCTAATGTCTATATCACTTTCCAGTTCAAAGCACTTCAATATCTCCAGTAGTTTCCGAATAGAACACTATAGAACTTTCTAGAATTTTTCAAAAATTCTGCAATTCCGCTTCTGACATCAGTTGTTACGTGTTTACAGTCTTCAGTAAACACCCTGTACGTAGATTCAATAAATTGCAACAAAAATCTTCACAAACCACTGATATATTAATTCACTACTTTAAATCACAACTTGATACTGTATGACTGATGATCGACAGGTGAGCGCACTTGCCTCTCACCCAAAAGTTCCGGATTCGATCCTCGGTCATGGCAGTGGAAAATAATGTGAGAGGGATTTTTCCACTATACACGGATATTGGGTGTGTGTCCCACACAAGACTCTTCTAGAGCCTTCCGGGCTAAAGGGGGTCATCATTACCTGTGGTGTATTTATTTATTTATTATTTATTTCATCTTATCATTTGCTTGTCTAATATAAAACTGTCCCTCGTGCGTTTGGATCCACTCAATATACACTTGCGTCGAATGTACTCGATTATTCTAGAATGTCCCAGTTGTCTTTTTTAATTCTTGTACTTTTTGTTGTAGTTTTTTATACAGCTTAATACTTACATATCGCGGACTTCTTTTGTAAATCGACAGCGTGTGAACTGGTATTGATCTCATTTTTGTTCCTAGTTTCATAGACATGATTATAATGGTTATATAAAAATTCATGCAAATTATTTATTTCATCTTATCACTTGCTTGTCTAATATAAAACTGTCCCTCGTGCGTTTGGATCCACTTAATATACACTTGCGTTGAATGTACTCGATTATTCTAGAATGTCCCAGTTGTCTTATTTAATTCTTGTACTTTTTGTGGTAGTTTATTATACAGCTTAATACCTACAGATCGCGGACTTCTTTTGTAAATAGACAGCGTGTGAACTGGTATTGATAACTCATTTTTGTTCCTAGTTTCATAGACATGATAATAATGGTTACATAAAAATGCAAGCAAATTCAACTTTGCAAATGTAATAATTTCATAAATATATATGTTCGGTATTGTTAGAATAAGTAACTCCCTGAAAACATTCGTACACGATACAGTTTTATTTAATCCTCGTATTTTTCTGTCTGTCATCTTTTGAAATTTGAATATTCTTTCAATGAAATGCGATGAACCCCAAAATAAAATGCCTTATTTCGCCCGGGAATAAAATTGAGCATAGTAATTGTATTTCCAAATTTCTGCCTTAAATTTACTGGTAAGTTTGTGAAATATCGGTTAAATGAATATTTTATCTACGTAACATTCTATGTAATCATCAATTTCAATTTTTTTAATAGAATTCTCTTTGCTTTTGTTCCCCAAATCTTCATTTATGATTGACCAAGCTGCTTTCGATTTGTTACCAGCCCGATTATAAAACTGATCATTACATAGACGATTAGCTGCGGAGACTACTTTCTTATAAATTTTTTTTATAAGTTTTATAATAGCTCGTGTGTTCTGGATTTCCAAATTTTCTTATACTTTTAGCTAATATTTTTAATGTTTTTGATGAATTAATAATTCCTTGGGTAACCCATACCTTCTTGTTTTTAGTTATATTAGATTCTTTAAAGGGAAAACAAATATCAACATAATAAGAAAGTACACGAACTAAACTGAAAGAAACAGATGCCAAAAAAAGAGGAAAATTAAAGAGTCCGCAATAATATTATTAAATATTATTGCGGAGATTAACGTAGATACGCATTTATCCTCATTTAATAATATTATTGAGGATTGTTCTACAGATTTTGCACGACAAGGTTATCAATGTTTAAAGAAGAATATCAACAATAATTCTGTGTATGTAGCACCTGACTATGGATATGACGTAAACAATACTTAAAGCTTTGTATTTAACATACACAGTATATATGAACAAGATTATGTCAACTCCTCATCAAGTGAACCAAATAGACATTACACTTAACGGAAATTCTCTTGAAGTGGTGGATCAGTTCAATTACTTAGGCAACGTTGTTAATGACAAAGCAAACATGGACAGCGAGATTCGCAATAGAATTAACGCTGCATCTAGAGCACTCTGGGGACTTAGAGAGAGAGTATTTGACAACCACGACCTTGCTTTGTCAACGAAAATGGCTGTCTACAGAGCAGTTGTCATTCCAACACTGCTATATGGATGTGAAAGCTGGGTCACTTACCGTCGTCATGTGAAAGAATTAGAACGTTTTCAGCAAAGACACCTCAGAAGTATGATGAAAATCCGTTGGTTCCATCACATATCATACATGGAAGTACTCAGGAGAGCAAACAGCCTTCCAATTGAGGTGCTTATTTCAAGAGCACGCCTAAGATGGGCAGGTCACGTTCATCGTATGCATGATAACCGCCTTCCTAAATGTACACTTTATGGTGAATAGCTAAGCGGTAGAAGAAGGCGTGGCGGTCAACGAAAGAGGTTCAAAGACGCTCTCCATGAAAATCTAAAATCCTACGAGCAATGGGAACAACTTGCAGCGGACAGAACCGAATGGCGAGGGGTTGTGGCCAGCTATCAAGGGAATGTAGCTGCAAGAAGGCCGAATCCAAGACCTAACCAGGTCTATGTTTGTCCTGACTGCGGTCGACATGTGCTCTCCCGAATTGGCCTCTATAGCCATAGTCGTGTGCACCGTAGATGAATGGGAATTACAATAGACTACACCTTTTACTTGTTTTTTATTGTACACAATCTATCGACTGTAACATTTTTATACTCGGACTCGAGTAACGGCTAATAAAAATAAAATATAAGAACTGTCTTTATAACTTTGAAAAGGGAAACAGATTTGGTTTCCGAAACGTCAAATAAATACTTTATGATTATTTTCGTTATAATTTGTAATAGTTGGAAAAAATAGCCTCTGACTGATCCTTTGACCTAAACGCCACAGGCGTAGAGGTTATTTTTTCCAATATACTGATTAATTTCATTATTTTTGAATTTGTGTTCAGAACATATATTACTATATAGTAGAAAAACTCATAAAAAGAATAAATTCATTTGCTGAATTTTAATTTAAAAGTAGAATTCTTTAACAACTGTATTTACTCTCATGTTCCTATAAGTTATTTTAAGAAAAAATATATATTCTATTCTATTCTACCGTTCCAATAGTTGTTACTACCGTTTTTGTTTTCTTAGTAATCACTCTTCTTGGTTCATCCACATGATCTTCTGCATCTACTGGATCTTCAAGAATTTGATTTGGCGAATGATATCCATTTTTAAAATCTGAAAGAAAAACTGACAATTATTCCGTATTTTTATTAATTAGAAAAAGTCGTTTTGTTATTTTATTACTATACTCTCGATTATAATGATTTTTCCGGAAATGTTTGCAGGCGGAAATTTACCACAATCTTGATTCACTTCCTCGATCCTTTTACTTATTGCCACATCTAACGACACACTAATAATATTTTTCAGCGGCACAATCACCAAATTGTGAATTCAGAGTTACGACCGATGTGAAAATCAAATTAGAAATTAGAATAGCATCATTAACAAATGCAAAAATATTTTTATGCGAACATAGAGGCTTACGAAACCTTCAAATTATTAAGAAATAAAATAAAGAACGACATCGCGACAGCACGAAGCGAAAAGTTCACGGACATGGAGAAAAATATTTTGTCTAACCCAAACACCTCCTGGTCCTATATTAATAATATCAAAAACATTACAGTTATCCCTAATGTTATGAATCATAGCGGAACCACCATGACTGATCCACAACAAATTGTAAACACATTTGCATCATTTTTTGAAACCGCTTATATATTCCCGCAATTTAACCAGCCAAATGATGAACCAGCATCTAGTGCTTTTATTTTTACGATCCAGCATTTTACAGAAGCAGATACCTTAAAAGCTCTCAAAAAATGAAACCTAAACTTACTACTGGTCCAGACGACATTCCTGCATTCTTAGTAAAAGATTGTGCAACTACACTTCAACTTCCTTTGTCTATCATATTTAACCTATCAATCAAAAGTTCCACATTTCCAGACGTATGGAGGACTTCTAAAATTTGTCCGGTCTACAAAGAGAATGAGAAATAAGAAGTCAGTTATTACAGACCTATCGTAATTTCATGTAATTTTAGTAAGGCATTCGAAATATCACTTCATGGATCTATATTTTTTTCGAGTTAAATCACAAGTATGTATTAATCAAAACGGATTTATGCCAGGCAGTTCTGCTTCCACCAATCTATTTTATTTAACGCTGAAGTGCTAGATATGGAAGGATATAGCCTAGTATACTTTAACTTGGCGTGTGTATGTATGAGTTAATATTTTCGTACGATTTCATTTTCTCTTGTACACAAAGATCCAGAAATATTGTCCACGTAGACAATGTTTCTAGATTATTGCTTTAACTTTGTATACAATATGGGAGAAAATGAAATCGTACGGAAATATTAACTCATACATACACATGCCAAGTTAAAGTATACTAGACTTCTAAGTTGATGTTGTATACACAGAGCGTTTGATCATCTCAACCATGACATATTGCTTAAAAAACTAAGTTTCTTTGGTTTTGCTCCCAGTTTGATTGATTCTTTAAATTCACATCTAATTTAAAGGCATCAATTTACCCTCCAACGTAATTTACTTTTTAATATATTTGTAAACGATATCGTCGTTTACTAGTATTAATAGGGAGGACGACACCACGAGATTACAAAATGGCTTAGTTAATCTTCACACATGGTGTGACAAAAACGAGTTACCCCTAAATATAGACAAATGCTACACTATGACTTTTAGAAGGAAACATAATATTTCATTAGATGAATATATTATCAATAATACGAAAATATAGAGGTGCGACAAACTGAAAGACCTTGGCGCTACTTTTGACACTAAACTTTTAACATTTAATGATCATATCTCTAAAATAACTCCTAGTACAGTAGTTTTCATTATAAGTGGTTCTAAGAGTTTTGAGAACTCCAACACCTTATTTATCTTATTTAATGCCTTTGTAAGATCTAAATTGGAATACGTCTGTCATCTAGAATCCCGCTTACCTAATACACAAAATATATATCGGCTCAGTAGCTCAACGCTTACGTGTTAGAGGAGGTTTAATGGTGTTTTTCATGTGTTACCGAATTTGTGACAGTGGACTAGACGAGGTTGTGCGAGAGACAACACGGCTAGTTGCTGTACCACTTCTGAGTTCGAGTCTCAGCTACGACAGATGGCAATGTCGTAGGGAATGGTCGTTGTATAATTGTCAATGTGTATGTGTTCCTGCTTGAGTGGTGGAATAGCTAATGCTAAACTCCACCAGGACGTTAATCTAACTAAGACGTTAAAAAACAACATTGTGAAAGTACTCAAAGGTACTTTCTAAAATATTTGTATTTTCGAGAAGAAGGTATTTATCTTCCTAGGGGTTTTCCTCACGAAGAATTGCTCTCCAAATTTTATGTATGTGACTTGAATACTCGTAGAATATTTAATTCCTCGGTATTTTTATACAAACTTATTAATTTTAAATTTAATTCTCCACAAATTTTTCCATCATAGCTATAATGTATTTTTTTGTTTTCAATAGTTTGTGATAAAATACAGAATGTCCAAAATATTTTACATAACAAAATTTGATTGAAAATTACAGCTTTGAATGCCTACCATTTTAAAGTGCTTGTCACCGAAAAATTTCTTTGCAGCGCCATCTACATTTTAACATATTAAAAAACGATTTGTATCCAGACCTGAAGCCATTTACACATTCTAGCAATTGGTTTTTGCAGAACCCAAATATCTATGTTATTTTCCGATATATTACGCCTGGTAGATTTTATTGGTGAACCCTATACTGAGTGATTCGGTTTGGTATCCGCACCCCTATATCTTTTTTATTTCGCCAATAAACTACAACATAACACGCTTGTCGTTCTGTCAAGCTCTATCAAATGACGCCTTTGAATCATATCTGTGATCACATATGCCAAAATAGCGATAGTCAACTTTTTTTTTTCAAATGGTATATAATATACCATTTTTGCCGATTATTGTAGAGATTTGATTTCTACATGCAACTGTGTAAAAAAAGTATACACTTCCATAAGAAAAATTTCGAGAAAATTAATAAAATATGAGAAAACTACATTCAAAGGTTTTGTTTCTGAATAAACATAGTTATTAATTTTCTCGAAATTTTTCTTATGGAAGTGTATACTTTTTTACAGAGTTGCATGCAAAAATAAAAACTACAATAATCTGCAAAAAAAAGTTGACTATCGCTATTTTGGCATATGTGATCATGTGAACGATCCATCTTTTCGCGTCTGAAGGACTTTTATTATATTTTCCAAAAATGAATATTAAACGTTCACAAAGAAGGGTTCAAAACGACTGTTTCAAACGGAGAATAATACAAAATCTATACTTACTGTTCGTTTATGCTTAACTGCTTCACTGATGGTACCAATTGGACGTCGTAACACTAAAAATCTAACACAGTAAATACTAACACTTTCTTAAATTTAAACCCGAAAAGGAATTTTGAAAACACAAGAAGAAGACAATATAAAGTTCAAAAAATGTATATTAAATCTCTTTAAAAAATCATGTCTTACAAAAACGTTCAAGAAAAATGTATTGACAAACTGTAGTCTGGCCCGTGTACAATACATAGTGAGGAACGGACCGACTCATAATGTACCAACTACCATCCAATGTGCGGTTTATAACTAACGATTACACAAAAAGATTCAAGAAAAGTTCAATGTTTATAAATTTTTGGTGGGCTTTTGCTTGCCTGTCTACTTACGTATTATCAGTTCAATAATAATTTGGTTCGCTCCTCGGAACTTAAAAATGCTTGAATCGCAACGACTTTGAATTATTTTGTGGCAATTATATACTCATACGCTCAGGCAAGGCGGTCCCATGCATGTCTGAATACATGGTAAAGATACTTTTCTGACACCGAATCACTGAGGATCCGGTTTAGGACAAATCCCGTTAAAATCCTTCGTTTTCCCGTCAAAATCGTTTGCTATAAAATGAATGGTCACCCTTGTCGCTAAAGACTACTTTTGCTAAAACTCTCGAAATACTAGACTAGAGACTGGATTAATTTGTCCTCATATTTAACACAACGCATGAGTTGTAGTGCTGCACAACGTGGATTCGTAAAAGAATTTTGAAATTTCCGAAATTCGATTTTTGTTACACTTTCTAAATTTTGGTGGTCGGGGCGACATTACGTCCCTGGCCAGCGACATTTACTACACTTTCTAAAATTACACTCTTCGATGAGTTTTCAATATTTTGGCATAAAAAACTCTCCGTAGAGCGAAAATGTGATTGAATGTATAAAAACCTCTTCTAACGTGAAGCACGCTTTTCCTGCGAAAAGTCGAATTTTGTTACAGTTTCGAAAAGTTTATCGAAGGTTTTGACGTGTTCTTTAACAATCACAGAGATGATTCAAGAACGTCATTTGATAGAGCTTGACAGGCGATTTACAAATTAATATAATTCGTTGCAATTTATTGTTGAAATAAAAAAGATACAGGGGCACAAATACCAAACTGAATCGCCCGGTATATAACGTCGTAATTGATGTAATCATATTTTTAATTATAGAACTAAATTGAATAGTAGGAGAAACTGTTATAAAAATAAATAACATGAATAACACTACTATTTTTCCTCCTAGTAAATAGTGCCAATTTACTATGTATGTCATATTTATTATTAATTTATATGACCTTTTCGCTATCGTAGCGTTAAGAAAGAAGATAATTTTAATCAATTATTGAATGTATTTTTAATTGAACCGTTACATAATTGCGCAACGGGCCATGTAAACTTAATCCACCAAACTAATTACATCTATTGTGAGAAGTTTTAATAATAATAATAAATTATATTAACTCGAACTGACTCAAGTCAATTGTTTGGGTACTGTCAAGTCAAGTAGGCGAATTTATTTGCTGTTGGAATTAGATGAATCACCGAGTAGATGTCGCCTTATTTGGAACGCAATCGGGTTTTAATGTTGGACAATTAAAAATTATATAATTTTTGACTTGGAGAGAGTAAGTAAAAGTAAACAAATAGCGAATAAAATTATATGCGGGGCTGGAATTAGCCATTGGTATCGTTTAATTTAAACAATAAAAAGTAGATTTATCAATAGTTCTATTTGTATATTTCCGTCTTTGCGTTCAGTTTTGAAATTCTCAACATATTTCGTCATATTTTTCTTATTACAGGGACTAAAAGAATCTTGTTTATAACATTTTATTTGTCTGTCCTCACTTAACTTGGAAGCGGCTTAATTTAGTAATATTTTCAAAGTTATAGGTTATTAAAACCAGTATAAAGGTCACCGTCTTCTTCTTCTTATTCATAATATCTTAACAAACCTTTGTGAGACATTAGAAAGTTTTTGAACACTAATACTATACTTCCGTAACCGCTATCGAAGAAAGGAGAATAGCGTTCACCTTATTCTAATTGCGTGTCACCTTATTTCGCTGCGGATAAGGACGCTAGGTTACCCACCTTAAATGGACCATAACGCTTCTGATTGTTCGGAAATCCTAGTATATTAATTTTAGGTTTGTGATAGTTATGAGGTGGTCGCACTGGTCACGTAGTTTTGTTCTTGCTAATGGATCTTTGATGTTGAGAGTCAAAGTCAAACCTGTCATACTTAGTAGATTTCAAGAAAGGGGATTTCGAGGAGGATTTCGTATTAATAAAGCCTGTATCAGCGCATCAAATTATGGTTGTTTGTATTGTTCAAAAATGTGTTATATACACAGCCTATTTTACTGTTAATTGTCATTTTACCCACTAAATCTGTCAAATAGTGTCCACCGTTCGGAGTTCGTGCAAAAGCCCTTATACAACAACCCCCTTATTTTATTGACTGTATTTGGTCACGTAACATTTAAGGTTAACGCGAGTGGTATTAAAGGAATTGGCAAAAACTCAATAATATATTTGTTAACCTTCCTTTGTTATGGCCATTCTTAGCGGTGTTAAGCACTTTCTCGATTTCTTCTAACGTGACGTGAATATCAATTCTTGATAGAGTATCCGAATTTGTTTTAGTTTACCTTTTTTGTATTCTATATTGAAATCAAAGTTCTGTAATTGTCTGTGCTTCCTGATGATTTTAGAGTTTTGTGGATCTGCTAACAAATATAACCATTTAAACAGTACCGTGAATTATCTATCGTACAGATCAGACCTGAAATACTGGGTAGACTAAACTAAACTTAAGCGTTCCTTCTCTACTGTACAGTATTTTCCATTACAAAACATTACAAAATGACTAATAACTATATTTGACTAATATACAGCGTGTCCCACGACGAACTGCGGCGATCGATATCTCGAAAAGTAGACATCGGAATATTTTGAAAATTTGGTAGTAAACTAATGTCGAGGGGGGCAACTCGGCTAAAATATTTTCAAGATGGTGGCACTTCCGGTTATACCGGAAGTCGATACCAACTTGCTTATTTTAAATCGGACACCCTATATGATATTACATTTTTGGATTGTACGCAAAATTCTAGGCCGATTTTGTGTATCATGTCCTATACCTAGGTCTCTCCGTTTTTGAGATATTTCAATTTTTATGTCAAAAATGACGTTTGCGGGCCCTAAAAGAATTATCAATTTTTCCTATAAGGAAGCCTGCAACAGTTCATAAAATAATTAAACAAATGTAACTTAGATACAAAAGGTTCTTACATAAAATACTAACAGTATAACTAATTATACTCAGGAAAATATTTTACTTTAATAAGTGTTCAAAGTGTGCACCCTGGACTTCCAAACATTTTTCGCACCTCTTGATTAGTTCGTCATGGGTGGCCGCTCTAATAGAACCTGGAGATAATTTTTCAAAAGCATTCCTTACTCTTGCCTGACAATCTTCCATTGTTGTGACTGGATTAAAATAAACCATACCTCTTATTGTTCCCCATATAAAATAGTCTAAGACAGACAGATCAGGAAAACGGGGAGGCCACAGAAAAGGTCCATTGTTAGCAATCCACATCGTAAAAAGTTTCTTCCAAGAAGTTGTTAACTACGAAGCTGCTGTGTGGTGGCGCGCCATCGTGTTGGTAAAATATTTGCCTATGTTCAGCTAGCGGTAAATTGTTCAAATATTCATTATCTAAATCTTGTAATATATTCAAATATCTTTCACCTAAAAAAAAGTTGATACGTAATTTGAAAAGCAGAAACTATTTAAGTATTAATTCATTACCATTTAAGTTTTCTTCATAAAAATTAAGTTTTACGACTCCACCATTTCTCACAGCACAGTACACATTAAATTGCCAGGTTTCTTGATAATTTCGCAATCTCACGGCATGGGGATTTGAATCACACCAAAAGTGGAAATTATGTCTCTTGAAAAGTCCATTTTTCGTAAATTTTGCCTCGTCAGTCCAAATTATGTTGTCCAAAAATCGAAAGTCGCCTTGTAACATTGTTAAAATAAATCCGCAAAAGTGAACTCTTCTGGTCAAATCGGTGTCCTTTAGGTGTTGAACCATAGAAATGGAATAGGGATGGAATTTGTGTTTCAAAAGAATTCTATGAATAGAGTTCTTGGAGATTCCTGTTTGTAAGGCCACTTGTCTTAAGGATGTCATAGGATATGCCGCAAAATATCCCAAAATAGCAATTTCGATATTTTCATCATCGACAATTGGTTTTATTTTATGAACTGTTGCCTTAACGGTGCCAACATTTTTGAAATTCTCCATCATTCGTTTAATACTGTTCGGAGACGGTTTTTGTTTATCTGGATATCTATTAGCAAATATTTTACACGTTCTTGATAAAACTTTGTTACATTCTCCATAAATTATAAACAAATTTAAGTAATCCTCGTGCGTATAATTTAAGCGCCCCGGCATGATAATTAATACTTGTCAATTGGTAAGTGACAGCTACATACATTTGTTTAGCACTCAACGCCGTCATAGCCAACTAAGAGTAATTTAACTTAATATCCATAACAAAATACCCATATAGAAATATTGAATTGGGAATATCTCGAAAACTAAAAATTTTCGGAATAGACATCCATATACAAACTTACGCTTATTTTTAATGGCGAATAAGATAAGATTATAAAAATTGGGGGTGTCCATTTGAAAAAATTGATTTTTAACAGTTTTCTCAATTTCATCTCTATTCTTATTTTTTCAACACTCTGTATTAATACTTATCAAAATATTATAAAAACTCTATTAAAGTAGGTCTTTTTCAACAAAGAATCGAACCCAAATTAGATAATAAAGGCTTCCTTATAGGAAAAATTGATAATTCTTTTAGGGCCCGCAAACGTCATTTTTGACATAAAAATTGAAATATCTCAAAAACGGAGAGACCTAGGTATAGGACATGATACACAAAATCGGCCTAAAATTTTGCGTACAATCCAAAAATGTAATAATATATAGAGTGTCCCATTTAAAATAAGCAAGTTGGTATCGACTTCCGGTATAACCGGAAGTGACACCATCTTGAAAATATTTTAGCCGAGTTGCCCCCATCGACATTAGTTTACTACCAAATTTTCAAAATTTTCCAATGTCTACTTTTTGAGATATCGATCGCCGCTGTTCGTCGTGGGACACCCTGTATACATATATATCGAAAGAGCTCGCAAGCACTCCAAAAACTCCCAAGCACTTTAGGGTTCATGAGCACTTTTCAAATACTTTGAAATTGTGAAATAAATAGCTAGAAATTGTTGAGTCTCTCAATTATGTCATCCAAACTAAGGAGATTGCCAGAATTGGAGCTTATGGATGAATAAAAACACAAATACCTTAGTTAGTTACCGACGGTTTATTATTATGTTCTTCAGGGTTATCACCACAAAAATTTGTTCAAGTAGGCACGCAATAAAATAAATAAAACCTATGACACATTATGATATAACATTACAGACTTTATTTATTTAATTGCCTTTATAGTAAGTTGAACCCCGGAGAAAGTAAAGACATGGGATTAACCAAAATGTCACTAAATGACTAAGTAGTTTTTTTTAAATTCTGCTGCTCCAATTCAAGCAATCTTCTCAGTGTAATACAATAGAGGATTAGTGCTTCCAGATCTGGACTTATATTTTCGTGAGTACAACTCAACTTGATAGTTTGTCGTCTGTTGTACATGACATCTTTATGAGCAAAGAACAATCACAGTAACGCAACATGTCAAGTATCAACCAGATCATAGTTGATATATGCTCTAGGTACTGTTGTTTGCGGAATAAGTTTCGACTTTCACAAGGTTAATATGTTAAGTTATCATGCGCGATCTGTTAATTTTACCTCCAGAAGAAACAGCATTCAGCTGTCGGCAAAACGTCGAGTTTTACTTCAAAATGATAATCCAGATCTGGAAGCATTAATTCTTGAAATTTTTTAAATGTGCTTAGTGCTCGTAAATTTCGAGCACTTTTTCAGTGTTCTTAGTAATCGCGAACACTTTTCGACACAGCTCTAAATAGCCATGAAACCAAAACTTTTTTTTTATGGGAAACAAAATTGTTTATGAAGAAAAATATCTTCAAACATTTGGCCAACTTCAAAGCGATTATAAAACACCTTTATCGAGTAAGAACATTTTTATAAGGATATTATGTATTCCTAATATGGATGCATATTGTTGAAATTACGTCAGCTTCCCATATTCAAGTCATTCTTGACTTTAAATCCAAAATGGAACCTTGTCTGATGACAACAATAAGAGTTATCTTTTTATGTAAAAAAATAGTTGGCCATAGCTTTAGATTTAAATGCCTATTAATTTAAACTGAGCTGTACAATAACAATTCATTTAACTGTACGTAATTATTTTTACGCATAATTAAATTAACACTATGAATATAATCAATCATATAAACACTAGCTGGATGTACCTAGACAAAATAAATTACGTCCGCTTTTCAGTTCATTATTTAATTTAAATAGCGTACTTTGAATACAAACTTTATAGTCAATGATCCTCTTTGACATAATCTTCAGCGACATCAAATACACTATATTTGTATTGAGGTTCTTAACATAAACGTCGCATAAAGAATTATTCTGAAGATTTTGAGTGGAAATAATTCCTCTATTAGTCCTTTGTCCTGGAAGCCTGAAGGGAGAATTTGAATCTTTGCTGTGGCACTACCTCTGGTGTAGGTTTCAAAAAAATAAAACTGAAAAAATTGTAATGCTGCTGACGCGTATTTTCACATATGCCGCGCCAAAATCAGGAAAAGTTTTAGTCAAAACTAGTTGGCTAAAATCACAAAGATATTTTATGTTTTTTACCCCTTGCGGCAGATGCTTGGATATTTAAAGCTTATTAAAACCGAATCAGCTTCTAGCTTCAGATGATGTTTCACAAATATTTTCGTGAATGTAAAAAAAGTTGTCGAGATATATAGCTCAGTTGATTGTACAGTTTGTAACGGCTAAATTTGCACTAATAGTTGCCCTATCGAAAGTATTAACAAGATTAAGGATATCGATAAATCTCTGCTAAAGGAATAAGCTTGTATTACATTTAAATAAAACCATATGAATAAGATTTATGAATTTAAAATAAAAACACATTTACGGTAGATTTATTATCAATAGCTTCTTAGAGCTTTAATAACTACACATATAATTTAATAATCACATATACAAATTTTAAGCAACATACACAATTCGTATACTTTGGCCGGTCTTCGTGATACTAGATTACTTTGAATCCACCATTTAAAATTTTTAAATTTAATTCAATTTCGGAATCAGTGATCTCAAAAAAAACTAATCTTATAAATTTCATAAGTTTCTAACCTCAATTTTTCAAACGCAGCTGTCAGATAAAAAAAAAAACAGATTTTTGCTTCACTTCGGTTCGTATCCTTTTAAAGTGCGGACAGTGTAATTGCAGAGCCTATAAGCTACTGTACCTAAATCGATTTATAGTATATTACTTAATTTGCTCAAATCTTGAATTTGTTATTCATATCATAACAGATAAGTATATCAGTGTGTGGTGTTTTTTTTATTCTTCACTATCTGTAAGTACAATTTTTACTACTGTATAGTGCATGTAGCAGGCCACAACCCACCGGCTTCGAAAGCCAACGATGCCGGGTGGAATAGATCCAGGAGGGAAACCTCCTACGCAGACAAATAGAAATATTCTTACGGAAAATATAATTTATGTAGAAGATAGTAATTTAATTACCCCAAACGAAAAAACATGGAACAGTGACACTTCTAATAGTAGTTTAAGCAATGCTCAAAGAAATAATCAACAAGGTCAAACGTTTTTGCATACAAAAACTATGGACACATCAGAAATTAATATATCGAATAACCAGACAAGATTTAATATAAATAATAAATTTAAAAACACTGATAAAGGTCCTTACTTTATATTTGTAGAACACAAAACACTTAATTTAGGTCGATTACATCCCATGAAACTGGGTGAAAAATTAAGCGAACTTTCGGAATATGAAAAACATATTCTTGAGATCAGTGGCGTAGGTAGAAATCGAATTAAGGTTGTTGTAGATGCTGGAAATGTAGCAAATAAATTGATATCTGATCCTTTCTTTGAAAGAAATGATCTCATTGCATATATTCCCAACTATCTTACTGAAAAGAAAGGAATTGTACGATTTGTAGATACTTCCCTTTCAGAAGAGGTACTACTTAAAACCATTAAATGTGATACTACCATTAACAAGGTCCAAAGGTTACACAGAATTGTATCAGAGGGAGAGCAGGTTAAACGTATTCCACGACAAATGATTATCGTTACTTTTTCGGGTGTAAAAATCCCTCAATATATATACATAAATAAAGTGAGGTGTACTGTGGACACATACGTTCAACCTGTTATGCAATGCCATAATTGTTTACGATATGGGCATACACATTCTCAATGTAAGGGGAAAAAAAGATGCAAAACATGCGGCTCTGATAATGGAGAAATATGTGTAGATTGTAGTCCATATTGTATTTTTTGTAAAAACAATAGTCATCAGTCGACATTTAAAGAATGTCCAGAATATAAGAAACAAAAAAAAACTAAGGAAGCAATGGCGCTTCACAATTTATCTTTTAAAGAAGCAGAAAGTATAATTGACAATCCAGCATATACCAGTATTGTAAAAAAGAATCGTTTTGCCCCCTTAATTGATTGTAATTTTGAATTTCCCCCACTTACTCAACCAAATAAATCCAAAACTAGTATTTTCTCTCAACCACTAACAATTAGTCAATCACAACCTACCAACCCTCCCAAAAAGAGAAAAGCGCAAGACACAACACCTCATTTTCAACCGATTCAGAGAGAATATAGCACACATTTTTGTGGTGGCACAGTATTTAATAGTGCTAGCTACAAAAATAAAGATGAAAATTCTCAAAACATAAATTTAGTATTGTTAAAAAATAAACTTTGTTCTAGTGTGGTGAACTTCTTATTAGAAGTTATCGGTAAAATGGTCCCATCATCTTCCTCGTTTTCTATCGACGACTTGCATCTGGAATCTTCTTTAAATAATATTGTTAATAATATATTTACTTAACATTCACGTCAGAACTTAAAATTTTACAATGGAATGCCAGATCGGCATTCTCCAATAATATTTCGCTAAAGCAATTAATAGTCGAAGAAAAATTTGATATCGGTTTAATTAGCGAAACTTGGTACAAACCAAATTATAACATAAAATTCAAAGGCTATAATCTGATTAGAAAAGATAGACAAAATGGAAAAGGAGGCGTTGCTATTCTTATCTCCCAAGATATTCCTTATAAAGTTATACGATTCAACAACAACTTCAATGAGAAAATAGAAATATGTGGGATCAATATTACAATAGACAAAAGAAATGTGTCTGTTGTTTCTGTCTATCGACCTCCTAACATAAGAGCTACCGTCACAGATTATGTTAATATATTTAATCAAATAACACATAACCGGTGCGTCATTGGGGGCGACTTTAATTCGCACCATGGTCTTTGGGGCTCCTCGATAAATAACGAAGCAGGTAATGTTCTTGTTGATGCATTGGATCACTTTTCTCATTTGACTATTGCCAATAACGGTATGGCTACCAGGCTGACATCTCCCAACATTACTAATTCTGTGGTGGACATTACAATCATTTCCTCCGATTTAACAAACTCATTTACTTGGGAGGTGCTTACAGACACCTACGGATCTGATCATTATCCTATAAAAATTGCTTTCCCTAACAGTATAATAAGTTCGTCCATGGTATATCCTATTTCCAAATGGTCTACTGAAGAAGTTAACTGGGATATGTTCGAAATGCTTATAGGTCAACGTTTTGAGTCAATTCCGAATTTCTCGACTACAAATGATATGATTAATTACTTAGTTACAGCCATAACTGATTCAGCTAATACTACATGCAGGAAAAAAAAGCCTTTCATGCCAAATAAACCAAAATCACCCCCTTGGTGGGACAGTTCATGTACAAACCTTTCTCTTCAACGAAAAAGTGCCCTCAAAACGTATAAAAATAATATGACTAATGCCAATTTTATGGAATATAAACGCCTGGATGCCTTATGCAAACGGGAATTTAAAAAGAAAGCTAGGGATAGTTGGAAAGATTACTGCTCTAAACTAACTAGGCAATCGAACACTACCGAAATTTGGAAACGGGTGAATAAAATTCAGGGATTCCATAACACAAACCGGCTCAGCGACCCAGATTCCATGGAAAAGTTCTTAAACAAACTGGCTCCTGATAATGCGTCCTTGCCACCTCTTACTTTGGGTAACATAGAACCACATTTTTTTAATACTAAAATTAGTATAGAAGAACTAGAAGCCAATATTAAAAGTAATACAAATACAGCCCCTGGGTTAGATGGCATTAACTACATAATGATTAAATATCTTCCGCGGAGTGCAAAACTATTTCTTTGTGAAATTTTTAACAATATCCTAATAAAAGGCCATAACTGTGATGCCCTCAAAAATTCTGTAATTATACCAATACCTAAATCAACTGACGGGGAGGAATTTAGGCCTATTTCTCTTATGTCATGCATCCTCAAAACTCTAGAGAGAATTATCAAATACCGACTTGAATGGTGGTTGGAAAAATACAAATTAATTCCTGAATGTCAGTATGGGTTTCGAAGAGGAAAAGGTACAACTGAGTGTATTTCGCAATTGGTAACAGATATACAGTTGAACTTCTCAAAAAACGACTATTTGATGGCTCTTTATCTTGACATTTCAGCTGCCTACGATCATGTAAATCTTCGCCTGCTGCATGAAAAACTATTAACCCTAAAAATTCCGTTTAACATTGCCACAAACATCACAAATCTTTTCTTTAATCGTACAGTTTTTGTAAGAACTACTAATGGGATAATAGGCCCCCGAATGGTGGACATTGGGATACCGCAGGGATCTGTTCTTAGCCCCCTCCTTTTTAATATATATACCCAAGATTTTCATAAAATTATGGACAATAGAATTAGCGTTTTACAATATGCTGACGATTTTTGTATTTATGGGACCAATAAAAGTTATGCTCAAGGCATTGTAGATTTAAATTATGCAATGTACTGTTCCACGAACTTTTTCCTTAACCTAGGTCTTGACATATCGGCTAATAAATCTGCTGTCGTTATTTACACTAGACACAGACTACCCAAAATATCTAATTTGTGCTTGGCAAATATTATAATACCGGTCCTACCATATTATAAATATTTGGGGGTTAACTTAGACACCAAATTAAATTGGAATGCGCATATATCCGAATGTCTGATTAAGGCAGAGAAAAGTCTCAATATCTTAAAAGTTACTTGCAAACGAAATTGGGGCGCCGATCCCAAAATCGCTCTTCTTTTCTATAGATCTTATGTTAGATCTATACTGGATTATGGTAGCATATTCTATGATTCCGCTACACACTCAAGGCTCATTAAATTGGATAGATTACAGTATAAGGCTCTACGAATTGTACTAGGATCTTTTAAATCGACACCTACCTGTGCCCTATTGGCTGAATGTAATGAGCCTCCACTTCATTTGAGGAGAAGATATTTAGCCCATAAGTTTGTACTGAAAAATTTAAGCATTTCCAATAACAGTATATGCATCAAATTAGCTACTCTTGCCTCCCTTAGTCTCACAATACCATATTGGCAAAATAAAAAAACTCCTATTTTGGCTGAGGTTTTTGCTGATATTCCAAATCACAGTTCTATAACCGAAGAAGAGACTCTTCCATTCTTTCAGACTGGTTATGATGTTTTGCTCTGCAAACCCAAAGTTATCTTCCCTAAATATGAAAATGCGACAAGTAACAACCAACTGCTCCAAGAAGTCACATCTAAATACTCCAACTCCCATAAAATATTCACTGATGGATCTAAGTCTAGGAATGCTGTTGGTTGTGCCTTTCTCATTAAGAACATCGGAATATCCTTTAGATATAAGTTAAATCAAAATTGTTCCATATTTACGGCTGAATCCTTGGCAATTGATAAAGGACTAGATTGGGCAATAGAAAATTGTAACTCCTTCGAGACAATTCTTGTTATGTCAGACTCTCAATCTGTGCTAGCTGCCATTTCAAACCCGACCAAACATATTATGAAGTATAAAGTAATAACTAACATTTTGGATAAAGTTATAGAGTTAAAAATATTAAACAAAGAAGTTGTTTTTATTTGGGTTAAGGGACACTCTGGAATAGTTGGAAATGAAACTGTTGACCTAGTAGCTAAAACGGCTAAAGGACCGGCAATTGAGTACTTGCCATATTATGATCTAATTACCAACGCTAAAATGGACATGAGGAAAAAATGGGAAGAAGAATGGCTCCAGATGGCCCAAACACATAACTATCAATACTGTAAA
This sequence comes from Leptura quadrifasciata, assembly GCA_963675555.1. Lineage (NCBI taxonomy): Eukaryota > Metazoa > Arthropoda > Insecta > Coleoptera > Cerambycidae > Leptura > Leptura quadrifasciata. Next base: position 191,508,458 of record OY776673.1, on the reverse strand, counting down.
GTATATAACCGCCTCCCTTCTAAACCAACTTATAAGGAATTTCCGTATAACAGACAAATGTTCGTAACGTATGTTCGGTGCTTGGTTGGTCATGGTGCCTTCAAATCTCTATTATATAAAATGAAAATTGTTGATAGCCCGTTATGTGAATGTAATGGAGAAATTGGAGATATCAATCACTGGCTATTCCAGTGCACGAATAATATTACAGCCATAAATTTCCTGGCAAAGAAACTGGTGGAGAATGGCATTCCTCTACCATTAAATAGTACGTCACTATTATATACAGTAATAAGAAATCAAACATTTAAAGAAATATTTTGGGAATACATCAGGTTGTGTCGTGTCAGAATATAGGTGTAGTCGTGTTTTCCTCTGTTTTATCCTTTGTCGTTTCATACCCTTCTTACCGTTGCCTATTCTGTGTTGAATTTTAAAGGAAGACGTCATGAAGGGCACCTTGACGTGAAACGTGTGTCCCTGTCTACAATCCCTAAGTAGTAAATAATGTCTCTGTCATTGGGTTTTGTATCAGGTTAGTGATTGCAAGTAGGTTAGATTAAGAAGTATATATAATAATAAATATCGTGGCTGAATGGAGACAACCAAAGCCAGAAGACGAAAAAAAAAAAAAAAAAAAAAAAAAAAAAAAAAAAAAAGATTTTTGCTTTTCTTTAAAAAGGGAAAAGACGCATATTCATATTTTTTAAAGAATACCTATTGCAAAAGTTTAAAGCAGATTTGGAATTTAGAAATCCGTAGTACAGTTGTTCTGACCCTTTCAGCATTTTCAAGTGTGCATACAGAACGAGTTCTTCCTTTTGGTTTTTCTCTGGCACATGAATCAGTACTGCGAAAGTTGTGTACCTACGTTTTAATTGTTATTCGACTAGAAAGTAGATCTCGTGGATTTAAATGAAAGTGACGACGAAATAAGCGCTGGGTGGGTGATTACAATAGAATACTTAATTAATATATATATTATTATACATGATTTGCAGGAAACAACTACTCAGCGGGCAAATACCCCGACCTGCATTGAATTATACCTTACAAATCATGAAAAATTGGTAGCCAATATCATTTGTCAATTCCTTGACCAGACATAGACCGGTTTCGAACTTATTAGTTCTCATCAGTATGCCATAGATCATGGAACAGACAAATGACAGTGGCCAACCTGCTAGTCTTATACAGACTAATGTAAATGGTGTAGTGGTGAGAGGTAAGTGAATCCTCTCATGTGGTCTAATGCTACTATACACCAGACATCATAGATGTCTCCATGGTGCATAGCGACTTGCCATTTTGCAAGTACCGAGAGCGGCGACCTTCAGCCCTTGGTGGACTTAACCTATATACTGTTCAGCGCTCGGCGGGGCACATAGCCCGGAGAGTAGCTGTTGGTTGCAGTTTGGTTACATTCTGTATAGTAAAATGTGGTACACATGTATTATAACGAGATCGGGAACTAGATTAAATTTTGATCTAATTCCGTTGGAGGGTTTTGGGGTAAATGGGGTAAATAAGGATAAATAGCCAAAGCAAGCAGGTAAGAGTCCATCAAATTGCAATTTAGGGCATGTACGAAAAGTCAAGGTCTCAATTTTTTTTTTTTGGCATTAGCCACACTATTATGAAAGGTAGTAAAAAAAATAAAATGTGATTTATTGTGTATACGAGAATCAAGGGCCTCTAAAAAATTTTGACATTAGCCACCCCCTCTACCACCCCCACCCTATTATTGAAGGAAGTAAAATATTACATTGGGATTTAGTGTGTATAAGACTTGGATACAACATCTGGGTGTGGAAGTAGTGGTTCCTTGGGCAGCGGTTTTTCTGTTCTGTAAAACTCTTTAGCAAATAATATCGACAGGGCATTCTAGCTATTACATGTTTTTGACTGCCACCCAAACAACCGAATAAATTAGACTGTATTTCTATTCTATCGATTGATATATAATTTTTAATGATCTAAATATAGCAGCCAGTGGCGCACGAGAGAAGAGAAACGTATGTAATTCCATTAGAACCTATTTTTAATAATAGTATATTTAGTGTCCAATATTTTCGCTTTTATTTATTTCATAAAACATTAATAAAGTAATATGTAAACATCCAATTTTTTTTTAAAACTTGCTACAAATTTTGCATCTACATTTTAAGTAACACAATCGTTGAAATTTTCTACTTTTTTGATGTAGTCTATAGCGGAACACATTTATCGTTTTACAAAATCTATCCCCATTTGAACGGAGATGGGAGTTCCACGAATGATTGACAGAGATTGCCAGCAAGCAAATTCTGATTAATAAATACAAATATTGATGTAAATTGTTGGGGGTAGGTTCTCCAGCACCTGATTTCTTACCAATAACCACATTCGACAGAGATTGATATTATCTGTGTTAAAATATTTATCGTAAATTGTTAGGGTAAACTTTACGAGCATTTAGATAATATCGATTTGTTAAATGCAATTACTTAAACAAAATAAACTAATGGTTGAGAACTTGCCTAAATAATCAATGTTTTGTCAATTCGCGTGAATAGATGTATTTATCAAGCAGAAAAATATTTTGAAATGGCTTTGTTAGTCAATCATAGAACTACCATCTCCATCCAAATGAGAGGTGGATTCTTAATAACAACAAATGGGTGCAGTTGAGGACTACCTCTAAAAATGTATAAAATTTCATTATGCGTGTTAGAAAAAAATCTCGATTAAAATGTACAAAATTTGTTGACAAAAGTACTTTTTTTTTCAATTGTACCATTATTTATATTTCTTTGTTAACGCTTTATAGAATTAGATAGGGACAAGTTTAACTGTTTTATGTATGATTAAAAGGATTTGGTTTTATTCAGAAGAGGAAGTATGGGGCATTTTCGAGTTGAGAGTCACTACACTAAGCCCTTCTTTGTTCCAAAACAAATAAATAATCTATTCGATATTGGTTAAAAAATACTGTTTTATCCTACGAAATATTTTCTGTATGAACCAATATGGGACTGCTTCAAATGTTCTTATTTTGGCTGTTTTTACAATCAAGCAGCAAAGACACATGCATCAAGCAATAAAATTTTTAACGACCGCATTAAAATATCAAACGGCTTACTAAAAAAGGCATTTACTATATTCCGCTGCAATAGGGGCCATGTGATTCTCTCTTGTTAAACATTTTTGCCTTATTAAATGTTAACCATTCAATCTGGCATCATATATCGACTTTCAAGCATTCAAAGAATGAGGATAACATAATTGAAATAGGCGTTGTTAACATTCCTAGAAGAAACAAATATCGCGTTATATCGTAATGGAATATGTGGTCTCCATGTTCACTGATGTTTGCATCTGGTAATATAATATTCGTGTAGATTCCTAAGAGTTTACAAATTTTCTTACTAAAAGGTAACAGAATGAAATCGTGATTTAAAATTGACTGTTTTCTGATAAAAAAACAGTATAGGTTAATATTAAGACAGTTCACTTTGGTACATATTTGTCTTAGATATCTTAAATTATTTAGAAGAATTTTCATGTAGGGAAAGATAAAAACGAGATCACTCACAAATGAAGCTTAATGGATTGACAATGATTTACTATGTTAAATAGTTAGGTGCTCTTTTGACATTCCTAATTCTTTTCGTTTCCAGACACATATGCAAATGTAAATAATTGTGAAGTGTGAAGTAATGATAATTATTTTAAGCACAACATTTTATCTTAATATTATTGCAGAACGAAAAGTCAATATTGACTTTATAGAGTCAGACACTAAAGTAAAAAATTGTATTCATTTTATAAATAAAAGGTTGTACGTCTGTTAGTTCAGGTAGTATGAATATTTGAGCATAAGTGGTCCTTATTTGGTGGTTAAAAAATACGTTAAAAACGTGTAATACCGAAGTCCAGAACTACCCTTATCTTTTATAGTTACACCCATGCAACTAAGTAAATTCTCTATAAGAACCCTCTTCTCCATATATAGGGTATTTCAGAATTGCATGCTAAGAAAAATCATAATTATGGACGTTGGCAGCAGCTTTATTTCTGAGATACGGGGTGCTAAAAATTGAACAAATAATGTTTTTCTTAACATGTTTGATACCGCTTTAGATATTTTTTGAATTTGAATAGATGCTAACTATTCATTAAGACACATATTTTCAGGAAAAGAAATTGGCCCACTTCCACCAGTGGCGTCCGCGCTAACGTGTCCTTTAATATCAATATCTTTAATGGAAAAAATGTACGTCACTGCTTTTTATTTTCATTTCTTTAACTCACAATGTTTTCATGCACAATATTTCTGTTCAAATCTTGCATCGTTTATTTAACACACTTCCTGACATAATCAATTGATGAAATTTTGCGCAGTTACTAAGATCATACGACAATACAGTATTCCACCGTTACTTTTGCAAATATTCGCACGTAGGAGCAACATAACCCCCAATAGCGGACTACGTCCAGGACATCTCTAAAAAATTCTATTCTTTCAAGCTGGGCGATAGCCGCTAACAAGAAATATAAAACAAATTAGACGGCATAATCCCCCATTTCGGATAAAACACACCCTACCATACCAGACGTTACCGATCTTCCGGCAACATCTGCAGCCAAACTTCACCAACTATAACTTCGGCTTGCCCTATCCAGCTTTGGTGATATTTCATACCTGTTGTATTTTAAAAATAATAATAATAATAATAATAATTATTATTATTATTATTATTAGCAGGAGGGGCTAACTTCCATCTATTAAGCCTTTGGTGAGTAGCGCCACCACTTACTCCAGCTAGGGGTGCAAAACCGAACCGGCAGCCCTAGTGCACCCGGGAGGGGAAAGCATCTTCCCCTCTGGTGTCGGTCGTGGGCCTGCTGGGCTAACCACCCACAGGCTCTAACCTTTGGTTCCGGCAGGCCGAAGACTGGGCCCCCACGATCGACCCCGTTCCGATAGGGGTCAAGGGCAAGGTGGTGGGGCCCAACCGGATAGACCGCCCGTTGACGACGTACGCAATGAACAAGGACGCTTTGAGTGGACAGATGAACTGAGGGATGAGCTTCTGCATTGTTATGAAAGCAGTGAGCCCGCGCGGAGGGGGTACATGGCGCGGATGCATGCTCTGTGGTGTGAGAGGCTACCAGAGCATAGCGCCTTCACGCCACAAAATCTGCGTGACTATGTATCCCACCTTCGTAGTAGGGGCTACGTGAGGGCTGCTCCTGGGCCGGTGAATGAGGTGGCCGAAGAGCCGCCACATTCACCGGTTGAGGACGTGGCTCTCCTCGTTCCGCCAATACCAGAGAGCCTCAGTACCAGAAGGGGGTTACACCGTCTGAAAACCCCCGGGCCACAAGACCTGGCCAGAGTGGACGCTGAACTTCGTACAGCGCTACCAGAAGAGGCTGACATCTGGCACATAAATTGTGCCGTGTATGCCGCTGCTCAACGCTCGTCTCAGGTGGAGAGGCGAAATACCTCTTCCCCACAGGAGAGAGCGCAGCGGCGCATACAAAAGATGGAAGCCAAGATCCAGTCGGCGAGGCAACACGCATCCCGTATCCAATGTGTGATGGACTATATGGCGGCCAACAGGCCGTTCACGCCTAAAGTGCGTCGATTAGCCGCCAACTTAAGACGCGTCCATCACACACTCAATGGGGCAGTGCTGCGAACCACCAAACAGCACTGTCTCGACAGGATACGGATGCTAGTGACTTGCAAAAAGTCATTAGTGAGGCGGGCGAGGGGGCTTGCGGAAAATAAACTGTTCCGCGAGAAGCCCTCGCGCCTTTTCCAACCGCCTCCGCGTGTTGTAGACAATCCGCCGACTACAGATCAGGTGGAGAACTTCTGGAAAACGCTATACGAGGAGAGGCTTCCACTCAACCGAGATTCTCCTGCCCTTGCACACTTTGAAGCCTTTTGTCAAAGGCTTCAGCAACCACAGGAAGTGTGCGAACCAATAACCCCAGAAGAGGTTCGTAGGGCTCTTGAGGGCTCTAAGAACTTTGCTGCTCCAGGTCCCGATGGGATAAATAACTTTTGGTGGAAAAAGTTATCGAGCACCCACCACCATTTGGCCAGAATTTTTAATTCCTGGTTAAATGGGGAGCAGCAAATCCCTTCTTGGGTTGTTGAGGGGCGGACAGTGCTGATCCCCAAGAACGGAGATTTGTCCAACCCAAAGAATTACAGACCGATAACCTGTCTAAACGCATGCTACAAGGTGTTTACACGCATTTTGTACATGCGGGTGCTCCACGCAGTTGAACCGGTTTACGAACGGATATATGAGCAACGAGGGTCGAAGAGAGGTGTCGCTGGCTGCCAGGAAAACCTGTTGATCGACAGATGTGTCACGCAGGACTCCATGCAGTATAAGCGGAACCTCTCTATGGCCTGGATCGACTACCGCAAGGCATTTGACATGACATCGCATGAGCTCATTGTTCACTTGCTCCGATGTCTTGTGGTACCCGGTCCTGTAGTGAGATGTATTGAAGAACTGATGCCGCTCTGGAGGATTCGCTTTACCATAACAACGGGTAATGATAGAGTCCAAACAGAGTCGGTGACATTCAGAAGAGGAGTATTTCAGGGAGATCTATTTTATATGGATGACCTTAAACTTTATGCCTCTGGAGAGAGGGATCTCCAACAGTCCCTTAGGGTGGTACAGGAGTACACGCAGGCTGTCGGTATGCAGTTCGGGTTGGACAAATGCGCACTGATCCATCTCAAGAGAGGACGATGCGGTGACTATGGAGAGGACGCGCAGCTCGTGGACGGAAGCATCTTACACCATCTAGATGCCGGAGAGTCGTACACTTACTTGGGTGTCGAGCAACGCTCCACCCAAGAAGTGAGTGTAGTGAAACACGCTCTCCGCGGCAAGTATCAGCACCTACTCCGACAGATCTGGTCTTCAGAACTGTCGGGGAAGAACAAGGTGTCTGCTACAAATATGCTTGCCGTTCCGATCCTTCTCTACTCTTTCGGAGTAGTGAAGTGGACTAGAGAAGAGCTGCGTCAACTCGATGTAGTAACCCGCAAGAAGATGCATCTCAATAGGAGCTTGCATCCTAAATCGTCCGTTCCACGGTTATATCTCCCACGACATCGGGGAGGCCGTGGACTCTTGAGCTTGGAGAGTCTCCATGGCAGGATGGTTCTGGATGGAGCATGTAAGGTCATCAGGAGTTCGGATCCCCTCCTCTGCATGGTCCGAGACCATGAAAATGCAGAGGTAGGAGCTTTTCTCTTTAAGGCAGCACGGAGAGCAGCCGATGAACTTGGTCTCATCTTCGACGTCGAGCGGGTAAACCCCGACTCTGTCACCGAGTTGGAACCCGTTCTACTAAAAGCCCACATTAGAGCTGCAGAACACAACATCCTTCTGCAGCTCCATAAGGATAAGCCATTGCACGGGGTCTTCTATAAAAATATAGAAGACCTCGGCTTATCCGAAAGGCTGACCTTCGCCTTCTTAAGGTCAGCTGGGCTGAAGTCTGAGACCGAGGGATTCATAATGGCTTGCCAGGATGGTGTATTTAACACTCTGGTCTATCGACGTCGTATCATGGGTATGGAGGTCCCTGATGTCAGCTGCAGGGCCTGCCGCAGGGCGCCGGAGACTGTAATGCACTTACTGTCGGCTTGCCCGACATACGCAGTCTCGGCCTATATTCATAGACACAACGCAGCATTACGAGTGCTTTACTATCATCTAAGGCACTCGTATGGGATAGACGAAACACCAGTGCTGCCTTATGTTCCGGGGGATATTGAGTCCGTTGTGGGGAATGAGAAGTGCCTAATTTATTGGAACTACTCGTTTCCCACCGTCAGGCAAATACAAGCCAACAAGCCTGACATAGTACTCCTCGACCACCAACTCAAGACAATGTATGTCGTGGAATTCTCAGCTCCCGCTGAGAGCAACATTGTCTTGAAAGAGGAGGAAAAACGGACAAAATATCGAGATTTGCTCTTCGAACTCCGCAGGCTTTATCCAGGCCATTCTGTTAAAATAGTGGTACTGATTATAGGAGCCCTCGGTGGAATGAGACAGACGCTGCTTTCAGAACTAAAGATCATACCGGCATGCCGAGATTCGGCAGAGATCTTAGCCGGCAGAATGCAGAAGGCTGTCATCCTCGGTTCATTGCGTCTACTCAGGGCACGCGATTCGCGGACCCGGTAGTCACTCACCCCACGGGCGTGGGGAGTGGCTATTGGTATTACCAGCTCCCCTCTGTGAGGGTCGGAGCCACAGAGTAAGGTGACTGGTTTTTTGTAAAAAAAAAAAAAAAAAAAAAATAATAATAATAATAAAACGACTTTATTGGTAAAATGTAAATGTACATATGTAAATACATTACAAGGAATGACTTAAAGGCGAAGTTTAGCCACATGGCTATTCTTACACTTAACCTTTTAAATCATTTAAAATTACATAAATAAATAATAATAATAATAATAAGAATAACATATGTGACATGCATTATTGTGCTCTAAATTAACAATATGCGAGTAGTATATTATACACAGAAAATTCAAAAAAGAAATTATACACGTAAATAAATATGTGAAGAAAGTAATAAACAATGATAATAACAATAAAAAGTATCAATCATTTGCAAGATGCAAATGGTACCCAAAAACGTCTAAATATACTTAGGTATTATTGGCATTCATAAACCAAGCTTTAATTTTATTACGGAATGCATTAACTGTCAACAGATTTTTATATGTTGGATCAATTGAGTTGTATAAGTGCACGGATGTGTAAGAGAATCTTTCATGTCTCTTCCTTTCTGTTTGTAATCTTTTTGTTGCGTTTGTTTCTTGTTTTCTTTTTGTACATTTTTGTCTCTAAATTCATTTTCATTGAAATTTTTCAAAAATAATTTTTTTTAAAACCCCAGTTTAGGCTAGCCTATGCGCAGCCCGGCCGGCGTGTCACACCTCGCGGAACGCTCCTCGTTTATGTTGAGGTGTCTGCGTCAGTGTCAAAATTTAAAAAAATTTTTAGTGCAAAAATTTTTTAAAAGGGTGTAGTTTGTAAGTTTAGTTAAGTCTGTTTTCAGATATGTCCCATTTTATGACCTAATTTTATCCATCTGCGATGAAAGGTGTTTAAGTTAAGCTGTTTTTAATTGTCTTTTAGCTGAACCAGGCCCATTCCGCTCGACACTGCAATCCGCCATCACGAGCAACGTGTTGGTTGTATCGGGGTGGGTTCTGGGGAGGGATGTCAATTTTAATGTTTAATAAAGTTGATTGATTGATCGATTGCACGTAGGGGCGCGGGGATGAAAATTGTCCTCAAATCTTGCCTTCTTTATTTAACACTTTTCATAACATAATCAATTGAGGAAATTTTACACAGTTACTAAGATTGGATGATAAAACAGTATTCAACCGTTACTTCTGCAAATATCCGAACGTGCGTGGGGGTGAAAATTGAAAAATCTGCAAAACGTAGAAGCGAGAAAGCGAAGAAGCGAGAAATTCAAACAAATCGTTAAGAGACGAATCTTTATTGAGCGTCTGGAGAGTGAACCCCCAATAAGTATGACTAAATAGTAGAAAATAAAAAAAAAATTTTTTTCAAAATAAATATTATTTTCAAAATTGCGCTTGATTTTTTTGTGAAAATAACCTACTGACTTTTGTCGTTAAACGAACGTTTTTTTTAGTGTTAGTGAAAAATAAAAAGCATTAATTTTAATTATTTTACCCCACAAAAAGGGTATTTAATAGGCCCGAAACATTGTCGTTTAAGAAGCAAAACGATACATATTTACCTTTAAATAATATTACATACAACATTACATACAACATTACATACAACATTACACTACATATTACAGATATTACATTATTTACTTGATAAAGCAATATTGAAAATTAAAACTGAAGTGAAATTCGGGCATTTTGGAAATTTTACATATTTTTTATTTAACCACAGTGTTAAAGTTTTTGTAATTGACAAGGCCCGTATTTATATAAGATTTCAAAATTGTTTTGGCTTATAAAACAAACAAAATCTGTTTCTGGCCTACTAGATGCTTCTTTATTCTTCAAGGGTCCCACATAGCCTTTTATTTTTTTATTTAAAAACCGAGGAAAAGCCAATAGGCCATTTTCATTAAGGGATGAAGCGTAATTTTGAAAATGTTATTTATTTTGAAAAAAAGGAGTGACGAATATTTTTTTCCGTTAAAGATAATAAATGACATGTTAGCGAAGGCGCCACTGGTGGAAATGGTCCAATTTGTTTTTAATTTTTGGAAACATTGTGTTTTGATCTAGTTAGCACCTACCAAAATTCAAAAAAATATCTAAAGCCATATCAAGTATATTAAGTTAAAATAGAATATTTTTTTAGTTTTCAGTTCTAAAAAATAAAGCAGGTGCGGACCTCCATTAATACGATTTTTTTTTTCTTAAAATTAACCGAGGATTTAGGCCCTTAAGTATTAGATGCAATAATTATGAAATACCCCATATATCTTATTGTTATATATTATTTCTACAAAGTTGGCTAATGATTATAAATTTTTGTTTGATTTCTCTGGAATATATTCATACTAATGAGGTCATGATCCTTGGTGATTTTAACAATAAATTATACATCATTCTGTGATAAATTGATGATAAAACCTCTATCGTATGTGATTTCTGAAAGTCTATAAGTTTACTTATAGGTACAGGTTAGTTACATATTTCATTGACAATAACATAATTGCTGAATGTCCAACATGGATTTCTTCCTAACAAATCTACTACCTCTGCCATTTTTGAACCACTGAACCATATGATCTGTGAAATTATTAAAGGTAATTGTGTTGCAGGCTTGTATTTTGATTTCACTAAGGCGTTTGATCTGGTAAATCATGATATTCTTTTGCAAAAATTAGAATTTTATGGGGTACGAGGGGTAGCAACTCATTAATTGAGTCGTACCTAGGTAATAGGAGGCAAAAAGTTTGCATTACATCAACAGTAGGAAATAAACGAGAAGAAACTTTTTCAGATCTGAGTGTAGTAAATATAGGTGTTCCACAAAGATCTGTCCTGGGACCACTTTTGCTCTTGATTTTTGTGAATGATCTTACATCTATCTAGAAATTAGTTCCATTTTCCGATTTGCTGATATTCAGCTGTTGTAACGGATAATAACCAAGCATCATTAGCGCAGAGAGCAACTTAAGTGGCCTCGGAGGTGGATCAATGAAACAAAAATAATGATTTAAAACTTAATGCAGGTAGGACGGCATTTGAAGTATATAAAAGTGGGGATAATGAATCACTATACGTTAAGCTTAGTGGCAAGTCTCCTGAGCAAATTAATGAAACCAAATTTTTGGAGTAACTCTTGATAACTTAAATTTGTTTTAAGTTCAAGGAAATATCGCTTTTATAACTACAATTAACAAGAAATTATGTAAACATTACATTCTTAATTTCATTTCCAAATTTACGCAAATATTAATTTTACAACAGAAACTGTTTTCTCAATACCAAATGATAGCCGACTTCAGGGTGCCGTTACGTTTTAATTTATTGGGGTAGAAAGTTGTACATATGTCAAGTGCCACTTTAAAATGACTCTCCATGTTACAAGTAACATGGTTATTAATTCTTATCTAAAACTTGGCAGTTTTAAAAACAAGACTAATGCATTAGTAAAACCAGCAAAGCGTCGAGAATTGTGTGTGAAGTGAATAGGGCGACGTTAAGCAAACGTATAAGACGAAGATAGGGCAGGATACCGGAGCAACATCTCGTGTCAAATATACAAGCCACGTTCAGGATATTGGGGAATTGGCACTGTGATTTTGGAAACGCGTTGTTAGAAGAACAGAATAAAAGCCAGGCGATGCTATACCTCGCGCCTCGCGGCAGAACTGATAGAGGATGTTTACCGACGTTTACCAGCCCTCTCGGTTTGCCCGGAAGAATACTTATTCCAGTAAAAGTAAATTTCATCGAGGATGTTTGTCGTCGATTTCCGAACCCTTTGAATTTGCTAAGAGATACTAATTGCAGGACGCTTGTCGACGATCAAATACTCGAGCCCGCTTAGTTCTCTAAAGACATCAATTAATTCTACGAATAAATCCAATCTGGCTACTAAAAGATTTGGACTGCTAGAACATAACTTGGCAATTTACACGACAACAATTTCACCAACATAACTATTTAAGTATCAAACCTATTTACTTATCTGCGTTATTGACTTTACATTCTGGTTTGGGGGGATAGGGGAAATTGGCTTATTTGTGGTACTAAAAGAATATTAGTCTTTTTTATGAAATACTAGCTTGGATTTTTAACTATAAAGAATATTATATTACCAGTTATTCAGTTATGATTTCATTCACGAATTTAATTCATAAAATCTCACTTTCTGAATGTTTTACTAGGGAAATTTGTGTTTGCAAAATAACAAGTTTATATTCAAGAACTATATATTTAGAGCTATGCAATAACAAGATATTTTATCATAGACTCGTCAAACTTCATGTTAATAATTATTCTGCAGTTTTATAAAACAAATAGTTGACTCTCATGTCCACCTCATCTCTCGTAAGATTTTTCAAGAATGCTTTATATTTAAAGTACACTAGGAATGTTTTCCTACTGTAACCACAAGGTTGTCTAATTGTTTAACATCTACCTACAATGGAATATTATCTTCACATGAATTCGGTGTACTTTGCGTTAACAAAGGTTTGAAACATTGACTACGGCCAATTGGCTGGTTCTATTCTCCTGTTGGGCTCAGTTACAACGAGGGATGTCAATATTTCAGGCAGTTGCCTGGTCACTTGTTCGATTGAAGGGTGATGCAACCGCATTTTCTTACCTTCGCGGCTCCGTATGTTTGACAATCATAGGCAATCTTCTGGTTGCTTTTCTATTTAATTACTATAGGGAGATTTCCCCAGCATTCTAAAGGATTTTATGTGAGTGTAAATTCTCATCTCTTATTCATTCGACATTGATCCATGTGTTACTCTTTTCACAAGCTGCTGATTAGCATCTTAGATATGTGCGTGTTACTATCCTTTTAATTACGGTCTAAATAATTAAAATTAGTTACCTTAAATATCTCTAAACAAATATTTAATTCATCAAGCCCAAAACAATAAAAAAACCTATAGCTATTTTTAATTCAGTCTTGAGGCAATGTAAAAATAGTTACAGTTTAGAAATAAAATTTTTAGAATACTAACCAAATTTTCTCGCCTTTAGCGCCACTATTTGCAAGAGCTCAGATATTAGTTTAACAGACCATTGCAGCCACCACTTTTACTTATGTTCATACATGCAAATTCGTTTTAAAAATTTCGTGGTACTTACCATTTTTATAAATTCAGAAAATTACTTAGTCATTTTGGTTTTCAAACCTGAAATCAATATTTGATCACGTGCACCAAATTTAAAAGTTTATTACATCTATTAATTAAATTTTATAGTAGTTGCCAAATTAATTTTCAACATATTTTCCAAATAGCACTCCAACACACAGAGTTTTTATTGTTTAATTTTAGCGCAAAATCATTTATTACCATTACAGTTTAAACTTTTGCAACTTTCGTTGCGCTTCCTAAAAAATAACATTTCATGGCAGTTACTATTTATCATGTTAGCTCTTAATTAATAGAGGTCATGCCATCCGTGCAAAAAAAATTTAAAATTGTCATTTTTTAAACATGACCGTAAAGGTCAACGGTATTTTGAAATATTTGAAAATGTTGAATATATTTAAAACAATAATTATAGCTATCCGGATTTTATAAAAATGTTTAGTTCAGGGATCTTAGAATTCTCCTTCGAGCATCACATTGTTTATTTTATGATTTAAATCTAGAGATACAAAAAATCTCTCTTCTGTAAGTACCCCAGATTGCTATAACTTTTTACCATTGTATTCATCGCACTTTTTAATGTTAACGTGTATTATAAAACCAGATCCTTAATAACTCATTTTAGCAGAATTTAATCGATTATCTACTACAATACGTTCTTGAGGAATTTCGGCCAAATAGCTGACCTTAAAATATTCTCTGAACAATATAATCAAAGTCAAAGATACAAAGAGCTGAGATAAAATCTACCTATTTTAATAATTTCATTATTGCTTTTCATTTACATCAACAAAATGCTTAGTCAGGCAGCAATCATCCTTTTCATATTTTCATTTGCCACACAGAAACTATACAAAAGTGATATTCAACTCTTTAAATGCAGATGACTACAGTTCTGTGCTATAAAATAAAAAATAAAAACATGTTCTAACTAATGGTAAACAAACATTAATGAAATTAGCCTGCACCCACAAAATGCATTAGCTTTTATAAATATAGTGTGTTTCTTTGCATGATAAATATAACCCAATAATAGTATCAATTATGTACGAAACAATTTTTTAATTAAAATTAGCGACGATTGTAAATCATTTAAGTTCAAGTAGCGTACAAAATTGACTCAATTTGGTTGTTACATCATCGGCTATAATATACAGTTCATTAATAATTTAGAATTCATGGCAAATATTTATGCCTTATGTTTAGGACTGTCTGACATGAATGAAATTTATGATTCTTTATCGCAATAAATAATCTAATAATAGAAAAAATAGTTTGTTTAGAGAATCATCGCCACTGAAATTTTACATTTTGTTGAATTTTTAAATGTCGGTTGAAAAATATATATCGTGAAATATAGAACATCGGCCGACATACAGGCTTATTACAGTGCACCCTTGGTTATTTTCAGTTTCAGTAAAAATTTATTTCGGTATTATGATTCATTCTAGTTATTTTATAGCACATCATTATTTGGATTATTGAAATATTGGAAAATGAATAATAATTGATATTATGGTATAAAAGATATTGGATATAGAAAACCTTAAGAAGGATATAAGTAGTCTCAATAACTATTGAATGTGGGTTTTAACTTTTATTTTATATTTTATATAGGAAAATGGATATTTTAGATATTAATATTGCGAAGGTTGGGTAGAGGATATACCGTAACCTTTGGAGGAATGTAAAGCCGTCGATCCCTTGTCTATTAAATGTTAGGCAAGCAAAAGTCCCCTATTCTTCGAAAGAGAAGAAGTTCCGCAAAATTCCTGGCTGGGGGTAGCTTGTCTAAGGCATCGTGGTTAGGCCTCAGTAGCGGAAATAGACCGACGTTAAATACATGAAAAAAGAAAAAAATCATTGTAATCTGTTGACTTGATTCAGAAATGTCTCAAACCTAATAGAGCTACGTTGGCGTACGTGTGCTTAGACCATGTTACGCATTATCGAATCAGGTCTAATTTACTTGATTCAGTTCATTTAGATCAAAGTTATGGCGGAACATTAACGGATTTAATGGAGCTACGATGACGTATTAGGGTTTAAACACTAACGTATTAGGGTTTAAACACTAGGGATGTTACGCATTACCGAATGAGTCCTAATTTTCTTTATTTGGCCTATCTGGACCGAAACTGTACGTTTTGGAGATAATTGGCATACTGGTGAAATATGCAAAAGAATACTGCATTTCTAGGGCTGCAGTCAAAATCTACAGAATACATACAGATTCGACAAAAATAGTTTCATATATCCTGAAGTAAGCGAGGGCAAGAAAGAAAACAATAATTAGGAACAGAATATCGGATATACTATTCCCAGCACGCTCCACACTTCGTGAATTCACTATTCAAAGCTATCGCTTGGAGATTCCCGTAGTGCCCGTGATACTATTTGCAAGTCGTCGCTCCGAAATGTAAAAATCGGTTCGTGACAACTCGGACAAACATTTCCAATTAAGACTTTATTTACACTATGTAAGATTCCGTTTGTCGGCCTTTCACCGCTTCGTTGCTGCTTCGGTTTCTGTTTCGGCGATTGCGGGAGTTTCGATTCGGTTCGCAAACTTATTTCGTTCAGTACTTGTGCGACCATTTTCTGTATGTCCTTTAGCATAGCCATCAATTTCATCTTATCCGAGCGGATTTTCTCTTTCCAGCGTTTACTCCCCAAGGTTCCATTGTCGACAATCTCGCATCATATGCCTTGGTTTGCTGCATCGATAATATTGAATACTTCCGCTAGGCTTTACACTTTCTTGTCAGTTTTCTTGGAAAACTTGTCTTGATCATTACTTATGAATATCTTTTAATTTGGTGTCCAAATACGTTTCCTTTGATTAGGCTTCTTCCACAGAGACAGCTCGTACTCTCTGCCAAGGGGAATTCATATAGGCGGCCTCTATTTCAGGTTCATGGATTAATGCTTCGTTACTAGTCTTATGCCGAGATAGTCTAAGGACCCGCCTGATCTTCTCGACCTTTATGCCATCAATAAAGGTCTTAATAGCCAATTACTCCTGGAACTGTCTTGGCACATCCGGGTAAGCAAATGTGCCAGTCTTCTACTGTAGCCTCAAATTCTCCTCCTCAGCTTTTTATATATATGATTTCAGGTGAGACCGATATAGTTGAGCAAAGTGTTGGTCGCCATGTCATAAACCGAAGAACCAATTCTAATGATTAACCTCTCAATGCTAGAATTAATCCCATACCCGTTTCCTCATTATTCCATTTGTTAATACACGCAGCAGCTTCAAACTGTCTCTTATATGTTGACCATATATGTTACTACTAACTGGCCTCTTTCCCTCAACTGCCGTTTAAGTCGCTCTACTTCACTTACTTCTTCTTTAACCTTAGCATTTACAATCACTATATTCTCCTTAATTTCGTTTTTGATTTCTTCAGTGGCAGACAGGATAGCGTCTTGTTCACCTGTATAATTTTTCTCAATTCTTTCTGGCATGTCATTTCTTACTTTCCTTATTATTCCTGGCGTATCCTTTCTTCCTGTTTTTCCTCATGCAGTCTTATTTCCAGGACTTCCATCATTTTTCTCAATTCTTTTTGACATTGTATCTCTTGTTCTTCTTTTTCTTTCTGACGTTTTCTTTCTATTTCTTGTTCACGTCTCTCTTGTTCTTCTTTCTCAAGTTCTTTTTCTTCTTGACGTCTCTTTTCCTGTCCTAGCATCATTTTTCTCAGTTCGGCAATCATTTCTTGCATTTGTTTTTCAGCAGCCATACTTCTTGTTTCCACTAACAAGATCTCGAAACAGCACTACTTATTTTTGAAGTGTATTTCAGGTGCAGGTCAAATATTTCCAAAAAGTCCAGAATAAAATGTTCTAGAAATCTTCTCAAAATGTCACAAATAGGTCTTATTTAATGTCTATATCACTTTCCAGTTGACAGAACTTAGCTAACTACACTAGTTTCTAAATAGAATGTTCTGGAAATTTCCTCACACTAGCACAAATGTCTTAACAAATTATATTACTTTCCAGTTCAAAGCACTTCACTATCTCCTAACTAACTTTCTCGCATTCTACAGAACTCCTGTTGCAATTCCGCTTTTGACACCAATTATTACGTGTTTGCACCCCGTAGTAAACACTTCCAAGCGTAGGTTCAATAATTGCAACACGGATTGTCACTGATCACTGATTTATTACTCACTAAATTACAATAATTAGTCCTTATCATAACACACTAGTTATAACTTTCATTTAGTATAGTCTCGCTACTATAATCCACAACTTATTACTGTTTTTTTATCTTATCTGATCACTCCTCATCTCAGAACTGTACTGAACTGACCCGTGCGTTGGATCCGCTTCTTATATATCCGTGGCGCTTATGCTCGATTCATCCATTTCCCTCCAGACTGTCATTCGAGACATTTCTACTCCTTCCAGTGTATTCTATGAGGCAGCACCACCCTGGGCCGACTGGTGAACTATTGTTTTACTGGTTGCCCAGTATGCTCTACTACTCGGGATTAAACCTATCTCCATAAGAGAGCGTGAGCATGCACATAGCAATATGTTGTTTTATACCTATGGGGTATAGGTGACATTTTTTGTGTGGAGGATATACTTGACGGACGAGGGAAGCGAGTCCGGCAAGAACAGTCGAGACACAAAAATCACTTTAGTCCACATATAAGTAGATTAAGTAGTACAAATAAAAGATTTTTACTAACAATGGATATCTAATGAATATGTCTTATATAATTATAGCTTAAATAAACTACAAAAACACGCTTTAATAGCAAACCGAACTAAAAGTAAAAAATAATGTTTAAATATTAAGATTTAAATAATTGACAAAAAAAATCATTTTATTGTAAAAAGCGGGGGTGCTTGAAATCAATAAATATTTTATTGATAGCTATTGGTAAAAGTAGAATTACAAAAATATAGTAAAAAGCACCCCACACTTTTTACAATAAAATGATTTTTTTTTGTCAATCACTTAAATCTTAATATTTAAACATTATTTAACTATAAACTAAACTTAACTATAATTTCTTTTCTGTTAACTTTTGCTTTTTTTCGCCAATCTCCTCTTTTTTGTGTTGTAGTTTCATTTCTCATTGTTGTTCCCAGGAGTAATGGACAATTAAACGGACAACCCTCCCAGAGGCCCGATAGAAGGGTAATTCTCTTATAAACAGGGTATGCCCGGTTCCCTGAGGTTGACGCTAGCGACATGTCATTTTTAGTCACCCTCTTCCCATTCATCCCTCGGCACGTTTCTCACCAATGTATTGGATTGGGTGAATTTTAGAATTAGCATCATGAACACCGATACATATAGAAACCAGCTGATACCTGCCTGCTTTTCGAAGCCGCTGAGTATCCGCTAGTAGTACATAATTAATATTATATCATAATGTATGAATTAAAGTTGGAACTAGCGTTTAATAATAAAATAATAAAAAATATATATTAATCACAGCGGCGCCTCCGACAAAATCTCGACAATAGATTAGTCCTTTTTTTAAAATTTTATCCTGTTGATTCTGGTGAGAACATTAGGACAAAGTTGTCAAATTATTGTATTGTCATCCGCCCTTGATAAGTGTGCAACGTTTTAGTTTAATCTGACGTTTTGAAGTGGGTGAGAATCACGCTCAAAGATTCCATTACAAACAATCATACAGGTGAAGCTAATAAAAGCGTGTTAAAAAATAGTCTCTTAGCAGATTATATGGATTTTTTAACTACACATTGTTTTGATGTAGGAAAAATTTTCCTTTAAAAATGTCTCAACAGCAGTACATTCTCTTAAATGCGTATCGTAAGTATGTACGAATTCATACATATAATTGAAATTTATATGTTCTGAATATACAGCAATGGATAGTGACCTCGGTAGATTTTTACAATATTCTGTGGATATTCCTAAATTGTACATAGATTTGGCGCCACCTAAGTGGTGTTGGGCGACAATGATAGAGGCGTCTTTATTAGATTAGGTAAAAAGTAGATTAAGTAATATTTTCGTTATATATTTATTTTTTTGGGCTATTTTATATAAGCTTGCAGTCAAACTACCTTTGCAGATATATTTTAAGTATGTGAGTGTGTGTAAATTGCTGGAATATGTAGTGAAAATGTCAGGTTATGTATGTTGATATGAGATAATCTTGTGGTATATGATATTTGTATACTCTCAAGTATATTATACATTGTACATTACAATAAAAATAAACTTGTATCTAAAACTTGAATTCACAATAAACTTCCTATGAAGCATCCATGTAGTAATTTTGCATATCTATCACAAGTCCATATGTAAATTTGGAATATTCTGTATGTGAAATGTGAACATGCCATGTGGAAAAACAAAAAACCCTGGCGACGAAATTTTCTTCGAATAAATCTCTTCTTCAGTAGATAATGTTTCCTTTTTTGATAATAATGATGTGGTACTGACTAATATTTATTCTTTTTACAGCATGTGGAAATTTGTCCTTACTAAACAGCATTTACTCTTATAGACAAGCATCAAAGTTGTTGAAGCTTACGTTAAGTACCACACAGTAAATAACGATTAAATTACATTACGTTTAAATATGGACACATTAGCCATTATAAGTATGCTTTAAACTTAATTCCCATTGAAATCCGGATTCTAATACTCATAAAAATTCAGTTATACTGAACACGTGTTGGTATAAAAATCTTAATGGCAGTTTTAATATGTCTGGGTGATCTGTGACTGCATTGTTGTCCGGGCATGCGGAGAATAAAATAGCTTTTCTATCGGTACTAAATCAATCAAGATTCATTTGAAATTCTTAATGCCTTAGTGAGGACTGTTTTTATGATAGAAGAGCTATTTGTATGTGGGCCTTGTGGAATAGTATCATATAATTGATATAGAATAATAATTTACACCAATAAGCTTTGTGTGATGTAATAAATTAATGTTGTTTGTAACTAGCGTTACAAGTGTTGCTTTTTGCATTGTTGTACACTTCACTCAATAACTACAATAAATAAAAGATGACTATTATATTTTTCCAGGAGAAAATTGAATTTTCTAAAAATTTACTCTAGGCACACTATATAATAAATCCTTGATAGAATTGACTCTGCGACACTGCAAAGTATAACCTATCTCTAATTGAGTTATGTACGTGTAGTGTATATATAAAGTACTCCAAGACAAAGCTTATTCCAGTTTGCAGCGGATAAAGACAGCGTAAAAGATATTTTAATTAATTATTAAGTTTCTTAGCATTTACACACACTAAACAAATCCTATGCTCTTATACGCCGACTTCTGGTTAAACGTTCTTCAAACGATACTTAAGTTAAAAGTGACACCAAAGTCTGTAAATTGGTCACAAATAATTCAATGGTTTTACTCCGAGAATAGGCCATAATGTCTCATTTACCGACATTGAAGTGTAGAAGACTTTTAACATGCGGGTCATTTAATTTAATGAAATTGTTTTGTAACTTTGAATAATCTGGGATGGATTTAAGTTCAGTGTAAATTTTACGATCATCCACATGGAGTAGATAAACAGTTGTGTTATATCGTTAATAAATATACACCGAAAAGTAACGGACCTAAAATGGAACCTTGTGGAACTCCTAGTGATTGTGTGGCGGCCGAATGGAATTTCGTTCCCCAAGTCCCTGGAGCACAATAAAATTTGCGCTCCCGTCTTTCACCTTTATCGCTCACCGATTTATGTTCTAGTAAATTGTGTAAAATTTGGTAATATGCATGCACTTTCAGTGAAAGGACTCCGCATAGAAACATGGGATTTGGGACCCTAGTGAAAATGGTCGAAATTGAGATATGTTGTAGTTCAGACCTTCCTGATGAAGAGTTCAGATGGGAGCAAGGCTCGAAGACCTTATATTTTGGAGTTACAACGGGGGCAAAGGTCGAAAATTCGAATAGATGGGATTTACCCTCGCAGTAACTCGATAATAAAAGGTCCTCGAGCCGTGCTACCATTTGAACTTTTGATCAGAAAGATCTAAACTACAACATATCTCAATTTCGACCATTTTGACCGGGATCCCAAATATTTATTCGAATTTTCGACCTTTGCCGTCGCTGTATCTCCAAAATAAAAGGTCCTTGAGCCTTCGTCCCATTTGAACTTTTGATCAGGATGATCTAAACTACAACATATCCCAATTTCGACCATTTTCACAGGGATTCCAAATCCCATGTTTTTGTGCGGGGTCCTTTGCTTGTTTTTATATTGACACTTGATGAAGTTTTTGCTATTTTTGACATAATAATAATAATCTTTATGAATATTCATTGGTGATATTTACATATCACTAATGAATATTCAAACACAAAAGGTTAGCGATACAGTAAAACTAATATCAAAACTAATGACTTTTTGTGTCCTCTTTCAGAACTGGCGTTTCTCTTCGATGGCATTTTTATTTTTTACCGTTAACCGTGGCTGATTTACGCGAAGAAAGTGTACCAGGCGATCCACCGGGACCTCGAGCGCATGTGGTTATGAATTAACTACTTTCTGCAAAAGTTTGTAAAAGTGAAAGAAAGATTCTACCGTACCTGCCTACAGTTCAGCCAACGTAGTTTTTTACCAAGCAAAAATTGCAAACAAGCTGAGTAGATAAGCAAAGCCGCTTTTGGGCCACTGAGTAGTGGAACACTGGGGGTTCTTAACGACGTCATGAACTGGATGGCATGTGTCTATCGGGAGTCTTTGTGATTTAAGACCTGTTTATATCTGTTTAAAACCTGTTTATAGTTATTTGACAATTGCTAAAAGCTGTTTGAGACATGTTAAAAACCTGTCTATAGCTGTTTAAGATTTGTTTTATATGTTGGTGGATGCATGCCATCTAGTTCATGACGTCATTAAGAACCGCCAGTGTTCCTCTCTTCAGTGGCCCAGAAGCGGCTTTGCTTATCTACTAAGCTGAATTTTTTTTATATAAATAAAAATAAGATTATGCCGTCAAATATCCATATCTTTGTCAAAAATTCAAAAAAAAAAAATGGCAAATATCTATATAAATAAGCAAGACATGGAGAAATAGTTGGAGATCAAGATGCTTTACGATGAGACGAGAAATTTACAAAAGATTATTTCTATACAATTACTCAATTCAAAGGCATGTAAACAATTGTCAAATTCGGTTCTATGCCAGGGGATTTTATGCGTTGCCAACGGAAATTATTTAAACAAAACTTTGAAAAGAAGAAGATCCGCGGAGAATGCGCCGCGCATTCTGAACTCGTATTGTGACAAAATGGGATCGGTGTATTGTACAATATTTTTTAACGTACTGAATGAAAATGCGTAGTTTTCAATTTTTCGGTAATGATAACCACAACCTACTTTTTTTTTCGACGCCCCCCAGGGAATTAGCACTCCGGGCCTGTACCTGGGTGGCCTGCCCTGCTCAATTTCCAATTTAGTCTAATAAATTTCAGAATTAACTTTCACAAGCTTAACCATAAACATATATTTTACGCATAATAAATAGTGACATAAGTAGTTTTCTTTTACAGTCCTAGAAAAAAGAATTTCTTCAGCGTTTCGTGAATGTTTTTAATTAATTTTTAACATATAGTGATAGAGTTGTTATGCTATTAATTGTATACTATTACTATTAGTGCTATAATTTTGTTAAATTGACACATTATGTACGCTGTACTACTGGCATTCTCTTGACAAAGAGAAGAGCGAGCTAGACATCAAGACAAATAAATGTTGAAATATTTAAAAAGCAAGCTTTGGTAATATATTTTTTGTTAATAAATCCAAAATAACCAAACTCAACTCTGATACAAACTTCATCAATCATCATGTATTTTTTCAGAACTCGTAAAGAAAATCAGTACTCCACTGTTAGTGTCATAAAATCAGTTACTATTCCCTAGAAGTTTCGAAAATAAACGCCCTTAGTCTCGGTCTAAATATTCACAGTTTATTATGGTTTCTACGGTTTATGATTTCGAAAAGGTTATCTCAAACCCATATAGGTCGTGATATTTCTCTATTCACTTTTCATGTCACTCTCTAGAAATTTATTGACAACTCACACCTTTAAAACGTTGAATATAACGCCGTGTCATCCTTGGACGTATTGAAAGTGTGTTACAGAGCCATATCTGTTTTATTACGTCTGTGGTGGGAATATGATAATTTAGTTATTATTCTCTTTAATAACGATGTTCATTGTTCTACTGTTGAGGAATTGATTTAAGTAGCAAATTAATTTCCAAGCACAAAAGCAATTCCGTAGAATTATTATCTACATGGTTTATTATGTACAGAAATTACTAACATGTCATTTTTATTAACCAGCATCTTGTTTCTAGTGTCATTTCATGCAAATAATCAGAAATTTGCATGTAATATTTATTTATTTGAGAAATCGAAGTCTAAATCAGTATTGACAAAGTATACTTTTCATTTCAGATAATAAATCCTCGCCCACAAATGTACTAGCCAAAGGCAATAAATTTTTCTATTCCTGCCATAAATAGAGAAATATCAAGCTACCCTAACTAGTTACCGGTTAACAATTTATGTTGACTATAAATCACGTTATCGATAATTGGAGACGCGCGACCATGAGACTGTCGTTATAAATTCTACCTTCTATGATATCCTTTTGAAGTAAATTTATAGTGAGAGCTATGTGTCCCAATCATCGAATCCCAATTTCTGTTACAATGCCTATCAAGCTAGATTTAGTTAAATATTTTACCTTTTCTTTATACGATTGTATTCCTTTTTAATTTCTTATTTTATATACCATATTATAACCATGAAGAGGAAAGACAAAACTATACATACATACGATAGTCACGACAGATCTCCAGAGGGCATTTTACACAATCAATCGCGAAGCCATATATTGCACCCTGTAAATCGGAAAAACCTCGAAAAATGTTCATTTTTGAAAGCCTAACGAGACTATGTCCCCCCGTTTTCGAGGATGCTGAACAAGATGGCGGTGGTTAAAACTCTTTCCGAGCTCACCCCACCCCCAAACTGCCCAAAATTCACCCTCGAAAGGGGTAAACCGTGTATCCGCCGTCTCCTACCGGCCAAGCCCGTGTTTTCGAGGATGCTGAGTACGAAGGTCATGTCAAGACCTCTCCTCGACTCCCGCTAACCCCTTAAACAGTTAAAAACCATCCCCGAAACGGGTGAACCATGGATAGGCCGTCTTCTCTCTGCTAAACCCGTGTTTTAAGGATGCTGAGCACTGTGGTGTGATGTTGAGACCTCTCCTCGACCACCGCCAACCCCCACAAACGGCCAAAACCGCCCCCGAAAGGGGTGAAATGCGGATAGGCCGTCTTCGGAGGGTAACACTGGTTTGGCCGGGAGAATTCTAGATAACCCCAATCGTATTAGCCTACGTCGACGATTCTCTAGTCGCCGTGGAACAGGAGCAAGATATTCTCAACTTCCATGAACAATACAAAAATAGGTGATTACACCTTGAGAACAACAAACAAATTACAATACCTAAATAAATATTATGTGGGTGAGTCATCCAGACCTTTCAGTGTGAGGTTGGATGAGCACAAGAATTACATTAGAAAGAATGAAATTCAGAAATCAAAGATTTGTGAACATGCTTGGGAAAACGGACGAAGAATAAACTGGGACTCGGAAAAAAATTTAACAAAAGAAACAAAAAACGGAAACGGATACCAAAAAAAGGAAAATTAAAGAATCAGCAATAATCTTATTAAATGAAGATAAGTGCGTATCGAATTGTTCTGTAGATATTTGTACAACCTGGCTACCGATGTTAAAAGAAGAACTTAACAAACTCAACATTATCTAAAACAAAATGTCATCAGTTCTATGTTCTGTGTAAGTAGTAAGTATCTATGGAAATAACATAAACAGAATCTTAAAGCTGTGTATGTGGGGTGTAATGGGGTAGTGAAGCGCAAGTTATAGCCTCTCCTACTCAATTGTTAACCTCACCTTCGCGATGAGTTCAATTTGAACTTGGTGCACTCTGTTTTCACTAACGAGGCTCTAACGACCGAGTAAGGGCGGAATAACCCTTACCTTTTGCCGTGAGCACATCCACCTTCTCACGAAGAGTGCGGTAAAAATAACCCACCGCACACAAAGGTTGCTTTTGGAATCGTTTGGTTACACCATCGTCGCAGTCTCCTTCTGTGCCATGGGACCACACCACTCGCCTTCCGCAACCGAGCTGGTCAGTTGCATACCTGCTCCAGCTAAAACTTCAAATGCAGCTTCGTTTTCAGTCGATTAAGGCTTTAAAAAAATGATGGAGCGTTCAAGTGGGACAAAATCATCCGGAGGTAAAATACCCTCCGGATCGGATCTCCGGATCTCTGAGCTCATACCCTACCTCAAAAAACTGTTTGATGTCGTGTGGGAAAGTGGTCAAGCTCCGCAGGAGTTTCGTGATACACTTTTAATCAACCTCTTCAAAAACAAAGGGAGCGCTGCGGACTGTGGAAATTACAGGCGTATAGCTCTCCTGGCTGTTGGAGGGAAGATACTCACTAAAGCGATGGCAAATAGGCTAACACCTGTTATGGAAAAGTTACTTCCTGAAACCCAGAGTGGCTTTAGACCAAACCGGGGCACATCGGATTTAATTTTCACACTTAAACAGCTTCAAGAAAAAGCACTCGAACATCAAGGAGAAATTCACATGGCCTTCATTGATTTAACCAAGGCGTTTGACTCGGTGGACAGGGAAGTGCTCTGGAAAATTATGTTCCGCTTAGGTATCCCTAGAAAATTTGTGGAAGTATGTCGCAGTCTACATACAAACAACAACGCCCAGGTTATGTATAATAATGAGGCAACCGAAACTTTCCAAACTTTCCTCACTGGAGTTAGGCAGGGATGTGTCCTGGCACCCCTACTTTTTAATTTGTTTACCACTGCTCTAACAATTATTGTTGACAACAAACTGACAGTCAGAGGAATAGGTCTCAGATACCGCTTTGATGGCGGTCTCTTTAACATAGGGCGCTTTAGAGCTTCCACGAAGACACGCACACGATTCATTTGTGATCTCCAGTATGCGGATGACTGTGCACTTTTAGCCTCTACGCCGGAAGAGCTTCAAGAACTTTTAGATGTGTATGCCCAGAGCTATGATTCCTTGGGACTTAAAATCAACATTGGAAAGACTAAGATTATGTCAACTCCTCATCAAGTGAACCAAATAGACATTACACTTAACGGAAATTCTCTTGAAGTGGTGGATCAGTTCAATTACTTAGGCAACGTTGTTAATGACAAAGCAAACATGGACAGCGAGATTCGCAATAGAATTAACGCTGCATCTAGAGCACTCTGGGGACTTAGAGAGAGAGTATTTGACAACCACGACCTTGCTTTGTCAACGAAAATGGCTGTCTACAGAGCAGTTGTCATTCCAACACTGCTATATGGATGTGAAAGCTGGGTCACTTACCGTCGTCATGTGAAAGAATTAGAACGTTTTCAGCAAAGACACCTCAGAAGTATGATGAAAATCCGTTGGTTCCATCACATATCAAACGTGGAAGTACTCAGGAGAGCAAACAGCCTTCCAATTGAGGTGCTTATTTCAAGAGCACGCCTAAGATGGGCAGGTCACGTTCATCGTATGCATGATAACCGCCTTCCTAAATGTACACTTTATGGTGAATTGCTAAGCAGTAGAAGAAGGCGTGGCGGTCAACGAAAGAGGTTCAAAGACGCTCTCCATGAAAATCTAAAATCCTGCGGTATTGCAGACGAGCAATGGGAACAACTTGCAGCGGACAGAACCGAATGGCGAGGGGTTGTGGCCAGCTATCAAGGAAATGTTGCTGCAAGAAGGCCGAATCCAAGACCTAACCAGGTCTATGTTTGTCCTGACTGCGGTCGACATGTGCTCTCCCGAATTGGCCTCTATAGCCATAGTCGTGTGCACCGTAGATGAATGGGAATTACAATAGACTACTACTTGTTTTTTATTGTACACAATTTATCGACTGTAACATTTTTATACTCGGACTCGAGTAACGGCTAATAATAAGTATTTGACATACACAGCAAAACAAGAGTTCTTCCAAAAATAGCTTTGAAAACGGAAAGAGATTACTTTCCGAAACGTCAGCAAAATACATTATTTCTGTGTTTATTCCGATTTATATTATTTGCAAAACATAACCTCTGACTTTTCCTTTGACGTAAACCTCACGGGCGCAGAGGCTTTTTTTCCAATAATTCCATTATTTTGTAGATTCGGTGATTTGTTTTGAAGAGGATAATAATACATGTGGTAGAAAACCCAAATAATAGGAAAGAATACCTGGGAACATATCTGGCAAACCAATTGAAAAAGAGAGGATCTGTTAAGAAACTAATAAAAACAGCGTACAAGCAAGTTTACATTTCATTGACAAAAATAAACCAACGTGGAACTTAACCAGAAGGCTCTCATGCTACCAAGGGTAACATATGAGGTTAAAAACGCGCCAATGCCAGGAACCAGTAGAAGAAGTCTGAGAAGAGAAGAGTGAGTCTAAAGTGAGATCGTTCAACTGCTCACAAAATAGTATGGCTAGTTCCGGCAACTATAGAGACGAGAATTGCAGTATGTTTGTTCGTGGGGTATGAAAATAAACGGCTTTATGATTACGTGTTTCAAATGTGGGGATTGAATGTTCAGCATGTACAACATTTGGACAGTCAATTAGATTGTTAATTAATTTTTGTAAAACAAAAGAGAGCAAAGTTTCCAAAGTTTTTAGCAGCTGTCCATGGTCAAAACCAGTAGGAAAGTAAACACTGTTCATTTCGTATGATGCAAATTTTAAACGGTGATCTTTAATATTCTCGATGGTATTACAACATTTATTATAGCCGAGATTCCAAATAAGTGAAGCATACTCTAGCCTAGATTTAACAAATGCAGTATAGAGCAGATTTTACAAATGAATCATTAAAATCTCTTGAATCTACAATCACGAAACCCAAACTTTTATACATACATGCGACACAGCTTTCAATGTGTTTGTTAATATTCAGTTTCGAATAAAATAGAACCCTCAAGTCCTTAAATTCATCGCATTTAACCAAGACAGCATCATTATACTCAGAATATTAATGCATTGTTTTTCCTGCTGAAGGACAAGACGTTAGTTAAATTTGGTGATAATTAAGAGTAGATTTATACCATTTAAATTCCTTTGGAAGAGCACGCTTACTCTAACTGAAATAACTGTAGATAGAACGAGTTCTAACCGCTACCAGGAAATTGGAGGCTAATATGACAACGGGATCAGACTTCATCCCAGCTTCTTTAATCAGAGGTTGTGAGGTAACATTTACTAAACTCGTTACAAACTTCTTTAATATGATACTAAAGATATCCTATTTTCCGAATAAATGGAAACTATCGCGACTTTGCCCTATCTTCAAAAAAGTTGATAAGAATGACTTGTCCAACTATAGACCATTTACTATAATTTGCAATTTTGCCAAAATTCTGGAAACTATTTTACATTCTGTTATTTATGACTATACATCCGGTATGATTTCGTCCAACCAACATGGCTTTATGAGGGGCAGATCCACAGTAATCAATCTTGTTTGCATCAATCAATACTTATGTGAAAAACTTGATCTGTCCAGTCAATTCGGTTCATCAGTGGATCTAAAATAAACTTAATTAAAACATATTTTCTATATTTGCAAAATAGATACCAATATGTTCAACAAAACGGTTACAAGTCTGTCAAATTCTTGTAGGAACCCGGTGCCCCACAAGGATCTACACTGGGTTCACTTCTCTTTAACTTGTTTATGAACGATATCACATCCGATCTTGAGACTGGCATGTTGCTGTATGCAGACGACTTAAAAATATTTCTCGAAATAACTTCTATTGAAGACCGTGAGAGGTTGCAAAACGATCTAAATACGCTTAAACACTGGTGCGACATCAATAAGGTGTAATGCTTTGTCGTTTACTAGAAAGCACAACGCACCTTTTTATGATTGTAACTCACAGGGTGTCTTCCTGCACATGCCAGAGTTATTCAAAGATTTAGGAGTATATTTAACTTCATAAAACATATCGAATAAGTAGAAGCTTGTGCCTTTAAAATGATAGGATTTCTCACATGGAACTGTAAGGGGTTTGTGAACGTTCACACTCTCCGTACTTTATACGTTACATTTCTAAATCCCGCCTTGAATATGCATCAGTGGTATGCAGCCCCACTTATAATATTCATGATTTACTAACTCGAAAAAGTACAACGTTGGTTTCTCAAATCTGCTACCTGTAAAATTGATGGTTATTATCCGCAAATTGGATTTCTCCATGAAATACTGCTTCATTGCTTTAATGTATGCGAACTAGACAAGAGGAGAGTAGTCGCCTCTATAATATTTTTGCATAAAATTGTAAATAATCGCCTTGACTGTATCAGCCTCTCCAATCAAATTATGAATAAAGTACCTAGAATTTCTTCTAGAAATAGTAACTTTTTTCATCTTCCCACTGCCAGAACAAATATTATTGACATCACCTCTATATCAAATGTATATTAACTACACAAGCCTCGAAAGTCGACATATTTTACACTAACCTATCACTAATAAAAAAATACATACTTTTTACTAATGATTGTCTCTTGAAAATTTATGTTTTGGTTATATTATTTATAAGTGTTTTTTTACCACTTACTCATAAGTTTAAATAGATACTATATTATGTATTATTTTTCTCTCTTTGTCCTGTAATTGGGTTCCGTGCCTGCTGGATATCGTAATAAGTAAATGAACAAACTTTAACGTTATTAGGGGTATATGTTGTTTGAAGAAATTAAACAAAATCGTTAACAATATCTAACAGATTGCTGTCTTCAAGGTTACTATCTTTTACAAGATCGGCTATAAAATATGTTGCTAGGACCAAAATCGTTTAGTAGTCCAGTCAACGAAGCAAGATGGATGGAAGTATCGTGTGTGAGTGGGATCATGTGCCATGCTCCCCTCGAATCCATCCCCAACCGATCGGTCGTATGGTGGAATTGTTCAGCCATTGCTGGATCTGTCAATGAGAAACGAAACCACTTTAAGGTACAAGAAATGTACAAAGTTGAACAAATACTGTACAAATGTGTAGGTGCAGTAAGTAAATACTACAATATTAAAAAAAAACATTAATGGAACAAAATTATAATACACGTAAATAAACTCTGAAAGAGTTGCTGCTCCTCTGGTCGGTGATATTGAGGCTAGGTTCAGCTTTGTTTTCCTCGAAACTCTTAAGAAGGCTGTATATCGAAGTCTGTTCAAATCTTATTCATTGGGACTCGCCTGGTAGATTTCCAAAAACATCTTCTCGCCAGCTTGTGCGATCATCTCTGGTGTTGCCGAGGAGTTTGTGAAGATGTCAGATATGTTTAATTGGCTAAGCATTTTGCTGAATAGCTTAATCTCCTTTGCTCTTATTATAAATGGCCCAGGTGGCATCACAGCCGCTGAAGGAGTGGAAAAGGGGATGATTTCAGCAAAAGGAAGTTGTTAGAGTTTAGTGGTGGAGTTGTGTTTTAACTGCACTTTGCCCCTGCTAGGTTTCGAGAAGAATATGTTTCTCTCTGGTGGTGCAAAAGTAAGGACTAAAACAATGAAGTCCACATCTTCACTCTTCACTGCCATTTTAATATTATTTCGAAACCAATTGAGATAGTTTTTGTAGGAGGTATTAACATCGTTTTTTATTTTTGCTCTTAATTGTTTAAGATCAACAATGAAAATGTTACCTTCCCAAATGTGTTCGACAGTTTCAACATGTTCAAGTAATTGAATTTTTAGGTACCTTTTTGCTTCTCAGGTATTGATTCCCATCACCAGTAATTGCTAGTGCCTTCGTCCCTAAGTTTTTTAATAAACACGGAAAAAAATTTCATTAGAAAATTTTATACGGATTTTCAACAAAAAAATATAAAGATAATATAACAAAGAAAACAATACAAATAGATTAACTTATGACTGAATTTTTTAATTAAGAACACTAGTACTGAGTGTATTTTTCCAATTCATTTGGGGAACGAGCCTTTTGAAATGAAAGAATAAAAAACAGTTTTCTGTTGATTTTTTTCTTATAATAATATAATCAATATTTATAGAATTTTTAAGAATATACATATTGCTTCAAAATGTAAAATTTTTCCTGCGGGATCTTTTTATTTATTTTGTATTTCTGCCTGATGCTTTTTTATATTGATATTTCTTATTTGCTTCGGTAAATGAAATTACTTTTAGTATTAAGTACAACAATGAATTAATATAAAACGAAATAAATAGATAATACGCTTAGTTAAGTAAACCAAACGCTGCCTTTTGAATTATTTATTAGGAAAATTATGTTCAGTGTAAATAACTCGATGTATAACAGCAAAGTACTATTAAACAGCATACACCTTTATTTGTACCCATATTTTATACAACTCCATTATCTTTTGAAAAATGCAACACCAACCAGTTAAGCAACTATTGTTCACATAACAATGCCTAATCCGACGTTTTTTATTTATTTATTATTACCCAAAGATCGGCATTTTTAATCTGTAAGATGCTGAACACTATTTACAATTTTAAAATCATCCTCGGTTATATATCTTCTTTATATTAGCTTTGATATATGAACGTATTAGGTAGGTACCTACACAAAATTAGGAAAGATAAATTACATAATATGAAACACACGATAAAATATTGTTTTAATAGATAGGACACAACACATATGCACCGGAACTTTCTCTGTTTCTAGTGATAATAATTTAAGGTCACGAGATTGCAAATTGCAATGTATTTGAAATCGTGACAAGTCAGTTACACGTTTCAATGTAATTACTGTTATTAATATTAGCAGCCTGATATTAGTTGTTTTGGACTGTTTCCGTTTCAGTAACATGATTGAGGTAACAACATGCGGCTTTTAGGAGATGAAAGGAATTTCTATAAATCCATGTCGCTATGAAACAAGTAACTTCTTAATTTGAGGGGAGGGAGCGATGTATTTACTGTTAATTCTTTTTTAGTGGTTACGTAAAATCCTATTAATAGCGTCGATTTAACATTAAACATTTTTGTTTTTCAATGATGAAGGAGTTTGGCAAGAAAATATCACATCCAAATAAAATTAGCAAAATCATGGGGTATGACATTTTACCTTAGAAAACGTAATAAAACTAAAATATAAATGCAGGCTGTAACTGCCACTAAAACAATTTCTGTGATTTCAAACTCGATAATTGGTTACTCTAATCATTGTGTAGTGTTTGTGAATCGTTTATACAATGTCTCGCTTCGGAAGAGAAAATATCGAAATTATTAAATACCAAATTTAACGTTTAATACCACGACAAAAAGCAAGCAAAAGCAAGTGTTTGGAAGCAAAATTGTATAAACTCGATGTTCAATCTGTTTCAGTTGAATGTTAGAATATTTTGCATTTAGTAAGAAGAGAAAAGATAATGGAAACAATAAGTCAATTTGTTGGTGTAGCTAGGTTCCACGTGATACAAACCATCGACAATTACAAAGTGATCCTTTTAAGAGAAAATGTAATCAAGTGAAGAATGCAAAAAAATTCTTGTCATTTGGGACAAAGATCATCTCCAACACAAGTGTTTTCACATTAAGCAATGAATGGGCCTGGAGCGGTGGGGAAGGGTGTGCAGCTAATGTAAGTATTATGTGGAAGAGATAATCGTCTATTTCAAGAATTATTACAAAAGAAGGGAATCAAATATCAACTGATAAGATCTATCATTTGGCATTAAATGTCCTAATCCAAAGTGGAATCATCTACAATCAAGGGGTTGGTAAGAATTGTCCTGTTTGAGAACACACTATGTCTACGTGGTTACAATCTGCTGCAACCAAGATCGATATTGGTACAAGAAAAGTTAAGGTTACTGATCATTCAGCAAGGGTAACGGCTGTCTCAAATTTGGCAAAAAGAGAGTCGAAGAACAGTGACAAAAGATCACAGGTCCTAGCAACAGTCAATTAAGCTTTTGCAAATGGAAGTTGTTCATTACCAATTATTCTAGCTGTGAGAGACAATATATCTAGTAGCAGTCACCGTAACATTCCCGATAATAAAAACATAAGAAAAAATCAGTTTCTGCAGTCCAACCAACAATTGTGTATAATAATAATAATCTGGATCTTTAACATTAGTAATAATTAAATAATCGGTACTGAGAGACAATTGTCACATTTCATCCACTTTATTAACTCTTTAAACAACAACATTCAGGTTACCATTAAAATGGAAAAAGAACGGTCAATAAACTTTTTAGATATTACGCTGACACGTAAAGAACATGGGCGGAACGTGGTGGCGGATTGAAAATCTGATTGCGTGGAAAAATCAGAAAACGTGGTGGTAACGTGATAGGCCAGGGCCGAAGACTTTGAAAATGGCAAAAAGTGAAAAAAATTTAGAACAGTATGATACCCATTGGAAAAGGAAGAAAATATAACAAAAATAAGAGGAAAAATAATTTACGGGCGATTTGAGGTCGGGAAGTGGAAGGGGGTGAACTTTTAAGGGTGGAAAACGATTTCCGGCAAAACTACAACTCCTATCGAAAAAAGTTAAATGGAAAAGTTGTAGGTAATAAAAAGATCTACAACTTTTTTATTCATACTTTTTTCACATAACCTCAAAATATCTGCGAAAAATAACCGACTTTTTGGTTTTTTATTTTTATCTCCCACAAAAAAAAAATTTCACGAAATTTGGTGGAAACCTACCTTCTTATATCCCAAACAGGCTGTAATTTTTTCGAATCAAAATATTTATTTTTTCCCCTTATTTCGATTTTATATCAAAAAAGTAACCTCATTTTTAATCGAAAATTCTCACGTCAAAAAAAACTGCTTTTTAAAAAAAATCGGTGCGCTTTTTGTTCGTTGAAACCTTTACTTTCTGATGGTGTACAAAAAAATATACATTACTATGGAAAATTTTCTCAGAAAATGGAAAACCCTATTTCGAAAAATTTTTTGTTTAATCATTGTTTAAAATTTTGCACTGTTTATTGAAATTTACACTTTAATTATTCGAAAAATGTAAAATTTCATGTTACATTGATAAACTAAGAAATTGCAAATCGATATATATTACTATAATTAACAACCAAATAAGTTAATAAACTTAATAGTTTATAAGATATCTACAATATTTTGAGAAAGTTGTAGGAAAATTTTTAAACTATATACGTAGGTGCCTATTTTTCACCTCCAATAGTTTCAAATATGAATCCTTCAATAATATCGTTGCATTTCTGCATTGTTTTTCTGGTTGCCATACAATATCTGGATTTGCCGGAAAAAGAAAGAAAAACATAGTAAATTCATTATTAGACGATAAGAATTTGTCAAATTTGGCTAATTTCTTTTATAAAAAAGATGCAAACAAAGAAAATATCGCAAAAAATGGATTGCAATTAATCAAATCAATTTATAAATGTAAAAATGAAAATATAACACTGAATTAATTAAGATTTCGGAAATATCAATTGGCCAGAATAAAATCATCTTTTATATTGGCAAATCTCCCACCAACTGAAGGCGCAGTATAACAACATTGTTACAGGGCATATTATCAGCTTCAAACATGGCTGGGTAACGAACTGACAGCAACAGATTGGAGCTGGAGGCAAAATCAACGTGGCATTATGCCCAAATTGACAGATAAAGAATTAATTCCTGAAATATTGCTCAAAACTATTTGCTGCAGCTGTGAAACTGGATGTAACAGTCTAAAATGTGGCTGCCGAAAACATGGTTTGAAATGCACAAATTTATGTTCAAATTGTCATGGTTCTGAAAAATGCTCCAATGTTGAAGAAAAAACCTACGAGGAAGTAAATGATTCATATGAAATTGTAAATGAAGAAACAATGCAGAGTGGAAAAAATATTGGAGATGAAGACGATGATGGTCTTGAAGATTTCGAAGATTCACTAGAATCGGAAAGATTTGTCGAATCGATTTCAGCAAACAAGAAGCAGCTTTTTTGACGTGAGAATTTTCGATTGAAAATGAGGTTACTTTTTCGATATAAAATCAAAATAAGGGGAAAAAATAAATATTTTGAATCGAAAAAATTACAGCGTGTTTGGGACATAAGAAGGTAAGTTTCCACCAAATTTCGTGAAAAAAAATTTTTTTTGTGGGAGGTAAAAATAAAAAACCAAATAGTCGGTTATTTTGATTTTCGCAGATATTTTAAGGTTATGTGAAAAAGTGTAAATACAAAAGTTGTAGACCTTTTTATTGCCTACAACTTTGCTACTTAATTTTTTTCCGTAGAAGTTGTAGTTTTACCGAAAATCGTAATAAACCGTTTTCCATCCTTAAAAGTTCATCCCCTTCCACTTCCCGACCACAAATCGCCCGTAGATTATTTTTCCTCTTATTTTTGTTATATTTTCTTCCTTTTCCAATGGGTGTCATCTTGTTCTACATTTTTTTGGTCTCAAAAGTTATCGGCCCTGGCCTATGAGGGGATAATTACAGTAAGATGGTATTAACACATTTTTTAAATCTACTTAATAATAATTGTTCTAACCGACCATGGTAACAATGGAAAAATTGAAATTAATCCAGAAACAGAAATATCTAAAGATTGTTTAACATGAAAAGAGTTGAAATTCTGGTTTATGGGTCATTTATTTTTCCAAATGGTGTGATAGCTAAACTTCGCCTAATAAAAGACCATTTATTATTATTATTATTATTATTTACTATATTGGCGAAAATTTTGCAATGTCAGTAGTTGCAATATTTGGGGGGAAATACGCACTTCCAGTTGTAGGGAAATAAAATTACTAGTGATTTACATTCTATAAACTTTAATGTAACAATTACAATTTTGTTTCACTTAAACTTATTGAACACTATTAAAATGTGACATTTCGAAATGCGATTTTATTTAATATAGTTACAGAATTATAACAGTACCTAGGGTGTTGTTGATAATTTAAATTTATATTCACATATTCATTTTGAAATTAATTTCCACATAAAAGCTTGTGTGTACACTCAAGCTTGAGAAGGAGATTTGAGAGTTGTTTGTTGTTTACTCTCAACGTAAAATAAATATGGATTTAGTCTAGGTTCTCAATAACATCAAACATAAAGATATACGGGCTTAGGTATATATCAAGTCCCTTCTGTTATAAACACGGATCAGACATTGCATTTTATCGATGCCCATGTTGTCGATAAACTGATACCTATGTCATACGTATTCTATGGAACTATTCATTACGAGATATTTGTAGTATAATAAAAGCTACTAATGTTGATATTAGATGCAAGACTGAGTAAAGCGACTTTATTTGTTATCCAGCAAAATATATGATACAGGAAAAACTGTTGTTAGAAATATATTGCACTGTAACAAAAAAATTGTATAATTTAAATGAAACGAAAGCGCACTATATATTTAAAAATCAGTAATTTTCCTTAGATTTTTTTCTATTGTTTCATATTATTATGCTAATCCATAGCACTTAAGACTAATACAATTTAAATTCGAAAAACAAATCCACTACTCTGAAACTCCTTTGTGTATGCGCCGCATTCCATTACAACTACATAATATCTAATAATGTTTAAAAAGGTTGTTCAACTAAAAGTAGAAATCAGAAAAATAAACACACAGAATAAACATATTTTATATTATTGCACGTTGGTTATTATTCTTTTGTGATATTATAAACAACAATAAAGATGTCCTAATCAAGGGACTAATATTTACTCTAGTAATACTATAAGATTTTTTCAATATTTATATAATCTATAACCTTTCCGTAATTTATGACTTGCAA
Source organism: Leptura quadrifasciata (assembly GCA_963675555.1). Lineage (NCBI taxonomy): Eukaryota > Metazoa > Arthropoda > Insecta > Coleoptera > Cerambycidae > Leptura > Leptura quadrifasciata. Next base: position 191,471,170 of record OY776673.1, on the reverse strand, counting down.
AGTGGTAGGAAGAAAATAATAGGCTGAGAGCAAATATTAAAAATTTGTTGGTTCCATATGGTTTGTATGTGTCAGGTATCAATTGCTACTATACACCATAGATGTCTCCATGGGCGTATAGAGACTTGCGATCCTGCAAGTACCTGAGAGCGGCGACCTTTCAGTCCTAGGTGGACTTAACCTACTGTTATAATAGATGATTTGCAGGAAACATTTGAGAGGTTTCACTTACCTCTCACCACACTCAATTTACTATAGTTTGTATAAAACTAGCAGGTTGGCCACTATCATTTGTCTGTTCCATGACCTATGGCATACTGATGAGAACTAATAAGTTCGAAACCGGTCTATGTCTGGTTAGGGACAAATGATATTGGTTACCATTCTTTCATGATTTGTAAGGTGTAATTCAATGCAGGTCGGAGTATTTGCCCGCTGAGTAGTTGTCAGCTTACTCTTCGGCTTTCAATACAATTTGACTAGGACTATGGCTTCTTCAATTTTCAGTTTCTTTTGTCAAGAATATAATAAGGGAGATGATATTGATATTGTTATGTGCACGCCTACGCCACGGCCTTATATAATATACGAGAAGGTCCAGAAACGCTGCGAATGATAGACTCGAGAATAAAGCGCATCGGATATATAACAAGTAGGTTCCGAGCATAGAGCACATTAGGCGAACAAGCGAACAGATGGAATAAGAACAGTAATAAGTTGTGAATTGTATTAATGTTGAAACACCCCTTCCCCCCCTCTATTAATTATAAACAAAAATCCTGGTCACGTGAACCAGTGAAAAATCTCAACCCCAGGGGTGTTAATTTATATCAAAATCCTTGATCGTGAAGCAATCAAGAATCTATTTACTCCCACCCAGAAATTATTTATCTCAATTTTATGTCAAGATAAATAAACAAATTGGCCATATGCGTGATCGTCTAGTTTTATGTGGTTAGGACCTTAATTACGTTGTGTGTGTGTGTAACCCTTTATAATTACCCCAGGTTCTTTGATTTAAAGTTTGGTATTACTTGTTTCTGTCTGATACTGTAACTGAGAAAATTAATCACTCTGTTATTGTAAATACACTGTAAGTTTGGATACACTGTCTATTATTTGAGAAACCTAGTTAATGTTTTATGTGATTTATGTGATGTTTTATTACTCAAGATTGCACTGTATATTTATAGTTAAAGTTTGTTTTCTAATTTATTTGATTAGAATGAAATCATTTATTTAGTTTATTACTTGTGTGATAAAAAAGGTAAAGGTGGAAGAAAAGACAATAATTGATGGGAAAAAGTAGTCAAAAAAACCCATTTTTATTTTATATAAAATGATGCGGCAAATAGCCGTACATGAAATCAAAACAATCCAAATATTTGAGACAATTGCCTAAATGTTATAATAGGAAAATTTGCGCTGCTATAGTAATGACCATACTATAGATGTACTGAGTATTTTGATGCAATAACAAGAACTTATACAAAAGTGTGCTGTATTATTTTAATAGTAATTAGGGTTGTGGCAATGGCCTGATAATGATAATCCATAATAGAGCTGTTAGCAATCGCTAGGTAATAATGATTTATAATTCAATAAAGTTGTTAGCAATCGCTAGATAATAAATCGAATGTAAAACAAAGGACAAGAATCATGTCATGTTTATACATTATCAAAATTAGGCTGAGAAATGAGCATTAAATACTGATGTAAATTATCATAGAGTGTAGAGGAAATATCCTTTAATTATACATTGTTTATTGATTGAAATTAGAGTAGGAACAATCGTTCAGATAATCATATCAATCTTGCTGAGGTGAGAATTTACACTCACATAAAATCCTTCAGAATGCTGGGGAAATCTCCCTATAGTAATTAAATAGAAAAGCAACCAGAAGATTGCCTATGATTGTCAAACATACGGAGCCGCGAATCCGCGAAGGTAAGAAAATGCGGTTGCATCACCCTTCAATCGAACAAGTGACCAGGCAACTGCCTGAAATATTGACATCCCTCGTTGTAACTGAGCCCAATAGGAGAACAGAACCAGCCAATTGGCCGTAGTCAATGGTTCAAACCTTTTTTAACGCAAAGTACACCGAATTCACGTGACGATAATTTTCAATTGTAGGTAGATGTTAAACAATTAGACAACCTTGTGGTTACAGTAGGAAAATATTCCTAGTGTACTTTAAATATAAAGCATTCTTGAAAAATCTTACGAGAGATGAGGTGGACATGAGAGTCAACTATTTGTTTTATAAAAACTGCAGAATAATTATTAACATGAAGTTTGACGAGTCTATGATAAAATATCTTGTTATTGCATAGCTCTAAATATATAGTTCTTGAATATAAACTTGTCATTTTGCAAACACAAATTTCCCTAGTAAAACATTCAGAAAGTGAAATTTTATGAATTAAATTCGTGAATGAAATCATAACTGAATAACTGGTAATATAATATTCTTTATAATAAAAAATCAAAGCTAGTATTTCATAAAAAAACTAATATTCCTTTAGTACCACAAATAAGCCAATTTCCCCTATCCCCCCCAAACCAGAATGTAAAGTCAATATTAAATAATAACGCAGAGAAGTAAATAGGTTTGATACTTAGATAGTTATGTTGGTGAAATTGTCGTCGTGTAAATTGCGAAGTTATGTTCTAGCAGTCCAAATCTTTTAGTAGCCAGCCTGGATTTATTCGTAGAATTAATTGATGTCTTTAGAGAACCAAGCGGGCTCGAGTATTTGACCGTCGACAAGCATCCTGCAATTAGTTCTCTAATTAGCAAATTCAGAGGGTTCGAAAATCGACGACAAACATCCTCGATGAAATTTGCTACTACTGGAATAAGTATTCTTCCGGGCAAACCGAGAGGGCTCGTAGGTAAACGTCGGCAAGCATCCTCTATCAGTTCTGCCAGGAGGTATAGCATCGCCTGGCTTTTATTCTGTTCTTCCAACAACACGGTTCCAAAACCACAGTGCCAATTTCTCCCATTAGCTGAACGTGGCTTGTATATTTGACACATGAGACGTGGCTTCGGTATCCTGCCTTATCTTCGTCTTAAAGTTGCCCTATTCACTTCACAGACAATTCTCTACGCTTTGCTGGTTTTACTAATGCATTAGTCTTGTTTTTAAAACTGCCAAGTTTTAGATAAGAATTAATAACCATGTTACAAACTATTTTAAAGTGGCACTTGACATATGTACAACTTTCTACCCCAATAAGTTAAAACGTAACGGCGCCCTGAAGTCGGCTATCATTTAGCATTGACAAAATAATTTCTGTTGTAAAATTAATATTTGCATAAATTTGGAAATGAAATTAAGAATGTAATGTTTAAATAATTTCTGGTTAATTGTAGTTATAAAAGCGATATTCCCCTGAATTTAAAACAAATTTAAGACTTATTTTTAAAATAGGGCGGCCCACTTCAATGTCTATAGTTGTACTTAGTGTGTTATGTTAACAAATAATTATTGTAATTAAGTATTAAATAAAGTAGTGGTTAGTGAAAAGTGTTGTTGCAATTATTTGAACTTACGTGCAGGGTGTTTACTGGAAATTATAAACACGTAACAATTGGTGTCAGAAGAGATATATTACAACAGGATTTCTGAAGAATTCGAGGAAGTTCGAGAATATTCTATTTGGAAACCACTGGAGATGTTGAAGTGCTTTGTACTGAAAAGTGATATAGTCATTAGACTTATTTGTAGTGTGAGGAAAATTCCAGAAACTTCTATTTGGATACTAGTGCAGTTAGCCAAATTCTGTCAACTGGAAAATTATATACACATTAAATAAGACCTATTTGTGACATTTCGAGGAAAGTTTTAGAATATTCTATTCCGGAATTTGTGGAAATATTTGAATTGTACCTAAAGAAGACTTATTCGTGCTGTATTGAGACGTTTAATGGAAACAAGAAGCATAGCTGCTGAAAAACAAATGCAACACATGTTCGCAGAACTAAGAAAAATGGTGTTAGACCAAGAAAAGAGACACAAGAACAAGAAAGACGACGTCAAGAAGAAAAGGACTCGAAAAAAAGAACAAGAAAGGTGTGAAGAAGAAAAAGAAAGAAAACGTCAAGAAGAACAAGAAAGACGTGAAGAGGAAAAATAAAGAAAAGCCACTAATGAGGTCAAGGAAAAAGTAGATAAAGTTGAACTAGAAGTTGGTAATGTCGAAGGAGAAGTTAGTGCCATTAAGGGAAAAGTTACCGATGTCGAAGGGAAAGTGAATACAGTCGAAGAAGAAGTAAGTGAAGTTAAAGGGAAGGTAAATATGATCGAAGAAGTAGAGCGACTTAAACGGCAGTTTAAGATCTTCGATGATTACAACCTCCCTTCCTTGATGGTCAACATATAAAAGACAGTTTGAGGCAGCTGCATGCGCAAACAACTGGAATAATGAGGACAAGGCTATGCCATTAGTGCTAGCGCTAAGAGGTCAAGCCTCAGAATTGCTCCAGACAATCCCAATAGCGCAGCAACACGGTGTTTACTTGAAATTGTAAACACGTAACAATACTATGATGATGATGTTATAAATATTATTGTCCCATTTAAATGAAATAGTTTTCGACATAGTAGAATGCAATCTTTTATGGCCGTTATCAAATGAAGTAATTTTGCCGCAATTGACTTGACGCTTCATTGGCTATAGAGTCAGAAGGATTCCAAAGATTGAAGTGGTTATGTTCTGCCCCTCTTTACAAGCCTTGGCGTTGCTTCGCTTCGTTCCTCATCCGTCATGACCCGTTGACCGCGACCATCTAAACTACTGGTACTTAACAAAGTCGGTTCCCATGAGTTACTCAGTCGGTACTTATCTTCATAATTACTAGTAATTCTCTAGTATTCCCCGCATTTGATTTTATGGTTTTTATTGCGATGAACATGCTCTGTGTCTGCCGACCTATCTATTAGTGCTTATGCAGTTCTCAATCAAACCATACGAATAATAAGTGATTGATGTTGCTCTCTCTTCCACGCGGCCACGCGAGACCTCTTAAAATTTCCAGGCACAACATGCTGATTCGTGAATTTAGATCTGCAACAACCGAATCTTCTCCAGCCACCAAGATATACTATTTCGCAGAATTAAATTAAGAAAACTACCCGTCAAACCGCAGAACTAGTTGACGGATTTGGACAACCATATAAGCAAGGGGTGGCATCTTCTATGTAACGGTGATCGTCCCCCAAAATGAATTTACCATACCTTTAAAATCATGGGTGCTTTTAAGCAGAATGCAAACCGGTATTGATGCGTGCAGGATTGCACTACAAGACTGTGACTGGGGCGCTGAAGAACAAACTATACAGCATTCACGAATGCCCACCCAAATTTTTTTTTAACGTCGGCCTATTTTCGTTACTGAGGCCCATCACCGATGCCTGTAGACGAGCTACCCCCAACCTATAATTTTGCTGAACCTCTTCTCTTTCGAAGAGTAGGGGCCGACAGCTTTATATCCCTTCCACAGGATGGTACGGATACTACGCAATCCTCGCCTAAGATTGCGTAGCTTCTGCGCATACACTGACATACAAGCTGGTAGAAGATGCGGGGCAATTACACCAGTTCAATTCAATTCTACTTTATGTTCGTGTTAAAATTTACAAATTGCCTCCCCAGAGCCCACTCCGGAACCTACGTGCAACCACCGCGTGGTTGATATGATTTGATATGAATTGAAACAGGTGGTAAAGTTAGATTTTTAAAACTTATAAACTACACCAATTCAATTCAAAACTACTTTAAATTAGATACACAGATATAGCAATCTGGCGGACTTACGGTGCACATAAAAAAGACAATAAAAACTTTACGAGCTCATTATTACCGCCGGTAAATCATTCGGTATGGTGTCATCAAACAAGCAGACATACATTAAAATCTATAAAGGTAAGTGATTCAATTTGCGGTCGAAATACTACGGTGTTTTAATGCGGTTTGTAAAATTTGTGGCCTTTTTTATCTGTAGAGTAAAATTGCAAACGACTATACCTCCTTAGGACCTATCCTTGGGCCGATCGTGCAACTACCGCGTTAAACGCGGTGGCAGATTGCACGATGGCATGGTTCGGTTAAAACGGCAATTAAAATCTTAGACCTAAACGCATTCTGTTGCAACAGATTAAAAAGCAATTTGACTATATCTAAACGGAACAGATTCAACAAAACTTAAAAACTACATATCATTCGAAAACTCACGCACTAACAATGATAAATTTTGGACCTGACGCAAGCACCTCAACTCGAACGAGGCGCCTTCCGCGAGATACGTCAATGCTAAGCTGCGCATTGCTGGCCTAACCTTAATTTTAAAAATTTTGAATTTACAAGGTTTTGATTCGATAAAAATTTTGTTGTGAAATTAATTTAGAGACAAAAATGTACAAAAAGAAAACAAGAAACAAACGCGACAACAAACAGAAAGGAAGAGGGGGACAGGAAAGATTAAAGACACGAAAGGTATGAAATATCAGTGAAGGTATATAGGGTAAGCGGAAGTTATAGTTTGTGAAATTTGGCTACAGGCGTTGCCGGAAGATCGGTAACGTCTGGTATGGTAGGGAGTGTTTAATCCGAAATGGGGCATTATGCTGTCTAATTTGTGTTATGTGTTTTGTTAGCGGAATATCGCCCAGCTTAAAAGAGTAGAATTTTTGAGAGATTTGCTGAACGTTATCGGGGTCGTGGCAAAGTGCATATAAGTCTCTGAGGGACTTTCGTGGTCCGTATGCTGCACCACACCGGCGCCGCACGGCGTGTGATGGACGGCCTGATCACCATTGTGCACAACAGTTTTTATTCTGCCAGCTTCATATTCGGGAACTCTGGGAAATTGGAGACCTACAGTTTGTACAACTTTGGTGATAGGTATGATCCTTGCGGGACTCCCGCGCGAGTATTCCGCCGTGTTGAGAGTTTGTTATTCAATCGGCAGGGATCTGCTGGTCAAGAACGAGTGAATGAGCTTTATGAAGTAAGTCGGATAAACTACACCTGTTCCCTTGAACGGTCACACACCCAAGTATTAAACGCGCCTGACGTTGTTTTACTTTACATATCTATTGATATGATATGAGGTGGTGTGATGTGATATTTGATATGATATGATATGATATATGATATGATATGATATGATATGGTATGATATATGATCCTGGTTGCGTAATTCACCGAATTTAAATTTAGAACCTAGACGAGAGAATCCGTCAGCAAGATGCAGAAATGTCAAAGTGCACAATGGCCTGCCTAATATATGGTATATCGAAATTTTGATTTAAAAAATTTTCGTTTCTGAAAATGTAATGAAGAAGGATTTAATTTTAAAATAAAAAAGAAACAAAGAGAAATGGTACAAAAGTACATACAGAAAAGATATGTACAGTAAAGACGCACCTATATACGCTAGCTCCAGAACTTTTGTTAGAACTACTATAAATACCCTAGGGCGTCACAACACCTGAATGTACATCCATACAATATACATCGAAAGCAAAGAAAAATTAGCGTCTCTTATTGTTAGTATAGCTTTCATTTTATTAATTTCATAACTACTATATTTATTGTATGCCATACACCATAAGATAAATAAATTCTAATTTCCTGTCACTTTATTATATAAAGTTAGCAAAAATATTAATATTTATCCACTTTATAAAATTATAATGATTTTTGCTTTGTGTAGTTTGGGATATTTTCCTGAATCACCAGATATCTTGCTAAATGCGTGTATAGATGGTTAATAAATACGACGAATACACCGAAGTCATGTTTTCCCTACGGGCAGTATTCGTTTTTACATTTATGCGAACAAAATTACAGTAATTTCTCTTATTCATTCTAATTATAATATTAATAACTAATATTAACTTCAACAATATGTTCTTTTCAGAGATCTTCGGTTCAACAAAATTAGAGAAATCCAACCGGGGACATTCAAAGGCCACAAAAGCATAATCTCTTTGTTACTCAATAACAATTTGCTAACCGGTTTAAAGGATGGCACTTTCGACGGATTGCTGCACTTGCAACACCTCTATCTCTACAAAAACAGAATCAAGTATATTGAGCCGAATGTTTTCCAGGGATTAAGAAAATTAGAAAGACTGTGAGTATATTATTTTCTTTTATTGTTCTAAGTACTGTTTGATGGAAATAGTTTAGATGTATAAAAATTCAAAATAATTCTACACTGTAAAGCAGATGGCGCCACTTACTAAAAGAAAATTTACACGATAACAAAAATAATAAGTAGACATAATAGTATTAAAAAAACATCAGCCCCCGACATTTCACGAATACGAGAAGAAATTTCAGGAACATAATACGTTTTATTTTATATTTTTAAATAATATCCTAATAAAATAACACATTTGTGAACAGTTTCTTGGGATCTGGGATTTTTTTCTTTAAATGATAGTACATTTAGTACTTATAAACAGAAAGTAAAGTTCGAGTAAATATGAATTCTTTGGGGGTACACCCCCAAATTTAATAGAAACATGTTTTTTGCGCTTTTTTCGGAAATTTCTATCAAAACTATGAAGTACAGCGATTTAGTACTTTTGAAGCCGGATGTTTGTTTTCTTGAAATGTTTTTAAATGTTTTCTTAACCGCCTCTCAAGTTACCGAAGTAACCCCCTGGAAGATCTCAAAGATCAAAGATCTTGTGCTAGGAAAGAAAGACGAGGACCTACAGTTTAATGTGGACTCCGAACCACAATTTTTTTAATGAAAAATTTTTTTTTCGCCTTGCGGGAATCGAACCCACTTCGCTAGGCAACTCAGTTTGCTAGCCAGATGCTTTTACCACACCAAGCTACCGATATATTGATCCCTTGCACATTGGATTTGGTAGAAAAATTAGCGACATGCAGATATTCGAAATTTGGCAATTTTTCATCCCTTTAAAAAGATGAGACTTTTTGAATACATTTTTTGTGATTTAATCAACAACTATGCGCCCTTCAGAAACACGATACGCTATCTTTTCGACAGAAAATGTAACTACATATAATTTATTTATTTTTTAAATCTCCGGAGGATCAAAATCGGCTAAATTATAGACAAATAGAGGGAAAAAATGCACTCACACCCTCAAATTGTTTAATGTTAAATTACTTTTAAACAATACATTTTATCGAAAAAGTTTTTTTACTTTTTCAACAATTTGTTATTTTTCTTAGAATGCAAATATGGATATTTTTTTTAGAATTCGTTATTATTTAAACAACATAATTCTACACACTTTTAGTAAACTCTGATTAAAAATTTTTCAAATGAGCCAAGAGTTAAATTTTTTTAATTTATCTTGAATTTAACTCAATTTATAAACAATTATATACATACGTACTGCACTAAAAATATCTTTAGAATTATCCTAAATTATAAAAAATATTGAAAAAAAAAACTAAAAATAAAAGTGGTATATTTTTATAGATTGCACTTCCTGGGCGATTCCTTATTTCTCCTGAATTCGGAGAAATTGATATTCAAAATTGGCATATTTTCATAAATTTTCGTCAGTGCTTTGGATATTTTTAAAAATTGTCAATACAATTCATGAATAGTGCAATTTACAAGAAAACTGCAAGGAACCTTTTCGGATTTTCTCTACCAGGATTCTGGAAGCAGTTACAATCAGCAGAAATCATGCGTACAAACGCTGTTTCTCAATCCTTAAAAATAGCCAAATTTGAACATTAATAACTTAATCAGACCAAATATTAAAAATCATAAACGACATCTTTTAAACACAAGATTTATCTCCAAAATCGACCTTGGTTATATTTTTAAACCTAAATAATATAAAAATAAAAGCTTGGCGATAAGCGAGCCTACAGAGGAGAGCGTGGCTAGATCATTCCAGTAACGAATGTATAGTTTCTACACCTTTCGTGCAATGAATCATTTGCACCGTACTAAAAACAGACTGCGCTATCGTAGTTACCGAGACACAATGAACCGTACTACAACTTCCCAAATACACTGCGCAGTCGCAATGATATTCGTGTGCTGCGTGTTTTCTATTTTTTTTTTTGGTGTACAACACAAATGTTTTAAAGCCAAGAGTGTCAAATATATCCAAATGGGCATGCCGTCTGTCTGTCAGTCTATGTGTGCATGTGTGTGATGTTTTTCTCAAAAACATAGAAATTTGAAATTTTAGATATAAGATCTTGTGTCCAAGGAAAAACACTATTGAATATTGGTGTAATCGGTGCACCAGAGGCTCTTGGCAAGGTCAAAAAATGTTCGCCAAATCTAAAAATGTTTTAAACAACAGTTGTTTAGGATGAAAAATTGGACTGTCCTTTGCACAGTTCTCGTCGGGAGCCAGCCCATGGACGGTTTCAGAAAGAGCCAAAAAACAAGATTTGGTTTTAAAAAATGTTTAAAATAAGAAGAATTGTTTAAAGTGAAAAGTGGCAACAAAAGGGCTGTTTAAAAATGTCCCGTCAAAGCAAAGGGGCAGCTTCAGGGTGGGCCCAAAAAACTTTGGCTTCTTGTGCCTTTTCCTGTTTCTAAACTCTGCCGGTGATTCCTATATTGCTGACTAGCCGAAGCAGTTTTAGTTAGTTTTTGGGTTCACTTTTGTGGCCCCAAAAATATTTCGCCTCTTGCATTTCAGTGCCTCGCATTGGCCGAGTATATGGCTTACTATTTCACTACCTCTCCGCAAAGTCCTGCAGTTTAGGTTGCCCTCGTATAGCCCCATTTTATACAGGTGTTCCTTCACAGGTGCGTGCCCTGTGAGAAGTCCTATTACTTTTCTCAGCTGATTTCTTCTTAACATAAGCAGTTGCTGAGTTCGTTTAGTACACGGTTTAATCATGAAGGCCTTACCGTGTCTAAGACATGGCACACTCTGCCAGTATTTGATATGCTCTTCCTTGACCCAGTTTGTTATGCACCTCCTTGCACTGCACTTTGGCACTGCGAGGGCCGGCTCTGGGCCAAGGAATTCTGTGGCCGATCTTTGTTTGACAGGTTCGTCGGCCTTTTCATTTTCTAGGAGCCCACTGCTCCCCAGAATTTTGCAGCTGGTAAAGTGTTATAAATAAAAATTGTTCGTGATGGAGAGTTGTACCAAAAAGCCTTTTGAAAATCTCATCAGACTGGCAGAGGCGGCTAGGGTAGCACCAAACAAATTTTTCGTCGAATCAATTTTTTTGAAATAAAAGTGGAAAACCACATCGAAAAGACTTGAAAATTTCTCGTCAGAGTATCAGGGGCGGTTTTGTGAAGGGCTTCTTAAAAACACTAACTTTGCCAAATCAAAAATCGCTTCAAGTAAAAATTGTTCATCATGGAATAATTTTTCGACGGATCAAAAAGTATTTTTAGTAAAAATTGTTCAGAGTGTAAAATCTTATCGAAGAGATCTTCTACCAATTTGTCGTCTAAAAACAATATCTTTGCCCTCCCCCAAAAAATTACTTAATTGCTTCTTGGAGGCCCAAATATTTTTTCTGCACGAGGGTCCCAGGCTTCCTTGCTCCGCCACTGAAGCGAAGATACCGATATGCTCATTATTTTAATTGGCCCGGCACCAGAAAATAAAACAGTTTGTTTTATTAAACCTGGAAATAGGAATATTGAGAGAAAGACGTTCACATTCAATCATTTAAAGAGTTGCAGGAACCAACTTCTAAACTTTAACGGCAGCAACCTACCAAAGCTATCGGATATGCGACCAAATACAAACGTACCTAGGTTAGATAATGATGTTTATTCAGGGCTTTGTGGGTGGAAAAAGATGAAAATGTCTTGTCACCAATAAAAATGACAGACCCTCCAGCGACAAAAGAAATTTGAAATTTAATTTCCTGCAACTGTAAGGAGGGCTGCACAGCTCCATGTACTTACAGAAAGGTAGGGCTTTGGTGTGCTTTACTGTGCGATGAATACCAAAGCATGTCCTGCTTGAACACTATTCAGCCTGAGTCTGAAGATGAAGACAAATTAAGTTATTACTAAGTATTTGACAATAAGGGCTGAAAAAATCGTCAAATTTTAAATTTTCATATCTTGCTGAAGATATTTGCTCGAACTTTTTCTGTTCTAAATGTGTAATTTTATTTTCGGTTAGTACTGAAATATAGCAATATCATTTGAATATTGTGCCTTAAACTTCTGTGTTATGGTGTATATTTTCTTTGTACATGATGATTCAATATTTTGACTTTAACATCTCAGTTCTTCACTAAAAAAACAACTTACCGCTCATTTGTGGTGAAAGAATGTTTTTTATTGTTAACATAAAAGAACAAAAGAAGAAACTGTTTGTCATTTTTTTAAAACTTTATTGATAGGAATGAGACGTTTATTCAAGGAATATTTTATTTGAAAAATCAGAGATGCAAATATTTACAAAACTCGTGTGAATCATCTGGTAAACAAACTAGATCGTTATTGTGGTATGATTAAATAAATATCGAAAGCAGAAGGTTAACGGTAATCTTTATGTCGTAATGAAAGGAGGAATAGAACATAATTGATTATTTACGGTTAGCTGAGCTTTTTATCGTTGCATAAATTAGGCACAACAAAACAACGATCAGATAAAACACATGTAAACAAACTACACCTTTAGACAAGCCTCCGGCAAAACTGGCAAACGATAGATCATTGTTTCAAACGTGTTGCCTCATCTCTACCTATCTGATAACTTTTACGAAAATTTTTAGTAATTATCATTGCTTATTTCTATTACTAAAATTTTTAGGAAAACATATATTATTGTATGATTTCAAAAGTTGGGATTATTTATGTAGTTATTTTTTAACATAGGAGTAACTTGTGCAGTTTTCCATATGACAGGAAATTTAGCAAATCCAATTCCATTCAAAAAAGGTCATTTGCATCTTACGAAAATATTGTAGCCGTATTGAAAATACCTGAGACAGCTGCTAGCTTTCTAATTTGAAAAATTTTAGAAACCTTTGGTTTAAAGTCATCAAATGTGCATAATGTGATATTTAAAAACTTTTTTCTTCAAACGTCAGAAAATTATGGCATTTCTTACTCATTTCATGACATTAAAGTTTGACATTTCAGACGGCTGTGCGTTGCCATTAGCAACGGAAGTAAAAGTACTTTTTCATTTTCTCGCACGGAATTTTACTTCCAGTGCTAATGACAACGGACAGCTAAATTTTTTATCTTTATTTTTTTACAACTATCGACGTTTGAAAAAAAATAACTTGTCTTATTTGGAGTAAAAGCCACTTTTACTCCTAATGAAACAATATATTATTTTTGTGTTCTGGCTGTTCCTACCAGACCGCTTTGCTCGTCCTTCAAGTATATTCTCGACACAAAAAATGTAATTTTTACTCCTTATAAAACAATGTACCATTAGTTGTTGAAAATATTTTTAGAATCTTTTGCAGTTTTATAAGTAATTGTGTCTTTGAAACACATTAAAAAGTAAATTTTAATAAGCGAAAAAGTAAATGAAGTTCAGTAAAATAAATGAAATAAAAACTGAAAAAATTCACTTATGTGAAAATATTCGCTCGGCGACGGCGTCGATGGATGTTTTACTTGATTTAGACAAGGAAGCAGTAACAACGACCGGTTACAGGGAAGTTCCCTCGCGGCAAGGGGTAGCAAATCAGGCAGGTTGGCTCCAAAAGCAAAATATCATCTAGAATACACTTTCTTAAAAGGTTCCCAAAATTCACTCGCGACGATGAGGTAGTGAGCAGCAAGTACAAAAAGTATTTCTAGGCAGGGACACTAACTTAATACCAAGTTACATCAAGTAAAGCACCTCTTTGACAGGTTACCAAACTACACACTGTCGAAGATATATAACACTTAATGGGTCACCAGATATTGACTCGCTGGAGTGCAAAATCCTCGGCCTTATATAGGTCTGGTAGCGTTTCGTTTAGATGAGGATTTGATCTCCCCCAAACGTTTTACTTCATTTTTTACTTTCGTTTAGCGTGCCCCGTTCATTCTTTGGGCGAAGAAGGAAGCGATTTTCTCATAGAAACAAAATATTTTCAAACTGAAACCTATATAGAAATGTGGGCAACGACAAGGGTCATCTTTTGGAAAAAGAATTAGATCTGTATCAGTAACGGCTATTGAATTATTTCGAGTTAACTGTTGGATATAAAAAAAGTGATTTTGGAACGACCTGGTAAGATATCACGAAGATCGGAACTTCGTATTGACTGGCTTTGCGTATCGGAGAGCTTTCGCAGTTAACCCCGCGGGCCTGAATTTATCGCGAGAGCTTTGCGTATAGGCACCTGGCTGCATTTGTTGAAGGGGAAAGTAGTTTTGATGAAAACAGTTAACTTTTTGAGGGACGACGATGTTGATGTTTTAATATTTGATAATTTGAAAGGTCGTGAAGTGGAATTAGAAATTATAATTTGAGACAGAATTAGACGTTGAATGAATGAAAGAAAATTAATGAAAATAAAAATAAATATTATGAATATGAATTTGGAAAGTAGTTTTGATATGGTTGAAGTTCATGTGGGGACGGCATTCTTTAGGGTAATATTTTGTAACGATTCGTCTGTAAAAATGTTATTTAAAATTGTTGTAAGCTATTATCGGTGAATTTAATTTATTTGTGAATTATCAAAACTTTGTGAATTTTTTCAGAATATGTTTGCAAAAATAGTAGTTTTTCGTGAATTTAAATATCTGTATGACTTTTATTATCATATTTTGACATTATGGACTGAATAATATGTTTATTTTGAAAATCAGGCAACTTTTGAATTTTATTTTTTCTCTTATGGGTAAAATGTACTATAACAGAGATACTGGTCATCCATTCAAGTGACAGACTCGATCAACGCCGTTTAACTTCGCTGATTGAGGCCTCGGCGCTTAAACCGATGAATGTACCTCATTTTACTTCACTTCCAATACCATGAACTTGAAGGAAGTAATACGCAATTATTTAGGCATCATCAGATGGCTAAATATTTTATTTATCGATTTATTAAAAATATTCTATCTTGTGATTTTTTTTCAGTTAATTTTTTAGTGAATTTTAATCTTGAAACCGGACAAAGTTAAGGCCCTTTTGGCATTTTTATGGCATTTCAATGCCTACTATACCTGGGTAAAATTTTACTTCGATCAGATATAAAAAAGAAATGCCGGCATTTCCATGGATACTCACCTATTTTTAGTTCACAAAGCATTACCACTTAGTTTTCCAAAAGCTTCTCTCATTATCTACTGCTACGCCGATGCCGAGCATTAGACTATGTCTCATTTTAGCATAAATGGTTCCCATATACACGCACCCAGAAGTATGTTCAATACTAGAAAATAGAATTAGCATGACATGATCTAAAAGGTAGCAAAAGGTGCACAAATTTCATCGTAACATAAGAAATATTCTTGACTACAGCCTTTTGCTGCTAATCTTGCTTTATGTTTTGTTAAATTTCCATGGTCATAATTTTGCATTTGCAATCGACAATATATTTGTCAAATGGGAGCTGCCTGCTGCCACTGAATTTGATCTTTCTTGCCTCAAATTTCTGAATAAAATTTAGGAAAGTTGCATTGAGAGTTTTTGCACTCAAAACATGATTATAACGGTCATCTACAAATTGTATCTACACGTTTGCAATACCATTGCGTTTTCTATACAATCTTATCTTAAAAACTGGAATATATCCAGAAATTTGGAAAACAACTAATATAAATTATGCCCCATCGTCAAAACGGAAGACCCCTCCTTAACAACTAACTACAGTCTTATTGCTATCTTTGCAATTTTGGGAAGCTCTTGAAAATCAATATTTATGAAAATATTTACTGCAAAATCAAAGCTCATATATCTGTTTACTAGCTTTACTAGCACAGTTTTATGGAAAAAAGATCAACCATCTCGAACCTGAGTTGCATTACACAGGATATCTCCGACACATTGAACTCACTAGGACAAGTATATGTTATATATACTGAATTCCAAAAAGCTTTTGACAAAATCGATCATTACTTACTTCTTTCTAAATTTAACGCAATTAGAGTGTCAGAAACCTTATTATCTTTGATCGAATCCTACTTACTTAATAGAAAGTAGTTTGTTGAATATGGTGGATTTAATTCCCAGAGCTTCATCGAAACATCTGGAATTCCTCAAGAATCGAACCTAGGGCCACTTTTATTCTTGGTGTTTATAAATGACCTATCCCTACGGATGAGCTCCGCATATCTACTTTTTGCACACGACAAGAAGTCGTGTGGAATAGCTTGGAGTGAAATGGTTGAATTGAGAATAAGCGCCGCTGATATATAGTAGTAGATTCAACGCGATGGAGCCAGTTCAGTACAGTTCTGAGATGAGCCAAAAGGAACAGTAAAGGTTATAATTGGTGTGTTATTATAAGGGCTAATTATTGTAATTTAGTGATTAATAAATCAGTGGTTAGTGACAATTCGTGTTGCAATTATTGGACCTACGCTTGGGGGTGTTTACTGGAAGGTGTAAACACGTAAGATTATTTTCAATCGTTTGACCTTGATGGGTGGCAATTAATTTATCTCCTTTCATAGGAAATAGTGGAGTTCTTTGTCTTTCGTAATATATATTTTACTACACATTAATTTTAGTAATAATTAATCCACTCTACGTTGGTTTTATGTCTTATTAAAACATTTTTCTGCAGTTCAAACAAAACGAAAGTAAATATAGCACACATTTAACATAAACAAGGAAACTGCTATTTTTTAGTGTAAACGCATTTTAAAAATAAACAACTTTTATATATTTTCATAAAAATGAAATAAACCTTTTCCAAGACGTTAACGAAAAGTGTAGTTACTCAGCACTTGTAAGTTGAATTTTATTTAAATTTCTTCTGATAACAGTTATTGATATAATTATAATTATTTATGAACATTTCTATTTCAAGCTAGATGGAAGGTTATTATTAGAGTCAGCGGTCAGCGGATATTCAATTTGAACATTTCATTACTTTTTGATGTCAGTGGCTCGATATGTGCCTTATTGCTCGTTATACGTTATATTGAAAGGAGAAAAATAATAAAAATGTTTGGAAGTTATAACGTTACATCAAAGCAGGTCCTGCAAATCGCTTGCGACCAGCAATTTAACAAAAACAACCGACCATAAAACCGAATTTTTAAATTTAATATGAAGAATATAATAAATTAACGTTTTGTCTTTGTATGAGAATGTTCTACAGACAAACGGGTGGTTGAATGCTACCTAATGTCGGTTATATCTAAAGTAATTAAAACATAAAAACCCCGCATCAATCTTATGGGAACTGGTTCCCGGTGAATTTTTTGAGGTTCTCGTATGTTGTAGATCTTAACATGCTGATAAAAAGTTACCATTGCCGCAACAACTAGTAGAATATGGTAAACTGAAAATAGCGGAGAATAATACAATTTTTCGTAGAGATTCCAAACTTTGGATAGTTGTTAGTTGTCTTAAAAAAAAAGATATTCCTAGAATACGAACCTTCTGCAAGTGCCGGAACGTTGCGTTATTTAAAATTGTTTTTTGACCCCTTAAAATTAAGCAACGAAAATGTGGTCCTTTTATTGCCAATGTTCAAGGAACCTCCACTTCACCTTTTCAATCCCCTCCCCCCGTAATATATCGCCAGGCTTGTAACTTGTAATTCAGCGCTCGGCGGGGCACATAGCCCGGAGAGTAGCTGTTGGTTGCAGTCTGGTTACATTCCTTATAGTAAAATAAGGATTTTATAGAGGAGCTTGCGACTGAGATATTATGTTTTAATATTTCTGCCCTCTAGAAGCACACTCGCTCTTTCACTAACATACCTCGCACATGTGCATTCCAAGTTTTATCTAGCAAACTAGTACTACGAGAAAACAGCAAAAAAAAAAGTTACAATTGATGTCAAGTTGTCCTCTCTACTACCAACCGAGGGTGCGGCTGATTATCACAGCTTAAGAATATTTTATTAAATTCGTCGATGGTATTGTGAAAGAATTAAGGATGCAATTTATTTCGGCTAGTGTAAAATGGAAAATGGACTGATGCCAAAAACTACAGACAAACAACTCGTTCCAGAAGATTTGTTAAAAATCATCGCCTGTGATTGTGAAGCTGGGTGTAAAACGAAATCTTGTTCATGCATGCCGGAATACAACCTGCCAAAATTCTGAAGAGGTCAGTGGGTCACCAGTCGATGACATGCCAGATGAGAACACAAGATTTATCGATGATGATGATGATGATTATAATTCCGACTACGGAAACGAGGACGACGAAGTGAACGATATGATGGGCGAAGCTGAGAGCGATTTATATTACTTTAGCGACAGTGAAATCGACGAAATTTTCAATGCTGTGACGGATTCAGAAGCGAGTAGCTCTCACAGTAGTATTTCGAGTACATCCAGCATAAGGAGTACAGGAAAGCGACCAATACAAGTAGCATCAAAGTCCGCAAAAAAAAAAGAAATCAGCTTAAAACATATTTACATGTAGATAAATAAATCTAATCTAATATTTTCAATGTAAATAAAATGTGATTTGTGTCTTTTATCATTTCTACCATTCCTCCGTTAAATCAAATATCCTTTTGTGCATTTTTTCGAACATTTTCTAGAGCACACGAGTTATTTTTACATATACAAACATCTATATAATTAGTTATACCTATGTACCTTGTGCGACGGAAAATCACTACCCGCAAGTACATGTCGCAAATGACTGAAAATGGATCGAGTTTTTATATTAAAGACTTTTTGACTCATATCACCCAAAAGTACATAAAAATACCTACATTTTGACGTGGAGAAAATTGTCGTACGATAACCGGCCAAAAAGTTACAGCGTTTTAAAAATTCCGTAAAATTTTCGAAAAAATGGCATTGTACCCAAACTAATGGAGATTTTGACTTGAAATGTGACAGACCATTTGCAGGTATTATGAGCCACCTTCACCCAAATTTCATCTGATTTGGGCAAGATTTTCCCAAGTTATCCCAAAATCAATTTTTGCTAAAAAAAAAAACGTACATATATATGAATTACAGGAGGGGGGTGAACGTAACATCACAAAAATTTAAGTGGAAGTTCCTTGTACGTTCGCAATAAAAGGATCACATTTTTGTTGCTTAATTTATAGCTTAAGAGATCCAAAAAAATATATAATCGAAAATTTTAGAGTTTAAAACAACGTTCCTACACTTGCAGAAGGTAGACATTCTATAGGAATATCTTATTTTTAGTACAAGTAACAACTAGGTACCTAAAGTTTGGAATCTCTACGAAAAATCGTATAACACTTCGATCCACTAAACGGAAAATGGACAGTTATTTAGTTGAGATCTTAAAGTTGGAATTTCTAAAAATTTCCATGTACAGCACTAAAATCAAAATGGCCGCCAAATACGACAAAATATCACTTAGCACAATATATTATACTGTTAATTTTGAATTACAGCCTTAAGACAACTACACACCTAACTTGGGGTAAAGTACATATTAAATAAAATACATCAGTAAAATATATCCATATCATTTACTACAGTAATATATAAGTCCAAATATAACGCAAATAAGAGTTCCCCATAACAAACAAATATTTATAGTTCTTAATTCAGTGGAATTCAGTATGCAACAGTTATAATACATTACACTTGCAAATTGCACTTGGACTTGCAAAGTGAGCAATCCAGATCGGGTTTCCACATTTGCAGTTTTTACAGTTTCCTTTGCAGGAACATTTCCCTGTATGATCGGGAAACCTCTGAAATTATCATCCAAACTGGTACCCATGACTCTGAAACCATATTCCGAGCAAAATCCTGTGGAGGAGGAATCATTTGCTGTGTTTTTATGCCGGTCGTCCAAATACCTGTTTCCATGTACAGCACTAAAATCAAAATGGCCGCCAAATACGACAAAATATCACTTAGCACAATATATTATACTGTTAATTTTGAATTACAGCCTTAAGACAACTACACACCTAACTTGGGGTAAAGTACATATTAAATAAAATACATCAGTAAAATATATCCATATCATTTACTACAGTAATATATAAGTCCAAATATAACGCTAATAAGAGTTCCCCATAACAAACAAATATTTATAGTTCTTAATTCAGTGGAATTCAGTATGCAACAGTTATAATACATTACACTTGCAAATTACACTTGGACTTGCAAAGTGAGCAATCCAGATCGGGTTTCCACATTTGCAGTTTTTACCGTTTCCTTTGCAGGAACATTTCCTTGTATGATCGGGAAACCTCTGAAATTATCATCCAAACTGGTACCCATGACTCTGAAACCATATACCAAGCAAAATCCTGTGGAGGAGGAATCACTTGCTGTGTTTTTATGCCGATCGTCCAAATACCTGTTTGATAAACTACCCTTCAAATATGTTGAAGAAGCGCAACTCGTCCATTGGTGGAAGTTTGTCCATTGCTCGATTCGAGAAAAACTTCCTTCTTATCTGGTCGATACTGCTGAAAGGACTGGTTTATCATATAGAACAACAGTCAGTCGTTCCAGCTTCTTGAAATATTCAGAGTCGGTTTTCAGCAGTTGGAATGGATGAACGGCTACACAGATGTGTCAGTGACGTCTTGAAATGCTTGCCATGCTTCTCTAATGGACTTCTTACCTTTACCTTTGAAGACGGAGGTTGTACCGCAACCAGAGAATAAGTGAAACATAGGTAGTGCTTATGATTTTGGCTCCCCCAGGCTTGTACAGATGGCCTTGACGTGGTGGAATCTGTAATGCTTGCCCATGCCAGAGGCCACACAGAATCAGCCAAAGGTCGAGTCGAGTAGAATGTTCCAGTAAGGATGACAATCACATCTGTGTCTACAGTACTCACAAGGATACTCTTTGCCTCTTGCTGTAGTGAACGGAGTACATGAACCACAAACCTCGTGTCTGCCTCTTCATGGTTGCAGTTTCTCCATGGGTTTCTTCAAACAGATTTATGCAACTGCTTTCCCTGTTGTGACATATACACCTTTGCCTGGTAGCCAGTTAAACTCTACAACCTTGGAAATTAAAGAGTCGAACAACTCCTTCTTGTTCATTAAGTCACGGAGAAAGTCCATCCAATTTCGTGGCAGTTTGGTGTTGCCAGATAATTTCCTTCGAATCCCCCTTACCTCTTTTTTTCTGAGTAAACTCTTTTAAATTGTCTGGAATGTAGGTGTCCCAAACAACATCTAACGTTTGGGCATTCTCCAGCTGCTTATGAAGGTACTGTAGAAATATCTTATCAGCATATGAGTGAAGGTGTCAACACTAGTAGTGGGCAGCCAGTAAAGATGAAGGCACCGTCCAGAAATTTGGAGTCATAGGTTAAGGGAGCTCTGATTGACCTGGCTGCTCAAGACATTGTAGCATTCCAACCTTGTTGGTTGGCAAATGAAGCTTACGAAAGTCTGAAATGGAAGAAGGGAATGACTGTATCTCATGCGCAAAAAACTCATCCAAATCAGATTCCTGGTTCTGCATAGATATATATAGTTGGCTAAATAATTCCACATTGTTCTAAAGCACTTTCAGCTTCTTCGTCTGCTGAAACGTTGCTTTATGCTTTGGTCTCTTGAAAAGTGCAAGAGAATTCCTCTTGATTTGGTCACATATAGAGAGGATACACTCATCAAGCACATTCTTGACAAAGTCCTGATACTACCGTTTACCTACGTCCACCAAGGTGTGTAAGGTAATTAGAATTTAGTCTATGAGAAACACTACATAAACAGGAATGAAATCCAAGATGGCTAAGATCTGTAACACAACATCACAAATCCAGCTTTTTATGGTTCTTGCAGTAGTGGTGCCTCGAAAAGAAAGACTCACATGTTATATTTTGTCGTATTTGGCAGCCATTTTGGATTTTAGTGCTGTACATACATGAGAATTTTTAGAATCTGGCTCCTAGGCAAACATTCATTAATATACCCTAAGGTACCTTCAGACTAAATTTGGTGCTTTTATCCGCCAGGTAACGGTAATTTGAATAAGCCACCTCACTATAAGTTTAAAATATGAATTTGATATTTTAAGGGAGTCGGAAGATATAGCAAAAAAACTGAAATTTATTATCCCCCTTATTATTCGTTTTTAGAAATAAGTTTATATAAAAGACTATACCATTATTATTGAATATACTATCAGCCGCAGAAATATTGAGAGATAATTTTAGACCACTTTATATATATCTCCAACCAAAAGGCGTTTGATCGATCATTGATATGATGCCTCTCGAGTAAAAGAAAAATCGTAGAGAAAGTTATTTACTCTTATATGAAGCCTCATATCATAATTTATTCTTGGTAAACGCACGCCACTGATCTCTGATCCTGTTACTTATTTAACTGACCCAGAACTGTATCAATAAATTTAATATAAGCGAGTATTTAAATAAAAATTTACTAACTTACTTTATTTTTTCAGATATCTGCATAATAATGAGCTGCAAGATTTCGAGGCCGGAACGTTTTCCAACCTGCCATCTCTGGATCGGCTGTAAGACTTTCATTTATCTTTTAAATTTGTAGCACTGGTAGGGATTAACTAGGATTAAGTAGGAATTTAATTCCGGTATGAATCAGGATTTTCAACTAGACAGTTTAATCCCAGGAGACTTTATTTCTAGCATATTAAGCCCACCAAAATGAGAAACATTTAAAATAACGAGGTGTCGAACAAGATGTTGTGTACTGGGAGACAAGCATTTGCTAATTATTAACCGCATATAATGAGTTCACTCATAAACAGTGTGTAGATACTTCACTTTCATGTTGGATGAAAGCATCTTCTCTATATGGGAGCGTCCTCAAGTTCATTTTGCAATTTAAAATAATGTGCCAGTCCAGTAAATCGTCGAAATTGTCTTAAAGATTGCATTTAAAAAGTTAACAAGTTATTTCTGTAAATTGAAGCGTATCGTTTGCTAAGGGTATTTAGGAAGTCTGATTGATTGAGGTGTCTCGATGACATTAATGTTCCCCACGAGTTTTAAATAGTGTTTTCCCCTCCTTGAACTCATAATTTGTACTATCACAACCGGCCCGTAGATAAGTTGCTAGGTGCTGACTTGCAATATACGAGGACGATTTCGCAGCATAATTCTTACTCAGATAAAATCTAGTAAACTTTAGCTTGGCGGGTCCAAAGGTCGTTTCGCCGTCTGAAGTAATATATACTGGATGGGTCAGAAACGCCAGTGGTTCTCAAACAGTTCATGAATGATAACTGGTTCAGTCGCTAAATTATTATAAAAATATTAAAGTTATTATCATAAAATGTTAAGAAGGATTAATTTACTAAATTCATTGTTTAATGTAATTTTGATAACAAATTGGTAATGAATAACAAAAAATGAATTACCCAATTCAGTCAACAATAATATTAATTAAAAAAAATAATAATAGTAACAACGGAAAAGTAATATTGTACGCAAATTAGCATTATTACAGCCCAGCAAGAACCGCGGAAAGGTATGGGTATTTCTTGCTAGGATAATATTACTAGGAGAAAAGATATTAGTAAAATAAAATATTTCATGTAATAACAAAAATAAATATGAAATCTTTATTAGAAAGAACGAAAATAAATAGTTTTTCTTTTAACGGTAGTTAAAAAAATTGTGATAGAAAATAAATATTGAAAAATATTTCAATTTTTAAGATAAAACAAAATAAATGAAATACATAAGAAATTAACAATATTTTTTTAATAAATATTGCAAAACAAAACGAAGCAGTTTTCATAAACACTGAAACATTTGAACATTACACTTAAACAATTTATCTACTCGACGCACGTTTCGCCATTGGTGTATTAAAGTATTAATATTGTAATTATCACAGAACAACACTAGTAATAAAACATTTTCACAAACACCAAACATACAGGGTGGACCATTAATAATAGGCCATAGTTCAGGGGTAGATTCTTTGGGCCAAAATATGAGGATGTAACCAAATATGTTTTAGTAAAATGTTGCTGTGGAAAAAGATGCAGGGTCAGGTGTCAAAGTTCAAATAATTATTTTTTCGTTTTTTTGAAATAACAACAGCCTCGACTGATTTTAGCCAAATTTGCTAGAGACACTTTTTTATTCTAAGAAACAATAATTTATGTATTACATCACGTTAGATCACAGAGGGTGCCGCAGGAACTGTATCTGATGATGAATTTTTTCATATTTCTTTTGACGGAACGTTGTGGTACTTCTGATCAGAAAATCTAATGAGGGCGTCATTTCCACGTGTAAAAGGTACACTGGTACACTTGATAATGTGAACGATATTTATCAAAAATGAATGTTAACGTTCACAAAATAAGGGTTCAAAACGACTGTTTCAGACGGAGAATAATATAAAATTTATACTTACTGTTCGTTTATGCTTAACTGCTTCTCTGATGGTATTTATTGGACGTCGTAACACTATAAATCTAACACAGTAGGTACTAACACTTTCTTAAAATTATACCTGAAAGGGAATTTTGACAAGTAAAAGACAATATAAAGTTCAAAAATATATATTAAATCTCTTCAAAAATGTATGTTTTACAACAACTTCAAGAAATATGTTTTTACAAACTCTAATCTGGCCCGTGTACAACACATGGTGAGGAACGGACGACTTATAATGTACCACTACCATCCAATGTGCAGTTTTTGAGCTGATTACACAAAAAGATTCAAGAAAAGTTCAATGTTTATAAAATTTTGGTGGGATTTTGCTTGCCTGTCTATTCACGTATTCTTATTTCAATATCAATTTTGGTCGCTCCTCGGAGCTTGAAAATGCTTGAATCGCAACGACTTTGAATTATATTCTGCAATTACAATTTCATACGTTCAGGCAAGGCGGTCCCATGCACATATGAGTACATGGTAAAGATACTTTTCTGACACCGAATCACTGAGGAACCGATTTAGGGCAAATCCCGTTAAAACTCATCATTTGCCCGTCAAAATCGACTGCTAGGAAATGATCGGGGTCCCATGTCGCTAAGGGCTATTTTCGCTAAAACTCACGATATACTTTGAATAGAAGCTGGATTAACTTGTCCTCATATTTAATACCACGCATGAGTTGCAGTGCTTAACAACGTGGAAATTTTGTTACTGTTTCTAAATTTTGGTGGTCGGAGCGACATTACGTCCCTGTGCAGCGGCATTTACTACACTTTCTAAAATGACACTCCTTGATGGGTTATTGAAATTTTTGCATAAAAAACGCTCCGTAGAGCGAAAATATGATTAAGAATATAAAAACCTCTTCCACGATATTTTTACGTGAAGCACGCTTTTCATGCGAAATATTTTGTTACAGTTTCGAAAAGTACATCGAGGGTTTTATCGTGTTCTTTAACAATAACTCCAACCGTTTTCGAGGAAAGTGCCGTTAAATATTTCAATAATTCAATCTTTTTCACAGCAACATTTTACTAGAGCATATTTGGTTATATCTTTATAGTTTGTCCCAAAGAATCTACCCCTGAACTATGACCTATTATTAATGGTCCACCCTGGCACCCTGTATACTCGCACATTTTATTCGACGCGCTTTTTAAGATTGTTACTTACTAACATTTTTTAGAAACACTTTTTCAGCTTCAGGGGACCTGAAATCGTGTAAATCACCAAAAACTCAAAATCTCTTTTTTGTACGACCACAATACTTTCCTTATATACTATGTATACTTATGGGAAAGTAAAAAATAAATGCAGTGGATATTCGTCTGACAATCGGACAAATAACCATGCCACTAAACGTCCGAAAGTCGATTTTATTTACTGAGAGATTAACTTGTGCGGAATAATAAAAGAAAAATTGTTAGGGAAAAGAAAGTTTTAACAAAACTGGTGACACAGATTAATAAAATTGAATTTGTATAAGGAAAATTTTAACTTTCGATATAAAATTTTTTTTTTAAATGGGAGAAGCCAGGATTTGAACTCGGATGTATTCCATTACTAATTCAATTCAAACAAATTCTATTAATGTTAAATACATAATATTGCCTCCCCGGGGACTACCTCAGGACAGACCGTGCAACTTCCGCGTTGCTCGCGGTGGCGGGTTACATGGCCGGGCGGGGCGGGGCGGGGCGGTCCCGGTTGGGCTAAAAAATAATGGGGGAGAAGTCCTAACTCCATTTGTTTAACAAATTAAAAAGGACAATACAGTTATTTTAGAAATAAAATTTTACAAAACTTAAACTAAACACATAAACACGAAACTGTCGCACTACACTGAATTAATCTTGTTACTGCTAATTCCAATTCGAGTATCTCTACACACTGAGTTACACGAGGACAACAATTAAAAAACCTGTAATATGTGAGTACTTGAATATAGTAATACGTTTAGTGGTTTGACAATGTCCGCCTGTCGGATGAATGTCCTCTATTTCTGAAAATAACTTAAATATTTCGTATAAAGACGAACTTAATTCCAATATGAGACAATTTTTAACCCAAATAAATAACAGTTCATAATAACGATTGACAAATTTTTATAGTTTGAGAATCGCTGAACTGCTGAACGCTGGAAGAATATATTATTTCTCTCTCTCTCTCTCACTAGAAGGGGATTCAAATTAATATGAGAGATGAAGCTCTAATCCCAGTGCGCCTTCTAATCTAAATATGTCCGAAAGTTATATATCATTGGAAGAAAACTCTATGCATTCCTGTCTAATAATCAAACGGGTTTCAATAATTATCTCGCACATGAAAACCGCCTGATGTATAATAATATTAATAATAAGTACCTAGTTTGATGTGAAAGGGAAGAAGTAACACTTTCTCAATGGTCAATCAGGGGTTCGCGTATTACATTCTTGAAAAAATCCCACTTGTAGGTCATCATGCCCGTATTACATATTTATCAATATATAAATTTACATTTAAATTGTTACATTGGATGACGAGTTTTCTGTAGCGTAGTTTATATATCTACTACAACTGTTTGTTGAAGCATAAAGTATTCACTAGTTTTTAGTTTCCTGGTGTGGCAGATAATCATAACAAATAGGTACGATTTTTCTAATTATCCTTAATAGACCACCGGCGATGTCGGTACGTGAGAAACGTATTAAAAGAGGCGTTATAATATGTATACTTACACACCTTTCAGTTCCTAACTGATCATTTCGCACATGTTGTAAACTATATTTATGTGTTTGCTAATTTATACATTAGCCTGGCTGGGCGTTTTACGTATACAATTTTTTTATTTTTATACAGGTTCATTGAACCTTTGTTAACATTTAATTAATTTATGTTTAATTCCGCTTTAGCTCTCTTGAGTATTCGGCATAATGGCGTGTGAAATGAAACATATGAGTAAATTTAATTAGAATTCGAAAATTAACACAGCAGCGGAAGGAAGGCAAAATGTTTATTTGTCGGTAAAAACATTAAAGGGTGTAAATGAGCTATTAAGAATGGTTTAATGACGTCTGACTTTTTATTTGTAACTGTTACTTTATTGTAGATGTAGGATGTCCCAATAGTACGTCAAAGTCCAATATCGGCCTCATTAGAAGACTTTGGAAAATTATTTTTTATGGAAGTGGTATAAGTCAAAAGGCGCACATTTAAAAAATATTTTGAAATATACAGAGTGGCCTGTTACAGCGGAGCATCTTCGATGTCATTTTTTTAAATGGAACACCCTATATATTTTTACATTTATGAATTCAGCGTAAAATTATCTTTCCAACAACCTTCAGATTTTTAATTTGTGGCGTTGCCGAGTTATTCGAAAAACGATGAAAATTTTGGTAGGAACAAAGTTTAACAAATTAATTTGCTATGTGTGTATTACTACTAATTAAGAAGATTTATTTTGCAATTCTGTAGACAAGGAATGTACTACAATGACACAACCACCAAATATTGATTATAACTATACAGGGTGCATTTTATATTAGCGCTAATTCAGGACATTTCAAAGTGAATTTTCTCAATTTTTTCAATTGGAACACTGTATATTATTATATTTTTGAATTGACACATTAATTCTCTATGTTTTTTGTGAATAATATCCAATACCTAAAATCAATATTTCCAGAAATATAATACTTTTCATTTCGAACTGATCTAGTAGCCATGATTTTGACATAAAATGAGAATAATTGAAAGTAGTATTAATTTTTTTTTCTCGGTACGTCTTGGTTGCCTCTGTAGTTTTTTTCACAGTTTAATCAAATCACATTTGAGTCTATCTTAAAAATTTATAAATAATTGTTTAATATTACAAAAAAGTTGACATAAATAATAGGAACAGAAAATACGGTAATAGGTAATACAAAAATTAGCACTATTTTAAAAATTGAAAGTTATTTTGAACCTAATTTAATGAAATAAATAATACATTGTGTTTATAGGAACTGGTCTCCCAGTACGTCTATGCATTTCTGTATAGATGAATTTAGAATGATCTACCTACATTTCTTAAAATAATATAAATATTCATTCTCAGAGTAGACCTGTACACGAGTACTTAAATATGTTAAGCGAACACGGATTTTCGTCGTGCATAAACAAAACTACACGTGAAAGCGAAAATAATGGCTCATGTATTGACCATATTTTTATAAAATCTGGTAATATTCAAGAAACCTTCGTTCCTATTGTCCTAAAGCTACCAATAACTGATCACTTTCCTACTATTCTACATATGAATCATAACAAAAAAGCTAAATCAAATATTGAGAACGTTTATTATAAAAGATATGTTGATTATAACAAAGTAAATATCGCGTTAAAAAACGAAAACTAGGAACCTTTCTATATAAGTAATAATACAAATGAAATGGCGGAAATATTAATAAATAAATTTAAATACTATTTAGAAAAGTACACAACTATAAAAGATATTAAAAACAAAGAACGCAAACTTAAACCATGGATAACGAAGGGTCTCCTAGTATCCGTAAACCAGAAAAATAAATTGTATAAAGAGGTTAAGAAAAATTTAAATGATGCACAGAAAAGACAAGAGTATAAAGATTATAAAAATAAACTAACACTACTAATAAAAAAGGCAAAAATTAACTACTATAAGGCAGATATTGCTAGAAATAAAGACAGCCCCAAAGACGGCAATTTTTTAATAAAATAACTAATAAACGAAGTTCTCAGCAGAATAAAATCGAAAAACTAAACAACGCAAACGGAGATATAATAGTAAAAGAAGCTGATATAGCAAATTCTTTTAATGATTTCTATGTTAATATCGGAAAAAGTTAGCAGAGGAAATTCCCAAAAATAGCAACAATTTAAGTAGAGACAACGATACAAACATTCCAAATTCAATTGTTATAAGTGCAACAGATCAAAATGAAGTATCAATATCATTAACTCACTAAAAAATAAGAAATCGCCAGGATTAGACGAAATAACACCAGAAAACCTAAATAATACTGTGGATATTATGTCTACGTTAATTTGCCATTTAATAAATAAAATCATAGAAACTGGGAAAGTACCCGAGGTTTTCAAAATTGGTATAATTAAACCGTTATTTAAGAGCGGTTGCCCCTTAGATATTTCCAACTATCGCCCAATTGCATTAATAAGTACGGTTGCCAAAGTTTTTGAAAAAATATTAAAATCTAGAATAAATAAATATTTGGAAAAACATAAAATTTTGTCACCGAAACAATTTGGGTTTAGAGAAAAAATATCGACACAAGACGCAATTGCTTACCTCACATCAAATATACAGGGTGTTGCATCATGAGAGGGACATAGCTTAATAGGAGGTAGAGAACATCAGTGGTAACCGGAACCTCCCATAGAAATGTCTCATTGGGCCTTCATTACGAGGTTGCTGGGTGTTAAATAATTTTTGGCCAAACCTCTTTTTTGTCATAACTTTGACAGGGAATGAAATAACGGATTCATATTTGGTACGGCTAATGTACTAACGAGCCCCAAGAGGTACATGTATAAAAAAAATATATCCAGGTCCGGACTCACTATAATTTATGTTTCTTCTTTGCATTAATAAAACATCACCCTGTATATATTTTTTTGAAATTTCGATACGATATTCGAAAAGAGCAAGAAAAAACAAACAAAATGGCCTATTTCATTTTTTTGTTACACCTTCGTGGTTATTTAAATACGTTGTTAAATGTGCAAGAAAATGGATTACAGAACCCTATTAAATGAGAGGCACGTGAAATAAATAGTTTTATAACTAAAATTTGCAAAAATTCTATTGAGCCTAGGTGGTCTGGGTGAATCCTAATTCCGGCACGTTTTAAAGGTCCATTTTGGTAAAAAACTGTGGTCCTAATAAGTAATCGGGTATGAAATAACAACATTTTTAATCAATCACAGTAGGCTTGTTCAAAGAATAAAAGTGACAGATAATTTAAACCATTTAGGCCTAAGCAACCAGTTACTTTGATCAAGAAAATCATCAACATTTTATACTTAATAAAAATTGGAAAAGAGAACAAACTAAAATCTAAATAAATAAAATATTTTCCATTCAATTAACAATAAATAACAAAACAATAACTAAATGTGTTTAAAAATAAAACGTAATTGACACTAAAGTAAATTTTCAAAATGTCCTCCCCCACATTCTGTGTATTTTCTTGCGCGTTTAGAAAGGTCACCAATTGCTCGACGTATCATTTCTGG
This sequence comes from Leptura quadrifasciata, assembly GCA_963675555.1. Classification (NCBI taxonomy): domain Eukaryota; kingdom Metazoa; phylum Arthropoda; class Insecta; order Coleoptera; family Cerambycidae; genus Leptura; species Leptura quadrifasciata. Next base: position 191,440,459 of record OY776673.1, on the reverse strand, counting down.
ATTATTCCGTATTTCGTCGCAGGTTGTAACGATGCGCTGGATTAAATGTTGTCTACTTTCCATTTCAATGCTATAAACCTCGTTTTTTAAGTGGCCCCATAAAAAGTAATCACAAGGGTTACAATCAGGAAATCTTGGTGGCTATTCATGTGGACCCCCGCGTCCAATCCATCTATTAGGATACACATTGTTTAAGTGTTCTCTTACTTGAAGGTTAAAATGTGGTGGGGCCCCATCATGCTGAAACAACATGCCTCTTATACCGATATTTTCTAACATATTCGGTAAAATGTTTTGAAGAAAATCAAAGTAAATTTCACCATTCAATCTTTCATCAAAAAAATGTGGCCCTATCAAATGTCTATTCACAAGTCCGACCCAAACATTTACAGAAAACCTGTATTGCGAACGGCGTTGGCGTACCGCATGTGGGTTTTCCTGTGCCCATTTATGATTATTTCGTGAATTGTTTACTCCATCCCTTGTAAATTGTGCCTCATCCGTAAATAAGGTTCTGTAAATGACTGGACGATGGTTAGACAACCAATGACAAAATGCCAGGCGGGGGATATCGGCGCCTTGTTGAAGACGCTGTACCTGCTGGATATGATATGGATGGTAACGTTCTCTTTTTAGGGTTCTCCATACTCGCCAATGAGGAATACCAGTTGCCAAACTGATTCGTCTAGTGCTCATATTTGGGTTTTCTTGAACTACGTTTATAATATTGTTTTTTTCCTGCACACCTTGTTGTAAAACACGCTCCACAACTGCAGAATTAGGAAACTTTCCGTGTTGTCTTGCATACTGGAACACCGTACTAAAGGTTTTATGATTAGGGCATCGACGACCAGGAAAACGCAGCCGATATTCTCTTTCCGCCGACCTACCATTTCCATTACAGAAACCATAGATGAATATTATGTCAGCATATTCCACGTTTGTAAATTTTACTGGCATAGTTAAAATATTTTCACAAGTTTTCACTAACTAAATGCGGATTATTGACACATTAAATTACTAACAAACAATTATTCAACTGTTTAGGAGATTTTTTTTTATTATCTGTCACTTTGAACAAGCCTACTGTGATTGATTAAAAAATTTGTTATTTCATACCCGATTACTTATTAGGACCACAGTTTTTTACCAAAATAGACCTTTAAAACGTGCCGGAATTAGGATTCACCCAGACCACCTAGGCTCAATAGAATTTTTGCAAATTTTAGTTATAAAACTATTTATTTCACGTGCCTCTCATTTAATAGGGTTCTGTAATCCATTTTCTTGCACATTTAACAACGTATTTAAATAACCACGAAGGTGTAACAAAAAAATGAAATAGGCCATTTTGTCTGTTTTTTCTTGCTCTTTTCGAATATCGTATCGAAATTTCAAAAAAATATATACAGGGTGATGTATTATTGATGCAAAGAAGAAACATAAATTATAGTGAGTCCGGACCTGGATATATTTTTTTTTATACATGTACCTCTTGGGGCTCGTTAATACATTAGCCGTACCAAATATGAATCCGTTATTTCATTCCCTGTCAAAGTTATGACAAAAAACAGGTTTGGCCAAAAATTATTTAACACCCAGCAACCTCGTAATGAAGGCCCAATGAGACATTTCTATGGGAGGTTCCGGTTACCACTGATGTTCTCTACCTCCTATTAAGCTATGTCCCTCTCATGATGCAACACCCTGTATATCAAATCTTAGATGAACGCCGTTGCGGCTTATGTATATTTGTAGATCTGGCTAAAGCCTTCGACTCTGTGAGTCACGAAATTTTGTTAAATAAAATGTCAAATTTGGGTTTCAGAGGTTTGGGGTATAAATTAATGCAGTCTTACCTTGAAGGTCGAAAACAGTCGAAGTAGGGTCCACATTAAGTTCTCAGCAAAATGTTGAATTTGGTATTCCTCAAGGCACAGTAATTGGTCCCCTACTCTTTAGTATATATGTAAATCAGCTTCTTAAAATGCCTACTATAGGTGATATTATCAGTTTCGCCGATGATACGGCCATAATATATAAAGAAAATACGTGGGAAGAAGTTAAACGTTTAGCCGAAAGCGATTTTGTTAGTATTAAAAATTGGTTCGACAGTAATCTTCTCACAATGAACACTGATAAAACCAAATATATGCCTTTTTCCCCATACGTAAATCACCTTCCGAACTTCGGGCCACTAATTATAGAAACCGCAAATAGAACAATACATATTAACGAAACCAAAGTATTTAAATATCTTGGGGTGTACACAGGTAGACATCTTAAGTGGGATGAACATGTGAATAATGTTATTCGCAAACTCAGGCCATTATTGTCCATTTTTAAATTTATTAAAGACATAGTAAATAGTCATTATTTAAAAATATTATATTAATCACTTGTCCAATCTCACTTAAGTTATGGAATTATTGGTTGGGGAGGAGTAAATGATAATTTCCTTAATAATTTAAATATATTGCAAAAGTGGTTCTTAAAACTAATTATAATAGACCGATAATATACCCTACTTGTGACCTGTTTAACGAAGCGAAAGTCTTAGACATACGTCAGCTGTTTTCCTTACAGTAGCTGTAGAAACCCACAAAAATAAAGATATGATCAAACGCTTACAACATCAATACAGTACTAGGAAAAAAACGTGTGGTGTTAAATGCAACAAAACAATTGGACAAAAAATTTATGTATATCTTGCAAAAAAGTTTTATGAGCAGATACCGCCGCATATGAAAAACATTATTAGTACTGCTATTTAAAATAAAAATCAAAGAATGGTTATTAAGCAGTCCCGAAAATATCATATACACCTAGATTAATTGTCAATTTACCTATTTAAAAATTATCAAAATAAATTTTCTTAAAGTAAATCATCTATATTTACCACAACTTACCTAGCACACCCATGTATATCATATCTATATATTATATATCAATAAGTATGTATGTATCAATAAGCTCTCTGAATGCTCTTTTGATTATCTGTCACCACCTTTCTACTTCTATTTTTTACTTTCTACTTTTTTTTTCATTTCCTTTTGTTAAATTAAATTGACAAGCAATTTTATTTTAGTTTGTAATTTTTATATAAAAAATAATAATAATTCAGATTGTTAAGTTACACTACTTACTCACAAACAAGGACTCGACAAAGTTCTTCGTGAGTTCGGCTGGTTTATTCACACTTGTTTATAGTATTATGTAAGAAATGTGCAAATCCTTCCATCTCTTGTTGAATTGTATATTTGAATATATTCGTGAATAAACTTATTATTATTATTATTATATCTACAGCAATTTCCTGAAGAACTTCCCTTATTCTTTCTTTCATATTTCCTTTTGTAATTATAGGAGCTTTGTACACTTGCTCGTTAACATAGCCCCACAAAAAGAAGTCTATTTTGGTCAAATTAAGGCTTCTGGCAGGCCAACTATGGGGTCCTCCTCTTCCTATCCAAGCATTTGGAAAAGCGTCGTTTGAATGTTCGTAAATAGATGCAATGTGATGCACAGGTGCTCCATCATGGAGGTACCACATTCTCTCCCTAATATCCCTGGGGACAACCTCCAGTAATTCTTCCAAGCTGTCTTACACAAATTCTAAATAAATTTGACCATTCACACGTCCATCAAAAAAATGTGGTCCTATCGCATAATCCTCAACAATACCTCCCCAAACATTCAACAATCATCTTGTTTGGCTATTTGTTCGTGAGATGTAAGGATTGGTTGTGCCGTAATAATGAAAATTATAACGATTACCATGTCCATTTTTATGAACGTTGTCAAAAAAATTTCTTTGTTGTCGTATTTTTTGTTTTACCCATTGACAAAGTTGTATTCGGTTTTCATAATCCCTATCAATCAGTTCCTGCATTACTTTAACGTGGTAGGGATGAAATTTGTTTTTTTGTAGGATTCGATGGACTGAAGATCGGCTTATATCGTTTTCTCTTGCCAATTCTCTTATACTGCGATGAGGATCTTCAATCACGCTCAAAAGTATGACTGTTTCGTTTTCTTCATGTACTACATTTTTTGTTCGTTCCTTTTTCTCATAATCGTTCCATCAACCTCTCAGACTCAGTAGTTTTTGATTTTTTTTTTGCCCAGGAGTCGAAATGATCACCAAAGAAAAGTTTTTTTCTTCACCTTTTTTTCACATAATCTACCAAGCACATAACAGGTCTCGTATCGATTCCAAGCTTTTTCTAATTTTTAATCTAACAACACCCCACTTAAACCAGTCGGCAGTTTTGTGGTAGGGGGTTCGAGCTCCATGTAGAAACCCTTTATTCCCCTCCAGCGAACTCAGGCATTTATTGTCGCCGTCTCTCTAACTATTAGGGGTAATATGATATAGTATTTAATTTGTTTCGTCAAATGAAAGTTGAGTTTGTCAGTTCCAATCTAGAAGTTTAATTTTTCAATTTATTAAATGTATTTATTAGCTGCAATTCAGCAACCGACCTAAGAAAGGCAGCCTATGGATTAATACTCGGATATGTATAGTCCAAGTCAGGACTTCCCTGCACTCATGCACTCAGAAAATGCAACAAAAACTTTACGGCATAATTATTATCGCCGCGGGCCATGGCGACATGCATGTCATCAAACGACCCGACGCACATTAAAAACTATAAAGGTATGAAAGTCAAATTGCGAACAGCAGTACAGAGAGTACCGGTATTTTAATGAGGTCGTAAAGTTTTTGTTGCGTTATTTATGTGCCGGGTACTGATTACTTCAACTATACATGGTAGGGGCAGAGACTTTGCTCAAAATGATTATGTAATTTTATATGGGATGTAACAGAAAATGTAATCTAAAATTATTCACAAGTTTGGATCTGCAATATTTGTATTCTTTGAACATAATTTAATATAATAATTATTCTGATCATTATTTCTGCCCAATTTATTGTTTACCATTTTTACTACGCGCGTAAGGAATTATTATACTATCTCTAAGTGTGCGTATATACAAATAACTATTCAATTTGCCTTTACCATTTTCAGTAACCTCTACAACAATGACTTGAGTCACATACCACATGGTGCTTTCTCAAATCTACCTAAACTGAAAAGACTGCGACTGGACCACAACGCTTTGGTCTGCGACTGTCAATTGGCATGGTTGGCTCGAATGCTGACGGAAAATTCTCTACAGGGATCAGCACATTGCAAGTATCCGTCTGAAATGTATGGCAAATCCTTAGTTGGAATGAATTCCAAGGACTTCCACTGTGGTTAGTGAACATTCTTTGAGCTTAGTATTTTTTTAAATAATGTTTGTCCTCAACAATGCATCTTCTTGAAGAAGTTTACAGACAAGTAGAATGAGACCAAGGAAGTAGCATAACAGTTAAAAAATATTTTTTAAAAAAGTAGAAAATAAACCTTGAAGTAAATCAAACCCATCATTTTGTTACATTATATAATTTTTTTATGATATAAAAGGTTGTCGCGAGATTCTCCTGTGTAAAGGAGATTGCTCGTGACAAGCTTTTATATCATAAATTATATAATGTACCAAATTATGGGTTTGATTTGCTTCAAAGTTTATTTTCTACTTTTTAGAACATTTAAATAAAAGCCTTTTTATATATAACTTTAGTTTTTACTTCTCAGTTTTTTGATATGCTATAATCCCCAGATATCGATTTTGAGATGAATCGGATAATAAACGGTGAAGTCGTCCGCCATCTTGAACTAAATTTTTGACTAGAAATTCGTAATCTGCGGCCCCGAAAACCCCCATTTATCGATTTTGATCGATTTGGAACTAAGTGACAAAAGTCGTCAGCCATATTGGTGCCGCCATTTTGAATTTCTGAATTTTGACTGAAAATCAATAATACGCGATCTAGAAAACCCCCAAATATCGATTTTGAGTTGAATCGGATCTTAAATGGTAAAGTCGTCCGCCATCTTGAAGTCGCCACCCCGCGCATCTCATTGTTTTTGTTTGTTTAACTTTTAAACATATTTCAATAGTATTTATAAAATACTCTAAGTATTTAAAATACTGAAAATACTTGAGGAGTACTTTACTTAATACTGCTACTGCAAATGTTTAATTTTAAGTACATTAGTCAATACTTCAAGTACTTTTAAAAACTACTAGTACTTAAATACTACAAGTAAACCAAAAATTGTTTGATACTGCTTACTGGTTACTGCTAGTACTTTCATTGAGTACTGGTCACAGTTCTGAGTATTAAGTACCAGTACTCGTCAAAAGTACTTGAAATAACAATACAATTTAACCTCTGGATAGACGCTATCTATCTGATAAATTAATTTAACCCCGCATTGACAAACCGGCCCTTAATGAAAAAACATTTATTCAAGTGTTGCATGTTTTGATGGAAAAAGTAGTTTGTGCAACAAGAGTGGATATGATAGTCATATCGCACGACGCCGTAGGCGAAGTGCCTCAATCTTGTGTGATATGGACAATCCACTCGAGTTATACAGTATACTTTTTCTACGACCGGATTAACAAAAAACTACAAATAATGGTTTTAATCAAATTTTAATATACAAACTTAGCTTCTGCTAAATCTTACACTCTAGGTGCAAACATTTTATAAAAGCTTCAGTAGCCTGCAAGAGATCATAGGTTCAATCCCCACATATAGCTACTTATTTTTTGTCATAATGTATCTCTAAAATTTTGTCTGTATATAATAATTTCAATAAAATTTTAGGTGGTATACCGTTTATCGATTCTTCACTGGAATCACTCATTTTAAATTATTTTCTAGCTCAAACTGCGCGAATATACACTGACAATTACTTTGACAGCTTACGCACTAACTTGAATTTTTTTAAACGAATAGTTGCCTATGTACTTAATACACGAACTGTGATTGGTCGATTTCATATCCATCCTAGAACGTATATGAAATATATCCGTTCAGTTAACTGGAATGGCCCACTTATTCATTCTACAGACTGTACGGAAAACAGCAAATTTACATAAGGGAGTAGAAAAAAATAATTTACACAGTTAACTTGCCCTATAATAAACCACTTTGTCGCAAACAATAAAATTGACTAGTATTTAAATAGCAGTCTAAGCATGTAGTGTCTTGTAGAAAAACGTCTTTAATGCACGTCGCATTTTGCATAACTCTGTTCTTTAAATAAAAAAAACATTTGTATTTTTGTTTTAACCAAAACTGCATTTAATTTATTAAAAATTTTGACTTCTAGATATCACACTATTGTCACTATTTACACTTTGTAAATTATATATCATTTTAACTTGATAAATTAATACTACCATTACTACCAAAAAATCAAATGCTGAACAAAGATGAAAGTTGACGCCAATCGCCAAGCTTTTCTCGACAGGATTTTGAAAAAATTACTTTATCATCAAAATAAAATACTTTCTCAATTTACTTGGAGTAGTTTATAGTTTTACAGTTTTTATTATCACTGGGAGTACTTTCTGTTACTTTTTTTTTTTTTTTTTCTTCTTCCGAGGAGGGGAAATCCTCATGGACACCCCCGCGAAAAGATTTCGCGGAGGTAGTGCCGGACTCTTACCGGCCAAAACCCCCCCTCTACTGTGTTTCTCCCTGGCCTGGGACCGCTTGCGCATTACTTCGGGTCAGAGAGTCAATCATAATTTCAGATGTTATCCTTCTCCCTCCCAGGTGTTCTAGGGATCAGGGCTCAGTTCTCTTTCATCGGCCTCCTTGGTCCTCATGATGTAATTTATCGAGTCCTCTATTCGCCTCCAGTTCTCCTCTGACTGGAGCATAATCTCGACCATATTATCGGGAGATAAATGAATGCCAGGATCCTCACATTCGCCCATCTATTACAGAAAAATACGGTGTGTTCCGCATCGTCGTTTTCACCACAATAGAAACATTCCCTGCTCTCCCTTTTACCAATGTCGTAGAGGTATTCAACGAAACAGCCGTGCCCCGCCAGCGCCTGGGTAAGATGGTATCCCACCTCTCCATGTCCCCGTTCTGTCCATCCTCTTATGTCCGCTATCAGACGCTTCGTCCACCTCCCCGTTCTAGAGTTGTCCCACATCTCCTGCCAACTCTGAAAAAGCCTATCCTTGGCCTCGCCTCTATCAGCCCCCTCAAACACCTCTCGCCGTTCTTTAGCTAGCAGGTCCAGGGGGGGGATCCCCGCTACCACCATCGCCGCGTCATAGGATACGGTTCTGTAGGCGCTTGTAACCCTCAAGGCAACGTATCTCTGAACCTTCTTCAGCTTGTTCTTCCATCGCTCGACACCCATCGCGTTCTCCCATGCTGGGGCTGCATATAGCAATACTGAGTGCACCACGCTGCCTAAGAGTCTCCTCTTACTTGCTCTCGGTCCCCTTGTGTTGACCATAAGCCTGCCTATGGCCGCAGCCACCTTACCCGCCTTCTCAGCCATCTTGTTGACCTGCATTCCGAATGTCAATTTTGTGTCTAACCACACTCCTAGGTATTTTAAAGAGCTGGAGGGAGCTATCTCTATATCCCCCACCCTCACTGTAATCTGCGGTAGGTTTCTCTTCCTCGTAATTATTATTAATTCCGACTTCTCGGGGGCTAGCTCGAGCTGCATCCTTCCCAACCATCTCTGTATTTTTGTTATGGCCGTATTGGCTCCCTCCATAACATGTACAGCGTACCTCCCAGATACCGTAATAGCTAAGTCGTCGGCATAGCCAATGACCTTTACACCCTCTAGTTGGGGTATCCGAAACACATCGTCAAACATTATGTTCCACAGGGTCGGGCCGAGTACTGATCCCTGTGGAACACCACAAGTCATCCTCCACTGATTATTAGCACCTTCTTCCCCGCAGCATATGTGCCTGTTCTCGAAGTAGCTCATACAGATATTTATTAAGTATGGGGCCAATCCGAGCCTACCCATCTTTTCGATTATTCTGCCCCAGTCCGCCGTGTTAAAGGCATTTTTTACGTCCAGCGTAATCACAGCACATATCCCTTTATTTCTTAGTGCCTCCTCAGCTGTTTCTACCAATTGTCTCATAGCATGCACCGTTGACCGCCCCTTCCTGAAGCCAAATTGGCTATGTGATAAATCCCCCTTCAGAGCTATTTCCCCCTCTAGACGTCCTAGCAGCAGGTATTCCAAAAGTTTGCCCATTGCGTCTAGCAAACATATCGGTCTATAAGAAGATGGGTTCTCCATCGGCTTATTATTTTTCCTTATAAGAACCAGTCTTGCCTTTCTCCATCTCTCGGGGAAATCACCTGCCTCTAAGGCCTGATTCATCACCCTGAGGACGGCTGCAGGGTACTCTTCCACCACTAACTTGATTATTTCTGGGGATATCTCGTCAGGCCCCGAGGCTTTCCCGTTTTTAAGCCTGCTAGCCGCCCCCATCAGTTCATCTATGGTAAATGGAGGGACCTCTACCACATCGACCCTCCTCCAATTTATAGGCCTCCTTCGTGGGAAGAGTACTCGGACTACTTCCGCCACCTTTTCAACTGGCACAGCCGGACGGGCTCCCAGACGCTTCATCACAATTTTGAAGCCGTCACCCCAGACATCTCTATCTATATCTTTGCACAATTCCCTCCATCTGTCACACTTTGATTTGTTTATTGCCTCTCTAAGCTTTTTTCGGGCGTCCTTGTATTCCTGGAGTATTGGATTTTCCCCCTGTACACCCCATCTTCCTTGTCTCGCATTTTCTCTTGTTACCCGTCTGCGGATTGAGACACATTCTCTTCTGAGGGTGGAAATTTCATCAGTCCACCAGTAAACTTCTTTTCTTTTTCTCCATCTACCTTTTCTCGGCATCGCCTCGTCACAGGCTCTTGTGATCGCCCTAATCAGGGTCTCCTCTGATAGGTTCTCGTCGGCGTGTACGGCTTCTGCTAGACTCCTCTTAAAAGTCTCCTTATTAAGACAACCGAGCTTCCACCCTCTCTGTATTTCCTCTGTCGGGGTATGAGTCTGCCCAAGACTGAATGCAATATAGCGGTGGTCACTCAACGTCTCCGCCTCGACGTCGACTTGCCATCCACTAATCAGTCTGGCCGCCCCTTCCGTGGCCATCGTGAGATCCGGAATCGACCCAGAATTGCCTCTCGTGAATGTGTGCTCCTCCCCTTCGTTCAATACATTTAGATCGTTCTGGGCCATCCATTCTTTCACTACTCTTCCCCTTTCATTGGTATCAGGCATACCCCACTCCGGTGCTCTGGCATTGAAGTCCCCTGCTACAATTATCTCCTTTCCACTGCCTCCCCTTCTCATTCTAATTGAGTTTCCTAACTCTTCCAAGGCTCGCTCTAGCTCCGCCAAACGTGCATTAGGTGAGAAATAACAGCTAAAAATAGCAGCCTCTCTCAGTTCTACCCAGACGAAGCCATGTCCTTTCCCACTCCTATAAACGCTAACTTCCGAATTGAGAATACCTATGGCAGCATCTACGTTATCATCAACAAACCACTCCAACCTGTTCACCACCATCTTCTTGTTAGGCTCGCTTACAATTAGCATATCCTCCCCCCTGTTTTTTCCAACTGCCCATATAAGGTCCTGGGCGGCCCGGCACCTATTTAAATTTATTTGCCTTATTTTTATTTTATCGGCGGATTTTTTCCACCTTTCTGCCTCATGCCCTCCACAATGGCTCTATACCTTGGGCAAGTCATGGAGTCCGCCCTATGTCCCCCTTCCTGGCAGACGTAGCATCGTGCCTCACTCTTGCAAGTTTTGGCCATATGCCCTTCATCCCCGCATCTCAGGCATTTCCCCGTCATATTTTTTTCTTCTTCCTTGCATTCATTTCTCCTGTGCCCGAACTGTTGGCACCTAAAGCACCGAACCGGGTTAATCGTCTCCACCACGCGACTTCTTAACCACCCCACTCTTATTCTGCCTTTGGCTAGGATCTCCTCCGCGGCTGCCCTTGCCAGCGACACCATGGCAAACTTTCCTTGGCCTTTACTCTTTTGTCTTAAAGGGTGTACCTCTAGATGGATATCCCCAGTAGGTGACTCCAGAGTTCCCAAAATTGAGTTCCTAACCTCCTCTACCGTGGTTAGCTCGTCTAGATCTCTCAGTATTAGGGTCCTTTTGGCTGTGACCACTTCGACTTTCATGTTGTCCTCCGACTTATCTTGCACCGCCTTCTTGAAGGCCTCAGCTCCCCCTACTTTCTTTGTGGTTACACTTATTTTTATGTGGCCCTCCTTAGTCTTGGTCACACTCTTTACTTCGAGACCCATTTGTACGACATCAATACTCCTCATCTTTGCGAGAGCTTCCGCATAAGTGTCTCCTTTATCCTCAGTAGGTTTAACTATTACTGTCTCTTTACGGTTCCTCCAGCCTCTTCTACCCCGTTGTGACCGCCAGCCTTCTACACTCTCTGGGTGCTCTTCCTCTTCCGTTTCCGCTTCCCTCGAAGGGGGTTGGGCTACCCGTTTGCCCTGATTGCCTAGACCTTTGGGGGTATACACCACCACTCTGATTTCAGTACCCGTCAGCACAATTTCTGCTATCTTCCGGAATAGAATAGGGTCCACGCCTTCCGGCACAGGGCACGCTATTCTGTTTCTGCCATTTTCGGTCGCAACTTGTTTCAGGTCCCTAAATACTCTGACGAGCGTATCTATTATATTCCTTTCCTCCTGCATTGCACCTAGCTCCGCCCTGAATACAAATCGGTCTCTTATTTGCTCTGCACCTAGACCTGGAAGCCTCGTGGTAGTAATCAAATATGCCACTCTATTGTCTCCCATAATCTCCTCCAGCTCGGGATATCTATGTTTAAATACCCTGGCGATGCCTTTGTCCATGCCGCTCGAATCCGTAAAGATCGCCAGGTCCCACTCTTTTGATGCACTAAGTGGGCTACCTTGTTCACTATCCACATGTTCAAATGCCGAGGAAGGCCAGTTTTCTTGGATTACCTTTGAGGCATCTTCAGATGTTTTGACGCCGCCTATCCTCCACCTTATACGCTCCAATGTTTCGTCATGGGTTTGCGTCCCTGCACATTTTGCTTCTGCTGACTTGGACTCTCTCTCTTCGTAAACTTCGCCGTCCTTCGGCTTCTGTCCTATCATCGATAGGAGTTGCCTAACCTCATTCGTCATTAGTTTGCTTACAACACTACGCAAGGCACTGACTTCTTCCTTGATTTCATTATTGGCATTCTCCGCTGTGAGTATCGCCAACATGCGCGCATGCTTATCCACCTGCTTGATGGCCTGTCTCACCATCTTTGCCATGCTACCTCTCACCTCCTCATCTATTCCTGGCATCGTCTGTTCAATCTCCGGGGTATTCTGTTTTTTTCTTTTCCTAGACCGGCTTTCTTCCTCGTCCCAAGTGAGATCGAGATATCCCACGTTTTTCGCACCCTTAGGAGTCTCACATGGCAATAGTAGATCTCCCGGAGGAGACGTTATAATTGTCATTTTTCTAGACATCCTTCTGCCCGTAGAGGTTGAAGCAGATGGCGTCTCACAATCTACAGCCTTATTCATCACCAAGTCTTTTACCGTTCCACAATCTACAGCCTTATTCATCGCCAAGTCTTTTACCGTTCTATCCTGTTCGCTATCAGTCTCAGTCTTACTTAATAATTCACTCATAATAGGTCCCACGAGAAGGGTCGAAAAAGTCGTCGGCCCCCGAGTAACGCCCATTCCGGGGGTAAGGCATTCATACTGTGGGGTGCGCCCGGTGCCCCACAGGTTTTTTCGACTTCGCTGTCGGTTATTTTATAGAGGTTTCCTCCTCATGGGCCGGCCAGTTAAGGCAAGCCCCCCGGTCCGGTTTCCTCACAACATTCCCCCACGGTGCCATTTTTTTCTTTTCCGTGAAGGTCGTTGAAGTAAGGGCCTAGATTACGGTATTAAGCGAGTGAGTGGCACGGCTCTCTCGTGGCTTGGATAAACCCCGGGTTCGCCATTTCCCGAAACCGCGCCTTGCAGCGTGGGTCCTGGGGTTGAGCTGTCCTTGGTTTTTTACTGCTCCTCCTTGACCCTTCCGGCATGGGTGACCCTTCCGGGAGTCACTTGCAAGACTCCCGCCGGCTCGGCTCTCGGAATCCCAGCAGCTACTTAAGCCCCTCCACCAACGTCAAGGTCTCACAGCTCCTTGGGCTACTTTCTGTTACTGGAAGTACTTAAGTAAAGTACTTGCAGTATATTATGATTGTGTAGTACTTTTTAAAGTAACAAGAAATACTTTATCAAAAATTGTAGTAAATAAGTACCCAGAACAAGAGCATTGCAAGTATGTACATGAAATTTACAATATCAGTACAGAAATATTAAAAGTACTTAGAGTACCTAAATTACTGCAATACAAATTTACAGTACATTGTTGTACTGAAGTATACACACAGCTCATGACAACAACAAAATTCGAAAGTGTTCACCTCTTCATCAAATGTGTGACAACTCTAACTTTATTATCAAATACGTACAATGTATGCTATTCGATAATATATATAATTTTTCTCCTTCTCTTTATATTTATATTTCTGTATTTACTTCTTGTCATATTTAAATTTAAGCATTCGAATATTAAAATGTTAGATCCACCCGAAATTATGGAAGGCCCTCATGACATCGAGGTTTCTTGGGGAGGAACCGCCATATTTACTTGTAAAGTCCGGGATGACCCTTCGACTGCAATCGTTTGGATGAGAGATGAAAAAGAACTATACCCAGACGACAAGAAATTCAAAATTATGGAAAATGGTAGCACGTTGATGGTACAAAACACTGATATTCAAGATGGCGGTTATTATGAATGCATGGCGAAAAATGCTGAGGGGGAAGTTAAGTCCAGGCCAGCTAGGATGATTGTACATAGACCTGAATATACAACGCAAGGATATGGTATGTACAAATAATGGATATATTATGTTTTTTCACTATTTTATATTTATGGCACCGTGAATTTAGTCCAATCAATTAGCCAGAATGTTTTTCACTGCGCATACTTGAATTTTTTTATGATTAGGGATCGACCAATATGATTTTTTAGACCTATACCGATAATCTGTCGATACCAATATTTATATGGCCCATTATCGGACTTACTGTTATATTATCTCTTACAATTTTTTTTCTAAGGTTCAGTGGCTCAATGCTTACGTGTTAGGCTTGCAACCAAGGAATCCCGGGTTCGAATCCTAGCTAGGGTATGGATGTTTAGTTGTATTTTTCGTGCGTTACCAAGTTGGTAGCACTGGACTAGACGAGGTTGTGTCAGAAACAACACGGCTAGCTGCTTTACCACTCCTGAGTTCGAGTCTCAGCTGCGGCAGGTGGCAATGCCGCAGGGAATGGTCATTGAATATTTGTCTATGTGTATGTGTCCTGATTGAGTGGTGGAATAGCTAATGCTAAACTCCGCCAGGACGTTTATCTAAATAAATAATAATAAAAGAAAATATCTAAAATTTGCTATAAAAAATTAAGTATATTTGCTCAATATTATTTTTGTTTTTTATCCTGCCTTGACAGAAATATAGCAGCGCGGATTAATTAAAATTGGAAATGAAATTCCAATATACACAGAACTAACTACCTCCGATTGCTTGAACTGGGGAAGGATCCTTTAGCTTGGTGCGCCAACAAGAAAGAAATGTTTCCCTTCCTGTATCAATTAGCGGCAATATGTTACGCAGCGTACAGAGCGAATAATTATTTTCTTCAGCTGGTAACGTTTATGAATCTTCAAGAAGCTCATTAAATACAGATCGAGATCGAGCAGAATGTCTAATTTTATTACACCATAATTTACTTAAATTTAACATTAAATAATTAAATAAATATTAGTATTATTACGTTTCGATTTGTGTTTTAACTTTAAGGGGCTCTTTAGTGTTTACTAATATAGTGCAATCATTCAAGCTTTATACCTCAGAAATATTTTACTACGAACCGATTTACATGAAATTTTGGAATTAGGCTTATCCTACCCTTAACTTCAAAAGTGATATTGACT
The DNA here is from genome assembly GCA_963675555.1 of Leptura quadrifasciata. Taxonomy (NCBI): domain Eukaryota; kingdom Metazoa; phylum Arthropoda; class Insecta; order Coleoptera; family Cerambycidae; genus Leptura; species Leptura quadrifasciata. The sequence goes on along the minus strand of OY776673.1, from coordinate 191,425,457 downwards.
CGACCTCCGTCCTTACCCTGGGGGTGGTTGCCACCCCTTCTCGTTAGTGTAAATTTTGTTGGTCAAAATAACCTCGGGGATCGATAGAAGACCCAATTCTAAGCAAAAAGTGTCCCATAAAGTTTTTTCAAAAACTCATACTTTTCAAGTTACTGGCGATTGAAAACTCCGAATTTTCCCACGTTTTTCAACGGTTTTTTGCAAATATCTCAAAAAATATGCGTTTTAACGATAATTTTATAATAAACAAAATTGTAGAAGGTAAAAAAATGAACAAATTGGTTTTTTAAAGAGTGTTCTAAGTGCAATATTAAGCGAGATATTGAAGATAAAAGCCGTTTTTTTTGTCTGAACTTTAATCGATGTATTCAATCCCATCTAGCGGACAACGGATACATTTTATCCATATGACAATGAGAAACTTTTTTATAGTACTTAAAATAATCTTTAAAATGAGCAGTGTTAAAAGTCTTTTGCACGTAAAGTGAGTGAGTTGTAATGAAAAAAAGAGGGACATCTAATATATTTTTTTTTAAATCGATGTGTTTCATAAGTGCCATTTCCACCAAAATTAAAATTAATCGTATTCCGTCTAGATTTAACTTTAATATGAAGAGTTTATTGGATTCCAGCCGTTCGGCTGCTTTGGAATGCATACTTTTCAAAAAAAATCACGATTTTAAGAAGAAATTTTTTTTTTCATTTATTAAAATAACACCTTTTTCATAATATTTCAAAAATAATGAAAGATACGTAAAAAACTGTAATGATAAAAAATGTAGGTCTTTTTTTGACAAAAATTTTGTTTTTTTTTCTGTCAGACCAAAATTGATGGAGATATGACTATTTAAAGAGCGCGCGGTAGCGCAATCACAGTCTCTCTCGAGCCCTTTGACCCTTCACCGTTTCAAAATGAAGGCTTTTACACTACATGTCATAATGAAAAAAGTTGTAGCTCTTTCAATTACCTTTAAAATGGTTTTTTTAAAGTTGTGATAGCTTTAAAATTGAAGGAGTTATGGTCCAAAAACTAAACGTTTTTTTTTTTCTATTTAGTAAAATGAAAATTTCGGAGCACAAAAATTTGGAGCAGAGTGAAAGTAAAGAATAATATGAACCCAACACTATTGTCTTATATATATGGCATATATATCGGAAACATACGCACGAATACATACAAACGTTCATATATGTATATCCAATAAAATCCAATCAAATAAAAACTGCAGATCCACCTGCACCGCAAGATTTACTTAAAATGATTTTTTGCAACTGCAAAAAAGGTTGCGGAGCCACTTGCGGATGCCGAAGAGTCGGGCTGTTTTGCAATGTAACTTGTGGAACATGCAGTGGAGATAACTGCCAGAATAGCCCTCCAATTGGCCCAGAAGAAGATCTTGATTACGACAGCAACTCCGATATTGAGTCATGAACGATTGGTGTAATAGTTTTTTTATGTATTGTAATGCTCTTGTTGCAGAATTTTTTATAATTAATTACTAATTTAATCTAGTGCATTTACAGATAACTTGTAAGTTTATATTTTATTCAATAAAAAGTGTCTCATTACTTACTCTATAATTAAATTATTTTTAATTGTATAAACACATATTTTCAATGTTTTAATTTAGGGGTAGTTTTAAGGGTTGAAAAGCTAAACATATGATAGTCATTTTCGAGAACGTGGAACAACATTTAAATCTTTTTGAGTTCATCAAAAGAAATTTTTTTATACAATTTTTAATTGAGGGGTTGTTTTTAAGGGTTGAAAAGGGGTTAAAAATATGATAATTAAGGTAGAGAACGTAAAACAATATTTACTCTATATTTAAATCTTTTTAAGTTATACAAAAGTATTTTTTGTAATTTTTTTCAATTTAGGGGTCGTTTGCAGGGATTGTAAAGTTTTTTAGGGTTTGAAAATGGGTTAAACATGAGATAATTGTGTTAGAGAACACTTTACGATTTCACTCCTTATTATTAAATACGTTTTCTAGCGATAAAATGGCTCAATGTCAATTTTTTCATTAAGGGGTCGTTTTCACCCCTTAAAAATAAAAAACGGAGGTCGGGTCAATATCACTTTTGAAGTTAAGGGTAAGATAAGCCTAATTCCAAAATTTCATGTAAATCGGTTCGTACTAAAATATTTCGGAGGTAAGACCCTATTTTTCGCTTCAATGACTGCACTAATAACGTTTATTAAAAAAACATATGTTTGAAGTTAATTTTGCTACATCACAATTTATCTATGACTAATTCTAAATTCTAATAATATGACATTTTGTGTGCTGTCATGGTTAAGAGGTTTAGTTTAAAAAAAGGTATTTTTTAGCTGACACCGATATCGGGCCGATATTGCAATCCAATATCGTTCGATGCCGATATTCAGCCATATCGCTGATGTGGCCGATATACCGATATCAATATCGGTATCGGTCGATCCCTATTTGTGATTGCAAATAAACATTTTCTGTCAACTATCCATGACATAAGTCAGTTCTCCGCTATTTTAAAGTTACGTTTTATTTGACTTTCCAAAGATTCAAGATTTATAGTACGGCAACCCGTAACCAAGATCAACTGTTATCACCTTTTTTTACTTATTATGCTAATTTCGATCACCAGGCTATAGTTTATTAAAATACAAAATCGATTTTCCTCTGACAAAAACTCCCATAACGCTGCAGTAGCCGGTAAAACGATTTTCCGTCCGTTAAAAAAAGGGCGGGATTTTTATGAATATCAAAGCGCGAATCGGTTTCTTTTTAGTTAAAAAAATGATTCCGCATTCTATACTAACATCGAAAAATCAGTTTGTACTTCGACATTAATGAAACTCTTGTTTCGGGGCTGCTTTTTGCCCGTAGGGGTGCGTCCGGTCCGGTGGGTGGGAGCTACTGAGACTACTCGCATTCAATTAAGTGCCCCAAAAAACATAGGGAGAGAAATTTTACTCAGTTGCATTGCCATATGAAATTTTGCGCTCTTATTACTGAATTGCGACAGGAAATTATTTTTTTCAAAATATCAAGTTGAAAATTGTCCATTCATATTTTTCATACATGTTCTTTGATATAAAACATAATTTCCATTAGAGAACAGACATTAGGCAGTAACAAAATTACCTTAAAAACCGTTGCCCAAGGAATCACTACTTCCACATCCAGATTTTGTATCCAATTCTTATAGACACTAAATCCCAATGTAATATTTTACTCCCTTGAATAATAGGGTGGGGGTGATAGAGGGCCAAAAAATTTTTTGAAGACGTTTCGTTCTTGTATAGACACTAAATCACATTTTAATTTGTTTACTCCCTTTTATAATAGTGTGGGGTGGTATTGGGGGTGATAGTGGCTGATGTCAAAAAAATCTTGAGATCTTGACTTTTCGTACATGCCTCAAATTCCAAGTTTATAGGCTCTTACCTGCTTGCTTTGCCTCTTTACCGTTATTTACCCCATTTACCCCCGAGCCCTTCAACGGAATTAGATCAAAATATAATCTAGTTCAAGATCTCGTTATAATACATAAGTGTATCAAATTTCAAATCAATATCATAAACGGTTCCAGAGTAAACGTGCGCACAAAAAAAAGTTACAGACGACAGACACACAGACAGAAAAAAAATTTTTTCGCTCAAATTTAAAATCTCGACGTTTCATGACATTTTAAGTCTATTTCAACAACAAAATATATTTTTTTGCATTACTACAGGTACTTCCACTGGACGTGGAAGTAAAAATACGCACAATTGAAATGCAAGTACTGGGATATGCAACGATTAAAACGTCCGTTTTTATTTTTTGTCGTAGAGAAACTTTAGAAATAGACGAGAATTGTCGGAATGGACATTAGGCGACGACCAGGAATTTGCAGCTGTTCCCAGTTTTCAGTAATTTAACCCTTTATATCTTAACGCAGCACTAAACATGTCCGTTTTCATTGTTTCCTCAAACTGTGCATATTTATCAACACCAAGAAATAGTAAACGGGCATAAGGCGATAAGTCGAAAATGTTGGTTACAGGCTGCCGTACTATTACGTCTATGATATTCAATTTAAAAACATTATTTTTCATTTAATTATAATTTAAACATGTAAAATAAGTTCCAAAGTTCTGGACTTTGTAATGTACAAAAATATTTCAGGCGCCCCACGATTTACTGCTGTTCCTGAAAGCGTTTCCCTGGCTCCTGGAGCATCTGAAGTTACCCTTCGTTGCCAGGCCGTTGGAACTCCTACTCCAATAATTCAATGGGCCAAAAATGGTATAAGATTACAGGCTTCAAATAAGCACTTTTTCGAACCGGATGGTTCTCTGAGCGTTAGAGAAATTGACCCAACTGATCATGGCAACTACCAATGTGAAGCTTCTAATATAAACGGCAGAGTGACATCTGATGCAAACATAATCATAAAGGGTAAGGCAATTATTTTGTTGACTATAAATTTCCGTCTTAGTAATCCTTAAATCATAGATATCCGCTGATATCACAGTAACTAATTTCTAATTTAGTTCTCAAAGTCGTAAGTTCAAATCATTGGAATTAAACACAATTCTAGAAAACACACAGCAATAAAACAAATTCAAATCAATTGGAACAGTGTATTATGGGAACAATAAAATACGATACACATAAAAGATGAAATAAGATTCCCTATCTAGTTAAAATATAAATACGATACTAAAAATAAAATAATTTGGATAATTATTGTTTAAAATCAAATTTGTTAATAAAAAATAGAATTAGTGAAATATACTCAATTATTTTCCAAACTATTAAAAGGTATACAAGAAATTTATATGAAGTTTACTGCAACCTTTTAGTCCGTGTAACTCAAATAAAACCTCCAAGCGCACTGTAAAACTTAATTTGTTGTTCACGATGTTTGCTATCTGCCAAACTCCTACACAATTCAAGTGATAACTCAGTTCCACTAGGACTCGCTTTCTGCACTTTAAAATAATTTATAATTATCTTCTCTCCCCAACTTGTCAGAATTTTGAAAAAATTGATTTTTCTTTTCTTTGTCTCAAATTTGTTAACTGGTTGTCTTCCTTCTTCTTACTATACTTTACTTTCACCAACAACAGTCTATTTTCTCTAGCATCTTTTAATATTTACTTTCTCTAAAATTTTCAACCCCTTCGATTTTCTATAATTTTTTTGTTGTTATTTATTTTTTATCCCCTAGCAACTTCCAATTCTCCAATTTTTCCACATTCTCCCTTATATTTTCCGCAAATAATAAAATCGTCGATACCAACTTGAATCTTTCTTGACATCAGCTTGATAAAACGAATTGGTTATCACGTGGTATTGAGCTTTTTTCCAGTTTTATCACTTTCCCGCACAAATTAAATTAAAAATCTCATATCTACATGAACATAATAAATGAATAAATAGTTCGAAATGTTATAAACATTTTGATAATTAGTTTAACAATAACTAAGTGAATTAAAATAACATAACTGATTCTAATTACCATTAAATTGTGTTATAAATATCTCTAACTGTTTTTAACGGCTGAAATATAAAAATTGCATGTAATTAATAAAAATATCTGTCTTCTATAAAATACTTTGAAATTTTATCAAACAGAACAAATGAACGAAAACAGAAAACATATATGCAACTCTCTACTCGGATAAAATAAAATGCATATTATTCGCAATACACAACTCGAATTGATCCAAATGTGTTTCTAAAGCATATCATATCAATATAGCGTCGATGGTCGACTCCTCCAGGAGTCACGGTTGCCTAAACGACGTTTCGGCAGAATCTCATCTGCCGTTTTCAGGTTCTGAAAGCTGCCTACCGCTGCTCCTCTTTGCTCTAACTGAACTGACGTTCTCCGCGTTGTGCGGTTCCTTATATATGCTGTGGTCTAGGGGGCGCCTGCGCAATTGGCTACGTGTCACTGGTCCCCTAATAGTTGCGGGAGGCGTAGCGGGCGCCTGAGCCAACCCGACAAGTGGCCTCGCTGAAACGGCAGGCTCCACATGACTTCTCGTTGGTGGTTGGGCATCCTCGTGTCCAATCGTTGCCGTAGAATGCCGTGGTTCTCTTTGATTGGTCAGCGCTCGACTCTGACTGCTCCATTCGGGCAGGTTGCTGTTTCTTCCTTTCTTCACTATTTGTCAATACTTGAACGTACCTCCTCGTGATTGGTTCGTCCACGGTGGATCGTCGTGTGTTTTTTGTTACGTATCTTCCTACAAGAGCGGGCTTCCAAAAACTGTGTAATCTCTGCGTATCATCTCGTTTAATAAGATTTTGTGGTCTTTTTTCGATCTCTATGGCCTCTCTGGTAATCCTTGACCTATAATGCTCGATATTAGCTACTGTTCTGGTGTTCTCGAAGTCTATTTTGTGTCCTGTGGATTTTACATGCTGTACTGTGCAAACTTCTACGTAAACATAACATAGAAACAACAAACAGACCGAAAAATCAGTGCAGTCCTCCATAATCCAAAAATCAAAAACTACCATAGAAAACCAAGGAGTATACGAAATCCCGTGCCAAGATTGCAACAAATCACGCATAGGACAGACTAATAGACGTATTAGTGTAAGAAAGGAAGAACATATGAATGCAGTAGGAAAAGAGGAGAAATCATCGTCCCTAGCACAGCATGTAAAATCCACAGGACACAAAATAGACTTGGATAACACCAGAACAATAGCTAATATCGAGCATTATAGATCAAGGATTACCAGAGAAGATCACAAAATCTTAATAAGCGAGATGATACTCAGAGATTGCCCAGTTCTTGGAAGCCTGCTCTTGTGGGAAGGTACGTAACCGAAAACACACGACGATCCACCATGAACGAACCAATCAAGAGAAAGTACGTTCAAGTATTGACAAATAGTGAAGAACCACAGCAACCTGCCTGAAGTAGACCTATCACGAGGAGTCAGAACCGAGCGCTGACCAATTAAGGAGAACCACGGCATTCTGCGGCACCGATTGGACACGAGGATGCCCCGAGAAGTCATGTGGAGCGTGACGTTTCAGCGAGGCCACTTGTCGGGTTGGCTCAGGCGCCCGCTACGCCTCCCACAAGTAGTAGGGGACCAGTGACACGTAGCCAATCGCGCAGGCGCCCCCTAGACCACAGCATATATAAGGAGCCGCACAACACAGAGAACGTCAGTTCAGTTCGAGCAAACAGGAGCAGTAGTAGGCAGCTTTCAGAACCTGAAAATGACAGATGAGATTCTGCCGAAACGTCGTTTAGGCAACCGTGTCTCCTGGAGGAGTCGACCATCGACGCGGGAGAGCACCCGGAAGTACAAATATATATATATATATATATATGACAAATAAAGCCAACTAGAGGAATGATAGATGTTAAACTGCACAAAAGCAGTTTTCGTCGTATTTCTCTTGAAACATAATATTTTTATTAGGATGTGCACTCTGAATGAATGGTATTTTAGTTACCAATTCATCTGCAGACCGGTTTCGAGCTTTTGGCTCTCATCAGTGCAGAGCAGACCAAGACACCATCGATGATCGATGCTGCGGTCTCCTGATGTTATACACTGCAAGCAACACCGTATCGGTGAATTGCAAATAGTACAAATAGGTCCCTCCAACGGCATCTGCCACAAACACTTTTTTGTGTGTGTGTTTGCCCGATAAGTTGGGTATTTTCTTATTTCTATACTAACCACTTTTTTCCGCAACACTCATTCCAATAAACAGTTTCAAATTGCCTTTATTCATCTACGATCTATCATCTACATATCATTTCCTTTCACAATTGTTACAAACATGCAAACACGCTAATATCTAAACTGTTTTTCAGCGGCCCCAATATTTACAGTTCAACCTGAAAATACAGAAACTCAGATAGGCGGAATTGTAAAATTGGAATGTATAGCTTCAGGATCACCTGGTCCAGAAATAGCGTGGTTCAAAAACGACGATGAAATACAAAGTTCAGGAAGAATACATATAAATGAGGATGGGAGCTTACTACAAATTAAAGATGCCAAAGAATCTGACTCTGCTTTATACATTTGCGAGGCTAGTAATGAAATGGGAATCCGCGAAGTCAGTGCCAAAGTAACAGTAACTAATATAGCTTATAGATCTCCTAAATTAGTATATAAACCTTACAATATGGAAGCTTTGTTAGGAAGTACGATAGAACTTCCCTGTAAGGCAGACGGTGACCCTAAGCCCGGTATTACCTGGCAGAAAGATGGTGCGACTATGCAGAGAACTGGCAGATTTAAAATATCATTATCAGGAAACCTGTACATCTATAAAGTAGCACTTGAAGATCAGGGTCGATACGAGTGTACTGCTATTAATGATCATGGACGTGACACAGCATCAGGCTATGTTACCGTGAAAGAAGTGAAGAATCCAACAGGCGTAAATATCGGTGATCAATTTGTGAAGATAGCCTTTGCAGAAGCTTCAGAAGAGGTCGACCGGGCTATAAATAAGACAATTGACAATGTTATTAACAATAAAGGTACCCACAATCCAGCCGAACTCTTCAGGATTATAAGATACCCGGACGCTCCAGCCAGGGAATTGGCTAGGGCAGCTGAAGTTTATGAGCGGACTTTGGTGAACATCAGAAAACATGTGGAAAAGGGGAAAATGATCATGAATTCAACTTCTGACTTTGACTACAAAGAAATTCTGTCCCCAGAGCACTTGGATCTCATCGCTAGGCTTTCAGGTCTGTAAGAGTTTAATTTTAAACAACTGATACTCAATATGACTACATAAACTAACATAATATGTCCTATTTATCATCCAAAATACTGATACACAAATTTCACTTAACCCATAGTCATACACAATTTTTAAACTTTTCCCAACAATATATATTTATCACCATTATGTCATCCTGCAGCAAAATAAGTATTTTAATTACTGAATAAATGAACGAACAGAATTTTCAGACAGAAACCACTTAAAATAATTCTTTTTTTCATTTTACAGTAGTCTTCATTATCATATACTCACAAAATGCAGACATTTTTCAAAACAGTGGTGCAAACCAACGAGCTATCCATCATGCCTATTCACATAGTAAAAATAGGTTCCACCTGAAAAACTGTTTGGTTTGTTTCATTTCTAATGCGAATATCAGAACACGATCGTATCCCTTAAAATTATCTACGAAAATCATATTCTTCTTTTGACTAACATACATACCCTTCCTAGGTAATATTTTCACCCATCAATTAATAAGTATAACTATTGCAGGTTGCATGACTCATCGCTTGAAGAGGAACTGCACTGACATGTGTTTTCATTCCAACTACCGTACCATCGATGGTACTTGCAATAACTTACAAAACCCGACTTGGGGAGCCTCCCTTACAGGTTTTAGAAGGATTCTGAAACCGATATATGAAGATGGTTTTACCAAACCAATTGGTTGGAACAAAGAGCGTAAATACTATGGTTATCCGAGGCCCAATTCAAGACTAGTGTCTACAACCCTTATTGCTACATCAAAGATAACACCTGATCCGGAGATAACGCATATGGTGATGCAATGGGGACAGTTCCTTGATCATGATTTAGATCACGCTACTCCATCTGTAAGTTCAGAGAGTTGGGATGGAATCGACTGTAAGAAGTCTTGTGATTATGCAGCACCCTGCTACCCCATGGATGTGCCACCGGACGATCCTAGGGTTACAAATAGAAGATGCATAGATTTTATACGGTCGTCTTCGATTTGTGGCTCAGGAATGACTTCGGTGTTTTTCGATTCGATACAGCCTAGAGAACAAATAAACCAGCTGACGTCGTACATTGATGCTTCGCAAGTTTACGGGTTTTCAGAAGAACTAGCTCGAGATTTACGTGACCTTAACACAGACAGTGGTCGACTTAGGGAAGGACCTGTGTTCCCAGGACGGAAGGCATTACTGCCTTATGCTGGTAATCAGGGAGTTGATTGCAGAAGAAACTTAACGGAAAGTACAATCAACTGTTTCGTAGCTGGAGATATTCGATCTAATGAACAAGTTGGCTTGCTTGCAATGCACACTCTTTGGATGAGGGAGCACAACAGAATAGCAAGGGAATTGAAATATTTGAACCCACACTGGGACACAGACATGTTGTACCACGAATCAAGGAAAATTGTGGGAGCTGCCATGCAGCACATTACGTACACACACTGGTTGCCTTATATAGTTGGGGAGAAAGGAATGCAAGTACTGGGACAATATGAGGGATATAATCCTACTGTTAACCCAAGCATATCTAATGTTTTCGCCACTGCTGCATTGCGATTCGGGCACACTTTAATAAACCCTGTCCTTCATAGGCTTGACTGGGATTTCAAACCGATCAGAGAGGGCCATTTGCCCCTCTCCAAAGCTTTCTTTTCTCCTTGGAGGATTGTAGAAGAGGGTGGAATAGATCCTTTGTTACGAGGCTTGTTCACAGTGGCGGCTAAGATCAAAAGGCCGGATGAGAACTTGAATACAGAGTTGACAGAGACTTTATTCCAATCCGCTCATGCTGTAGCTCTGGATCTGGCTGCTATGAATATTCACAGATCGCGAGATCATGGCATACCGGGTTACACGGAATTCCGTAAATTCTGTAACATGACTCCCGCCGACAGCTTTGATGATCTGCGACACGAAATTAGTGACGCTAATGTAAGAAGGAAATTGCAAAAGCTTTACGGGCATCCGGGCAATATCGACGTCTTTGTCGGGGGCATATTAGAAGATCAAATAGATGGTGGAAAAGTTGGGCCACTTTTCCAGTGTCTTTTATTAGAGCAGTTTAAGAGACTACGGACAGGTGACAGATTTTTTTACGAGAATCCATCCGTTTTCAAACCTGAGCAATTAGTGCAAATTAAACAGTATTCATTGGCCAGAGTCCTTTGTGACAATGGTGATAATATCACGAAGATTACAAAGGATGTTTTTAAGCTTGCAGAATTGCAAGAGGGTTATGTGGAGTGCTCAGAAATACCAAAGGTAGATTTGAAGTTATGGTCAGAATGCTGTAGTGACTGCAGATATTCTGGACAATTAGATACAATAAGTAGAGTAAACGCAAGAAGAAACAGAAGACATATAGGCGAAGAAAATGAGGTATTTCTAGTTAGAAGAGGAAGATTGATTTCCAACACCACTATCGAAGATTACCAGAATGAAATATTTAGATTAAAAAACCGAATATTGGAGTTGGAATATGATATGGACAAGTTACAGGGCAACTTAAAAAAAATTAACAAAGTCTTCAAGCAACTTGAACAAAGATTGTGAAAATTTTAATTAGTAAAAGTAGTGTTACCTAGATCTACTTATTTTATTATATTGATTTCTCACACTTTACTGCCATATTATTCTACTTAAGCACGACAATGCATTTAGTATATTTTAATTTAGAAAAATAATCTGTGTTAGCCCTGTTCGTGATGAGCAAATTTTTAAAACATTTCCTTTTCATTTAAGAATTGGATCTTTCATATATTAAGTTCGTGTATTTGTATATTTTTATGTTTTCTATAAAATTACAAAAATTAATTGCATTGCCTCCACTTTTACTAATTACCTAAATGTAAGTTTAGATGTCTTATGCTTTTTGTAGATATTAAATTTAACCATAGGAATATTAGAAAAAAAAGTGTATTGTTAGTCGTGGAAAATAGTAGTTACAAATAATTATTAAGAATAATACTAAATGTGATACCTTGGCAAAACTGTGCGACTGTGCGATGCCATACTAATTTCATGATTTGATAACAAATGCTATTACTGTATATTGTATTTATTAGAAATAAAAATTGTTCTATTACCTATGTATAATGGTTTTATTTAGTAAATTCACATTAGTAATAGTGTGGTTCTTCTATTTTTTCTCCTTTTTAGTAAAATGTATCTGTGGAAATAAAACTAGAAATCCAGATACTGAAGAGTTAGACAACCTAACGCCCAGATCCTGGTGCTGGGGGAGGACTATTTTTCACAATTCATTATCGTCGGTGTCTAAAAACCACATTTACACAACGTCAAAACATATATTAACACTCAAATACACTACTCGACGCGCATTCCGCTAACCATGATAGCATCATCAGGTTAGCGAAAGATGCGACGAGTAGTATATTCTAATATATATTCAATGTTTTGGTATTTTGCAAAGTGGTTTTTAGACACAAAAGTTATTGATTTGTGACAAATAGACCTCAAACGAAAAGTCCCACCGCCAGAATCCAATGTTATCTCCTTATAGTGGAGGCAGACGAGCAAAACAAAGAATTGTTTGCAGTGTCAAATTTGTTTTAACATATTACATCGAATACTATACGAAATGGACATTTTTTACCTCTAGCAATAGCCGCTTCGCAAGTTAAATGGCCATTTTGTGAAAAATCGACGATGGTTGGTCGTTCTTTCTAAATATAGATGAGTATATCTTGGTCTGTGTAGGTCCAAAGAAAAAAACGAAAAAAACTGAGGCTGTTCGGCGGTTACAATATGAAATTTTTATCTGCACGCATAACCTCAAAAATAAACTGAAAAACTGCTAAGTTCTGGTTTTTTGGTTATAACTTCGGATGTTTTAAGTGAAATTTGATGAAACTTTCAAAAATTATACTTTATAATGTGAACAATAACTGGTTAAAATTTCAAGTCAAAATATCTAATGAAAGTCTTAAAAATTAACTTCAAATTTTAAAGTTGATTGGTAACTTTTGTGCATCGCATCGTATAAGGTTCTTTTTTTATGTCGGTTTTTTTTATGCACTTTATGATGGTGAATAGGAAAAAAATTTTAAACTTGAAATAAGTGGAAATATCGATTTTTTGTATTCTTTTGTCGTTTTTTCGAAAAATTTCACTTTTTTTATAAAACTCAATTTTGTTTTGTATTATTAATCAATTACTAACAACCTATGATCTAATTTTTCGAAATAGGTTTAAAAAATCAATTATATATAAAGAATATTGCGCATACATATGAATCCATTTTTTGTATTTTTTCGTCAAACTTTTCGAAAAATTCCACTTTTTTTTATACAACTATTTTTTTTTGTATTAGTAATTCATTTTTGACATATGCGGATCTAATTTTTCGAAAAAAAAATAATATTTATCATGATTAAAAATTCAAAATTGTCGGCACTGAACATGCAAATCAAATTTCACTTAAAACATCCGAAGTTATCACAAAAAAAAAAACAAAATTTAGCAGTTTTTTCAGTTTTTTTTTTTTGAGGTTATGTGTGCAGATAAAAATAACCGCTGATTGCTTATAGTGCATTCTGTAAGTCGGACAGGAATATGAATATTTACTAACCAAACGAGACTATGCTCCCCCCCCGTTTTCGAGGATGCTGAACACGATGGCGGTGGTTAAAATGTCTCTCCGAGGTCACCCCACCCCCCAAATGGCCAAAAACCACCCCCAAAAGCTGTAAACCGCGTATCCGCCATCTCCTACCAGCCAAACCTGTGTTACCCCCGTTTTCGAGGATGCTGAGCACAATGGTAATGTACAGACCCCTCCTCGATCCCCTCCAACCCCCCAAATGGCCAACCCCCCCCCCCCCCATTCAAGATAACTGTAATCATCATCCGGTACGTATTCAATGATTTGTGTACGTACTCACTTACTTATAAAACCCGTATCAAAGGGGTAGTTTTTGTCCGTTTGAGAGGTCGGTTCACCTCGGGTGATTTTAGAACTTCTGAGGGGTCGAGGAGGGGTTTCGGCATCATCATTGTGTTCAGCATATTTGAAACGGGGGCAAAACAGGTTTTAGCTGGTAGGAGACGATGGATACGCGGGATACGAGAGAGATTTAACCACCGCCATCGTGTTCAGCATCCTCGAAAGCGGGGGGAGACATAGTCTCGTTAGGTTAGAAAATATTCATATTTTTCGAGGTTCTATCCGACTCACAGAATGCACTTATATCATAACGAACTCAACCTCAACAGTCTCAATTTTTTTCGCTTTTTTGGACCTTAGAAAGAACGGCGGTTGCTAAATGTGGAAAATGTCCATTTCGTACAGTATTCGATGTAATTATAACATGTTTAAAAAAAAAAATTGACATTGGGAACAATTCCTTTTTCACTTATTAAATTTGATGCTTGTCTGACTCCACTATTAGACAGAACTACGCATCATAAAAGTTGAAGGAGGTTCTCAGACGCCCATTGAAAAACCAGTAACTCTTGGTCTAATAAGGAGCATATAAGAGAAAATTAGAGTATCAGTAAAACTTTTGCCTAATGTCTATTTGGAAGTGGAAGAAAATAATACATCAATCAGGTACGGACCGGCCATTAACGTACTACTGTTTTTCTCCACATTCATAGAAATGGTACAATAAGTACAGTAATACCGGCTATGACGTTGGGCGGAAAGGTTACGCATATAAATAAGACAGCGGTAAAGAAAATTTAAAAGGGGTTAAGTTTTTATGACCTAAACAGGTGGAAGATTATACAAGAACCGACATAGTACGGGTATTTACAATTCAATGTATTTAAGAGTGCAGATTACCAATATAAAATACAAGAAAATGTTTAAAGTAGCATAATCATCCTTATATATTATATTTTCAGAGGACTTGCATCTCATTTTATTACTCTCTCCAATTTTCAAATTGGGTTTAGATGTTCATTTTTGCTCTTGCTCAATTTTATGTTAGGGCTGTATGACACTAACTACGTGAAATTTTATATAAAGTTTATTAGAAAATTAACCGTACGATGACAACTTAAATGATAACGTCTCAGTCAATCTGAAAGATATAAAATGTAATTTAAGTTGTAGTAGATTTTTGTTAAATTCCCCATAAAATTCCATGTAGTGTCATGCAACCCTAAAACATATGTAAAGGTACAAGTATATATTATGGGAAATGCAAATTTTTACCTAGTAATTCATTTTGTAGGTCTCGTTCATAATCACTCTCCACAAAATGAACCGAGCAAATCCTATTTGTATCTGAGTTAAATTTAGTTAAATTTATCCTGCCTTTTACACCTCTTTATCCACTTGCCTTTCATAGTTTGAAATACCAGATCTTTGGATTTCGGAAAAACATGGAAAATTATATTTTGCCCAGTACTTTTCTTTGTAGAATAAGTGTCCTTGCACCCGTAAATCGCACGCCTTATTCCTGGCATTTTCTTTTAGGTCTGTAACTGAAAAATAACGTTTAATATGTAAATTTGATAAATAAAATCTGAAGTCTCTTTTACCTTACATAAATATATACAAAATTACTATAGAACACTAACAATAATTACCTTTGAAATCTTAACAAAGTTCGAAATAGTATAGGAAATATTGTCCTTCCACACACGAAATTACTGGTAAAAAAGTTTTTTATAATTTAAAAACCGTATAAAACACAAAAGATCTATAAATACACAATTCACCACGAAATAACAAGTACAATGGATTAAATAAACTCCGATATAACACCACCAAACATGGAGAAACGAACGTAAACAAAACTCTCCAGGCCTCGCCGTGACGTCACAGCTCGTTGAGAAGTGGCGAACATTGAAGCATTGAAGCACAGGAATCTGGCCCAAGGTTTTCTGGCCATCATCTTTGTTTACAATCCTTAGACCGCAAGCATCTTAGGTAAAGAGAGACCATTTACTTCTACATGGCTTCTAACATGAGAAAGACAAGGACATAAACAAACGTCTTGATTTCATTCTTATCTCATTTCACCTGCATCACAGAATACAGTCCTGTAACAGAAACCTGTGGCGTCTTTGGCAAATATTTGAATAAATTGAATAAAACATCAGTGTTAATAAAATTCGGCTCGAAGTTCATAGGGTAAGTATAATTTTGATTTATTTGTTTGATTTCAAAATGCCTAAAATATCTAGAAATTACCATAAAATTGCTAAAAGAAATACTGAGCTCTCATTATATACACTGGAAACAAAATCACAACCATTTGTTCCACTTTCTTGTGACGATAAACATAGTACTAAATCTAGTTCCAGTTCTAATCCTACACATTTATACCAGTTAAAAAATAATGATTGTTTTTTAATAAATTGCATTCCAGGTGTTACGAATAGAGATCCAATAGAGTTATCCAAATTGGAGGAAATAGTACCTATGATTTTGTAAAGCGCTGTCTAACACTTAATTATAATTATTAATGAGTTAGCAGAGGAGTATTCATGGCATGGCCTGATGAGGAATAAGTGGGAGTTTGGGAAACTTCAATTTGCAGATGTTATGATAAGTAAGTAGACTTTATTTTATTTGTTATTTCTGTTATGTTTTTTGAAAACTGATATTAAATAGTTACATATTAACGAATTGTTTTTGGTTCCGAAATAGTAAACGATACTGGTTATGTGTCATGCCATGAGATTATTCGTACTCTAAAAATAAATAAATGTTACTTTGAGGTTGACCCGATATAAATATAAATTGAAAAATTGTTTGCAAAAAACTTAATTTTTTTTTATAAGGTGGATACAAGTGTAACAGAATAATATTGTTATGTGCTGCCCTCTAACAGAGAGGAGAGTTGTAATTACTCCCTGGCCAGAAGGGTGGCGCCATCTGTGGGCCAACTGGCGAACCACCATTTAGTAGTGCCTAAGAAAATTCTAGAGAATTCCAGTATATTTGTGGAAAGTTCTACAATGATATTCTGGACATTCCAAGTGGGTATATAAAGAGGTGACTCCAGCAGATGGGGGAACAGTACAGTACAGTTTAGTGAAGGATAAACAGTTCAGTTTAGTATCCAGTACAGTTCTGGGTAATCTGTGGTTCTGGTTATAGAGACAGTTTGTAGAAGAAGAGTTCAGTTGAGTGAAGTAGGCAATACAGAGTTTTTAGGTTAGATAAAGTTGTCAAGTTTAGGAAGTAAAGTACATAGTGTTTTAAAAGTAGTGAATTCATATTAGATTAAGTTATTATTAGTTGTGTGATTTTTAAGTATTTACTAGTGTAATTTTAGTGATTAAATAAATCAGTGGTTTGTGAAAATTCTTGTTGTAAGTTATTCGAATCCACGGAGTGTTTACTGAAAATTGTAAGAACGTAACAATTGGTGTCAGAAGTGGGATTGCAACAGAATTTCTGAAGAATTCGACGAAGTTCCATAGTGTTCTATTCGGAAACCACTGGAGATAGTGAAGTGAGTCGAACTGGAAAGTAATATAGACATTAGACAAGACTAATTTGTGCCATATAGTGTGAGAAAATTTATAGAACATTCTACTTGTACCTGGCATAGACTTTAAATAAAACTTGTTAGTGTTGTTTGTTAGTTTTTGAATGGAAACAAGAAGCATGGCCGCTGAAAAACAAATGCAAGACATGTTAGCTGCATTTAGCAAAATGATGCTAGAAGAACAAGAGAAACGACGTCAGGAAGATAAAGAAGAACAAGAGAAACGACGTCAAGAAGATAAAGAACAACAAGAGAAACGACGTCAAGAAGATAAAGAAGAACAAGAAAAACGACGTCTAGAAGAGAAAGAAGAACAGGCGAGACGTGAAGAAGGAAAAGAAAGAAGACGTCAAGAAGAAAGGGAAGAACAAGAAAGAAAACGACAAGAAGAAAAGGAAGAATTGAGAAAAATTATACAGGTGCAACAAGATGTTATCCTGTCAGCCACTAATGAAGTCAAGGAAAAAGTAGATAAAGTTGAACAAAAAGTTGGTAACGTCGAAGGAGAAATTAGTGACATTAAGGGAAAAGTTACCGACGTTGAAGAAAAAGTTACTGGTGTCGAAGAAAAAGTTACTGGTGTCGAAGAAAAAGTTACTGGCGTTGAAGTAAAAGTTACTAAGGTTGAAGAGGAAGTAACTGAAGTCAAAGGAAAATTTCGTGCAGTTGAAGGAGAAGTAGAGCGACTTAAGCGACTGTTAAGAGAACAAGGAGGCCAGCTGGTATTATCATCATCAGGTCCTCGATTACAACCGCCTTCCTTTGATGGTCAAACTTCTTGGTCAACCTATAAAAGACAATTTGAGGCAGCGGCATACGCAAACAATTGGAGTAACGAAGACAAAGCTATGGCATTGGTGCTAGCATTAAGAGGTCAAGCCTCAGAGTTGCTTCAGACCATCCCAGTGACGCAGCAAAGGGATTTTAAAGTTTTGGAGGCTGCATTAGATCTAAGGTATGGCGACCAACACCTTGCCCAAGTATACCGGACTCAGCTCAAATCACGCACACAAAAGGCTGGGGAAAGTTTACAAGATTTTGAAGCAGCTGTTGAGCGACTGACATACCTGGCTTACCCGGATGCACCCAAAGAATTCCAGGAACAATTAACGGTTGGTACTTTCATTGATGGCATAAGAGACGAGGAGATCAGGCGAGTCCTTAGATTATCTCGAGATAAGACTGGTAGTGAAGCCTTGATCCATGCCCTCGAGGTTGAAGCCGCTTACAAAGAGACTGCACGTCCGAGAGTACGTGCCATGAAGGTAGAAGAAGAGGATCATTTAGAAAAATCAAATATGGAATCTTTGATGGCTGACCTGCACAAAATGATAAGCCAGTTGATGAACAAACCAGATGCTCCAAGGAAGCAGGAAAGAGAACAGAGCGAAGGACAGCCAAGGAAGGTGATTCGGTGTTATCAGTGCAGCAAACCAGGACATATGATGCGGCAGTGTCGAGAACGGAATCCTGGGGAAGTAAACACTGCAAAGAAAGAGGAAGGTCGCTCTGATAAGATGAGATTGATTGTTATGTTAACAGACATACAGAAAATGGTCGCACAATTACTAAACGAATTAAGTTCGCGACCGGAGCTGAAACAGGAACCGCAACCGCCGAAACAGGAGCCGAAGCAGCAGCGAAGTGCTGGAGGTCCGATAAAAGTAATCCGCTGTTATAATTGCGGCAAATTGGGGCATGTCAAGAGGTACTGTCGCCAGAGGAGCCCTAAGGAAGTGAATGCCGAGAATGTAAAAACGCAGCAGGATATAGCAGAAGTGAAGGCAGTTAAGATAGAGGTTCCGAAGGACTGGTCAAAGAAAGTTCTAAGAGAGGAACAACTGAACGACGATGAAATTGGACCAATGTTGAAGGCGAAAGAAAAAGGAATCCGCCCGGAATGGAAGGACGTTTCCAGTACAAGTGTTGGACTGAAGGCTTTATGGGCGCAATGGGATTCACTTAGGGTTATAGATGGCCTATTACGGAGAGCATGGGAGAGCCCGGATGGGAAAGAAGTTACCATGCGGTTGCTGATACCCAGGTGCCGAGTACCAAAAGTACTTCGGGAAGTGCACGAGGGAATATCCAGAGAGCACTTTAGCAGAAATAAGACTTTGGCTAGAGTACGGGAGCGATTTTACTGGGTAAATAGCTGTCAGGATGTAGAGGCTTGGTGTCGCAGTTGCAAGGTTTGTGCAAATGTGGCTGCCAAGAGGTCACCTACAGGGAGTGGTGATCGAATGAAGGCTAGATATGACCGCAATGCCAGTTCAGCAGGATTCAAGGTGGGGGACTCGGTTTGGCTGTATAACCCACAGCGGAGTGAAGAAGGATTCTCGAAGCCTCGCTCACCTTGGGAAGGACCGTATTCTGTCATCACTCGGATCAATGACGTTGTTTATAGGATTCAACGTAGAAAGAAGTCCAAGATGAAGATCGTGCACCTGGACAGGTTGGCAAAGTATACTGGGGTATCTGAAATGCCTGACCGGGACGTTCAGGCTTAAGGAGGGGGCAGTGTTATGTGCTGCCCTCTAACAGAGAGGAGAGTTGTAATTACTCCCTGGCCAGAAGGGTGGCGCCATCTGTGGGCCAACTGGCGAACCACCATTTAGTAGTGCCTAAGAAAATTCTAGAGAATTCCAGTATATTTGTGGAAAGTTCTACAATGATATTCTGGACATTCCAAGTGGGTATATAAAGAGGTGACTCCAGCAGATGGGGGAACAGTACAGTACAGTTTAGTGAAGGATAAACAGTTCAGTTTAGTATCCAGTACAGTTCTGGGTAATCTGTGGTTCTGGTTATAGAGACAGTTTGTAGAAGAAGAGTTCAGTTGAGTGAAGTAGGCAATACAGAGTTTTTAGGTTAGATAAAGTTGTCAAGTTTAGGAAGTAAAGTACATAGTGTTTTAAAAGTAGTGAATTCATATTAGATTAAGTTATTATTAGTTGTGTGATTTTTAAGTATTTACTAGTGTAATTTTAGTGATTAAATAAATCAGTGGTTTGTGAAAATTCTTGTTGTAAGTTATTCGAATCCACGGAGTGTTTACTGAAAATTGTAAGAACGTAACAATATTTTTTTAGAATCTTCCGACCTAAACAATAAAGTCACAAATAAAGAGACGGAGGAAGCCATTAAGAAATGGCTGAGAAGAGCCAAAGAGAGAGAGGAAGGAGTGGAAAAAAACAAAGATTAATGATTATTTTTAAAATTGTTTTTGTTAATGAATATATTTTATTTTCATTTTAAATGAATTTTTTTATTTTAAATATTTTTGTATTATGTTATTCCTATATATTTTATATCTTGATTATATAAATTACACTGAAATTGTTGCAACTCTTTCACGCCCATTTCATTACAAGAAGCAAGTACACTTACTTATATTTCTTCTAGTTGCTCGTATAGAAATATTGCAATGAACAAATTTATGTAAAATAATTACTGTAAATATTTTGCATTTGAAAAAGTTATGTGTGATATTTCCAGAGTGTGCACTATTGCTAACTTTGTTATTATCAGAGCTATGAAATTGGTCAAATTAGTAGCATACATTTCACAGATACTATGAAGACATCTAAAAAATATCTGAATTTTGCCAAATTGAATAATTAACCAAAGAAACATTTTTTTAAATATAATACCCTGCGTATTGTACTATTTTCAGAAAACATACAATTTTGGACCTGAAACCTTGTTTTTAAATGGATTCAAAAATAAGAAATTTATAAATATTAAAGTAATTACGATGAAATATAAAAAGTCCATATCTACACTGCAGGCGTATTCAGTGAATTATAATTTACAAATCTTTGTGTATCTCTTTATAATCCTTTATTTTTGGACCTATCAAAAGTGGCAAACAGTTTTTTATATTGTTTCTGAAAATTGTTAATAATGCATTTTAATAAATACTATTTCGTTCCAAATCTCCATAACAATCAATTATTTTTTGAATGTCAATGATAATCAGTTTGGAAAATGTTACTAGTTTGATAATTTAATTTCATTGCTTCGATAATAACAAAATTTGCGACAACTCCACTGGAAGTCATGTTGATATCAAATGGATAATTTATGGTTATCCAGGGTAAGCCTCTGGAGGATATCCATATCGTGTAGATGTGGATATCCATTATGGATTAATTCTGTATAAGTTATGGACTAAAAATTGGTATGTTGGTAGGTACCAAATGTATTCTTTATGGATCTTCAAAGCGACTATATGATGGATGTCCATGTCATGTAGATGAGGACATCCATTATATATTCATTCTGTACAGTTTATGGACTTAAAATTGGTGTATGGATGTCAGATGGATTACTTATGGTTATGCGGAGCTATCATCTGTGGATGTCCATTTTGTAATAATGTGGATATCTGTTATGGATTAATTCTGTACAGTGTATGGACGTGAGAAGTTGTGACACCTGTATCTCCATAAGTCATCCATTGAAGTCCATCTGGAATCCAAACGGATAAATTATGGATATCCAGAGCACTCATCCATTTCAAAAAATATTTTTAAAATGGCTTCTTGGAGACCATATTTGATACAGAAGAAAATTTACATAATGAAAGTGTTGAAGACGAGGTAATGTCAATCGTCGGTTGGGGAATAAGCGTAAATTCGGCAACGTGGTTTTGACTCCCCAAAGTTGACACCATACTATTTCCGCATGAACAAAAATAGTTGGGATGTTCTATCTCTTATAACATAAGAATAGTTTTAGCTAATGTAATGCCAGTCTATTAGAGCGTGGCGGCACATTGAAAGGTCTAAGTTCACTAAGTTGAGTGCGCACACACACACAAATTTATTGATTAACTTTCCAATTCTCAATATATCTGTAACGTATCTCAAGGCTTATATCAATAACTGGACTTGGGATAACTTGAAGTATTGCTGCATTTTGATATTGACAACAATTAGAACTAGAACAAAATTAAGCTTCCATTAAAACTGAATAGTAAACTGATTCGTTGTTCACGCACCAAGAGATTAAAGTGTTACGATGTACATGTCGCTTACTCTGTAATTTTGCCCATAAGATAAGCGTCTCTTTCAACCATGCGTGGTTTGTTTCATATAGTTGTGTCATCTCTTGCTCCGAACCCGAACTAATACTGTGACCAGAGTGCCCAACTTCACGGAGTGGTTGATTCCTAATCATAATAGGGGTTTACGAAATTTCACTCGGAGTATTTGAAAGTATCATTCTCATTTTCTAAAACTACAAAAATAACAAAGACAGAGATAGTGATCCATATGTAGTGATCTGAAGGGTCGAGTTCTGCAATCCTGCGCCTACACAGACAGAACACTGAAAACCGAAAAACAAAATATAATTTCTATTTTGTGGCCATCTATTTTATAGCTAGAAACGTAGAAGAAGAAGAAGAATAAGGTCTGTTGAATTTGAATATAACCTTAAAATAAAGTGAAGAAACAAAATGTGATACCATTATAATTTGCAAAATTGTAGAAATTAAGGGAATTCAACCCATTATAGCTTTTGTAAATAATATTTTTTGCGAGAACGTTTAATTTCATGTTCCCTTTCAATGATCCAATCTCGAAAAATTAAATTGCAGGTACTGAATAATCGCTATAATTCTTAACAATACGAGTACATGAATAATTAACAATGAGTGTTGAATTTAAACTATTGGATCATTTTAAATTAACCTATCGACTAACTACAAATTTTACATGTGGTTATTCAGAGGACGACAGACTTTTTATAATCTGTGAAAAAGGTATTTATATTATTGCATTGAAAGGATACATAACATCCTCATTTCCAACGTTTTCTTGTAAAAAGGATTTTATGAAAATATCAAACTACATGCCAAGTACAGACTTGGATGGTAAATTTCTTAATAGTGGTTTCAACGGAACATGTTATGAGACTATTTTACGTAGTGAGTGCGAAACAAATCTCAACCGTACAACCTGCTTTGAGGCTAGCCCTATTTGTGCTCAATGGTCTCCTAGAGGAATTGTTGGGAATACTGAGTGTATGTTAGCTGTCTTAACCAGTTTCTACAGTTTGGAAATTTACGTAAAATATTTGGATGAAAATGAAATTCTACATTACATCTTAGTATCCAATGTTTGTCAGGAGATAATTAACGTAGAAGAATCTCAATGGAAATACATAAAAAGATTGCCCTCCAATTTGAAACGTAAAGAAATTAAGAGGAGAACAGAAACTGTGACTCCTACAGGTATTTAAATTAGTTTAATGACAATTTGTTTTAAGTATCAATAAAATATTTTCTTAAAACTTTGTTGGTAGGTATTTAAGCGATTAATGATCCAACAAAAATTTGATTGTAATCAAGTGTGCAAATAAAAATTCAATTAGTGTAGATGAAGTATGTACTTATCAAAGAATTTAAATAATAAGACTGATATTTATGATGCACAAAAGAGAAAGACAAACGACAGTTGATTTAAATCATCTGATTGAGTTTGATTGTGCATTTGTTAATGATTGCTTGGTTGTGAGGCATATTTAACTCCCACTCTCACTTACTCGTGCTCTCTCCCCCTTTCCTGAAATTTCATAATTATAATTTTTTTATCTTTTTCTATCCTCTCCTCTTCGCTTCTGTTTTTTCCTTGTTTTTAATATAAACTTTTGCACATTTTAAGAATTGCACGTCTGATTTTAGGGCCTGCAATTTTTTAAAATTCATACCTAATGTTTGTCTCTTGTTTATGGATATTCTATTGATATTTACATTGATTAATTTTAGCTTTCACATGGAGTCACATGTTCAAAGTCAATGACATAGAAAGGTGTGCGATATTTGTGGGCCACTTAAATGGCGATATCAGTGCGTGGAAAATGAATTTGAGACCATCGAATTCGAACGAACAATCAGAACTTCATTTTCTAGGGAGGTATACGACACAATTACAAAAAATTACAATTTTGCATTGGCACCAAACAAGGGAGTTCGGTAAGAAACGTCAATTAACACTTACTTATGGATGTACATGATACAAGTGGTAACTGGTGAAATTTAGATTAATTATGTTTTAAGCATTGTTGTTTTCTAATCCAAGCCAGACTGTAATGAATGCATGACTGTGAATACCAAAAAAAGAAATTTTGCGAAAATACTTCTAAGTAATATATTTGCAAAATATATTTTTTCCAGAATGAAAAGAAGGAAAATTTTTCGACAGATTTTATAAATTAACTTTATGCATCATTCTATTGAAGTTTTAATACAATCGTTGGACATTTTATGAGATATTTTTGACGATTTTTCAAATTTGAAATATAATTGCTGTATTTGTAATTTTAACATAAGTATTTTGATGGAGCTAGCTTGGTTAGCAGAATGCTCCTCCATGCACTATGAATTATTTTTGTTTTTATAAACTTTTATCAAAAATTGCTTCACTTCATATACATTTTTTTTTTAAATGTCTCATTACTTTTCTAATGTATTGATAGATTTGTTTAAAACAATATGTTTTTTCACTAGCCAACACTAACTTACTGTCCAAATTTCTGTAATGGACATTTGCTTCGTAAGTTACTGTGCTTACAAGAAACATGACAGAGGGTGGACAGACATTGTGAGCGTTGTTCAATATTCGATGATGTTATACAGTATGTTTCTTTTTCTATAAGTGAAGTTTTAGAAAAGTGCCTATAGCTCAATGAAATGGGAAAATTTGGATAAAATAATTCAGAGCGGGCTAAAATTTTGGGAACAGGCTTGTTTTGTTTTACTTTTATCAAATCAAAAGTCCCCACCCGTAGGTGTCGGAGAGGAGATGGGGGGGGGGTAAGTAAAGAAAATCGGTTTTTCGCAAAAAAAATTCAGGAAGTATCAATTTTACTGTAAAATATGCAGGGCCGGTTCAATTACTATTTTCAGCCTCAGCCTATTTTCAAATCGTTTTGTAAAAAAGTTCAAAGAGCAAGGCAATAAACAATAGTTACATATCAATGTTATAATTTTAAATTATCGCTCATATTAATTCAACAGGCATTAGAGTAAAATTTAAAGTAAAACAAGGCAAGCATTTTGTTTTTAAAATATATGTTTGAAATGAACTAAAATAACAAAATAACTTCTTCTGTAGTTCATACCGAACAGTGTTGTCGGATTTTTTATTTTTTCCTAATTACTTGATACAAAAAACATTTTGTTTTTTAAACTGTCTACTTGAGATTTGTTTGGCATTTGGCGCTCCTAATCGTGTGGCGCCCCAGCATTTGCCTGGGTTGCATGGGCCTATGACCGGCCCTGAAAATATGTACACATGAAAATTATAGGTAATAAAATTCCGCGCAATTTCATTTTTTTTTTTTAACTTCGTATGACCTATTGGAGACCAGATAAACTTTTTGAAATTTTACAACTCGACGGAAACGCGCGCGTTTTTCGCTAAGATCTCGAAAATGGTCATGCGGATCACAAAATGTTACAAATAAACGTAGAGAATTCGATTACGAACAATTTCCTTTATTTTTCATTTCCAATGAATCAATATTGGCAGAGATATGAATTTTTAAACATTTTAATAGGGCACTATCAGGTCACTTGTTTCATGAGGAAATCGATAAAAACTCGAAAGTAAAAGAGAATTAAATTTTGAATATGTTTGTGTATGTATTGATAACGAGTGAATTGAGATAAAAGGGAAAAACTTGAAAAATTTTCATTTTCAAGTGCATTTTGACAAATAGCTATTTTTTTTTTGGCTTTAGGCAATAATGACACTAAAGGTTTTTTGAAGAGAATTAAATTATCTGCAAAATGAGCTCCAAGTGACCTTCATACGATGAATGGTTCACGAGTTACAGCTGTTTAAAGCTGTGAGCAAAAATCTCTTTTTTATTATAAATTAAGATTTTCCTGCAAGAACTATGCATAACATTTTTTTTTTAAATTGGTTTTGACCTATTTTTATTAGTTTATATACATATGAAAATAATGAAATAGCATAAGTCATTCGCAAGGTGAGCAAAAATCTATTTTTTATTATAAATTAAGATTTTTCTGCAAGAACTGTGCATAACATTTTTTTTTAAATTGGTTTTGACCTATTTTTATTAGTTTATATACATATGAAAATAATGAAATAGCATAAGTCATTCGCAAGGTGAGCAAAAATCTATTTTTTATTATAAATTAAGATTTTTCTGCAAGAACTGTGCATAACATTTTTTTTTAAATTGGTTTTGACCTATTTTTATTAGTTTATATACATATGAAAATAATGAAATAGCATAAGTCATTTGCAAGGTATATTTTCTTTAAAAAGAAGATCCTTGAAAACTGTTTTTGTCTAGAAAAATTGAACCAGTTTTTTTTTTCATTCCTTTTTTTGTGTATATCATCATTTCTTTTGACTTTACGACAAAATTTTATAAGACCTAAATGAAAGCTTACAAAATTTCCTACAAAAACACTTTTTCGTGTATGATTTTCAATAACTAGCGACAAGGAATTGACAATTGAAAATGCAGTTTATTTTTAATTTTTAGCAAACAGGCATTTTCAATCATCAGTTCCTTGTTGCTACTTATTGAAAATCATACATGAAAAAGTGTTTTTTGTAGGAAATTTTGTAAGTTTTCGTTTAGGTCTTATTAAATTTTGTTGTAAAGTCACAGTACACAAAAAAAGGAATAAAAAAAATATTGGTTCAATTTTTCTGAACAAAAACGGTTTTCAAGAACCGTCTTTTAAAAGAAAATATACCTTGCCAACAACTTATGCTATTTCATTATATTCATATGTATGTAAACTAACTAATAAAAATAGGTTAAAACCAATTTTAAAAAAAATGTTATGCACAGTTCTTGTAGGGAAATCTTAATTTATAATAAAAAAGAAATTTTTGCTCATAGCTTTAAACAGCTGTAACTCTTGAACCATTCATCATATGAAGGTCACTTGGAGCTCATTTTACAGATAATTTATTTTTCTTCAAAAAACCTTTAGTGTAGTTATTACCTAAAGCCAATCAAAAAATAGCTATTTGTCAAAATGCACTTGAAAATGACAATTTTTCATGTTCTCCCTTTTATCTCCATTCACTCATTATCAAAACGATTTTGTACATACACCAACATATTCAAAATTTGATTCTCTTTAACTTTCATTAGATACATTATATGCGTACGATCTATCATTTTCGAGTTTTTATCGATTTTCTCATGAAGCGAGTGTTTAAAAATTCATATCTTTGCCAATATTGATCAAATGGAAATAAAAAAATAAAAGGAAATTGCTTGTAATCGAATTCTCTGCAACTTTCATTTGAAACATTTTGCGATCCGAACGACCATTTTCGAGATTTTAACGAAAGACGCGCGCGTTTCCGTTGCATCGCAAAACTATCAAAATTTAAAAAAATCTATCGCGGATCCAATTCGTACGAAATTTAAAAAAAAAATGAAATTCTGTGGATTTTTATTACCTATAATTTTCATGTGCGCATATTTTACAGTAAAATTAAGACTTTCTGACTTTTTTGCGAAAAACCAATTTTTTTTACCCATTTTCTTCCCCCCTCCCCTCCGTCGGCGTCTACGGATAGGGACTTTTGATATGTTAAAAAGTACCACAAAATAAGCCTGTTCCCATAAAATTTCAGCCCGCTTAGAATTATTTCTTCCAAATCGACAAATTTCCTCAAATTTTATTGGGTTATAAAATTGGCTTCTGCAAAGAATATAAAAAACAGACCTAAAAAATTCTAATCGTGACTTTATAGAGAATCAGTATTTTTTATTTAAATTTGAAATCTGTTGATATATTTTTCTCCCTGGTCTAAAAAAAATATTTTACAAATATATTCTTATTTTTATAAGGAAACTTAGGCACTATTATATTCTTTTCACAAATTTCAATCTCATTTTTCTTTCTCATGATTTCTTCTTTTGGTCTCAGCACCCAATTAGCGCCAGAGTAACTAACAGTAACTGACACGGAAACCTTGAATGAGTAACTATTACGTAACCACCACTAAATCTTCGACTTTGATGTATATACAGGGTGGACCATTAATAATAGGCGATAGTTCAGGGGTAGATTCTTTGAGCCAAAATATGAAGATATAACCAAATATGCTTTAGTAAAATGTTGCCGTGGAAAAAGATACACTTAGTAGAACTTGATAACTCCAACCGTTTTCGAGGAAAGTGTCGTTAAACATTTCAATAATTTTTTGAAAGACAAATTCAAATTTAATGAAACAAAGTGTATTTATTGAAAAAAATACAAAACGTAAGGGAAAACAAAATCGTAATAACAGCGTAAACTCTTTCTTACTTTCTTATGAACTAATGGATTATTTTCATGGTATTGGGATAAATACATAAATCAAAAGATTGTCTAAAATAAGAACCTAATCTTATTAGAAGATCAAAAACTAACGTAAAAGTTGACTTAATGACATTATAAACTTTCCCCCCATGCAAAACCTTTTTATAACCTTTATAAATGACTTAGTAAATGTACAACATTTTATGACATAATTATTTCAACAAATACTATATTTACAAACGCTAAGGAATGGTCTCTTTCAAATAAACTTAAATGTTAAATGAAGAAAAAACAAATACCATATTATTTAGAACTAATCGAGCTGGTCTTGAGACTGTGAACAAAATTAAATTAAATGAGAATACTACATTAAAATTTACACACGCCACAAATTTTTTAGGTATACATGTTGATGAAACATTGCAGTGGGACGTCCATATAGATTATATTAGCAAAAAATTAAATAGTGCATGTTATAGCATCAGAGTATTATCCAAATATATAAATTTTATTTCTCTCAAAATTGTATACTATGCAAATTTTGATTCAGTATTGCGCTATGGAATAATATAATTTTATGGAAACAGTGTAAATATAGAAAGGTTATTCATAATTCAAAAGCATACCTTGAGAACTATGTTAAAAATAAGACCACTTAAAACATGTAGAGGAAAATTCAAGAAAAACAAGGTATTGACTCTTTATGCTATTTATATTCAAGAATGTCTGTTGTATTTTTTTAAGAACAGCTCTTTTCCGACAATGAACCCCAACACAATCATAACACCAGAAATCTTAATTACAACTATCCCATCCACAGGTTGACTATGACAGAAAAAAATGCCCACTATAATTCCATAAAATTGTATAACAGGCTTCCACAATCCATTCAGGCAGTAAACTCTTTAAGAACATTTAAAAAACTTATATATGAATTATTATTAAATGTAGAGCCATACACAGTACAGGAATTTATGAATTATGCTTAAAATATGTCTATATTTAGATTCATTTTACATGTTTAATTATATTTTATTATATTTGTTATTTATCTATCAATCATGTTGTTATTCATTTACACATTTTATAATCATGTATGCGTTTGAATTGATTATTGTTTTTTTTGTTGTTGTTGTTGTTATGACGATATTTCATCTTACTGTTATTATAACTTTTACTTTGAAATAAATACTATTATTATTAAAAACCCCTTTGCTGCAACTTAGAGTAAATGTTTGATATGGTCTCCACCTACTTCTATGCCCTTTCTAATCCTATTCATAAAAGACTTTCTTACATTGAATAATACATTTTCCGGTCCTCCAATACAATTAGTTGCATTTTGTATTTTGTCCCACAGTTCTTCTCTTGAGTTGATAGTATTTGCATAGACTAAGGACTTCATATGTCCCCACACATAATAATCTAAAGGATTATAATCAGGACTCCTTGGTGGCCAAGCAAACTCATTTCCTCGACCAATCCAACTGCATGGGAAAGTCTCATCAAGATAATTCCTGACTTCAATGGAGAAATGAGGGGGAGCTCCACCTTGCATGAACCACATTCTGTTCTGTAAGTCTAGCATGAAAGCATGTAATATATCAGCAAGAGTATTTTGAAGAAAAAACAGATAAGACTGTTCATTTAAATTTATAGGAAGGACAAATGGTCCCAATAATTGATAGCCGATGATACCATACCAAATGTTAATCTTAAATTCTTGCTGAAAATGTCTTTCTTTAACGGCATGTGGATTTTCTACTTCCTAGTAATGGGTATTTCTCCAGTTAAAAATGCCTCGGCAAGTAAAAGTTGCTTCGTCGGTAAATAAAGTGTTCTTAACAAAATTTCTATCCCTGTTGTGTTTATTTAGAACAAATTGACAAAAGTGTAGCCTTTGTGGAAGATCCCTTCAAAGTAAGTTTTGTATAGGAGTGAGATGATATGGGTAGAAGCGTTCTTTACTTAAGACTCTTAGGACAGACAGATTGTTTACTCACCACTTTTGCCGCTGCTAAACGACTTGAGCTGACTTGAGGATCTTCATCCACACAAACTAAAATTTCTAGTTCTTGATCTGGAGTAATTCGTTTCGATCGTCCTACATTGTTTTTATAGCGAAATGAACCCGTTTCTCCCAAACGACGAAACAAATCTTTGAAAATCTTATGATCTGGCTGTATTCTATTTGGATATTGCAATGAGCATCTCCTCGCTGCAGCACGTGCGCTAAAATTATTTTGTGCGTAAACACATATCATATCCCTCGTCTCCCTATTTGAAAAATTATTGTGTCTAGGCATTGTAAATAAAGAAGTTAAAGAAATTAGCTTGAGGAACACAAGAACAAAATAAAATGATTAAATGGCAGAACAAAAACGTAACCAAAGCACACTTTTCAATAAATATACTTTGTTTAATTAAATTTGAATTTGTCTTTCAAAAAATTATTGCAATGTTTAACGGCACTTTCCTCGAAAACGGTTGGAGTTATCAAGCTCTATCAAGTGTGCCTTTTATACGTGGAAATCATGCCCTCATCAGATTTTCTGGTCAGAAGTACCACAACGTTTCGTCAAAAAAAAATATGAGAAAGATTCATCATCAGATGCAGGTCCTGCGGCGCCCTCTATGATCTAACGTGATGTAATACATAAATTAATGTTTCTAAGAATAAAAAAAGTTCCTCTAGTAAATTTGGCGAAGATCAGTCAAGAGGCTGTTGAGTTATTGCAAACAAACGAAAAAATAATTTGAACTTTGACACCCTGTATCCTTTTCCACAGCAACATTTTACTAAAGCATATTTGGTTATATCCTCATATTTTGTCCCAACAAAGAATCTACTCCAGAACTATGGCCTATTACTAATGGCCTGCCCTGTATAACTTCCTTTGACAAGTCTACAGACTGCTATGTGGTTACCACGTTACTTGTTACTTTATAGTTATGTAACTCCCAGAACATTGCTTGAATTTGTGGCAGATACTCTGTGTGATGTCTATATATCCAAGATGGCTAGGGCTGAGGATATAAATTTTATTGACTTATTTAAATTATCATCCTGGCAGAGTTTAGCATTAGCTATTCCACCACTCAACCAGGAACACGTACACACAGACAATTACACAACGACCATTCTCTATGAAATCGCCATCTGCCAAAGCTGAGACTCGAACTCAGGAGCGGTACAGTGACTAGCCATGTTGCATCTCGCACAACTCCATCTAATATACAGTTACTAACTCGGCAATACATTAAAAACAACAACAACTAAACATCCATACCCCAGGCAGGATTCAAACCCGGAAACTCTTGACTGCAAGCCTAACGAATGAGCAACCCTTTAATAGTATTAAAGTATACGAAATATCCACCCCAGAACCCACTCCGGGACGAATTGTGCAACCAACATGCGAAGCGTTGTGACGATTGCAGAATCAGGCGGGGTGGGTCTGGTTTGACGAAAAAATAATGAGAACTAATGACCTCTCAAGCTTAACATGTAAGCATTGAGCCCCTGGGCCGACAGGAGTAATTGATTATAACTTATTTCAGGTTTGTCTAGTATTATTAACGTCTGTCTTGTTAGCTCGTAATATATTCAATACAGCTGTGCTTTCAAAATTTTCAAGAATCTTGTGTGTATGGAACCACAAGTATTCAAGACCACCTTTGCAAACTCCACTTTTTCTTAAAAAACTGGTTCGAAACTGGCTGATTTTAAGTGGCTATCACCCCAGTTGAGTTATAAAGAGAGGTAGATAAGTAATTCAAAAAGTAAAAAAAACGTCACAAGCCCACCTGCCACAAATTCAGGCAATACACCTGCTAAGGCATGTCAAGTCATTTCAAATCATCATTCAAAATCTCACGGGTTATTACTTAATGGCATACACCCCAAGACTAACAAGTAAAATATTATACTGGATGACTAACTAGATAGTGAGAGCAAAGAATATATGTTGGAAAGTTTCACATTGTGACCCGTAGTCCATTTGGTTATATTTATACCTACTTTTTTATTTATATAACCAATACACACATCTTTTGTTATATATAAGAAAAACCAAAGACTAACATACGCTATAGCACATAGAAACATCCCTGATGTTTAGGAGCTACATTAACCAAAGAGCATATTAAAATACATTAAAAATTCTGTTAAAGTGAAATCTACTTATGTATGTATATAAAAAACAATAAACAATATTATTGTTTAGGGATATTAACAGAACAGTAGAAGCAAACATATCTGAACATTGAAAATAAAGCATGATATCTTTTTGGTGGATCTATACCTTTCAAC
Organism: Leptura quadrifasciata; assembly: GCA_963675555.1. NCBI lineage: Eukaryota > Metazoa > Arthropoda > Insecta > Coleoptera > Cerambycidae > Leptura > Leptura quadrifasciata. The sequence continues at coordinate 191,392,619 of OY776673.1, read as the reverse complement.
TTCTAAATTCTTATTTTATTTTTCTAGCGGGTGGATTATCTTTTGCTGACTCCGAAGGTAAGATGAGTGTATTAAATGTTACAAAGTTAGATCAGGAGACAGTTACTATGGACAATGAACTCGGATTTTTGACTGAACCAAATTCCACTTTGGTTGATAAAATTACGGTGATGTTTTATGAAAATCGTACGTATATCTTGGTCGTTATGCAAAGTTGTTTGATAATTTATGGAATATCTGAAATGGGAGATGTCTTTGATCAACATGTTTGCCAAGTGGGCGATTTGTACATTACAGGTAGGTTACAAGGAAAATTGGATTTCTTTTTCAGTTTTATTTAGCTAAATTGAAAGACACGTTGTGAATTATGATTTTTTTTTCATTTTAGTCAAATTATAATTTTAGTGTTTTCCGATGTGTTTTCGGCCTGATAATTTCTTAGTTCATTTCAATAAATTTAATTATCTCACATTGTCTCGATTTCTGATAAGATACTTAATGCAAATACCTATAATCAGCCTAGCATGACATGCTGGCATACAAGTTTAGATTACCGCATGTCTGCTCTGAACAAAACTAAAAAGATGCAAAATTAGAGGGCAGCGATGACCAGCACTACCAAAACACCAGGCACACTTTGATGGGTTACAAATTCTTACATATCAAAAAGTCACTAAATAGTGAATTTCAAGATTTAGAAAGTCATAAAATACATGTAAAGTTATAACAAGCATTCATTTCAGTATATATTCTTTCTTACATTATTCGTAACATTTAGACATTCATTCACTTTCAAAAACAGATTAATTTACCTAAGGTTAGCATTTTCCAAATTTCAGAAAGCAACCTTGAACAAGGTAACCATTTTCGTCCACTTAAAATTGTACATAATAAAATTAATTAATAAGGTAAATAATTCATTTCAGGAAGCATAAATAGGCTTCTAACTTTCATACAAGTAATATTCTTTCAGCCCTATTCACTCAAAAGAGAAATTTTTAATAATTTTGTTATGGGTATTCTAAGATCCATTCATTAAATTTTCAATTAAACAAATTAACTCGCTATAATAACTACAATCTATTAGTACTTAACCTTTACTTGGTAAATACATTCCATAAAAATCAGAAAACATGCCATCTAGTGTTCAATAGCCAAACCAACATTCCCGATTGATGACAAACCCTATATGAAACAAAATTTGGTAATTCTGCAGTTTGTCCACTTCTAGATTTTTTAATTTTCTTTGTGGATGCTTCAGTAAGAGAATATATATGAAGCGTTTTTGACTAATAAAACGTTGCACAAATGTATAATAATTGAAGAAATTGACTGGAATGTGGAGGGAATAGGGGTGCTGGTTGGGTAAAAACGAGTGAAAATACGACTTTTTAGTCCACTTTGAAATGATTAACATTGTAAGTCATTTCATCAAGGGTAAATAGGATAAGAGTCATGACATAGCTTTATCATATCCACTAAGTATGTTTATTTTATAACCCTCTTCGGTTTGTAATCACAAATATGTAAAAGTCCCAAAAAGATGTAAAAATACGACAAGTTCAGGTCACTTTCACATGTAAAGCATTTAAACAGTCATATCAATGGAAAATAAGCGTCAGGACGAATTTGAATGTTTATTAGGGCACGACGGGATTCAATGAAATTAATGAATTGCAGTAATAAACAATCAAAATTATGCATGACTCTTATTTACCCTTGCCCCAAAAATGACTTCTTCAATGCTAATCTTTTCAAAGTGACCTAAAAACGTCGTAGTTTCACTCATTTTTACCCACCCAGCACCCCTATTCACTCCAATTTCTCGTCAATTTCTTTGATTATTATGCATTTGTGCAACGTTTTATTAGTCAAAAACGCTTCATATGACTCTCTTATTAATGTATCCACAAAAAAATCCTCAAAAATCGAGAAATGGACAAACTGCAGAATGTCTCAAAATTTTTATGACATCATCTACTACACTGATAGAAATTTATATTAACCATAAAGAAAAATTGCCTAACTCCTAAAAAATATCTGCGTTAAATGGGCTCCAGCAAGACTGCTTTTTAATCTCAACAACATCGAACATGTACTTATTTACCGTTAACAAAGTTTTTCTAATTATTTATTTGTTGCTCTAGGTCGATAAGCTTTGCTATCAGGAATCAGAGCCCTATTTTAAGGTTAATAAGTTTTTTGTTGGAGTTAGTAAGTTACTATTTTTTACACTATTACTACCTTGCATCCAAAGAAAAATATTTTCCTGCAGCTAATAAATGACTTTTTAACTACTAATAGGCGATTTTTAACCACTATGCAGCTTACACTGTAATGATAACAAATACTCTTTTTTGTTCTAGTAATGCGGGCATAGGATATTAAGAAAATACCTTAAAAAATGCTAAATCTTTATTGTACCATCATGAATTTTAAACTGTAGTTTCAAATCTATTTATGAAGCAACGTTATATGCAGTTAGTACCTTACACATATTCTTTCATCCCCCAATTGTCTACCTTTGACTTAAGGAGACATAATAACATAAAACCAAAGAAGTTTGTTATAAAAATTCTTTGCATATTACCTTTCACTTTCACACAACCTTCTCGCTTCTCGCCAAATGCCGAATTGCTCATTGGTGTGCTGAATGCAACAGCACACGATAGGCAATATGTAAAAGTAAATAAGTAAAATGCTAGGACTAACAGGCACGTCTTTACGGTTAACAAGTGGCTTCTCAACCGTAGGTATGTGCGTTTTAACCATTAGAAAGTCAATTGTAACTAAATGCACTTATTTAGTTATTTACCATAAGAAATTATTTAGTTACCACTAATTAAAAAAAACCTTCAAAAAATATTTTAGCTAGTTTAAGTACGTGCTGTTATTGAGACAAATAGTCAAAGATTTACTATTGTAAAAGCTCATTAGCAAAACAGTTTTTCTTATGGTTAGATATGATGATAATGCAGTCTTAACAAAGAAAATAGCTGCGATAATGCAGATTATCTTAGCAAAACATTCTATTTGGTCGATTTCTTTCAGTGTAATCAGAAACTTTTTAAACCTAAAAATAAACTGTAAAAATTGTAGTAACCATTGCTAAAAATCAAAGCATAGCATAATTATTGGTAGCTAGTTTACTGGTTAGATTTTTAATATGAAAATCCCAGTAACATTCTTTCCTATTATTTGGGTTTACTACCACATATATTCTTATCCTCTTCAAAACAAATCACCGAATCTACAAAATAATAGAATTATTGGAAAAAAGCCTCTGCGCCCGTGACGTTTACGACAAAGGAAAAGTAAGAGGTTATGTTTTGCAAATAATATAAATCGGAATAAACACAGAAATAATGTATTTTGCTGACGTTTCGGAAAGTGGTCTCTTTCCGTTTTCAAAGCTTTTTTTGAAAGAACTCTTATTTTGCTGTGTATGTCAAATACACAGCTTTAAGATTATGTTTATGTTATTTCCATAGATACTTACTACTTACACAGAACACAGAACTGATGATATTTTCTTTTAGATAATGTTGAGTTTGTTAAGTTCTTCTTTTAACATTGGTAGCCAGGTTGTACAAATATCTACAGAGCAATTTGAAACGCACTTATCTTCATTTACTAAGATTATTGCTGATTCTTTCATTTTTCTTTTTTTGGTATCTACTTCTTTTGTTAAAATTTTTGCCGAGTCCCAGTTTATTCTATGTCCGTTTTCCCAAGCATGTTCACAAATCTTTGATTTCTGAATTTCATTCTTTCTAATGTAATTCTTGTGCTCATCCAACCTCACACTGAAAGGTCTGGATGACTCACCCACATAACATTTATCACATTCGCACGGAATATTGTAAATACAGTTTCAATACTAACAAATTTTGCATGCTTATTCTGGTGTAATAACTGAGCTCCTGCCCTAACCAGTAAACTTATATTGATGATTACACCAATATGAGAAAATAACAGGTTTATTTTCTTAGTGAGGACTAGACCATTTTTTTGACACCACTCTGGCATTTGTTTAACACAATTTTTAGCTTTTTTGCTAAGATGTTCGATGTTATTGTCATAAATAACTGTAGATGTGTAATCAACAAAGAGAAATTAAATGAGTTATCAATATCCTTTACTACATCATTGATAAATATCAAAAACAGTACGCTTGCCTAACATATAATGGATAAGGGACTAACTGCCTTAAGTCCGGGAATAATTGTATTTCCTTGGCGGACACCCATCCAAGTACTAACTACAGTCAGCCGTTGCTTTACTTTCACTTAAACATTACGAACTGAACTGAACACAACTGTAATTACATTAAATTACAATTATCATCCCCAGGACGTGATCTGTATAGCCAGCCAATCAACCGTGGTGCAATGCATGTGTATAGTAAAGCCAGAACTATGTGCTTGCCCCCTGATTATGTATTTAATTTGTATTAAATACATTATTGTTAATCGATCCTGCCTACATTTAGTAGGTATTATGGTCCTTTGTACTATATCTATTAAATGACGTCTTAACTTTAAGGTTGGTTTAAAACTGTTTTTATTTGGACCGATCCTTAAATTTAAAAATAAGAATTAACCACGATAGCATACTAATTGATGATTTGGACATCTTAGATACCCTGGAATATGGATATCCAAGAAGAGTATACAACAGCGTGTAGCCTTTTCTTGATATAGATAATTTATCGTTTTTTAGAAGTTTTCAATTAACTAAACTCAAAGTGTTGAACTTAGTAATTATTTTTAAATGGTGGTTGGTTCGTAAAGGAGAAACCGCCACTGAATTTGAGAATGGTATAATTTCAATAATCTCATGATGCCAGTGTGATTCTTGATCGCTAGGGAGGTCTTAGCTGCCGTCTTTTACTAGCATTTTGATCTTTAATTTGATCTTATTTATCTTTTCTTTTTTCTAGGTATTCATCATTTTGAAAATGTAATACTTGTCTTAACAATACTAGGTGGTTTAAAGCAATTCACTCTCTCAATTATCAAGGACAGGATTGTATTGACCGAAAAAATAATCTCGCTGAAAATGGATATTTCAAATTATCGTACTCATGGATTCTTCTTTTCGAGAAATATGGTTCTTATGGGCTTATTAGCGCATCCTAATAATTACCGTAGCATGACAAAATCAAGAAGTCATATAAATGTTTTTCTTTTTAACAACAGCCTTTTGAATCCACTTGAAATTCTTTGGTACAATAGCAGCGAGAGTTTGAGGGATTACTGGGACTGTTTCGAAGCATTAAGGTAAACTTACATTAATGTTGAGAAAAATTTATTAATATAAATGTATTTATTTTACATTGGGCAAATAATTTTTAAGCATATCTGAGCTCAGAAAGATGTTAAGACTCTTATTGGCATGGGTATGTTTAGTGGTAATATAAATACGATTGCGAACTAAGTATTTTCATAGATAAGTTAAATTTTTGATAATGTGTGCTATATTATGTCAATATTTTAAATGCGACGAAAATATTTTTATTAATGAAATAACCATCAGAATCTGGTGGTAATCAAAAACAGAGTCTTTCAAAATATTCAGTATTAAATGACATTGTAAGATCTCTGAGTCAAGGGGAAATACAATACAATTTTATTCGTCTTTTAAGCTACATCGAGTGCAGATATGATACGTCAGGTAAAATCTTGGGTACAATACAAAAAGATATGAGTACATACAATAATAAAATCAAATAGTAAATAGTAAAATACATTAAATAATAAAATAACATAAGGAGATAAAAATTGGAGTCCAATGAATTTCCAAGTGAGGCTTGCAATTGTAAATAAGTTCGATAGCAATGTTCAGCTGCAGTACCCTTCGTAAGTGGAAGACTCGCCAACTGAAAAGATGACCTTAATGTGGACTTCTTAAATCATTTAAACTACCAGTGGATTCCTTTGTAGAGTACAAAACAGCAATTATTTCACACCCGACTTTTCTAATCTCTTTGTTGTTACTTTTTTTATCATAAAAAACTTAAGTGTTTAAGAGTTTAATTGATTTTGCAACGCTCAGCAATGGCCGATCAAGTTCCGGAAATTTTTTATTGAAAAATGTATGTATATTACACAATAACCAATTAATTTTGCAATTTTTTGAGAATAGACTGGGCCAACTCAATCTGTATTAAAAAGTTACACAACTTTGCCTTTTAACCTTTTTTTGTACAATGCCAAGTTTTTTTTAACGTAAAAAACTGTTTTTCATTAACTTTGGCCGCCATTTTCAAAAGGACGCATGTTCGTCATTTTTTAAAAAATAGAACACTGAAAAAATCTCCAGCAATAAATTCTTTGCTACGACTTTTTTAACTAGAGTAGCCATAATCTTAGTTAGGTTAGAAATATCTATTCACTCTCAGAAAAAATCACTTTACTGTGTATTTGTATTAGTTCCTAAAAAGTTATTTTCAACCTTTATTAATTACTTTACTAGAGCACTAGAACATTTAGCTACCATGAGGAAGACAAGAATACAAATAAAGTTTAATTGTGGTAAATAAAAATTCTCCTACAATTACATCCTACACGTCCATTATGTGGTAATTTTATTTTACCGCAATCATGATTAACCAACCAGCACTAGATATTCAGTTTCAAATATATTACAGGTACAATGTTCAATGTTTATAATATTGGTATGAAGATATTCTTAAATGTAGTTCTAAAAATATGCAAATTTTATTTGTTTATGAATGTTACTGAATTTTAGGTAGAATTTTAGAATAATGTTACGTGTTTACAGTCTTCAGTAAACACTTTGTGGATTCAAATAACTTGCAACAAGAATTTTCACTAACCACTATTTTATTAATCACTAAAATTACACTAGTAAATACTTAAAAATCACACAACTAATAATAACTTAATCTAATATAAATTCACTACTTTTAAAACACTATGTACTTTTCTTCCTAAACTTGTCAACTCTTGTCTAACCTAAAAACTCTCTGTCTGTTTACTTCACTGAACTGAACTGTACTGCATACTTCACTCAACTGAACTCTTTAAACCTACAAACTGTCTCTGTAACCAGAACTGTACTGGATACTAAACTGAACTGTTCCCCCATCTGCTGGATTCACCTCTTTATATACACCCATAGAAATGTACCAGAACAGTATTCCATATTATTCTGGAATCCTACAGAGTTTTCTACTATGTGGTAGATGACTGTTCGTCAATTGGCTCATAGATGGCGCCACCCTACTAGTCACGGAGTAACAGAATAACAGGTTTCCCTTCACCTTGAACAGGGACTTAATCACATCTTTCCTCGTTAGAGGGCAGCACATAACAATAAATTGGTGTACTTCATCCAAATTCGGTAGATCTACTGAAAATTTGGTAGCTGTGGCATCACTGCTCAATCAGTAAGTTTGATCAATTCAATCACCTTTTCTAAAGTTTCGATATTACAGGAGTCCATTTATTTTCTGTGATTATCTAATATATGTCTACAGTAAAACTGCCCGCGCAACATAATTTGGGTCTCCAAAGATGCATAAACACGCAACATATATCATTCATTATTATGAAATAGTTTAGATATTGCCAATTGGTATGTGCGCATGTTGGTCAATCTATAAAATGAATATGAATAGAACATGAGTGTTTACCGAGGTTTAACCATACTTATGCACTTTTTGCTACAGCAATATATTACTTGACAAAAATAGTAAAGCTTATTTTGGGTGGCTATATCATAAATATTTTATAAAGTAACTTTACTATTGCAGTAAAAGTAACTTTAGCAAAACGAATTTTACTGCTCTAGTAAAATTCTTGGCAGGCGCCTATATAAATAGAGGTTTTTTGCTGCTGTAGCTTAATTTTTGGCTGTCACTGTAAAAATCTTCCCTCAGTGTACATCGAATTCTACGGAAAATTTCCGATTTTTTACATACCTTGGTTTGCTGTTAATAATTTTTGCAAAAAATGCGATATTCTCGACAGATTTCTTGGACTAATTATTAGTAAAAAAAATTCAGATCACAATTCGAAATTTTTTCGCTCGTCAATATATTTTATCATCTCTATCTCTCTAGGAAGACAGATATATATATACTTAGACAATACATTATTATTATTAATAGTCTGTTTTCATTTGTAGATTGATCTGCCTTAAAGACAAGCGCTTCCCATGGCTAGGATTACATCAGGATTTAAACTATGACACATTGTCTTTACTGCAACTGAAGACGTTAAGGTTGTTAGCAAAAATGTCTGAAATGGTGTACAATTCAGTGCCAGTAGTTAGGGACTATAACATAAAGCCCTACATACTCTTGCATTATCTTGTGGAGATTAAATTGATAGTAAAACGAATAAACACCTTGTTGAATTTGAGAAATTCCAGAAAAGACTTATCTGTCTTCCAGATGAGAAGCATCGATGTGCAAAACTTTTTTTTAAAGGAAATGGTTGTGAAGAATATTCTAGCTAAAGCCAACGTTGGAAAAAATTTTATTAGTGAAATTCACCATGTGATGAGCATATCCAATGAGCTGAAGTATCCACCAATGGTGCAGTGTATTTGGTGTGGAGAAAATATCCTTTTTATACAAAACATTTAATCTAATCAGTAGGTCAATATTCGTGGGTTTGTAATGCAAAAATAGTGTCATGCAATTTTCTGTTTACTGAGTATTTTACTAAGTTGGCAGGATCGACGGTGTGTTAACCTCCTTCTTATCGACTCGTTTTTCTGACTCTCCTTATCAGTTAAAGCAATTAACACATCTGCATATCATTGAGCTTGAGACTATAAATCCTGCATCCTTTAAATTATTTGAAAATATTAACAAAATTGCACTTGCTTGTATTATGTTTCTTAAAAAGTTTTCTTGCAGAACAGCAACATTTTATTGAGGCTTAGCAAAAATTTATAAATTTTTTTGTGTTTTTTGCCATTTATTAAAAAAATACAATTATGTAAAGCAATCAACAATTATAATGAAGCTGCAAGAAAAACGACTTTTAGTCCATCCCTTCTAGACATGGAATCACCAGTTGCAACATTGTGGGCCGTAACAGGGGCCACTCTAGTTCTTTTGCCGCTCCCCTCCCTGCACCATAAGCATCTCTTTTCTATGAGATATACTTTCGGTCAAAATATATATTATTTTATCTATTTTATTTGCGAACTAAAAGACTGTTGTACTTATACCGCACAACAAGCTCTACCTTTTGCACATTTCGCGGCTCATGAGGTTTTGAAATTATTTCCCCAGTGACATTCACTTCTGTCTTGGCGATTTACAATTCTTAAAATAATCATATTGCTACGCCGAAAATGCCGCCCTTATAATTCTCCACTATGCCCATTGTCTGGAGCAGCCCCTGGACGGTAATATTCAGTTCTAAAGGCATGCGCACAGAATGCATATCACTAAGGTCAGCGATGATTATGTGAACGATCCATATTTTATTAGTCTGAATGACGTATTTTCTGCTTCGAAAAACTTAGAAAAATTTTAAAAAATAGGAAAAAGAAAAAATTAATTTTCTTTTTCCTCAACCTTTTCTTAATTCTAAATAATAAATATTACGTTCACAACATTTTTAGGGTTCAACACGACTGTTTCAGACGGAGAATAATGAAAAAAAAAATCATACTTACTGTCGTTTATGCTTAACTGCTGCTCTGATGGTATCGATTGGACGACGTCGTAACACTATAAATCTAACACTGTCTGTATTACACTCTCTTAAAATTAAACCTGAAAAGGAATTTTGTTAGAAAACACAACTAAAAGACAATATAAAGTTCAAAATATATATATTAAATCTTTAAAAAATCATGTTTTTACAACAACTATTTTTCAAGAGAAAATGTTAACAAACAATGGTCTGACCCGTGTACAACACATGGTGAGGAACGGGACGATTCATACGGTACCAACTACCATCCAATATGCGGTTTTATAAGCTAACGATGCACAAAAAGATTCAAGAAAAGTTTCATGTAACTGAAATTTTGGTGGGCTTTTGCTTGCCTGTCTTATAAACGTATTTATTAATTCACATTAATTTTGGTCGCTCCTCGGAGCTTAAAATTGCTTGAAGCGTCTCTACTTCGATTGTATTTTACAATAACAACTTTTTACGTTCAGGCAAGGCGGATCCCATGCACGTGTGAGTACATGGTATAGATACTTTTTTGACTCCAAATCACTGAGGAACCGGTTTAGGGCAAACCCCGTCAAAACACATCATTTCCCCGTCAAATCCGACTGCTAGGAAATGATGGGGGTCCCATGTCGCTAAGGGCTATTTTCGCTATAACTTCCGATATACTTTGAATAGTCGTTGGATTAACTTGTCCTCATATTCAATACCTCGTAAGAGTTGCAGTGCTTGACAACGTGGATTCGTAAAAGGGTTTTTAATCTTGGAAATTTTGAAGTTCAAGTCTAATTTTAGTATACTTTCTAAAATTAGGTGGTCGGGGCGACATTACGTCCCTGTGCAGCGACATTTGCCACACTTTCTAAATTAACGCTCCTTGAAGAGTTAGCGAAAATTTGGCATAAAAAACGCTCCGAAGAGCGAAAATATGTTTACAAGAATTAAAAACCTCTTCCACTTTTTACGTGAAGCACGCTTTTCGTACGAAGTATTTCCTAAGTCGGATTTTGTTACAACGTCGAAAAGTATATCGGGGTTATAGCGTGTTCTTTAACAATTACACCAATCATGTATGAGTGATGTAGGGCTTCAGAAAGACTGGTTGAAGTATCTGCATCAGGCGCCTCAGGGGACTTATTTATCATTGGCGATTGCTTTACCATGAATACTTTTTTTTCTTAACTCCTTCATACAGATAATTGGACCTTTATGTGTTCCACCACATGCCGACAGTCGCTGTGCCATATCCATGATGCCCATTTTTCTAGTGCCTGCCTACAAATGCCCCTTTTGTAAAGTGTTAGTCCACAGGGAAATAGAGAAAGAACAAATTGTGATTTATTGCCCATATTGTGATATTCCTATGGACAAACGTTATGTAGATGAGAATGCTTCTGCAGACAATACTTCCAGTGCAAAAGAAGTGAACAAAGACTATGCAATAAACTGTGAAGAAGTGAAATCTGCATGTTTTGATGACTGTTTAAAAGAAGACATTAGTTTTAGTGATATTGAAGAGAATTCGTGTGATTTTATTATATTTAGTGATAGTGAGGAGGAGTCGACTGAGGAACATAGGGAATTAAGGACACTTTACGATAAACTGGCAAATGCGAGCTTGGATGAAATTATGAAACTCGATAGTGAAATTACCGATAGCAATCCAGAAACTGAAATATCCAATCTAGGTAGTGAAATATCTGAACCAAGCCAAAAAATTTTAAGATTAGATGAAGAAAATGTTTAGTCTGTTTTCGTTTTATTATATTTTTATTAAACATTTTCTTGTTACTTTCCTTCCCACCTTAATAAAAATTATTTAATGCCATTGGACTACTCCGAAACCCAAGTAAGTAAAATTGTATAGTGTCATCTCTTATGTTCTACCATAAATTTGGTCCAAATGGATCAAATAAGTAAATTAGGGCGTATGTGATAATGGCTAACATCCCAAGAGTTTTGAGCTGAAATACATCATAGCTTCATGAGGTCTCAAGGTGTAATTTAATAATAATAATATATTTGCTTTCCAGTTAGACTGCAATGTATTGGCATTGTCAATTAGTACGTACTATTGTCAGTACAAATTTAAAATACATATCAGGGTTTAATGCAGAAATAAAACATGATCAAAAACAATTATTTGATTCAAGAATTGAAAACGAAAATTGGAACCGTGTGTAGACTTTGCTGAAAAATATTGAAAGAAACTAAAAATGCGAATTTTGTAATGAAATTTGGTACTGGGGCTCAAAAGTTAAATTCTAAAAAACTTTTCTAATAACTTTTTCGATATCTTCTACGCAAAGCAAAATATCGAAAATGGACCCAATGCTGCCGTTGTCTCCGTTTGTTAATTAAATTTAAATTGATTACCTCAAAGAAGCTCAAATCTGGATTTCAAAAAATTACGAAAATATCCAGGTGTCTTCATTTTAAATGAGACACTGTATATACTAATTTCAGCATTATAATTTTTTATTTATCCAGAAATGTACATTCTTGAAAGCGTTTATTGATATTGAAAGTGACTGTCAAAAAGTGCACAGTATTTTACAAGTTTTGTAGGAATTTCGTCACGTCCAACTGTATGTGTATTTTTCAGCAGGCACAATAAGCCTACTCTGACTGCAGTGCCAACTGGAACCGACCTTTGTATATAGCCCTGAATGGTATGGAAAAAATGTGTATTTTTCAATGTCTGTATTGTGTTGCATACATACTTCCTCTGCATTTGTCTGTAATAAGGCAAATGTATTTATGGTACTGGCTATAAATAATATGTGTATTTATATTTATATCCTTTACCATATTAATTAATTGTTTATTTATGTCGTTTAATGTTTCTTCATGGTCTTCATTGTCCGCCTTAAACTTTGCAATGTTGAATTTTTTCTTCTTTGATTTGCTTTCTATTAGCTCTTCAACTAACTTCCCTTATTTTATTTATTGATGCCAGTAGGGATTCATCGTTACATTTTTGCTTTTGGTCATGTATGTTCTTTTTTGACTGATCACGGAAATCCTTATTGCTTATTTCTCCTTCTATCATTCCTTTATATGCTGTCTTTTTATTTCACATTTATTCTTCAGTTCTGCTGTCTATCTTTGTATCCTAAAAATTATTGATCTTTTTGGGAAGGCGAATAGAGCGAGCAGGTTAAATTACGTTTGTTGCTTACTGGGCCAAATGAGGTCGGTACGTCACTAATTTTGTTTTGTAAACTTTCAATGGCATTTGTTAGTTAGTTATTGTCTGAAAGTTATTTGTGGCATTCTACGAATACTCTTTCCCTTTATTTGGGTCTTCTACCACATGTATCATCCTCTTCAAAAACAAATCACCGGATCTACAAAATAATAGAATTGTTGGAAAGAAGCCTCTGCGCCTGTGACGTTTACGTTAAAAGAACCGTCAGAGGTTACAAATAATATAAATTGGAATAAACACAGAAATAATGTATTTTGCTGACGTTTCGGAAAGTAGTCTCTTTCCAATTTTAAAGCTTTTTTTCGAAAAACTCTTACTTGCTGTGGATGTCAAATACACTGCTTTAAGATTTTGTTTATATTATTTCCGTAGATACTTACTACTTACATAGAACTGATGATATTTTATTTTAGATAATGTTGAGTTTGTTAAGAATCTTAAAGCTGTGTATTTGACATACACAGCAAGTGACAGTTCTTCGAAAAAAGTTTTGAAAATGGAAAGAGACTACTTTCCGAAACGTCAGCAAATACATTATTTCAGTGTTTATTCCGATTTATGTTATTTATAAAACATAACCTCTGACTGTTCCTTTGACGTAAAGTCACAGGCGCAGAGGCTTTTTTCCAATAATTCTATTATTTTGTAGATCCGGTGATTTGTTCTTGAAGAGGATAATACATGTGGTAGAAAACCCAAATAAAAGTGAAGAATATTTGTTAATTAATTGTTTTGTGATGAGGTATTTTAGCTGTGTCACTGCATGTTGTAATATATAAATTTCGTTCTCATTGGCACTTTGATGTAGTCTAGTGTCAGCTGTAGATGTCATAAAAGAGTGGTACCATTAAAGATCCTTGAGGTAATCCTTGTTTTCTTGTTTTTGAGAGAAGCTTACAGACGGCATGTAGAATGTCAAAAGCCTACCATATTAATAAGCGAAATTCCCATGATTATTGTGACAGTTTGGAGCATGTTGATCTGATTAACACAGGTGAGGTCTAAATCTTGCCTGTTCGCATCGGAGAGTCGTTTCCAGAGATGCTAAAAGATAAAGGGTATTTAATAATAGCTATCAGTTTGTTGATAACATTCAGTGATGTTATTTGACACCAATTCCTGCAGTCAACTTATTCCTAAATATGCTCGTGAACTGCTATATGGCCTTCTATTTTCAAACACATTCATTTCTTTCGCACAGATTTCCAGTTCACACTGCAGTGTGTGTGGGTTGTTCATGTTGACTGTTAGTAGAAGCATAATGTTCTCGGGTACTGTAATTCTTTCTCCAGCAACATCTCTTGCTTACTTCAGTTGCTATTCAGCTTGTTTCAGTTTTTTCCATTTCATGATTTTATTCCTTCTGTCCTAACCGGTCCGTTTTTTCCTACATGTTTTTTTCCCCAAATCATCGTTACTGGCTTGTGATAATGCCTTCTGGATGCTTTCCAGGAGCTTCCTTATTCTTCTTTGAAGGTCTTGTACAAATTTTTAATACGTGGCGCCATTTTTTAATCAATCAAAGTTGAACTTGTGTCAGGTCTGCCTAAGTCATTTACTTTAGAGTGCTTTACAACTATTTTTAGTCTTATCTGGTCGATCAGCAGGTGATGATCACTTACTACACCAGCACCGCTATATGCTCAGACATCCAAGAAGGACTTTCTGCATTTTTGCTGGTAGTAATGTGGTCTATCTATTATATCACTCACTGATTTAAACTAAGCATAAATAATGTATCTGACAACTGCTTAAAATTAATTTCATTGGTTTTATTTGATTCTAAAGGAGCAAAAATTTAAGTCGCAAAGGAGCTCTAGAACTTAGCTGAATTTTAATATCAGTTTTAATAAAAATACAACCTGGGGCTTTTTCAGATTATTTTCCCAACCCTATGCGCCTGGTAGGTTCTCTTATCTTTCTGTTGAAGTGAAAGTTACTAGAAATATGAAAATAATTCGTCTTTGAAGAAGCTGTATATTTTTAATAATAATTTGATGAGATTCTTTATGGCTATCGTTTTGTCTAGGGCACCCGCTTGTTTTGGGCCCCTATACATTGCATAGTGATAGCTACGCCACTGCTGCAATTTTGGCATTACACCGGCAAGATAGCTCAGTCGGATACAGCGTGTTATGTGACAAATTCGCTTTGGTGTGACACTACTGTGTTAGGGGTTCGATCCCCGGCACTGACATTGGCAATGCTGGTAGGTAAAGCATGTCTGCATTTTTTGAAATGTGCAACCTCCTTCCAGACAGTCTTTGGTTTGGATTTATGGGTAGTCTGCTATATGTACTGTGTTTATGGTGTATATAGCTGATCGGTGTTAAAAGTAGGAATAAATAAACACTACTTCATATTCCATAACATAAAACTCAATATAAGTAAGTATATAGAGAGCAAAAAACAAAACATATATACATTTATACATTAATTATTTGTTTATACACACATATAATTCTTAACAATAGCAATAATTTATGTGTTAAAAACCTGTCTTGCACATTTTATCAATTTGGGAACACACATTTAAATTGCACAATACATTTATTTTATTGTAGTAATTACACATACAATATATGGGTGATTTTAACATTACATTTGTATTAGCCGGTTTACAGTAAAATATGCTATTTGACGAGAATGCAGCCTTGGAACGAGAATATTTAACTGGACAAGCATTTCTGGCAATTTCGCTATGCATGACTTTATATAAGGATACCAGAAAGTAGCAAATTCTTCTAAATTCAAGGCGTTCGAAATTAAATGCGCTTAATAAATTGCTGTTATATACACCTCTTTCTGGATACTGTCCTGTTCATTTGAATGTTGTAAACTTTAAAAATTTTCTCTTTATTTGTTCCATACTGCTTTTGTGATTTTGGTAATGTGGGTTCCAAATTATAGCTCCATATTCAAGTTTGGACCTTACATATGAATAGTACAATAATTTTAAAGCCCAGATTGGTAAATGATTTGCAATTTCTCAAAATGAAACCAAGCAATCTAATTGCTTCATTACACTTAATTCTTATATGTTCTCCAAAACTCAGCTCAGGATCAAGTGAACACCACTGACTGATTTTGTCAAGTTCCTTTTAAAGTTCTCTGCAGTTAACTTCAGATTTTATATTTTTTAAGAGCTTCAGGTCATCTGCATATATTAGTTTGTCACATTTAAAATAGCAAAGGTCCAAGATTACTACCCTGTGATACTCCAGATGTCGATGAGTATATAGATGACCTGAAACCATTGTAGAATACAAACTGATATCTATTATGCAGATATGATCCAAGAACATTAACAGGTAGTTATTAAAATCAAAGTTCTCTAATTTGTTCAGTAATATTTTATGGTAAATTCTATTGAAAGCCTTAGGGCGGGTTGTACAAACGTGGTTCAACTTTGAACATTAAAAATCCAAGGTTATAATTGTAGCAACAGTGGTAGTCAAAGATTTTGAACCGAGTTTAGGAACTGAACTTTGTACAACTCGCCCTTAGAGAAGTCTGTGTACAACGCATCAACCTGTCCTTGATCATCAATGACATTTGACACATTTTGAGTGAACAGAACTAAATTTGTGATGGTCGTTCTGTTAGCCATAAAACCATGCCGATAGGGTAATATAACTGTTTTGGTAGACAAATAGATGCGGGTATACAAGATCATCTCAAAAACCTTCGCGAAGTTACTCAGAGTAGAGATTTGTTTGTAGTTGTTTACATTAGATGGATCTCCCGCTTTAAAAATTGGACAAGCTTTTGCTATTTTCCAGTCTTTCAGGATTGTTGATGTTTTTAACGATAAATATTATATACAACGGAATTGATAGCACATAAGCAAAGTCTTTGGCCGCGACGGATGGTATTAAGCCTGGACCTGATGTAAATTTGTTCTTTAAATTTTTTATAGCTTCTTCAATTTCTGTTAATATTATATGCATTATATTAATGTTTTCAAAAAAGTTCTTGTTTCTATTGTTGTTAATATTTCTATTATCGTGTCATCTTGCAAATACTGAGCTAAAGAACTTACTCAATATGTCAACAATTTCCTCCGACTTCTCATAGGTTTTGTCCATATATTTCATTTTATCAGTATCCTTGTTTCCTCTTTCAATATACAAATGACCAAAATTGTTTAAAGTCAGACGATATAGAATTCTGAATTTTTGTGAGATAGCTGTCATATACTTTATCTGTTGTTTGATTAACAATCGGAGTTCCTTGAATTTATTTAAACAATGCTGGTTTTTTTCTTTTTATAACTTTTCTGATGTCTATTCCTCTCATTGATATTGTTGATAATTTCTTTCGTATACCACTGTGGATAAGACCTTTTATAATAAGTCCGAAACATATTCATCTAATATGTTACATAATTTATCATAGAATTATTTTGTTGCTATGTCAACATTCTGAAAACTTTGCAAACAATACCAATCCGTATTCTCTAGAGCACTATAGAGTGCTGGATACTATTTTAAAATTATATGATTTTTCTTTTTTTTTTTTTACTGGAAATTATTGTATTTTGTTGTAATGCCTAATGTAACATAAAGTGCCAGGTGGAAAATGCTTAGCATTAAAACTTATTGAACAATCTTGAATAATGATTTGAAGACTATTGATTGTTGCGTCTAGTGTATGTGGTCGGCCCAGGAGTGGCCAAGGCCGGCAAAAGTTCAGAGCCTCTACCAAAGAGAATCAATAGGTAATAAAACTCAATGTTCATAAATTATATTTTATTGCATTGCAGTTCTTATAAAGTGACTAGATTGAACAAAATAAGTTATACCTAGAGAGTTAAATACATATCTATCACATCAATTTTTAGTAAATCTACAACTAAATATGTACAGTAGAATGTCAATGTACTGATACAGTGTACTAAGTATAAATTCACGAATATATTACTGGTTGCATCATGGATCCAAGCAAGTTATATGATTTGAATGGATAAGCTGAAACTGGTCGGGTCGCTTACTTGCATTAATAATTATTGTTTACCTGTTGAGTTAATAGATGGTCAAAAATTTTAATCAAGTGATTTATTTCATGCAAAATACCATTGCTGTTCACCTCTGGCTTAGTTTCTTAGTTTCCACATACATGAAACACTTAAATACTACTCAATTACACTTCTAGGAACGTATTTCGATAACAACACTAGCACCATCGGGAGATGATTAAAATTCATTCTAATCATCTCCCAATAATACTATTATAGTTAGCAAAATGTGCATCGACGGGTGTATAAGAAGATGATTAATTTGTGGAAACTATGTCAGAGGCAGTGTCATGTCACACATAATGTTCTAACCCCTCTGGGACTAAGTAATCCCATGCTGCTGTCATGATATATCTTGAATACTCAAGAAGCATAGTCGAGTATCCTATTAAATAGTGGAGATGGAGTTACATACTGTTTTATAAACTGTATAGAAAGTAATTAAACAAAACTTTGTATATGCGTATAAACCGCACAAATATTGACATATTTGGTGGTATTAAAATATTACAGATTATTAGTTCCATGTCCATATTTAGAAAGGGTAATTTTAAAATGTACAAAATTTTGGACACAAATTTCAATATTGGAAAATTATTTAAAAAGACTTTTCAGTTGAGAATTTGGTAAAGTCTTTGTTTAATGTGCTTTCATCCACATGAAGGCTTAGAAGTCCAATCAGGACATACATTTGAGAACACGTTAAATATGGGGGATTTTTAAAAAATATTGTACAAGGAGAACCCCCTTTAAAATCCACGTTTTTCATCTTGCGGAAATTATGTACCTCCATCCACGACGTATATCAAGGATATTCCAATAACTGTTTGATTAATTATAATTGCAACTGCATACTGTAAAATTAAAATTCCTTTAATTTATTTAATACTACTAGAGTAAAAAGCAACAGAATTATTTTAAAAACTATGAAACTTTGGCGACGCTAACCCTTGAGTTGTCAAGAATTTTGTTCTCTACATAATGGGCATTAGTAAGTTTTTCTGTAGGTTCAGCAGGAAAGGAGTTATTCCGAAAAAACTGATTTTATCTTCCTTTCTTTATGATAAGATGGCAGCTAAAGCAGCTCCCCTCCAAGAAACAGTTAATGCTTTTATTTTTTTATATATTTTGAATATAGTAGTTATAAATGAACGCAATCAGAATAATTTCTAGTATCATTTCAAAAATGAAAATAAGATATAAGTAGATAGACAAAGCGGGTTCTGGCTCATTCAGTAGAGAAACACTGGGGGTTCTTAATGGCGTCATAAACTGGATGACATGTGTCCGCCAGGATATAAAACAGATTTTAAACAGGTCCGTACGAATATTAAACAGGTCTCAAACAGATATAAACAGGTCTTAATTCACAAAGAGTTTTGATGGGACACATGCATCTGTAAGAACCCCCAGTGTTCCTCTACTGAGCGAGCCAGAACCCACTTTGCCTATTTACTGATATAGCTTAGCATTTCTAAATGTTTTTTGAAAATAAGGAAAAAAGGTGACGTATCCATCGTACCCATTTTGGGACTGTTCTAGAAATATCATTTGGATCTAAACTAATCTCATTATTTCGAGCCGAACTCCTTACATGAGGCACAATTTGGTTTCAGTGCTAACTACGCAACAACTCAAGCTGTCATACATAGTCAATGGCCTTGAACAAGATTTTTGATAACTACTATTATCTTATGTGACCTCAGCAAGGCACTTTTAACTGTGTGTCACAACTGATTCTAGAGTATAAGTTTGAATTTTATGGAATAAAGGGCCCTCCACTTAATTTACTTAGGTTATATTTATCCAATAGATTTACAATACGTATTTGCAAACAATATGAATTCTAGTTATGAGAGCATCAAATATAGGGTACCTCAGGGATCAATGTGGGGGCCCCTTTTTTTTTAATATAATGTTAATGACTTCCCAAATTGCATATGTAATGGAAAAAGTATATTGTTTGCGGATGACACAGCTCTCATTTGCTCAGATAAAGATACGCTAAATCTGGCACAAAAAAATTACTGAAATTGAGAACACTGCTGAGACATGGTTCTCTACCAATGAATTATGTTTAAAACGTAAAAATTAACATTTACATCTGATAAAAATTTGGCCGAGAAGTTTTGCTTTCAGTTTATTTTGCATTCATTTACTCGCACCTTAATTGTGGCATTACTTTGTGGGAAAATTCCAATACCTTCCAAAAGATTTTTGTAATATAAAAGTGAGCAATTAGGATTTTAGAAAATGTCAGTGTTTTCGAGAGCATTGCAATTATTAATTAGTACCTAAATAAATAGTGATAGCCTTGTATTTGTATATAGCAACTTATTTTATTTTATTTTTTATCTGTGATTTGTTAATTTTATTTATATACAGGGTGCCATTAGTTTCATGTCATTAAAAAAAAGTGGTAATGGGGAACGACCAGACAAACAAAAAATCTATGTAATTTTTTCCTCTAGGAACACTTTGGAAAAACTGACCTAGGTCAATAATTTGAATAGTTTCTAAAAAAAAGTTTGTGAACCTCTGCCTTATGGGGCAATCAACGAAGTTTATCACTTAGTTTAAAAAAAAAAACATAAAAGTGGAAAAAGACTTTTGTTCTTGAGCCGGTGCCGGCATTAGCGGCTTGGATTAACAAAGGAGACAGAAGGTACCTACCAACTTCTTGGTTTTTAAAAACTGGGCAAAATAAAATAATTTTCCTCGAAAAAAAATTGCACAGGCAACAAATGAAATGATAACTTATCAGTGTTGTTTATTCAGATGAAGTGTTCGAAATGTCCTCCATCTACATTAATACACTTTTCAGCACGATGAAATAAAGACAACGCACTCCGTTCAACACATTGGGTAAATTAGGACCATTTTTTATGGTCTCTATGCACATTAAAACGCGTTGCCGCAATTGTTCCAAAGTGTCAATTGGATCACGGTAAACAAGCGATTTCAGATGACTCCAAAAATAAAAATACATTGGATTTAAATCAGGTGACCTAGCAGGCCATCCAACCGGTCCACCATGTCCAATCCATCATTGAGAGAACTGCGTATTTAAAAAATTTCGAACCGCCAGGCTACATTATTCTGTGTATTTGATAAACTCCAAAGGGCAATAATTTCTTTTATTAGCTAAATATTTAACGCAAATTAAACTTTATTCATTTAAAATAGGTAAGAAACAAATATTTTAAAACCTAACTTAACCTTTTTAAAGAAAAAAATTATTTTGTGATTGATGATGGCTCCATACTATTCAGAATACAGATTAAACAGAATTACGCGGCGCACCGATTTGTAAAGTACTACAAAATTTCGTTTAGTTTTGCTCATTTAATAGGAGGAAGTGGAGGGACTGACTTTCAACCTAAATTTAGCATTTTTGTCAACTTTTACTATTAATGTAGGAAAAATGTAAAAAATTTTAAATAATGGTATAATTTATTACTTAAAAAAGTGCAGTATACAACAGGAAATAATTGTGCAAATACTTTTAAAATGGTACAACTGGCAACATTGCAAGTAGCACGAATATCGAAGCATACGTAAATGCCTGAATCAAGCCTACCTCAACATTCCATAAGGGCGGCAGGCCTTTAAACTTTGTATGCCAATTAGGGAGATGTACAGCCGGCAAAGCATACAATAGAGTTGAATTCGAACTTGGTTGAGCTTTCGCTTCTATTCTGGAATATTTTGCCTACCTCAATATTCCAGAAGTTCTCAACCAATTTTATTTAAAAATAATTGATTTTTTTAACATTTTTTTCTCCAAAACTGTGGACTTTAGACCCTATGTTATATAAGACTTTTTGTTTGCCTGGTCATTTCTGATTATCAGTTTTTTTAATGACATGAATCTAATGGAGCCCTGTATATGTATGTCTGTTATATTAAATTATTTTGCTGTTGTTAAGGTGATTCAATAAAAATCTATCTATCTATCTAATGTGGTTAGAGCTTCTAGAATATTTCGGAAACAGATAAGGTCTAATAAAGATTGCTTACTGAAATTAAGCTTAAATATTAGATTTTTAGCTTATACCCTTTTAATTAAATAACCAATATTAGCTTACAGTCTTCTTTTTTAAAATATCCAATGTAGATAATAATAAAATTGAAATACATTATGGAAATGTCACGTTTTACATTTATTCTTTCTCATAATAGAAACCTTATCTCACCCTCTTTCACCTTGAGATCAAATTGACTAGAACAGTTTTCCACCAATTATTACTCACATCAACATAATTGGTACTGGTAATTATTGTTACCATAAAGACAATGGTCATTAAATATAAAACTATTATTATTTGTCTCCCAATACCTAAAATTATGAAAATTTTTATGTGAATTATATCTGTAGGGTCCGTCACCCATCTTGTAATTCTGCCAAAATTGGCCATAATTTTCTTCATAAAATACTTGTTGGTTATACTTGTTAATGTCTCCATAGTCATAACAATAGTTTTCTGGTTCGTTTATGAAATAACTTCTGTGTGGTATGTTTCCAGTGATATTCCCCATCAGAGTGCCCGACAACAGGTTTGCCGTTGTCTGACTTAATTCTCTACTTAGAATTTTTATAAATCTCGTAATGTCCATCGCCCTTCCTTCTTGCAGAGTTTGAGTCATAGCAATTATATAATTCCTTGCTAAGCGAAGAGTTTCGATTTTCGATAACTTTTGGGGGGCTGAGTTCAGGTCTGAGTGAGTCAACTGGATTGGCATTCGGCTGAAAAATACAAAATGTTAATACTTAACTCTTTTTTCTTGTTTGAAGGAAAAACAAATTTTCTGTTGACACATTTCGAAAATTTGAACTTTTACCCTCCATATAATGTATTAAAAATAAATTATTTTAACATATTTTTGATAAATTTATAATTGTGTTGTTCCTGTTGAATCACTATAATACGAGTGACTTCTAATATAAAATAGTTCTTATTTTTATTCCGAATTTATGTAAATACCAGTTTCTACAATAATTAAACAGTATTTATTATTACATATATCTTACAAGTAATTAAATTCAATATGCAGCATAATTTCGAACCCTTATGTTTTAAAATCCTTTTTACTAACGTTTTTAAAAATCTCCTCCAGAACGACATTTTAGCTCGTCTATTTGTCAATCATAATTATTATGTTCACGCAAATAAAGAGGGTGTTTATTGTGAGTTGTTTATAACATACAGCTGGGTAGACGTGGGAACGCGTAAGACATTTTCCTTTAACCACATTTCGAACGAAGAAAGGAATATAATCCCCTCTCGCGCGCTAACTGTATAAAAGAGCTGGAAAAAATAATTTTAAGATAGGTACTCTTCGTGTAATTCGTGAAGAGTCTACTAATGTCCATTGATTTAAGTTTGCTCCCTGGATATATTATTAAAACAACTGGCGTTACAAGTATTTGCCAACTACCTACCAGAACTTTTATTCAGCCTATATAACTGATGGAAGAAATTACGGTTTTCTCACAAATATATCAACGAACTTAATTCCGTACAAGTCCAGCTACAAAACTTTAGTTTTTTATACAATATTTGATTTGATTTTAACAAGAAGTATAAAATTATATTATAATTGTCTCAGCAATTATTTTCAATCAGTATAACATGAAATTTGATTTTATTAGAGGAATTTACGTTTGCAAAATTGCAATTTACTATCATAAAATTGTGTATATTCAGAGTTATGCAAAGACAAAATATTTTATTACAAGTGACCAGTCAACATTCTTCTTCAGTTAAATAAAGATAAAATGGTGTTTCCCGTGTCCGTCGTAAGGTTTTACAAGAATGCTTTGTTTTCAAAATATACTACGAAGATTCTCACATTGCAACTACAAGGTTGTTTAATTGTTACAATTTTTACCTGCAATTAAATACGGAGATTATATTAATTCAATGTTTAGCGATCCAACAATAAAGATGTGAAACATTAACTCGGTCAGTTGACTGGTCGGTGGCTTGATTGGGCGCCGTTACAGCGCGTCATATTAAATTTTTTAAATCATGTCTTTTCACTTGTTAAATTGAAGGGTGTTATAGCGCAACCTTCAACCTCCCCGGAATCGCGTTTTTGTACAGTTGACAGTTATACGCAAGTTTTTGGTTGTCCTTTGATTTAATTCTTTTAGGGAGATTTCCCCAGCATTATACGATATTTTACATGGGTATTTAAACTCTCATGCCATTTACAACACAATTTATATGACTCTATTTCCGGTTGCTACAACTCCAATTTAAAATAAATAACACTTATGAGAATAAAAATTTAGTAAATTAAATACTACGATAGACCAAAAATACCACTAATACCTATAAAAGGAAGTTACTGCATCACCACCCATCAAGGTGCACAATGTGCGTTTCCAAAGCGATTGCCCTAAAACTTGCGGCGTACGACATCTTCAATCGGAAAACGCAAACAAAAATCTGATTGCAATAAGCCTATGCCGTACTAATGAGAGCTAACAAGCTCGAAACTAGTCTGCGGTTGGTGATACACGACAGCTCTGCACTGTGGTCTTTTCTATAGGATCAATCTGTTTGCTGGGAGCTTATTGCAATCAGATTTTTGTTTGCGTTTCCGATTGAGGATGTGGTACCTATGTCGCAAGTTTTAAGGCATTATTTCCAATCGGTTTGGAAACGCACATTGTGCACCTTGATAGGTGGCAATGAATTAACTTCCTTTAATAGGAATTATAGTGGTATTTACTACATTTTTTATTTTCACAATACTCCACTTTGCGTTGGCTTTATATTTTGTTATAAATAACAACATTGCAGATTGGCACAACTCTAATTTAAACAAAAATAACACGGAGTTTCGATTGCTTAACGTGGTTCTTGTTATTTTGCATAACTTACCCCCTCTTACTGGTTCAGTGGCTCAACGCCACTTCGTGTGTTACCGAATTGGTAGTAGTGGACTAGACGAGGTTGTGTGAGAGACAGCACGGTTAGTCGCTGTACCACTTCTGAGTTTGAGTCTCAGCTGCGGTAGATGCAATGTCGTAGGTAATGGTCGTTTTATAATTATCTGTGTATGTAAAAAAAAATAATACAGCTCTGCAATTCATCGTTTCTGCAGAGTGGTGATTAATAAAACATATACACCCGCACACCCACGTCCTCTTTCGAAGACAGGTTTAATTCCTGGTAATATAATAAAAGGAAGTCTGCCTAATTAGCTACCAGTAAAATAGTAGTTCGCCAGTTGTCCCGAAGATGGCGCCAACATATAGAAATTTCGGGACAGGCAGCATTCTGGAATAAGGGTCACGGTATACACCGTAAAAGAAGCACGGAGTTCAGTACAGTCATATGTTAGATGAGCCAAGTGATCAGATAAGATAAAATTAGTGAAATTTATAGTAGTTGGTAGTTATAATAAGCGTGTAATTATAAAATATTATAAGTAATTTAATGAAAAACAAATCGCTGGTTAGTGAGAATTTTTGTTGTTTTATTGAACTTAGGTTGGGAGTGTTTACTACAAGATGTAGACACATAACAGCATGGTCATTATTGTAGCAACGTAAACGTTCCTATAAAATATTTAGACATATGACAAAATATTTGAACTGTTTAATTTCATATTTGGGCGATTTGCTCCAACGTTTATTTTTTGAAATAAAATTGTGACTGTTGTCCCAAATTTTACAATATATTAAATGTTTAGACGAGGTCAACTTATTGTATATTTAAACTATTAAATTTCTTATTGTGTTTTCTATTCGTTATTTTATTAATATTTCGCAATCAAGTCCTACAGGACAAACTAAAAAAATGGAAAATGTCCGTTATAGAAACTAGAATTCCCTCCGATTTTTATTATTCAAAAAACATTAACTGTTGCAAAACTCGGTATTTTTAAACAAATTATTATTTTTGAACAAAATGGACAAATTTCAGTGAAACTTAAAAAAAATGTAGCTCTTCTACAGAGAACAATCTCCAATTAAATATTTCGGAACAGAATAGGCGTTGAAAATAGCTGAAATTCGATTTTGTTAGTAAAATATTACACCCTTATAAACTCCTGCCATAAAAACCGAAAAATGTGTGCGATAACATTTTAAGAATGCTTAATGCGAATGCTTACCGAGAAAAAATATTTCAATTTTTGAGAATTTTTGGAATTTCAAATTATAACCAAATTAAAGGTTAACAACATATGCAAAAAGACTTCAAACGAACTATTTTTACTTGCTTTTCTTTAACTCACAATGTAGTATTTTTATTCGGTTTTTAAGTTTGTCCTCATCTTACATCATTTATTTAACACACTTCCTAACACAATCAATTGATGAAATTTTGCATAGTTACTAAGATCGGATGACAATAAAGTATTCCACCGTTACGTTTGCAAATATCCGTACGTAGGGGGCGAGGGGTTGAAAATTAATTAAATATACTATACAAGCGCCACCTCCGGAAAAACGTGGAATACAAAAGATTTTTCGCCTGATCAGGCATAATGGGATGCAGTTAGGTTTATATCTCGGAACCCAGTTCCAATGAATGAATTTATGTAAATTGGTTCTATACGTTATAAATAATTAAAGTATGACCAAAAAGTAGAAAATAAAAAATGTATTTTTTTAACTTGATTTTCTTAAAGTTGTACTAAAAAGTAAAAAATAATTGCAAAAAAGCAAGGCGTGCGCACTCTGTTTGATTGTACGCATGATGCGCATTTATTGCTTGCAATTATTTTGTCTTTTTTAGTACGACTTTAATTACACGATATAAAAGTTTGTGATATTATGATGCATATTTACTGAGATATATTAGGTAATTATTTTTAGCATTTTTTTAATAAACAACCTTTTGATTTGAAATTTGAACTAGTTATTTATATATGATTATATGGTCGTAAATCAACACTATTAGAGTATTACTAGAAGTTAAACAAATAATTATTAATAGAACAATCTAAAAATGTAAGAAAACAGCAACCAAATAATAAAAAATAAACCGTGGATTACAGAAGTTGTAAATTTTAAAAAAATGTGATAATCTTTTAAAAAATTTAGAACATCGCTCTGATATTCTTGAGACTGAATACAAAATCTATAGAAATCATTTAAACACAATCTTAGCAAATCAAAAAATAAATATTAGAAAATCAAAAAACATTAAGAATATATACAGAATTATATCTGAAGTCACAAATGAGGATAAGGTTAAAAGCACAGAAATTCGACTTACTGATAATAATGGCATGGCTTTTCTTGACTATAAACAAATGGCTAATCATAGTAATGACTACTTCAATTTAAAGTTTCTGTTGTAACACACATACACAAAGCAGCAGTCGTAACTCTAATATCTAACTATCGATCTATTAACTTAATAAATAACTTCGCCAAGATATTTGAAAAATGTTTGGAAGAGCGCCTTACTGACTATTTTAAAACAGTATATAACATAATAATCAATTTGGTTTTGTCGCGGGTATGGGAACTGTAGATGCAATGTATGAGATAATAAAAGAAATCACAGATAATCTAAACGAGAACATAAATGTATTGGAGTATTTTTAGATCTGGCAAAGGTATTTGACACGGTGAACCATGAAAAACTTCTTGACGTGCTTGCACATTACAGGGTTCGTAGCACCGTGTTAAAGGCCTTTAGAAA
Source organism: Leptura quadrifasciata (assembly GCA_963675555.1). Classification (NCBI taxonomy): domain Eukaryota; kingdom Metazoa; phylum Arthropoda; class Insecta; order Coleoptera; family Cerambycidae; genus Leptura; species Leptura quadrifasciata. The sequence continues at coordinate 191,365,049 of OY776673.1, read as the reverse complement.
TTACTTAACCGTTCGTGTACAACATGTGATAATTGTGAATAACCTAAGCGACCCAAAAATTATGAAAATGGGAATACCACAAGGGACAGTACTGGGACCAATCCTATTCACTGTCTATATAAAAATATCTCTTGGTTAGGATAAAATATAAATGCCAAAATTGTCTCATATGCAGATGATACAGTTGCTTTGTTTAATGGGAATACTTGGGAACATACGAAAGAAAATGTAATCGGGGGTATGCAAACTATAAAAAAATGGCTTGACAAATATCAACTCTCTTTAAATACTGAAAAAACTAAGTACATTGCATTTTCAGCAACCAATTTTAATAGACTTGAATACAAATCAATGTAGGTAAATAATCTGCCGCGGGCAATTAAAGAAATTGCAGAAATAAAATATTTAGGCATTATTGTAGACAAACGCTTAAAGTGGACACAGCATATTAACTACTTAACAAATAGGGTAATAAAGCTTATATATAAGTTCTATATCAGCTTAGAGATATTTTAAATAAAAATATTCTGATAATGGGAATTTGGCAATTTGTAGAGTCAATTTTTCGAAATATTGGTTTGGGGTGGTCTACATACAACATCTTTACAAAAGTTAAATGTCATCCAAAATACTATTTTAAAATTTATGTATAACAGAAAAAGAGATTATCCAACAAAATTACTTTATAATAACAATGAAGTGTTTAATATTCGATCCTTATTTATCCGCAATGTTTGCATTTATATATATATAAAAAAAGATGAACTAAAAGTGCATGTTAATAATCAATATAAGACCAGAAATGCAAGAGAACAACATATACAAATTCCTACCAGGAAAAAAATATTAAACAAAGATTTTATAATTTATTACCAAAAAATATTAGACTTATAAAAATTGTCCGGCAATTTAGAAAACTATGTAAGGATTATATTTACTTTAATTACCATCAGTTCATTAGTCGTTTAGAAGCTTAGTACGTCAAATATTAGTTTTTTTTTATATTATAAATTTTTTAAAATTTTGTTCAACACATTCATTGATTTCTTTTTATATTTAGTTCCACTTTTTATATTATGCATTAATAATACAATAGCATACTTATACTAGCAATTAAGTTGAGCACATACAGATGCTTAGTCACTTAGGTGCACTAAGTAAGTTAAGAAGAAAATATACTAGTTGTATTTAAAATTTTATTGTGAACATTAGCTTGTATTATATTAAATAAATAAATGGAGGGATGCGCAAGCGAGCTTGCGTGTCCCGGGCTAAGCTACTACATATTAGATATACAGGATGCCCAATTTGAAACACACGTATTGGTAATGCTTACGTGACAAAGAAAAAATTCATAATTCTTAAAATTTTAAGCGAAACTGAAGCTTTGTACTGAAAGAGTATTTCTGTCACTGGCAACGACAGATTATTCGGTAAAAATCATTTATAAAATGATTGTGAGTATTATGAAACTTGAATTTAACATTTAAATGAGTTAAACATGAAAAGGTAATCATCCATATTGTGAGTTTGCTGACAGCCAGGAAGGGAACAATTTCAACAAAACTTCTTTAGTTTGTTACATTTCAGGCAAATGGCTCAATAGGTATGTGCAGTCTACAGTCTGCAACTTCCCAGTGCAGCTTTTCATAACAGTTACAAAAATGTATAATAATAATAATAATCTTTATTGTGGAATTACAACTCCAAATAAACAAAATATTACAATAAAAATATTAAACATTAAACATGACGAAATAAATAAATATTTGTACATTTACATCCAGCAATAAACATTAAGGGATTTATTTTGAAAATACAGTAATCCAAAATAAACAAATAATATTCGACATGAAATTAAAATACTAATTGTCTACCAAAGAGTAATGCATAACAATCATACAACCATAAAAGATTAAAATAAAATAGTAAGAAAATATAGAATATCACTTTCAAAGTAAAATATCATTTTCAAATTCAAAATTTCAAGTTTAATTTTTATTGTAGGTTATTAACTCCCTTTTAGCATGTTTAGAGCTGAACTAATTTTAGTCTGATTTGGCAACTTATTAAATTAATCGAAACCTTTAAAAAACAAAAAATTCATAGTGTTATTCTTGTAATTAGTCCTAGTAATGTATTATGTTCCCGCACCATTACGAATAAGATGATCGTGTATACCTGCTGTGAGAATAAGAAGATGCCATATTACTTACAATCTTATATACCAAAATCATGGTGATGTAAAACAATCTTTGAGTGACAGAAAACCATTGCAGTGAATCTAACATTATATTAATTGGAGTAGGTATATCAGTTTGGTTTCAAAATAATCCTCATGCCACGGTTTTGAAGCTTTTGTAATTGTGCAAGTTTATTAAGCTGAAAAATACAGTTTTTTTGAAATCTTCTTATACATATATTCAAAGTGAGCATCAAATGTTAGAATTGAAATCCAAGATACCTCATCAATGTAACTATTTCAATTTTGTTCATTATAAATTGAAAGATTTACATTATTCACATTTACATTCCTGTATTTTATATTTAGTATTTATTACCATATAAATTTAGTTTTCGATACGTTTAATTTCAGCTTATTAATTTTTAAATAATTTTCAACATTGGAGCAATATTACTTTCATTTTCTGCACAGCCAACTCCAAATTCGAATCACTACAGGCTAATAGTGTGTATCATCTGCAAACAAATTAATAAATTCGCAGTCAATAAAGATGTTTAAATCGTTAAAATATAATATAGAGAGTACTGATCCCAGAACGCTGCCCCGCGGTACACCAAAATCATTAACAATTTAACCTGCAAATGAGTCTTTTATCTTGACTCTCTGTTTCCTGTGACTTAAATAATTATCCAGCCATTTATATGCGTTACTTTCAATTCCATATTTATTTAGTTTAGCTAGTAATATGCTCCTGTCGATGGTTTCAAAAGCTCTTTTTAGGCCAAGGAAAACGGTTATTAGGTACATATCTGTTATTATCTAGTTCTATTTTAAATTTACAAAGAGAAAACTGCAAAGACGATTCACAAGAATGCTTTTTACGAAACCTTGATTGCTTAGCAATTAAAATATCATATTTGTCAATATACTCAAGTAATTGATTATACACAGCAATTTCAGGTACTCTTTCGATAGGAGGCAAGGTATGTATAGGCCTAAATTCACTTGAATTATTTGTATTGATCGCTTTAGAGATTGGAACAACGAACAATTGTACTAATTTTTAATAAATCAGGGATTTTTGCCATTTCAAGAGATGTATTAATAAAATTTAAAGTAACCTGGCCAATAGCCAATAGATTGAAACATCGGTTTCAAAATTTTCGCATTCAACATATTTCATGAATATCTATCTAATGAAGTAATAATTGTGCGTAATTCCGTTAGAGTAAGTAATTTAAATTTATAAAATCATTGACACATATTGTAGTTGTTATTACACCATGGTTCTGTAAAATCAATACTGCTAATAATTTGTTTATTTGTCAATAAAATAGCAATTGAATTCATTAGCAATGTCATCGTTTCGTATATAAGATCGTTAACAATACTAAATTGAACACAACTCGGAAATTCGAGATTATTTACAGTGATTAATATTATTTTATAGTTTAATTAATAAGATGTTTATTGGGAAATTTATTTAATGTAATATATTCTTCTTTAATTTTCTCACCTTCTAAGTCTATCCAAAGCCGCATTCAAACCGTGCATTCGGTTCCTCTCTCTCGCATTTGCTTTGGATCTTCTCAATTTGACTTTATATACTCTAGCTTTTTGGTCTCTCCTCTCAACAACTTTTTCACCACTTTCCATCTCATTACCACCAACATCAACAGGATAATGAGATGAGAGTCCTATATATAAACGTGTTAGACTTATCATTATTTTTGTTTGCCTTTTGATTTAGCACTTTACGGTATTACTATTTCAGGTATCAAGTGCAATAATAAGATAAGGGTTGTTTGTATATCTCACCATATGTCACCACATATGGCTCGTGAGAAATATCTATATTGTTAATTATCGTATATTTGCCGTATTAGGAACGGTGGTCGCCAATTATCTTTGCTGATAATATTTGTGGCATATGGGACAATATGATTCTCGATGCCGATGGATATTTTTTATTAATTTATAGTCTTTCCTTTAATATACATACAGCTGGATGATAGAGGGAAATAATGAATTATGAAAAATTATTAAAACATAGGTAGGTAGAGAGTAAAGCAGTAAAAACTAGAATTCCTCAAGGGGTCAGCAAAGGTTAAATTTAAAATGACTATTCAAGATCCTTTCATTTTCTTTTCTATTTATTTTTTATTTATATTTTCCCTAAATTGCAATCGGGCGACAAGTACAGGGCCGGATTTAAGGTTGTGGAGGCTCTGGTACAACGACGATGTAGGGGTCCCTAATTATTTTAAAAGCAAGGAAAAATTAAATATTTGCTATTGAGTAAACAAATATGCAAGTCGCTATACGCCATGGAGAAATTTATAATGTCTGGTGTATAGTAGCATTTGACCACATGAAAGGATTCACTCACCTCTCACCACTACACCATTTACATTAGTTTGTATAAAACTAGCAGGTTGGCCACTGTCATTTGTCTGTTCCATGACCTATGGCATACTGATGAGAACTAATAAGTTCGAAACCGGTCTATGTCTGGTCAGGGAATTGACAAATGACATTGGCTACCAAATGATTTGTAAGGTATAATTCAATGCAGGTCGGGGTATTTGCCCGCTGAGTAGTTGTTTCCTGCAAATCATATATATATATATATATATATATGTTATTCAATGCAGGTCGGGGTATTTGCCCGCTGAGTAGTTGTTTCCTGCAAATCATATATATATATATATATATATGTTATTACATATGATTTGCAGGAAACAACTACTCAGCGGGCAAATGCCCCGACCTGCATTGAATTATACCTTACAAATCATGAAAGATTGGTAGCCAATATCATTTGTCAACTCCCTGACCAGACATAGACCGGTTTCGAACTTATTAGTTCTCATCAGTATGCCATAAGTCGTGGAATAGACAAATGACAGTGGCCAACCTGCTAGTCTTATACAGACTAATGTAGATGGTATGTATATATATATATACATATATATATGCAAGCTGTGCAGGCTATATTCATGCTGTGCAATATTTTATAGTTGTGTGTGTGTGTGTACAAAAAAAGAATTATCAAATTAGGACAGCGTGGAGTGAACAATCTAAAAAATAGTGACGATTAAATAAGCGTGTTAATTGAGGCCACATAATAAAAAAAAACTAACGCTTGCTCTGAATCCGTGTCGATGTACTGTGTTAGCTGTTTCTCAAGTTTCAAAGTATCGCTGAAATTAGAGATTCCTCAGAACCTCAAGCTTTCACTGATTTTTAAGTTTTTGTTTCATTAAAGTATAATAGATTTTTATACAGGTTCAGTCGAAAATTTTCAAATTTGGCGATGTTTGCTACACCCTATATGAGGTATCAAATACGCTATCCACTTTTCCAACAAAAAAATACCTTACAGTCGCACACACTGTATATAAATTACAAAAAATTAATAAACCAAATCCTTTTCGCCAAGCAAAAGATACTTTGCGTTGTCTTTTAGATGCAAAATCATCAATGATTTCGGTGAAATCCAGTTCCCCGAGTAAATCACTTTCGATCTTGAGCAGATTTGTGAAGGTCCCGGAGCTTGAGCCTGGCCCTGGACAAGCTGTGCAGGAAAAGATCCAAACTTAATTTTTTAAACATTTGAAAAGTTTTGAAAAGAGAGGGGCGCCAGAATTAAACTTTGCCTAGGCTGAAAATAGTTATTGGACCGGCCCTTCCTATCTGTATATTCTGAAGTAAACGAGTGCGAGAAAGAAAACAAAAATTAGGAAGAGAAAGTTGGATATACCTCCCCAACAGGCTCATTTGTCTCGCTTTCACGTACGCTATGTAAATGATGGATAGGTCCAGGCCCCTCTCCGCGGTGGTAGGGTATATCCAAGGTTTGGGTATATCATCATTTTTCTCTTATGTTTTCTCTATAATATAGTGAATCGCTAATCCATAATAATGTTTATGGTGTTGCCTATTCTTGTCATTGTTAGTGTAGATATAGACGTCGTCAAAAATGTCATAAGCTGCTTTCGTTCATGGTAACACAGGCTAATAATACGTGAACATAGTAATGGTGATTCATGTTTGCACGTGCGATCATTCTGATTTATTGTTTTCTCCTTCTCTTGTTTTTTAGAATCATGTTTAGTAATCCCCTTGCCCCTTTGAATCATGCATTTTTCGTGTTCACTAAGGCGAATATAGACTTTACACTTTCGATGTGCATCGCGGATGATTCATCTGCAGTGAAATGTCTCAATATTGTTTTCATCTGCGTTTCATCAAAGGCGATCATCCAAATATTGAATAAAGTAGAGAAACTCTCTACTTTAAGGCGAATATAGATTTTACACTTTCGATGTGCATCGTGGATGATTCATCTGCAGTGAAACGTGTAAATTATATTGTTTTCATCTGCGTTTCATTAAAAGTGATCATCCACATTGATCAGTAAACAAAGTAGAGGTACTCTCTACTTTAGATGAAATCATATTTACTGCAGATGAATCATCCGCGATGCACATCGAAAGTGTAAAGTCTATATTCGCCTTTAAACTACATGTGCCGAATCGTATAAGCGAGATATTTGGCGTGGCCCTCGTAAAATAGAAGGCAGACGGTATATAAAACAGTTCTCTCGTCCCTTCTAGCCAGTGAACTCGAAGAGAGTTTACTGCTTCCAGCTGATCTATCAAGCAAAACCAATAGTGGAGTAGTGGCTTTTAAACGTTACCAAAGACAGCACTGGGCGCCTTTGTCGCTTTTCCAAAATGCAATAGAAAATTTGATGAGACTGAAATAACTGATAATATTTTTCTATAATCTTTGTAATGATGATTGTTTACATCGATATAGTAGATAGCTACAGAATAGAAACTAAAAATTGCCGAAGATATGCCCATGTTTATATTTATTTATACCCTCTATATGAATTATCCTTTTATATTTATTATTGTATATATATATATTGTACCGCCTTAAGCGAATTAGCCTGGAAATTAATAAAATTATTAATCTATAGATGCACCAAATAACCCTATCAATTCTAAGTACAGATGAACTCGGGTGACGGGGGAGCGACGAGAAGGGATTCTACATTCACGCGGGCCAAGTTTCAGTATACGTACCCAACCGTCTCGCGTGTTAGATGTATGGAACTCTCTGTCTTGTACCGATCTATATGAAATATTCTATAAGTATCAAAGTAAGGTAATAGAAATATCTAAGCAGCCGATCTGACATCATCCGTATAACGTCATCCTCTGGGTAAAGGGGATAATTGAAGCCGTCCGACACTCAGTTCTCAGTTCACCAGTTGCCGTTTCACACATTAGACGTATCTACCTCTGCCTGCTCCGATCTGCGAGAAAATATTAGAAGTCCCAAAATTCAGGTGATTGAATTATTTTTACTAAGTAGAAAATATTCCGAAATATTCAAGTCGAGTCCCTTTGACGTCACGTCGATACAGCGCGCATCCGCTACTACCGTTTTCTCTGCTTGTAAATATTTGAAGGAAATACTTGAATTCATCCTGTGTTGGTAGTCAGCCAGAGCGACTCATCGGAAGCAGAAGTGTCTACTCCGAGATCCCAACCCAGGTATCGTTAGTGTCATATATCGTTCCGAGCAGCAGGATTTTGGCAAAGCTCATACTAAGTACGTCATTGGCCAGCAGAGCATCCGTCTGGCGTCTACTCCTGCTTCTATAGTAAGCTGTTTCATTTCAGAAAAGGACCTGTGCAGTGTATTCCGTTCCGACCGCTCCACTGCAACAGACGTGCCCGAGCGTAACTACAAGAAGTAAGTAAGTTCATGGAGGAGTAAGTAAATTGATGTATTAGCCAAGTAATGTATATAACATCTATAATTTTGCACTGTAATTTTTTATATATCTGTGGTATTGCTTCTCACGCCTGGTATCCGTGTTTAGTTTGTGTCCGTTTTATCGCTTTTCTAGTTGCCCTGGGTTACCCTTGTTCTGTGCTATCATTTTGCCGCTTGCTGTCCCCGTTATTTGAATCATCTGATGATACTACTCTTTTCGTTAGATCTCTTGCCCTCATCCCGGTATTTAGAAGCTGTAGAGTTTAGTAGAAAATAACCCATTAGTAAACCCGTATATTTGCATATAGTATGTTTAATTAAATAAATTGATATGATTTATAAAATTCTGAGTTTTACTGTTTGTTTGTGGACGTCTAATTTTCCAAAATTGATCCACTGGAGTACTGTTTCTCCACTCGAGCTATTCAGCCTCGCATATCCGGCTTGTTGGTACTGTGTCCTATCACTTAAATTAGGACTGGCGCCCGAGCTAAATCCGAAAACTCGTTTCCGGAGTTCGAGTGCCAAAGAACGGCTCTTTTTCTTCTCGTCACCAGCTGGGGTGAAGAAAAACGCGTCACAATTTACATGAAACTCGCCACGCCATTTGCCACCCCATTTTTTCTATAAAATGAGTTGCATTTTAAATATTATTCTTCCCCGTCATCTGTCGTCTCTTAATCAATATTCCTTTTAGGGTGACCACTATAAGCATATCTAGTTTTCTTGCTTGGTTGTAGTGTCGACTACATTTCAAATATTATTTCTTCTCTAATTACTAACCATTCTGTTACTATTTTTTCTTAAAGTGACTACCGTGTATATTTGCCATTAAAAATTTAGCACGTATCTTCTTTAACAATTTTATTGTGTTAACTTCATGCCAAAATATTATTTAGTGTTCCGTTACATTTTTTAGGGTGACCACCTTGTACACTTCTTTCTGGAAGTTTCCCGTTTCTTAGCAATAGCGTCAACTTGCCTTTTCTCTGTTAAATAGTTTATAAATACAGCGCCAACAGGCAGGCAGATTGGCGGAATTGAAAGATCTTAATTTTCGTAATCTTTCTCATTTAAAATAATGTGATAAGTATGTAATATACCTAGCAGCGGACCACAACTCCTGCTTTGTGTGGTGTAAATTTGATATTTGTTCATGTGTTGGAATTTTATACAGTTTTATCTAGTGTTTGTATAGCAATTTTCTTGTGCTAAATAAATATATTATTATCAATTATTACTATATAGTCTGAAACATGAAAATCCGAATAAATGCCGGAGAGTATTTTTTCACGATACGTTCTGTTAGTGAGAATAATTTTTCAAATATAATTTTCACCATTTTTAGTAAATACAAGTAAAACTTAATTATTTTTTAGAGATATCTACATATTATTCTCAAAAACTCAAACTTCTGATTAAACCAAATTGACCAGTTTATGTAGGTACCTACTCATATTTTGTTTTCATTTTCCGCATATGTTTGATCGATATCAGTCACTGGTACTTTGTTAAAATTTTCTGCATAGCTATTTGTTATTATGACAGTTGTGTCAGACTATATTTACTTCGTTATTGTTTGTATTCTAAACATAAAACAGAAACAATGTCCGTAATTCTAATAACAAAACACGATGAAAATATATACGATATTACAAAATCTATAACACCTTTTCAGCAGAAGCCACCCCGTTTCACCAAATATAAGGGTAAATTTCATCGTCTAACAACTCGTAATGTATTCAATAGATGTGTGAAACAACATGCTACGATGGGAGTGCCCGAGGAAGTTCCTCCAGATCCAGCAAATTATTTAAAGAAACATACTGGTAAGAAGTGTGTGGATATACATAATTTGGCAGTAAAAATAACTAGGTTAAATTGTTTTACAAATACATTAAAATATTCTTTTTAATTTGTCATTCCATATTATTTCTGTCCATAATCTACTGCCCAACGTATAGTTTTCATTACTTTACTTCACAATTTTTAGAATTTGGTTGTGCTTTTAAGGTAAACCGTCGTATTCTGCTTGCCAACCGCCCAAGAACGATAAATCCCTCATAAACAAACCACCTCAAGATAAGGTCCCTACTTTGAAAGAACTCGCATTAGAAAAAAGGATAAGACCAAAATCCTCAAAAAATTTTATTGTCCATAATATCAAAAAAATAGGAAAAATGAAAGTAAAAGACCCTGAGCCCCGAGTTGTAATTGATCGAACTGGAACAAGCAAACCACTAAAAGCCGGATTAGAACCGACTTTTACTAAAATGCCCGAGTTTGGGACCAAGCCAAAATATTTACTTAGATTTAACATGAAGCATCAAAAAGACACCCAGATGAAGAAGGACAAAATTGGAACTGAAAAACCAATATGTCGGTATATTAACAAAGACGAAAGAGAAAAGTTGCTAGAAGTAAGTACAGTAAGATATTTTAGTTTATAGGCTTCCAAACCGTGGTGTGTAGCGTAATACTTGTTAAGGTCTCTTCCACACAGAGCGCGATCTGATCGCGCGGTTCGAACGCTGTGCGGAAGAGCCTTAAGGACGATAATAGAGAATAACCCCGCGTATATTATTTAGAAGCTCTACCGTCTTTAGAGCATCTGCACGGGATGTCACATTTTTTAAAGTTCGTTGCTTGGAGAGAAACAAACTAACAACTAAACTTACAGTTTTTTTTACTACATTTTGTTAATAATTAAAATACGCAATACGAATATTTCTTTAGGTTAGTTCGATAGGTTAAATATGTTAATATTATTTGATGTAGTATAATAGTTGCATGATAGATAATTCATGATGGCACGAGATGCTCAATTTACCCGTTTCTAAACAAACAGGTAATACATAACTTCACTCCAGTTCCTTGTAAAATACTGGTTTACATGGAGAGGGCCACATTCAACACCAATGCATATTGATGCATTTATTACTAGTACTAGATTGCTTTAAAGCCCGATCTAGCTCCTGTGGAGGGCTAGTAAGCCCTGCCAAGAAAGTCCGCAATGGTAATGTCCGCAGATGGATATATGAAACGTTCTGTACATAACAAGGATATTTTTTGAAATTTATTGAAAATTTAAAGTTTTCTGAAGATTTGAAAATTTCTGAATATGCGAGAATTTTTGAAATTAGAATTACCTATTTTTGTGACGAACAATTTTTTTATAAAAAAAATCTTCAAAGTGTCTTCCTTTCTAATATTTCCAACAGTATACCAAATTTTAAATTAATCCGACACTTTTTTAAAAATTCTTCCTTTGTACTTTTTTTCTTTGAAAATTATCGAATTTTCTTCATTTCCAATATTTCCAACAGTATGCCTACTTTGAAATTAATCCGACGGTTTAGAGTTTTTTTATTCCTTTTTAAGATTTTTCTTGAAGATCATCAAGTTTTCTTCCTGGCCAATATTTTCAACAGTATACTAAATTTGAAATTAATACGACACTTTTAAAAAAAAATCTACCTTTGTATTTCATTCTTTGAGAATTATCAGAACTTGTACTTTTTCGATACTGTCAATTGCATGCCACATATCAGATTTCTGCGACATAGTCATGTTACTGTTTTTGTCTTTCGTGGGAATTCCCACAAGTTATGCATTTTTGCCAACATTAACTCGGTGTTGTGCGATTGGTTATGCAGCCGCAATCATATATTGCAAATCTAGATATAACAGTATCAACTCTTCCCCAGTAAACTTTTTCCCCTAAAAATTATCAGGACTTATACCCTTTCAATAGTGCCAGCTACATACCAAATCTTCTATTAATTCGAAAATTTTTGTTAAATCATTACCTATCCAAGCGATATTTTTATTCTATTATAAATATCTATTGAGAATAATTAACTGCAAACTTAAGAAAACAGGTTTATTATACTAATACAAAACGGTAATGTCCACCAATAAAATTGAAATATTAACAACAGCAAAAACAAGTACTTATAAACAAAGAAAGCCCGCGTTCAAGTGAGGTTCCTAATACGGGATAAAAATAAAGCAAACTAAAATGTCCCTAGACTACTGCCAACTGTTAAACATTACAAAAACTAAGGTCCCTATATTTTGACATCCAACACATCCACCCAAAATATAATTATTCTAAAACAATAATACCAAGCATAGTTCATAATTTTAGCTGTACAGTTCGCACTATGTTGAAACGAACCACAGGGCTGAAGATTTTTTCATAGTCCTGCCCTGTTTTCTGAGCAAAACCTTTGGCAACCGGTCTTGCTTTAATTGTGATGATTAATCGAGCCATCCACTTCAAATTTAACACGAAGTACCCATCGACAGCCGATTACCTTTTGGTTTGGCAGTGGTTCCACTAGCTCCCAAGTGTTGTTTTCCATTAATGAAGCCAGTTCCTCCTATAGTGCGATTTTCCATTTATCTGCCTCGCTGCGCTGCATAGCTGGAGCATAAGAACTTGGAGTCGAACATTCTCCACATGAACCTCTCCCTCATCACTCGACGATGTTGAAACAGCTTCGTCTGGAACTTCAGTTTCAGTTGACCTCACGGCGGCATTTTCCTCCAGGATAACGGCTTCCTCCGAAGTAACAGCTCCTTCCACAGCAACAGCACTGGTTTTTCTCAAAGATAACATCTGTGGCTCCTCTTCGCATCTCGCACCACGTGGTGATACTTCTTGCATAGGCCCGCACACATCAGCACTAATTTGTTGACCTGGTGTATTTCCTCGGCTTCCGAAGCTCCCTCGATGCTGCTTTCCAAACATACAACCATCACAGAATTCCTCTTCTACTGTGGCACGGATTCTTCGTTGCTTCAATAACTGTTGAGCATGTCTTTTATTTTGATGATACAGTCTTTCATGCCATAATGGTAACGTTTCCGTGGCCGATACAACGAACACCTCAGCTGAACATTCTGGTTTACATACGCGTAGTTTTAAAATATAAAGTCCTCTTGGAGTTCTTTGTCTCACTAGTCGCACTGTACCATCTTTAACAAATGTACAGTAATGTATCACGATTAGTTTTAAATACGAAGCCCTTTTCTATTGATTTACCGATCGAAAACAAGTTACGTCTTATTTTTGGAACGTGTACCAGACATTTTTTAAATGATTCTTTTGCCACATACCCTTCACTTTCATTTTCACGTTAATGGTACCTTGTGCTAAGTCAACTCCAACAGAAATTGAGCAAGCTGGGGAAAGGTTTATATTGGAGCTCTATAAAGCTAAATCATTAGAGGGCAGTATCAGTGCAAGGAGTCTCAGTGAGCAAAGATATGCTTATTTTAATAAATTTGTTGGCCAAGCCGGCAGTGCCGTGGTTCTTTCAAAATTACCTCCCACGTCGGGAGCAGTACAACAGCATTCCCGTCGTAGTTAGTTTTAAGTGCAAATATGGCATGGACAACATTTGCATCCTGAGCTTTGGGGCTGGAAAAAAGATATGATGCCCTGTCACCTGTCCATACCACTGAGCCACCCGCCCCGGCTTCTATTTTAAAATTAATAACCTGCAGTTGCAAATAAGGTTGCGGAAAGAGATTCTGCTGTACTAAAGGGCTTACTACTGCAGGCTTACATTGCATAACTATGTGCAGAAATTACCGTGGCCAAAGCTGCACCAATACAGATACCACAGATGATGTATAGATACTACCGAAGACGTATAGTAAATTTATTTTGACCTAGTGGATTAGGTCTCAAGCAGAAGAAACCACTTTAAAAAACGCGCCGATAACTCTACCTCAATGGTGGTGTGGAAACGAGTGCTCTTATATAAATTGCAAAACTTTTTTTATAAACCCCTTCTCCACCAAAATACAACCTTACATTAAATCACAGAGTTCACAGAAATACATAGCTATATCATGTTCGTGAATCTCTGTTAATGCAGCCCCTAACTTCAATAGCTGATTTTTCAAAATCCTCTGTTCTAAACAATTTAGATAATAAACGCCTTTTTATGCAGAATTTTACTGGGAACATTTTGTAAGTATAATTTTTTTTTGTAGGACAAACTGTTTTCCAGAAAAACGCAAAAGCTACCGAATTGCACTTTAGGGGTGGGTTTTAGGGATGAAGCTCCCGCACTTGTTGCTTGGGAACTCTTTTTATTTTGAAAGTACATCCCTTGACAAGTCTAATCCTCAAGTGGCAAAACTTTATAATTTTTCTTTTCTATTTATGCTAATATGAATGGCCTATAAAGAAATATGAGTATTTGAAATTAACCTCAATCTTGCCGTCGTTAAACCATTAGGCAAAATTCATTTAACGATATTACCAGAAAAGGTAACTTTATTAATTTATAAATTTTTTCAGGGGTTAAAACAAAATTGGGAAGAACTTCAGAAGCAATATCAAGGTCTTCCTATTCTAACAGATACTATTCCAAAGAGAAATAGGAGACTCAAAATAGAAGCCGATCTGAAACAGATTGAAAAGGATATAGTGCTAGTGGAAAGGCATCCTTATATTTATGTTTATGATGATAATGAACTATCCTGAAAACATTTATCAAATACATATTGCTATAAAAATGTCATAATATATTTAATCTTTGAATTTCCCGTATTTTCATTGGGTACAAAATGATTGCTTTCTTTTCAAGTGCTTGGTACCCTGGACTTTTCAAAATTAATACTATGATTGGTGCATAATTGACAGTTGTCAGTTTCCAACTTTCATCAGCCAACCCAGCATTCTTGTTTTAAAAACTCAGCGGTCATTAATTCGTTGCTACCAAAACATAGACTGTAGAAGTTATTAGCCAAGATGACATTTCACGAAGATATCAATTCTCGAATATCTAATGGCCGCCGATGTCGTATGCGACTTTCTTAAATTGTTTATCGTAATTGCCCAATATCAATTAGTGGAGTACGGTAATCGAAGTGTTACACAATTTTTCGTAGAGATTCCAAACTTTGGGTAGTTGTCAGTTGTCTTAAAAATAAGATACTCCTAGAATATTTACCTTTTGCAAGTGTCGGAATGTTGTTTTAAGCTCGAAGATGGAGTAAATTAACCCTCGTTTGCGGCAATTTTCTATTTCAAATTTTTTTGGACCCCTTGAACTGTAAATTGTAGAATGAAAATGCAGTCCTTTTATTGTCAATGTTCAAGAGAGCAACCTCCACTTAAATTTTCACGTTCACCCCCCACTAATTCAAATATATGTACGTTTTTTTTAATCAAAAATTGATTTTGGGATAACTTGGGCAAATCTTGCCCAAATCAGACGACGGTGGCTCGTATAATACCTATAAATAGTCTGCCACATTTCAAGTCAAAAGCTCGATTATTTTCGCTACAATGCCATTTTTTCGAAAATTTTACGAAATTTTTAAAACGCTGTAACTCTTTGACCGTTTATCGTACGAAAATTTTCTCCCCGTCAAAATATAGGCTTTTTTATGTACTTTTGGGTGATATAACTCAAAAAATCTTTAATATAAAAATTAGATCCATTTTTGGCCATTTACGATATACATGTACTTACGCGCAGTTACTTTCCGTTGCACAAGGTACGTATAACTATATAGATGTTTGTATATATAAATATAACTTGTGTGCTCTAGAAAATGTTCGAAAAAATGCACAAAAGGATGTCTGATTTAACGGAGGTATGGTAGAAATGGTAAATAACAAATCATATTTTATTTACATTGAAAATATTAGATTAGATTTATTCACCTACATGTAAAAATGTTTTAAGCTGATTTCTTTTTTTTTACGGATTTTGATGCTACTTGTATTGGTCGCTTTCCTGTACTTATTATGCTGGATGTACTCGAAATACCAATGTGAGAGCTACCCGCTTCTGAATCGCTCTCAGATTCGCCCATCATATCGTTCACTTCGTCGTCCTCGTTTTCGTAGTCGGAATTATAATCATCATCATAAGTCTTGTGTTATCATCTGGCATGTTTCACTGAAAACAAAATCATAACACCAATTTTGATCCGGGGAAACAAAATTCCAACCAAAAGGTGAAATACTTGGGGGTCCGACTGGACCAGCGACTGACGTTTAACACACATATAAATGATACAGTACGGGCTGTCTGTACACCTCTCTCAGAGACCTATACGCACTTTGCCACGACATAACCCCAATAGTGGATTACGTCCAGGAAATCTCTCAAAAATTCTATTCCTTCAAACTGGGTGATAGTCCGCTAACAAGAAACAACACAAATTAGACAGCATAATGCCCCATTTCGGATTAAAGACACCCTACCATACCAGACATTACCGATATTCTGGCAACCTCTGTAGCCAAACTTCAACAACTATAACTTCCTCTTACCCTATCTATCTTTACTGATATTTCATGCCGTTTGTATCTTTAAATCTTTCCTGTCCCCCTCTCCCTTTATATTTGTTTCTTTTTGTTCTGTTGGTTTATTTTTGGTTTATTTTCCCTTTGTGAATTTTTGTTTTCTAAATTCATTTCACATAAAAATTTTCACCAAACCAAATTTTCGTAAAACCAAAATTTTTAAAATCAAAGTCAGCCACTCGCAGCCCAGCATTGACATACCTCGCGGAAGGCACCTTGTACAAGTTTAGGTGCCTGCATCAGAATCAACATTTAATCAGTGACACTGCGTGAGTTTTTAAATAGGTTTTGTTTTTAGTTTCATTAAATCTGTTTTCAGATATGTTTTAATTTAATAACCTAATTTAATCCAGTTGCGTTGGAAAGTGTTTAGGTTTAACTGTTTTTAATTGTCTTTTAGCCGAACCAGTCCCATTCCGCCCAACCCTGCAATCTTCCATCACGAACAACGCGGTGGTTGCACGGTAGGTCCCGTGGTGGGTTCTGGGGAGGCAGATGTAAATTTTAATTGTTAATAAAGTTGTATTGACTGATCTGGCATACTATCAGTAAGTTTATCGACTGGTGGCCCACTGACTTCTTCAGAATTTTGGCAGGTTGTATTCCAGCCAAAATGGCATAAACTGCAACATTTTAAATCCAATTTCTTGCATGAACAAGATTTCGTTTTGCATCCAGCTTTACAATCACAGGCGATGATTTTTAACAAATCTTCTGGAACGAGTGGTTTATCTGTAGTTTTTGGCATCAGTTCATTTTCCATTTTACACTAGCCGAAATCAATTGCAACCTTAGTTCTTTCACAAAACCATCAACGAATTTGATGAAATGTTCTTAAGCTGTGATAATCAACCGCACCCTCGGTTGGTGGTAGAGAGGACACAGCTTGACATCAATTGCAAAATTTTTTTGCTCAGTTTTCCAAAACATTCATACCTTAGTAAACCTAATGTTTTCTTATTTTTGATGGAACAGCCATAAAGAGCGGCTATTATTCTCTGCCCACAAGATTTTATACTCTCGAAATATGCGTTCTCATTATAGAAATTATGAAAGACGTCCTGGATCAGCTCTGAATACTTGACAAATATGTTCATTAATTTGGATTTCCCCATCCGGCAGAACGCAGAAGTTATGTCGCACCCAGAAAATGCATGGAGAAATATAAACGCAAAATCAATTGGTCTACTATGGAGAGGATGAAATTTCAAAAAAGATAATTTGAAACTGAGCAGTAACTAAGAAAAATTACTATATTTGAACAATGTGTGAATGAGATTTTGGTTCATATTTTTATAACAATGCACTTTGGAGGTTTTATAGGGCGCACGAGTTATATTTACTTGTACAAATAGTTATTAGTACCATGTGCAACGGAAAATCACTGCCCGCAAGTACATGTATAATGCAAATGGCCGAAAATGGATCGAATTTTTATACTAAAGATTTTCTGAATCATATCACCCAAAAGTACATAAAAAATATATATTTTGGCTGGGAGCAAATTGCCGTACGATAAACGGTCAAAAAGTTACAGCGTTTTAAAAATTTCGTATAATTCTCGAAAAATTTCATCTGATTCGAGCAAGATTTGCCCAAGTTATCCCAAAATAAATTTTTGGTAAAAAAAACATACACGTATATGAATTACAGGAGGGTGAACGTAACATCACAAAAATTTAATTAGAAGTTCCTTGACCATTGACAATAAAAAGACCACATTTTTGTTGCTTAATTTACAGTTTAAGGGGTCCAAAACAAATTTGAAATCGAAAATTTTCCCAAAAGAGGGTTAATTTACCCCTTTTTCGAGTTTAAAACAACGTTCCGACACTTGCAGAAGGTAGATATTCTAAAATATCTTATTTTTAAGACAACTAACAACTGTCCAAAGTTTGGAATCTCTACGAAAAATTATATTATTCTCCGCCATTTTCAGTTTACCATATGCTCCACTAAGTGGACATTTTAAGAAAGTAGGTAGCATACGACATCGATAAGTAGAGATTCCAGAATATGAGGATTTCGCTTGATGTTTTGTATGTTACAGTTAGTTTGTGCCAAAATTCCAGATTTTCGGTAAAACATAGGCGCGCAATTTATAAAATTTAAAGCTGTAGATAAATATTATTCATTCTTTAAACATAACTGCATCTTCTGTGACAGTTCTTTAATTTTGTTATTATTTTATTCATTTACCGTCTACATTATTATTGAAATAACTCTACATTGCCGACACGACATTTCAGAAAACTGGTACCAAACTGCCCAACAATATGGCTGTATAACGCACAGCCGGGCCAGGCCTATGCGCTATCCAATGTATGTATAGATTAGTGGTGCAAATAAATATTTCAACACAGGCGCCAATATCCATTGGCTGGATGTCGGTCTCGATAACTAGGGCCGAGTAGGACTATTACTCTTTGCACCTAGATTATCTCTGTAGACCTGGACCGGCCTTCGTGATAGGTGGGCTCGCGTACTTCTACCAGACCCAGCTCACAAATGTGAGATGTGTCGTGGTATTTTCTGCGGACCTCCCCTGGTCCTGGCTGTTGAACCTCGCTGGCTGAGGTCTCTTCTGGCGCTCTTCTTGTCTTGATGTTTTCTTTCTTCGCCAGCTTGTCACCCTCGGGGGTAGTCATCGGTCGAGTTGGGTTTAGGAAGTTTTGGCTGGGACTGACTGCCGGTACGTAGGACATCAATTGATATCCTACCCTGGATCGTCGGAAAGGTAAGGATGAGCTGTGTAGCTCGGGAGTGTGGAGACCTAAGTGCTTCTTTTAGCACTTTCGGTCTCCACGGAGCAGGTAGGACAACGGGTGTCGGACGGTATGTTGTCCGATGCCCGCAAGGAGGTTGGATTAGGGTTGAAAACGTCATGTCTCTGGTAGTAGTGGTCCGTCCTGGCGTATCTGAAACAGATCTGTTAGCGGGAAATAAAGGTTATACTTACCCGTTGTCCAGTAGCTGAACCCTCGGTCGCTTGTGCCTCGGGGAGTCGGCAGGGTCATAATCAGTGGCCTGTCTGATCAGCGGGTTCCCATGCTCCTCGGCTTGGGCGTACAGCTCCTTCGCTCGTTCCTGGATGACTTCAGTGACCGTGGTGTACTCCAGGTCTCTGACGATGTCTGCGGTTCTCACGTACCATGGGGCGTCAACTACCGTCCTGAGGGCGATGTTCTCCACTGCCTGGATTCTCTTCATGTAGGACTTCGCCTGGTAGCCCCACGCTACCGAGGCGTACGTCAGCTGCGGCCTGATGAGGGTCTTGATAAGCGTGAGCTTGTTCCTCAAGTTAAGTCGGCTCCCATTTCCCGTCATTGGGTAGATGAGAGCTCTCGTACGTCGGGCCTTGGCTGTGATGGCGTCCGTGTTTTGTCTCCATGTTAGGCTTCTGTCCATGACCACGCCAAGGTATTTGACGGTGTCATGCCATTGGATGTCCTCGCCGTTCATGGAGACGTGTCCTGTGGGAATTTCTTTCCGCACTCGTCTGAAGAGGATGGCTTGGCTCTTGTCGGCGTTGACTGCGACTTTCCACTTCGTGCACCATTCTTCCAGGAGTGTGGCCGCTTCCTGGAGTTTTCTGGTTGCGTCTCTGGCCTTACAGGATCTGGCAATCAGGGCGGTGTCGTCTGCATACAGGGTTAGGGCTGTATGGTCGGTCCGGGGGAGGTCCGAGGTATAGATGGCGAACAGGTGGGGTGAGAGCACCGATCCCTGTGGAACTCCCGCCTCCACGGTCCTGTAGGTGGAGAGTTGGTCCGAGTTCAACACAGGAGAATAATTTATGGAAAAAGAATATAAATATAATAAAAACAAATCTTATTTAAAAAATATAAAATAAACATGTCAACAAACCATTGAAGTTCTATGGTATAAAGAAATAATAAATAACCCAATGAAGTATGTTCTCAAATAATTTCCCAATTTGTAGGGCGCATGCGAAGAAGTAACGGTGACGATATTTTTTAATCTTATCAAAGAAAAATATAATCTAGATCTGTTTTGTATCGTTATTAAATTTCAATAGTTAAATGTGGAAAATAAAATATTCCTTTTTAAATAATTTATTTTGACCCTTAAAGCACATGTACGGTCGTGAGCAAAAAGAATAGGACAAGTCTTATAACGGTATTTTGCTAAAATCAAAGCTATACTTTTGCGCATTAGACGCGATAAGCGGTGCCATTCGAGCGAATAAGTCATGACGTCACGCTTAATGGCTCTTGCAGCGGTATCGTGCGGCTTCAGGAGTACGCTAGAAAATGACGTCACGCTGCAAGGCGCTTAAAGACATTAGTGTAAGCCGCGAGATCGCAAAAATTTAACTCTAGTTGTGTACATCTAACTTTAGTTTTTGTGACATTGTCAGTTATTAGTTGTCATAATTTATTGCAAGTGTGCAAAAAACTAATATGCCTCATATAAACTATATACACTATGTACTAAAGCATTTAGGTACCAATTGCAAATCTTGTTGTTGAGTTGATATCCTTCGTCGCCCTGATCCAGGATTTCTACTAATCGTACCGTTTATTCTCCACTTTCTTAAAATGTTACACACCAAATTTTTGTTAATGTTATAACGCAGTGCAATTTGTCTCATTAACCATCCATCATTAACTATAGCAATAACTACAGCATTAAAATAAAAAATAAATTAAAAGTGATATCTGTTTTATTTCGGCTACTCATTGCCTATTCAAATAGAGACAGATTTACATTAGAAAAAAAAAGTTGTCCTATTTTTTTATGCTCACGACAATATAGAAGGCATACCTGAATAATGGATGGAAAACAAATCAAATTAACCGCTTAATTGGGAGGTATAACTGCGCTATCTAACGGCTACTTCTAACTCTTTTTTGGAAATAATTATAGTACTGTGTTCGTGATCCTTCCTGGTCTCTATCTCTATCGATCAAGGATTATAAACAAGTTTATAATTCTTGGATTTCGATTACATCACAGATTCACAGTTCACAAACGACCGAACTGAATCATTGGCCAGTAGGGGGCGCATTAGTCGCTGCCGTCTTCTGCCAACATATACATATAAATCTCTTATCTATGCTGCCAACCGCTTCTGACATTTCAAGTTTCAAGCTGGTTCAGATCTTCGACCGTTCAGAGGATTAGAGTTTGAGTGTTTATTATTTAAAGTTGTCTGCCTGCAGTACCTGCACTGTAATGAAAGTTGTGAAGACAGTAAGTGCGCGTCGTTCGTCAGCGTTGTTGTATAATTTTATTTATTGAGTGTTTTATAGTATAAAATAAAGATTGCAGGGTATTTCAAAATAGTGTAAAAAGTTTATCGGCTGTAGAAGAAAGTGCAAGCAACTCGTTCAAAATGGCAATGACCTCGTCTCAAGTAAAGCGTGAACAACAAAATAACATGGCCGGTAGTGGGTCTGGATGGCCGAGAAGAAACAGTCAAAATTCTACAACAGCAGTCGCCAATTCTACTTTCGAAAATACCAATAAATTTGACCCCAAATTTGCTTCGACTCCAGCGATAAACCGGATAATAAATTTGTGAGTTTTTTATTTTTTAATTTTCCCTGGTTATTTTAAATAATTTTTGCTAAACAGGTATCCATTAACAAATTATATATTTGGCACAAAAGAACCTCTCTTTGAAAAAGATCCTAGTGTACCAGCGCGTTTTCAGAGAATGAGAGATGAATTCGAGAGAATAGGAATGAGAAGAAGCGTAGAAGGTGTGTTGTTGGTGCATGAACACGGTTTACCACATGTGTTACTTTTACAATTGGGAACAACATTCTTTAAGCTTCCTGGGGGTGAATTAAATCCAGGTGAAGATGAAGTTGAAGGATTGAAAAGACTATTAACAGAGGTATGTTAGCAGATTTTATTCAGAAGATTTTAAAATTTGTTTTTTAAAAATTAACGAATGGCTGTGATATTTAGTCATCAACTGATAACATTGTATAAATCGCTCAAATTGTTAACATATTTGAATAGGTAAACTTTTATAAAGAAATGTAACTTCATAGTTCTTGTGTATCTAAAAACTTTTGGGAATGTAAAAATCAATTGAATGTCAACATGTTTTATATTTTCGAAATAAGCAATCATTCCTGCTGAAGAAAAAATGCGTTGTTGTAATTTAATATATTATTACTGTTATATCATGGAGAGTTACTGTTATTGCAAAATTATATGTAGGTAATCATATATAATATTAAGGAGGTACCTGTCCAAAGAAACATTTATAAAAAATATAAATTATATTAGTTGTTAATGTTTAAAACTGTTATCTTCTTAGAGTTGAGAAAGCATTGTTTCTTTTTTGTTTAACATTCTTTGTAGATTTTAACGCCATATTCTTTTTAATTACCAAATGTACCTACTTGGTACTGTAAAACAGTCCTTCAAATGCCTTTTTTATCTTTTATTTTCTGTTTTACAGTAGTAAGATTTGCCGATGTATCCTAACAATTATCATTTCTTTTTATGAGAGTTCATATACTGTGCGGTTTGCTCAAAAAATTGTATAAAGTATAAAACTGTAAGGAAGTTTGTAAAGTGTAAAGAAAATAAAATGCCTACATTTTTAACATATTTTTATTTCATTTGGTATTCTAAAATGTGTAATGCATGTGTAATAGAAAGAAATTTAAAAAAGTACGATAATAAAATAGGTAGCCGCAGAAGTACCGTAAATATGCTTATAATAATTTCAGTGTAAACATGCATCTAGTCTTAAAGGTGATAGATCGTTGTAACTTCCAGTTTTAACTTGTATAAGTAATCTAATTCTGTTTTCACATCTGAATTTCTTTGTCTCCATTTTCATACCTTTAGAAAATAGTATTATCTATTGTCGGAATTAACATGTATCTTATTATTGTTTATTTTTTCTCATACATATATTTTTCCGTATTTTAATTAGGATATGACAGGCACATATAAGAAAGGTTATGGTAATCCTAGGAAGTTGGTAATAGGAGTAAAAAAAAACAAATTTTAATTTGACAACTTTTAAATTTCGGAATGTTAACATTTCGCAACATTTGTTGTTTTGGATATTATATAATTTTCTTCTATCAATCCAATCCAAAATGCTAATAGTAATGTACATAATAATAACTAATATTACAATAAATCTAGACCAAGTTTTCACATCTTTTGGATTTTATTTCTCGGGATAATTTTATGATCAATCGACATGGAAAAATGTCAGGAACAACATACTGAAATGTTTAAGACTTGGGTGTTGTCGCAATTTTGTAAATAAATAAAAACTATTAACAAATTGGCCTTGCTCAAATTTAACGTGGTACAACGGCCATAAAATACTTCTAATAATTAAAAAATATATCACGTAGTACAGAAAGAAATTCTCTACAATTTTGATACGGTAAATACACCTCTATGATTAACTTTTTTTAAATCAATTTTTTAAGATTTTTTGCCAAGTTGTTTTCGTTTGGTCAGCTGACCCTTGTCGCTATGCCCTCGGCATGTACTGTAGTTCCCGCGCAGCACGCACTTTCCGCCATGTCGCAAAGGGGCGTGGCGACCAAACGAAAACAATTTGGCAAAAAATCTTAAAATATTAATTTAAAAAAAAATAAGCATCGTAGAGGGGTATTTCCCATATCAACATTGTAGAGAATTTCTTTCTCAACAACGTGATATATATTTTTTTATTATTAGATGTATTTTAAGGCCGTCGTACCTCGTTAAAGTCGACCAAGGCCATTTTGTTGATACTTTTTATTTATTTACAAAATTTCTACAACACCCAAGTTTTAAACATTTCAGCATGTTGTTCCTGACATTTTTCCACGTCGATTGATCATAAAATTATCCCCTGAGAAATAGAATCCAAATGATAGATTAATTTTATTGTACTATAATGCTTTATCCTGTCTTGTGTTTTTTATACAATGATAGTGTAAATTGTGTATCTAATGGGTACTATTAAATTTCAGTTTGATGTAGCAAGGTGAGACAAAAATATAAGTACTAATGTATTGACTGTATTATCTATAATCATTTATTTGTGGCATATTTATATTTTGTTTTTATTTGGCATTTGCCAGTACAGGAATATTTAAATGTTTTACTGAAAGAAACTTGCTAAAAGATCAGACAGAGGTTGATTTTTGATTATTTTTGAAAGCTTTTCATAACAAAAAATTTTATATAAACGAAATGGACCTCCTTCAACTTTTATGATGCGTACTTCTATTTAAAGAGACAACCCTACGCTGGGTGTTAGTCCTGGGGGGGAGGCGCCTTCCCATGGGTTGATTTCTAAATAATAATAATGAAATTTTTCATTATAATTAAAACTTGCCACGTTTCTGTTGAAATGCCAATAAAACAGAGCTAGAACCTGTGAATCCCATATAACAATTACAAGAGATATTCAGTGGGCTGGACAATTGATCTGAGGAGGCTAGGTAAACTACCAGTGGAATGGTCCTGCTTTATTGTGTAGCTTGAATTTTACAAATTATTTAAATTGAACTCAATTATATGCACTTGGAGTGTAAAATGATACCGCTTGGTTTTGCCAAGGGTTAAAATAATCGTAGATTTCTTGTTTTCTGTTTTGTTTTTCCAAAATTGTCACAAAACCTCATTGTATATGATTGTTTACTTGAGATTCCTCGAAGTCTTCCTTTAGTACACGCAAATTAGTTTAAAAAACTGAATAGAAATAATTTTAGTATCCATAGGGTTAGGAGTAGATACCCAAAAAGTTTCCACCCCATTCAGGAACGGAAAGTCCTTTTTTCTTAGGACTTAACGCTTGTTTTTCAATTTCATCTTCTAAACCGTTCGTTGGAAGAGAAGAAAGTATAGAAAATTAAAAATTTGTCGTTAAATTCTGTATAAAATATGTCCAATGGACCTTGCAGCTTATTATAGTAACAGCGTCCAAACTGAGGGGTAGTTTGGAGCGCACAGGTAAAAATTGATCTTACACGAACTTTCGCAGTGAATATCTCAAAATCAGCTACTTTAACGAGAAAAATGCCCAAGAATGGATTTATAGAGTGGATATTTCTCTAGAAGATCCATGTCTAGTAGGTTTTGACGCAAGTGATTTTTATTAATTTTCCCCCTTTTTCCACAAAGATGCGTTTTGTTATTTGAGCTCGTTTTCACACCACTCCTAACGTAGCGCTATCGGGGCATTTTTTTTTTTCAGTGGTTTCCCCTGTAGGCCTATTCCACTAAAATTCTGTCCAATTTTTCTCATTAGAGGGTTCTTTATCGATGAACTGTTCTTCAAATTCGGAATTTAAACATCCTTGCCCAAGGCAATTAGAGTACATTGTTGAGCAGCGCAACCCTCTTTGTAGCTGCAGGATACAGCTGAAGGGTGGAAAGTGGTGCTGGCAACTTGGTGGTGTAAGCGGGTATTGAGATATTGATCATTTTCTTCCAACTCCATTCCCTTGGTTCTAAGCATTCTCGCCAAGATTGAGTTTGATACATATAGCCATAATATTTTGAGCTGTTTATATTTATTATCCTGTCGAGCTTTGCTAATGGCTATTAAATTCACCAAGCCTCTTTCAACACGCACAGCTTCACCTTCTTGAATCTTCACCGTATTTCATAATCATACTATTATTACATGCACGTTTATCCCACAACTGAAGGTTCGAGGTACAAGGCACTCTCAGGCTTAACAAAGAGTCCAAAGAGAGTATTCTGATCTTCGCCTTTTCCTTCTACATATCACAATGCTTCAAACATCTGCTCCGAAGGCCGTCTAGAATGAATGATTTACATAAATTAGTGAGGAAACTATTTTCCCCTTTTTTCCACAACGATGCGTTTTCTAATTATACGTAAAATATATTTATTGTCTACTTCCTTGCTCATGTTTTTGTGATGGATATGGAGTATGGGACCCACACCAAATTTTACTATCAAGACCAATCAAATATTTTTTTCTACAAAATGTTTTTGCTGGTTTTTGTTAGTCATCCCTTAAAGTTTGGTGTGATCACTCGCCTAATCGCAATTTAGGAAAAGTAAGCAACAGAGCTAAAAGGAATCTTAAAGAATTCTTTATTATTTTGTTAAATAGAGGCAAATGTGTTACACCTTTTCTGTATCAGCTGCCAGCTATCCGCAGAGATGAAATAAGGAAAAGTAATATGAATAAAAGTTAAGCATTTCGCGCATCTATGGAAATACATTAAACAGAAAACTCTCATGCCTGGTACTAAAGATACCTTAGGAGTTTGATACCAAAAAGCGATGATTTTTCTGAAACGGTGACTGCCTTAATTTCCATTCTTAATTATCAAATAGCTTGTATATTTTTAGGTACCTTGTATAGCTGTTGAATTGTTCAATGAGCGTCTGAGAAACTCTTTTAACTTTTATGATGTGTATAATAATCTCATTTAAAGACAACCATATGCAGTATGTGGTTGTCTCCTCAACTATGCACCATAAAAGTTGGGGGAGGTTCTCAGACAGTCATTGAAAAATTTAGTAGCTGTTAATCTAGAAGTAGTCAGAAATATTAAAAAACCTACCTCTACTTGATCCTTTTGTCACAGACGGTTCTTTCAATAAAATTTTTAAATAGTTGCAAAACACCCAATAAAAAACAGAATATTAGTTTAAAAATCGAGCAGTTAAAGTTATCTTGAAAGATATATTTTTTTATAGAAACCATTTCCAAACAGATCATTCCACGACTTGGTGGGTATTTAATTTAGGTACTAATTTTGCTTCAGTTTCCTTCTTTTTGTAATACTTTCTAAACTTACTCATTCTAAAAACAAAAAAAAAATAATAGTAAAAGTTCGTATCAAATCGTGTTTACTTTTGTCTAGACATTTACTATAATGGATATTTCATTATTAACGTTTAAAATTTTTCTGGGGGGTTAAATTAACAGTAAATGAAATAAAAGTACTTTACTTATTGAAACAACAATTATAACATTATACATACATTATAACTTAAAAAAAAATCGTTTTAATGGTTATGCCCGATTATGCTTATTTCTTAGAACTTTGAGTGTCATAATACTTAGTATGCAAATGCATTTCAAAAAAATATTGTCTTATGTGATGGAATCGATAAACAAAAATTGATTGAGGGTGCGGTTGCCTTGTGTTCACTTCGTAGAAACGTATTATAAAGTGCAGTATGTTTCCTTACCATTCTGGTCACAAAAATCTAATTGCGGTTTTAACTTACAATTATTCTACAGTAAAGTTGTAATTTTTTGTGATTAATTAGTGGTAAAGAAACAGAAGTGCATTTTATTTATGTCTACAAAAATCATTAATAACTGTTGCAGATATATTTGGTCAACTTCAAAACCTTACAAAAAAATTACTCATTTTCCAGTAGCTCAGTAATTGCTATTTTAGTTTGGTATTTAATCTATACAGTTTTGATAAGGTGTGACTTTATGAAAAAGAAATCTTAGAGAAATTTGGAATTTATTGAACAATTTTCTTACGTATTTTGAAAAAAAGTATTCACGCACTTTTTCTTGAATTTTTTTTTACAAATTCTTTCTGCAAAACTGTTCACTTAGCCCTGGTAGTTATGAAACTTAAGGCAGGTCAGTTTGCCAAAGTGGATATTGTGACTGCTAATGAAGTGGGTCTTCTTAAACGTTTAACAATAAAAGTGTTTGTCTCCTGACATCCAATATTTTTAGACCTGCCACAGCCTTAAAAAGTTGTTTGTGTCCCATGCTTCAGTACTGAAGGTTGACCAAATGTGTACATTCAGTTCTGTTGACTAGTGCCCAGATCTTCGTGGAATGATCAAACTGTTAGTTTCAATATAGAAAGAAAAATTCACTTACTTTTGTTTCTTATATAAAATCGTTTCAAATTGTGAACAGTTTTGTTCAAGACTGTTAAACTGTGTGAACATGTTTATCCTAGACTATTTTACTATTGAATTTTACAAGTTTCAAAATGGAAATGATCATATTCTGCAAAATGTGAGCCTCGATGCAAGCCACAATACAGCAAATAACTTTAATCTTAGATCAGATATAATTGAAGCTATTGTTGAGACAATTGTTTCTATAACGTCTATTTCGGGATTGAAGTTGATCCGCTATAATTACTGAATATTAAACTGAGTTTAGCATTAGAACATAAAATGATGATTATATTGGTATTTAGAGTTAGGTCTCTGAATTGTAACTCCAGCTTTGCTGGATGCAAATTTTAAAGGCGTGGATAGAAATACTCGCAATTTTTTCAGTACTTGTTTCTGTATATGCACTATTTTTTAATACACATATGGGTGAAATGTATATCGAAATTTGTTTTGTCTTGAGGTCAAATATGTTTACTAATAGTTTTCTCATAAGGTTCTGAATAAGTTTATTGGAGGTTCAAATAAAAATATCTATTAATTTGTATGTGAATGTACATCTATGGTAAAAATATTTGACCTTACATAAATATGCTGTAATGTGTGCTCAAAACTTTGTTTTTTGTTGAGTCTTTCCGATGCAATAGCATTGAAGAAGAAAGGATGTTACGGTACTTTTTATGGTGAGTTGTTGCAGACGCTCGGCAGACTGGACGGTGTAAAACAGGACTGGCTTGTTGAAGACATCATTGGCAACTGGTGGAGGCCCAACTTTGAACCCCCACAGTACCCATACATTCCGCCACACATAACAAAACCTAAGGAACATAAAAGGCTCTTTTTAGTTCAGCTACAAGAAAAGGGTATTGTATAATATAGAAAGAAAATTGTATTTATTGTATTATTTTATTTATTTATGTTTAATGATCCAAGAAATATGCCTAGTTTGGTACTTCTATGTAAATTTGGCATGTTTTCTTGAATTTATGAGATGAAATGAAAAATAATTGTTCGCTTTTTTATTCTAAATTGCAGTCTTACCACTTGTAAATATAAATAGTATGAAATAATCTTATTTAATAAATATCTCTGTCTGATGTTACATTTTAGGACTCATTAATGTAATGTTTTTTAAATATTATTCTGGTGTCTTAAAGTATTGTCTTTATCATTCTAATTTCAGTCTATAAGATTTAAAATTTTTGTTTAAAATATTTTATTGTGACAGCCTTGTAAAAAAAAAACACTGCTTTTTAGCACTAAATTATTGTAACTTAAATGTCATTGTAGTGCCAGCACGGAGCCAACCCGATACCACACAATATGTAATACGCTGGTGTGTAGTACACTTGTTATTAGGCAAGCTCAACGTCTAGTTCGTCAAATCCCCACGCACGTGCTGAATAAATCGTTATTATTTTCGGTAGTGAAGTGTTTTAAACGATTTCTGAGAAAAAAGAATTAATGTGGGACCACTTTTTAATTGATAAGGAAGATGAATCAAAAGTAATATGTGAGTTGTACCATTTAAAAGTCCTACAAGTTTTGATGTTCAGGAAGCGCAAAAAATTTGGCTGGGTACCCAGACGGGTAAACTGCTAATTGACTGAATCAGATACCTGATTGGGTTGGTCAGTTATCCATTACATCACTAATTAATGTGCCATTTTTGATTCAATGGAATGTATTTATATACTAGATTATTACAGGAGGTAGGTCCACCAAATTTGGAAATTTGACAGTGAACATTATCAAGTATAAAATTATGCAAATGACTTTTTAGAATTTAAATACATTGAAGAGGCTGAGAGCCAGCCACGGAATCGAGGAAAATGTTTCTTAGGGAGTAAGGCAGTCCCCATGGAAGGGAATCTAGAAAAAATATTTTAATGATAAGTAAAAAATTCTTTATTGTCTAAGATCATGAAAGTTGTTTTTGGCAGACTATACGTCAAAAACTTTATTTTTGAAAGGCGTGCCGTGCCTATGGGGCCATTTAATCAAGAAGTCAAAATCTACAAGGAATCAAAAATTTTGATACTAGAAAAACATATCAGGTTGATGTTTTTCAGTGAGATATTTGTTTTAAAATATGTCTACTTTTCTCAAAGCAAATGATGTTTGCATTAGGAAAAGAAGGAATCTGATTTGAAAACAATGTACAAAACATAAAAGTTAGCTTTATAGAAATTTGTATTTTAGATATCAGAAAATACAAAGAAAATAATGCTTTTCCAAAAAGAAAATACCGGGTGTGGCAGGATGACTGATGGCCAAGAGGTGAGTGCACTTGCCTCTCACCCAAAACTTCCGGGTTCGATACCTGGTCGTGGCAGTGGAAAATACTGTGAGAGGGATTTTTCCACTATATACGGATATTGGGTGTGTGTCTCTAAATGTGTAGCCCCATCCCACACAAGGCTCTTCTAGAGCCTTCCCGGATAAAGGGGGTCGTGATTACCTGTGGTATATTTTATTTATCATGGTATACCCCCTTTTCTTCTTTAGTTTTGAAGATAATTGATTGAAATTTAGTATATACTACATACATAATAAGCGGCACTTTTTGACATACAATTGATTTTTTTTCACTTCCGGTTTCGCCGGAAGTGACACTAATTTTCGATTTTTAAATGGAATGTATATTATTGCATTTTTGAATTTTGCATAATTGTCTGAATCCAACAATGCCAAATAAGAATATAATTTTTAGCTTTCCATTTAAGTGTGCCATGATGGTTCCGACTTATTCTAAATGACCCGTGTAATGCTACAAAAATCGAAATCCCGTTAAAAACACTAAATTACGTGATTTATGAGCAAATAAAATTCATCAAAATTGTTTTTGGGGAAAAGCTTAATTTTTTCAAATGGAACCCTATCCGGTACCGTGGTACCATTTATTAGTACTATTATTAAGGAATTTATTCATATGTTGTATTAAAATGTGCGACAAATATAAACAAAAGAAAATAAAAAAATACAATTTTGTTCTAATTAAATGTTAAGAAGTAACTAAAGTGGCTTGAAAACAATGAAGTATTTAGCTCGTCAAACATTTGTTGGTTTAACAGTGTTTTTAACGTGTTTTTAAAAATTGTTTAAAATTCTTGTTTAAGTATTGTGTTAAAAATGTCGCAAATTTATACAAGAGGTGGAAAAGTGGACATGTTAATTATTTATGGGGAATGTAAAAAAATGCAGTTGGTACTCATATGGTTCCGTTTGAAAAAAATGAATTTTGCCCCAAAAAACAATTTTGGTGAATTTTATTTGCTCATAAATCATGTAATTTAGTGTTTTTAACGAGATTTTGATTTTTGTAGCATTACACGGATCATTTAGAATAAATCGGAACCGTCATGGCACATTTAAATGGAAAACTAAAAATTATATTATAAAAAAAGTTGATGTTTGAAATGTCACTTATTTGGCGTCGTTGGATTCAAAAAATTATGCAGAATTCAAAAATGCAATAATATACAGTGTGTTCTGTTTAAACCTCGAAAGTTAGTGTCACTTCCGGTGAAACCGGAAGTGAAAAAAAAACAATTGTATGTCAAAAAGTGCCGCTTATTATGTATGTAGTATATCCTAAATTTCAACCAATCATCTTCAAAACTAGAGGATAAAAAGGGGGTATACCATGATCCTGTTACACCCGGTGTGTAAAAACGGATTGTGATTGTTCTGAACTCTTCTTAATTCTAATAAAAATTATCCACATCAACGTCCCTTTTAGTTTGAAAATTCTATATCAATATCTTTAAACATGATGGATTTGTAGAGTTTTTTTAGTAGAAAAATACAGGTTATTTAGGTACATTTATAATTATTATAAAGGCCATCAGAAGTCTCATTGTCATAGTTTTAATGGTAATGTGAGCAAACGGGTCAAGACTTACATCCATAATATGTCGAAAATTTAACGTATTAGCAGAAAAATGATTTAATCATATTTTTGGAAAGCAATTGTTTGAAATATGCTGGAAAATGCGTTTTACAGTTTTAAAACAAGAAGTAGTTTAAAAATTCTTTTTGTCCAACCAATAGGTCAGAAAATTGTGCAGTCTAAATTTCTTTATAAAAATGTACTACTGGCAACATTGCATCGATTTAGCTACCAATAAACACTGAGATTGTTCAGTATGTGCCATTTGACACATAATCATTTTTTAGTGTCCTTTTTTAAATATTGGTAATCTAAGTTAATGTACGTGAAATTGGAAAGGTTTCGAGTGCAAGAGCTACATGAGATACTACTTGTTGTACTCTTTACAGAGGAGCACATTGCATGTAGTAGGTACTTTCTAAAACCGCAAATACCGCTCTTAGAGTTTTTTAATGATTATTAATTAAACACTTTCAAAATTTCCGTCTGTATGTCTGTTCGTCCATTCGTATGTACATCTATTTGCCTATCTATAAGTCATTTGCGTCTTTGTAAGCACGATAACTGAAGAGGCAAAGGGTCGATTGTATAGAAATTTGGATAGTAAGACAATGTTATTCAGGGCAGAACTTTTCAATTTTTAAAGAATCGATCAATAAATATAAAAATTGAGTGACATTTTTAGACTAAAATCTAGATGATGTTTGATAAGAGTCAACAAAAATATTACGTGAACGTAGTTGTGAACAAAATTTCACCAACCGAGCCGGCATCTTCGAGAGACCATTAAAATGACAAATATAGCAATTATATCTTAAAGAATTAACGTAAGGATGCTTCCAAAAGGCAGCCATTCTTGACCTACTAAAAGGATTTCCTCTATGTAAACTACCATGCTTACAATAAAAATTAGTTGACAAACACTGCACTTTTTCACTCCGCCCCATTTAACGCATAAGCACAGAAATAAACCTACTGCATCGCTTAACACAATCTGGCAAAGTCTCATTTTTATACTTATCAGAACGTGAGTTGTAGCTTTGGTTTAGAGTGCATTATCGTATTTTGTGAGGTTAAGGCGATATATTTGTGATTTTTAACAAAGTATAAAAAAAAGTTTCGAGAACACAAAAATGGTAGATTTGCCAAAAATATCAACTTTTATTAAAGTACACACATTCATTGACATAAACCGCGCGTTGACAGCATTTTAAACATTCCCCAGTAATTGCCACATTGCCAAGTTGCGAACTCCTGGTCATCAACTTATCTGAGGCAAGCCGAGAGCAACCAAAAGTCACCAATTTTCAACATATTTTACAGAGAAACGAATACCACTTGCGGTAATTTTTTTGGCACTAATAGCTCTCAGATTTTGAAGAAAATTACCATTGTAATTAAATAAAACGTAAGTGAGTGAATATGGGATTCGTAAGACAAGTTTAGTATGACAAGAGCTACTCAAAATTTTTCCCACGTATGCAGAACATTCACAAAAATATATGATCCTAAGAATTTTCTTTTATTGGGAACGTCCTTAATTTGAAAAATATTTGCTAAAAGTATAGAATGATCAACAACAAATTGTCAGACAATGTTTACGTCTAGCTTTCTGTCGTTCTCACCGGAAATGGTGTGGTGCTAGATACTTTTAGACCAAAAGGCTGCTTGACCACATAACTTGTTAGAATTTCTCATTAAGACGATTGTTGAAGGCCACGACATGAGGTCACTTTCGCTGTTGAGGAAGGAATTTTAAACACCGTTGAACAAAATCCAAGTCGTTGGACAAAAAGTACTTACTGCACTGATAGTCAGAGTTTCAAACTGGGTGGGTCCTAGAATTTCATACATTGCAAATCTGATATAATGTTTGGTATTGCAATGGGACATATGTGATTGGAAAAAAGAGAATAGATGAAAATCACTATCATTTTAGGCAAATAGGCTAGTACGTAAGTTGAGCTGAAAAAAGCATGGGTTCATAAGCACTCCTTTCCACTTTAACTTTTGGGAGTGAAAATTTGTCGATATAATTTTAATACACAAATGGTATATTTTCTGCAAATTTTACGAAACTGGTATATAATAATAATTTACAGTAGCTGTTATTCGTTGCTATATTTACAGTTATAACATGAATTTATTAAAACCTATTAAGTTGTTCTTTAAAGATTTATAACGTGCAAATATTATCGATATATATGCAATTTGCTCTAGTATAAAATTATCATATAATCGTAATATCATATACATACGACATATAGTCGAAAGATCCTTGATAATCGATGTGTTATTTATTTAAATTCAAATATGATAGATGAAGAAAATTATACTAGATCATATTTTTGTAAATACAGATGATGTAGCGCGATGTTGCCAGAATAATAATATAATAATACCCTTTATTCAGTAATACTATAAAACAGTGTAGAACAAGTCAAGAACATTATTAGTAAGTAGGAATAAAATTAATTTAAAAAAAAATAACATTACAATTACGTACATAGAAGTATAAAATATAGTACATTCATATTATCTAAAAAATAGTAAATTTACATAAAAATAAACATTACTCTGCTTCACAATGACAAATCAAAATGATGGATTAAAAATTCTGAAACACTGTCAAATGGATTTTGAGTCAAATATGTTTTGAACATTGTTTTTAAAAACCTTTAATATCAGATTCTGGTATTCCAGTGGTATTTTGTTGTAGACTGTTATCAATTTTTAACCTAAATAACTAGGAATAGTAAGACTGGTAAGATTGCAAGATTATTTCCTTTAGTCCAATATATCACATTAAAATTGTAGCTATCTTACCTTTAGCTCTAGTTTTCAGATAGAATACGATTCAAGAAAATTTTTCGAGTATAAATAAGTGTACAGTTATTTTTCAATATTTATCTCTGCATATCAATAAAATCAACAGGGGCAGTACTTTTTTTTGAAATTTTGTACATTATATTTAGTTCTTGGAAAAGAATGTAAATATTTTTAATTTTTTCTGCTTTTGTTTTTCGTCCAGAATCATAATTTTTATTTCATTTGTGCGATAGTTGCATGTTCTGACTGTGAAGGTGTATGAACATGTTTGAATGCCTCCTTACATTTCTTTGTCAAGTAAATAGAAGATTTGTTACTCTTATTCTAGTTTAAATGTGCACCCTCTTTTTCATATTACTTAGATTTTAGGCATTTTCATCCTCTACCTTTGTTTTTTTTTTTACCTCGTAAACCCCTTTGTTATTTTAAATTTATTACTCTGTTTTCCAAAGTAAGTGTTATACAAAATTTTTGGTGATAAATGTTGATTAAAACAGTTATGTACATTCAATATGCTAACTAAAAAATTGTTGAGGTGGTGAAATCTTGATTTTAATCAGACGGCTTTTTGCTATTTCTGATATTTTTATACATAGATCCAGATAGATTGAAGGCACCGCTTCATAAAGATTTGTTTTGTACTGCTTACGTTTTAACCCTACTGATTTTTTGTGGTTTTTAAGCTATGAATGTAGTAATGGCAAAAGTTAAGTTGTTCTGAATATTTTGCTACAATTATAGTTAATTTACGCAATTATTATCATTAATTCTATTGCATGTAATAAAAAGGTATTTTCAAACCAGTTTTTATTTTGTAACAAAGTTAACTGAAAAGTGTAATAGGCTATGATAGAAAAGAAATAAAATTTTAAATTAATTTTGACCATTTTAATACAATTTTTTTGTGACGTCGCTTTCAGTCTTTCTGGGTCTCGTATTATGGCGAGAATTTTACAACATTCCAACTCATTTTGACCATAGTTCAGTCAATTGATGGCATACAAAATTCAGTAATACACAGTAATTTTATCATTTTATATAAAAAAATGTTTGTAACATGATTTTAAATAGTCTATTACTAATGTGGATACATATTGTCAATTGACAATGTTTTGAAGTTGTATTGGGAGTGCAACTAACTTGTAGAAAAGAATGTCGGTGCCAATTTGAGTACAAATACATTGTGAATAATTTCTTTATAATGAACGTCCATTTGAGATAGATATGCACCTATACTTTATGAAAGATAATATCCATCTAGCACAATAGGTATTGAATGTACAGAACTTGTTTTCTATAAACAAATTTAATTTCTTGTTGATTATTGTTGTCCAGTGTGGTTTAGAACAGAAACCACAGAAGTTTTTTTTTCAAACGAATTTAAGGAATAACTATAGATAAATAATAGACCAATCAATGAGATATTTAGTCAAATATTGTTTTTGATCGCAATACTAAAAGTGAGAAAAATATGTTTGTCTATTATTTAGACTTAGTGAAACTATGTTGTATATTTTTTAAACGGTAGTATCCATTACTGTTACTATATCACTATTCACATTCAACAGTTGTTTACAATTTGTGAATAATTTATCTGAAATGGTTTTGTAAAATTCAAATTTTTTTTATGATAAATAATAGATTGCTGTTTCCAATAAATTTTGCATTTTCAAAATTAGCAGTTTCGGTAGGTAAACAAAATCATTGCCAAACAAAATAAACTTGGCTCAGTGTAATTCTTGATGTATGATAGGATTTTAGTTTTTAATTTTGGATGCTGAAATGTATTTTAGCTTAATACTTGTTCATTGGGATTTAACATATCAAAATTGTGTTACGAAAGTTTTCTCAAGCCTTTTACCTTGAGCAACATGGATTTTTGTTGCTTGTTTCCACTAAATTTTCTGGAATCCATTTTATTTTTAATCTTTAGTTTTTACTTTACAATTATATCCACAGTATTATAGTGAATCATTTGTGAAAGCACTCCAATATGAAGTAGTAATCAATGTCAATATTGGTCACTAAAACTGTCAAGCCGTTTGGGTCTGCCAGCGTTGCTCCTGTTATCGTAATAGTAAAGAATGTATTTCTTTAACATTAAAAGATAAACAACTATTAAAGAGATTTTGTATTTGAGTTTAAATACATCATTATTTTTTTTGGAGGAATATTAACTTATTGTTTGTTTATATACAAAAGAGTGAGTAGTTACTTTAACTGTTTTCAAGTCGGAACAACTAGTGGATCTTAGTACTGTTCAGCTAAAATATGTTTCTAGTTATTTTAAATTGATATTATTATTATTAGCCGTTACTCGAGTCCGAGTATAAAAATGTTATAGTCGATAAATTGTGTACAATAAAAAACAAGTAACAGGTGTAGTTTATTGTAATTCCCATTCATCTACGGTGCACACGACTATGGCTATAGAGGCCAATTCGGGAAAGCACATGTCGACCGCAGTCAGGACAAACATAAACCTGGTTAAGTCTTGGATTCGGCCTTCTTGCAGCAACATTTCCCTGATAGCTGGCCACAACCCCTCGCCATTCGGTTCTGTCCGCTGCAAGTTGTTCCCATTGCTCGTCTGCAATACCGCAGGATTTTAGATTTTCATGGAGAGCGTCTTTGAACCTCTTTCGTTGACCGCCACGCCTTCTTCTACCGCTTAGCAATTCACCATAAAGTGTACATTTAGCAAGGCGGTTATCATGCATACGATGAACGTGACCTGCCCATCTTAAACGTGCTCTTGAAATAAGCACCTCAATTGGAAGGCTGTTTGCTCTCCTGAGTACTTCCACGTTTGATATGTGATGGAACCAATGGATTTTCATCATACTTCTGAGGTGTCTTTGCTGAAAACGTTCTAATTCCTTCACATGACGACGGTAAGTGACCCAGCTTTCACATCCATATAGCAGTGTTGGAATGACAACTGCTCTGTAGACAGCCATTTTCGTTGACAAAGCAAGGTCGTGGTTGTCAAATACTCTCTCTCTAAGTCCCCAGAGTGCTCTAGATGCAGCGTTAATTCTATTGCGAATCTCGCTGTCCATGTTTGCTTTGTCATTAACAACGTTGCCTAAGTAATTGAACTGATCCACCACTTCAAGAGAATTTCCGTTAAGTGTAATGTCTATTTGGTTCACTTGATGAGGAGTTGACATAATCTTAGTCTTTCCAATGTTGATTTTAAGTCCCAAGGAATCATAGCTCTGGGCATACACATCTAAAACTTCCTGAAGCTCTTCCGGCGTAGAGGCTAAAAGTGCACAGTCATCCGCATACTGGAGATCACAAATGAATCGTGTGCGTGTCTTCGTGAAAGCTCTAAAGCGCCCTATGTTAAAGAGATCGCCATCAAAACGGTATCTGAGACCTATTCCTCTGACTGTCAGTTTGTTGTCAACAATAATTGTTAGAGCAGTGGTAAACAAATTAAAGAGTAGGGGTGCCAGGACACATCCCTGCCTAACTCCAGTGAGGGTTTGGAAAGGTTCGGTTGCCTCATTATTATACATAACCTGGGCGTTGTTGTTTGTATGTAGACTGCGACATACTTCCACAAATTTTCTAGGGATACCTAAGCGGAACATAATTTTCCAGAGCACTTCCCTGTCCACCGAGTCAAACGCCTTGGTTAAATCAATGAAGGCCATGTGAATTTCTCCTTGATGTTCGAGTGCTTTTTCTTGAAGCTGTTTAAGTGTGAAGATTAAATCCGATGTGCCTCGGTTTGGTCTAAAGCCACTCTGTGTTTCAGGAAGTAACTTTTCCATAACAGGTGTTAGCCTATTTGCCATCGCTTTAGTGAGTATCTTCCCTCCAACAGCCAGGAGAGCTATACCCCTGTAATTTCCACAATCCGCAGCGCTCCCTTTGTTTTTGAAGAGGTTGATTAAAAGTGTATCACGAAACTCCTGCGGAGCTTGACCACTTTCCCACACGACATCAAATAGTTTTTTGAGGTAGGGTATGAGCTCTGACGACACAGCTTTAAAGATCTCAGCTGGGAGTGAGTCGGCGCCGGGAGATTTGTTATTTTTTAGCTGCCCAATGGCGGTTAAGATCTCTTCCGTTGTTAGTGGCTTATCTAAGTCTTCGAAGGTGTCGTATTGAGGGATAAGATTTATAATATCGTGATCGGCTTGACTTTGCTGGTTAAGAATGTTAGAGTAGTGTTCTTTCCATCGGGCTCTTATTTCCTGGTCTTCTTTGAGGAGATTTCCATTTAAATCTTTAATAGGGCACATATTTTTCCGACTGGGGCCGTACACTGCTTTTACT
Source organism: Leptura quadrifasciata (assembly GCA_963675555.1). Lineage (NCBI taxonomy): Eukaryota > Metazoa > Arthropoda > Insecta > Coleoptera > Cerambycidae > Leptura > Leptura quadrifasciata. The sequence goes on along the minus strand of OY776673.1, from coordinate 191,325,848 downwards.
CCTTGAAAGAAATTCCTGTAGTCGTGTGAATCGGCGTACCTTTGAATTTCTCTGGCCTTGCTTGCCCACCACTCGTTCTTTATTCTTCTGATTTCGCGTTGCGTTTCATACTTAGATTGGGTAAAAGCTTCTGCTTTTGATGAGTCGTTGGGGTGGTTGATAGCGTTTTGGAAGGCAATATGTTTGCGGTCAAGAAGTTCTTGTATAAAAGCTTCATTATCATTGAACCAGTCCTCCTGTTTTTTACTTGCTACAGTGCCAAGAATTTCCTCACTCGCACTTTTTAAACTGTCTTTAATTTGTGTCCAGGTAGTAGCGACATCTACAGAATTGGTTTCTTCTAGTGCACTCAAATTCTCTTGAACTTTTTGCTTTAGCTGTTCGACGATTTGTTGGTCACGCAATTTACTAATACAGAGACGGGGTCTACGTTTTACTTGAGTTCTTCGGTGTTTGGGTCTCATAACAATTTTCATTTTAGAGACAACAGGACGATGATCGGTCCAACATTCGCTATCAATGCGCGCCTTTGTAATTTGGACGTCCTTGAGATGCTTCCTACGTACGATAACATAGTCCAGTAGATGCCAGTGACCTGATCTGGGGTGACGCCAGGTGCCTTTAAATTTATCCTTTTGTCGGAAAATGGTGTTTGTTATAACTAGATCATGTTCGGCGCATTTAGTTAGGAGTAGTTGACCGTTAGCGTTCATGTTGCCCAAACCGTTCTTGCCTATGATGCCTGGCCAGGTGTCTGCATCTCTCCCTACTCTAGCGTTAAAATCGCCAAGAATAACGAGTCGTTCCGTTTTAGGTATTCTACAGAGGGTTTCTTCCAGCTGTTGATAGAAGCTTTCCTTGGTTTCGTGACTTGCATCCAGAGTGGGAGCGTAGGCGCTTATTAGATTTACCGCGTTGCCATCTGATAGCTCATAGCGTAGCAGCATTAGACGCTCGGATAGGCCTTGTGGTACTTGTGTTAAGTTGGATACAAGTTGATTCCGAACGGCAAATCCTACTCCATGTTGTCTTCTTGAATTGGTGGGAAGACCTTTCCAATAGAAGGTGTAGTACTTTTCTGTGAGAGAGCCTTCCTCCAAAAATCGAATTTCGCTGAGAGCTGCAACGTCAACATTGAGTCGGTGAAGTTCTCTATCTATTAGAGCAGTTCTTCTTTCAGGCCGATCGGTGCGAGTGCTGTCGTTCAAAGTACGAACATTCCAAGCGCCGTAGATGAAAGAATTCGTTTTGTTGGATTTAACTTGTCGGTGTTTTTTCGACATTCGATGAGGTGTCCCTGTGGGCACCCTCCCCCGGAGATCCGATCGGGAGGGTATTTTACCTCCGGATGATTTTGTCCCACTTGAACGCTCCATCATTTTTTTAAAGCCTTAATCGACTGAAAACGAAGCTGCATTTGAAGTTTTAGCTGGAGCAGGTATGCAACTGACCAGCTCGGTTGCGGAAGGCGAGTGGTGTGGTCCCATGGCACAGAAGGAGACTGCGACGATGGGGTAACCAAACGATTGATATAAGTAGACTTTGGCTAGAAACTCCCGTTTTTTTATAAAACTAGAATTTGTGTGTACATTAATTGTTTTTTAATCAAATCATAGTTGTGATCTTAATAATCTTCAGCTAAAATATATATTTCTAGTTAACTTAAATGGAATCTAGTAAAATGTCGGTCGGGTTATCTAATAACTGAAATTGAAATTTCTAGTTGAATTTTCTGTGATTCGAAGAAGAAAAAAGAATAGAAGAATATCTTGTAAAAATACATATCTTTTAGTAAAAATAAATGTAAAAGCAAACTGATATTGTCAAACTCAAAAAGGACAAAAAAATTACAATTTTCGATGAAATGTTGAAACGGTTCCGAAGGGATTTTTTCCTCATAACTGATACACGTATACTTCAAAAAAGTTAAAAAACTTGGAGAGGTAACCATCCTATTTTAAATTTAAAACATGAAAAACTTTAAAAAGTAAATCAAAAGCCTTCATTAGGCTAAAAGCAAAATTAATCCGTTGAATAAGAGGAGCAAAGAATTGCTTTAACCTATTATTGCCATCAGCTGCTTCATCTTCTAATGATTTTAAAGGAATTGCAGTTTTTCAACTGCCGATTTGGCAATAATTAAATTCAAATTCCAAGAGCTTGTACATTTTCTAAAAAGAATATAAGTATAAGACAATTTTAGGTTAAAGAAAAATTAGAAATAATACCATAAAAATTATGAAAGCAAAATGCTCGGGAAAATTTTTTGCTTGAAAATTTTTCTTCTACAGAGAGAAGTCACAATATTTGTATTAAGTTTAGGGCGAATTAGACCATTATTTTAATTAGCAATATCCAAAAGTGCCTTAACTGATTGCAAATGACTTTTACTATTATATACATGCAATGACTATATACAGTTATGGGAAACATACCGTCTTGTATGTTATCCATGAAAGTCTCATCCATTTTTAACAACTTTGACACGTAATCCTCAAAACTTTCAATACTAACCGTAGAAATGTTTAGATTTCCAACAATTGAACAATTTTCTCAAGAGTATTTCATCCAAAATGTAAAGAAAATTATAACTCATAAATTAACTTACTAATTGTTTGATTTCCGTGGGCTGTAAGTAGTTGTTCTAAATGGCACAAACACTTATTATCAATGGAACCACTGTTTGCTAGAGATTACTTGTCATCCGTATATTTAGCACTTTTCTTATAAAAAATAATTAACAAATGCCCCAATATGCTTACTCCTATACAAAACAACACGGCATCAGCACAGTGAATGCATAGAGACAATGAAGTCCGATGATGTTAACGTGATTAGATCAGAGCATAGATGCGATATTAACGGTAATTCCTCCAGGCCGAATACAATTCCATCGAATCAACTAGAAATTTAGTCGCAAGTGAAGTGTAATTACATGATCAGTTTGATTTTACTAAATATCCAGTAGTTTAATATTTTAACTAGAAAAATATAGTTAGGTCTAGCTCTGCTTTCGGCCAACTCCCTTGACTTCAATTACAATTCAGTTGTATTAACCAAAAAACTAGGTAAAATTGTTACAATTAGAAATATCCAGATTTTAGATTATCAAAGCGAAGAAAACAATTAAACACGAAATTTGTTATTTTTTCTTTAAAAGTTATGTATGGAACAAAATTGAGGGCAGCTGTTTAAAAAATATACTTTCATCAAATACAGTTTTAAAAACTATGTACTTTGCCTGTAGAAAAGTATATGGAACTGTAAATATTAGAATTAAAATTAATTTTATGTTCTGAAAGTGATAAAAATCATTGTTTCATAGAAAAAGAACCTCTTTAATTGTTGAATGTAATATATATACTTTTTAAAATGTTTACATAAATGTATATCACCGATTTCTGAGATTCTTTTACCGTTTTCAAACATCAATTTGATTTAAATTGCTAGTGCTTCTACTTATTTGAACCAAATTGATATCTAAAAAGTGTACAATAGTCTAACTATAAAACTTGTTTTATATGTTTAGTATTGAATATATATTTAAATTCATTCGGTTAGTCTTGGATGATTTCTAAAATTCAATGTTTTTGCAGCCTTGTTTGCCGTTCCTAAAAACTACAAGCTCGTAGCAGCTCCTTTATTTGAACTATATGACAATTCCCAAGGATATGGACCCATAATATCATCACTTCCGCAGGCATTGTGCAGGTAAGTTAGTACATTTGATAATGTTTCAGTTCACTACTGATGCTTTTCGTTTGCTTTGCTAATAATGAAGTATATGTATGTATATGTGCATATATAGGATTAATAGTCCATTCAGGTTCATTTACGTGTTGTAGAGTTTATCTCGGTCATTGTCTAGTAGTATCTTAGGTATTTTAAAAAGTCTATCTATATTCATTATTTGAACTCTCCTGATGCTTAGCATATATGCTATTACAAATCAGTATCAGTTGGTCATTAGTGTTACACAGTTTCGTTGCAATATCAATAGTATGATTTTGAATAAGCATTTCTCTAGTATTTTTATTTATTCCAAAATGGGATGGTAAAATATTGTTTTTTAGTGAATTGATAACACTTGCCGAGTATTCTGAAACTACTTGTTCTCTGGGCAGCTCCAGCATAGTTTAAGGGTGCATTACCAAGGTCAAATAGTGCGTAAAATATCCTCATTCTTATTTTATACTCTTCTTAAAAACGAGCCAGTAGAATTCAGAATTGATTTCATTATGTAAACTAGCAAACTTAAGACAAGGACCTATTATATTTCATATTGTAATCCTAGGTAAAATTAAGTTTCCAAAATTTTCTTCTCCTTGATTATTCAACGCGAGCGTTCTACTCATTTGTCCCAAGTTCACCATAAACTGTTTTATATTCTACAAAGGGACTTAAATATTCAAATAAAATATAATATGATGTAGCATTAAATAAAATAACATAAAAAAAGTGAAAAGTCTGCATAATATTTGTTCCTATTAAAGTTTAATGTCGAATACGAATTTGTTAAATTTCGTGTAAAAATAATTGGGTGTGTTGCTACTAGAGGCAGCATCATAGCGATGACCATTGGTAGACGTGTGTCAAAGCAGGGTTGGGCTCATAATTTTTCATTTAACCTGAGAGCTGTGAGTGACGTAGGTAAAAAAATATGTTCTGTTCCTGATAGCTAAATTGGGTGATATACTAATATTTCGTCTTTTATGCCAACTAAATATGCGAAACCCACAATACTTCAAGATGTTTTGTGTGTCACCGAGGTTTTTGTTTGTAACTGGTACATAAAATATAAAATCATGTCGCGATTACAGTTCGTACGGTTCTGTACGCCGCCTAGACTAGTGTGGCTTCTGTGTTATCAACAGGACGATGTAGTTCGATTACTTACAAATTTACTCGCGATTGACTGGTGCGTGCAAACCTACTCTTAAATAAACTTAAGTTTCCTCTTCCTAGTTTGATTAAAAATACAATCATTGCTTGCCTTATGTTTTTTTTTTAAGAGTTTCTAGGCATTGATGACACCATGGCGGTTAAATCATCAATGTTTTCTTGGTGAAACTAATTAGAACTTACAAATGATTTTCAGGGAGAGAACCATATCCGAATCTATCGAATATTTTCATTAAACAGTGGATTTTTAGATTCTATCATTTAACTCTGTTACTTCGAGGGAAGATGTATTAGAATTCAAATTTTGAATTAGAATAAACTTTAGGAGCAGATAGATCAGTTTTAGAAAAACAATTTTTGTTGAGATGTTGTTTTAAGTACGCTTGTATTCTAGTTTGTCAAGGAATAACGCGCAAATCAGTTTTAATGGTACATATAAAACAGTACGCACGAGTAGCAACAGTTCTTTGAATTGTAAGTACGATATATTCGATATCTGTGAGAGTGATTGGGAACTTGATGGCATAGTAAAATCAAAGTCAGTTTCATCGCTATCATCACTTGCACTATGTCGCACTCTGTTTTTCCCTTTGATAACCTTTAAAACGACAATAGTTCCAATGTACATCTCCAATAGGATATTTTTCCCATACATGAAGAAAAATATTGTATCTTTTAATGTTAGTATGGTTTTTTCACGGCCCGGTATTGTTTTTAGATTTCTATTGGGAGCCAGCAGAAAACGCTAGAATTTGCAGCACGCAGTTCATTGGTGGGCAAAAATCTAACAATCCGGAGCACCCAGCATGTGTTTGAATAGGAAATAATTCCTCTATACGTTTTCCCTTGCTGTACTCTTCCTCTGATTTTGATATCTTTGGCGCTTGCCATGTACAACCCTCATTCATTCGTGACTTCTCCGATTCCCAATTAATATATTGAATTACAGTCGCTATATGCTTCCAAAGTTCCTCGGAGCCGGCTACACATGCACAATATGCATGGGTTATTTCTCTCACAGTAATTAGGTAGTTAAAAAAATAATCAAATTAGTAAAATCAAAAATTGCTCATAGAAATTAACCAAAGAATTGAAAAGGTTGTAACTGACAATTTGTCTTCAATTATCGGCTTTACCGATGGCTATGAGACTTCGTGCTATCACGAAAGTTTGATGAACAGATAGATCACTTGAAATCCACATTGTATAACGACAATCTCTGCTATTTTAAGATTAATTTGCGGACATTTTGATAAAACTGATCCTACTTAAAGGAGCTCTCTTGCCAGCCGTTTAAGTAGGATCAGTCTTTCGGCTGGTGTTTGTTACAATCGAAGCATTAGCGTTTTGATGGTAATATGCAATTATTACACTTAACGCGCCAGACTTGTAACTTGTAATTTAGCGCTCGGCGGGGCACATAGCCCGGAGAGTAGCTGTTGGTTGCAGTCTGGTTACGTTCCTTATAGTAAAATAAGGATTTTATAGAGAAGTTTGCGACTAAAAATATTATGTTTAATATTCCGCCCTCTAAAAGCACATTTGAACAATTTAAAAGTTATGATATAATATATAATTTTCTCGCTAAAATTTCTCTTAGTAGATAGAATTTATGTATAAGACCTCTAAGTTTCTTAGTTAAGTAAATTACTTGCTCATCCAATTTCAGGTGTTTATCTATTATGATACCTAAGTATTTTATATGAGTGGTTTCTTTAATGGCATCTTTTAAATTTTCAATTTTGATGGCGTTGAAATTTGGGCGGTTTGCTGCTGTGATAGAGAAGGCTATATATTTAGTTTTTGTAAGATTTAGTGACAATTTAAGTATATCTAAACAATTTTTAACTATCTTGACCTCTTTTTGCACTATCTCTTGGGTTTCTTGCCATGTTGGTCCGTGAAATACAATCATCTGCGTATGATATGATTTTCCCTTGAATGTTAAGATTTGTTACCGCATTTATATATAAGTTAAAAAGAATTGGACCGAGAACTGTACCTTGCGGTACTCTAATATTTATATTTTTAGGATTGCTTAGTGTGTTTCTAATTCTAACATATTGTACTCTATCTGATAAATATGATTTGAAAACATCTAATGCGGTGCCTCTTATTCCATAGTTGCTTAGTATATTAAGTAATATATCATGTGTGACCGTGTCAAATGCAATATACAAATTGATTGTGCAAAAACTATTCAACCATATAGCTCCCGATTTCGCATGCCTTTTCTATGCTACAAGAGCTTTCTTTTCCTGTGTAAGAAGTATATCAATTTTTTTTTCTTTTTTCAATTGTTTATAACAATTGAACAGCCATTTTAGCATATTTTTTTGCAATAACTCATAAACAAATTAACCGATTTTGATGAAATAGGTCTCATTTTGTAGATTTATTCAAGGCGCACAACTTTTAAGAAACATTTTTCCCCTGAAATCAATAGTTTTTTCTAAAACTTGAAAAAACCATTTTCTCACACCTTAATTGAAGCCTAAGAAACCCTACATTCCTCCATCATTCTGGACATCCTGGATTCGGCTTATACCTAGAAAATTTTTTTGTTAAGATCATCTCATTTTCATACTAATTCGACTGGAGTAAAAATGGATTTTAACTATTCTATCTAAAATTTGTTTATTATTTCTTGCAGATTCCAATTTATTTACATGTGATGTTAGATCTCCGAGAAGTGGTGTAAAATTTCATAAGGAATGTGAGTATGCAATTTTTTTAATGTTTAAATTAATAACTGACGATTTTCATTTTTTTGTTGATTTCAGTTGTTAATTTACTATTTTATTTTGTGAAATTAACTTTCTATTACTGAATATAATTATTTATGTATTTCTCTATTTCAGATGAAGAACTAGGTGTTAATTGGCAACATCCATTTTTAATGTTAAAATAAAAACCTAATATAGTGTACCTTCTAAGATAAACATTTTGTTTTAATGTTGAAAGACTAAAAATATATTCTTACAAAAACTAAAATTTTGATTTAGTAGGTGAACAACGGGGGCTTTATAAATATTTTTTTAATCTCTCTTGATTGACCAACGACATAGAAATAAATCTTTTTTAAAAAGTACTTTAAGCCCTTCTTGCTCACTCGCTTCATTGATTTAATTTGTTTACGTAAATGTGAACGTTAAAAGTTTTGTACCTTGGATTATTGTAAGATTTAAACAAGTATAGTGTTGTCAAATGCAATAAAGATGGAATTATGTAATTTTATTTATGATTATAATTAAATGATTTTGAATTGTCACTTTCCGTATTTAATGTATCTCCTCGTATAGTTCACGTCAATTTATTGACTAATAATATATCTAACTAGAGTATGTAACACCCACCACTATCTCGGTTCTGCAACTTGCACTTTAAACTAGTACAAGCGGTTTTTTTGCCTTGAGCGCCAGTTTCTGTTTAAAGTGTAGAAACACCACTTTCTCTATTAACAGTATAATAGAGGCCCCAGATAGAATCAGTGAAGATGGTTTATTACCAGGGGTCGAAACGTAGGCCGTCTTTCTCGAGGAATGGACAGCTATAATGATTTTATTATTTGTAACACTTCAGGTTTATGCAAATGTGAGTAGAGACTCCACATAAGGCACACAAGACAGTTTAATAATATATATTATTGAAAATGTTTACAGTTCAAAGCAAAAATCAAATTTACGGTATGGTGTGTATAGGGGTTATTCCAACGAAATTGTAAAAAAATTACGTTTATAAAATTTAAAAAATAAAATTAGAAAATTGATTAAATTATTACATCATCTTCTCTAGGGACAAGACATGTTTGATTCTCAACTAAAATTGAGATCGTTTTTAGGTTTAAGGGCTCTTCCATATAGGGCGAGATCCGAATGCTTGCGATCTTGTGTTATAGTTATTACATTTATTTTGTACTCAGTATATCCCCTCCACATAGAGCACGATCTCCGTTCGCGTTCCACCGGGATCGTCATGATCAGTTTTGAATCTTTTGGAGGGAATATACTAAGTACAAATGTAATAACTATAACACGAGATCGCAAGCGTTCGGATCGCGCCTTGTATGGGAGGTGAAGGCTATACACTCAATATTTATCGCGATATTTGGATCGTGATATTTATTGATTGCGTAGAGTGGAAAAATGATGGATCGTGATATGGATCTCAGGATTTTTAGAAATCTTGAAATCTGCTGTCACTCGTCGCTTTAAAGAAAATGCTAGTAAAACAGCTACACACGCTTTGATTTCATTTTCTCTCTCCATTTTTACGAATTGGAACTGGCTAGCGCAAAAATTATAAAACTACTGACATGATAAATTCTGTGCGTCTAGTGTCACTCCTGATTCCTCGTGATCCCTCAGTACATATCGTGATCTCGTAATCGAAATATCGCGATAATTATTGAACGTGTAGCCTTCGCCGAAGAGCCCTTAAGGTTTTTATTTAAAAAAATTAAAAACGCGTGTCCATGGAGATGATCAATTGTCCATGGAGCTATAATTAGTCTAAATTTTGTAAAACGTTGCCAACAAACGAAAGGTCTGCTTACAAAAGTAAGAATGCTTTATTATTTAATAAAAAACAACTTGTATATGTAAGAAATCATAGATATTTTCAAATCAAGCAGATGATTATCAAACAATACGAAAAGGTTTTTGACATTCTACTTAAGAACTTAACATAGATCACTGAGCAAAATAAAAACATTAAAAACAAAAATAATTTCTTCATTTAATAATTTTTGTCATCTCCATGGACAGCTGACAACATCATGGACTGTTCATGTCCATGTTGATGATGTCCATGGAGATGATGAAACATAGTATTTTTAGCATTTTTTAAATAATAAATAATTTTTTTTTAAACAAATCTGACGTATGGAAGGCCTTCTTGAACCTAATATTATCGTAATTTTCCATTTACTAGCCATTTATACCAAAAAACTACTTGCAAGGGAGATACATGGAGTTGATGTATTAAAAAAATACGTACCTCGTTAAAACACTTGTTTCACTCGAAAAAGTCTAAACAATGCGAAGTACACGATGATGGGGAACTGAGGTGTATGACAAATCTATGTCTAATATTAGTATACTCCTGTGAAGTCTTTTAATGGATTTATGGTAAAAACCAGGATGGTCCATGGTGATGACGGCATTTTTTATAACAGAGTAAAAATGGCACATACTTGCTAATTTCAGATTTCTGTTTTAATTAAAAATATATTTATATCCAGAAATGGCCTAACATGTAATCTATCAAAGGCCAGAATAATGTAAACTTAAATTGTATTATTTGTGCTTGTAAAGTGTATGCGAATGCAGTGAACTTTTGTGGGCTACGGTCCATGGTGATGATAAATAGGGGTAAAATCATTTTTTTCTCTAAGAAACTTTTTTCCAAAAATAATTGTTAGCAGCATTAAAAGATAGGGTTGTTCTGATATTATTGCAATTGATTCTTTGGGTTTTAATATATTCGCTGGTTACAGCAAATCTTACTATTTCACTGGAATAACCCATAGATATATTTACAGGAAAACAGCAAAATCATACAGAGAATTTGGTATTTCAAATATATTAAAATTTTTAATTACCCGAGCTTTGGAAATGTTCAAATTTTAGTAAGTTATAATTTTCCACCTTCTTATTTCTCTAATTAAAATTTCTACTATTATTGTTAACCAGGTATACTTGTACAAAGTGAAAGCAAGCAAGTAAATGATATGTAAATGCAAAATTAGGAATGAAAGCAAATGACAAGCAAAGCAAAACCAGTGGTTTGACACGTGCAACAGTAATAAAATTTGGACTAACTTTATGACACAAATTATTTTTGAAATTTTGAAATTTCTAGCAAAAGTAAAGTGACTGATATTATGAAACAGTTAAATTTGCGAACTTGACTTGGTGAACGCGGTGATGGAATGTTTAATTATTGAATAAGACGGTACGTCTCAGTTGGAGCGTCCCACTTAAAGGCAGCGTCCCCTGAGGGTGTTATTCACGGTAAAATATCTTCTCAGATTTACTAGACACGATCGATTAATTGAAAATTACTACAAGTTGCTGAAGGCACAATTTATTAAAATATAACAAAGGCAAATTAAAATTATTTGCAGAAAATCCAAAATTGCCACAAAATTAATATAAATTCAGAGCAGTGAATTATTACTAAAAGTCGACCAGTCAGGCCGGGAGTAGGAAACCAAAGATACCTTTAGCAGAGGGCCTAGGCAGGATAGTCCCGTTCATCCTGCCTAACGCACATTGCGCAAGCATGGCAGCATTGACGGTGTAACAAAATGTTTATAACCGGTAGCGTCAATATAAACAATTTCTGGATAATTAGGTGACTGGGATCGATTGCAAATAAAGTATTTATATGATTTCCGAAAAAGAATTAATTTAATAGTCCCAGTACTAATAGCTATAATTCTAATTCAAATTATTATTTTTGAAGCCGGTTGATATTTATAATTTTGAGCGTTAACTAATTTAAACAATTGACTCTTGCGGTTTAAACTACTTGCAATCAGTTTGAAATTAAAACTTTACCTGATTACTAAAAAGAACAGAATTTAATCTTCCATATATTACTTCAGACGCAAAGTTAAACTGAAAACAGATACCAAATTTTCCATTTAAAATTAGCTTCATTACAAGGAACTAGTTTATTATGAAAAATGTTTTGTAATCTTTCTTGATGTTACTAGATCAAGAAGAAATATTGCTTCCATAAGAAAGAATAACAAAGAACCTCGTATCAGGGTCGTGCCAAGCAAAACTAAATTTAGCGCCCCATAGAGACAATGAGCTTGGAAACATATTAGAAACTATCTAATTTTATATCAATAAACAGTAGAGATTATTTTTCCAGTTACGATAGCATCTAAATCAAACCGATCCTATTAGTATTTAAGGACAAGGTTTTGTAATAATACAGCTCGTTGCAAATACCAAAGCTCAATCTGGGCGTATGTGATGTCACAAATGCTAATCGTATGCGCCGTATCAATGTATATGGAAATAATTGTTATTTTTTTATAATTTAATAACAATATGGATCATTAATTGACTTTATTCAGACTTTAAATAAGTAAAGAAATATTATTAAGGAAATGGCGATGTTCACTGCTCTTTCACATCATTCCGGTTTAATATACTGTTGAAAATTTAATTATAATAAAAATTATACTTATTTCTATTATGAAGCGCCAGGTTTTTGATGAGGTCTTTGGAACTTATGTAAACTAGAAGCAGATTTAATATTAGGGGGTAGATTATTATATATTCTAGTAGCATTGTTCACAAAGGATCTCTCAGACTGAGCACAGCTGTGTCTAGGTACAGTGTACAAGTCTCGAGACCACGTAGAATAATCGTGAGTAAGATTACCTTTAACAAGTTTAACAAATAAGTATTCAGTAAGTTTTAACTTATCTAATTTGTAAATTAGACATGCCATATGGAGCTGAAAACGTTCATCCATGTTTAGCAAATGCGACTCTGAATTTATCTGAAATGTGGTCAAATTTTCGTAAATTATAAATAAATCTCAAACAGAAGTTTAGTGGAGTATAGTAAACTGAAAATAGCGGAGAATAATACAATTTTTCGTAGAGATTCCAAACTTTGGGTAGTTGCTAGTTGTCTTTAAAATAAGAAATTCATAGAATATCTACCTTCTGCAAGTGTTGGGACGTTGTTTTAAACTCGAAAAAGGGATAAATTAACTCTTGGGGAAATTTTCGATTACAAAAATGTGGCCTTTTTATTCTCAATGTTCAAGGAACCTCCACACAAACAAGTTCTCGTCATGTAATTCATATATATGTAAGTTTTTTTTTTAATTGATATTGGGATAACTTGGGCAAATCAGATGAAATTTAGCCTGCCACGTTTCAAGTCAAAAGTTCCAATAGTTTGGCTAAAATGCCATTTTTTCGAAAATTTTACGAAATTTTTAAATCGCTGTCACTTTTTGGCCGTTTATCGTACGACAATTTTCTCCCCGTCAAAATGTAGGTTTTTTTAAATGTATTTTTAGGTGATATGACTCAAAAAATCTTTAAGATAAAAATTCGATCCATTTTCGGTATACATGTTCTTGCACACAGTGATTATCCGTTACACAAAGTACATATAACTATTTGTATAGGTAAATATAACTCGTGTGTCCTATGAGACATCCAAAGTGCCCTTTAAAAAAAGATCGTGGCAGTGGAAAATACTGTGAGAGGGTTTTTTCCACTATATACGAATATTGGGTGTGTGTCCCTTGTCTCTAAATGTATAGCCCTCTCCCACACAAGGCTCTTCTAGAACCTTCCAGGATAAAGGGCGACATATATTACCTGTGGTGTTATTATCATATGTCGAGAGTATAAAAGCTTGTGGGCAGAGAATAATAGCCGTTCTTTATGGTTGTTTCATCAAAAATAAGAAAAACATTAGGTTTACTAAGGTATGAATATTTCGGAAAACTGAGCAAAAAAAAATGTTGCAATTGATGTCAAGCTGTCCTCTCTAGCACCAACCGAGGTGCTAGGAGGAATATATTTAAAAAAAACTTTAAAAACAACGTTTATTAATGTACTGAAACGAAAAAAATATTTTTTTTTCTGTGGCAGGAAAAAAGTTTGACATTTTATCTCTCTTGACAGGTAACAAAATGTCACTTTTTATGAATACCTTTTTCACCGGGAAAAAATGGGCGATAGTCCGCTAACAAGACACATAACGCAAATTAGACAGTACAATGCAGTTTAAGTCAATGTACAAAAACTTAGTGGAGCAGCACAAGAAACAATGTGACGACCAACGCCTAATTAATTCCAACAATACAATGCGGGATAGTTGGAAAATTATTAACGAATCCAAGTCAATCAATGAAAAGAAGCCATCCATAGACATATGTGATAACCAGGGTATTCTAATATCAAATGCCATGGAGAAGAGTAATTTTATCAATGATTACTTTATAAATCTTGCCTCAAATCAATCAAAACCTAATTGTAATGTCAACATTGAAAAAACAAGTACGTTTTTTTCTCACACCGACGACACCACAAGAAATAAGTGAAATAATTGGGAAAACTACTTTTAAACCGGCCGCTGGTATCGATGACATCAACGGAAAAGTGATGAAATTAGTAAAAGACATTATTAATGAGCCATTAGCATACTTAGTAAACGAATCATTCTTAGCTGGTGTATTTCCCAACATAAAAGAATCCAAATGTATACCTGTATACAAAAACAAAGGTCCCACAACAGACACTACTAATTATAGAGCCATATGCATACCAAGTCAAATTGCTAAAATTTTTGAACGGTCATATTACATAAGACTGACCAATTTTCTAGAGAATTTTAACTTGATCTCAAATGTCCAAGATGGTTTTCAAAAAAATAAATCCACCAATACTGCTATCTTAGATTGCATAGATTTTATCTATAATGCACTGAACAACAAGTGTCACGTCTTAGGTCTTTTTTACGATTTAAGTCGTGCATTTGATACTATAGATCATAGTTTGTTACTTAGAAAATTAGAGGACATTGGAATAAGGGGGGCACCATACAGCTGGGCAGCCTCATATCTACAAAATCGGACGCAAACTACTGTTGTAAATGGTGTTAACTCCAAAACTGGAAATATAAATCTGGGAGTGCCTCAAGGCTCGATTCTGGGACCTCTGTTTTTTATAATCTTTATTAACGATATACCCAACACATGTATCACTTCAAATCAACTTCTTCTATATGCAGATGATACAAATATGCTAATGTCCCATAACTCCATTGAACAGATTGTCATAAATAGTAACAATGCATCACAGGAAATGAGTAATTACTGTAGCAACAACGGACTAAATTTAAATGTAAATAAAACATGGTATATACTTTTTCTGCCAAAAAACATTGTGACTAACTATGATCTGTACCTTAAAATTTTAAATAGATCCATCCCGAGTATAACAACTACCAAGTTCCTAGGTGTCACCTTGGATCGCAAGCTTACATGGGAAGCGCATATAAATATGGTTTGCACAAAATTGAGCACTGTCTGCTATATTATAAGAAATCTAAGAGATACCGTCTCCATAAACATCCTAAAAACTCTCTATTATGGATTGGTTCAGTCTCAACTACAGTATGGACTCATTTTCTGGGGAAATTCCTCATATTTTAATAGGGCATTTCAATATCAAAAAAGGGTTTTAAGAACCATGTGTAAGATCCACCCCTTAACCAGTTGTAAACCACTATTTAAAGATTTGCAAATACTTACCTTGCCTAGTTTATATATCTACCAATTAAAATGTACATTAAAAAAATGAATCTGAATTCTTTAGAAATAGTGATATTCATGTGTATGACACAAGAAACAAGGACAATTTATATCAGCCATATTCCAGACTTGCACTGGGAGAAAATTCGCCAAAACATATTGGTACCAAATGTTTTAATAAAATTAATCAGTGTATCAACAATGAGAGCAACATGTCATTTAGGAATAAAATATTTAAATTTTTGTGTGATAAAACATTTTATGACAGATGAGTTCCTTAATTGTTGATTTTGCTCACCTCTATACCCATTTTATTAATTTTATGTTGAATGTTTTGTGGTGACTAGTTTACTAAAGTCTGTACATTGTATGTTATATTCTGTATAAACTTTTAAAAACGAATAAATTATCTTGTCTTATCTTATCTTAATGCCTCATTTCGGATCAAACACCCCTTACCGTACCAGACGTTACCGATTTTCCGGCAATCACTATAGCCAAGTTTCAACAACTATACCTTTCTCTAATCCTATCCACCTGTCGCTAGTATTTCATACCTTTTAATTATCTTTAAATCTTTCCTGCCCCCCTCTTCCTTTCTGTTTGTGTATTTTTGTCACGTTTGTTAGTTTTTCTTCACTTCTTTTTATATATTTTTGTTTCTAAATTCGCTTCACACCATTAACCTTTTAAAAAATTGAAACCTTTTCGAAATCAAAATTTTTAAAAATCAAAGTTTAGGCCAGCCCTGCATTGAAATATCTCGCGGAAGGCACCTTGTTCGAGTTGTGGTTCCTGCGTCCAGATACCAAATTTAATAGTGTTTTTTGTGCGCCAGTGTTTTTAAAAATTAGCGTAGTTTATAAGTTTTGTTGAACTTGTTTTCAAGCATTTTTGTTAATTTTATTACCCTATTTTAATGCGATGGTTGCACGATCGATTCCGGAGCAGGTCCTGGTGAGGCAACTATTGTATCATTTATTATTAATAAATACTTTTTAAATTGAATTGGGAAAAAAATGAATACTTTTATCCTGGATATGTACACATAAGAACAGGGAGATATTGAATTTCAGGATATTTTATTTTGCAAAATTTAACATTTCCTTAATGACAATGTCAAAAGTACAATTGTTAAATGTGCATTGCATGAAAGACATGTTCCTAGAACAATTGCGAATGTCTGCTACAGTGGAGTTTTCTTTAGTTGAAATAATATTTTCTGCCTTTGACACAACTGCCATTGATGGTCCTGGTCGCAAATTGGGTCTTATTTCAGCTAATGCACTGTCACACGTTCTAAACACTTTATTAATCAACATACCCTTCAGGGACCGTTGATGACTTCCAACCACCGTGTTGCTTTACTGTCATCAAGTGTCTTCCAGATTCAACTAAAAGTGTAGCAGACGATCTTCGAAATGCATGACCTGTATATGACTTAGAATTTTCAAGTAAAGGACAATTGGCTACTGGTTCAGTTATCTTATAAAATTGATTTTTACCAACAACCTGATTGATAGATTTTCCATTGCGATATGCATAAAACAGGCGGCCATCCTTTGCTGCTGCTGGACGAAGGACTATGTTTGTACATTCTGTAAAATTTAATATATTTTTCACTAACTACAAATCTCCTGTTTACATCATTCTTTGTTTGCTTAAATTTCACAATTAATAACGTTCATCCAGAATCATCTAATGTTACCCGGCTGATTTCACAAATTCGACAAGCTCCTGCAATCCCAAATGCAACAACAACCTTGGCCATTAATTAAACTTTATCAGAAGCATTATTTAATAAATCACTAATATGTGTACTCGTAAAAATCGCAGATTTCTTGGGCATCTAACTTTTCCTATTTTGCGATATTTTGAAATGTCTACATTATTATTGGATTGTAATGTACTTTTTATCATTGAATAATTCGACCACACTGTTGATGACTTTTTGTTGTGCCAATTCCGAAAAATAAGCCAATAACACTGTCTCCCAAGAACTGCATGTCTTTTCCACCTTCCATTCCATAAATCTTGAATACGCGGTTTCGTAAATTTTCCGCGATTTAGCTGGCAATAAGTTTAGTGATGCTACTTGCGTTGCTTCTGCTAATTCCGGTGGTGTAAGAAAAAACTCTGAATCAGAAATGTCCATTTTTGAACTTTGAATATTCAAAATATTTAATAAATAACTTCGCTAACAAATTTTTAAACCCAATCACAGAATTAAATTGACAAATATTTGACTACTTTAAAGGTTTCCTTTATGCATGTCCAATATCGCTATAAGTACAAGAGCCTACCAGTTTAAAACTTCAAAGTTTTTCTGACTTTAATATGTTGTAATAATATGGTTTTTCAATATTAAATCGTCGTTTTCCCGTCACAGAAAAAAATAATGTATAACAATATTAGATTTTAACTCTCGGTGTTTGCTGCCTCAAGCTAAAATCTAATACTTTTTCCCTTGTATAATAAATAACTATTTTCTGATTTTACGAAGTTTTTGAAATTTATATAGATAATTAAAACCAAAAGAGTTGAGCACAAAAAGATGCTGTAGAAATTGATGCAGTTATATAAATCTTGCATGGTAAGTGATCCACACACTCAATAAAGCTTTTTTTTTCAAATTTGTTTAACAAATTTCAAAATAAAATATATATATGACGTGCCAACATAACAGACCACATGTCACTACAGGAATCAAGCCACGTGGGTCAATTGCGTTATACATGGCTAGCAACGAACATTCTTACATTTTTTTCAAACTGCTGAGAACATTAGTTTTTCTTAAGTATGCCATATGATAATGTTTGACTAGAAATGCTTTTCGAGATATTTGATCCTTAGTTCAGCGGAGCCTTGGGGTAATATACAGGGTTACTGGTAATTCGACATATTCCTTTGGAGATGTGATGGGGCATGATCTAAGAAGTAAATTTAGCCCTAACATATATTATGCAAAACTCAATAGTTTTTGAGATATTTAATTTTTTTTGTTTTTCTCAAAAAGTAGACCTTACTGTCTTAAAAGTTAATTTCCGAAAAATCTACTTGACATTTTAAAATTTTTTTTTTTCTGGATTACTTGTCCAACATATGGATATCCGTTTGGAATGAAAAATATCCAGAAACATTTCGATCATGTGAACATTTAAAATAAAAACTTGTAAAAATTTTTTTTTAAAAATCAGATGAAATTTACCTAAGGTTTTTTCAAAAAAATATTAATGTAGCACGCGTACAAATTATTATAAAAACTTCCTTATTTCAATAGCTATCTAACTAGGTAGAAATGTTTAATGTACCCTTGATAGTTCTAATAAAAAATTAGTAAAGATAATGCTGGTGGCGGAATTAATTAAACGACTAATCGTTCATTTTCATTTAAGTCAGTCAGTCCTTGACTTTGACGTTTGTGCATATATGTCATTAACTGACATTCTTATCTCCGTGTCCCTTAAGTTTGTTGGTCTTGTTAAATTAGTTATCGAAGATTTTGATTTTGCTCGTAGTTGTTGTTATTGTATTTTCTGTGCCATGGCCGCGTATGCCAACGCAGAATACGCTGATATCTTGTTTGTCTATGGATACTGTGGCGGCAACGCTGCTGAAGCTGGTCGAGAATATGGTCTTTGGTACCCTAACCGCCGCTTACCAAATGCACGTGTATTCAGTACGGCATATCGAAATATCGCTGAAACTGGCTCCGTGAAATAAGAAGTGACGCTGGTGCTCCTCCCGTTTATGAACCAGATGATGAGGAAGAAATATTGAGGTATTTTGAGGAAGACCCAACTATTTCAACTAATAAAGTCGCAAGACTAACCGGAGCGTCACAATGGAAAGTTTGGTCTACGATACGTAGAGTTGGATGTCATCCTTACCACTATACCCCTGTCCAAGGCTTGGAGGAAGATGATCCTGGAAGGAGAGTGGAATTCTGCCGCTTTATGTTAAATTCAGATGCAGAAAGTGCAAATTTTTTAACAAGTATTTTATGGACGGACGAGTCGAAATTTAATCGCGAGGGTATAACAAATTTCCACAACCTACATTATTAGGCAGAGGAAAATCCCAAGTTAACACGTGAAACTAGTTTCCAAATGAAGTTTTCTATTAATGTGTGTATGGGAGTCATTGGCTACTATTTAATAGGGCCACACTTTCTTCCTCAAAATTTAAACGGGGAAATCTATGAAATTTTTTTAAGAAATGATCTGGCGGTGATTTTAGAAGATGTTCCTCTCGCCGTCAGACAGCGAATGATGTTTCAGAACGACGGTTGTCCAGCACATTATCGGCTGACAGTACGACAGTTACTTGATCAACGTTTCCCTAACCGTTGGATTGGAAAAGCGGGCCCAATACCTTGGCCAGCGCGAAGCCCTGACTTAACACCCCTTGATTATTACGTATGGGGTCATATGAAGGAGATGGTCTATGCCACACCAGTCAATACTATAGACCTTAGACAAAGGATAGTCGATGCTGCCCAACACATAAGGCATAATCTGACAACCAGAGTAACAAGGACGGAAATAAGAAGACGCTGCCGTGTCTGTATACGGAATAGGGGCTCCCATTTTGAGCAAGACATATAAAAAATAAAGTACAACTTTGAAATTAATGAAGAATTAAACTCTACTTTTAAAATGTTTTTTACTGTTTATCTAAAAATAAAATTCGTACTACTTGTGTTATTTTTACTAGTATTTTCTTAGAACTATTAAGGGTACATTGAACATTTGTACCTTATTAGATAGCTATTGAAATAAGGCAGTTTTTATAATAATTTATACGCGTGTTACGTTAATATTTTTTGAAAAAACCTAATAGGTAAATTTCATAGCTGATTTAAAAAAAAAAATTTAAAGTTTTTATTTCAGATGTTCACATGATCGAAATGTTTCCAGATATTTTTCATTCCAAACGGATATCTATATAATATTGGACAAGTAATCCAGTAAAAAAAATTTAAAAATGTCAAATAGATTTTTCGAAAATTAACTTTTAGGACATTAAGATCTACTTTTTGAGAAAAACAAAAAAAATTAAATATCTCAAAAACTATTGAGTTTTGCATAATATATGTTAGGGCTAAATTTACTAGATCATGCCCCATCACATCTCCAAAGGAATGTATCGAATTACCAGTAACCCTGTATTACTCCAGTATAGCGGTTGTAACTGGAAATTTCGCCTTCCCCGCAATGTATATGATGGGGGCCCCCATAATTTTATAAAATTCATGCATCTTGACTGTTAGATGCTTAAGGTGTATGAAAGATTTCCTCATTTTTAATTTTAACGATATTTTTGGGTGAAAATTTTGCACTTATCTAAACTCGGGGGGCAAACAAATTGGGGCATTGCAAGCCTGTCCGCTACGCCGCTGCTCCAGTCCAGGTGACTCCCCAGCTTAACTCAGTCTATAAAAGCTCCCTGCTTTGGATGGCCGATAAAGGGTCTTGCTCGTTTCATTACATTGGGGGCGAGGGCTGACTTGTATTTTGCCGAAATTTTAATACACTAATTACAGAAATATGCAAAAACAATTTACCTATTTTAAACATCACTTGATCATGATGTTTATTGTTTATTTATGCAACCAAGAATACATTGAGCGTTTAGTTTCCTGTTGTGCTCTTGTTACCTTGTTGCTTTAAAATTATTTTTATTTTAAGAGTTTTAAATTATATAGTTATAGACTAATATATTTTTGTAAATATCAACAAAATGCACTTAACAGGGGAATGTTCTGTAATGCAAGAAGTAAGTATTTCAAAGTTGTATTAAAATTAGGTTATGTTATTTTTAATGTTTGTTTTAGATAACTAAAACAGAGGAAGCCATAAAGGGCACATACGAGCGGTTAAACGTATTGGAGAAAAAATTAATCAATGAAAGCCTTCCAGAAAATAAGCAGAAACTTATTGAAAGAGAATTGGAGGAAGTTCGAAAGTTATTGCAAACACATGAAGATCAGCTGGCACACTTACGCACACATAACAGAAAAACGTTTGTTTTTGTTGTGGCTTTAATATTTACTATTTTTACAGTATACATGCTTTATATACTTGTTGGAGGCAATGATTTTTAAGTATCGACTTCCCAATAGGATAACAATTAAATATTATGTGATCAACTTTAAATTATGTGACAATGTTAATACTGTAGGACAATTTGTCTTTGTGCCTAGACATGATACAGAAATAGATAGAGGTTTTTACCACGAAATGAGTTACTATATTGTGACGTTAAACTAATTTGAAGAAAATATCGATTAAATATTGAATGGGTAATGGTGACAAATAATGAAATAATCTATAAATTATTATCAGAAAATTGTTATTTTACACATTCATTAAGATAAGGGAATGAAATTAAGAATTTGATGTTTACAGCGAGTATGATTAATGCGAATAATATTGCCAGCTGTTTGAGATTAATAAGCTGTCAAAAAGATCCAATTAACACTTAGTAAAGAAGGGTTTTTTTAATTGCATAATTATCGAAGTGGGGCCTTAAGGTATTCCCATCAAGACTAAAGTACTCTTGACACCAGTTTATACAGCTACAGTTTGATTTTGAATTAATTAAGACGACTCATTTTCCAACGCAATCAATTTTATGTCTTTTTCTTAAATAATAGTGCATATTTTATAAATTTCAAATAGTCATAAATAAAACGAAAGCCATAGTATGTAAAACTTCAATATTTAATTTATACAAAGATTTATCCGGTTACATAATTTACAACAATGACTGGCATGTGCACTTGTGGCACACATAATATATTAGCAGCAGGTAATTCTCTTGC
Organism: Leptura quadrifasciata; assembly: GCA_963675555.1. Lineage (NCBI taxonomy): Eukaryota > Metazoa > Arthropoda > Insecta > Coleoptera > Cerambycidae > Leptura > Leptura quadrifasciata. The sequence goes on along the minus strand of OY776673.1, from coordinate 191,303,818 downwards.
GCAGACTATTTTCCGCTTAAAGACTACATAGATTTCCACTGACTTCCTCAAGACCTCCAGGGGTTATCTTGAGACTTCCTGTGATGTGTACATCAAACTTCCTTCACGGTTTACCACTCGAGTTAGGTGGTGTCAATTTTCACGAAATTCATGAAAGTGCGAATATTAAAAAACTAACAACTTTTTACTAGGATCATATTTTGATATTCTGGTCAGTCATGAGCTGGTCTATCAGCCCTCCAAGGGCATTGACTTTTGGGACACTCTGTATGTGCATTAAAAAACTCCAACAGTTCTTTATAAGCAGCATCTTTGAATATAACATAAATATACTCTTAATGTTATGTATTTGGCAAAGGAATCGGACATAATTCCTGAATCATCAGTGAAATGCATTATCTTAATTTTTCTATTCACATTCATCTATTACTGTTTATATGGGCATATTAATATTCATGTTTGTCAAAAAACACTCTCTAATTGTTCCGCTGATCTGAAAATTGTAGAACATAGAGGTTACTTCCAGTAATTATATTGAGTAGTCCAATAATTTTGTAGATTCCTTCGATATCACTTTTAAAAAAAAAATCTTAAAAGCGAACTTCTAAAATTTATTGAAAAAAGGTACAGAAATCAAGATTTCTAACTCTATCTTCCTTAAATAGCCTAGAGTGTCTTGGGAAATGAGCATTTACATTCTTTACAGAATACATGTTTGACGGTTGATTAGGTATTTGCTTTTGTTTGCAAATGTTTTACAGTATTAATTTTCAATGTTAACAAAACGAATTAATTCATTCTTTGTTCAAACTGTTTGTATTCTTTTCAACATATTTACTAAGCATTCCTTTTTTAGCTTTATTTTCATATATTTACAAGTGATTTTATAAATATATTTATACATCTTTCTAAAGAATTTTTTTTATTTATTATCTTTAAATATTCATATTCCTACATGTTGAGTGGCAAGTTCAGGAGAGTAAGTTTGATTTTAAACAATTGACCTTCGCATCATTTACAGTCTGTATGTTAGTGATTTGCATCTTTTCCATATTAAAAATTAAAATGGATCTCACAAGGAAATAAGGGAGGGGTGGTCCTACTAGATGTGACCATTCCATATAAGGGAGTTATCACTTGAAAATTGTCGGGGCCCCAAAGATTACATATTATATGAGACTGTATGGTGTCCACACACGATCACCAAGAGAAAATATAATGCTTTCTCTGATGAATTCCGTGAATTCATTTTTTATTTAATTGCACCCTCATCAATTTAACATCATCCCTTATTGAAGAGAAATAAAATTGACATCTTTTACTTGTCTCATAAATTTTACCGATTAGCGGTTTCTGTACAAAGACTGATATTCAAAGACCATAATAAAATTAGTCCAATATACTAGATCTAGAATGAAAATAACTACATAAGAACACAAGACTACAATGCACTGCATCTTGTATAACACAAGACTATATTTACTCTTATCCTACTAACTACATGTGTGATTACTTCCACGACTCCGTATACTTTTTGAATGAGCAAATAAAGTTCCATTCAAATGCTTTACTAATACAGTCTGACTGATGATGGCTTAGTTGCCTAATTAAATAAAGTAGCACGTACTACGTACCAGAATATATTTGATTAATTGTAACAAATTAAACAACAACCAAGCAATGCCAAAGATATTCCGAAGTTTATTTGAATCTTACAACTGTCTTGTTGAAAATAAAAAAAATCAAGTACAAAATATTTATAGAAAATTTACTTACTCTCTTGGTAGCATGTAAACTAGCGACTAAATTCCAATACTGACTGATTGCAGCCTTATGACTGTTTAACCAAGTCTTTAAGTAGACTGTTAACAGAAGAGAGACTGGTCAGCGAAAAATAATGCAAAACCGGCAAAACAATGATGACGAAACTGATTGCTTCAAAGCAATTGTACTTTTCATTGAAAAAATAAACCAACATGGAGTCTGACCAAGAAGACATACACAACCCTAATGTACTAATGATGGCACGAGGTTAAAAGTGCCACAATGACGAGGGCTAGAGTAATAATAATTTCTTTCTTCCTTCCAAGAGTACAAGTACAATAACAGAAGAAAAGGCAAAGATAAATGTAACATAAAAGTGTAAATTTAATAGGTACAATAACAAAAAATAAATAAGTACACAGAATATATATGATTTATAATACTCAGGGCCGTTTCTAGTGACTTGGCCAAAAGTAACAATAGCTAATAACTTTAGCGTGCCAAAATAAAGTCAACATAAAATAAGTTAGTAAGTAACCGTCGTAAACGAGTGTTTATGAAACGCCCCCGGTTATACAAAACAACTAGCAACTTTTTTAAATTTTCCTCTTAAAATTTGTTTAGTGGACTTTTCTTAGATATTTGATAATTGCAAGCTGTGCGGAAATTGTTTATCTTTCAATAGGGTGCATTGAGTTTCAATGGAAATAAACTGTAAGTACTGTAATAAAATACTTTAAAAATTGCTGTTTTAAATTTTTTTTTATAAGTACAAAGTGTCTACTTTGAATCTTGTGAACGTTTCATGTTATACATTTGCTCCCGTGGGACAAATATTTACTTATAAACTCAGCTACATTTTTAGCATAATAGTTTATTTCTGATTATTTCGTAGTCTATAAAAAACAGAAAAAAACAAATAGTGTCATTTTTACAGGGTAATGTGAAACGACAATGCCGCAAAAACACATTCACAATCCTGTGTTGCGCATTTAGAAGAAATTCTTTGGATAGATTGGAAAATGCTTTAGAAGCTGTTATTGTTGTTGGAGCGTCTTTTGGCCAAGCAGCAGGACAGCATGGAGGGCCAAAATGTAGAATTTGGAGAAAATATCGTGGAATGATATCGGACAAATTAGGGAAACCTCCAGTTTTGAGCACTTTAGAGAAAAAGGAAATCGTAGAAGCACCTACAACCTCAAGCGTTGGTTATCTGTTTAATAGACAAAAACTTAAAGGAATTCGTTCAGGGATATTCTTTAGGTTTAGAACATTTGCTTATTTTCTTTAAATCAAAGAAAAATATTTCCTTTTATATGTTTGGGTTTAACATTATTGTTACGTTCTTACAATTTTCAGTAAACACTTTGTGGATTCCAAATAACTTGCAACAAGAATTTTCACTAACCACTGATTTATTTAATCACTAAAATTACACTAGCAAATACTTAAAAATCACACAACTAATAATAACTTAATCTAATATAATTTCACTACTTTTAAAACACTAAGCACTTTACTTTTCTTCTTAAACTTGTCAACTCTTGTCTAACCTAAAAACTCTCTTATCTGTTTACTTCACTAAACTGCATACTTCACTCAACTGAACTGTTCTTCTACAACTGTCTCTGTAACCAGAACCACAGATTACCCAGAACTGTACTGGATACTAAACTGAACTGTTTATCCTTCACTAAACTGTACTGTTACTGTTCTCCCATCTGCTGGCTTCACCTCTTTATATACCCACTTGGAATGTCCAGAATATCATTGTAGAACTTTCCAGAAATATACTGGAATTCTCTATAATTTTCTTAGGCACTACTAAATGGTGGTTCGCCAGTTGGCCCACAGATGGCGCCACACTTCTGGCCAGGGAGTAATTACAACTCTCCTCTCTGTTAGAGGGCAGCACATAACACTGCCCCCTCCTTAAGCCTGAACGTCCCGGTCAGGCAATTCAGATACCCCAGCATACTTTGCCAACCTGTCCAGGTGCACGATCTTCATCTTGGACTTCTTTCTACGTTGAATCCTATAAACAACGTCGTTGATCCTAGTGATGACAGAATACGGTCCTTCCCAAGGTGAGCGAGGCTTCGAGAATCCTTCTTCACTCCGCTGTGGGTTATACAGCCAAACTAAGTCCCCCACCTTGAATCTCGCCGAACTGGCATTGCGGTCATATCTAGCCTTCATTCGGTCACCACTCCCTGTAGGTGACCTCTTGGCAGCCACACTCGCACAAACCTTGCAACTGCGGCACCAAGCCTCTACATCCTGACAGCTATTTACCCAGTAAAATCGTTCCCGTACTCTAGCCAAGGTCTTATTTCTGCTAAAGTGCTCTCTGGATATTCCCTCGTGCACTTCCCGAAGTACTTTTGGTACTCGGCACCTGGGTATCAGCAACCGCATGGTAACTTCTTTCCCATCAGGGCTCTTCCATGCTCTCCGTAATAGTCCATCTATAACCCTAAGGGAATCCCATTGCGCCCATAAAGCCTTCAGTCCAACACTTTTACTGGAAACGTCCTTCCATTCAGGACGGATTCCTTTTTCTTTCGCCTTCAACATTGGTCCAATTTCATCATCGTTCAGTTGTTCCTCTCTTAGAACTTTCCTTGACCAGTCCTTCGGAACCTCTAACTTAACTGCCTTCACTTCTGCTATATCCTGCTGCTTCTTTACATTCTCGGCATTCACTTCCTTAGGGCCCCTCTGACGACAGTACCTCTTGACATGCCCCAATTTGCCACAATTATAACAGCGGATTACTTTTGTCGGACCTCCAGCACTTCGCTGCTTCAGCTCCTGTTTCGGCGGTTGCGGTTCCTGTTTCAGCTCCGGTCGCGAACTTAATTCGTTTAGTACTTGTGCGACCATTTTCTGTATGTCTGTTAACATAACAATCAATCTCATCTTATCAGAGCGGACTTCCTCTTTCTTTGCAGTGTTTACTTCTCCAGGATTCCATTCTCGACACTGCCGCATCATATGTCCTGGTTTGCTGCACTGATAACACCGAATCACCTTCCTTGGCTGTCCTTCGCTCTGTTCTCTTTCCTGCTTCCTTGGAGCATCTGGTTTGGTCATCAACTGGCTTATCATTTTGTGCATGTCAGCCATCAAAGATTCCATATTTGATTTTTCTAAATGGTTCCCTTCTTCTACTTTCATGGCTCGTACTCTCGGATGTAGAGTCTCTTCATAAGCGGCTTCAACTTCGAGGGCATGGATCAAGGCTTCGCTACCAGTCTTAGCTCGAGATAATTTAAGGACTCGCCTGATCTCCTCGTCTCTTATGCCATCAATGAAAGTATCAACTGTTAACTGTTCCTGGAATTCTTTGGGTGCATCCGGGTAAGCCAGGTACGTCAGTCGCTCAACAGCTGCTTCAAAATCTTGTAAACTTTCCCCAACCTTTTGTGTGCGTGATTTGAGCTGAGTCCTGTATACTTGGGCGAGGTGTTGGTCGCCATATCTTAGATCTAGTGCAGCTTCCAAAACTTTAAAATCCCGTTGCTGCGTCACTGGGATACTCTGGAGCAACTCTGAGGCTTGGCCCCTTAATGCTAGCACCAATGCCATAGCTTTGTCTTCATTACTCCAATTGTTTGCGTATGCCGCTGCCTCAAATTGTCTTTTATAGGTTGACCAAGAAGTTTGACCATCAAAGGAAGGCGGTTGTAATCGAGGACCTGACGATGATAATACCAGCTGGCCTCCTTGTTCTCTTAACAGTCGCTTAAGTCGCTCTACCTCTCCTTCAACTGCACGAAATTTTTCTTCTATATCGGTAACTTTCCCTTCAACGCCAGTAACTTTTTGTTCAACGCCAGTAACTTTTCCTTTGACTTCAGATACTTCCTCTTCAACCTTATTTACTTTTCCTTTGACATCACATATTTCAGTCTTTATGTTGCCCATATCCTCTTTAATTTCACTTTTGAGGTCTTCAGTTGCCGAAAGGATAACATCTTGTTGCCCCTGTATAATTTTCCTTAATTCTTCTTCACGTTTCTCTTGTTCTTCTTTTTCTTCCAGACGTCGTCTTTCTTGTTCTTCTTTTTCCTCCTGACGGCGTCTTTCTTGTTCTTCTTTTTCTTCTAGTTTTTCTTTCTGACGTCGTCTTTCTTGTTCTTCTTGACGTCTCTCTTGTTCTTCTTTTTCCTCTTGGCGTCGTTTCTCTTGCTCTTCCTTTTCTTCTTGACGTCGTTTTTCTTGCTCCTCTTTTTCTTCTTGACGTCGTTTTTCTTGTTCTTCTTTTTCTTCTAACATCATTTTTCTAAATGCGGCGAACATGTCTTGCATTTGTTTTTCAGCAGCCATACTTCTTGTTTCCATTCAGAAACTAACAAACAACACTAACAAGTCTTTGCCAGGTCCAAGTCAAATTTTATTTAAAGTCTATATCACTTCTCAGTTGAAAGCACTTAAATAAAACTACACTAATTTCTAAACAGAATGTTGCAGAAATTTCTTCACAGTAGCACAAATAAGTCTCGTCTAATGTCTATATCACTTTCCAGTTCGACTCACTTCGCTATCTCCAGTGGTTTCCAAATAGAACACTATGGAACTTCATCGAATTCTTCAGAAATTCTGTTGCAATTCCGCTTCCGACACCAATTGTTACGTTCTTACAATTTTCAGTAAACACTTTGTGGATTCCAAATAACTTGCAACAAGAATTTTCACTAACCACTGATTTATTTAATCACTAAAATTACACTAGCAAATACTTAAAAATCACACAACTAATAATAACTTAATCTAATATAATTTCACTACTTTTAAAACACTAAGCACTTTACTTTTCTTCTTAAACTTGTCAACTCTTGTCTAACCTAAAAACTCTCTTATCTGTTTACTTCACTAAACTGCATACTTCACTCAACTGAACTGTTCTTCTACAACTGTCTCTGTAACCAGAACCACAGATTACCCAGAACTGTACTGGATACTAAACTGAACTGTTTATCCTTCACTAAACTGTACTGTTACTGTTCTCCCATCTACTGGCTTCACCTCTTTATATACCCACTTGGAATGTCCAGAATATCATTGTAGAACTTTCCAGAAATATACTGGAATTCTCTATAATTTTCTTAGGCACTACTAAATGGTGGTTCGCCAGTTGGCCCACAGATGGCGCCACACTTCTGGCCAGGGAGTAATTACAACTCTCCTCTCTGTTAGAGGGCAGCACATAACATTATTATTTCTAAGTTTTAAATATTTTTCAGTTATTCATTTGAAAGCAAAACCTTTGTTTCTAATGTTACTATGATGTTTTTGATGTTTTATATTGTATTAAGTATTTTTAAGTTTAGATGTTTTTGACAATTCCTGTTTGCTTTTTCACTTGCTTGGGGCAGTGATAATAAGTGTTCTCCATTTAAATTGAAACACTAAACATATACGAAAGTACCAGGTGTCCATTTAATCTTTTCCTAGAATCTCCCATAAAATGTGACATTTTAAAAAAAATAGGAAAGTGTATACAAAACATTTTGCTGAATTAAAGTGAATTTCAATGTTGTTAAAATATTGTTTCATATAACCCACGTACCCCGGGTTATATGAAACGACAAAATTGAGAGAGAAAAAATAGTAAATATGAAAAATAACAATTAATTGTATTTGTTTTTACAGGGGTGTCCTTAATAATACCAGAAACATTTTTACAAATACATTGTAAAGTAGACATGTAATTTGAAGAAATCTAAAAATATCGTTTCATAAATACCCATTTGACGGTATACTTTATATTTAAAAAAAAAACAGAAAACAATATATAATTTTTATATCAGTAGAAAGACAGGTACTATCGTGAGCAGAAAAACTTTTTTTTCTAATATAAATCTGTCTCTATTTGAATATGTAATGAGTAGCCGAAATAAAACAGATATCACTTTTAATTTATTTTTTATTTTAATGCTGTAGTTATTGCTATAGTAAATGATGGATGGTTAATGAGACAAATTGCACTGCGTTATAACATTAACAAAAATTTGGTGTGTAACATTTTAAGAAAGTGGAGAATAAACGGTACGATTAGTAGAAATCCTGGATCAAAGGACAAGGGATATCCTACTTAACAAGAAACTAACTATTAATATTTCGTTATTGCACCATTTCTATTTATAACTTCTATTAAGTCTGTTTGGCATAGAATTAAATAACCTTATACAATAATCATTAGTAATAATATTTTCCCATGCATTATTTACTATTTCCAGTAATTCTTCGGCATTCCGTGGTCTCACATTTCGTTTTTGGATACTTCTTACGAGTAGTCCCCATACTTCTTCCACAGGGTTAAGATCTGGACTATGACTGGGCCAGTTAAGAACATTGATGTTGTTATCTTGAAACCAGTTAGTTACGGTATGAGCAGTAATGAACGGAACAATTGTCTTGTTGAAATATGAACTCATTATTAGGAAATAATTGTGACACAGAAGGGAGCATAATATTGTCTAAAATCCTAATATACATTTCACTATTAAATCGTTCCTCAATATGCCACAAAACACCAGGACCACGTGCTGATATCCAAGCCCACATATTGGCAGAAAATGTACCCCTTTTATCATTGTTAGATATATATTTCCCATTGAATCGAGTATTCGGAAGGCGGTAAATACGAATACAACCGCTGTGTGTTGACTGGAAAGTTTTTTCGTCTGTAAAGATTACATTGTTCCAAAAATTTACATCATGGGCTAAAAATTCAAGCGCAAATCCTACTCGAGCTTCTTTATGTTCAGCTTTAAGTAAGTATTTCTGTGCTGCTGCATGACAGCGTAGCTCCGATTCTCTTACTCGCTGGCGACCAGTACTACTCCATCCAGGAAAATTTGTTTCTTCAGCAGCCAGAATAACTGAGTAAAATGGATTTTCTACTAAAGCATTTACCAATTGCAAATCTTGTTGTTGAGTTGATATCCTTCGTCGCCCTAATCCAAGATTTCTACTAATCGTAATGTTACACATTGAATTTTTGTCAATATTATAACGCAGTGCAATTTGTCTCATTGACCATCCACCTTTTGCTTTAGGAATAACTCCAGATTTAACTAAATCGCTTCTATCAGGCATATTAGTTTTTTGCACACTTGCAATAAATTATGACAACTAACTGACAATGTCACAAAAATTAAAGTTATATGTACACAACTAGATTTTAACAAAATACCGTTATAAGACTAGTCCTATTTTTTTTGCTCACGACCGTACCAGTAGCCCTCTTGAACTTGTATCATGACTATGTCCTTGCCGACTAGTCAAGAACATTGTATAGTCCTTGTAGACATATGTGCAGATTTCGAGAATGTACATTTCCAACTACTGTTAATATCTTTAAATTTTGGGAAGCAAAATGACATGACTTGACAATATTTCAGCCCATCAGACTATTGAATTGAAAATACTCTCTTGACTATAATCTTTCACATTTTATGTACTTAGTGTTCTACATGCATTATCTCGTGGATGCTTAGCAGGCAATTTTGTATTATGAAACTTCCAATGAACAACAGGAAATGTCAACATTAATTGGGCGAAAAATCATTATAATAAAAAACTTTAGAAAATACTGGGGACTTGTTCAAAGAACACATCTACTGAAGAAAGCACTAATACTAAACAGCAACAAACTGAGAGGGTCATCAGTAAACCAAGAATCAAGTATACTGAGACGAACAGTAAGAAAAGAGATATAATAAAGAAATCGCAATGTTTCATATGCTACAGGACTCAAAAACGCAAGTAATAGAAGGCCCACAAGAAGAATAGAGCCAGACAAAAAGAGAAGTATGAACAGTCCATATCACGACATAACGTGGCAACATATTTCACAAACACCGAGACAAAAACCTGAACTTCCTACCCCATATATATTCCTGTAACACGTATGACTTCAGTTCAAGCCAGTGTAGACGTAGTTGGCCAATCGGTGTATTTTTTGGAAGTGGCAGCAATGTCTACCTTATTCAAACCAAATCATGTAGGTAGTAGTTTCTTTTTTTGTGTGGATATATATTAATTTTTAAAGCAATATTTAATATTTTGCGAATCTCTTAGTAATAGGCTGTCCCATTCTTTGGCGTTATTTTCAATAGATCTTTGTTGCAAATTATTATAGTTGGCAGGGAAATTTGAATCTATCTTTTTTAAAATAAATTAATTGCCAAAATAACACATACCTAACAAAAATTGAAATTGTGAAAATGACATTCGTCAAGATTAAACGAACTTCTAGGTTAAATTATTCAAATTTTTATTACAAAAAATTAAAGAAAATTATGGACCCAATTCTCATCTTAAACTTACACAACACACATCAAGAAAATATTTTATATCGAAATTAATTTTAGTTACTCCTAAATTTTCTACAAAACAGTACAAATAAAACATGTAACAAAAATATTACAAATTAATTTTTTTTTCATGATGTGAAAAATTATTAAATTTATGATTACATTGGCCATGAGCAGGGATTTATATTCCCCTATACAAATAACTTAGAAGTAGAAAAGTTTGTATGTGACCAATATTTATCTACGACCTCTTCCTCTGCCTCTACCTCTGGGTCCGCCTCTTCCACGACCCCTTCCTCTACCTCTAGCAGCGCCTCGGGCAGATTCTTTCTTCTTAGCTTTCGCTTTAGGTGTATCATCAATAAGAAGTGTTTCTAATGGTAAACTGTCCGGCAATATGTAATAACGTATATTATTCCCCCGTACCGTTAGTGTATCCAAATTTATAGGGTTACGATTTTTCACAGTAACTTTTACAGCTTTTAAATGTGTGTTCATGGCTACATCAACTCCAGTAATCGTTCCATGGACCTGTGTGCCATTTTTCAGTTCCATTGTTACAGTCTCATGACTTAATTTCATCAGGAACCTAAAGACAAAAAATATTAGGTTAGATTTCTACAGAAATTTTTTACTGAACTTCTTTTAAAAATTTTAGACATACATATAGAATAACATCAGTGTTCAAACTAACCTTACTAGTTTCATTTTAGGGCCACAGTTAATATAAGAAATTAATTAAAAATCGGCTTAAAATTAACGTTTACACCGCGTTTTCTGATGCTTTAACTCGGGCAGCGCCATCTAGGAGCTAGATATTGTATTATTAAAAGAAACCTGTCCAGATAGTTAGTGCCCAAATGTTTTCATATAAAATAAATTTATAGTTAATAACCATTGTAACCCCCATGTAAAACTTTAATTGATATTTCGTAAATTACTAATTAAAGAAAATTGAAATAAATCTATTCAGGGGCGCTGAAATTTGAAAAATATTTGGGACGCATGAGCGATTCCGGTAATAACAAAATGAATCGATTCAGCTAATGCACATTGTTATTTAGAGGTCTCTAGATAAACGCCAAAATGCCTGGAATTTTATGTTACACCAAGTTTAGTAATGCAAGCAATGAATTTATGCAATTTAATTTCTTTTTGTACGTTTGCCAAATAAAAACATTGCCAATTTTTTAAAAATACCTGCCAGAACGTAATGAAACAAATTGACAATAAAAATACGTAATAATTCCTAAAAATAGATTGTTCATGATTACAATGTTAAGTAACAGGTTATTTAAGGGCACTTTGTAGGATATTACTTTATTCTGTTTAATTTTATAGGATACTAATAAACATTTGCAAATTTTGACATTTGCCCGCATGCGCAATATGAATAGCGTAAACATGGCGATTGTCGGGCAAATTCTGTCGTTTTAATGAAAACAATTAAATGATAACGCGGTTAAAACTGTACACAAATTTTTTTCGATTCGTGGGTGCTTTATAATGTGAGTGTATCGGTTTTATTTTTTGTGTGGTGAATGAATGGTCTTAGTTTTTATTACGATTCACATTTAAATTGTCATGATATTTACCTTTTATTTTATTGCAGCGATTTAAATTTGATTTATCTAAATGCACATGCATAATCCCTGTTGTATCTGGCCTCTTAATCTGTAATATAACTTGGGTTGGTAAATTTATTATTAGGTTTCAGTAAATGTCATAGGAATATAGAGGTTAAGTGATAATATATACTCTATGTCATATGTTTTTATTTAATTTTTAATCTAGTTGCTAAGTTTATTTGTTAAAAAAATTATCTAAAAAGCAAGGAATTTAGGCCGAAAAACTTCTAGCAAAAAGTCGTCGGAAATATCTAAAGATTGTGGCAGTATAACATCAAAATGAGGAAGTTCCCAGCATATTTGGTGAGTATTGCACGTTTAATTATTTAAATTCCTTGTACAGAGGTTTGACGTCGAATACTTAATATGTATGTAAAACTACATTATATTTACTTTTTTATCTGTTATATTTATAATGAATATATTAATTTTATTTATATTTATTAAGTTGTTAGCTGAGTGTTGCGCCAAAGTATTGCAGTTATTTTTAATTTTGGATCAAATCTCAGCCGGCAAGTTGGTGGAATCGCCTGATTTTCAACAGAGGGCGGCATATTTTATTCTTAAAGTTTTATTGTTTAATCGATTCTTAAGCTTCCTTTTATCCAATAATATATTTCTAATCTTTTACTTAGAGCTTTATTACAAACCAAGACGAGTTTAATTAAAACTTACTATCTACCTATTAATTAATGTAACAAAATTGGTTGATATGATAAATATAAATAGCTGCACAGGATATTGTTATTTAATTATTATTTCCGTAAATAGCATTGTGATAATTAATTTAGCTATGGGGTTTTCGATGGTTTTATTCATTATTATACAAGGTGGTCCAAAATCTTCCGATATTCCTGCGGCTCATAGTACACCCAAAAATAATGTAGTCATGTTTCCGAAGATTAATACGTAATAAAAGGGTAATATTAAATTCCAGTTTTTCCGGAATATCTTCGGCTCCCTTGAAATATCAAATTCATATTTTAAACTTAGCCACTATGTTACCGAACTTTAAAAAAGTTTCTTCTCAATTATAATTAATAAAAAATCAAAAATAATTGAGAAGTAATGGACAACTAGTGCTTTACACCTTTACTTCGATTTGGGTTTTATTTAATGCTAAAGTTACACTTTGTAACTATTTTATTAATTTCTGAATGAAAAAGTTCCCTAAAAAAAAAAAAAATAAAAAGTTTTTATTTATTACCTATTCATATTCAAATCTGTGTGTTTTAGTTGTATTATGCTTACATTGAAAAAGGTTTGAAAATATTTGTAATTTTGTTGATTAAATTAGAGAAAACGTCATGGTAACTTAGTGGACAAGAAGTAACACAGGGGACAATCGAGGTATTAAATAAAAACATCTTGCAACAAAACATATTTAATAAAATGATATTCGTAACAAAAATAATGTAGGTACGCCTCTAAAAGCATATTTAAACTTTAAGGAAACTTAACTAAATAAACCTTTAAGATACATAGCAAACTAGTACTTTATTTCTCAAAAATATCAACAGAGGTATCGAATTGATAATAGATTCGATTGCCATTCATTTTTAAAACGGGTGTTTTAAGGACTTTTAAAACTTGCCCAAAAGTAATGTATGAAATATCCTCTTCGTCCATTCGAAATTTATTTGTATTGGCATTAATCGCTTTTAAGAACATAACTTTTATCTCTTCATCATCTCCATCCACTTCACTTTGAGCAACTCCTACATATCTATACTGCGTGCTATTTTTTTTGGCAGCCGAAATTTGAATCAATAAAAATGTTCCAGTGGCAGTAGATTTTGGGGAAAGATCCTCAATGCTTTGTGGTATTATGGAAGAACGAGATGGAACCAACAAAGCTAAAGGCTGCTCATCATCAGAAGAGCTTGAGGTATAGATTCTCGAATACGTACTTTTTTTTCATGTTCAAAGTGACACTATTGCCAGGAACACTCTTCTTGGTTTTTGTTGAAGTTGTTGTTGTTGTTTTCGTTTCATTATTTACAGTAATATATATTTTTTTGCCATAGCAGTCACACAATCCTTTAATTACATTATCTTTGCAGAAACAGCTTAGGCAGCGGTAAGTTAAACTGCCAATATTTTGTGCTATTATAGTTCAAGTAGGAATAAACTGAGACAGAAACACATAACAAAAACTTTACGACCTCATTAAAATAACATTACTCCTTGTGCTACCTCGACCGACCCTCGACCGCAAAGCATCTCGTCGTTTGGTCGTTTGATGTTAGGCATGCCGCCGGTGGCCCACGGCGATAATAATGATGTCGTAAAGTTTTTGTTTAATTTTTTTTGTTCTTACTTGGACTATATTTGGTGTACACAGTTCCACAGTTATCCTCCATGTACTATTTGACTGAATAATATGTTTTTCAAATTAAAAACAGTTTTAATTTTCTTTTGAATTTTTCTACAGATCCAATATTTTTTATGGTATCTGGTAATTTAGTATATAAAATTAGTGAAGGGGTGAGTTTTTATACAGTTCTGTAGAGTGTGCTTCAGTTCTCAAGTCATTGCCCTTTTGAGTTGAATATTCATGGAAGTTTCTATTCTCCTAAAATGAGTGTAAATTTATTTTTACCCAACTTACATATTTTAGTATATACACACATAATAAATAAATAATAATAATAATAATAATAAATACACCACAGGTAATGACGACCCTCTTTATCCCGGAAGGCTCTAGAAGAGCTATGTGTGGGAGGGAGCTACACATTTAGAGACAAGGGACACACACCCAATATCCCTGTATAATTAAAAAATCCCTCTCACAGTATTTTCCACTGCCACGACCGGAGATCGAACCCGGAACTTATGGGTGAGAGACAAGTGCGCTCACCTCTCGACCATCAGTCATATATATATCATATACATGACGCAGTTAAAATATAGTTGTTTTTAAAATTTGGCCTGCAGGATTCTCTTTGCTCCAACTGGAATATTAATCTAACTACTCGTTTTTGCGAAATGAGGATTCTTTCAGCACCACTAGAGTTTCCCAAAAGTGAAATATTACACTGTATGGCTGAATAAATTAGTGCATATGTTTATTAACTGTCTATTTTCGAGGGAAGACTTAAGTTGCAGAATGGCATAATATCCACTATTAATTTTTTTGTTATATATACTTATGTGTGTTTGTTCTCTCATATTTGAGTCGATGTGTACTCCAAGGAATTTTGTACTATCAACACACTGAATCAATGTCTCATTAACTGTAACTGTAACAGGTGCTGTTGTTTTTTTATTATGAAATTGCATACATACAGTTTTTTTTGCATTCACCAGTCATTTATTTTTGTTGCACCAGTTTGTAAACTGACAAGATATAATGTTTAATTTATTTCGGAGCTCTTTATAAGTAGGGGCAGATATAGCTGTTGATGTGTCGTTTGCAAAAAGAACAAAACAATCAGAGCTAATGTCAAGAGTTAGCTCATTAATATATAACAAATATATCAACAGCCCCAAAACTGACTCCCGTGGAACTCCTAAATCAATATCACAACAGTTAGAATTATCATTGTTAATAGTAACATAAATTTTTCGGCTGTGCAGGAACGCATTTGATATTTTCTTCTGACATCACTTCCATTTAAACATGAGATACCTCCTATTGGGTAGAACTTAGTTTATTTATTTATTAATTTATTTTTTATGAGGAGGTAGGTTTGATATTCACTATTTCTTACCTGTAATTTTTGTTTTACTGGAAATTCATTTTTTTAATTTCACAGTATATTTTTGTAATTTTAAAAGCCTTAAAAGCATCCTTAATATTTTTGTTCTGCCATAATAATAATGTGTATAAAAGAGATCTCCCATTCGTTCTTTTGTTACTCGAATTCCATTGTTCCTAATACCGATTGGCGTGTGGCAGATTTCACAAATTTTACGGTGCGACTAACCGTTCCACATATAAACGCCAAAATCCTGTGTTATGGCCCTGTTGCATATGCGACCCACAATGCGCATGTGTGTCTTGCGGGCCGTATATCATTAACAGCCGGATGGTCGCGCGTCTCCCTGCTGGGAAGAGCTGTCACGTGACTTCCGTCTGTTGTCAAAAGGGAGAAAGACGTTTTTTCGGTGTGTACACAGTTGGTAATTCCTCAAAAACTTGATTCATTCAAGGCATCTTTGTGGATTTTGGAATTATCAACATCAAGAAAATTTCTTCCGTTTTTTGTTGTTCTGTTGAGCAGAATATTTTGTTGTTGAGAGCGAATTTTAACTGCTGGTGCAGGATTTAAGTGTATAGGTGAGTTAACCTCACTAGCGCCATATTACCCGATCTCTATCCACGTGTTTCTAAAATTTACAGGCTTTCCTTTGGAAGTATCTCGCTGGTTTGTAAGGCGGACTCAATTCCATTCATTCAGTTGCGGCCTTCTCCAGGAGTTTTAGTGGATTGCTTCCCTCAATAGTAGGAGGTAAATTATATTTCTTTTGTGGGTTATATCAGATTTAAATTGCTCTCATTAGGCACGCTTCACGTGCATTTCCGACCGTGCAAATTAAATGGGTATATCGTTAGAGTTCCACGGACTGGGCTAGAATGCCCACACGCACCCACAGGAGTAGGAAATTTCACAGCTGGAGAAGTTATAATCGTCAATTCCTTTCTTCCCGAAGACACCACCGTAGGGCTGCAGTTTCTGCATCGTCGAAGTCTGGGTATCGTACCACCCTAGATAAGTGTGTTGTTTGCTTTACCGGGGACCACCTTCAGTGGTTCTGCGTGGTTAAATATATTTATACTTTTGCATTTTAACTTGTATGTATTTAAAGATTTTACGCATTTATATTTATTTAAGGAGTTTCTCTAATCAGAACCGTTGTGGCCAGATTTATGTTAATTTATTTATTATGTTGAAACCAAGTGTAGCTACACGAGGCATCTTTATTTATGCTGTTACCTATTAATTGGAAAATTAGTCACACCTTTTGAACATCGCCAGGTTTCATACTAGAGAACCAGACATTCTTTTATAAATTCTGTAATATAGTTTATTTCATGTTTAAAGCTAGTGCCATAATTTCATCTGCCACCGCTGCAAATGGAACCCTCAGCGATTTGTGTCAGTAAGTAAACCAATAATTTATAATAGTTTATGTTAACTTGGGCTTAACGCCCTGAGATAGTCTGAGCTAGTGAAATTTTATCGTGGGCACGTTACATCGCTTATCCGGGCTAGGTAGTATCTGCGATCTGCTACGCCACAGCAGCTCAAGTAAGTTTCTTTACTGTAATATCTTGTAACCCTTACGATCCAACATATTTATTTATGTATGCACTTGTAAAACGTCGCACCTGGTGAGAGGAATTTTTGTGCTAAAATCTGAGGTATTACCTACATGATATATAACTTATTAATATACCGTGTGTACTGTATGGTTGCACAACTCGTATTGCACACTTTGCAACTTCCACACCCGTATAATAAGGCCCATATCCCACTTATATGGTAAACGTCTCTGCCTCTATCATGGCTTTAGACAACACGTATCTGTTTCCAATAAATGATCGTTTATTTACCTAAATTGTTCGAAATGACCTCCATCTACAGTAATGTACTTTTCAGCACGACGATGTAAAGTTATGCGTACTCAGTTCAACAAATACTTAGGATAATTTTTTAACGATTTCTCTGCACATTAAAACACGTTATCGCAATTGTTCTAAAGTGTCAATATGGTCACGACAAACAAGAGATTTAAAATGTCCTCTTCTAAAATAAAAATCCAATGGATTTAAATCAGGTAACCTAGCAGGCTCTGAAATCAATTCACCTCGCGCAATCGATTGTTGAAGAAGTTTGATATTAAAAATATTTCGGACCTCCAGACTAAAATGGAGTGGTGCATCATTGTGTACTACATTAACACACAATGTGTTGTATGAGAGATAACGCAGCAAGTTGCTGTACCGCCCTAAGTTCGAGTCTCAGCTCCGACAGATGGCAATTTCCTAGGGAATGGTCGTTGTGTAATTGTTTGTGTGCACGTGTGTCTTGGTTGTATGGCGCAATAACTGATGCTAAACTTCGGCGATTTCTTAATTTCTTTTCCTGATTTTTGCTTCTTTTTTAACTTATTTATTTCATTTTAATCATATGAAACGCTACTGGTTTTCGCTAGAGAGAACTAGGATATTTTTTTACGTTTAATGTTTTCTAATTATTGCATTGCAGCTTAAGTAATACAGTAAATTAACGGGTGAGTTTATTGTCTGTAATACTTAAGTTTTACTACTGTAATAAAATTTTATAAAAACTGTAGGTATGATGATGCCTTTACTATGACGTGATATGCTTACTAATTTTAAAAACATATTGTTAAGATAGAAATATGAGAATTACTTACTTTTGTTATAATAGAATCATACAGAAAGTAGGTGAGTAACTTAGTATGTAGTATCCATTTCATTTTTTAAATACTCGCGAAAAGTTGTAATTTGTAAAATAAATGCTTTAAAAACCTAAAGAATTTGTTTATTTATTTATTTATTGTCTGTTTATTCCTGCTACTGAGACTTGGAGACGAGCTACCTCCAGTTAGAGATTAGATCTTCTACTTGCCTAACTTTTATTAGACAAGGGACCGATCCCTTCCTAAGGATGGCATATCCATTACGCAATCATCTCCTAAGATTGCATAGCTTTTGTAGGTACACCGATATACAAGCCTCTAGCTAGCAAATTTCATTCCATATCACAACACCAAGTTTGAAAAATATCCATTCACCCATTCAAAAGTTACAGGAGTGTCCGTATCGGCTGAGCTTCCCGGGTATTAGACTGGACTTTTGTCGACAAAAAATGGAAGTTTATGCCTTTAAAAGAAGCAATAGTCAATTTTTCCATGATTTTTACAATGAAAGAGTTAGAATAAAAACAGTTTAGACCTGGGAAATTACACAATTTTTTAAAAACTGACTGCGAATCAGAGCATGTGACAACAGTTAATATCTTTAATACCATAAATGGAAATTTAAAATATGTTAACTAACGATACAGGCTTAGGACTTATCACCATCTACTATAAACGGCCCCAGACAGCCAGCCTCGCAGCCACCTCTTTTATTAGAGTGATCTAGTCCCGAAAAAATACGATTACAAATTACACAAGCCCACAGAAAAACGAGGCGTGCGCACTTTATATATAAGTATATGTATCATCTTAATGTACGCATGACTGAAGGTAACATCGATTCCACCTCTCTCATACAATCATGCGTACAATCATACAAAGTGTGCACGCCTTGCTTTTCTTGCATTCGTACATTAGTATTTTTGATATTTTACTTTTTAGTACGATTTTTTACAGAAAAGCAAGTTTTTAAAAAGGTTTTATTATTTTTTTAAAATTTGATGATGCAATATTATGAAATATTGTGCAATATCGCGCAATCATGCCCGCACGGAATGGCCGGGACCAATTCCAGACATTTCCAGACCTCCGCACGGAACGTCCCCGACGGACCATATAAAAAGCCGAGCACCACGAGCTCAGGCTAAGTCAGTTTCGGCGTGTACATCTGTTTGAAGTCAGTGTACCTCAAGTTAGTTTCAGTGCTTGAGTGTTCGTTCTACTTCCTTGGCTGCTCCAAATAAAAAAGCCAAACAAATCGTCCTCCACCGCACCCCATACATTAAATCTGCTTTAATCAAATCTTCTGAGAAATCTTCGCCCACCGCGTCCCATAAAAAAAATCTGCGTTAAATCAAACTTTCTGCCTTCGGGCATAATAAAACAGTGATTTTTTTCAGAGAATTTAAATGATGTACAAATAAAGAAATTTTTTCTCAAGTTGAAATTTCCGTTGTCGAACAATTACCTTTCCATAACTGTTATTAGAATTAATACTTACGTTTTAAAAGTTTTACGAACTCTGTTCATTTAATTTAAATACTTAAATATTTTAGTTTTGTTTTAAAACAAAGTATTATTTCAAAAAGTGATGTACAGGGTGAAGACAGTAAAAAATAAAACTAAAGTGCTAAGTAGACTCAGACTCTTAAAATACAAGTGAAATCCAACCTCTGGGATTTATACAGGGTGTAGTCTAGACCCTGTTCGACATCTTAGAAGCAACCCCCCGAACCTTTTCAAAAATAAATTAAGTGCACGAAAAGTCCTCGAGTCTCTATCAAGCTCTAAAGCTCCAATCCCAGCTCAAATTTTTTTATTTCAACAATCCGCACGGCTTTTCCGTGTTCACTATCCGTTTAAAAAGACATTCAAAATCGGTAAAAGTAAGACTTTTAAAAGCTTAGATATGATAGTGGTCCATCCGTCTGAGAATAAATTAAACTTTTAGGCAATTCAAACAAATTGTTCCTGTCATCATTTTAAGAACAATTTAGAATATAATTCTCTACAACTGTGACACAAACTTTTTCAGTGCTAACTTTAAAAGTGCATTTTCTATCGTGACTCATTTGTTTTAAACGCCACTTTAGACGGAGAATTTCTTGCATTAAATTTTAACGGTTTTCTCATATAAACAATTTATGTGCATTGCATGTTATACAATTTCCCTTATTTTGATCAATAAAGTGCTATTAAAATTTTATATATGGCTGTTAAAAATCATGTAATACGTATTTTCTGCACTAAGGACCTGTGTCACAAATGAAAAGGGTCTCTGTAGTTAAAGCATTAATAGTAGTGGAGAAAGGAAACAAAGTTATAATTAGATTTTATCTCGGTGTAGGACGTCAGAACAGAACCTATTTTATCGTTCAAGGCAGGAGTGTTGGTAGTGCTGAGCGAAAATGCAACAAAGGGTGTAAGTTGGGGATCATGCAACTTGCTTTTTACGTGGCCATACACGCGATATTCTCGAAGGGGGAAAATGAATTGTTCGTGCGATTATTTTAATTACAGTTCCATTTTGGTTTTTATATTATTCGCGTCTCAGGAATTTGTTGATCTATATATCGTAATATAATTTCTTTTCGATTGATAAAACGTCTTGAAAATTTTGAATTCAATTTTTAGTTTATGTTATTAAATATGGATCTGGGGACGTTGAAGCCTTAGATAAGTTTTTGAGGTTAAATCATGTATTTTACTTCCGCGTCCAGTGGAAGTATAGTAACGCAAAAAAAGAAATTAATTTTTTTTGTTAAAGTAGGCTTAAAATGTCATGAAACGTGGAGGTTTTACATTTGAGTGAAAAAAAATTTCATGTCAGTGTGTCGTCTGTAACTTTTTTTGTGCACAGGTCTACTCTTTAATCTAATTTCGTTGAAGGGTTCGGGGGTAAATGGGGTAAATAAGGCTAAATAGGCAAAACAAGCAAGTAAGAGTCTATAAAATTGCAATTTAGGCATGTACGAAAAGTTAAGGTCTCAAAATTTTTTTTGGCATCGCCCCCCCTCCCCCACTATCACCCCCAATACCACCCCACACTATTATGGAAGAGAGTAAAAAAATGTGATTTACCATATTATTATTATTATTAGCCGTTACTCGAGTCCGAGTATAAAAACGTTACAGTCGATAGATTGTGTACAATAAAAAACAAGTAAAAGGTGTAGTCTATTGTAATTCCCATTCATCTACGGTGCACACGACTATGGCTATAGAGGCCAATTCGGGAGAGCACATGTCGACCGCAGTCAGGACAAACATAGACCTGGTTAGGTCTTGGATTCGGCCTTCTTGCAGCAACATTTCCTTGATAGCTGGCCACAACCCCTCGCCATTCGGTTCTGTCCGCTGCAAGTTGTTCCCATTGCTCGTCTGCAATACCGCAGGATTTTAGATTTTCATGGAGAGCGTCTTTGAACCTCTTTCGTTGACCGCCACGCCTTCTTCTACCGCTTAGCAATTCACCATAAAGTGTACATTTAGGAAGGCGGTTATCATGCATACGATGAACGTGACCTGCCCATCTTAGGCGTGCTCTTGAAATAAGCACCTCAATTGGAAGGCTGTTTGCTCTCCTGAGTACTTCCACGTTTGATATGTGATGGAACCAACGGATTTTCATCATACTTCTGAGGTGTCTTTGCTGAAAACGTTCTAATTCTTTCACATGACGACGGTAAGTGACCCAGCTTTCACATCCATATAGCAGTGTTGGAATGACAACTGCTCTGTAGACAGCCATTTTCGTGGACAAAGCAAGGTCGTGGTTGTCAAATACTCTCTCTCTAAGTCCCCAGAATGCTCTAGATGCAGCGTTAATTCTATTGCGAATTTCGCTGTCCATGTTTGCTTTGTCATTAACAACGTTGCCTAAGTAATTGAACTGATCCACCACTTCAAGAGAATTTCCGTTAATTGTAATGTCTATTTGGTTCACTTGATGAGGAGTTGACATAATCTTAGTCTTTCCAATGTTGATTTTAAGTCCCAAGGAATCATAGCTCTGGGCATACACATCTAAAAGTTCTTGAAGCTCTTCCGGCGTAGAGGCTAAAAGTGCACAGTCATCCGCATACTGGAGATCACAAATGAATCGTGTGCGTGTCTTCGTGAAAGCTCTAAAGCGCCCTATGTTAAAGAGACCGCCATCAAAACGGTATCTGAGACCTATTCCTCTGACTGTCAGTTTGTTGTCAACAATAATTGTTAGAGCAGTGGTAAACAAATTAAAGAGTAGGGGTGCCAGGACACATCCCTGCCTAACTCCAGTGAGAGTTTGGAAAGGTTCGGTTGCCTCATTATTATACATAACCTGGGCGTTGTTGTTTGTATGTAGACTGCGACATACTTCCACAAATTTTCTAGGGATACCTAAGCGGAACATAATTTTCCAGAGCACTTCCCTGTCCACCGAGTCAAACGCCTTGGTTAAATCAATGAAGGCCATGTGAATTTCTCCTTGATGTTCGAGTGCTTTTTCTTGAAGCTGTTTAAGTGTGAAGATTAAATCCGATGTGCCTCGGTTTGGTCTAAAGCCACTCTGTGTTTCAGGAAGTAACTTTTCCATAACAGGTGTTAGCCTATTTGCCATCGCTTTAGTGAGTATCTTCCCTCCAACAGCCAGGAGAGCTATACCCCTGTAATTTCCGCAGTCCGCAGCGCTCCCTTTGTTTTTGAAGAGGTTGATTAAAAGTGTATCACGAAACTCCTGCGGAGCTTGACCACTTTCCCACACGACATCAAACAGTTTTTTGAGGTAGGGTATGAGCTCTGACGACACAGCTTTAAAGATCTCAGCTGGGAGTGAGTCGGCGCCGGGAGATTTGTTATTTTTTAGCTGCCCAATGGCGGTTAAGATCTCTTCCGTTGTTAGTGGTTTATCTAAGTCTTCGAAGGTGTCATATTGAGGGATAAGATTTATAATATCGTGATCGGCTTGACTTTGCTGGTTAAGAATGTTAGAGTAGTGTTCTTTCCATCGGGCTCTTATTTCCTGGTCTTCTTTGAGGAGATTTCCATTTAAATCTTTAATCCATATATACAAAAACGAAACGTCTAAAAAATTTTTTTAGCGTTGGCTACTCCCTCTACTACCCCCATTGCCACCCCCCACTCTGTTATTAAAGGGGGTAAAAAGAATAAAATGTGATTTAGTGTGTAAACAAGAACGAAATGCCTAAAAAAAAATTTTTGGCGTTAGCTACCCCCTCTAAAAAAAAAACCAACTAATCCAATTGTCTGATATTCTAAATTAATTGCTAAATGGTAGTGCTAACTATATGGACGTTAGCGAGGGGCAAACCGCTGAGGAAATCAGGTGTACAAATCAGGAGGAAATCTACTGCCATTTTGTTGAAATATATTATATATATTATGCGCATAGGCAATTGAGTTAATCTTTTGCTTGAAAAAAGGCTATTTTGAACAATTTTTCGGTATCATAGGGTCAGCGACATACCAAGCGTTTTAACCGGACCCGCGTTTCAATGGAACATCGAAAAGTATATAATACCGTACTAATGTGGCTGTAGAGTACGATAATGTAAGGTTTTCGATTTTCCGGCGAAACGTCGGTCCGGTTCGTCGCCCTGATCCAGAATTTCTACTAATCGTACCGTTTATTCTCCACTTTCTTAAAATGTTACACACCGAATTTTTGTCAATATTATAACGCAGTGCAATTTGTCTCATTGACCATCTACCTTCTGCTTTAGCAATAACTCCAGATTTAACTAAATAGCTTATATGAGGCATATTAGTTTTTTGCACACTTGCAATAAATTATGACAACTGACAATGTCACAAAAATTAAAGTTAGATGTACACAACTAGATTTTAGCAAAATACCCTTATAAGACTTGTCCTATTTTTTTGCTCACGACCATACTACACTCACTTGGCCGGTTCTTAAACAAATCATCAAAACCTTTACCTTCTGATAAAAATTTAGATGATTTAATTACGATTTTTTTTCAATGTCAAAAATTAACAAGTTTGATTAGCGATTTTTTTTTGTTGAAATTCTAAATAGTACACTAGATTCAGTAAGCTCTCAAATGGGTAAGTCCCAAATTTTATGAAAAAATATTGACAGATTTAAAATAAAAATATTAACTAAATTTAACCTTGCCGTTAAAATATTTCCGAGTAGGTCTAAACGGTACATAAAAAAAAACAACTCTTATTGGCGCCGCCATTATGCAACCACTTTTCATACGGACCAATCAGTGACTCCCACTCAAGTGCCAGTCTCTATTTTATAGGCTCTCTAAACTGTGGAAGAAACTTCCCCCACCACGCGTCACTTCCCCCCTCGAGCGTCCGAATCTCCAAATTCAGAAATAGTCCGATTTTCAAATGCGTTTTTAAGGTACTAAACGAAACCTTATGAAAATTTAAAGATAATGGAGTTGTAGAGAATTTCATCAGGAACAAATAGCTTTTTGAAAAATTGTTCTATGACCATTTTTGACCATTTCCACGCCGTTTTTCGGAAACAAAACACCTTTTTTTACATTTTCGCTATTTCCGCTAAAAGTCATTAATATTTTTGCATGGAATTTTTAGAGTAGGTAGGTACCTACAAAACCTACAATTTAATTTATTTATGCTTCGAAACAACTTCCTACGATAACTACAGTCCCTGTAATTAAATGGCAAAAAATTATTGACCGATTTCAGTTGTCAAAAACTAATTTTTTTCGTCTTTTTACAAGCTATTTCGTAGTATTCTTTGTATAAAAATTTTTTTTCTTTCGCATCGAAAACGTGAAAAAACCTGTTTTCAGCACTTTCATGCCCTTTTCTCAACCGGTTCCAAATAAAATTTGCTTTGGATCTGAGTTTGCTAATTTACGTTGTTATTCTTAATCTTGTTATTAATTATTGGTTAATATGACGGATAATCATTTTATAACATCCCTAACGTGTTTATCTATAACCACAGCTTCTTTTTTAGATGTTTCAACGTTTTAACAATAACGACGTGACGTTACAGGTTACGAATGACGCTATTCGTTAGGGATAGAGCGTTTTAATGGTTTTAAATTCTTAGCCGAAATAAATATTTTTTTCACCCTCAATTTTAACAAAAAAGAAAAAGAAAAAATACGAGGAAGCATATTTTTCTGTCATCGATTTATCTGTGATATAAAAAAAATCATGCAACTTCCTCATTCCCACTATTTATTATCACGTTCACAAAATGCACTGAGGACTTTTTCGAAAAAATGCATTCTCCTTTGCTATCTGACCTGTATTAATAAGTTAAGGGCAATTGTCAGGTATCCAACATAAAACTGTATATCGCTCTAAAAAAAAATTCTATGGCTTATAATTGAAAACGATAACAATCTGTTTATTGTAAATAAAATGCAGATTTAGCAGAAAAAATTTACAAGTCAAACGTTCGTCCATTTTCTTTTTATGTACGAAATTTAATTTTTGTGGTTTTTATTTAGTGTTTTTTACGAAAATTGTATTTCGTACATAAAAAGGAAATGGACGAACGTTTGACTTGTAACTTTTTTCTGCTAAATCTGCATTTTATTTACAATAAACAGATTGTTATCGTTTTCAGTTATAAACCATACACATTTTTTATAGCGATTTTCAGTTTTATATTGGATACCTACTCAATTGATATTTCTTTCGTTCGTGCCCTTAAAATACCAAAATAAACGATATTCGATAGACCGGCGCATTCGCCAAAATATACGAAAATGATTTTATTTTAATAGTAATGTTTGAACTAGTGCAAGATAATCCTTCCGACATACGATTATCCGTACTTAACTTTTTGCATCAAAGAATATAATATAATCGTAGTTTATGTCAACTGCCACATAGTATTTTTTAATTTATTCCTTAGTTACATCTATACATTAGTTACATCTGTGTAACAAGCAAAATATCACTTGCTTTTCGATTATATGGTAACTCTGTTTGTGATAATATAATTTATAGATTGAAAAATGCTTTTTTAGGTTTCTAGCAGATAACTATCATTCATTCAGAACGTAATATGAAAACTCTACATACAGTGTGGAACAGCTAAATGAAATAAATTGAGTATCTCAGTTACTGTGGATATTTATAAAAAATCCCGAGACACGGCGATTGTGGATTCTGAAATGACATTCTGCGACGTACAAATTTCATTCCTAAATTCAACCCCCTTCGAGTGGCAATTGCAACCCCTAAATTTTTATATGGTAAGTAGTGGCTTGTGATACCTCATTGAACGTCTCGGCAGCATCCTAATCATAAATAAAAATGTCATCTAACGTTTTCCAACATCTGAGGCGTGACCGATCTAACCACATCCGCTATTCTTCTTCTAAGTCAGCTATATCGCGTGGCTTAATTTTGTATACTACACTTTCACATATCCCTATAGAAAAAATCTAAAGATGTAAGATCAGGAGAACGTGCTGGCCATTCTAGTGATCCTCGCCTCCCTATCCACCGATTTGAAAATTTTAAGTTGAGGTATTGCCGGGCATCGATTCGGTAATGTGGTGGTGCTCCATCTTACTGGAACCACATTACATCCGCTGGAACTTGTGGGTTTGCTTGAGCAGGATATAAGTTTGCCAAAGTTAGCACGATATTATGGAGCAGAAATTAATAATTATCTCCATTTAAATTGCCATCAATAAAAAATCAACCAATGACATCGTTTCCGATTAAAATATAATATTTCAGTCGGAAACTCCTCTATAAAATCCTTATTTTACAATAAGGAACGTAACCAGACTGCAACCAACAGCTACTCTCCGCCGAGCGCTGAATTACAAGTTACAAGCCGGGCGCGTTAAGTGTAATTGCATATTACCAACACAACGCTAATGCTTCGATTGCAACAAACACCAGCCGAAAGACTGGTCCTACTTAAAGGAGCTCTCGTGCCAGTCGTCCCACACCACTTGCAGTCTGCAGTTTCGAACTATTGGCTCTCGTCAGTGCAGGAGTTTGCGACTGAAATATTATGTTTTAATATTCTACTCTCTAGAAGCACATTTTAACTATGGTTTCCAATTACCCCCGCCCAAACATTAACCTTTTTAGAATTTTACGTATGTAATTTTCTCATCTAGTGAGGATTTTCATTATCCCAGTAGCGACAGTTTTGACGATTAACATGGCAATGAAGGGTAAACGTGGACTCATCCGAAAACAAGACATTTTCCAGTTGGATGACATTGTTATCTAACCTTTGCATCATTTGTTCACAAAAATACGTTTCTCTGTCAAAATCGTCTTCAATAAGCTCCTGAGTTGGGGTCAGTTTATAGGGATGCATTTTATTTTCTTTTAATACGCGAATAATTGAGGAATGGGAACCAATCAACGCTAAAACTCCTAAAGTCTAGTAAACTTTGAACTGGCATGTGTATGAGTTGATAATGCGCGTACGATTTCATTTCTCTCGCACACAAAGTTAAAGTAATAGCCCAAAAACACTGTCGCGTATGTCTGCCAAGCTTCTCTCTCACCTATTTTGAGACAGAAATATTGCGATACACACTGAAGAGAGAGATACATTTTAATCTACGTTTTCAATAAGTTTAGCGATTCTCAAACTCTGAAGATTTGTCATTGGTTATTTAACAATCGTCTCGTATTAGAATTAAATTCAATTTTATATGAAATATATAAGCTATTTTTAGTGGTAGTGGATATTCATCCGACAAACGGACATTGCCAAACCACTATACCTAGGACTTGCAATTTTCTAGTATCTACATATTACATGAATTGTTGAATTGTACGTCGTGGAATAGCTCAGTGTGTAAGTAAAGCGAAGTGTGTAAGTAAAGTGTTTGTACATTTTTGTCTGTAAATTCATTCTTCCCTCATTAAACTCGTAACAGAATCCAAATTTTATATCAGAACAATCAAAATTTTTAGAATCACAGTTTAGACCTGCCTTGCGCAACCCGTAGTTGGAGCAATTCGCGGATGGCACCTCGTACAAGTTATGGTGTCAGCGTCAGTGCCCAAATTTAACAGTGTTTCATGTTCGCGAGTGCCTTTTAAGTTTTAGTGTTTGTTCAGTTTTAGTTAAGCTTTATTTTTTAAACCTGTTTTGTAATGTTACCACCCAATTTAATTTCATATCGTCAACGCGGTGGTCGCAGGGTCGGCCCCGGGGCAGGTCCTGGGGACGCAGCTTTCTGTACAATTTACCTATAATAAATTTCTTTTGAATTGAATTGAATTGAATTGTGTAAGTAAAGGGAATAAAACATCCGGGTTCAAATCCTGTTGCCTACTGATTTATTTTTAAATTTTGTTGTATTAAAAGTTAAACATTTTTCTTCTAAACAT
Organism: Leptura quadrifasciata; assembly: GCA_963675555.1. Taxonomy (NCBI): domain Eukaryota; kingdom Metazoa; phylum Arthropoda; class Insecta; order Coleoptera; family Cerambycidae; genus Leptura; species Leptura quadrifasciata. The sequence continues at coordinate 191,275,362 of OY776673.1, read as the reverse complement.
TTTATTTTATTAATCCGCACCGCAAGTTTTGTTAAAACTTTCTTTTCGTTAAACATTTTTCTTGTATTATTCCGCGCGAGTTTATCCCTTGGTATTTAATGGTCTGGTTATTTATTCGCTTGTCAGACGAATATCCACAGCCCTTTTTAAAAAAATTTATTGTACATTACATAGGCCCTCAATTCTTCGTGTTTTATTTCTTGCTAAATAAATAGTTAGACCGAACAGTTTACCGCGGTGTGCCAAAGCTTTAGTATTTTTTAAGGTATTTTTTACAGCCCATTCCTATATCACCTGATGATATGAGCGTGGCGTATCTATAGTTTTTATCCAATAAACAGACGTACCATCTACAGTTTGCGGTTTGGAGGGTCGCTAAGCCGGTCATTCTATTTAACGTTAAATGTGTCCGGGTTTCTAAATTAGATACGTGTGTAAATATTTATTTCGAATAACATTAAATTATAAAAATACAATATTTGGTAAATATGGCAACTAAATTAGGTGTCTTAAATGAACAGTCAAAGAAGTTGGTATTAAATTTAATAGATTATTTTACAAAAGAAAAGGAAAACAAGGGACCCTTGGTACCTCTTGAACGAATTCATGAAAGAGTTTCTGAAGCCTTAAACATAAGTCTCAGAACGGTTAGCAGAATTAAGCACCAACATATTGAACTGTAACTATATTAGTTTTCTATTATTTTTTTTCTTCTAATAACTAACATTGTTATTGACTGAACTGGACAATTCATTTTTTGTTATCGGTTTCAGTTGTGCTCGAGCCTATATCGGTATAATCAGAATTACACTAAAACAACGAAATTAGTAAATTCATATTTCCTAATATTTTATGATAACACCTTTAATATTTTTGTATAATTATTTAGCGATTGCTTTACAGTTACAGACATATAATCATTTGTAAATTGTTGTAAACTGTTTGAGAACCACTGTCATACCTGAGCTATCGAGTAAATAGTTTCTTACTTCATACGACGAAGCGACCTTTGGATCCGCCAAGTAAGAGTTTACTCGACTCTAGTCGACTTAAATCATGTGGGTTTTCTTCAAACTCAAGCAGTATATCTAAATTGACATCGTTACTTATTGTATTGGAAACTTCTTTTTTATCTGCAGTGCATGTCCATTTTCGCGAAACCGCTGTTCAATTTTGCTAATTGTGGCTTGGGATATACGCGCAAATCAGGAAAATTTTCTTTAAATAGGCGCCTCTATAAAGAACATATTAACACAAATTTAACACTAAACAACACAATCAGTACGCCCGCCGAGTTAGAAAATGCGGTGGAGGAGTTTACGAGAGTGCTGCAGGATGCCAAGCAGACTGTTGCCACCACTATCACTGTGAACGAGAACAGAGACAGACTCGACGAAGCGGTCATACGAAACATACGGGAGAAAAATAGAATGAGACGGCTTTAGCAGCGAAATCGCGATGTCAACGCTCAGGTTGAGATGAACAGGCTGCAGGGGCAGATGAGAACCTCTATAAATACTGCAAGGAACCAGAAATGGGGGGACAAACTGGCAGCGTTGAATCCTCAAGACAACTCGCTCTGGAAGTTGACGAGGGCCTTAAAAAGTACACGGGAGGCTATACCCGCGTTGATGGGCGCGAACGGACGGACGTCGATGACAGACGCTCAAAAAGTGAGCGACTTAGCTACTCATTTCGAAAATATTCACAATAACAACATACCAAATAATTTAGAGCACGACCGCATCGAGAACAACATTAACGAAATCATTGGTCACAACGTACAAATGACACGACGTGAATTTCTGTAGGTCATGACCAAGCCCTCGGAGATAACACAATTTATCAAGGACCTACCAAACAATAAAGCCCCTGGAAAAGACGGCATCGAGTACAAGCTGCTCAAATATCTCCCGAGGAAAGGTATTGTGCAGTTGACGTATATCGTTAATGCGATTCTGCGGTTACAGCACTGGCCCAGTCAGTGGAAGTGTGCCGTGGTCATTCCCATCCTGAAGCCAAACAAGAACGCGAAGTTCGTCGGCAGCTACAGACCCATCTCGTTGTTGTCGGCGATCTCCAAGTTGGTGGAGAAGCTCGTCCTGATAAGACTAAATACTGTTCAGGAGGAGCTCCACATCGACGACGAGTCTCAATTTGGCTTCAGAAAGGGTAGGAGCACGGTGCAACAGGTTGTTAGGATAGTTAACGACGTCAAAGTACAATACAACCTCGGGAAGAACCCCACCATGGTGCTCCTCGATATTGAGAAGGCGTTCGACACCGTCTGGATCCCGGGGTTACTCTACAAACTACATCACTACAACTTTCCGACTTACTTCACTAAACTCATTCATTCATTCCTGACGGGCAGATCCCTGCAGGTTCGAGTGAATAATACACTGTCAACACGGCGGGACATTCGCGCAGGAGTCCCGCAAGGATCGTGCCTCTCTCCAAAGTTGTACAACTTGTACGTCTCCGACTTCCCCGAGTTCCCGAATACGAAGCTGGCCAAGTACGCCGATGACACAGCCATGTACGCGCATTCTTACAACGCGCAAGCGGCGAACATGCTGCTGAAGGTGCACATGGCTCGTGCCACGGCTTATTACGACCAGTGAAAGATTCGGTTGAACGCTGAGAAGTCGGAGGCGATAGTCTTCACGCGTCGTTTTACTGAGAACAAAATTTTAACACCAATTTCGATCAGGGGAAACAAAATTCCAACCAGGAGATGCGTGAAGTACCTGGGAGTAAGACTCGACGAAAGACTGACGTTCAATACCCATATAAATGAGACAATACGGACGGTCTGCTCCCTGTCCAGGAATCTGTATCCACTCATGGTCAGGGGTAGCAGACTTAACCGACAAAATAAAAAATTGTTGTACACGATGGTGATTAGGCCGTCCATCACATACGCGGCGCCGGTGTGGTGCAGCATACCTGCCACGACAATGAAAAAACTTCAAGTGTTTGAAATAAATTTATGCGCCTCATTTCAAATTCTGGAAGGTACACCTCCCTCACAGATCTCTATGCGCGTTGCAACGACATAACCCCGATAGCGGACTACGTCCAGCGCATCTCTCAAAATTTCTATTCATTCAAGCTGGGCGATAGTCCGCTAACAAGACACATAACACAAATTAGACAGCATAATGCCCCATTTCGGATTAAACACCCCTTACCATACCAGACGTTACCGATTTTCCGGCAACCTCTGTAGCCAAGCTTCACCAACTATAACTTCCGCTTACCCTATCCACCTTTACTAATATTTCATACCTTTTGACTATCTTTAAATCTTTCCTGCCCCCCTCTTCCTTTCTGTTTGTGTCCCTTTTGTTTGTTGTTTTTCTTGTTTTCTGTTTGTACATTTTTGTTTTTCTAAATTCACTTCTCATCACGAATACCAAATAAATTAAACATTCTGAAAATCAAAATTATTAAAGCCAAAAGTTTAGGCCAGCCATGTGCAGCTCGGCGTTCATGAATTTCGCAGAAGGTGCCTCGTTTAGATTAAGGTATCTGCGTCAACTACAAAATTTTAAAAAAAGTATTACAGTGAGTCAGTTATTAAAAATATGTGTAGTTTTAAGTTGTTTTTGAAAATCTTTATTGTTTTATGTTGAAATAGTATTACCTAATTTTATTTGCTTGTTGCAAAAGATGCTTAAGTTAGTTATTCATTTTTGTTTTCGCCGACCCAGATCTGTTCCGGCCGGCCTGCAATTCGCGACCGCGTGAGTGCGGTGGTTGCATGGTCGGTCCCGGGGCAGGCTCTGGTTAGGCAACTGTTTGTATGCTTTAATTTAAATAAATCTTTGTTGAATTGAATTGAATTGTTGTTACTTGCCGTGGAGAAGTATGATAAAATAATGCAATAAGTTGTTCACATCTTTGCTATAATAAAAAATTAACACAATTAAGAAGACTAAAGTAAATTCAGAATTCAGGTAACAAAAACAAATTAATAATAAAAAGAATATAGCACACAGAACATTAATATTTATCTAATCCTCAAAATAATTTTTAAGATATCATATCAAGTGTTCAAAGTGTCCGTGATTTCTTATGCACAATCGGCGCGGCGAGGCACTGCATTTAAAACATTACTCAGCATTTCGGGGGTAACTGTAATACATGTCTGTTGAATTCGAGCTTTTAGGTCCTCTACATTTTGCGGTGTCGTCGAAAACACCTTATCTTTAATATACCCCCATAGAAAAAAATCCATTGGGGTTATATCTCGAGAACGAGGGGGTCATCGAATAAATCCATTGGTACCTATCCAATGTTGAGGCAAAATTTCATCTAAATGATCTAGACAAGTCTGGGAATTGTGGGGAGGAGCTCCATCTTGTTGAAAATATTGAAAGTTGTGTCGATTCTCTAAAGGTAGGTCATCTAAGAATTCATTAAATTCATTTCTCAAAAAGTTTAGGTACCTTTGACCACTGAGGTGATCATCATAAAAATAAGGACCTATTAAATTGGTGCCTAAAATACCTATCCACACATATATTGTAAAACGATTTTGAAACCCAGTCGGTCTATGCCAGTGTGTGTTTTCAGAAGTCCATTTGTAAAGAATATTGCGATTAAAAATTCCATTATTGGAAAAATTTGCCTCGTCGGACCAAAGTATTTTACTACATATTAATGGATCGACACATTTCTTTTCCAACAGCCACAAAAAGACAAAACAAGACAAAAAGTCGTCCTCCTTGGTTTATCCCCCGCTTGTAAATTGTAAACTTTTTTGGCTTTATAACATCGGTAACCATTTTTCTTTAAAATTTTTCTAGCACTTGTTTTGTTTATATGACAAGCAATTTTAATTTCTCTTAATGATGTTCCCAAATTTTCTGTATTTTTATTTCTTACATAATTAATAACTCAGTTTACCTTATTTACATTATTCAACCTTGTCTTCTTCTTTAAAAATGAACCATTATTTTTCAGTTTCGTAGCTAATTTTCTGAACAGTGTTTTATTCGGCTGTAGTGTTTGTGGAAATCTGTTTCTATATTCTACTTGAGCTAATCCAGAGTTATAATTGCATTGGCAATATGTAACGAACATATAACGATCAATGTGAGTGAAAATCATTTTTGAAAATTCTAAATTCTTAAACGAGTGTGATTGAGAGAGAGTTTAAATATTAACTGAGATGATCTGTCAAAAAATTAAATTGTCAAGTTTGTTGATAGCCAACTATTTTAAAATAATTGAAATAATAGTGAAATCATGAAATACAAACAAATGGATATTATACTTAAATTAACTGGTAAAGATATTTTAACTTTCTGAGCAAGGAGTGACGCTTTTATGGAGGACCTCTATACATTGGCATAACTGCGAATACTCTTTCCATAACTGCTCCATGTTCCTTTCTCGATTATTATTTTGTTTTTGTTACCTGAATTTACTTTATTCTTCTTAATTGTGTTAATGTTTTATTATAGCAAAGATTTGAACAACTTATTGAATTATTTTATCGTTTTGTTTAATCATACTTCTCCACGGTAAGTATAATGCTTGTTAAACATTTTTTTATTGGTTTTAAAAAAATGTTTTTATAAATACTAACGTAGTACCAATGAATAAATATGGCATGTTATATATCGTTGAAAAGGGAGGAAAAGACTATTTAATGGCGTCATTTCCCGCCCGTTTCAAAATAATTTTTTTAACAGCTTGAAGAGTAAATCTCAAAATACAGCGGTTTTGAAAAAAATTATATAAAACCTCGTTGAAACACTCTGTTTTGCGAAAAAATTTCACCTCAGATTTTTCTCGTATCTCTTCAAATAACTGAGATATTTGACCTAGACGTTTTCCGCATTTTCGATATTTTCCGCCATAATTCTTAAAGTAGGCCATGGATTTCAAATGTCTTTAAACCATTCTGTAGGTTATATAAATCGGCACAATTTTTGTAAAAGTAATTTTTTTTGTACGACTGATATTAAGTGAGATATTCTCGAGTGCCCTGATAAAATGGACAGCCTGTATATTAATTCGCGTTACAAAATGAAAACAACTTTTTATAAATAAAAAAACTAAAATTTATTGGGATTAGTTAAGGAGATGACTTAGAATTTTTTTTCCTCTTGTGGTGGATGAGCTGCGATATAATCAAGTGCCTTTTGGATAGCGGCTGGTACTGGAGGTGGGGTTGGTAGAGCGCTTCCGACGGGTTGGTAACCATTTTCGTCGGCGATGTATTGAATTGCAATTTGTTCGCCTTCTGGGGATGCCCATTGGAAAGCTCCTTGGGCTACGATCGCTGCCTCTGTGCCTACGTTTTTGAGTGTTCCTTCTTCATTGGCTGAGATTCCGTTTTCTGTTTCGTACCTGAAAATAAACGATAAATGCATTAGGATTATTCGGAGACTATTTGTCAACATTTAACTCGTGTGCTCTTTGGTTAATGATATTTGATATGATATGATTATAAATTATATGATATGATTATATATGATGTATGATATGATTTGATATGATTTTTTTCCAGTACCTGAAATATTATTAAAATATATTAGAAGAATGAAATTTACGATGAAATCTTTAGTCTGTGAAATGACAAAACAGATCAGGATCTTGTTCATCATTCTAACGTAAATAGTTTACGAAATATCTGGGAAGATATTAAGAAAAGAGAATTTTTTCAAATGATTGCTATATCTGTGAAATATTTAAAAAAGTCGTCTGCATTAGATACTTTTTTCACAGGCGTGTCTTGAAGTATTTAATTTTTATGTTAAAATTGTGTGCTACGACGTATAATGGGTTTTTAGCACTTTTCTCAAAATATGTTTAGAAGGCGTTTCAAATTTTTTCGTCAAAATTTATATATTTTTAAAAGTTGCATATTTGTTTAAATTTGTTGCTAATTAAGTCAACCATGTCATGACGCAAGCTCTACAGGGCTACTACAGCTAAACTCTTATCAAACAGATTTTTATCAGAAAACTTTTTTTATGAAGAAAGTACATTTTTTAACTTTCTATGTGTCGTCGCTAGATTTTCCGGTGTAAATGAAATCGTTAGCGACAAGCTTTTATATCATAAAAAAATTATAAAATGTAACAAAATGATGGGTTTTATTTGCTTAAAGGTTTATTTTCTACTTTTTAGAGCATTTAATAAAAGCTTTTTTTTTTACATTTTTTTTACTTTTTTAGTCTTTTGATATGCTGTAATACCCAGATATAGATTTTGACACGAATCGGATCATAAGCGGTAAAGTTGTCCGCCAACTTGATCAAAATTTTTGACTAGAAATTCGTAATCCGCGACCCCGAAAACCCCCAGATATCGGTTTTGATCGATTTGGTCTGGTCGATAGTCGAGTGAGTTAAGGCGCGAAGTGGCAATCGTGATTAATCACACGGACATCGCACCACTAGGTTCGAATCCTGGCTCCGGCACTGTCGAAGGAAATGGTTGTATGTCCGCGATTTTCAATGTGTAACCCCCTTCCGCACAAGCCCTGGCTTCTGGAATTGGGGGTTGTCTAATTTCTGTGGTGTTTATTTATTATTTATTATATGTATTAAATGACAAAAGTTGCCAGCCATATTGGCACCGCCATTTTCAATTTCTGAATTTTGACTAAAATTTCATAATCCGCGACTTAGAAAACCCCAGATATCGATTTGAATCGGATCTTAAACGGTAAAGTCGTCCGCCATCTTGAAGTCGCTATCCTGAACTAAATTTTTGACTAGAAATTCGTAATCGGCGAACTCAAAAATCCCCAGATATCGATTTTGATCAATTTGGAGCTTAAATGACAAAAGTCGTCCGCCATATTGGCGCAGCTATTTTGAATTTTTAAATTTTGACCAAGACTTCATAATTGGCATCTTGAAAAACCCCAGATATCGATTTTGGATCGAACCGGATCATAAACGGTATAGTTGTTCGTCATCTTTAAGCCGCCATCTTTTTTTTTCTTATATGAAAATGTTAAAGTGAATTGTCACCAGACTTATATACATGTGCAAAATTTAAAAGCTCTAGTTTAATTAGAACTAATCGAAACTTTGATTGCATGATCTGCCCTAAACAAACTAACTAACAAACATTGCAAGTTTAAAAAAGCTTTTAAAAAAAGTTGATCATTCGATATCTTTTTATGCTGAAAATTTTTGTCAAACAAAATTGAGTTGCCAATGTTCTTGCAAAAAATGGTTTGTTTCAGTCTGAATGAAATCACATTTTGTCGCGCAGTGTATCTCATAACCATGATTAATTTTTTTCATACAAACAGTAGTTATTTATTCGTGAACGGTAAATATTGCAATCCCATTAACAAGTCTAATGTTATTTACTTTCAATTTCAATACGTAGCTTTCAGAAAAAAATTTATATATATATAAATAGAATAATGATACAGCATCCAAGGTAGTACGTATTTGATATGTTACTGAAGACTGAAAAACCCCGTGACCTTTTCTCAGCGACCCAACCGTTAATTGTAGATAATTGTAAGCAAGGTTTAAGGCTGGAGGTAGCCGGTGGCACATAGCCAATAATAATGTGTATGTTTAAGAGCCCATCTTATATAACTACTAGTAAAGGTTATCTGCCAAATCGACTTCTTCGGTGACCTTTGTAATAAGTTGACCACCTTCACCGTTCATTATTTACTGTAATGTAAACAATAATATTTTGTATTGTTGATGGTCACTTTCATCTGCCAGCTGACTCTTATGCAAGGTATAGCGGATACGTTCTACGTCTAAATCCGAAAAAGCATTTTGTTTACAAATTTTGGATTGCAACTGGCTAAATTAAAACTTTTCTCCAATTCTAGTAATCATGTCGCAAACACCACACCATTAGAAAGACTTTTAAATAGTTTGTCAACCTGCGAAAGATATCTCAGATATAATGCACCAATATTATGTAAGGCACACTATATTTAGTGTACCTTAACTTTTGGCATGTGTATGAGATGATGTTGTGCATACGATTTAATTTTCTTTTGCAGACAAAGTTAGTGCAATAGTCCAAAAACCTGCTTGTTCATGTATGTCTATACGAAAACAGTCATTTTTAAAATGCATTTTTAAAAAAACCCCTTCATTGTTTGTCCAAACTTTTTTTAACACCCTTAGTCCAATAAAATGGGACGAAATTTGTCGATTTGGATGATATAATTTAGAACGATCTGAAATTTTGGGAACAGGCTTATTTTGTGGTACTTTTTAACATATCAAAAGTCCCCACCCGTAGACGGGGGGGAAGGTGGTAAAAAATAGTTAAAAATATCGGTTTTTTGCAAAAAACACGAAAAGTATCAATTCTAATGTAAAATATGTACACGTGAAAATTATACGTAATAAAAATCCGCGCAATTTCGCTTTTTTTTAACTTCGTACGACCTATTGGAGCCGAGATAGCTTTTTAAAATTTTGACAGTTTTGCGACGCAACGGAAACGCGCGCGTTCTTCGCTAAAATCTCAAAAATGTTCGTTCGGATCGCAAAATGTTTTAAATGAAAGTTGTAGAGAATTCTATTACAAACAATTTCCTTTTATTTTTTATTTCCATTCGATGAATACTGGCAGAGATATGAATTTTTTAAACATCTTTATAGCGCGCTATCAGAACACTTGTTTCATGATAAAATCGATAAAAATTCGAAAACAATAGATAATAATGTTAAATAATATGTGAAAGTGCCACAAAATAAGCCCGTTCCCAAAAATTCAGTCCGCTTTGAATTATTTCATCCAAATTTTCCCATTTTATTGGGCTACCTAACAGAGGCGAATTTTCAGCCTCGGCCATTTTGGGCGCTACTGAAGGTCAAAACCTACAGTTACCGAACTATATGCCTTTGTACAGAAATGAGTAATAATAAAAAATTAATAAATTATTATGAGTCTTCACACCAAGATGCCTCTTTCCAAAATTTTTAGTAACTGCCAAATTGTAATACGAAATATTAATCTGAACAGCATTTTTGAAGAAAATGCGAATAATAAAGCTTTAATTGTTTCATTAAAACATACTCTGCAAGGTTTTATAAAATAAAATAGCTTTAAATTTTTTTTATTGCGTTTAGGATTCTTCGTTAAAAACAAAATTAATTAATTGCTTATTATTCAAGTGCCTACGACGTTACATGCACTTTATTTAGATATGACAACAGCACGCGTAATTATCATTTAACTTGAGTGAAATGGATATAGTGAAAAAACTGAAACAGAAAACCTCTTAATAATTGTAAAAGATGAAGGAGAAACAAATTCAACTTCTTGTTTTGTTTACCATTCTCTGAGGTTTGCATTTATACATTGGTTATGAATTATTTAGCGTTGTTAATGCGTAAATTCTCTAAATTTGCCATCATATTCAAGTTATTTTCAAGCTACGAAAAAAATACTTGGCCTTTTATTACATATTTTTGATTGATGACAACATTAATAAAATCTTTTGAACAAAATCTTGAAATACTGTAATACCTGTTTTATTTCAGTTTTGTAATACAACACAAATTGAGCATGACATTCTCCATCCTGACATGTACAAGTGCTAGAATGTTGAATCTTCCCATCTCGATAGCTAGTCAGGGTTTGAAAAACAAAATGTATTTAATGTCCAAATATGGGTCATGCGTTTATTGTCCCTGTATAAAAACAATAAATACTTGATTTATTTTCTAAAATTACAATAGCGCTTGCTAGATTCTATTGTTCTCTGGATTGCAAAATTCTCATTAGATGAGGATGAGTCAAGGTGTGACAGCATTAACTTTTACTGTTCTTTGGAAAGAATGCGAGTTATTTTTTCACATACTTATGACTCAATTGTTGGTGTATGTAAAATATCAAATATCTTTCACTTACGCAATATCAATGTCTGCTAGATATGTGAGAACAGTGATTCTTGGAATCTTTGCCGGAGGCAGGCCAAGGTAACATTCCGAAAACTATTCTTTTGTTAATTCTTTCCGTTCTCAATATAGCTAGACTGTCTGTTAGACATCTATTATCTAACATTGTTCAAATTAACAATAGGTGTTGCAAATTTGTAATTTCTTTTCAAATGGATTGTGTTCGTGAAATGAGGCATAAAAAGATTTTGAAGCAAAATTTACTATTTGTGATTCTTTTTATTTACTCTGTTTTGTTAATTACTACACATACGAAATGCGCCTATAACAATGATCCGTTAACATTTCATAATATACACTTAAATAGATCCTTAATTTATCTAGGATTTTTTAAAATAAATCCAATTGGTGACTATTAATGTTGATATTTTGTTTAGAAAATATTTTGATGATTGCGGTACCACCCGTAGTGTGACCATTGATATTCATTACAGTTGCGAGCTATCATTTTAAAATCTCATGTTTTTTATATCATTAAATCCAGGAAGTTATACGTACAGAATATTTTTACATTAAATTTATTGCATTCCTTCGATCTAATCAAAATTGCAGCTTTTGTGGTCACGAAAATGAACTAAAATTCATTGTAAAAGGCAAAGATTCTGCAATATATTGAAAATTACGGCATTTATTGTCACGGACACAGGCAAACAGTGATGAGATAAACAGATAAGAAAGAAAACAATATGAAAGTGAACGTTGAATGTAGAAAGTGTGACAAAATACTTTGTAGGTTCATTATCTGTGCTAAGATTAATTTATATATTCTAAGAACCTTCAATTGCAATTGTCTTAATAATCACCTATGACATTTATTTATGTAGCTGTACATGCAAGCGAGAAAACAATGAGGTAACGTGTATGTTTATGTAATACTTACGCCCACTGGTAGTTGCCCTCAGGGGAGATGTCTGACTCGGAACGGAGGATTTGAGCTGTTTTTGGGTCACCGCTGAATGCAGTAAAGGCTACGGCTACCACCGCGGAGAAAACGACCTGGAATTGAAATTGTTTATAGATAAGCAATTTTAATTACATGTGCGAAAGCGCAGTTGTAAAGTTCACAATAAAACTGATGATACTAAAATCGTTCGAACAAGTAATTTCTCAGACATGTTCTTGAAGTAGCAGTTATTCTTCCAGAAACCAGCTCTCCAGCAATGACATGTTGCCTTGTATGTTGGAAGTGGGGTAGTTTTCAGCCATTTCTTTAGTGAGGCTTTCAATAGAAAGCACGCTAAGTTTTTAAAATTTTTATACAGTTACAAAATATATGGTCTCAAAATAAATTTGAAAAATGTTTGAAAAGTTTTACGTTGAAAATATATTTTTTAAACATTAGCGCCACTTTCAACAAATAAAGCAACATATTATTACTCAGCACTCTTTGATTTCTGAAAAAACACTATACATGTCTACAGAAGAAAACGTTGCCCATTTCGTCTAAAGAAATATCTAATTTTATCTGCTTCATGTTAACAACAAAGAATAATATCTCTAAATTAGCGTTCTAAGATGATGTCTATTTTGTTAATTAATGGCATTAAAATATGTATTTGTGTGTTTAATTTTCCAAATAGTACCTTGTATGAAAATACAAAATATAGTACCGTTGTGGATGCACGCAAGGGAATGCCCTTGTCTCCAGTCCCGATTGAGGATTGGGATTTTTTCAGGAAAATCAAAGAAAATTTAATCCCAGTGCACCTAAATGTTGTCTCTAAATGTACATCTGCGTCGTGCGCAAAGCTCATTTTCAGTGGGTTGTATTCGTTTGTAGGGTATTTATTCTCAATGCTATAATTTTCGAGAAACGAAATAATGATTGTTGATGATTTTCGGAAAAAAATTGCTTAAAATGTTGATCAAATTATAATTTTTAAAACTTACAGTGTTCTTTTTCAACTCTTTTCACATACTTGGGACCATGGAAAAGTTTTCAGTTTCATTTAGAATTGTCAGTTCCATTAAAAATTGAAAAGAAAAGAACGGATGGGTTTTGGTTTAAAAAATTGTACACAAAAGTAAGTTTTTTTTTAATTAGTACCTTTCTTGAAATTTATTTCAAATACAATGTTCTTGACAAAATAAAATGTTTAATGTTATTGCAGTGTTTTGTTTCTCAAAATAACTGACGTTGTAAGATTTAATTCTGGAGTAGCCATCTTGAAAGCATGGCGGATATTTCACCTTAAATCTTTTCGTAAATGCGTAAATTTTGCGTAAAGTTTTTGACAACGTATAAGAATTGATTTTAAAAATAAATTCTCGCACACATTTTGCTCAGTAGCGATTTATTAGACTGCAAGAACTAAAAATGATTACAACAGCACTATTACAGGGTGGACTAAATTTCGATTGAATTTGAGGTTTTAGAATATTAAACATTGAATTTTTCAATAAACTTATTAAAACTTAATAAAGTAATCATAAATTTTGGAGAAGCTACTTGATACCGAGAGCAGTACGCTGCTCATACATGACTGGTGTAGATGTCTACACGTTACCGCCTACCTATGCTGCAATTTATGGATTCTATAGGTTTAACAGTAATACGACTAGAAGTCGTCTTTCCCGCAGTTTTATCATAGGTGACGATTGCTATACACGAAAATACTAAAAATTTGTGTTTGGTGCAATAAAATAATAAATTATGCTAGACTTTTGAGTTATATTATAATTACTTACCTAAGAATGTAAATAATATTGATATACTACGAAGTTATTAGAATTTAAACATTTTTTTCTAGAATATCATGACGAGTAAAAATCTGTTGTTTGCTGGTTGCATTTTTGTTAAATTTTTACTCTTTATTATTTCTATTTGTACTATTAAATCTTTTTGCTTTTCCAACATTATACAAATTTACAGAGTGTTGTTTTCTATACAGTGTGTTCACATGCGTACGCTACATATATTGTTAATAATATAATATGGAGTATTTAGATCGAATCGCTTTTTAAAATTTCGCTTGTTTAATTAATCCATGTAGCATCATACTCATTAATTTAAAAAAAGTGACTCGGGGAGCATAAACAGTCCACTTGGACAGTATGTAGCATAGACGTGTCATCACACTGTATAGAAAATAACCCCGTTGTGAATTTAAATAACCACGAACTACTCCATTCAGAAAAGAAAGGAAACAGTTGGGTTTATTAGAACAATTAGAAATAATGAAGGACAAAAATAACAAAAAACAACGAATAACAACAGAATTTTACGGATCATGACATTTTAGAAAAAAATACTGTGAAATGCATAAACTTTGTAGTACATTAACACAAGAGTAATATAAAAGTATATTATTCGAATTTTTAGACTCGTAATTAATTATAATGGGAAAAATTTGCATAATATATTAATTTATAAGCATTTTATTGCATCAATTGTAACAGTGATATAAGTTAATACAAATTTATAATTTAGTATCTGTATATTGACAAAGACCTAACATCAGAAACACATGTAGAGTTCTAATAAAATCTTTTGGAACATTCAAAACAACATGTTTTTTTAAATTTTAAAATATTAAATAAATGTTAGCAAGGAGTCTCGCAGAAAGTATTATTTTTATTTCATATTTCTCAAAATTTTATTTAATGTTATTGGTATGTAAGTTGTTACTGTAGTTCAAACCCTGACGTTAACAATTATATTTGTACTCATCGTGATTCCTGTATCCCTAGTAAACCTGTTACTATGTTTATAATTGTTATCTGAAGTAGAATGACTCGGTTTTATTCTAGAACCACTATTTATACAGAAAAATCCTATATCACATCGAATTTGCACTATGTGCCTTGTATATGATATTTAGAATCGATTAACAGAGCATCTAAATTAAGAACAATTTTCTCAATAATATCATTGAATGTGCTCATGTGTAATTACAGTTTTTGTCATCCTGGCAAGTGCACGTAATGTTTTTCAGATCCCAATCATATAAACTGGAATTGATATCACAGACACCAAAACACTGAATACCACACAAACCGCGAGTTTCGCCAAGCGAGTTGGCGTCATCAGGATATGAGAACAAAGCCTTGGAATCTGATAACAGTTTTCTGTCAAAGATTCAATCCGTCACATATCTTATGGCCACTCTTGTATAGACGCTCCGTTTTGCCACTCACACACTGATTTTTACTAGTTTGACAAATGTGCAGAAGATACACCACATATTTTCCAACAAACTAATGAACTTCTTAGGTTTCATGTAAAATTTTAAAAATTTAACGTTGTTAAAATGGAAAATAAAATTGGAAATTTTGTATTTACACTACAAATATACTTCAGTAAAAACAAAGACTTTGTGTATAATTTTGTCCTATTTTGCACATGCTAACATACACTTAAACACCACTTAAAATAACACCTTAAAATACAAATTATTGGAGAATTAATCAAGAAAAACACTTTTCTAGTTAATACTAAGAAGTATTGAATTAAGTAATATTAGTCATTGCAAGAAAAATCAATTATCAATCAATTATAAAATCATTACAATCATAGAAAAATTGTATAAGCTTTCCGGAACGCCTTTGTACATTGTCAAATTAAATTATTTCGATTTTCCGTCGATTAAATTTTTGAAAGCGATGCAACTATATGCACAATATTTTGATTAGAAAATGAGTCCATATTTAAGCGAATTAATCCATGCATTGCATGCACAGCAGCCTCTTATTTGTTCCCACAGAATACGCAACAACTATTATTCGAGAAAAAGAAACGGCAGTAAAAAAGTAACAATTGAGTTTTAATAATTCCTACTTACCAATTGCATCATCTTGTGTGATTTGTATGGATAACTGAACAATTATGATAATTTTTGAAAACGCCTTAGTATTTATACTCATCCATTAAATGTTAATAAGCTGCAGACTCTTCTTCATTCAAAGGTTACGCTCCCCACCTTTAACCTAATCAGGTTTAAAATTTACCGATGAAGGAAAATATGGTTTTTATTTATAAATATTTCATATTACGTTATCATTTAAGCTCTCTGGAGACTACGTACATTTCCGCATAATTTATTTTTTAATACATATTCCTTTTATTTAAATTTTTACATTATTTTTACGGAGGAATTCAATGTAGGGAACAGTTAGTTGTCGCGTATATTAACTTTTATGTAATTTGTTTGCATAGTAGTATATTAATATTTAATCAGTTTGTTAAGTTATAAGTTCAAATTAACGCAAACGTGAAAACAAAAGTGTATTTACAGTGTGGTCAGTGTTTAGATAATCTAATTGACATAACAGTTAATACAATTAATTAATCGTGACAGTTTTAGCATGTTGGGAAAAGTACAATTTGGAGTAATACTACTTAAAATTAATAGTGCAATGCCAATAATTTTTCTTCGAAAAAAATAAAAATTCTCAGCAGTAGGAAAATTTAGAATTAATGGTATATAAATAGGGAAAAATCGATTGGACCCCAACAAATAACCAAAAATAGGATGGGGGTGGGAAGAAGGGGTGTTGTTAGGTGTAACACGTGGTTTTTGACGATTTCCGGCCAAACTAGACCTCCTATCAAAAAAGTTAAATGCAGAAGTTGTAGATAATTAAAAGATCTACAACTTTTATCTCAACCATTTTTTAACATAACCTCAAAACTAATGAGAATATGCTAGAAACCATTTTCAAAATTTTTTTTATCTCCCATAAAATGATTCAATTTTAAAGAACATCTACGGAACAAACTAATTGTAAAAAACATAAATTAAAACTTAATACACAAAAAACAGCTATAATGTTATTTTGTCCAAAAAATGAATATGAAAATCAAGTCTAACTTAAATGATGTTATACTGAATGATGAAAAATTATTATTTATTGACAGAACAAAAAACTTAGGAGTTATAATAGATGTCAACTTAAGATTCAATGAATATGTTAATAATTTAATAAAGAACTCTTATATAAGCTTAAAGCTACTGTATGCGAATAAACATATTCTTAATTATAAAACCAGGAAAAAACTATGTGAATCATTTGTGTTGCCAATTTTCTTCTATGCTGATATTGTATACTATCCATGCCTAGACTTGAACACAAAAAATCGCATTCAAAGAGTGCAAGAACACCTGCTGTCAGTTCATTAATAATCTTAGAAAATTTGATCATATAACTGATAAATTTCGTCAATTAAAATGGTTAAACATGAATAATAATTACGAATATCACTTACTTATCTTTTTACATCGTTTATTATTTACGTCTATATCCATACATTTGCGAAAAAAATTGTTATTTAGGGATGAAATTCATAATCGTGATATTAGGCATTGTCAAACTCTCACAATGCCAAAACACTCTACAGCAATATTTAGAAGGCCTTTTTCCTATAATGCAGTTTATTTGTATAATAATGTTGAACATGGTTTTAAAATGTTTAGCTTAAACACTTTTAAAACTAGGAAAAAAATACTAATTTATTACAAAAACAGTAATCTTGTTATACCGTGCATATTGTGTGGTCTGCTGTAATCTAGTTGGGCTGGATTTGGGTGGACCTTACATATATGATGTTATTGTCATTTTTATTTTTTGAAATATTGTAAAAACCTTCAAGGTAAGGGTTAAGTGGAAGAATGTAGATACTAATCTACAAACTTCGCCCTTAATGAAATGTATAATATTATTTCACTAATAAAGACGTTTATTATTATTATTATTATTATTTACGGACAAATCGATGTTGAAAAAAATCTTTGTTTTGGTTTTTCCCATTTTTGACAATGTTTTTCCACAATAATTTTTGTGGGAGATAAAAATAAAAAATCAAAAAATTAGTTTTTGGCATTTTTCTCAATAGTTTTGAGGTTATGTTGAAAAATGGTCGAAATAAAAGTTGTAGATTTTTCAATTATCTATAATTTTTGCATTTAACTTTTTTCGATAGGAGGTCTAGTTTCGCCGGAAATCGTAAAAAACACGGTTCACCCCTAATAACACCCCCTTTTTCCACTTTTATTTGTTGTGGTCCAATCGATTTTTCTCCATTTATATACCATCAATCCTAAATTATCCGACCATCATATACTGCTAAGAATTTTGTCGATTTTTGGTTTCTGAAAACCGGTTCGGCACTGAAATAAAGAAAAGGAACTGGACAGATCTAGTAATTTTGTTTTTATTTTATTCCTGTCGTCGTAGAGGACTTGGAAATGAATTTTCTGGTTTATCCGCGCAAAGAAACTATTCTGATCTTATTTCTTTTTGCAAAAATATTAATTTTTATGGTATCTCCTGTGGTATTTTTGAACATCTGTGCTTCTACTTAAATTGAATCACACCAAAAGGACAAATTTTTCATCATGAATATTTCAACAAAGCTGCATTGGTGTAGTCTCATAGGTCGATTACATAACCTATAAATAATATAAGCTACAGAGTATAGACAAATTTCGAATTTGTTTAATAACTCAGATATGGTATATGGATTTTTATGAAACCGACTGAAAACATATTTCTAATTACTGTAAGTGTGCCAAATTTCAAGATAAAATCCATAATAGAAAGGGTAATCTCAAAAATTGATTAGTCGACTACTCGTGTGCTATTCGTCGTAGAGGGATTTTTTTCTCATTGTGGGTTTATTTACATATTTATTTGTGACCCATTTTGAATGGAAACGCCCCTATAAAAACTGTTTATTATCCGATTTTAACGGGACTTTTTAAAAATGTAGACTATCAAAAACTTTCCTTTGTGACAAAAATTTAGGGAAGAGTGGACAAATTTGATTAGCTACTTTTTTAATTGAAAATCTAACTATGGCACTTAGTAGAGGAAATGCATGTATTTCGGACTTAATCGTTGTGCATTATACAAATACAAATAGCTTTTATTAGGTAATAATGTTACAAAAATTATTACACAAAAGGTCGAAGTTCGGTAAACCAGTCTTCCACTTCGCCTTAACTAATACACATTAACTATATCAAAATAACAATTATAAATTACAAAATACAAACAGATTTTACTATTACATGAAGAAACGTCTATAAATTATATTAATACAAATATATCAATCTAAAAAAGACAACATAATATTGTTGTATTGTTAATATTAACAAGCACATGTAGAGAAACTCTAGAAATAAATAAATGTAATTATAATTCATTTAATAGCAGTAATTGCTTTAACGATTTTTTAAATGTTTATTTAGATAGACTCACCAAATGAATGATCTTATTTAAAATATTGGCTACGTTATATGAAAACGCACCTTTAAATTTAGTCGTATTGTGTTGTGGTATTCTTTAGTTTTTGAATCGTAAGTTCACATCCCGTATATCAGATTGAACTAGCTTTTTCAATAAATAATCTGGAAGTTTGTACCGAATAATTTTATGTAGCACTTTCCATACAAATATATAAAATGTTTATCAATTTTCAGTTCATTATTATTGTGATAATAAGGAGGTATATGTTACCTGTAAGGAATATCATATGCGAAGCGCATACATGAGTTTTGTATTTTTTGTAATTTTAATTTATTGTACTTTGTTAAATGGCTACTGGTATACTGGTAACAGTAATCAATTATCGTATATATCAAACTTTGAACTAAATTCAATTTTATTTCTACACTCAACGAATTTTTGGATCTATTTTAATTTCATATATGCCACTCGTATAATTTTGATGTTTACTACGAAATCCGGATTGTACACCTGGAAGTATAGAATTTGTTTAAAGAGTTTTTGAGCTGATATGCTACAATTTTTTCAATAAACTTTGATAATGCTGGCAATATGTTCAACAGACGTAAATCATTTAATGCTATAGAATTTTCAATTTTTGGACGAAATTACTACAGCGGTTTTCCAGATTACTGGAAAAAATCCTGTGGTTAATGAGGTATTAATTATATAAACTAGATGGTCTATTATATACGGCAATATTATTTTTATCATTTTTATGTTGATATTATCAATTCCTGTTGCATTTGTTTTTATCGTATTTACAATTTTGTATATATAAGAACAAGTTACTATTACTATTATGTTAAGTTTCGGCAACATATGAAATGTATACCTTTGAAAATTAGTGCACTTACCCCGGGGGGTTGCAGCCCCCATTTTACTCCCTCAATTAAAAAATCAATACTAACGGAGATATTCGCGTTTTGAAAATGTAATTTTTTAAACCTACGAGGACAGTACGAAAGTTTTTGGGTTCGAATCCTGGCTCCGGCACTGTCGGAGGAAATGGTTGTATGTCTGCGTTTTTTCAATGTGTAACCCCCTTCCGCACAAGCTCCTGGCTTCTGGAATTAGGGGTTGTCTATTTATTTTTAAAATTATGTATTCTTATGCAAAAACGTATTCTAAACATTTTTTTAATCATCATATTTTTTTAAGAAGTAATAGAACAGCGTAAATATCTTTTCTTCTAAGAAAACGTCTATGAGGACACATTTAACCCCCTGGAAGATCTCAAGGATCTTGTGTTAGGTAAAGAGAGACGAGGCTTTACAGTTTATTGTGGACTCTCAACCACTCTTGGGGCAATTTTTTTAATGAAAAATTGTATTGCCTTGCGGGTATCGAACCTACTTCTATAGGTAACTCAGTTTGCTAGCCAGACCCTTTAGCACACTGAGCTACCGTCCCCACTACTACCACTCTACGAACCTAAAAAATGATTTTCACCCCTTTGGTAGCTAAAAAGCATTTTCAAACGAAATTATGCGCATTTCCGCCCTTTAAACACGATTTAAACTATTTTTTAAGAGTGTATATCGATTATTACTGATAATTTGATAAAAATAGATACTATTAGTAATATTTCCATGTTTTTTTTCCCTCAGTTTGTAGTAAAATTTTGGAAAAATCATATTTTCTGGAAGGTCACTCTGTGCTCACTTCCAGTAAAAGGTTGAAACAATTAGGATTATTTTTTTTTATTTCAACATTATTAGTCCAATATTATCAAATTATAATAAAATTTTAAAAAAAACTTTAATGTCCGAGCACGTTATAAAGGACTGTGGGATTTCCCCATACGCCTAATAGCGATCCCCGTACTATATATTGTTGCAATTATTCAGAAATAAAGATTAACAGACGGGAACATCTCAAAATCTAGTTTTATTTTTTTACACCGTGACGCACCATTCTAAAAAATTTAAGAAAATTATAAGATAATAAAATAAGCGTGCAGAGAAAATTTTAATTTGTATTTCAAAATTACAAATTCGAATTTGAAATCAAAATATCTGAAAAGAATTCCTGATTGCATCTTTAAGGATGTATGAATCTTGATTATTTTCAGAATATTCAACGCAACAACAAAAGCAAAATTAAATAAAAAATGAAAATCTCGTTTTTGCCTGTAGAAATTAAAACTCAGCGGGAATTGTTTATTTATAGAGAGCTGACAAATCAAGTACAAGGCCAATTTGGATTTGTTGCAGTTTTCACTAACAATGCTTATCGGGCTCTGCCCTTTAAAAAAAATTACATTGTAGACTTCTGCCACCACAACGCTTGATGCCGAGATCTAATATTTGTTACCTTTTTCATGCTTATTAGCAACGATTCACTCTTCTATAACATTTTTCTAAAATTCAATTTTTTTATGACGTAATAGGTGATAGATTTATTATTGATAAATCTATCACAATCACAAAAATAATATGGTACTATGACCTTATTTTATATGTAGCTTTTTATTGTAGATACATATATCTACTAGTTTTTAATTTATTATATATAAATAATCATCATTATGTATGAAATTGTCATATTACTGTGCGTGTCTGGACGCGTGTGTGTGCGCATAACTTCTATCAGTTATTTGTCGTTAACATCTGAGTCCTTGCCTTGTATTTATGTTTCACTGATTATTAGTTTTCTACGAAACGATTTGCGAGTATTGCACAGAACCATCCTAGTATTTCTTCGAACAACCGACATCAAAATATCGGTGTGAAAGCTTTGTTTATCTCACTAACAAAAGTAATTAACTTTTTGTACTCCAAGGCCAAGGTTTAAAAGTCTTATTTTTATTTTTCTCGTAAAATTGTTAATTTGTTATTTTTCGAACTATTGGCACAATTGTTGATTCAGAGTACTATAAGGCTTTCATACCTCAGCTAATAGATTTGAGAATGGTTTTAAATCTGAAATTCAAAATTCAGAATTTTTATAAGGCATTGAAAAATGCTTTTTTTTATTCCTAGCAGATAACAATCATTCATTCAAAATCTAATATGAAAACTTTACTGTTGAATTAATTCTGATCGGCTAGCACATTAATAAAGCTAAATCGATGAAAATATTGTGTAATAATTTCTCCCTTACAGGCGCACAGGATATCTTCCAGAAAATTCGTTCGAAATAAAAAAAACCGCTGCCCAGGGAATCACTACTTCCACATCCAGATTTTGTATCCAGGTCTTATGCACACTAAATCCCAATGTAATATTTTATTCCCTTTAATAATAGAGTGGGGGTGGTAGAGGGGGTAGCTAACGCCAAAAAATTTTTTTAGACGTTTCGTTTTTGTATACACACTAAATTACTTTTTTTTTACCCCCTTTAATAATAGGGTGAGGGTGGCAATGCGGTTGGTAGAGGGGGTAGCTAACACCAAGATTTTTTTTTTAGACATTTCGTTCTTTTATACACACTAAATCACGTTTTAATTTTTTTTGCCCCCTTTAATAATGGGATGGGGTGATAGAGGGGGTAGTTAACTCTAAAAATTTTTTTAGACGTTTCGTTTTTGTATATACACTAAATCACATTTTATTTTTTTTTACTCCCTTTCATAATAGTATGCGGGTGGTATTGGGGGTTATCGATTTTGAGACCTTAACTTTTCGTACATGCCCTAAATTGTAATTTTATGAACTTTTACTTGCTTGTTTTACCTATTTACCCTTATTTACCCCATTTACCCCCGAATCCTCCAACGGAATTAGATTAAAATATAATCTAGTTCCAGATCTCGTTACAATACATAGGTGTACCAAATTTCAAGTCAATACCATAAACGGTTGCAGAGTAAACGTGCGCACAGAAAAAGTTACAGACAGACAGACAGAGACAGGAAATTTTTTTTCGCTCAAATTTAAAATCTCGACATTTCATGACATTTTAAGCCTATTAAAAAAATAATATTTTTTTTTGCGTTATAATACTTCCACTGGACGTGGAAGTAAAAGTAACCATAATATACTCAACCTACAGGCACAGAAAACAAAATACATACGGCATAAATTTTTTAATTATTTTTTTAGTGGAACAATTGAACATTAGGTGCAATTTCCCGCGCCTGCTCCCTTAGAAAAAGTCAATAATGATCTCAAAAAAAAATTTAGTAAAATTTTCATACACAATAGAAAAATCATGTATTGTTATTTAACATACTGTTGGTCCATTTTTGGTCATACTGGCTTGCTTTTGCCTAAATGAAGGAATATATATCAAATCTCGCTTACCTCATATCTTAATAAATAAATATTCCTTTCTACTATCGAAGAATATGGAATCATTTAAATAAATAAAAAATAAATTTAAATAAACACCACAGAAATTAGATGTGTGTATACAAGTTTTTTCACTCTCATCCGAAATCCTCAGAATTTCAATAATAATCTCAAAAAAATATAATAAAACTTTGTATAAATGGGGGAAGCCATACCCGTGTGAGTTCATATTTAATATTTTGAAAATTAGAAAAACAACGGTCTTTTATCTCACAAACTATAGAGTTTGTGAGATAAATCGGTAGCTTAATATAGATTAGGCTACCGATTTCGTGATATAATGTACAGCAAGTACTATCACATCTTCAGGCATCAAAACTAAAATAAATATAAAAATGTTAAAAAAAAAAAATAAGATACTCATTATAGAAAAGGGTAATTTAAAATTAGAATATAAACAACTATTTTTTATTTATATATATTTTTTAATATAAATGTAATGATAATTTAAATTTATTTATTTTTCTTATAAAGTTGACATTTTTAATACAAACAATAAATTATTCTGACACATCCTCCATGGCATATTCTTCTTAAAACATTAAAATTTTATAAATAAAAAAAAAATGTATTTAGTTCTGTAATTCGGTAGAACGTCTTTTTTAATTCTAGGCAAGTTTTTCTAATAAAATTTTTCAATATTTCGTACAGAAAAGCTACTTTACCTAATGCGATTCTTATTTTTAAGCTGTTACCAGCGCCCTCTGTAATTTTTTTAAAGCCTAACATACTAGAAATAGTTTTTGGGTAAAACAAGAGAATACAAAAAAAAAGTGTTTGTAATGCAAAAAAAGTTTCCATTTACGCATATAATATCGGTTTACTGTGGACACATTCTATAGGTCTAGTTTCTTATAAAATAGCTAATGTATTTAATATTCCCTGTAATATAGCATTTAAATCGTCTGATTTTCTAAATCAGTTTTTTGTACAAAATAAAGATAACATACCTCTTCTAGACAAATGTGGAGTCTATAGACTAAAATGTAATGATTGTAATAGTATATACATAGGTAGAACTTATAGAAATGTCAAAACGAGATTAAAAGAACACCTGAGATGTCTCAGATTTAATTCAGGTTTTTCACATTTTGCGGAACATCTTTTAAGTGAATACTACAATTTCGATCAAAAAACTGGTTTTGAAGTTTGCATTTAGCGAGTAAAGGGAATTTACTCAATAACTTGGGAGTCATTAGAAATTCTTAGACACTCCAAATCTAATAATGTTAGTTCACTTAACGCAATTTGATTTTACATGTAATTTCTCAGTTTTATTTTGAAATTAATTTATTTTCTTTTTACATTATGCTCCATAGAGTCTTTGAGTCCCACTTTTTTCATATTTTGTAGTTATTTATTTTTATATTTAGTTGTAAATAATTTTTTAAGCTTTACTGTTATTAATGATTTTAGTTCATTGTATATTTTCTATCGTATATTTATATGTCCATGATTTATATTTACTATTTAAATCCATAAGTAGATAATACTAACTCTCCATCAGAGGTCTCATATTAATAGCATTCGAGCTCGTCTATTGAATACAACGTATGGTTTTGGTTCACTGCTGTCATTTTTAATTATATTTAATTTATTAATATACTGTTTATTGGCATTGTACTATATTTTTATTCTATGGACAAATCTTTTTATTTTCGTGTAACGTAAGATATTTATATTCGAACTTTTAAATTACCGTTTAATATAAAAAAATACATCTTGGTGGTAATTATATATACATATACATAGAAAACTACATCTGAAAATATTCGTCTAGTTTGTAAAAAGTTTTATTTAATAAGTATAATTTTAAATGTTTCTTAAATGGAATCATGGAGTTACACTTTTTGATCTCTAGTGGTAAATGATTATAAACTCTGAGTCCTAAACTGTTCGGTGAATTTAATGTAATATTCAAACTATGAAATAGTATATGAAAGTTATTTTTTTGTCTCGTATTAATACCATGCACATCTTTATTAGATTCAAATTTATCTTTGTTGATATGAACATATGTACATAATTCATATATGAGAAGACTTGGAAGTGTCAAAATTCTGTGCTCTTTAAAAACATTTTTACAGGTATCAGTATTTGATAAACCTACCATGCATCTTATAACACGTTTTTGCGCTATGAACACATTACATGATAGGGTGGATCCACCCCAGAAGCATATTCCATATCTTAATTGTGAGTCTACTTCTGCATAGTATGCGAGTTTCGATAGTTTGCGAGATAAAGGACCTTTAATTTTCTAATTTCCAGCCGTTAAACCTTTGTCTAGTTTATCTGTGTATTTTTTAAATGTTCGTTCTCTTTTACCCGATACAATCCATAATTCACCATTAAATTAGCAGAAAAACATAAACATAATGTTTTATCATAAGAATAAAATTTCAGTAGATTGTTAAAATACCACACTGTGAGCCATAAGAAATTATTTTATAAAATTTATTATTAATTATTTATTGTGCGATAAATTGATGATTTGATGATGTTTACGGTTAATCATCGTCGGTTAAAATTGCTTGTTTTTCAGTACTATCGAACCATCTGTTGAAAATTATCGAAATTGTAACAAGATTGAAATCATATAATCGTGTAGGTTTTTCCAAAACTTTCAGTAATTATTTGCCATTCTCCACATTTACACACGGTAATCGTTAAAGAAAGCAAGAACAAATAATATAAATTTTAAGTTTCATAATTTTCTGACGTTAAATAGGTGAGAAAGCAAAATTAAATAATCAAATCAAATATTTGATTTAACTGGATTTAATGAATACTTATTGACAATACTTGCATTTTTAAAACTGTGTTAAAACGAAATTAGTTAATTTGTATAACTTAAATAAACAAAAATGGGAAACAAACCACGTTTTAATTTCCCAAGTGTAAATTGTATTTAAATATTTATAGATTAACCGTTAAAAGTATTCTTTCCCAGTTGCTCAAAATATTAATGAAGTTATTACTATTCTATACAAACTCGGTGGGTATTGAATTATTTTTAATACTTTTACTATTATAATTCCTATTATGTTATGCAATAATGAAGATCATTATTATTTTTAGAAGACAACATTATAATTATACAAATTCGCATGGTTTACTTGACTTTGTCTTAAAGTTCACTGGAATTTTCACGTGCAGAAGGTGATAAATCAATCATTTTTATTTTTAAAAGTGAAATTATTCTACTGAGTCGTAGAGGAAGAAATATTTCTCATATATGCGTGCCTTGTCGGAAGGACAGTGTTGTATTTTGCCAAGAGTCTTGGGTTCATTCCCCGCTAATGGATTTGGGCTTTTCTTGGAAATATATGAATTTTCAAGATTTACAAAAAAAAAAAAATGACAGAACGATTCACTAGTGAGATGGTGAGTGCAAGTGAGTAAGCAGTAAATCAAGCATTTTTATATCAGTTTTCTTTAAAATTTCATTGCGAACAATATACGGGTGGTATATTCTGAAATATTTACGGCCTCATTAAAATACACATTGCCTTACAAATAGATCTCAATAAGTAGAAGTGAGTGGAGTTAAATCTGAAAAATTAAATATCAAATTTGGAGTTCCGGAAGGATTGGCTCTTGGGCCTTTCCTATTTTTACTGTATATCAAAGAATTAACTGGCTTCTTTGATAATTTTTTAATAATGCTTCCGGATGATAATTGACCATATGCACGTAATTATTGGATGCGTTCCCATTGTTACCATCCCTAAATAAATTAGGCATTTTTAGATATTGCCAACATTAATGAACTGTGGTCATGTTATATTTTAAATTATACGCCATGGTACTCGCACCTAATTGGTAAAGCAATTTTCATTCTAGTCTAGTCCCTAGTTATTTTTTTATAAATTCGCGCTATTAAATTGTAAGCTCGGTTGTAAGCCTGTATCTGAACTTACGATTTAACATTAAAAACATTCATATACGATTGATTTGACGAGTTCTATTTAAAATGCAAAATACAAGTGCAATAAAGAGGTGTTACCATAGGGGCTGTGGTCAAAAACGTTGAAAAATTTCAACGAAAGTAATATAGTAGACTATAAAAAGCAAGCAACTAAAGGAAATGTAAAACATCATTTATTAGGTGATAGATTGTTTAAAGCATCTAAAGTCTCCAACATATTATTACACTAAAGTCTTATAAGTGATTGGGTCATGGTAAAGGCCTATGAACAAAAATTATTTGTAAAATTAATGGTGGAAATGTAAATAGTGCAATATGCAACTGTATGGGTGGAATATGTAGCAGATGTAAGCTTGTTTTTGTCATACTATGGCAACTGCTTGATTTCATTAGATCTGGAGCTTCTCGATTTTTCCGATACGACTATTATTATTCCACCACTTATATGTCCTATTTTTTGTTTTACATTTTCGGTAATTAATTTTAATTTAGTATCGTGATGTGATCATATAGGACAAAGATTTCTATCGTGACAGAACATAATCCTCAACCAATGAAGGACGAATTATTTAATGTTTACCAATAGTTGTGAGTATAATGGCGCATAATTGAAAATGTGACATGACGATAAGTTATTTGTGTTGGCAGTATTTAACCTTAATTTATTTTTCTACAAATGGCAACATTGAAGCGCATCCAAAAATTACATGCATTGGCCAATTGCTCGTTATGTTGCAAACATACTTTTGAAACAGCTATTGTAAAGAAGTCATTTTGAAATGATAAAATTCTTATATATATAAAATACAGTTTTGTTTAATTTTTCTGTAAGAATTAATAATTTAGGTCACTTTTATTCCGGAGTTGAAAAAATCATTTGAAAATAGTTTGTGTCGGTAAACACATCGTGTCCCACTTCGTACTAAGTTACTCATATAACCTGAGTATTTGTAATATAATTGGATTTTCTTTTTTTTTTACAGCACATGCTACCTATCAGAGACTAGCTTCGGAGGATAGAACTACTACTCAGTTTCTAAATCGGGGGCCAACTATGATTTTTTAAATCTACATTTTGCAAAATTAACATTAGTGATTGACATAGAGGAAACATTTATTTGAAGAAGTTGATCAGAAAAATTAAATGAGTTCTTAAATACGAAGTTTTATTGGAAAATATTGTTTCTTTTTAAATAATGCTAGTCCGAAAAATTTTATTTTTTTCGTAAGTTTAGAGAATCTAGATTGCCCTGGATGTCAATCATCATAATATACATCATTATGTCAACTTTGAAATTACAATTCCAAATATTGTGCAAAAATTTTATTTTGAAAAATGAGTTGATGATCCCCCTCAATTTCAATGCATATTAAAATTCTTTTTTACTTTCTAGTATATAGGAAAGTATTGTGATCGTGTAAAAACCCACTTTGAGTTTTTGAAAAATTTACAAGATTTCGGGTCCCCTGATGCCAAAAAAGTGGTTTTTAAATTTTCTGTCTATAGTCTGCCGTCTGTGGTCGTACCTAGAGCCTAAACTACTTGATAGATTTTGTTCAAATTTTGTATGCCTGTTCAGGACGTATCAGTACAAGATGGCACGATAATTTGCTTCTAGGAAAATCAGGGAGCGATGTCGCAAGGGGTGTGGTTGGAGGAATTAATTATTTTTTTTTTAAAACCGGCTCTAACGATTTTGATCAAATTTAATATATGAATACTGTATTAGTTTATTAGTTTGACATGACATGACTCGTGTTCAGGAGATTTAAGTAAACAATAGTATTTAAATTCCCCCCAAAAAAGGATCAATTAGCTGCCTTCCCAGGATATCATTATATATTCACTTTTTGGGAGTACTAACTTCTGCAGTTGATTACCCAATTTGGACAGTCCGCAGCCCGATATGTACAACTTTGTGACGAAACTGCGCGATTAGTAATAAATATAGTTTCATCTGAGAAGAGTATTTTACAGATGAGACGACGGTACTCTAGAAAATAACCTGGCAGACAATAGCAATACTGGTTATTTTTTTTTAGGGTGGACTTCCATGAACAAAATCCTGTATAATATTGTCTTCTGAATATTTTCTGGTTGGGTTCACAATAGTGCCGGTTCGATTAAATTTCGTATTACGGTCAATAGCGGTGCTATGATGGCCAAGCCGTGTGCAAAAAGAACTGAGCAATTGCTTGCGCTAAACAGAAGTTAGCAGTACCTTTCGTACATGCCCTAAATTGAAATTTTATGGACTCTTACTTGCTTGCTTTGCCTATTTACCCTTATTTACCCCATTTACCCCCCGAACCCCTCAACGGAATTAGATCAAAATATAATCTAGTTCCAGATCTCGTTATAATAAATAAGTGTACCAAATTTCAAGTCAATATCGTAAACGGTTTCAGAGTAAACGTGCGCACAAAAAAGTTACAGACAGACCGAGCGACAGACAGGAAATTTTTTCGCTCAAATTTAAAATTTCGACGTTTCATGACATTTTAAGCCTATTCATAAAAAAAAATTTATTTTTTTTGCGTTACTATACTTCCACTGGACGTGGAGGTAATATACAGTAACAGCACGGTAGAGAATAAACCAGTATTCCCACTCGACCGGAACAGTAGGATAAGATTTTCAGTGCGCAAGCATGCTCCTGGGCTTAAATTATCTGATGCGCAGTGGACAGCAGTGATGTTATTGGGTTGATGTTTATTGTTTACTCCAGTAGTGTACATGCAAATGCGCGTGGGATGGAAATAGTTGATGCGCAGTGGAAGAAAAAAAATAAAATCTAGTACAACAAACATCAAAAGGACCGCCGAGGAGTGAAACGACTAGTCTAGACTCTACTGTGGTAACAGGGTGGCTCACAGGTCACGCGCCTGTAAAGGAACAGCTACAAAAATGAAGCACACTCTATGGAGTGGTGCCTGCAACAGTAAATCATATACCCGGTCAGTGCGAGGCACTGAATGGCAAGAGATAAGACATCTTGGGGGTTATAAAAATGGACCCAAAAGCACTCGCGCGTATACGATAAAAATAATTTTTAAAGCGGTCACTTGTGTCATTGTTATATTTTTATTATCAATAAATCGACGACAATAAATTTTTCGGGAAAATTAATCATTGGGGGAGGTGCCTTTAAGTGGGCCACTTCAATCCAGACGAACCAAAATTTTGATTTTGAAATTGTTTTATATGTCTTTATTTTAAACCGGGCTATTTTACGGGAAAACTTCTCATTAGGGACACTACCTTTAAGTGGGATATTTCAATAAAGATGAGCCGAAATTTTTATGTTTATATTGTTTTCTTTATTTTTATTTTGAACTGGGTTATTTTACGGGGAAACTACTTGAAATCGGTTTTTCTTTCTTGGAAACGACTCACTGGAGGCGCTGCCTTTTTGTGGGACATTCCAATTAATTTTGAATACTAAATTCTGCTGTAATGTAAATCATTTCTAACCGCGTTAATTTATCAAGACAAATTAATCTTCGCCTATAAATAATTAAGAATCATTTATTCATCAGTCCATCTGCCCGTAAAATTGAATGGTAATCGTTTTAAACTGAAATTATTTTCCACGTCCACGTAATTTGGGTGATTAATTTTGTTTATTTAGTTTAGTCCTAATTTCTTATTTCTATTTTATTGAGTTTATGTACTATTAAAACCGAGATTAAAACTCAGCAGGAATTGTTTTTTTATAGAGAGTTAACGAAACATGCACACAAAGTCCAATTTGGCTTTGGGGCATTTTTCACTATGCTTACCCGGACACACCCTTTCTAATGATAGATGTATACTGTAATTATATTTTGGAAAAACTAAATACCATTATCTTACCTTCTCTCATTCTTAAGCAAATCTTGATGTACAATAAGATCCATCAATAATGATACTTTTCTTTACATTTCAGCTAATTTCATAAACCACATTTTGAAAATCTTAGTTTGAAAATATTATACGAGATCTTTATAATAAAGTAATTGTAATTTTTTGTTATACGACAAGTAACTTTAATAAGACAGTATAGAGAAATTCAAGAAACGAACGTGAGCCCAGTACCAAAGTTTTAATTTGAATTGGGATATTTATTTTATTTTTTCTCAAGGTTGCCACGTGTAATATGCAATTTGATCACAATTATGTTACCGCTGTATAATGAAGTAAGACTTGTAATCCCATAATATATTATAATCACTATGTTATTAATTATATAATAATAATGTTATTTAAGATTTGCTTTATTCGTGGTTTGGCCGTGGTATAAATTTTACGTGATGAAAGACTATAAAATAAGCATTAAACTCTTTAAAACCAGATGAAAAAAATCAATAATTAAGAGCAAATTATTCATTGATAGGTGAAGAATTTTGTAAATATTTTTAATTATAAAAAAATAATTGCATTGTTTATGAATGTACTTAGTTGGACTAAAATTATACTTTTAAGATAATATTTATAATATTCAAATGTTGGTGGTGACAACTTTATATTTCTGGACGGACCGTGAATGAAATGGTACTTAAATTCGGTGATGTGAAAAAGATGATCGTAAAAGAATGACAAATTTCAAAATTAGAAGTGAAGCGGGAAAGATTTTCTATATACTATTAATTCCAGCTTGGAGCATTGAATGAAATAAAATAGATATTGTTACGTGTTTACAATCTCCAGTAAACTCCCTGTACGTAGGTTCAAATAATTGCAACAAGAACTTTCACTAACCACTACTTTATTGTTAACCTCACCTTCGCGATGAGTTCAATTTGAACTTGGTGCACCCTGTTTTCACTAACGAGGCTCTAACGACCGAGTAAGGGCGGAATAACCCTTACCTTTTGCCGTGAGCACATCCACCTTCTCACGAAGAGTGCGATAAAAATAACCCACCGCACACAAAGGTTGCTTTTGGAATCGTTTGGTTACCCCATCGTCGCAGTCTCCTTCTGTGCCTTGGGACCACACCACTCGCCTTCCGCAACCGAGCTGGTCAGTTGCATACCTGCTCCAGCTAAAACTTCAAATGCAGCTTCGTTTTCAGTCGATTAAGGCTTTTAAAAAATGATGGAGCGTTCAAGTGGGACAAAATCATCCGGAGGTAAAATACCCTCCCGATCGGATCTCCGGGGGAGGGTGCCCACAGGGACACCTCATCGAATGTCGAAAAAACACCGACAAGTTAAATCCAACAAAACTAATTCTTTCATCTACGGCGCTTGGAATGTTCGTACTTTGAACGACAGCACTCGCACCGATCGGCCTGAAAGAAGAACTGCTCTAATAGATAGAGAACTTCACCGACTCAATGTTGACGTTGCAGCTCTCAGCGAAACTCGATTTTTGGAGGAAGGCTCTCTCACAGAAAAGTACTACACCTTCTATTGGAAAGGTCTTCCCACCAATTCAAGAAGACAACATGGAGTAGGATTTGCCGTTCGGAATCAACTTGTATCCAACTTAACACAAGTACCACAAGGCCTATCCGAGCGTCTAATGCTGCTACGCTATGAGCTATCAGATGGCAACGCGGTAAATCTAATAAGCGCCTACGCTCCCACTCTGGATGCAAGTCACGAAACCAAGGAAAGCTTCTATCAACAGCTGGAAGAAACCCTCTGTAGAATACCTAAAACGGAACGACTCGTTATTCTTGGCGATTTTAACGCTAGAGTAGGGAGAGATGCAGACACCTGGCCAGGCATCATAGGCAAGAACGGTTTGGGCAACATGAACGCTAACGGTCAACTACTCCTAACTAAATGCGCCGAACATGATCTAGTTATAACAAACACCATTTTCCGACAAAAGGATAAATTTAAAGGCACCTGGCGTCACCCCAGATCAGGTCACTGGCATCTATTGGACTATGTTATCGTACGTAGGAAGCATCTCAAGGACGTCCAAATTACAAAGGCGCGCATTGATAGCGAATGTTGGACCGATCATCGTCCTGTTGTCTCTAAAATGAAAATTGTTATGAGACCCAAACACCGAAGAACTCAAGTAAAACGCAGACTCCGTCTCTGTATTAGTAAATTGCGTGACCAGCAAACCGTCGAACAGCTAAAGCAAAAAGTTCAAGAGAATTTGAGTGCACTAGAAGAAACCAATTCTGTCGCTGCTACCTGGACACAAATTAAAGACAGTTTAAAAAGTGCGAGTGAGGAAATTCTTGGCACTGCAGCAAGTAAAAAACAGGAGGACTGGTTCAATGATAATGAAGCTTTTATACAACAACTTCTTGACCGCAAACATACTGCCTTCCAAAACGCTATCAACCACCCCAACGACTCATCAAAAGCAGAAGCTTTTACCCAATCTAAGTATGAAACGCAACGCGAAATCAGAAGAATAAAGAACGAGTGGTGGGCAAGCAAGGCCAGAGAAATTCAAAGGTACGCCGATTCACACGACTACAGGAATTTCTTTCAAGGAGTAAAAGCAGTGTACGGCCCCAGTCGGAAAAATATGTGCCCTATTAAAGATTTAAATGGAAATCTCCTCAAAGAAGACCAGGAAATAAGAGCCCGATGGAAAGAACACTACTCTAGCGTTCTTAACCAGCAAAGTCAAGCCGATCACGATATTATAAATCTTATCCCTCAATATGACACCTTCGAAGACTTAGATAAACCACTAACAACGGAAGAGATCTTAACCGCCATTGGGCAGCTAAAAAATAACAAATCTCCCGGCGCCGACTCACTCCCAGCTGAGATCTTTAAAGCTGTGTCGCCAGAGCTCATACCCTACCTCAAAAAACTGTTTGATATCGTGTGGGAAAGTGGTCAAGCTCCGCAGGAGTTTCGTGATACACTTTTAATCAACCTCTTCAAAAACAAAGGGAGCGCTGCGGACTGTGGAAATTACAGGGGTATAGCTCTCCTGGCTGTTGGAGGGAAGATACTCACTAAAGCGATGGCAAATAGGCTAACACCTGTTATGGAAAAGTTACTTCCTGAAACACAGAGTGGCTTTAGACCAAACCGAGGCACATCGGATTTAATCTTCACACTTAAACAGCTTCAAGAAAAAGCACTCGAACATCAAGGAGAAATTCACATGGCCTTCATTGATTTAACCAAGGCGTTTGACTCGGTGGACAGGGAAGTGCTCTGGAAAATTATGTTCCGCTTAGGTATCCCTAGAAAATTTGTGGAAGTATGTCGCAGTCTACATACAAACAACAACGCCCAGGTTATGTATAATAATGAGGCAACCGAACCTTTCCAAACTCTCACTGGAGTTAGGCAAGGATGTGTCCTGGCACCCCTACTCTTTAATTTGTTTACCACTGCTCTAACAATTATTGTTGACAACAAACTGACAGTCAGAGGAATAGGTCTCAGATACCGTTTTGATGGCGGTCTCTTTAACATAGGGCGCTTTAGAGCTTTCACGAAGACACGCACACGATTCATTTGTGATCTCCAGTATGCGGATGACTGTGCACTTTTAGCCTCTACGCCGGAAGAGCTTCAAGAACTTTTAGATGTGTATGCCCAAAGCTATGA
This sequence comes from Leptura quadrifasciata, assembly GCA_963675555.1. Taxonomy (NCBI): domain Eukaryota; kingdom Metazoa; phylum Arthropoda; class Insecta; order Coleoptera; family Cerambycidae; genus Leptura; species Leptura quadrifasciata. The sequence goes on along the minus strand of OY776673.1, from coordinate 191,240,458 downwards.
TTCTTTGGGACTTAAAATCAACATTGGAAAGACTAAGATTATGTCAACTCCTCATCAAGTGAACCAAATAGACATTACACTTAACGGAAATTCTCTTGAAGTGGTGGATCAGTTCAATTACTTAGGCAACGTTGTTAATGACAAAGCAAACATGGACAGCGAGATTCGCAATAGAATTAACGCTGCATCTAGAGCATTCTGGGGACTTAGAGAGAGAGTATTTGACAACCACGACCTTGCTTTGTCAACGAAAATGGCTGTCTACAGAGCAGTTGTCATTCCAACACTGCTATATGGATGTGAAAGCTGGGTCACTTACCGTCGTCATGTGAAAGAATTAGAACGTTTTCAACAAAGACACCTCAGAAGTATGATGAAAATCCGTTGGTTCCATCACATATCAAACGTGGAAGTACTCAGGAGAGCAAACAGCCTTCCAATTGAGGTGCTTATTTCAAGAGCACGCCTAAGATGGGCAGGTCACGTTCATCGTATGCATGATAACCGCCTTCCTAAATGTACACTTTATGGTGAATTGCTAAGCGGTAGAAGAAAGCGTGGCGGTCAACGAAAGAGGTTCAAAGACGCTCTCCATGAAAATTTAAAATCCTGCGGTATTGCAGACGATCAATGGGAACAACTTGCAGCGGACAGAACCGAATGGCGAGGGGTTGTGGCCAGCTATCAAGGAAATGTTGCTGCAAGAAGGCCGAATCCAAGACCTAACCAGGTCTATGTTTGTCCTGATTGCGGTCGACATGTGCTCTCCCGAATTGGCCTCTATAGCCATAGTCGTGTGCACCGTAGATGAATGGGAATTACAATAGACTACACCTTTTACTTGTTTTTTTATTGTACGCAATTTATCGACTGTAACATTTCTATACTCGGACTCGAGTAACGGCTAATAATAACACACTAACTACAAGTTTCATCTACTATAATTATTCACAACTTGTTACTGTTCTTTATCTTATCTGATCTCCCATATCAGAATTGAACTGTTCTCTATACTGAACTGAACTGTCCGCGTGCGCCGGATTCACTAAGGCAAAGGTACTCTCTAGAATCATCCAGCGTTGTTAGCGGCGTTTCTGGCCATTCTCATATATTCTATGCTAATCGCAGTTCACCAGTTGGCCCACAGATGGCACCACCATACCGACCGTCAACTAAACATGTTTTCCTTCACTCTGTACCTGGGACAGCAGCACATATCAATATCTTATATTAATCGCAAATGCACTTCCTTGTAATACAAAGTTAGTTTATTTGGAAAATCACTATGAAAATTGAAGTACAATCATACAATCAGAGAAAAACAATACTTTGAGTCATGAATGAGAGAGCAGAAAACTATATTACTGACAGTATTGTTAATGGAAAAGGGATTTGAGATGATAAGGCTTCTTCCCCACCATTACCAGTACAACACAACATATAGCGTGGTCATTTTGTAATACTAAATATAATAGAAAAATTAATAAGCTACAAACCATTTGGGTAGACAAGCTATTAGTGGAGCGGATTAGTTTGGATTAAGAAATGTGAAATTTGAAAACTGAATTATCTGGTCAAGGCAGATTTTTGTTTTAACGTGCTGAGGAGGTCAAGTTGAGTTCACAGTTCAGTTTTGTAGTCTCGGCGAGGTCGGCATATTGTTTATCTAAACAACTGATTTTTTTAGAGCGTGTTTCCATCGTTGCTTTTTTAATATCTCGAGATGTGTAAGTCCTACGGTAACCAACAAAAATGGGATATGTCTATAATGAGTTTCTGCAACAAACATTTATAAATTAGAATTCACTCCAATTGTTATTATTATTATTATGTAAATAAAATAAAATATTTCAAAATGAGGTATTTCTAATGAACTATTGTGTATTTGAAGACAGTGCGTAAATTTCAATAGGGAAAATCTAACTCTTATAGGGAACAATCTTCACATAAAATTTTCGTAATGACCAAGTGCACTCCAGAGTGCAAATCACGAACACCTTGGATGTGACGTCATTCATGGAGTGAGCGGTAGTGCTAATTATGCACGCCGCACATGCGCAATTGACGTTAAAACGTATTGATACAGTAAGAAGTATGTAGGTTCCTCATCAGCAGTCCGTGGTGTAGTGGTTAGGTTGTTCGGTTCTCGCACGTGAGGTCGAGGGTTGGAATAAACTTTTTACGGTTTTTTTTATTACATTTTGTTAACAACTAAAATACGTAATACGAATATTTCTTTAGGTTAGTTCGTTAGGTTAAATATGTTAACATTATTTGATGTTGTGTAGTTGCTTATGATAGATAATTTCCCTTGCCTTTGACATTTTCCTAACAACTAAAATACGTAATACGAATATTTCTTTATGTTACTTCGTTAGGTTAAATATGTTAACATTATTTGATGTTGTATAGTTGCCTATGATAGATAATTTCCCTTGCCCTTGACATTTTGTTAACATCTAAAATACGTAATACGAATTTAGGTTAGTTCGTTAGGTTAAATATGTTAATATTATTTGATGTAGTGTGGAGTGCCCGCGCTCTGTGGGCTCCCACCAATCGTAGCCCCGCATTCATTTCCCTATTCTGTACATAGTAGGATCGGCGAATATGGCAGAGTGCACCCAACGCTGAAAATAGCGTGCACTCTGGAGTGCACGTAGTCATCGCGTAATCAAAATAGGCTCTAAAACTCGTAATTGTTGCTAAAACGGTTATTTCTACGTTATTTAGCAATTGTGTAATTTTGACCAGAAAATCATATTTCAGTACCAAACAAAATAACAAAATATTAAACAAACACATTTTGGATTAAGAAGCTGTGCAATTTGATTGAATTTCATTTTGGTCAATACCACGAAACAACAGCTCTTATTGATATTGTTACGTGTTTACACCCTCTAGTAAACATCCCAAGCGTAGATTCAATAATTGCAATATAAATTGTCACTAACCACTGATTTTTCTAACACTAAATTAACTTCTTACAGTAAATAGTCCTTATAATTACACACTAATTACTACTTTAAACCACTACTTATAATTCACAGTTTGTCGGTGTTCTTTCTCTTGAACTTTTAATCTCTAAATTCAAACCTTTGATGCGTTGATCCTGCTTCTTATATGGTGATTATTCGAGATCCATCCAGTTCGCTCTAGTTCGAATCTAAGCGGTTCTCCTTTTTTCTAGTATGTCTTTGGTAGGAAGCCAAGAATGGCGCCATCTCTGGGCCGACTGGTGAACTAGCATTATATTGCTAGCTCTCTCTACTAAGGTGTTAAACCTTCCTCGTAAGAGGGTGTGCACATCATAATATATAAATAACAAAAGGCTCCAGAAATATTAAACAAAAACCTACTATGGGATACCACCCTAGCTCCATTAAGACGCAATTTCCGGACACCTGCCTATGGGAACTTCTTTCATTTTAATTTAAATCTGGATTTTTCCACTAAAAATGAATAAATAAAATAAAAATTGACGTAATTTGGAAAATAATTGTATATTATTATATACTTCATATTTATGCAAATTGCTCGCAAACTAGTAGTAAATTGTATATAAATCGTGTATATTTTTTCTCAATTTGGGAATTCTGTTTATTTACAGAAAATGCAAACGAAAAATTGTAAACAACTTTCTGAATAATAGCGATAAAGTTAGGTAGCTTTACCTTCAAGCAAATGTCACGATGCCACATACACGAGTCCTAATTTTGCAAACTGGAAACGTTAAGTCAAACGCAGGTATTCTGTTTTGTAAGAAAATTTAACGTTTACCTAAACTAATCAGTAAGAAGCTAATATAATTCCATGGTACTGTAGCTTGTAACATATTCGCTAAATAAATTGTTATCAGTATCATCATTATTATTATATTGCAATACTAATAATAAGAGCATGACGCGCAAATTTTATTGAAAAAATTTGGAAGCGCCACGTTTTTATTTTTAGTATTGTAATATAAACTCAATGAAACCTATTATTTTTTCCATTTTAGTACATTTCATTAATATACAAAGGCTTGTTTTTTAATACACATAAAATTTATTGTTAAATTAAGGAAACAATATTTTGAGATAGGTTGTCGCAAACAAAGCTTTGATATCTTTTATAATATAGCAGATAATCATATAAATGGCTTAGGCGTTGCTAAGCGATATTTCTCCTGAAATGAACACGGTCACATTTTCACTAGTTTACCGCTTTTTATCTATTCTAGGAAAGTTTTTATTCCTTTTACGTTTCTGATTGGTAACGAAGTTATGGCTAAGATATTTACTGGAATAAGAAAGCTGCTTTTTATATTCTGTGTAAAATCTTTAATTTCATAATGATATGGAGAACACGCAAATATGCCTATTGGAGAAATATCCTAATATAGAAGTAAAATGATACAGCTTACTAAAAGGCAATAGTAACTTATTTTAAGTGAATTAGACGGAGTTGTGTGAGTGACAACACGTCTAGTCGCTGCATCACTTCTGAGTTCCAGTCTCAGCTGCGATATACGGCAATGTTGTATGGAATGGTCGGTCTGGTTGAGTGGTGCAATGTCTAATGCTGAACTGCGCCAAGTAATATAAATAAGGCAATAAAATAAAAATTAAAAGATTCGAAACTACCATTTTCCCAGCTATGTGCCACAATAAATACTGATTCAAGATTCTTTATATTTATGTTTTCAGTGTAATTGAAATAATCAGACAAGTCAGTATAATGCACAATAGTATAAAAGTAATAAAGTTTGTAATAATAAGTATATAACACATGAGGGTACTGTCACCGACTCAAGTTTCATTAGAAAATTATAGATTAAGCAGCTGGGATGCTGGAGCTGCGGTAGTTGTCGCGAACGGTTTTTTTCGTTGAAGTTTTAATTGTTTTGATTCCGTTTGGAACGTTTAAATATTATTGCATTTGTCGCTCTGACGAAGGGATCTACGTTTTTTCTTTATATTTGTTCTTTGCTGAACCGGAGCGACTGTTATAGTATATTCCATAAACGGTAGCTACAAAAAATAGCAAAAGTCTCAAAATTTGTAAAAAAATCAATTCTTTCACCTCACTTTGACAAGCTATAATAAAAAAATCTCTAAGACGCTTAAATTCATAAAAAACTACAATTCTTTACGAAAAAATCTGGAAAAATTCACATAACACCGATAATTCACAGATAGTCCCGAATTTATCAGCAACCTCGTTCAAACATTCATATTAGTCATTTTACAGCAAAAAAGTTACAAACAGCAGCCCTAAAAAATACAGCCCCCCCACTAACTCGATTCACATCACCTTTACTTTCCTCACCCCCAGCCGCAATGTTGTATTTCACCTCAACCAAATTTTATAAGGAATTTTTCTCTCAATTTCAACGTCCCATTAAAATTTCCATTCATACTGCAAAACACACTTCATTCATTTTCCTGAGGTACCAGCTAATCATTCATCCAACTTTCTTTCTATTTCACGTGTTCCCCATTGACGCCAAACTTATTCCCAATTCATTTGCTCCTCTTGCTGGTTCATAAATTTCAATGCTACTTTTCATACCCCCGTATAAATATTTTATTTCAATCAAAAAAACTTCTTATAAATTATTCTTCCTTTCAATTTCGCCGTTCATTCATTTTCGCATTCAAAATATCAACAACTAATTAATCTCCATTCAGATTGTCCAAATAGAGTACCCGTACTTTTGTTCCCATCAATATCAAAACGTACTTCCGAAACATAAGCTACGTATCAAATTAAATTGAATACACGACATTCATGCACCGTGAACCCATCGGCACAATTTCAGATCATATTCAACTCTCTGTGCACAAACCTTCGGGGACAACTTTACGGGGTCATTCCAATTTTAATAAATATTTTCAATCAATTTTCGTTAATAACTCCTAAATCCAAATTGATTTAGACTTCATTCGCATACCAAAAAATTTTCCTTTTTATTGCCGATACCATGATATAATTTTCATATCCTAATTTTCCATTTTAAAGATTTCTTATGATGCAATATTGCGCAGTCGAAACCCGCACGGAATGGGCGGGGACGTATCCAGATCTTTTCAGATCTCTGCTCGTCGGGTCCCCGACGAAGCGTATAAAAGAGCCGAGTGCAAGGAGTTCGAGCAAGTCAAGTTCGATACGTGTGCCGCGATACGAGACACTACAGCTTTTTCCTTGGCCATAACCAAGTAAAAAAGAGTTCAATTTAATTATAATTTGCTGTATGAATTAAATATTTTAAGTTGAACCGTTCTAAACTTTGTTCAGTTATAATAAGTAAATTTATTTCTTGTTCGTTTTAAACCAAGTGTTTTACTTCAAGAAAAGCATATACAGGGTGAAGTCTTGGATCCTGCCATAGACAATAAAGTTAATTAAAGTGAATATTACATTATTTCCGGTGAAGTAATCTACTCCAGCCTGACCCTATCCAACGTTTTAGGTGTGACCCCCCCCCCCACTCTTCTCAATTTCAAAAATTAAGTGCACGAAAGGCTCACAGGGTTTCTATCAAGCTCTAAGGCTCCAACCCCTGCCGAAACTTTTTTATTTTACCAAACGAGGGAGCGTTTCCGTGTTCACAAGGAAACATGTATCTTCGCCACGGCTTGTATATTAGTGTATGCGCGGAAAATATGCAATCTTAGGCGAGGAATGCGAGGATGTTCTAAATTTCAGTCGTTTATCTAAAACTAAAGGAAAAAAGGGGGCGTACCATGATATGTTTTTTAATTTTTTAAGTATTCGTCCGCGTACTTTGCTCCGTCGTAATTAATCATATTATAAGATGAGTATTTTCCATTAATAACACAGATTTTTCTTTGGCAATTGTGTCAACTACATGCCAAACATATTCTCGTTCACATTTTTTCTTTAATTGTGATTTTTCATGTGTCCACCCGGTATATATATCTCTCTAAAAACTACCAGGTTTCTTCCTAGGTAATAGCGTCAGCGATCTGCCGATCGTTGATTTTTCCGTTAAATATTTTTTTAGATATAGCATCAACAGAAATGCGACTGTCCAAAAAACAAATAGACATACTGGCGGAATTGCCTTCATTTTTGATTAAAACTAATTTCATCTTATAACCCACCAATAACGAGATATTTTGGAAAAATAGTATTTTGGTCGACTATTTCGCGACCACAACACGGGGATTGCTTATTTATTTACCACCCGGATGCATTTTGGCATAATGCACCTCGTCTCGGTCAATGGGCAGAATTCCAACGCTCTGATTGGTTGTGACCAAACGCAGGTACGTTTTGCCAACTCAGATTGAAACGAGGTGCATTTTGCCGTATTTTTGCAAGGCCATGTATTAAATTACTGCAATTGAAATAATTGTATTTCTACTAAATAAACGAAAAGTTAAAATATATTATTAATAGATATTGTAAATAAACAAAAAGGCATGATCGTGTAGAAATAATATAAAATATTATACCAAAGTTAAGCCTTTACTTCTATTATTTTACAATTTCAAATACACTTTTTTACTTAGCGAAGTTTGGGGAACATTGTCTAGATTAAGGGATTTGTTTGATATAGGCAGATTATAAAATAATGTTTTTATTTTTGCAAGTAACTATAAGGTGATGTACTAAATATATTAAAAAATATATTAATGACCTGCGCCATGTTATTTTGCATTTGGTAAATTTTTCCGAACATTGAAATACAAACTTCGCTTTCTTTTAGCAGTAGTACGTGACTTGTCGGAAGGAGGAATTTTTTACTGCCTCCTGTTGCACCAGCCTTTCTTCTAGCTACTGCTGTAGGTTGAACACGTATTGCTGCTCCAGACCGTCTTCTTAATACAATGCTGCTTCCGAAAGTACTTAAATATGTGTCCCAACTTCCTCTGTGCTTTACCATTTCCAGTCGTTTGATGCATCTGTTTATAATAAGATGAGATGAACCAAAGTTTTGGTGCTTCATTTTAATTATTTCAATTAGTTTTAGGAATGATTTGCTTTTTCTGTATGTAGTATATCTTTTTTTTTTCAGAAAAAAATGTAATACTATCCACGTCTTCAGACATGTTTACTGCCCTTTATTTATGAATGTCATGGATATTCGTATTTTTATTAATATCCTTATCGCAATTTTTTGTGTTTGGTGCATAAAATTCTTTTTTGTTAGCTTTTTCGCTTAGCGCTAATACCGCCATATCGATCATCAGCATTAGCTTCATTTATATCTAAAAAAAAAATGAATAAACTTCCAGCTTGGTGTTTGTTTTTTTTTCTGTACGAAGCATGATGACACACGAAATCTTTTCTAAAAAAAAATTCTATTTTTCAAATAATGTAATTTATTTAAGTGCTAAAACATGATACAACAGAATTAAGTACCTCTACTTTTTAATGAAATTTTAGTTTTTGTATCTCACTTGTATATGAAAATATTTCGTAGTATTTTTACGCATGAAGATTAGTTTGAGAACATGCAGATAAGAATGCAGAATAATCTTTTTTATCCACAATTAAATACATTTTTCCAAATTTTACATCTACCCACCTGCACAAAAGGCGAGTTGACGCTGATTTAGTTCGCCGTACTTAGTTGAGGTGATGTGTGAAAATTCGTTATTCACTTATTACATTCTTCAGTGGTTTTAAGTGCAGCAAAAAGAATAATGTTTTTATTTTGTACATTTTTCATAGAATACCTGAAAGTGTCAGGCACATTATATGGTAAAATTGGCGACGTCATAGTTATAAAACAACAAATTTAAAAACTGCACTGCAAATGTTTTCTGCGGAGCAGATTCTAGCAAATGCATGCGACGTTGGTTAAACGGCTAGCAGCATAGCAAAAGCAAAATGCACCGCGTTTCAGTCTGAATTGGCAAAACGTACCTGCGTTTGGTCACAACCAATCAGAGCGTTGGAATACTGCCCATTGACCGAAACGAGGTGCATTATTCCAAAATGCCACCCGGATCATATCGGTTACGCCGCCAAGTGATGGTTTATCCTATTTACAGTTAAAACTACTCAATGATTCACAGTGTATATTTTAAAGTTTCTTTTCCGTTTTTTCTTAAATGTTTTATTAAATTTTACTTTCAAATAATCGCGTTGGAATTTATTAACAAATTTTGTAACGTAACCTTGTGTGTATAACATGATCAAGAGCGAGGCGATGTTACCGTAACAATTTGCAGAATATTTTGATTAAACTGAAACTTGCCTCGTCACGAAATTTCCGGCTCCTGAATGTTTAATCCGTTCGAAAATTTATGTGTTTTAGGTGCCTCATATTTATTTTGTTTCAAGCACTGAAATGAAATAGGAATAGTGGTTGACAAATCGTTTAATGTGCGAAATAGTTGATTGTTCTTATCTTAGATGGATTGAAAGTTTTTATGTATGTAAATCATGTAGTCTTCGTACTCGTGAACATCTGCATTGAAAAATATTTAAATATGATTAATATCTAACAAGTTTTGTAGAAACCGGTGGTATTTATGTATAATACATTTTGTGGCAGCATGTTTAGGAATGCATGAGACGGCAGTAGTTGTTTGTAATGAGTGTCTATTGACAAGTCATTACAAGAAATGTGAATATATTCCAGTAAGTGCTCCGATGCCACGCTGTGCTACGTCAAAATTCAGTACACTTGGAGTGTGATGGTTGTGTCTCATATATGTGGTGTACCTGCCTTCTGGTGTTTAAGTATTGAAAATAGTTATAGGCTGCTTTATATGGGGACTGAGAACGCTAAAAAGAGCCGACATGCGACGTATTCGTGTATCGGCCGGACGCCGGGCGCAGCAGCGGAGAATCAGAGAAGATTTGAAAATAGATTTTGCACGCAGTTAGCGGTCGGGTGTTTATTATGTTTTATCGATGATTATGTATAAGTTATTGATAGTTATTAATGCTTAGCGGAAAATTCGAAGGAGTCCTCTGTGAAGGAATGCAGTGGGCCTAAGAATAATCGAAAAAAGGTGCAGAGAACATCCTGTCTGTCAATCCCAGGAAGTCCGAGATGGTTCTCTTCATAAGGAATAGGAAACTAGGAGCACTAAAGGCACCTGCCCTCCTGGATATAACACTAAGTTTCGCATTAAAAGTGAAATACCCGGGGGTAACCTTCGATGCCAAACTAACATCAAATCTTCACATAGATAGAAGACTAAAGAAGGCTTACATTTCTTATGAGCAGTGTCGCAGGACCGTGGGGAAAACCTGGGGAATGAAACCCAAAGTGGTCATATGGATGTACACTGCCGTCATAAGACCAATGATAACCTGGAGCGGTGGTCTGGTGGCCTAAGAGCAAACAGACTACACCTAAGATCAAGCTCGGCCAAGTGCGGAGAGATGCCTGCCTAAGCATAAACGGAGCTATGCGAACAACGCCAATGCATTCAATGGCATTCCTCCTCGGTCTTTGACAGACTCTACGTAATACAGACGAATAGTGAGAACGAGGCTGTTGGCGAAGCTGTAAACACATCTTTACATATGGATCAAAAAAGAAGGATGGGACAGAATGTGGAATATACTCCAGAAATCTGCAAATCGCGTAGTACAGACGGAACTGGCGGGCATAATCATAGCTGCAAAATGGATTATCCGTAGACAAACTACGGGCAAAACAATCAGGATCTACACATATTGTAGATAATCATTACTAGCCCTGAGAAGTTACAAAATTACTACAGGAGCAGTTTGGGAATGTCACTAAGCACTTGTGGGTGCCTCCAGCGTTAATAACGTCAGCTTGCTAGGGAACTACTAAAATATCCCAACAAGAGTACAGAAATGGAGTACCTAGCAATGCCCAGAAGGAACCTACGTTTTATAACGGGTATCCAGACTGGACACTGTTAAGGAAACATCTACAGAATATGAGATGAAGCGAAACACCTCTCTGTAGAGGTTGTAAACAAGAAGATGAAACGGTTCAACATGTACTCTCTGACTGTTCTGCTGTCTCATCCATCAGATAATCCATTTTGGGAGAACGTTGGGCTACTTTGGCCGATGCCCCTAGGCAGCATGACCACTTATTTCACAAGATTAGGTTGGTTGGAGGCCTAGGCGAGAGGGTCTGCCTACAGGGAGGAAGTACAAGGGGGCTAATGGTACTTAAGTGCTGTGGTTCAATAATTTTCATTGACCACCCTCCCAACCAATTCCAATTCCAATAATTTATTGTTAGTTATGGATTGTATGTAGCCTTAGGGAAACCAAACGACAATGTTTTGTGGAATAAAATTGTAGGTATTTATTGAAGTCTTGAAGAGATTTAAATAAAATTATTTGATGTTCAAATATTATAATGTAAAAAAAGGCGAAACATGAGAAATTAAAACAAATAAAATTAGGGAAAATTTTGATGTAATAAAAGGCGAAAAATAAAAAATCAAATTAAAGGCTAATATTCAAGTAAATAGAGTAAGATCGGAATATGTGGAACTTTAATGCAAATAGGTTAGATACTTAACTAATAATGCCTAAATATCGAAACAATATTCACATATATAAAATTTTACTTTGACCGGATTCATGACAAAGTAACTGCTATCGTTGTAGAACTTATCCGTTCAAATACCACAAAATCTCACACTTAAATAGATGCTTTGCGATCGCATACGACACGTACGGCATTTAAAAATGCCTTCGTGAAAGTTTTTTGGCGTACAATTAAAATCGACTTAAAAATTTTTTTTTGAGTTACTTTTCTTTGAAATTGCAATGAATACAATTAAATTTTTAGGAGGTGCAACAAAACTTGGGTTTTCGTTGTTTTATTTAAGAACTTGAACAGACATTTCTTTTCGGTGCTCCATTTAGAAATTGCCACAAAAATTCGTGTTGTGTTCCCAAAATAAATATTGTGTAGGACTGCTGGAACATATGAAAAGAGTGTTACGAAGGTAAAATTGAATGTCATCGAGAAAGTCTCTGGAAGAATTTTCATATAATGTTTGCAATTTCGTCTGAGTTGAGAGAATCCGCTCTGAAGATGAAAATATCATTCCTCTGTCTTTAGAAAGTTGCATAAATTGCCGTAAAAGTCCTTTAGACAACCAGAGGACGGATCTTTCGCACTATTGTGTCGTTTTGTGCCGTAAACATTTTGTGCTTAGCAGGTTATGGAAATATTGTAAAATCAAATATAGGTTGTTAGAGAAATGTACAATGTTTTTTTTTTGTACAAATTCAAAAAGCTGATGAAGTCACCGTTTTTTGCTATTTTCGTGTTATTTTGTGCTGATTTTGTGCTATTTTATATACTAAAGTACCCGCCAGTTTTAGAAAATATATTTAAATCTCACCTTTCCAGAATACGAATAGTACAGAGTGATGCCTGCGAACATTGCAACATTTTAGGGGATCTAGAACACATGTTTTTTTGATGCAGTAAATTTTCTAATGGAAATAATGAGCTATACAACAATATAACAAAGTTGGAAATTGAAACACCTTTTAATCTAATATACTTGTAATCTCTACAAAATAAAAATATCATCAATTATATGATACAATTTTTGAGGAAAACCAAAATAAAACTTTAGGTTAGATTAGAATAGTTTTGTTATGTTCGTTTTTAACCTCTATATGTTAAAACACTTAACCATTATCCACCTGTGTGTTTATATTTAAAATAAAAGGCCCTGACTGACCCCTGGGCGAAGAAGAGAGCGTTTCTGTACCTTCCTACCGTTTTGTTCTATAATTTTATGAGGTTGTTTAGGTGGCATAGGTAATTTCATCAACAATAGCAAATAGGATCTGGCTGTGTGAACGCTGTCCTAATGAAAAAAAAATACGGGGTGCTGGGAAATATGTAGCGTTCCATTTAAAAATTCTGTCACCGTTTTGTGCCGTTAAACATGGTACCGTTGGGTTGAGGAGATATCTTAAAATCAAATAGGAAGTGCTAAGGTGTAACACTGCGTATGTACAAAATCTGACTATGTCATTTTCTATGCTTGATTTGTTTCGTGAAGTACACATCTTGTACCGACTGGATTTATCAGAGATGTTAAAGTCAAATATGAGGGTGTCGAAGATATATGTAACACTCAATATCGTAAAAAAGACACCATTAACATCTGCTAAAGGTAAGAAATTATAAAAATTGTAATATAATACTGAAGAATGAGCAAAAATTTTGAATTTGACACACTGCTAATGATTTTAAAGCCAGAAAAAAGTAAACCCCTTAAAATGACATAAGAAGAACATGAAACGGTGGCACGGTCAATATATTCAATTTATACCAACCAACGGGGTTTCACAAATTTCCTCAGAATTACATATTTGATTTTCAGGAACCTGGAGGTATCTCTACTGAAAAAATCGCCAATGCTGTACATTAATACGTTAGAAGTAGGGAGACCATGCTACACGTGGGTAACACTAATTGAAAGAAGTATGAAGCCATTAGGAAAGATTCAAGTGCTGAAGAACGAGAAGCAAGAAGAAAAGGAAAAACAAGATTCTTGAGAAAACACGAAAATTTTTTAAATATCAGATCAGTCAAATGACCTTCTCCTCGCTGCTGACAGTTTTGAAGCCTAGCATGAAAGGTTTTCATTACCCGCTCCAAAATTTCAAGTGGGATTGCTTTATGTCCCCAAATTTCGAAATGACATGACCAGAAAACATTTTTCGCAAAATGGTCATAGGTTCCTTAGCAGTGTGGGAAGTGGGTCCGTTCTGCTGGAACCATATCCTTCGAATATCCGCACCAACATTACGAAGTTGTTGTTCAAAGTTACGCAATACGAGTACCTGTTGATCACGTTGTGATATAACAGTGAACGTCAGGTCATTTTTCTCAAAGAAGAATGACCCACAAATTTCACAGGTGGATATTGCGCACCTTTTCGCTATGAAGCGGTACTTCGTGCAATTGCAAAGGATTTTCCGTCGCCCAGTTCTGTTTGGTAACATATCCAGATAGATGAAAATGAGCTTCATCTGACATCAGCAAGCAATCAGCGATATTCGGGTTCGCAAAAATCAACAGGTGTCCAAAAATCTTGAGGCAGAAGTTTTTGCACGACTTGAATTTTGTAGGGATTAAAGTGATGAGCGATAATTACGGCTCAAAATATTGAGTGCTTATGCTTATCGTTTTGCAGATCGTTTAGGACTTCGTAGCGCAGCTGCTCTTATCCTTTCAGCATTATCAAGTGTGTGTACAGAACGAGTTCTTCCTTTTGGGTTTTCTCTGGCACATGAAGTAGTACTGCGATACTTGTCTACCGTTAAGCATCGTTTAAATTGGGCACAAATATCTGAATTTGTGTGAGATACTTCTTTATTTGACAAATCGTGACACAAATCCTCATACTTCTTGTCACACATTTTTGTGTGCGTAGTGACAATGCGCTGATTGTCCCTCATACATTGTGTATATGGAATTAATTCAATATACATGACGAATTTGTGTTGGTTTTGGATGCCGTGACATATGGAAAATGTCATCCTGGACGAAAGAAAAAACCCTGTTACTTATTGAAAATTCAACGTAATCCATCCATTTGGGATGTAAGAACTAAGCAGTGTAAAGACGCAAAAATTCGAGGAGATATATATACGAAGAAATTTGTACCTTTTTTCTGTATATGTGGTGCGACTTTTTGCAACAGATATTCGAAGTGATTGAGTCCTATTTGCACCTAGTTGCTGAAACAAGTTCCATCCTCCAACGTTAATTCGGGAATTAACATGTTGTAGGCCCCTTGATTTTCCCTGCGCGCACTTAAAAAGAGAAAATTGTTATCAATTTCGTGAGACATATTGACTAACTTCTTTTTAAATGTCACCTTTTCATACCTTAGACATATAAGTTTTTTAAACAACTTGTGCCCAATCTGAACATACTTTAATACCTCAAACATATATGCATATACAAGTTTTTTAAACAAAATCTTTCTTGATACATGTATACGGATAAATCTCGTTACAAATCTATATACTTGTGCCCAATCTAAACGTACCTTTATTAGACCAGGAACTGAATCTCGTGGATTTAGATGAACGTGAAGTCGAAATAAATCCTGGGTGATAACAACAGAATGGTTATTTTTTAAATAACATTCAACAGCAAAAGAACGTTGATTATTTGACCAACACTCCATATTCACAGTTACACTGACATTTATCTCAAAATCATGGTGATTTGATTTGAATTTATAGCTCATTATATTATGACATGGATTAACTTTGAACATGGATACTTTATTCTGGCGGACTTGTTATTTCTCTGACGTTTCGGAAACCAAATCTGTTTCCTTTTTGAAAGTTATGAAGACAATTATTAAATGCTGTATATATTAAATACACAGCTGAAAGATTTAACATACACAGGATTGTCTTCATAACTTTGAAAAGGGAAACAAATTTGGTTTCCGAAACGTCAGAGACACACTTTTTATTTTTGCTACAATTTCTATTAGTTGCCAAGAAAAAATAGCCTCACACTGTTTCTCCCACATAAACGTTACAAGCGTAGAGGTTATTTTTTCAATATATTAATTGATTTTGTTATTTGTGTAGAATTTGTATTTAAAAGAGATATGTGATAGAAAAAAAACTCATAAAATAGAAGAAATGAATAGGAAACTATACTTTTCGAATGAATTTCGTATGCAAATTATTGTTTTATTGAAATATTCATTGGTTCGATCTGAATAAATAATACATTACACCCACTGCTTCGCGTTTGTAAACACAACATTTATGTCGTCAGATCTTACTGTCTGCATGGAGTCAATTGGTCTACCAGGAGACAAGATCTGCTGTAGCCAAATTGTATAGAAGTTGCAAACAGTGGGTTTAAAAAATGGGTTAATTAACTTTCGTGTCGACGACAATGAAAAGAGAAAATGCCAAAAATGTATTGATAAGTGTAAGCTCCTTATTGTCATCCATACAGCAATGGTTAATAGAAAATAGTCTTCAATCAATTGTTATTAGCCCCCTTTTCTCGAAACTACCATCTCTAATATAATTAATATCGGCGCCGATACTGTTTCCCTTATTTTTTTTTTAATAAGTAAGATCTGAGGGTCTAGACAAGAATGTTTTGTATATTTTTATATGCACGTCTTCATCAATTTTGAGTTGAATGAAATGCAGACATATTCTAATGTATTTTGAAATTTGAGACTTGGCTCAAGATCCATAAGAAATGTGCATAAAATACTCTTCTCTTTCCCCCCCCTTAATTTGAAGAGAGCCAGGAATTTTTATGTTTTAATATGGTTCAGTAGTGATATAAGATTAGCATTTATTTTTTTACTTCACCTTTTTTGTTTTGTTAATTTGGAGTTCCTAGGTATTAAAACATAATAAAATTCATAGAATGATAAGAAATTTGAAATGATTTTCTCAGATATAATATTTTTTAAGTTAGCAAATTGCATTAATTTTAAACGAAAATCCATAATTTATAATATCTGACAGTCTATAGTAGTTTAATTGTTTACGGAACTTGTCTTGCCCAAATTGATCATTTAAAATTTAAGTTTCAGTGTGAGCGTAAAGGCAAAATCTCTGCGATATCCAGAAGTATTTATATTCGTTTATGAATCCCCTCTTGAATCCTGCTCGAATCCAAGCTGCACCGATCAGTCAGAAGCTCTAGCTTACTAGAACTTGAGTCCATTTTTCTCCACTTTTTCTATTTGGTAATTAACTATTTTCGAGTTGGCTTAACTCTGTTCGAGTTAAAAAACATGACAATGGAACAGCAGCAAGCTGAAACAGAATAACTGATACACACTTTCAGATACGCTCAACATTGTATGTGTCAGTGATTAATGATCTAAAAGAGCGGATCAGTATGCGAAGAGCTAAGAGAATATCGTACAAAATAAGAATTTGATAAACTCACTTTTGAAAGCAATTACAGACAGTTATTTTATATTTACTGCGTATAATTCTGTCAAGAGAAAAATGTATTTTTGTCAAGTAAAATGCTTTGATTTAGTTAAATAGTGATTCATTTTTAGTAATTAATATTCCGGCATTATACTCTTACAGGATCTGATACAATATTGGACATGTTGAGAATATCCCTCGAATTTTTTATATTTATAGCATTAATAAAACAAATACAGCAACTCAGCCTAGCGTACCTCAATATCATACATTTACATTTTAAGTGAAGGGTGCATAGTTCTCGACAAAAAATAAAAATTACGTTACTTTGCATTTGGATGTATAAGTGATACAAAATAGGTCCATCATGTTCAAAATACACTGCTTAGTGAAAGTTTTTGTTCTTGTAATTAGCAATAGAGTTGTATTAGTTGTGGGGTCTTCATAGGTCGAGACATAGACAACATTAAGTCGGCAACGTCGACGGTACATATCGGGTATGGATAATGTTTCAAGAATTTGAAGAATTCCAATATTTTTTAATATTGTTTAATTTATATTTAATAATGCAAAAATGTTGATATATTTAAAGTTGTTATCTACTGATCTAATCCAAATGTCACTCCCCGTAGTCTCCTTAGCATATTTATAAAATAACAGGCAATAAAAATATAAACTAGATAACAGATAATAAAACGAACATAAAATATTTCTATTCCATATTTGATGCTTTAAAACTATTCCACTCCCGTATATACTTTTAGCATTAATTAATAAATCTTCTCTTTAATAATAATAATATAATAATAATATATTTATTAACCATTTGTATGGTACAATATATGTATATATGGCATGTCAGCATCTAAATTAAAAAATATATTGCGTAACATCAGAAGACGTTGATACATAATTAAAATAATGAACAGAAACGAAGACGTGTATATATATATATACAGGGTGTCTCACCGGGAACTGAATCGATCGATAGAGAGAAAAGTACAGATTGAGGCTCCGGATTCCTGAGTGGAATTGAAAACAATGAAATATTTAACTTGTAAAACTTATAGTGGATTACCAGTGTTTGGCAGTAATTTTGAAATTGTTTATAATTATTGTTAATTTGATTTAAAATGCCGTAAATTTATATAAAAAATGAAAACGTGGACATTATTAAATTGTTTAATGGTGAATGTAGAAAAAAATCCAGTTAGTCCATTGAAGGAGTCGGAAGGACTACCGAATGTTTGCGCCTCGGACTAGACAATGCCCTCCCCTCGTTTTCGAGGGTGTTGAATCGATTCCCGGACTCAAACCAATTTTTCCACCTCGGAAACTCCCTCACATTCGCCAAAAACCACCCCCAAAGTTCCTTTTTCCGTAAACCCGTTTATTTTGCCGCTTTTCGACTAATTATTGTTCCCTCGAGTAGAAGGGAAGGTCCCTCGAAGAATTTGACCTCAGCCACCCTTACCCCAGGCTTCCAACCTTTGTAGGGGGTGAAAAATTGATATTTGTTTTTGTGAGAAATAAATTAAAATTTTGTAGGAGGCGTTTCTTTGAGGAAGGTGATAGGTGACCAGGGTTGTGTAACCGGCCCCGGGGGTTGTTTTAACCCTTCAAAGGGGTGGAATTTTTTGTCTATAATGGAAAATTAGTATAAATAATATGTTTATTAAAGTGTTTTTATAAATTGATTTTCCACCCCTTTGAAGGATGAAAACAACCCCCGGGGCCGGTTACACAACCCTGGCCACCTACCACCTTCTTCAAAGAAACGCCTCCTACAAAATATTAATTTTTTTCTCACAAAAACAAATATCAATTTTCAACCTCCTACAAGGGTTGGAAACATGGGGTAGGGGTGGTTGAGGTCAAATCCCTCGAGGGATCTTCCGTGGTCTACTCGAGTTAACAAAAATTAGTTGAAAAACTGGGGAAAATAAACGAGTTTACGGAAACGGTGACTTTGGGTGTGGTTTTTGGCCAATTTGAGCGGACTGCCGAGGTGGAAAAATTGGTTTGACCCCGGGAATCGATTCAGCACCTTCGAAAACGGAGGGAGAGAGGAAGATTGTTTAGTACGAGGCGTAAACATTCGGTAATTTCATCATAAATCCCGACCCTGTAATAGACTAACATGCTGTTCCTGAGTTATGTGTAGAGCGATATCCAGATCAACAATAATACCCTACTGCAAATTATTTTCACCGTGTTGAAAAATCAGTTTCGAAGAGGGCTCTCCCGAAATGGAAATTGGTAACACCTTCTTTGAGGCAAATTGCTTTTGAATTGGAAATTAGTCATCAAAATGTAAGCAGAATTCTTCGTAAATTTAATTATAAATCATTTTAATATTAATTACACCATCATTTGTACAAAAATAATTACGCACGGAGAACTACATATTTCAGTTGAAATAACGTACGGTCGTGAGCAAAAAAAAAAATAGGACAAGTCTTATAACGGTATTTTGCTAAAATCTAGTGTACATTTAACTTTAATTTTTGTGACATTGTCAGTAACTTACTTGTCATAATTTATTGCAAGTGTGAAAAAAACTAATATGTCTCATATAAGGGACTTAGTTAAATCTGGAGTTATTGCTAAAGCAGAAGATGGATGGTCAATGAGACAAATTGCACTGCGTTATAATATTGACAAAAAATTCGGTGTGTAACATTTTAAGAAAGTGGAGAATAAATGGTACGATTAGTAGAAATCCTGGATCAGGGCGACGAAGGATATCAACTCAACAACAAGATTTGAATTGGTAAATGCTTTAATAGAAAATCCATTTTACTCAGTTATTCAGGCTGCTGAAGAAACGAATTTTCCTGGATCGAGTAGTACTGGTCGCCGGCGAGTAAGAGAATCGGAGCTACGCTGTCATGCAGCAGCACAGAAATACTTACTTAAAGCTGAACATAAAGAAGCTCGAGTAGGATTTGCGCTTGAATTTGATGATGTAAATTTTTGGAATAATGTAATCTTTACAGAGGAAAAAACTTTCCAGTCAACACACAGCGGTCGTATTCGTGTTTAAAGCCCTCCGAATACTCGATTTGATGAGATATATATATATATATATATATATATATATATATATATATATATATATATATATATATACATATATATATATATATATATATATATATATATATATATGGATTTTTTTTAATATGAAAAAATAAAATAACCATGTTTTCATTAATTAACAGAATTTATATATATATAAAATGTTTCCTGCAAATCATATATAATATCAGTATAGGTTAAGTCCACCAAGGGCTAAAGGTCGTCGCTCTCGGTACTTGCAAAATAGCAAGTCGCTATACACCATGGAGACATCTATGATGTCTGGTGTATAGTAGCATTTGACCACAGGAGAGGATTCTCTTACCTCTCACCGGTACACCATTTACATCAGTTTGTATAAAACTAGCAGGTTGGCCACTGTCATTTGTCTGTTTCACGACCTATGGCATACTGATGAGAACTAATAAGTTCGAAACCGGTCTATGTCTGGTCGGGGAATTGACAAATGACATTGGCTACCACTCATGATTTGTAAGGTATAATTCAATGCAGGTCGGGGTATTTGCCCGCTGAGTAGTTGTTTCCTGCAAATCATATATAATATCAGTATAGGTTAAGTCCACCAAGGGCTAAAGGTCGTCGCTCTCGGTACTTGCAAAATAGCAAGTCGCTATACACCATGGAGACATCTATGATGTCTGGTGTATAGTAGCATTTGACCACAGGAGAGGATTCACTTACCTCTCACCGCTACACGATCTACATCAGTTTGTATAAAACTAGCAGGTTGGCCACTGTCATTTGTCTGTTCCACGACCTATGGCATACTGATGAGAACTAATAAGTTCGAAACTGGTCTATGTCTGGTCGGGGAATTGACAAATGACATTGGCTACCACTCATGATTTGTAAGGTATAATTCAATGCAGGTCGGGGTATTTACCTGCTGAGTAGTTGTTTTCTGCAAATCATATATAATATCATATATATATAACAATGATAAAAGTTGTAGATTTTCCGTCAATATGTGGGCTTGGATATCGGCACGTGGTCCTGTTGTTTTGTGGCATATTGAGGTACGATTTAATAGTGAAACGTATATTAGGATTTTAGACAATATTATGCTCTCTTCTGTGTCACAATTATTTCCTAATAATGAGTTCATATTTCAACAAGACACTTGTTCCGTTCGTACTGCTCCCGTAACTAACTGGTTTCAAGATAACAATATCAATGTTCTTAACTGGCCCGGTCATAGTCCAGATCTTAAGGAAGAAGTATGGGGACTACTCGTAAGAAGTATCCAAAAACGAAATGTGATACCACGGAATGCCGAAAAATTACTGGAAATAGTAAATAATGCATGGGAAAATATTGTTACTAATGATTATTGAATAAGGTTATTTAATCTTATGCCAAACATACTTATAGAAGTTATAAATAGAAATGGTGCAATAACGAAATATTAATAATTAGTTTCTTGTTAAGTAGGATATCCTTTGTCCTTTGATCCAGGATTTCTTCTAATCGTACTGTTTATTCTCCACTTTCTTAAAATGTTACACACCAAATTTTTGTTAATATTATAACGCAGTGCAGTTTGTTTCATTGACCATCCATCTTCTGCTTTAGCAATAACTCCAGATTTAGCTAAATCGCTTATATGAGGCATATTAGTTTTTTGCCCACTTGCAATAAATTATGACAACTAACTGACGATGATACAAAAATTAGGATTAGATGTACATAACTAGATTTTAGCAAAATACCGATATAAGACTTGTCTTATTTTTTTTTGCTCACGACCGCACCAGAATAATAATCGGCCCAATAATATTTGAAAGACCCTTGAATGATGTCAGATAATTCTTGGGTTTCCTATAATATGAGGTTGAAGGCTATGTTACGTTGTCCTGTCATTAGTAAGAGCGGATATTAGAAGCACATAATGTAAGTGATTGAGGCACTATTTTATATTTCCTAAATTTTCGAACATCTAAACAAGGTTCTATATATTATTCTATTTGTAGATCCTTAGACCTGACGTTCGGAATGTTTGCCACTGTACAAAATGTCTGAGAATTAGGTATAATAATTTTCATCACGATAATAATATTGTTAATTGTATAAATTAAAATTTTGTTTCGTATTTTATCTTTTATCCATCTATTTCATAGTCAATTTGGTACAAAATATTAATAAACGGCTAAAAGCAATACCAAAATTTGAATGCTTACAATTTGTTGGAAAAAAATGAATTAACTCCAAAGTTTGTGTGAAACAAAGTTTTCCAAGGACGAAAATAACCAACTGTACTAACTTATTATTTTTTTATTGCGCAAATAAATATTAATTAAATTGTGTACGGTGTAATTTTTCTCGAAGCCAGCCAAATTACTAGGCAATTTACTCAAATTTAATAAATTATGATCACCCCTAAGGCTATTGTTGTTTATAAAATTTGAGATAAAATAATCATAAATCAAATTTTAAATAAGTAATCGCACATGTTTTCTATAAATAAAGGAAATTTTTTTGTACAGTGCATGTGACTGTCAACGGATTTCATTAACCTTTAAAACACGTTACAACTTGGTAATTAAAAAAAAACTGTATAATGTCTTGGTATTCATGAAAAGATATACCCTTACGGGTTCAGTAAAATCCTGATTTCTGATGAAGCATTTGAATTTTTACGATTCCAATGAAAAGATAAATAAAACGATTAAATGATAAAGTCAGATTGACCTGAATTGAACATCAAATGGATGTACCGTACGGTCTTTTTTGTGATTAATACTACTATTTATTCAAATTGCATCATATTGAGAACCACCTTATTGAGAAAGAGGATCCGAATAATGAAATGTTAATGTATATGCTTTAATATGTTGTTTTTCCTAATGTACATAAAGTATTTATGTTTTAATATGTTTTTTTAACTAACATGCCTAAATACTGTTCCCACGGCCCTCCACGAAAGCGTCCATACTCATTCAACGTAGTTGCCACGAAAGTTGACAATATCATACGGGCGTGCGTTATTTTTATAATACAGGGGTATGTTAGAAAAATGGTAATAGTAGACGGCGCTGGCGTGTATCATAGCCTGTGAGTTATTTTCCTAACGTACATATGCGTTAGGAAAACGTGAACTGCCACAATAAACATCATGTTATATTTCAAATCATTAAATTGTCAAATGAAAAATAGTTGTGGGAAAAATATTGCTGGAAAGTGTCTTACACACTCGTGCGATCGAACGTCAACATTTCCACTCGTGTGTTAAGTTTCACTTTCTGTGCTCGTTATGTACTATACTATTATTGGGGTGTAATGGGGTAGTGAAGCGCAAGTTATAGCCTCTCCTACTCAATTGTTAACCTCACCTTCGCGATGAGTTCAATTTAAACTTGGTGCACCCTGTTTTCACTAACGAGGCTCTAACGACCGAGTAAGGGCGGAATAACCCTTACCTTTTGCCGTGAGCACATCCACCTTCTCACGAAGAGTGCGGTAAAAATAACCCACCGCACACAAAGGTTGCTTTTGGAATCGTTTGGTTACCCCATCGTCGCAGTCTCCTTCTGTGCCATGGGACCACACCACTCGCCTTCCGCAACCGAGCTGGTCAGTTGCATACCTGCTCCAGCTAAAACTTCAAATGCAGCTTCGTTTTCAGTCGATTAAGGCTTTAAAAAAATGATGGAGCGTTCAAGTGGGACAAAATCATCCGGAGGTAAAATACCCTCCCGATCGGATCTCCGGGGGAGGGTGCCCACAGGGACACCTCATCGAATGTCGAAAAAACACCGACAAGTTAAATCCAACAAAACTAATTCTTTCATCTACGGCGCTTGGAATGTTCATCCTTTGAACGACAGCACTCGCACCGATCAGCCTGAAAGAAGAACTGCTCTAATAGATAGAGAACTTCACCGACTCAATGTTGACGTTGCAGCTCTCAGCGAAACTCGATTTTTGGAGGAAGGTTCTCTCACAGAAAAGTACTACATCTTCTATTGGAAAGGTCTTCCCACCAATTCAAGAAGACAACATGGAGTAGGATTTGCCGTTCGGAATCAACTTGTATTCAACTTAACACAAGTACCACAAGGCATATCCGAGCGTCTAATGCTGCTACGCTATGAGCTATCAGATGGCAACGCGGTAAATCTAATAAGCGCCTACGCTCCCACTCTGGATGCAAGTCACGAAACCAAGGAAAGCTTCTATCAACAGCTGGAAGAAACCCTCTGTAGAATACCTAAAACGGAACGACTCGTTATTCTTGGCGATTTTAACGCTAGAGTAGGGAGAGATGCAGACACCTGGTCAGGCATCATAGGCAAGAACGGTTTGGGCAACATGAACGCTAACGGTCAACTACTCCTAACTAAATGCGCCGAACATGATCTAGTTATAACAAACACCATTTTCCGACAAAAGGATAAATTTAAAGGCACCTGGCGTCACCCCAGATCAGGTCACTGGCATCTACTGGACTATGTTATCGTACGTAGGAAGCATCTCAAGGACGTCCAAATTACAAAGGCGCGCATTGATAGCGAATGTTGGACCGATCATCGTCCTGTTGTCTCTAAAATGAAAATTGTTATGAGACCCAAACACCGAAGAACTAGGGTAAAACGTAGACTCCGTCTCTGTATTAGTAAATTGCGTGACCAACAAACCGTCGAACAGCTAAAGCAAAAAGTTCAAGAGAATTTGAGTGCACTAGAAGAAACCAGACAGTTTAAAAAGTGCGAGTGAGGAAATTCTTGGCACTGCAGCAAGTAAAAAACAGGAGGACTGGTTCAATGATAATGAAGCTTTTAGACAAGAACTTCTTGACCGCAAACATATTGCCTTCCAAAACGCTATCAACCACCCCAACGACTCATCAAAAGCAGAAGCTTTTACCCAATTTAAGAATGAAACGCAACGCGAAATCAGAAGAATAAAGAACGAGTGGTGGACAAGCAAAGCCAGAGAAATTCAAAGGTACGCCGATTCACACGACTACAGGAATTTCTTTCAAGGAGTAAAAGCAGTGTACGGCCCCAGTCGGAAAAATATGTGCCCTATTAAAGATTTAAATGGAAATCTCCTCAAAGAAAACCAGGAAATAAGAGCCCGATGGAAAGAACACTACTCTAACATTCTTAACCAGCAAAGTCAAGCCGATCACGATATTATAAATCTTATCCCTCATATCCCTCATATGACTTAGATAAACCACTAACAACGGAAGAGATCTTAACCGCCATTGGGCAGCTAAAAAATAACAAATCTCCCGGCGCCGACTCACTCCCAGCTGAGATCTTTAAAGCTGTGTCGTCAGAACTCATACCCTACCTCAAAAAACTGTTTGATGTCGTGTGGGAAAGTGGTCAAGCTCCGCAGGAGTTTCGTGATACACTTTTAATCAACCTCTTCAAAAACAAAGGGAGCGCTGGGGACTGTGGAAATTACAGGGGTATAGCTCTCCTGGCTGTTGGAGGGAAGATACTCACTAAAGCGATGGCAAATAGGCTAACACCTGTTATGGAAAAGCTACTTTCTGAAACACAGAGTGGCTTTAGACCAAACCGAGGCACATCGGATTTAATCTTCACACTTAAACAGCTTCAAGAAAAAGCACTCGAACATCAAGGAGAAATTCACATGGCCTTCATTGATTTAACCAAGGCGTTTGACTCGGTGGACAGGGAAGTGCTCTGGAAAATTATGTTCCGCTTTGGTGTCCCTAGAAAATTTGTGGAAGTATGTCCCAGTCTACATACAAACAACAACGCCCAGGTTATGTATAATAATGAGGCAACCGAACCTTTCCAAACCCTCACTGGAGTTAGGCAGGGATGTGTCCTGGCACCCCTACTTTTTAATTTGTTTACCACTGCTCTAACAATTATTGTTGACAACAAACTGACAGTCAGAGGAATAGGTCTCAGATACCGTTTTGATGGCGGTCTCTTTAACATAGGGCGCTTTAGAGCTTTCACGAAGACACGCGCACGATTCATTTGTGATCTCCAGTATGCGGATGACTGTGCACTTTTAGCCTTTACGCCGGAAGAGCTTCAAGAACTTTTAGATGTGTATGCCCAGAGCTATGATTCCTTGGGACTTAAAATCAACATTGGAAAGACTAAGATTATGTCAACTCCTCATCAAGTGAACCAAATAGACATTACACTTAACGGAAATTCTCTTGAAGTGGTGGATCAGTTCAATTACTTAGGCAACGTTGTTAATGACAAAGCAAACATAGACGGCGAGATTCGCAATAGAATTAACGCTGCATCTAGAGCACTCTGGGGACTTAGAGAGAGAGTATTTGACAACCACGACCTTGCTTTGTCAACGAAAATGGCTGTCTACAGAGCAGTTGTCATTCCAACACTGCTATATGGATGTGAAAGCTGGGTCACTTACCGTCGTCATGTGAAAGAATTAGAACGTTTTCAGCAAAGACACCTCAGAAGTATGATGAAAATCCGTTGGTTCCATCATATATCAAACGTGGAAGTACTCAGGAGAGCAAACAGCCTTCCAATTGAGGTGCTTATTTCAAGAGCACGCCTAAGATGGGCAGGTCACGTTCATCGTATGCATGATAACCGCCTTCCTAAATATACACTTTATGGTGAATTGCTAAGCGGTAGAAGAAGGCGTGGCGGTCAACGAAAGAGGTTCAAAGACGCTCTCCATGAAAATCTAAAATCCTGCGGTGTTGCAGACGAGCAATGGGAACAACTTGCAGCGGACAGAACCGAATGGCGAGGGGTTGTGGCCAGCTATCAAGGAAATGTTGCTGCAAGAAGGCCAAATCCAAGACCTAACCAGGCCTATGTTTGTCCTGACTGCGGTCGACATGTGCTCTCCCGAATTGGCCTCTATAGCCATAGTCGTGTGCACCGTAGATGAATGGGAATTACAGTAGACTACACCTTTTACTTGTTTTTTATTGCACAATTTATCGACTGTAACATTTTTATACTCGGACTCGAGTAACGGCTAATAATAATAATAATAACTATTATTGACAACTGTGCGGTAATGTGGGGTATATCGCATGGTTTTAAGTAGAGTAACTAGTATTTTGCAGCACGGAGTATGGTAAGAATTTTGACCGCACTCGTTGTAGTAATATAGTCTAGTATACTTTAACTTGGCGTGCGATTTCATTTTTTCCCATATTGTACACAAAGTTAAAGCAATAGTCCAGAAACATTGTCTACATGGACAATATTTCTGGATCTTTGCGTACAAGAGAAAATGAAATCGTACGGAAATATTAACTCATACATACACACGCCAAGTTAAAGTATACTAGACTATATGAACTTATAGAAATAATACAAGGGCGTATCAGGGAGTTGTCGACACTGCTAAAACCAAATTTAATAATTTCCTTCCAACCCGAAGTCCTTAATTAACGATGGTGTCTAATATGGCGGATATGTTTGTAATATGCCGAATACGAACATGTAAAGAGAATCCAGGGCGTATCGGGGGTTTTCGACACCGTTAGCCAAATTAGCACTATTGTTATTATGTAGTCATGTATCTCTCTCTGCTCATTAGGATGCAGCTCCATATATTTTCTTTTATACACTGGCATGTTTTTATTTTTTATGAACATCAGAGTTTGTTTATATACACTGCATTCTCTAAGATTTGCTACAAATGTACCTTTTACATAAAGTAGTCAAATAAACGATTCTATTCTATTTTATTTTATTCCATTCCCTTTCATTCCATTCCATTCTATCCTATCCTATCCTATTTTATTCTATTCTATTGTATTTGCGACCCCGCTTACCCCATAATTCAAATTTTTTGAAAATTGTCATGAGTTACAACAGAAGCCCTAGTGAAATCAAAATAATAAAGTATCCTATCGAATATTCAAAGTTTACATAAAAACTTTAGCAAATTGGCAAAGTAAAAGTTTCACATTTAGTATAATCTTGTAATCAAAATAACATTTCAGTCGCAAGCTCCTCTATCGAATCCTTATTTTACTATAAGGAATGTAACCAGACTGCAACCAACAGCTACTCTTCGGGCTATGTGCCCCGCCGAGCGCTGAATTACAAGTTACAAGCCTGCTGCGTTATATGTAATAATCGCATATTACCAACAATATATATATATATATATATATATATATAAACATAAAATTTATTGAGGTTGCAGTCAGTGATAAGGTATTTTGGCCAATACAAAAAGAAAACTCTTTGTTATTGTCAAGCTTTCGCTAATGTTTATTAGCTTTCTCAAGACATCTACAAAAAAAATACAAAAGTTGTCAGTAAACAAAATCAGTTAAAACAATTTATTTTTACTACTTACTAACTTGAGGTTAATTTGATAAACCTGCGTCGAAACACATGGCAGGAAAATTTCTTAAAACGTAACTAGTGGTCGATCCCACACACATAGCTACACTCCCACTGTTATAAATAAAACATTTAACTTAAGTTTAGTTACACATGTTAATAAAATCTGATTAAAATTTCATTTAAAATAATTAACAAAATGGACTCAGTTGAAACTATGCTGAAGCCCAGAGATAAGAGGAAATGTTTTTTATTACAAGTAAAAACTCATTTTAAATTTCATAGAAATGGGAATACTTAGTGATATTGATGATACCAACTGTGTTGCCAACTTAATTTTCGCGGTTATTTTGAAAAGTTCTATAATTGTCATGTTCTAATTTTAAAATGTAGGTGTAAATTTTACTTAAATTGTTGATGTCTGATTTTTTGTTTAAGCTGTTAACCTCATTGTTAATATGGACCATTTCAAGGAAAATCCTTTTTTGATAGTTGTACTCTATATATATATACATATATTGTCCCATTCAAGTTTAAATCCAAAACCAGCTAGTTGTAACAGATCATAAACTTCTCAGAAATGAAGATTGCTGCGTTCTGTTTTTATACGACATACCTCTGTGTCCGCTGAATAGGAAGTGACTTTTCCTTGCATTCACCTTCAGTCTCTAAATACTTAACCGATAAATTTAGAAATTTGTCAGATTCAAGTCGAATATGTAAATTGGGGAAACTCCAGCCATGACCTATAAGACTGAATATCGAGTGTTAATAAATTTGCATTCGTTACCGTTACAGCAAAGTTTCTCATTACCCATTATCGTAGTGGTAAACCGACGTGTTGGGCGTACAAGTGAAAATTTCTCAGTTGCGAACCTATGGCAAACTTGCTTCGCAACATGTAGCTTCCGATTTACATACATTTCTGGCATTATCGACTCGAAATTTATCGGCTCGCCCTTCATGAAAAAGACATGAGGTTTTGGTTCCGTGCAAATTACTGTAATATGCATTCGCATTCAATGTTCTTTCATGCCTGTCGATCGGTAATAGTTTGTGATTCTGATTGAGGTACGATGATGGCGAGGTTGTATTTCAGTCTTTTATTTTGTACTAGTATTGTTCGACGGGGTTAAACGGTCTCATTTATCTATATAAATGTAGCGTGATGTTTCAACAGAAATGACGAACATTACATTTCTCTTGCAGGGTTATTTCAAATAAAAAGCGATTTCCACTGTTGAAATAGGATTTATACATTTTAAAGAGGGACGAATTTCTAGTAAAAAATTTAGTTCAGGATGTCGGTTTCAAGATGGCGGACGGCTTTATCGTTTATGATCCGATTCGACTCAAAATTGATATCTCGGGGTTTTCGAGATCGCCAATTATGAATTCTTGGTCAAAATTCAGAAATTCAAAATTGCGGCGCCGATATTGCTGACTTTTGTCATTTAGATCCAAATCGATCAAACTCGATATCTGGGGGTGTTCGGGGTCGCGGATTATGAATTTCTAGTCAAACATTTAGTTCAAGATGGCGGACGACTTTACCGTTTATGATCCGATTCGTCTCAAAATCGATATCTGGGATTACAGCATATCAAAAGACTAAAAAGTAAAAAATAAAATTATATAAAAAAAAATTTAAAAAGCTTTTATTTAAATGCTCTCAAAAGTAGAAAATAAACTTTGAAGTATGTATGTATATAAAAGCTTGTCGCGAGCACTCTCCTTTACACAGGAAAATCTCGCGACAAGCTTTTACGTCATAAAAAAAATTATATAATATAACAAAATGATGGGTTTGATTTACTTCAAAGTTTATTTTCTACTTTGTAGAGATTTTAAATAAAAGCTTTTTTAAAATATTTTTTTATATAATTCTTTAATAGTCTTGTCGCCAGATAACAATAACTTCTTTTGCCAACAGTTTTATTAGCTCTAGGTTCAGGGCAGTTATCTTGCTTAAATCTTGTGTCCTAGTCATGATCAATGCTAGAGTGCATGACCTTATTTTTATAGGAGATCTTTAATATTACTAAACAAAATAACTGCCTTAAATCAAACATTTCGCTTTCATTGTACAACAATTCTGTGGGATAGGTATATGGTTTGCTAAAGATAATCATTAAAATCCACTTTTTAGTGTTAATTAAATTTATTAAATGGTTTTTATTCTCTCCTCCCCATCCTAGAATCCCATATTGTAGTTGTGATTGTATCAATGAAAAATATAATATTTTTAAGTGTTTAGGTCCACAAAGTGTTTAATTTTGGGTATAAATCCTCTAATCTTTTTTACCACACTGTCCACTTGCAGGTTCCACTTAAAGTGCTTATTGATTGATGCGAAGTACTATGAAAAATGTTACATGGCCTATGTCCATTTAACAATTTTATATAAAACCTAGTATTTTATTTATATTTAGCACGATCTATATAGCATTTTGATTCAGTTTTTGTAAGTGAAACTGTTTTCAACTAACAGAATTTACTTGTATAACTGCTAAATCATCTCACACTGTTTGTTTTATGTACATATTTTTATATCCTAGAAACTCAGTCATGTTTATTTTACACTCTTATGTATCTCAGTTCTATTACAGCATCTCAGGAAACAATTGTCTAAAAAAAAACATTTACATTCAGATACCTATATTTCAATTTGTATATTTCTGTTTACTACGTAAGTACATATGGTTATTTTTCTTACCTTTGACTTTCTAATTATCCTGTTAAATAGTATATCCTATAAGATGTAATATATTTGCTGAATCCTCACAAGACGGTTTTACGTTTTACTATTTATTACGGCAGTTCATATTTTTGGTTATGTATAGAATAGAAATTACAAATTGCAAACTAAATCAGCTGTGGTATGTGGTATTATAGATTAATTTTATCGATTATATGCCGCTATTTTAGTTGCGAGTAAAGGAAATTGTAGAATTTGCGACCTGCAGGTTGTTGCGCTTAACTCAACAATTGACAGATGGCGATACCTGTACTATTTCTATATTTTACAGCTTTCAATTTAATTAGTGGAAATAGATTTTTCAAGTTTGTGTGGTGGCATTATTTTGCAGAAAGTGGGACAAATAAAGTTTACCTTATTAGTAAAATTTACCAAGAAATCATTTGCTTGCAGCTTTTCTACTGGTTCGAACGTATATAAATTTTAACTGTGGACTTCAGTAATTAATATTACATTTTTAAATCCGCGTTAACAAGTGTTTAACATTCAGGTAAATTTCATTTATTAGTAATTTAAAATTCCAGTAATTTTCAATTTTTGTCTTTGATGTAATTTCAATTATTTTTAAAATAAATTTAAATTCAAGGTCAATTCTTTTTAATTTAATAAGTAGTTAAAATACTATATGTACCACATGGTTTTAAAATATTTTTTTCTTTCTTTTTAATTTTTTTGGCAATTTATAGTTTACGAAATCAGCTTATATATTTCTACATTTATACATTTCTGCATAATTTCTACATTTCTGCATAGCTTTTGCACAGCTTATGCATAGTTTATATATATCTTTCTGCTTACTAATAGTTTAAAAATTTTCTTCATTTTGAAATATTGACTTTCTTCTTATTTTATGCTTATGCTTTAAGCTTTATATTTAAGCTTTATATTTTTTTTATCTTGAGCATCCACATTTGCATTCATTAACTTTTTAAAAAACCACATAGTTGGACAATTTTCCCACAATTTTCAAACTTCATTTCATTAAGAGACGTAAACTAAATTGCCAAGGAAACGTTTAGACTAAATTTTTGCAAGAGACAATAATTGTGGGTCTGGATTGCTGTCCAGAACCAGTTACCTCAACAATACTCAATTCCGGAATTTAGGTTCCTGGTATAAATTTGTTATATATTTTCTTTTAAATTTTAATTAGTCTTTGTTAGCCGATATTACTAAATAACTTCAAAATTTCACTTTATACAAACCGATTTATCTATGCATGTAATATATTTTATCATTAATTTTAAACTTTTTATTTCTCTTACCCACAATTTCAGCCTGATCTATAGTAGACTGGTTGTTCGAGAAAAAGAGACAATTCTACTTATTTTCACTATAGATGGTGCCCAATTTAACATCCTTTTCTCTTTGCCTCCCTTTCTCGAAATAAACAGAAATCTGTCATTTATGCTATACATTTCAAAAGGGGTAAGTTCCTCCACTCTTACGAATACTCTGGATCCACGTCTCTTTGCTCCGACTTAAACCAGCTAGCCCTCCGCATATGTTGCCTCAATTCTTTCCCAAAAATAAATAATAAGGGAAAGGAGGTAACAAAAACAATTAAGGAAATTGAAGGCAGCAAATTAAGAAACAAAATTTAAAAAATTATAGATACAGAAGGAACACAGATAACACAAGAAGAGGAAATATGCCAAGTTTTTAACAAATTCTTTATAAATATCGGAAAAGACTTAGCTAGCAAAATCAAGCTGGTACAAGGAAATAATACTGTGAACATCAATCCGTATTCAATTTTTTTTAGCGCAAACTAATGAAGAGGAGATCACAAAACCATTTTAAGTTTAAAAGACCATAAAGCCCCTGGCGTCGACCAAATCAAATCTGAGACTTTAAAAAAAAATTGCATTAACTATAAGCAAACCTTTATGTTATTTAATCAACAGAATATTTTTTACAGGTGTATGTCCTGATATATTTAAAATAGAGGTAGTGAAGCCACTATATAAGAGCGGAGAAAAGAGCGATGTATCTAACTATAGACCAGCATCTCTTGTAATATCTGTAAAATTTTTGAAAAGATTCTGAAGGAACGAATTAACAACTTTTTCACTAAACACAATATATTATCAGAAAAACAGTCTGGGTTTAGAGAGGGGAAGTCAACGCAGGATGCGATTGCATGTTTAATAAAGGTAATTTATCAGTCAGTCGGAGCAAGCAAGCCTGCACTTGCTGTTTCCTTAGATCTCTCTAAAGTCTTTGACACTGTTTGTCATTCTCAAGACATAGAGTACTTAGAAAATGTAGGATTTAGGGGTGCCCCATTAACACTAATGAAGAGCTACTTAAGTAATAGGAAACAGTTCGTTCAAATAAATACAGCTCAAAGTAAAGAATCAATTATTCAATACGGAGTTCCACAAAGAACCGTGTTGGGGCCAATCCTATTCACCCTATATGCAGGCCCCACACATTAAATTTCGGGCCCCAGTACCAAGTTCATCAGCGGGCCCCTTTACCAACAACATTTAATTGATATTGTATATTATTTTAAGATTTAAAAAATATACATAGGTTAAACTAAACAAATAAATAAAATAAACTAAGTATTCCTTTTTACTGCTTCAAGAATTCAATTGATGCTTGCTTTTCTCGCTTTTTTCAAAGCAAATATGTTTATGATGTCATTAAAGTCAATACTGGATGCAAGCAAGCTTGTACTCAACAGATAGACGGGCAAGAGAGTTTAGCCGTTCTTGACCAGTAGAGGCTCTTTGCCAGGTTTTCAGCTGGTTCCCCAACTTGCTGAAAGCTCTTTCAGCTTCAGCAGTTGTTACGGGTAGTGTACAAAAAATTCTTAGTAGAATACACACAGCTACAAACTGCGTTCGTTTCAACGGCTGGCGCCGGGCTCCAGTACCGTGGGTCCAGCTGACACCCCCCCCCCCCTTGTGGGGGCCTGCCTATATGTAAATGAGCTACTCTGTTTAAATTCCAGTGGAAAAATCATTAATTTTGTAGACGTTCTATTTTACACAGCTAATTCTTGGGCAGAGTTAGAAACTAAAGCAGAAATAGATTTAGGAAACAGAAAACTTTTCAGACAAAAAGCTTTTAACGATAAAATTTTCAAAAACTAAATTTTTACCATTTTCTTCGTATAAAAATACGAGTAAAAGAAATAGTAAATAATTTAAGAGATCTGCTATATAAATTTAAATTTATGAAAAAATTTCTCGACATAAAATCTTTTAAAAACAATATAATACGGATTAGTAGAATCCAGACTAAGATATGGGATCATTGGATGGGGTAGTACTACCTACAACCACATTAAACAATTGCTAATATTACAAGAAAAAGTTTCTTAAAATAATGCTCGGCAGGGAAAACACTTACCCCTCCAACGATCTCTTCCATGAGGCACAAATTTTAGAGCTGCGACAATTATACTTTTTAATTGTGGCTACAAGACAATATAATTATCGCAATGAGTTAGAGCCTGTTGATCAAATCTATGAAACAAGGTATAAGCAATATGCGGTTAAAACGAAAGTAACGACAAAAAGTATTGGACAAAGATATTATACATATCTGGCTCCAAGATTTTTTAACTACTTACCTTTACATGTTCGAAATTCAGTTTCATAGAATATTTTTAAAAGGAAAGTAACAGTTTATGCTAGAGAAAGAAAGGTCAGAAACTCATGTGCTAATTGAACAAAAATAAGAAAACACAGAAAAAAAGTGAAAGAATAAGAAGAATTTTTGCTTTATATGTCGTAAAGAAATATAGGTATAGGGACTCAGGAATTAAGCAGAGATAATGTTAGCCTGTACATAGTATACGTATTATTATAGTTAGGAATAGAAAGACATGTTATTAGAAAATATATTAAAAAGATGAGAAATTTGGAACACATAAGTACTGCAAAATAACAATAAGTATGAATAAGTGGCCCACGAACAAGGTTTACCCTATGTGGGACTAATGTGTTTATTTGATTATATTATAAATCAACAGATGTTATAAAATAATGTATCAGTGGCAAATAAACATTTATTTACTTATTTATTATAATACTATTTTACTCAACTGGCTTCTGATACTTGCGTGTTGTTATCAATATTTAAGCATCCAAAGAAAGGTAAACAATTTGTATACGATGTAAAAGCTAAATGTTTTTTTTTTTTAAATTTACTGTTAGTAGATTAAAATCGAACCATTTTTTTTTCTGGGTTTGGTTGTCTCCATTCAGCCACAATATTTATTATTATATATAGTTCTTAATCTAACCTACTTGCAATCACTAACCTGACACAAAAAACCAATAACACAGACATTATTTACTACTCAGGGATTTTAGACAGGGACACATGTTTCACGTCAAGGTGCCCTTCATGACGACTTTTTTTAAAATTCAACACAGAATAGGCAAAGGTAAGAGGGGTATGAAAAACAAAGGATAAAACAGAGGAAAACACAACTACACCTATATCCTGACACGGCACAACTTGATGTATTCCCAAAATATTTCTTTAAATGTTTGATTTCTTGTTACTGTATATAATAGTGACGTCCTATTTAATGGTAGAGGGATGCCATTCTCCACCAGTTTCTTTGCTAAAAAATTTATTGTTGTAATATTATTCGTGCACTGGATAGCCAGTGATTGATATTTCCAATTTCCTCATTACATTTACATCAACAATTTTCATTTTGTATAATAGAGATTTGAAGGCACCATTACCAACCAGGCACCTGACATATGTGACGAACATCTGTCTGTTATACGGAAATTCCTTATAAGTTGGTTTAGAAGGGAGGCGGTTATATATTTTACAATATTGGTAGTTATGTGTTTGGGCCATCTGGAACCATTCTTCTTCCCATTTTTCCTCATGTTCATTTTAGCGTTGGTAATTAGATCGTAAGTACTCAATTGCCGGACCTTGTTAGACTAGGTCAGCAGGTCATTTCCAACTATTCCAGAGTGTCCCTTAACCCAAATAAGAACTTCTTTGTTTAATATTTTGAGCTCTATAACTTTATCCAAAATGATAGTTATTACTTTATACTTCATAATATGTTTGGTCGGGTTTGAAATGATCAGATTGAGAGTCTGACATAACAAAAATTGTCTCGAATGAGTTACAATTTTCTATCGCCAAATCTAGTCCTTTATCAATAGTCAAGGATTCAGCCGTAAATATGAAACAATTTTGGGTTAGCTGATATCTAAAGGATAGTCTGATGTTCTTAATGAGAAAGGCACAACCAACAGCATTCCTAGACTAAAATCGAACCATAGCTTTAATTTCTTGAATTCGCTTTCTCAGCAACAGTTTTAAATTTTGCCATATATTTCTTTATAGAAAACAGCTGTATCATCAGTGACACTAATTATGTTTTCTGTGGCCCCTAAAACGCCAACTAGGTCAACATTTTTTGACTTTTCTACTAAAATCATTAATGAATTAAAATTGAATGGAGAAATTTATCAACTATTGTAAATCACTATAAAACCACATTAAAATCCGGAAGAAGGGTTTTAATGTGGTCGTTGAACTTGACTTGACATTTCGTTAATCATAATGTCAGCTCTTTGCTCTTATGTAGTTGGTTTTTTTAGTTTTTTTTTTTTTAGTTTATTCATGTTGTATAAATTGTAAGCAATATTAAATTTCATAAGTGAGAGAAAGCTGGCTTACACATACTTAAAAAGTGTCTAAAATCGAACTCAATTAACTGATAAAGATTTTAAGTTATATTGATCTATGGTCAGCATATGTCAAAAATATATGCCAGTTTTGACCAAAGACATCAAAAGTGAGTAATAAATAATAAGAAGACTAAATTGATTTTGTAATAAACTCCGATGCCCTGCGGTACTTATGAGTAAACTTTGTTTTTCGCAGTGTGAACAAACATCATAAACGGCATATTTGCATAACATAATGACTTGTTCATTATACCTAATTTTATTAAAATTTTATTCAAATTGACCTTTCGCGTAACATTTAATAGTTTTTTTCCAAAAAGGCAGATGCATTACGACGAATCAATTACAGACATTCTTAAGCAATGTAGTACCCACATTAAAATGTCATTATTTGTAAACCGACACAACTCGGCAGTGTGTTATTTTACTTTTACTATTATTAGGCGTGGTAGTTGGTAGATATAAGATAGAATAATGTCTAAAAATATACTTCTATATTTGAGAGCGTGTAAGACACTGGTTGGTTGTATAACATGCTTTTTTTATAATGCAGGTATTAAATAATTTTTTAAAATTTACTTAAAACATTATGTTAATAGTGTTTTAAAACAGACATATCCGTAATCAATTAAAATCCGTTTTTGGAGAAGCTTCCTTGAACTTTACTTTGTTAATGTTGTTACTTCCATTCTTATAAAACGCTTCATAAGAAATAACCGTGTTTAGCATCACGTCTACAAGTTATTCGGCAGGTTCCATTTTAAGTTGAAATGGTGCAATCAATAATAAATAAAATAATAAAGAGAAACAACATGTGAGAGAGATAATACAGTACGAGATAATGGCAAATACTTTGCATTAAAATATTTGTATTCACAAAAGTCGTTATATATTCCCATTTATCCACTGATTTGAAACACCTCATATCGTAGAAAATTTTCTAATGTAACCGTGGCCACCACTTGATTTATTTCTTGTTCTAGGTGGCGAGACCATCCTGATGAAAAGTTCAAATGGGACTAAGGTTCGAAAACCTTTTATTTTGGAGTTAAAGCAAGGGGGGCAAAAGTAAAAAATTCGTAAATTGATTTGGGATCCTGGTGAAAATGGTCGAAATTTAGATATGTTGTAGTTCAAACCTTCGTGATGAAAAGTTCAAATGGGATCAAGACTCGAAAACCTTTTATTTTGGAGTTACAGCAAGGGCAAATTTCGAAAATTCGTGAAAAATCTTCAAAAATACACATACATATTTACATATTTATGTGTACGTATGTATGTATACGCATATAAATATACGATATACGAATTTTATAATCAATTAATATAGAAGCTACGTTTGAAACTCTTAGAAGAGCGTTTTAAGTTACTCAAAAAATTGGAATATGTTAGTAGGAAAATTCGAAAATTCCTACATTGTAGGAATTTTTTGCAAATAACAGTATTTTGCTAGCTCCTGAATTCGATGATCATAGTATATTTATAGCTGAAATTCCATTCGTATAATCTTATTTGCGCATGCGCTGCATATCTAACAGATGACGCGCTTGGTAATTTTAAATTCAAGTTGCATTATGATGTTAATATCGCATGACTGTTATTTAGAACGCTTTTTAAATTTTTTGCAACTTTATTTAATTGCTATAACAAACTAAAAACAATTTTTTTTTAAATTCTGGTCTCTTCAACATAACCACCTTCCAATAAAATACACTTTTCAACAACCCTTCTTAATCGTTCAATCACTTTTCTTAAAGTTTGGGGAGTAATTTCTTGACACGCTTGCCTAATCCTAAGGCCTAATCATAGGGAAATTTGCATATAAAAAAAATTCTAACTATCAAAGAATTGTGCGCGGGGACACCATCTAACTGAAAGTATACATGTTCTCTCTGTGCTAAAGGCATTTCCATAAAAAAAATCATGTAAATCATTTTGTAAAAAATTTAAAAAAATTTCTACGTTGAGACTATCCGGGAATAAGGGGCCAACAATTTGTTTGTTTAATATGCCACATCACACGTTAACTTTTTCACTGTATTGTTTTTACAGTTAATTACAAAGTTGGGATTTTCGGCTGCCCAATATCTACAATTTTGACTAGATACCACACCGTTTGTCGTAAATGTTGCCTCGTCACTAAACAGTATGTTATTTTTAAAAAAATTAGTCGTTTAGTTAGTTACCTTGCAATCATAGAGAAAAATCAAACCGCCGTTCAAAATCACCTTCTAAGAGAGTATACAAAAATTTTGGTTTAAATGCCCTAATCCTACTGCGTTTCAAACATCTCCATATTTTATTTTTGGCTAAATTTTGTGCTCTCGCAACTCCCCTTATACTACTATTTGAATTAAACATAATATTTTTAGTCGCAGACCCCTCTATAACTGCTTATTTTACTATAAGGAAAATAACCAGACTGCAACCAAAGTTACAAGTCTGGCGCGTTAAGTGTAATAATTGCATATTACCATCAAAACGCTAAAGCTTCGATTGCAATAAACACCAGCCGAAAGACTGATCCTACTTAAAGGAGCTCTCTTGCCAGTCGTCACACACCACTTGCAGACTGCAGTTTCGAGCTGTTGGCTCTCGTCAGTGCAAGGTAGGCATGCGACGACCGGCACGAGAATCCTTTGACTACTTAGTACATCTCGCTATTTCTACAATAGCGACATGTAAAATAGCCAGCAGGCACCATCTAGCGGTCCAGTGTCTGTTGCAATCGAAAAATAAATAGCCTGACTTGGCTTAGCATAGTTCAAATGTGCTATTAGAGGGCGGAATATTAAACATAATATTTTTAGTCGCTAGATGACGCCTGCTGGCTATTTTACATGTCGCTATTGTAGAAATAGCGGGATGTACTAAGTAGTCAAAGGATTCTCGTGCCGGTCGTCGCATGCCTACCTTGCACTGACGAGAGCCAACAGCTCGAAACTGCAGTCTGCAAGTGGTGTGTGACGACTGGCAAGTAGGATCAGTCTTTCGGCTGGTGTTTGTTGCAATCGAAGCTTTAGCGTTTTGATGGTAATATGCAATTATTACACTTAACGCGCCAGACTTGTAACTTTGGTTGCAGTCTGGTTATTTTCCTTATAGTAAAATAAGGCTTTATAGATGAGTCTGCGACTAAAAATATTATGTTTAATATTCCGCCCTCTAAAAGCACATTTGAACTATACTATTTGAATTGTTCCGAAATTCTGTTAAAATGCTTCCTCGTCTGTATATTGTCGTGGATTTAAATTGTACCATCATGGTTTTGTCTTGAAAATGGCTCTGGTTCTTGAAAATAGTTTGTTGATATCACCAACGGTTTTGTGCCAAATTGGTGCTCGATCATGATGACGTTGATTAAATATCCTAGCAACTTGACGCGTAGATCTTTCATTTTCACCAAATAAGCGGATAACTTCAACTTTTTCTTCAATTGTAAGAACTACTCTCCGATTTTCTGCCATTATCAGTAAGATTGATAAATTAAATAACAATAACTAACTAAATTAAATAATTTTTGACAATTCTTATGAATCGCCAAATGTCAAATAAAAACTTATTTTTCAAAGCACTTTTGCTTAATGCCTATAGTAGCAAGGTAACTATCTTAACGACAGTTTTTTTTTTAAAGAACATAATGTTTAGTGACGATGCAACATTTACGACAAGCTGTGTGGTATCATTGGAAAGTGGTTATGTTGAAGAGACCAGAATTTCAAAAAAGCTGTTTTTAGTTTGTTATGGCAATTAAATAAAGTTATAAAAAATTAAAAAAACGTTTTTTTAAGAAATTAATTAATTTTTCGTCGTTTCTGCCACAATTCGTTTTTGAGATTATTGAAAATATGAATTAAGGGGTTGGTGGACATGCTGAATCCAAATATGATAGAAAAATTTGTCTAAAATAAGCCCTAATATCCTTTTGCCAAAAAACCTACCCTATTTTACCCCCTAAAACTGCACGCCAATTAAAAATGAAAATGTTTACTATGCCAAATAGTTCATTTTTCGAACATATAATTACCACCCAAAATTGAAGAAAATCGCATTATTAATAACTGAGATATTAGGATAGATTTATGAAAAGCGGGACACACTATATAAATATATATTTTGATTTTTTCAAGATTTGTCACAAATTAACAAATTTTCGACCTTGATAACTTCAAAATAAAAGATTTTCTAGCTTTGGTCTTTGAAGTTTTCACCAGGAAGGTCTGAACTAAAACATATCTCAATTTCGACCATTTTCACCGGGATACCAAATCCCAGAATTTACGAATTTTCGAGCTTTGCCATTGCCCTAACTCCAAAATAAAAAAGGTCCTCGAGCGTTGGTCCCATTTGAAGTTTTCATCAGGACGGTCTGAACTACAACATATCTTAATTTCGACTATTTTCACCGAGATCCCAAATCACGTGTTTCTTTGCGGGGTCCTTCGATCAAAAAATATTTTGCATTTTTTTATCGGTTTTTGGAGGTAACTTTCATCATATTTAAGTTAGGTTCGATTTACCGATTGTGCCTCGAGGTGTGACCGTTCTGAATACGCACACAAAATTTGAGCAAAATCGATTCAGTAGTTTTAGGCTCTAGGTGCGACGACAGACAGCAGACAGACATTTTTTAAAACTACTTTTTGGGCTTCAGGACTACTTTCCCATACACTACGTATACACTACGTATATGGGAAAGTAAAGAATAATATAGAAGCGTCACAATAGATTTGTAGGTGGCCACGCTGGTCAATACTATTCAGCCAGCTCTTGCATCAAATCTAATCTAACGTAGGAACAAGCCAATTTCTAAAAATGTCTGAGAATGCATTTACTTTTGGTAGCTTTGATTTAACTCCCTTTCTCTGTTTATTTGGGTAAAATCTTATAATCAATTTTTCATCTATTTGCCGTGTATAGTCGAGTACACATGTACTGGGCACTCAAAAAAACGCAACAAGAACTTTACGACCTCATTAAAATATCGTTAAACTAGTCGCAAAAGTAATTGCGCCCAGGCACACACTTGAAATATTTAGATCAGCAACCTCAGTCGCTCAATTTTAATAACGTGTTATGGTCTAAATTATTTATATGTACATTCTAATACATATGAATTTTAAGTTCGAATCTGTACTATTTCCTTCACAAATTGATTCGCTTACCTTTATAGGTTTTTAATGTGCGTCGACTTGTTTGATGACAATATACCGCATGATCCAACGGCGATAATAATGAGGTAAAGTTTTTGTTGCCTTTTTTGAGTTCCCAGTAAATGTAAATTCAACTATACCTAGATCATTGAAATTTGCGATAGTGGCGTATTTTCATTGACAATATAATGAACAATTATTGGTAACGCTGACTAAACAATTAATGTACTAATTTTCATGTTACATCAGCTGAGCTGAGTCGGGCGGAAGACTAAACGCCTGGCGTTTAGTCATAGTATTTTCATGCCTATATGCCAAAAATAAAAACATGGGACGCTCACGAAGAAAGAAAATCTTATCCTTACGTATGCATCCCCTGTTTGGTATCCCCTTATTTCCTACACGAACAAAGAAAAGTTACAAGTAATACGAAACAGACATTTACGATCGGCCAGTGACATACTAAGACCAACCCTTATTAACTATCTACATAACATTACTGGAACACTAAACTAGCCTGCTACAACCTCCTTCCCAAATTCCATCAAATTTCGAAATTCGGACAAGAACCTAAACACTGCGCTCCCTTAATTATCAATACTTTCCTGCAGTTACATAATTTCCTACTTTTCCAACCACCCCTCTCGCCCCCCTACAAAATACCGACACATACAACGTTCCTCTCGGTCACCTCTTATAACATCTCATCAATCCACTCCAATCTCCCTCATCCGCCATAACCATAAAAAATCTCAATAACTCATCAAATGTATTTTATCTAAATATAAATGCAAATGTTTTTAACCCCCTTCACCGGAACGACCCTCTTAAGTCTAAGAGATCTATGGGAGAGAGAGAGTAATAAATCAATTAGACACGGACCGGCCATGGCCGTATTACTGTTTTTCTTTACATTCATAAAAATTATACATTATAATGATTCGTTTGTCTCATGATCTTAGGTTCTTAGGTTGTGCGAGGACGAACCTCCCGTAAGACCGACTATGATATTTGACCGAATTCTTAAGCATATAAATGAGACAGCGGCAGCGGCGGCGGCAAAGATAAATACAATTTGAAAAGGATTAAATTTTCATGACACAAGCAGATGTAATTTTATTTAAGAACTGTCATAGTGATGGTATTTACAATTAAATGTCTTTAAAAGTACGGACTACCAATATAAAATACAAGGAAATTATTTAAAGTTGCCTATAAGCATCCGGACGACTATGTCTTAGAGGATTTGCATTGATAATGAGCTTTTATTACTCTCTCCCATTTCCAAATGATTAAAATTCATTATGCAAATTTTCTATTCTTATCTCAGGAATGTTTTTGTAAATTTTTTGCTGTCAGTTGAAAAAGAAATGACACTTTATGATGTGTCCCACAGTTTTTTTATTTTTAATTATATAGGTCTAAATAATATTTGATGACTCTAGTGGATTTTTAATAAATATATGTGTTTTTTAAATCATCTAATAATTGCCATGAGTTATTTTAATTTACGGTTTTTTATTATATTTCAATATTATTTGAATAATTTTAAAATAATTTATTGAATTGAGAAATGAAGTATTGTTCTGCTATAAAATTGAGCCCCCAGTAGAGAACATACACTAGTACTTTAAACTCATGTCATCCTTTTTCATTATTTTATTTAACGATTCTTTGTGAATTACAGCTACCGTTCTATGAAATTTAATTAAAAATATGACAAGCTGCCACAACAACACATGACGATAAAAAGTTATTTCGAGTTGAAAATTTATATTTGAAAGTGGGGCTGATTTTGTATGTGTTTTAATATGATTGATGGGCTTTGTAAAAATAATTTTGAACCGAAATTTGTTTAGTGGGATTAACTTTGAGTGTTTTCAGTGCAATATTAATTAATAGATAAAGTTTCATCATTTCCACGTGTTTAAGGTAGTTCCATATGTTTATGAATTCATATATATGTTTATAAAACAAACTCCTGGGAATAACTAAGAGTGAAGCCTGAAAATGACTTGAGCCAAATAAAAAAATGGTTTGATCATAAACTACTACTAAACGATTAACTTTTGAAGAAACGCACTACATATCACTCATTTGCTGTAACTAGCAGATCAACATTGGAACGACTTAAAATAAATGTTCAAAGAACATCGTATACCATTTTACATAAGGAACATTAAATATCTCTGTATATCCATAGAGTCGCATTTAAGATGGGATAAACATATGGTTATATCCTCAAGTAAACATCCCCAAACCTAGGTCCAATAATTGCAACAAAAAATTTCGCTAACCACTGATTTATTAACCACTAAATTACAATAATAAGTCCTTATAATTACACACTAACTTTAATTAATTCACAACTTGCTACTGTTCTTTATCTTATCATATCACTTGTTCTATTAATATATAATTGAACTCAGTGCGTTGGATCCGCTTCTTATATATCCGTGGCGATCATTCTTGGTTTATCCAGTCTCCATTTAGCGATGTTTCTAGCCCTCCTCATATATTCTATGAGGCGACTGGCGAACTATTATCCTATGCTAGCTAATTAGACAGACCTCCTTTCACCCTGCTACCGGAGATTAAACCTCTCTCCGTCAGAGGGCGGCACATAACAATATCCAGTATTTAATAGAGAAACTAATCCATTTTTTTACAAATTTAAGTACATAC
This sequence comes from Leptura quadrifasciata, assembly GCA_963675555.1. Classification (NCBI taxonomy): domain Eukaryota; kingdom Metazoa; phylum Arthropoda; class Insecta; order Coleoptera; family Cerambycidae; genus Leptura; species Leptura quadrifasciata. The sequence continues at coordinate 191,195,907 of OY776673.1, read as the reverse complement.
TTGAAAATATATTGGATTTTACTAACTTTAAAATAATATACCATTCACTTACAGAGTCAAGTTATATTATTGCATATTTGAATGGTGAGCTGTCATTAAAACTCGCCTAATTTCTCTTGAAAGCATACAAAAAAGGTAAGTACCTGAATATAAAATTTTAATTAATCTGTCTAGAAACTCCAAACATTCGTCAGGCTTATTGTATGTAGGAGCAAAACTATTCGACATCATGCATCATAGTTATAAAATGTGAATTTGCTAAATATATACAACCTGTACCTGTACATGCATGTAACATGAGACCAAGAGAACAATATACCGTGCCACATATAACCCAGACAATTGAACAAAGACCTCACATCTCCTTAGCCCCAAAAGCCTCTGTAACACTTTACCCACTGATATACAAAATATTACTAAAAATACAACTATTCAAAAAGCTGTTAATAAAAGTTCATAGTAGAGGATCCAACGTTCGTAAATGGATTGTTGTTGTGATCGTATGCTTATAATAATAAACATAAAATATTTAATTGACACATATTATTATGTTCGGAGAAATATAATTTATTGTCAAATAAGATACCTAGATCTTCAGTAGAATATTGTCTATCCAGTAACTGATTATTCAAGAGGTTAATTATATATATCCGGCTCCTTCTTACGTGAGTAACTAACTACTTTACATTTCGATACGTTCAGTTTAAGTTTAAATGTATTACACTAATCCTCGAGTGAATTAATTTGAGGCTGAAGAAACATGCAATCACTTATGTTGTTAATTTTGAAATACATTTTTAAATCATCTGAGAAAAGAGCCTTAGAAAAGTTTATCACTGCCAATAACCCTCATAAGGTCATCAAGAAATAACAAAAATAAGAGAGGCCCAAGACTGGATCCTTGAGGGACTCCTGATACAGCCGTGTACATATCTGACTTAAATCCATTATATGCCACATATTGTACTCTATTGTCCAAATAAGAAATAAATAAATAAATTAATTAAAGTGATAGCTAACCGAAATCAATTAGTATTAGTATTATAATTAGGGCTCGTACTCGGTCACTATTTTATGAAAAATTACATATTTTGGTACTAGGTCGCTAAAAAGTACGTATTTTAAAAAATTGGTATCTGAAAGTACGTAAAAAAATAATATTTTGAATTCCCCTCGCTTAAGAACGCGTGCCCTCTACGAAAATATCCTGGCTTTTGTTTTGAGCTGTAAGCGATAATGTATCTTCTATCGCCAGCAGTAAAGCATATCTTTGTCTATCAGTATCAACATGTGACAAACCAAGCTGGTTATTTGAGAGAGATAAATATATGAGATGTTGCTAGTGCGAGTGTGTACGAAACACATCACAATCAAGGTAGCGATGGATGTCGAGAGCAGGGAGAATTTCGTTTATTAAAACTTTATTAAACTTGTTAGTTTGTTTGTTTAGGTCAAATCTTGCAATCAAAATTTCTTACGGAGGGATAGATGTGGTTGTATAATTCAAGTAATAAATTCCCGAGACAAAAAAAACCAACAAAAACTTTATAACATAATTATTATCGCCGCGGGCCATGGCGCTAGTTGAAATAAATAGATCCCAGTAAATAAAAAATGCAACAAAAACTTTACGACATAATTATATCGTCGCGGGCCATGGCGCCAAGTCTGACCTGAAACATTCCCGACGCACATTAAAAACGTATAAAGGTAAGCGAGTCAATTTGCGAACAGTACAAAAAAGAGTACCGGTATTTTAATGAGGTTCACCCGCTTTCACAAGCCTTTCATTTTATCCATTTTTCACTTTTTGGGTCCGAATCAAACTATGCGAGTTATTTCCGAAAAACTGATTTTCCCTATCTTTACATGTAAATTCGCCCCCCACTATCCCTCGCGCCCGCAAACACGACCAGATGATAGAGGGAATCCGACTACATAATTACACAAAAAAAAAAAATCGAAAAAAACTGTCGTTTCGGGGCTTTTTTCGTGCGAGATCGATCTCACTAATAGGAAAAATTAAAAAAATGGCGGCGCGGCGGTTGAAATTCTTGAAAATTGGGCAGTTCTAATAAAGATATACTTAATTACTTACTTAATCACTGATTGACTAAAATAATAGAGACCTAAAGCAGTGCAAAACAATATAGGACAAAATCTACCTTTCCGATTGGCCCCTGCCATCGGGGGGGGGGGGGGTCTTGAACGATGCGACATTATCGAGATTTATTTATTGTACACGGGCAGAGGTAAATAGAAATACTTGTCATAAGAAAATGATAAGATTTTCGGCCGTTATTATATAATCCTCTGTTTCAAATGGTTTCCAGAAAGCCATGGTAAATTAGTAAATAATTAAAATATTTCACCTTTTATATAGTAGTAAATATTTATAAATATGAATAATAACTAACTAAACTCCTACGCTTGATATTATAATAGGTATTTATGCACTGCACTGGCACATTGACAGCATACCTCATCGACTTCTGAGAAACGATTTACGAATTTTTTTTATGCTAGTAGGCCTGTCTGTTTTATTATCTTTAAACCAGTGCAGTCGTAGATGGTTCATTCAGGCTGATTACATTGCCTGTCTCGGACTCGCCTGCACAGTATCAACTACCGTTTGAATCTCGATACCATTGCTAAATATATAGAACAAAATATCAAGTTCAGTGCGCACGGTCCTGTGCTTTAACACTGACCAGTTTCAATTTTGCCCGTATAAAGTATACCTTTTTTATTGTGAATGGAAGACCAACATTGATTTGAATCTGTCATAAGGCTTTCTTCAATTTACTTACCTATTAAAAGTCTCAGAAATTTGAACTTTAATCAATGCTCTCAATCTTTTAAAATCCTCTCAATAAATTAAATTATTTGATTTATTGTATTTGTAATAATTATGCCTAACTTTTATATTATCTGACAAAGCAAAAGCATAAAGATATTTAACCTATTTTGACAGTAGTATTACAAGGACCCCACTTATACACCGCGCTAATACTATTCATTTGTTTGAATAGTATTATATTATAATGTTAATAATAAATAAATTTTTTCAACGCCGCAATCACAAAACACAGACGTATTACAAAACTTCAAGTGGCTAATATCTGGATATTATTTTATTAATTAAGCTGTAGCTATCAAATCGTGCTTTCACTTTCCAGTAGTCGATAATTACATTGTGTTAGCTGTTAATGAAATTCGAATAAACGGTGGGGATCATATCATTTTATCTCTTAAAACCAGTCTATTGATAGAAGTATCTGTGGCAATCACTATCGGGCCATTAAATCTCAGAAACTAGGGTCTCCATTTATCCTTTTATGTTAATACCAACGCCTCAAACATGATTGTATACGGCTGAGGCGATTATTAAATGTTCAAATGAATTCGATAGTGTCACAATTGTTCTCTTTCCCATTCAAACAAATTAATAGACGGCTGCTTATTATGTAATATTGTACTGTCATTCCATATTCATTCTCTAATAGTACACTGAACATTACCTGGCACTTCTACCTTTGTAAGTTGTGGTTGTGCGGAGGCTGGAGACAGTTTGTTGACGTTGAAATTGCAATAAATAATGAAGCAGACGTTCATTACAATTAGAAATCAAATACAAGGTGTGTTTGAAACGTGATGATATGATTTAATTTTTTTTTCATCATTGAATCCAACAATAACTAATAACTTTACTACAAAAACATTTATAGATAAGATAAAACTTAATGAAAAATTAGACGAGGAACTTGGGCAGGATGTATATGAATGATCGGATGTGGAGACTGCCACTAATTTGTTTATAACGAAATTTAAAAATTACATTGAAGCTTGTAAAAAACAGGTATAACAAAAAGTTCTGAAAAAAATAGGTCAAATCGGATAACCAATGGTGTTATAAAATCGGTAAATAGAAAAACAGAATATTCAAAATATCAAAAAAATATCCTAGTGAACATAATTAAATAATAAAAACAGTACCATAATAAACTTAATGGATTACTAAAAACTGTTAAGAGAGACTATTATCAAAATGAAATTAACAAAAATTTAAATAACTCAAAAAAATTATGACATTGTGTCAAAGAATTAACATCTGGGACAAAAAAGAGAAAGGATTAAATATTTAAAATTAGAAACTAGAAGGGTACAGTAATCAGTGATGAACTGGAAATGTGTAATGTTTTTGTAAACTATTTCACAAAGGTAGGTAAAAAACTCGCTGATAAAATCGTTTAATTAAAAAATGATACCTTTTCTCAAAACATAAGGAATATCTCCAACTCAATATACATGTCGTATACGAGAGAAAATGAAATAATCGAAACAATTTCTCAATTAAAATCAAATAAAGCACCTGGATTTGATAACATACTATCTTATATACTGAAGGAAAGAGCTTCTAAAATATCATCTTTAAAGTACCTTATCAATCAATGTTTTGAAAAAGGTAACTGTCCATCGGCATTTAAAATAGCTGTAAACCTCTCTACAAGAATGGCGATAAATTGGACTATCTACAGGGCCTATTTCCCTTATCTCCAACATAGCTAAAATTTTTGCGAAAATATTGAAAATAGAATGACTAGCTTTTTAAATAAGTTTAATATTTTGTCAGAAAAGCAATTTGGTTTCAGCAAGCAGAAGTTAACGCAAGATGCAATAGCCTATCTTACTACAAGGATTTATAAATATATGAATATCAGCAAACCAATGCTGTGCATTTTCGTTTACCTCGTAAAAGCCTTCGAGTCTGTTGAATTATTGCAGATATTAGAGGGCATTGGGTATAAGGGCATTCCACATAAGTTAATAAACAGTTATCTGTCAAATAGGAAACAATGTGTAAATATGGCAGCACCTTCAATAATAAAATGACGGTAAAATATGGTGTACCACAAGAAACCGTTTTAGGGCCATTTTTTTTTAATATGTACTTGATTAGTCTATTTGATTTACCCTTGAGTGGTGACATAGTAAGTTTTACCGATAACACACACATATATTCTGATAGTAACTGGAGGAGCCTTAAGGAAAAAGCTGAACTCGATTTTAAAAATATCATCCACTTCTTTAACAACAGGTTACTAACAGTTAATTGTTCAAAAGCTTACTTTACTTCTTTTATATCTTATAGCAATAATTTACCTGATTGCCAGAGATTAAATATAAAGATCGACAATAATCAAACTTATATACAAGGCTCACAAAATATAAAATATTTAGGAATTTACATAGATAATCATTTAAGATGGGACATTCATACAAAATATGTAACTAATAAGCTCAGGTCGTTATTGTATAAATTAAAACTCAAAATCCGAGTTACTAAATATAGCGCAGTTAAAAACCTTATATTTTGGTCTAGTGGGGACTCACTTAAATTGCGGAATCATAGCATGGGGAGGTGCGGCCAACAATCATATAACCTAGCTAAAGAATACGCAGAAATTTATATTAAAAATAATTTTTAAAAAATACTATAAATACCCCTCAGAAGAATTATATAAGGAAACTCAAATAACGGACATTTGACAGTTATTTTGCTTGACAATCCTAATTAGGCAACATAAAAATAAAATCAAACTAGAGGAAATTGCTCATAATTATCAAACCCGGTACAGAAACAATGCAACTCGAGTACCTAAAACAGAAAAAACCATTACTCAGAGATCTACAATTTCTTTCCATCTGAGATTAGATTATAATAAAATAGACTTTTATAGGTATACGTGTTCATTTATGTGGGTGTTGCTAATTATAGACTTATATTATGGACATTAGTATTAGGATTACTGATAGTATATGTTTTTTTAGTTATTATACTATTCTGTTTATAGTTCCTCTCCATACAACCACATGGGACCTTCATAGAATGATAGATTTGGCCCTTGGCCATCTTAAATGGCCAATTACAACATTTTTTTGGAGGTCCAACTTTTTTTTTATTACGGAAAATGTCATAAATCTGTCAAAATTGATTTTTTCTATTTTTTCACACATCCCTCACGATATCTCCGGAACCAATTGAGATAATCAAGATTTTCTTTTTTTTTTGTCGATAAAGAAAACGTGAGCGGAGGTCACTGAATTAATTTAGTTATTATGGAAAACCTAGTTTTTTTGTAAAATTAGATAAAACTTTAACATTTATTTTTCTTGCAGCACTTTTTTCAGTAAGCGAAACACTTTTCTGTTTTAAGGAATTTTGCCATAGTGTTTGCTTATGAAATGAAGCTAACACATCGAGGAAGTTTTTGAAAAAAAACGCAGTACTCTACGACTTCTACATTCCAAGTTATTGTTATTTGAAGTTAAGTTTCTGCGGGCAGGATACATTCATGAAGCCCTCGCTCGCCCGGTTCTACTGTCCTTTAATCAATGTGCTGTGCGTGTTGTGGGTGCATATATGAAATATTATTTTTGACATATCTTTAATATACATTTTATTTTCATAAACAGTTGCAAGGTTTTAAACTTTTTAATTTTTTTCTTTAAGATAACTGCCGTTTTGTATAATATTAGAATTTCGTTTTCTTCAAAAGTCTGGGAATATTCACTTGATTTTAATTTGGTAGAAGGTTCAGAGTCAGACCTGATTGTTTCTGATTCTGATATATCACTTTGGTCTTTTATCGATTACGTTTGTCTATGTACCGAGAATAACAGCTTTTGTGATATTTAGCATCATAGGCAAAGATATCTTTGTAACCGGCTATTTACAAACCATGTCAATATCTTGTCGCTTTTGGGCAGCTTCGATTATTTTAGAGTACGTGTTTTTCCCAGTCCGTAAATAAGAGTAAAAATTTTAATAATAGTGCTACATATTATTATTAAAAAGAATTTAGCAAATTGGAAGATATCAATGCCATAAAAAGATGCGCTTTAGTAAAAAAATCATCATAAGGCAAAAAGTTTTTGTACGTAAATACTGATGTCAAATAATATTATTCAGTATTTTCAGTAAAAAATTCATCACTATAAATATATAAAATATATAGTTATAGTGAAATTTTTTTCTGCAAACGTAATTCGATTTCTCTCTTTTTTTAATAAGTTCTATATTTATTAACAAATAAAAACGTCGGGTCCGCGCATATCAAAGGGATTCAGTAGGATAAAAATGCACCGGTCGCTTGTCAACAATATATTGACTGAACTGATAACAAGGTGGCGGATAGAGAAATAAATAAAGTCTCCAAGGAAAAATCGTACTACTCGCTCTGCGCTCTAAAGAGTAGACAGATTGAGGCCTTAGAGACGATCTGGGGAGTAGGCAGATTTAGATCCGGAAGCGAACCAGTTCTACGAACTCCTAGCATTTTTTTCTTGAAAATGGCTCCAAAACGGGAGCCGAAACGTCGAGGCATTAATAATCTCGGACGCGGTTCAACCAGAGAACCTAGTATTTTTCATACCAACGACCGCTGAAGCTTCTCGATATATATATATATGAAGTGTTATTGTACTTCCGGGTGCTTCTCCCGCGCCGATGGTCGACTCCTCCAGGAGTCACGGTTGTCTAAACGACGTTTCGGCAGAATCTTACCATCATGCTCAGCATCCTCGAAAACTGGGGTAACACAGGTTTGGCTGGCAGGAGACGGCAGATCGCGGTTTATCCCTGGTTTTTGGCCGTTTGGAGTGTTGATGGGGGTCGAGGAGGGGTTTCAACAACACCATCGTACTCAGTGTCCTCGAACACGGGGGTAACACAGTTTTGGATGATAGGAGACGGCGGATACGCGGTTTACCTCTTTCGGGGGTGGTTTTTGGCCATTTGGGGGGTGGAGTGAGCTCGGAGAGAGTTTTAACCACCGCCATCGTGTTCCATCCTCGAAAACAGGTTGGGGGGGGGGCATAGTCTTGTTAGGCTAAGAAAAATTCATATTTCTATCCGACTTCACAGAATGCACTACATAGCAACGGATATCCCAGAGTAGAGACGCTAAAATTATAATATTTAAAACTGACACTTCTAAAATTGAAAGGTGCCAGTGTAAACATTTTACAATGTCAGTAGCCTGTTAAGAGTGATTTTCAATGTTTATATAGTATTTTCATAAATTAACATATAAAAAAGTTAATAAAATCTAGAATAGTAAAGATATAAAATACAGAAATGGACCTAGGTTCATTTTATTCTATAATAGAATGTTTCTCGCTAGTAAAAAAGACAAAAACAGTGAAGTATTTTGTTGCCTTTTATAATTGTAATTGTTGATGATGTGCCCCTCCAACAACGGTTGATAATTCGACATATCTGAGTTTTATTAAAAAGTTGCGGTACATTTTTATTTCAGGCATGTCATAAGAAATCTTCGCTTGGTAAATAAACTTTGTTTGGTTAGCATTCTAGTATAAAGTCAACCCAAGTACGATGAATAATTTAAGAAAACAAAACTTTGATTACGCAGTATTAATTTGGAAACAAAAACGGCGGTAAAGTTTTCAAGACAATTTGTTTAATCTTGTTAAATTTTGTTGAACTGCTCATTTGTTATTCAATAGAAAAAATCGCCGAAAAAGAACAAGAGCGAATTCACTGAATGAGATTTGCACTGGCGCAGTTAAAAACTTAAAATCTTCTCCATTTTTCTCAGGTGTATAATATACACACAAATATTATTTATATTGTACTTTTTCTCCCCCTTTTGAAAATCCTGGTTGTTTATTGTCGGCGGCACTTCCTTTTTAGATCATCTTGATTTAATAATCACAATTATCAATTAATTGAGGACATCGACAATTACAGGCAAATTTCACTACTTAACGCATTATCTAAACTTTTAGAAAAAATTGTCTCCAATCGCCTAACGACTTATCTTGTATCTAACACTTACTGTGCACTTCACAACATGGGTTTAGGGCAAATAGATCTATTGAAACAGCTATATTTATGAAAATTTAGACAATGGCAAAATAGTTGTCTCGTTACTTTTTGATCTCTCAAAAGCATTCGACATAGTTTGTACACATTTCTTAATTACTAAATTGTCAAATATGGGACTACCAGTAAATATTCTGCACTGGATTAAATCATTAGTATGAAGTATGATCATTAATGTTAATGGGGTCAGATCTGAGGCACACGACGTATAACTTGGTGTTCCTCAAGGTTCTGTCCTGGGCCCACTTTTATTTTTAATATATGTTAACGATTTATCTAACCATTTAGCTAAAGGGCTAGTCACAATGTTTGTGGATGATACTATCATTACTGTAGCAGCCGATACTCCGCAAGAATTAGAATCTGCAGTTGCTACCATTATGGATAAATTTAACACCTGGTGTCAACGCAACATGCTCATACTCAATGACACTAAAAGTACAGCCATCAATTATTACTTTAGGAAAGGTATGCCACATGACACATGCCGATTGCAAAACATCAATTTCAGTGAGAAGGTAAAATTTCTAGGCACTCACATAGATAATAGACTTACCTGGGATGCTCAAATTGAAAGCGCTTGTGCAAAATTAAGTAAGGCGTATTATGCTATAAGACAAATGAAAGATTGTCTTAATACTACGGGATTACTTAACATTTATTATGCTATCCCATATCCCATATCTCATTAAACATAATCAGCTGGGGCTGTGCTCGGGAAACACAGTGTTCATTTCTCAAAAAAGACTAATTAGGCTAATATTTAACATGGATTACAGGGAAAGTTGTCGACAAGTGGTCATAAATCAAAAAATTCTGACCGTACGCTGTATTTTTATTTTTAAATGGTTAATATTTGTTAAAAAGAACGAACACCTTTTTATATCTAACTCATCCTCGCATAACATAACACTTAGACACGGTCTCCTAATTAAGAATTCCTTCTCACAAAACATCAACTTATAAAAAATCACCTATCTACAACTGCACTATTTTGTACAACAACTTACCAGATGATATCAGAAATATTAAAAATACATCTATGTTTAAAAATAAAGAAAAACTATGTTGATAAATGGGGGTTTTTACAGCACACTCGAGTTTTTGAGCCAATAATTAACTCTTCTTATATGGAATAAAGTTATAATATATAATCGTTTGTTAATCTTGTATATATGTTTGTCTATTGTACTTATACTTTTGTTATAGTTCATATCATGTATATAATTGTACTTTTTTCTATTTTTTTTAAAACTGTTCTATTTTTGTATTGACATGCCATATGTACTTCGTGTATCTTTTGGTGGAAAAATATTACTATTACTATTACTATTACTATTACTATTACTATTACTATTACTATTACTATTACTATTACTATTACTATTACTATTACCATTACCATTACCATTACCATTACCATTAGGTACTAACTATTACTGTTAATATGATGAATAAAGAGATTACGCCAACTAAAATGAAATTTAAAGCTATTTAGTGCTAGAAGATCACAACTGTATTCGGTTTAATTCGGAATTACTTAGTAATAACTATACCAAGCTAAATTTGGTGCTTTAAGAGACGTAATTTTTTTGACGACAAAGGTTTACTTAATTAATTTGGATACTTTATTTTAATCAATTTTGTAAATCATGTGGATGACTCCTTATAAATAAACGCATAACTTCGAGTAAATTTTAGTGAATTTATACGGCGCTTAAACAATATAATGGTATTTTCAATTCAATCCAACATATTCATAATTATTCATGACTTGGTCTTAGCAGACCCTGAGTTCATATTATTCAATCTGTAAATTATCTATTGTCTGTGAATGAACACCACTAAAATTTTCAGTTAAGGTGGGCATAACCAAGAGAGATAGATCCGATTTGCAAATATTTATAATTTTTGGCCATAACTTTTTTTTGAATACATATATTGGCAAAAAAAGTATAAGATTACCTAAGTAGAACTATACAGGTGTAGTGATATGAATTTTCGCTCAATAATTCCAGTTGTTTGGGAAATTAGTTAATTTAAAACTACAAGATATGAAGATTGGCACTATTTTTTAATATAAATTAACTAATTTTGTAAACAACTGAAATTATTGAGTGAAAATTCATATCACTACACCTGTTATAGTCTTACTTAGGTAGTCTTATACTCTTTTTACCAATACATGTATTAAAAAAAACGTTATGGCCAAAAATAATAATTATCCTTATCGGATCTCTCTCTCTCTCTCTTGGATATGCACACATTAAAGCAAGTTCTGAGAATTTGAAATTCCTTAACAGTTCTGTGTTATGAATTTTAAGAAAGATAATTTTCCTAAATTATATGATGACTTGTGCCACATGGACTGGATCTGCCTTTCATCATTTGTTATGGCAACTGCGCATCTCTTCATACGTACAATTAGGAACATATCTTTTTCTAGATAAATTTCTCGGAACTGTTCCCATGTATAATTCATACCTCTCTTGATTTCACCGTGTTATCAGTAGCATTAAACAAATCACATGGGGCGAGCGTAGGTGCGTCTTTACTATGTACATACTTCGGTATGCGATGTAAAGCAACGACAGGCGCAGTTAGTACTTGGATGGGTGACCATTCCAACGGAAACCGCGTTCTCGCCTCACACATCTTCCAGCGGCGATCCCTACTCTTCTTAAGGGAAGGGGTTCGGCAAAATTCCTGGTTGGGGGTAGCTCGTCTACAGGCGTCGGTGTTAGGCCTCAGTGGCGGAAATAGGCCGACGTTAAATAAATGTATAAAAAAAAACAAATCACATTTTTGGTGTATTTTTAATATGGAAATTACTAGCAATAAGATAAATTTCCTTCATCTTGCTGTTCAAAACATTTAGTCTTTGGCGTAAAGTAATCTCGTGTGCTCCTTAATGAAGGAGTATAGTGAGTGGTACCGTTGTTTTCAGAAAAATTTATAGATTACGAATCACGATGGTTACTACCTCATAGGCGCGACTGGTTTTTTTAGGGGGTTTTGTGTTAAAAAAAATAAAAAAATAATTAACACTTTCATCTGTTGTATTTTTTTTGTAATGCACTACTACTAACTCTAATTGACGGACATACATAACCAATGATATTCTGAGTTAAAATACAATACTGTTTTCCTGCAATTTTATCAGATTTGATTGTATTTGTTTGAAGCTTCATGTTAAGAGCATTAAATTGGGATGTAATTGAGAATATGGTATACGATAATAATAAAAAGATTTTATTGTGCTATTTATATAATATATTGAATATATAAAAAAATGATCAAATACAGATTATCTATCAATCGTCATTTTCGTCGTCCTTTTCATCGCTCAAATTTTCTGTGATCTTATTCTCACATAAATCTTCCTGCGCTTGACAATTGCACATTTCCATACACCTAAGGTTATTTATTGTACATTTACATAGTGGGTTGCATTTGTTTTTTGTACATGTACATTTAACTAGCTGTAGTAGTTCTTGGGGAGCACAGGGTTTATCACAAACTATCGGCGACAATTTATTTTTCTCTGAAATTCTCCATCCATAATCAGTAATTTGGATGAGGCATATCACATCGTACCCACTGAATGGTTTGAAAATTTGCCCTTCGAATAGCAGGATTAAGTGATCCCCTTGTTGGTGGCATATTTCCTACGGCAGCATTTTTCTTTGTAAAGAACCACCATCTCAAATGTGCCAAATTCTTGATGTTCTGTTGACCCTGGTATACTTGGCAAATGAATCTTTCAATTGATTCAAATGATTCTTGCTGAATATTTTCTTTACCAAGTGAGACTAAGGCGTTAAGAATGGCATCGTCTGCTTCTAGACATTTTTCCCAGAACGATGTTTTTCCTTTTCATTTCTATTAAAGGATTCAGTAATGTCTGCCCCTGATAGCGAATGTAGTCTTGGCAATGCACTTGCACGTAACGGGCCAAGTGCATCATATGCATTCTTTAACAAAATCTCTCGTTTATTAGCCCAAGAGATACAATTGATGAATTCCGAGGAAGGTGAAGATATTTGTTTATACCAGTAACTAAGACATCAGTATTAGCTGAGAATATCTTCACGCTTTTTGCTCCCCTTTTTGTGGCATGAAAAGCATGCATGTAAAAACATTTTCGTATCGGCTTCCTCCTGGGTACTTTTCAATTTAGCTACGTCAAGATGATTAGACAGATATTTTACAAACAATATCAGGTAATCTGTGATAAATGCTCCTTTGTACACGACAATTTATACCAAACTGAGGTTTTATTGCTTGTCGAATAACGAAAACAGCAAAGAAAGGAAAAAAAACATTACAGTAAAGGACCGGTTAAATACTAGTTACTCATTTCAATGAATTGGAAGAAATGGACCCACTAAATGGCCTGCTAGATCCCTAGATCTTACAAAAATGGTTGTCTTTTTATGGGGATACGTGAAGGAAATTGTTTATAGAGACACCAACAACAGTACAATGTATGAAGGAAAGAATAATAACTGCCTTTACATCTATCACACCGGCAGTTTTAGGAACAGTGGGAACTTCATTTCAAAAGCGCATAGAGATGTGTGTCAATCAAAATGGGCAACATGTGGAACATTTGTTATAATTTTTTCTACTCAGTTAGTTGAAGAAACCTCTTTTTTTAAGTTTATTTTTGAATTTTGTAATTATTGCTCACTAAAACGAAATTGGTTGCAACTAGCCCTAGGAAAGTACTTACAAAAAATGTTCGTTTTTCATTTCTCTTTAAAAAATAGGCACTTGGTCCTGTAAGTTCGTCTTGGCTCGCCCTGTATGTTCGAAAATAATTTCCAGTTATAGACTTTTTTATCTGTTGCAATTTTTTAAAAAATTTCTATCTATTGTAGAACTCGAGATATCGAGGTTCGACGCATTATTGCCCCACCCTGTATACCTGCCTTGAATTTTTCATAAATTTTCTCATTTCTGGATTAGGATAAATCTAGGGGTAGTATGCTTTGGAGTGTGTTTTTGAATGTGTATATTGGTATATAAATTGAGTCATATTTAACAACTGTATGGATATCTTGTCATAAGAAAAAGTAAATACTTGTCTGTCTGTCCATATATTTTGTGATAATTTTACATACTTTTATCGTTGCTTGAAGATGCTTATTAAACTAAATTTAATGTTGATTAATATAAAATGAATGTTTATAATTGTATATGTTTTATATTATTATAAATATATCTTAATATTCCCTTCGTGTTATTTGTTAGACTTTGTTAAGTATGATTGAAGTCTTATATATTCTCCCTTATAATTTTTCTGCATTTTTAGCGTCCTAAAACTGTTTTTTTAATAGATATTGTATTATTATTCTCAAATATACACAATTATGTTCGTATTGATCTGAACGCAGCTTTATAATGACACGATTTCTAGTTACCACGCTCTAAGAAAGCAAACAATTTAAAAAAGGAGAAAAGTTGTAATTTTCTCAACTAGCTAAATCGTTTATTCCGTCAATAGATTTTGCTTCCTGCGACCTTTTAGAAATGCTAAAATGCTTGTCAGTATTTGCAAATTAAAACGGTCCCCAAAGCCTCATTAGTATCGATTCACACTTGAAAGTCTTCAGCGTCAAAAGTAAAACCGTAACTAGCAACAAATTGTCCATAAATCGTCGGTCGCGGTTTGAAAGCACCACCGCCACCGCCGTATTAGTTGTAAGCGACACTGGTCACGCAAATGGCCCTTATCAAGCCCCTGTAAGCCGCCTGCCAACATCCCCATCGCCTGTCAATTTTTAGATATTACTTGCATGATAACGAGTTTGCATAAAAGCTAATCGCCGGAGAATTATTTGCAAACTGTCTGCTGGTGGATTAAATGGGGATTTATCCTTTCATGAGCTTCGAAGAAAATGAAGCAAAAAGATATAATTAATTGAATTTGCCGTAGGTTCTTGATGAAACATATTCAATAGAATAATTATAAATATTATTCTTTCCTATTATTTGGGTTTTCTACCACATGTATTATTATCCTCTTCAAAACAAATCACCGAATCTACAAAATAATAGAATTATTGGAAAAAAGCCTCTGCGCCCGTGACGTTTACGCCAAAGGAAAAGTCAGAGGTTATGTTTTGCAAATAATATAAATTGGAATAAACACAGAAATAATGTATTTAGCTGACGTTTCGGAAAGTAATCTCTTTCCGTTTTCAAAGCTTTATTTTGGAAGAACTCTTATTTTGCTGTCTATGTCAAATACACAGCTTTAAGATTCTGTTTATGTTATTTCCATAGATATTTACTACTTACACAGAACATAGAACTGATGATATTTTCTTTTATATAATATTGAGTTTGTTAAGTTCTTCTTTTAACATTGGTAGCCAGGTTGTACAAATATCTACAGAACAATTCGATATTTATATATTTATTTATTTATTATTGTTTATTTATATATATATTAAATATATATTTAGATATTTGTACAACCTGGCTATCAATGTTAAAAGAAGAACTTAACAAACTCAATATTATATAAAAGAAAATATCATCAGTTCTATGTTATGTGTAAGTAGTAAGTATTTATGGAAATAACATAAACAGAATCTTAAAGCTGTGTATTTGACATACACAGCAAAATAAGAGTTCTTCCAAAATAAAGCTTTGAAAACGGAAAGAGATTACTTTCCGAAACGTCAGCTAAATACATTATTTCTGTGTTTATTCCGATTTATATTATTTACAAAACATAACCTCTGACTTTTCCTTTGGCGTAAACGTCACGGGCGCAGAGCCTTTTTTTCCAATAATTCTATTATTTTGTAGATTCGGTGATTTGTTTTGAAGAGGATAATAATACATGTGGTAGAAAACCCAAATAATAGGAAAGAATATTCGAAGAATACCACAAATAACTTTCAGACAATAATTATAAATATTTAAAAGAATAGTTACAATACGCACTTGATTTATTGTTTCATTAGTTTTGTTCAGATTTCTCTGACATATGTTTCGGATAATGGTCGCAAGGCCGAAACATATGTCAGAGAAATCTGAACAAAACTAATGAAACAATAATCCAAGTGCGTATTGTAACTATTCTTTTGAATATTTATAAAAAGATATATTTTTGTTGTACTAATGTATCCACTTTTGGGTACATTATAAATATTATTATAGCCCAATCAAATTAACTAAATAGAGTACCATTCTTCGGAAAATTTCCATGTCATTTTAATGCATTTTTTTTGCAAATATCTTGCAAAATATTGATGCTTCTGTAAAAATGTTCCAGATGTAATTTGACCAATTGTCTTCGAGTGAAACGACTTACAAAGTTATATCATCGTGCTTCTTTGACAATATGCATTTATTTTCACGCTACCTCTGAGGTAGGGGATTGAGCACGTTTTCCTTTAAGTGGTATTCCTATAGGCCTAATCCATTTTCTTGTTTAGTTGATTTTTCTTCTTCTACTGGAATCTCCTCAAGCTCTGTGGTTTCTTTGTCCATTTCTGTCATTTTTATAGCTTCTGCCAGAAATCTGTTGAATCGATATTTTCATCAGCGCCATCATAGATATCTTCGGTGACATTGTGAACGATTCATGCTTATGTGCCTGAAGGATGTCTTGTTATTCTTTCTAAAACGGATAATAGAATGTTCACCTGAAGGGTTCTATGTTTCGGATAATGGTCGCAAGGCCGAAACATATGTCAGAAAAATCTGAACAAAACTAATGAAACAATAATCCAAGTGCGTATTGTAACTATTCTTTTGAATATTTATAAAAAGATATATTTTTGTTGTACTAATGTATCCACTTTTGGGTACATTATAAATATTATTATAGCCCAATCAAATTAACTAAATAGAGTACCATTCTTCGGAAAATTTCCATGTCATTTTAATGCATTTTTTTTTGCAAATATCTTGCAAAATATTGATGCTTCTGTAAAAATGTCCCAGATGTAATTTGACCAATTGTCTTCGAGTGAAACGACTTACAAAGTTATATCATCGTGCTTCTTTGACAATATGCATTTATTTTCACGCTACCTCTGAGGTAGGGGATTGAGCACGTTTTCCTTTAAGTGGTATTCCTATAGGCCTAATCCATTTTCTTGTTTAGTTGATTTTTCTTCTTCTACTGGAATCTCCTCAAACTATGTGGTTTCTTTGTCCATTTCTGTCATTTTTATAGCTTCTGCCAGAAATCTGTTGAATCGATATTTTCATCAGCGCCATCATAGATATCTTCGGTGACATTGTGAACGATTCATGCTTATGTGTCTGAAGGATGTCTTGTTATTCTTTCTAAAACGGATAATAGAATGTTCACCTGAAGGGTTCTATGTTTCGGATAATGGTCGCAAGGCCGAAACATATGTCAGAGAAATCTGAACAAAACTAATGAAACAATAATCCAAGTGCGTATTGTAACTATTCTTTTGAATATTTATAAAAAGATATATTTTTGTTGTACTAATGTATCCACTTTCGGGTACATTATAAATATTATTATAGCCCAATCAAATTAACTAAATAGAGTACCATTCTTCGGAAAATTTCCATGTCATTTTAATGCATTTTTTTTGCAAATATCTTGCAAAATATTGATGCTTCTGTAAAAATGTTCCAGATGTAATTTGACCAATTGTCTTCGAGTGAAACGACTTACAAAGTTATATCATCGTGCTTCTTTGACAATATGCATTTATTTTCACGCTACCTCTGAGGTAGGGGATTGAGCACGTTTTCCTTTAAGTGGTATTCCTATAGGCCTAATCCATTTTCTTGTTTAGTTGATTTTTCTTCTTCTACTGGAATCTCCTCAAGCTCTGTGGTTTCTTTGTCCATTTCTGTCATTTTTATAGCTTCTGCCAGATATCTGTTGAATCGATATTTTCATCAGCGCCATCATAGATATCTTCGGTGACATTGTGAACGATTCATGCTTATGTGTCTGAAGGATGTCTTGTTATTCTTTCTAAAACGGATAATAGAATGTTCACCTGAAGGGTTCTATGTGACTGATTCAGACGTAAAATACAAAATCTATATTTACTCTTTACTTTTACTTCTCTGCTCACACCAAACGGTATCAATCGAACGTGTCTACACTGTCTTATAGCTAACACTCTTAATATATAACACTTTCTTAATTAACCTGAAAGGGAAATTTGATTAATTTGGACTCAGTAAGACACAATGATAAGATAAGATTTTAAGTAAAGGTGTATATATTGGTCTTTTTTAGATAATTTTTGTTACAGTTACAAATTTCATATGTATAAGTATATTGTCTTAAAGAAGGTGATGAAAATCTTGAAACAAATTATAGACCAATCTCGATTGTTCCTATCCTGTCTAAATTGTTAGAGCTAGCATTTAAGGTTAGGTTTATCAGATATTTAGATAGAAAAAAATTACTAAATTGTAATCAGTATGGATATAGGGAAGGAAAGTCTACCATTAAAGCATTAACGGGCATGATAACTTTTATTACTGACAAGTTTGAGTATGGAAATATGACCCTGACATTAGATTTATCTAAGGCTTTTGACTGTGTTTCTACAGATATATTGTTAATAAAATTAGAAAGCTATGGTATAAGAGGACCTGCACAATCTTTTATTAAAAGCTACATCACAAACAGATATCAATGTGTAAGTGATAGTACTAATATGTCTTCTCTAAAGCCTCTCAAGCATGGTGTTCCTCAAGGATCCATTTTGGGACCAGTCTTGTTTATAGTAATATAAACGATATATCGTTAAATCTGTCTTGCAAACATATTGAATATGCTGATGACACCACCTTAATATCTGTTGAAAAAAATATAATGTTGAATAATGTTGAAAGACAATATAAAGTTCAAAAATATATATTGAATCTTCAAAAAATTTTATGTTTTTACAACAACTTTTAAGAAATATGTTTAACAAACACTAGTCTGGCCCGTGTGCAACACATGGTGAGGAACGGAACGATTCATAATGTACCAACTACCATCCAAATTGCAGTTTTGTGAGCTAACGATAACACAAAAAGATTCAAGAAAAGTACAATGTTTCTGAAATTTGGTGGGCTTTTGCTTGCCTGTCTCATACACGTATTTTTATTTCAATATCAATTTTGGTCGCTCCTCAGAGCTTGAAAATGCTTGAAACGCTACTATTTTGAATTGTATTCTGCAATTAAAATTTTATACGTTCAGGCAAGGCGGTCCCATGCACATATGAGTACATGGTAAAGATACTTTTCTGACACCGAATCACTGAGGAACCGGTTTAGGGCAAATCCCGTTAAAACTCATCATTTCCCCGTCAAAATCGACTGCTAGGAAATGATGGGGGTCCCATGTCGCTAAGGGCTATTTTCGCTAAAACTCACGATATACTTTGAATAAAAGCTGGATTAACGTCTCTGTGCAGCGACATTTACTACACTTTCTAAAATGACGCTCCTTGAGGAGTTATTGGAATTTTTGCATAAAAATCGCTCCGTAGAGCGAAAATATGATTAAAAATATTAAAAACCTCTTCTACGATATTTTTACGTGAAGCACGCTTTTCATGCGAAATATTTCCTAAGTCGGATTTTGTTACAACGTCGAAAAGTATACCGAGGGTTTTACCGTGTTCTTTAACAATTACATTTACATAAAAAGCGCTCCGCAGAGCGATTTTTTATGATAGTTTTCAAAAAAGAAATTTTTGTTGGTTGTGAAACAAATAAAATTTCGTTGCAAATTCGAAATACATATATCAACGGGACTTCATTTATTGCAGTTATAATAATAACTTTCGCGGAAATGATTTTTATAATAATTTGCAAAATATTGGATTTTCATTGCAGTTACGCCGAATAAAATTTTGTTGTAAATTGAAAAATTTTATTAGGTAAGTCCTTTTTCCCTGCATTTCCGAAAATATCTTCCGACGATGTTTTTACATGTCGCTCGCGGTTTATGCAAAATATTGAGTCGGATTTCGTTATAGTTATGCAAAATTTCTTCGATTAGATTTTTTGCTAATTTCAAGTGTGATAAGTTTAGATATGTTTTGGTAGGTTCTTTGACAATATCCTCAATTGGATTTGTGCCAGATCGGCTATGACAATTATGACATACAGCTGAACAGCGTAAACCACCTTTTTCCTATCTATCCTCATATATTTGAAATTAGGGAAAAAGATCTAACACAAAATGTAAAAATATACAGGATGTTCCATTTTCAAAAATCATGTGACTTATTTAGGCTGTTTTTTTATTTGTTTAAGTTGTACTGCCAGTGTTCTCAAATGAAGGCAACAATCACATAAAAAATAAAAAAACTTTTTATTATCCTAATTTATATAAGAAAGTGTAATTTTCATTTTTTAATTTTATTTTTTCTTTGTTTCAGGTAAGTTTTGTTTATATTCAGTATAGCGATTGGATGGTATGTATTATAAAGAATATTTATTTCATGTGTTTGTATTCATTTATTTATATTGCATTACATTTGGTTCATAACATGTACATGAATAAAATGAACACTATACTTATATTCTTTGCATTAGAAAACTAATTACATGTCATATATTTAGATACATTTTTAACAGAAACTTTTATATGTGGATCTTTCTTTGAATCATTGGGCAGAGCAGAGCGTTCAAAATACGAAGTACTTTCTGAAATATCGAAACTTATAACTATTTTTTCTTGTATTATAATTCTGTGTATCTAGGCGTCTTTAATATTTATAAATACGTGGGAACTTTCCCATTAATTATATATTAGAACTAAATTTGCAGGCAGTTGATTACGATAATAAATGCTATTTGATACCTTACAGCAATATAATAATGTCTTTGAGAGAAAACATCAGTCTAGAATGGACGTATACTATAAAAATACATAATCTGAGCATCTAACAAACTGCTTTCTATTAAACCCGAAAATTACATCTAATAGACTCCATAACTACTTTTCAACATCTTCATTAATAACGTTATTAGCCTCTTTGAATTTTCCTCATCTACTGTACGCATATGATATGAAAATTTATGTTAGGATAAACTGCGCTCAGGATTGCACCATCGTTCAGGAAAACCCCATAGGCTTGATTTGTGGTGTAGGGAAAATAAGTTGCCACTTAATATAAACAAATGTAAAGTTATCACATACTCATGTAAAAAAGATATGTTAATGCTTCCATACAGTATCGACGGTATTTTACTTGATAGACCAGAATATATCAAAGATTTAGGGGTATTTTTTTTATTCAAAATTAAATTTTACCCATCACATAGATGAAGTAATTTCTGCTGCCAATAGAAGTTTAGGATTTATCATGCGTAATTCCCGTGAGTTTCATAAATCATCAACAATTAAACTGTTATACAACTCATATGTCAGATCCCGACTAGAATATAATTCTGTCTTTTGGTGCCCAAATTTGTTAAAATAGATCAAAAACAAAACCAGTAAATCAGGAACAGAATTCAAAAACCGTATTTAGAATATCCCATGCTAATGTGATAAATGTTATGTGGGTGAGAATTTTAACAAAAGAGGCAGATAACAAAAAAAGAAAAATTAAAGAATCAGCAATAATCTTATTAAATGCGTAACGAATTGCTTTGTAGATATTTGTACAACCTGGCTACCAATGTTAAAAGAAGAACTTAACAAACTCACCATTACCTAAAAGAAAATATCATCAGTTCTGTGTAAGTAGTAAATATTTATGGAAATAATATAAACATAATCTTAAAGCTGTGTATTTGACATACACAGCAAATAAGACTTCTTCTAAAAAAAGCTTTGAAAACGAAAAGAGACTACTTTCCGAAACGTCAACAAAATACATTATTTCTGTGTTTATTCCGATTTATATCATTTGAAAAAAATAACCTCTGACTGTTCCTTTGACGTAAAAGTCACAGGTGCAGAGGATTTTTTTCAATAATTCTATTATTTTGCAGATTCGGTGATTTGTTTTTGAAGAGGATAATACATGTGGTAGAAAACCCAAATGAAAGGAAATAATATTCGTAGAATGCCACAAATAACTTTCAGACAATGTTCCTCCCTGAACTTTTTCAGAAACAAATAGACATGCCATCTTATACTGATAGCAAGGAACTATCCATGTCCCAAACTTAATCATCTAATTTTTTCGTGGATCGAGGGTGGATTGTGTGAATCTAGATGGATTTGCTCCGTTCCAAATGAATTGTTGATATTTCTCCTTATAACCAGGTGTCAGGGTGAAAGCCAGTCAATAATCTTCGGGAAAATCAATTGAAACTCTCGAAAAGTTCCACAACAAGGGTTTCAAACGGGCACAAAACAAACCCTATAAATAATAATTTTTTTATCACCAACGTTTTCCAAATTACGTAATAGAAGAGAATAGACATAAAAGAGCATATTGATATACGGAAGGTACATACCTCTGAGACAGACGATCTCCTTTTCCAAATTTGCCGAATGCAACTACATTGAGGCGTTTTCACATGGCCAAGAAACAAAAGTCTTTTCACCAATATGTCTCCACAGCAGTTTCACATATGTCTGTTCTCTTTTTTTATTACAGAGTTTTATTCAAAAAAATCTTATATTGGAAGGAACAAAATCAGGCATACATCCAGTAAAAGTGACTTAAAGGTTATTATTGATGAACATCGATTGCTGGTGTCGAGATTTCGTAGTGAAATTATCGAAACAGCGAGCTGAAAAGAGAAGCACATACAGTTGAAAAGTCATCTGCAACTGAGATGTTATTAAGGAACTAAAGAACAATCTAATCACAAAAAGGGGCATTCATAGATTTTATTCGGGAAGCCCTGATATCGTGCTAATTTAATTTAAAAGTTGCAGTTTCCTGCACGGCGCTTATGAGCGAGTCCTGTATCGCAGATCTTAGTAAAATTTGCCGGTAGGACTACATAGTGTTTGACGGACTGAAATCGTCACTCATTGAATTTAACTTAACTAGGCAACCCACAAAATACTGAATGGTTATTTTCGGCAATCTAATTTACAATTTTGTTGTTACTTTTGTCTGAAAAATTTATATTTTAATTGTGCAATGCGGAACCGATACAAACCATAAGTTTGGTTTATTACCACATAACCTAATCATACAAAATATCAAGTTGCTGATAAGAGTGTTTATTATACCGGTAGAATTTCTACCACATACTATCGTCACCAAACAAACTTATCATATATAAATTATTGAAGACACAATAAATATCATTCACAAAGATGAAGAAAAAAGAGGTCCCGAAACATTTCCTTGGAGAACGCCATACAAACTTGCGGTATTACTTGATGTTTCGTTCCTAATTTTCGTCCTGCGGTACCTCATTAAATAATCTTCTTGCCATTTTAAAACGGTATTTTCCGTATCTGTACAATTTTTTCAGTTACAAACGTCTATCATTAGCCTGAATCTGAATTTTAAATCCACAAACACACTTAGAAGTACATTAACCTGTCCTGTTTCCTTGCCGTATTTGACATAAAATATTGGTGAGCCGTTTCATACGACTCGAAAATTAGATGAACCTACAAATCAAATGTATCTTCGAATAAAAGGTAATTCTGCAGCAAACTTAAATGCTAAAGAGGGCTCATTAATTGTATTCAAATATATGTTTTCGAAATAAGACCTTAATAAACATCACGTTAATGAACAGTATATTGCCAGCTGCTTATTATATTTGCACAGGATTCGGACAAATTTTGCGAATTACCTAACAAGTAATAATATATTAATAAAACAAAATGTTGACAACATTGTTTATTAACTATTAAAATTGTAATTAAGATGTAAATGAATAAATCTGTGTTCGAAATATACGTGGCCAAGGCTATTAAACATTTGTTAAGGTATTAAGTCATAATTACACACTAAATAACAAATATTGCGCTATTTTTCATATTGTTAAAACCTTTAAAAAGTCATGGTTGTGTCAATGCAACTGCAAAATATCAACAAATTAATTGTAGCTTTAATGGCAGATATTTCCGTTATTATAAAATTTAAATATTAATCACATATTGAGATTCAAATCTCTTGCGAAATAAGTAAGAAGATCGTTACAATCTAAAATGTCACTGAGATGTATCAGGTTGTTTTATGAATTTATACAATTACTTTTATTGCAAAATCAGCGTATTAATATAAGTTTATCCAGTAGTTAAATGTGTTAACGATTAGCGAATAAAGATCAAAGTTTAATTGTGCATAAACAAATCAATTAATAGCCTAAAATCAAATGATTGATAATAAAAGTTGAGTGAAGAGAAATATAATTTATTAATGTCTAATGCCATACAGTGAAGGAGATCGAAGTAATCTTTGTTTCTTTGCTACCTTAAAAACCAATAACTTACCTAATCAACTGAAACTTTTCCAAATTGCCTCAAAGACGCCGTAATTAAACCACTGTTTAAAAAAGGTGAGAAAACTGAAATTTCAAATTGCATACCAATTTCACTTTTATCAGTTATCTCTAAAATCTTGGAAGCTGCTATTAAGGAGCAAATTACCAAATACTTAGGAAATAATAAAACATTTTCAGATAGACAGTACGACTTTAGAAGTGGGAAGAATACAACAGCAGCCACTTTCGACTTAATCTGTAATGTAAATGAAATATTAGAAAATAAAGACATACCAGTTACTGCCTTTTTCGATTTATCGAAGGCTTTCGACTGCGTCGACCACATAATTTTACTGGACAAAATGGAGTATTATGGAATACGGGGTATTATTCATGATTAACTTAAATCTTACTTAAACGACTGTACTATATCATTGACGATAATGTCAATTGAGGGGGACCGAATAAACAAACTATCAACACACCCGGACTGTTTGAAATGTGGGGTTCCGCAAGGCTCTATTCTGGGACCAATTTTATTTTTAATATACGTAAATGATGTAGCAGCAAATTTTCCACTCCTGAAATTCTCATAATTTGCTGACGATACAAGCATCACTTTACATCACAAACATTTGGACGGTCTAATTAGTATAACTAAGACTTTACTAGAGGAAGTATGCGATTGGTTCGCAGCTAACAGGCTGGTTTTAAATTTCAATAAAACCTTTAATATTTTAGTCTAACCAAACAAAACACTACCTCATATTGTTATCTCAACAAATTGTGGAGATGTCATCCCCACTTCTACCACAACATTTTTAGGTATTCACATGCCTACCTTGCACTGACGAGAGCTAACAGCTAGAAACTGCAGTCTGCAAGTGGTGTGGACGACTGGTACGAGAGCTCCTTTAAGTAGGATCAGTTTTCACCAATTTTTTGTGAACTGAAGCCAGAGATTTTTAGTGCTTCGTATATCTCACCTCAACACCTGAAACTTAAAATTGCGTTGTCTCAAAAACTTTCCTCTCTAATCTAATACTTTGTTTACACATTCTAACTCGGAAAAAAATCTAGTTTTGAAATTCGAAATTGTAGCGTACTTTCCCACAATTAAGCAACTAATTAACTAATTAACTAACAAAGGTTATACCTTTAAGGCAAAAATGCCGAGAGGCTGGAGGCGGTAATGGCCAACTACAATAGCCAACCGTAATATGGAAATTACGCTCATTTACCCGTCCCTCGAGAGGTATACGGGAGACCGCCGAAATGCAGGCAAAAGAGATCAGTCATATTTCTGTTCTCAAACAGTTCACTTCGTATATTTAAACTTAAGATCCGTAACCACTTTTTGTTAAAGCTTTGTTTAATAAATAACTCCTTCTGAAGAACATTTAATTAGTTGTACCCACACAACAAAAAGAATAACTATAGTGTTTCATTTGAAAATCGAAAGTTCACGTCACTTCCGATTAGACGGCAAACAGCAGAAAAATAAAAAACAAAGTGCATTAGATGCAAAAAATGTCTCTAAGTATGCCAGCAAAATTTCAAACCTCTTTCTTAAATAATAAGTGAGGAAAAGGTGCTGTATCAACTAAAAAAATTATAAGGTATACCATTTCATTTTAAAAAATTCACTCAGTACAATCGTTTTGGCTCGCCCTGTATATTCGAAATAATATAAAATAATTATAAATGTGGTTTCGTGTTGGCCTCGCTATTACGATGCTATCAATGATGAGGTTTCATATATCTACTGTCTTCGATGTCAATAAACTTATACAATGGAATTAGGTTTGGGTCGTATCCTTATAAAATTGAGACTCAGAACAATAACGATTTCACTAAACTAAATTTTGTGGTAATGAGTTTATTCGACAAGCTATTACAATCGGTTTTTGATGAAAGAGAATTCTTTAGACTGACCATATGCATGTGAAGCAGATATGTGACTGTGAAGAAGAATGCAAATATGAAATATAATTTTTTGTGTAGTAATCCGGATGTGGATCATTGTTGTTGCTTCTGTAATATCATAACTATATGGGACATCAAAGTTGCATTTCAGAATTTTCAAACGAGGATAACAAGTGACCTATTAACCTTCATAGATAAATTTTGAATAGCTTGTCATTAAGGAACACAAACAACGTATTTACCAAAAAAAATTCTTTAGGTATAACAGATCTGTATTTTAAGCACTCCAAGAATTTATTAATTTTAAATAATACAATTATTAGAACAGGTAAAATATAACGATAAACATTGATAATTATGACTGCTGGTAGCCTTGATTTTTTCATTAGTATACACTGAAGTGACATAAAGCAGCCATAATTGAAATACTTTACAGGCAAACATTCTCTTTATCTTGCCTCATCCATTATTTGTATGTGGCTACTGTTTTAAATTAACTGTTATAGCTGCGCATTTGTATTGCCGATAGCTTTTATCTTATTTGAGGTCTGTTGAATAGCGTAACAATGGAAATAAACAACATAACAGTACAGTATAGAATATATTATGGGATTTTCTAATGTCTCAACTCTGGAGAATGAGACAGGTTAGAAAAAGTAATCGAGCGGGAATAATAATAAAATAATTTTACAACGATATAGATAAGCAAAAATATACTAGAATAAATTTTATTTAGCATAGAGTAATCATTATAATACTTTCTTTTCCAATTCTGGGAAAAAATTACTGCAGAAATTGCTCCTATAAGCCAACGGATCCAACTGAAATTAAGGCATTAATGTTAAATTTAAAAAATAAAAACCACCAGGACCAGACGGTAATACAAATGAGGTTATGAAAGCGTCTGTAAAATACATCACGCAACCATTGAGTTATCTCAGTATATTAGCAATAAATATCCCCATCGAACTTGAAAACCGTCATAATAAAACCACTATTCACAGGAGGAGACAAATCTAAATTATAAATTACCGTTTAATCTCTCTTACATCTGTCATTTCAAAAATGTTTGAAAAACTACTTAAGAACCGATTAATTGGTAAATCTAGATAAGAATAATGTGATAAATATAACAAATTGGGCTTCCAGAAATAATATATCTACTCAGGACGCCATTGCTAAATTAACATCCATAGTCTATGAAGCAGTAGACGAAAAAGCATGTTTAGGTGTTTTTGTTGATCTAACGAAGGCTTTTATACCTTTAGTCACAGTCTTCTGTTAGATAAACTGGAACACCTAGGAGTACGAGGAATTGCTCACGATATATTTAAAAACAGAATAATTATAAATATTCAAAAGAATAGTCACAATAGGCACTTGGTTTATTGTTTCATGAGTTTTGTTCAGTTTTGTCTGACATATGGTTCGGCCTTGCGACCATTATCAAAGAGTCTTAAAAACTGACTTGAAAGTGTTGGTTTACAATATATATCTCTGAAATATTCTACCTACTTAGAGGGGGATAATAACTTGATTTGCTATTTCTTTAAATTTAATAATACAGCCCGGAACTACGAGCTTAATTTTAATTTTATTACGGAGTCTAGTACAGGGTTGTTACAAAAATTTCAACGCCTTGCCTGTTTAGGGACTACAGGAGCAATGCATTCGTGTCCCACAGCAGCTATGGAGGGAATGCTTGACCTACTTCCTTTACACTTGCATGTAAGGAAGGAGGCAGCACTTAATGCTTTAAGGCTACATCAGGCACTCAAGTTTAAGCCAGGCGATCTGGTTGGTCACTTTTTGGAGCTAATCCATTTTGAGTCCATGACCAAACCTACTGACTCAATGCCAATCAAACAGGACTTTGACTGCCCGTTTGATCTGCTGATCGAGCAAACTGGAGACACTACGATTGGAACAAGGGTCACTCATCTGGTATACAGATGGATCTAAGATGGCTGAAGGGGTAGGAGTGGGAGTAGCAGGGTCAAGATGCAGGCTATCAAAAGTCCTAGGCAACACCCCAACCATCTTCCAAGCAGAACTACATGCTATACATCTATATGCCCAAGAATGCCTAAATAAAGGCATTCGAAGGGCAAAGATCTATATATTATCAGATAGCCAGGCAGCATTAAAAGCTCTAAGGTCCTACACCTTTGAGTCTAAAATTGCCTGGGAATGCAAACAATCCCTGAAGCAACTGGCCAACAACAACAAGGTTACCTTGATGTGGGTGCCAGGGCATGAGGGGGTACTTGCTGACAGCCTTGCAAAAAAAGGAGCTGAAGCACAATTTATTGGACCTGAACCGGACCTGAAAAGTTAATAACTTATTCGACTAAGAATGCCATAAGGCTTCTCGAATTTGAAAAGTCCGAATTAAGGCTGATCACAGGCCTTCTAACTGGCCACTGCCCCTTGAGATATCATCTCAAGAACATGGGCAAGGCAGTAGACGACAAATGCAGATACTGTGATGCTGTAACTGAAACTGCGGAACATATACTTTGCGAATGCAAGGCATTAATCTGCACTAGGCTAAAGTTCCTAGAGCAGGTGGTATTAACGCCTGAAGACATAGGGAAACTAGCCCCAGGAAAATCACAAGCTTTATTAAAAGTATTGGAATCCTGGGCAATAACTAGATGTAGGGTTATTCACAAAAGATCTCTTTAGGTCGAAGTGGAGTAAGGCTACTTAAAGCCAAACAACCCCTGAAACAATCTACAATCTACAGGGTTGTTAATAAATTCTGTTTGTGTATTTGTAACGTTTTTATGGTTTCTTAGGGCCTTCTGAAATTTCAAGCATGTCTGGGATTTTTCCTTTGTTTGCATTATGCAAAAGTTTAACGCTACTCCCGTTGAAAAGGTGATTTTGTTCAATGTGATGTTCGGCGAAACCAGTTGATTTTTTATTATATAAAATAAACTTTTTGTGTTCTCATAAACTCACATCTATGCTACGGCCACTCTGACCTATATATACGGCATCACAGTCGTCACACTTTATTTCATATACCCCCGATTTTTTAATATCTTCTGTCTTTTCTTTATTATTAACCAACAAGCGACCTAAATTTTTTTTATTCGTTGATATTGTATTAATACCTAATTTATTTAATCAATTACATACTGAGTTGCTAACCTTATTTACATAATTTATACTATGCCACTTTTTGTTTTCTATATTTGGTGCGTTATAAAAATGCTTTTGTAATAATTTTCCGTGTTTATTTTGTATTAATTTGTTAATAAGTAACTCATCATAGCCATCGTTTTTTGCCATTGTTTTAAGAATTCTGACTTCTTTTTCAAAGATAATAATCTGCGTACATAGGTATGAAACGGTGACATTCTTATTTTCCAAGATTGATTACAATTTGCATGTGTAAGAGTGTCAGTAAAAAGTTGGCTTTCTGTAAATATCGAGTTCTAGCCCGTGTTCTTTACGTGCCAGCGTAATATCTAAAAAATTTATTGACCGTTCTTTTTCCATTTCAACTGTAAACTGAATTTTGTTGTTTAGGGAGTTAATAAAATGAATGAAATGTGACAATTGTCTCTCAGTACCGATCCATATACAAAACACATCGTCAACATGTCTTACCCAAAAATGTTTGCGGTAAAAATATCGTTTTCAAAATTTTCCGTAAATATTTCAGCTAATAATGGGCTTAACGGACTACCCATAGGTAAGCCGTTTTACTTGTGTATACATTTTATTATTCAATATAAATAATTTTGATTAATACACATATTGATTTTTTTATAAATAAACACCACAGAAATTAGAAAACCCTCAATTTCAGAAGCCAGGGTTTGTACGGAAGGGGGTTACACATTCAAAAAATGCGGACATACAACCATTTCCTCCGACAGTGCTAGTGGCGGATCCAGGATTCGAACCCGGTGGTGCGATGTCCGTGTTTAATGTTTGTAAATCTTTTTGTTCATTTTGAATCAATTCACTGTTCGAGATAAGACGTTGTAATATATCCTTAAGCTCGTGAATAGGGATAGAGGTAAATAAACTTTTAACATCAAAGGAAACTAATTTGGCATTTTCATCAAGAACCTACCGCATATTCAGTTCAATTAATATTTAAAAACTATTTACAAAATCAAACGCAAAGAGTACAGATGCATGATATACTGAGTAATATACAAACAGTTACCTGTGGAGTACCGCAGGGTACTGTATTAGAACCAATTATGTTTATTATATATATCAACGACTTGTTTAACTTAAATTCATCGGAAACCTTAATATCATTTGCCGACGACACTGCTATTGTATATCGCGGGCGGACGGTTGGTCTGCAGTAATGAAAACTACAAAAGTAAACTTAACAGTTATATTAGACCATTTTGAAACTAATGATCTAATGGTCAATATAAAAAAGACTAATATATTACCCTTCACCTCATATACGAAATACTTACCTGACCGTGACGACATAGCATTGGCATTCTTTCTTAGATGGGGTACTCAAGTGCAATCTGTTACTAATTGCGAGGTGTGGTTTTTAAATTTTATAATTTTCGTAGGAGCGAGTGTAGGTGCGTCTTTACTATTTACATATTTCGGTATGCGATGTAAAGCAACGACAGGCGCAGTTAGTACTTGGGTGGGTGACCATTCCAACGGTAATCGCATTCTCGCCTCACACATCTTCCAGCGGCTTGTATATCAGTGTATGCGCGGAAGCTATACAACCT
Source organism: Leptura quadrifasciata (assembly GCA_963675555.1). NCBI lineage: Eukaryota > Metazoa > Arthropoda > Insecta > Coleoptera > Cerambycidae > Leptura > Leptura quadrifasciata. Next base: position 191,164,959 of record OY776673.1, on the reverse strand, counting down.
TAGGCGAGGGTTGTATAGGAGATATACCATCCTTCGGAGGGGATGTAAAGCCGTCGGTCCCTTGTCTATTAAATGTTAGGCAAGTAAAAGATCCATACTCTTCTTAAGGGAAGAGGTTCGGCAAAATTCCTGGTTGGGGGTAGCTCGTCTACAGGCGTCGGTGTTAGGCCTCAGTAGCGGAAATAGGCCGACGTTAAATAAATGTATAAAAAAAAAATAATAATAATTTTCGTAATTTTGGCCAGCCTTTAGGGATTTTGTCCCACTGTGCGTCGCACGGGGGCGTAAATTGCGTAACTACAATGAAGTTTGCTATGACGGGGCATGGTGCCCGGGGCATAATGCACAAAGAGACAATTTTAGCAACTGTCTCGAAAACGAACTTCCAAAGAAAACTCTTTTCTACGATCCGACGTTGTGTGGTACTACTAAGTCGAACCCAATCAGGTGCACGTCCTTCAGACACCCAAAGCATGGATCGTTCATAAAAGCAAGCTTATAGACATAAGATGCTTTTGTAAACTAACCTTGACATTCTAAATTTGCTGTTACACAGGCAATTTTTACACTAATTAATTGCTTGGAGACTACCGCCAAACCTGGTGGGGCAATTAATTCCTGTAAAAATTGCCCGCGTAACAGCACCCTTACGTACAGATAGGCAATATACATCGCCTTCTACTCATGCGAAAAGACATGAGGTAGTGTCAGCTAATATGTTTTGTCTAGAGCACAAAAATCTATTAGCTAAAAGTGTTTTGTGCATATAAGCCCTAAAATCCAAAATGTAATATCAAATTTTTTAAAAAATTTCAATTCTATAAATTTACACAAGAGAAAAGTTGTATAATAATAGTTTGAACAACAAGAGTGCATTGATATCAATGTCGTATAAGAAAGAAGTTTCAGCACAACGCCGTAGGCGGAGTTCTCAGTTTTTCGAGTGCGATATGGATAATCCAGTATACTTTTTGTATGACCGGCTTAAGAAAAAAACTACAAAATTTTAAAAACTATTCATATCTGTAGTTACTTTTAGATTTTTATGGTAGTAATGTCTTATTTGCAGTTAGCCGCATATTTGATGGAGTACTATTTATCGATTGTTCACTGGAATCACTCATTTTTTATTATATTTTTTAGCTCAATAACTACACAAATACACACTGACAATTACTTTGACAGCATACGCACTAACTTCAAAACCAAGTTGCCTATGTATATTATGTATATACGAATTGTGATTGGTCGCTTTCATATCTATCCTAGATTGTATATGAAATATATCCATTCAGTTAACTGGAATTGTCCACTTATCCATTCCACAAATGTACAGAAAACCTCAAATTTGCAGAGAAAGTAAAAAAAATTTGAAAAATTTCTAATGATGGACATGAAACGAATTTAATCAGTGATAGTTAGACAGGTGGTATGGGCGTTGTTGTTTTGTCACGACATGACACCCGGACTACATTGAAGAGATATCTCAAAAATTCTACTCTTTCAAACTGGGTGATAGTCCGCTAATCCGAAATATAATTGTTATTATAGACTATTTAAAATACTAGCATATATAGTCATTGTGTTCTAACATCTGTATATAATTTAGTAACTTTATTAGTCACCCCCTAATACATTGCCTTGTGGGACAATCGTTTTTGTAGAGATCAATGATTGTCAATGAAAATGTTGGTCACTATCGCTTATCATCTTTTCTAGAGAGGACCAAATAACTAACAAAAGAAAATTCACTACATCTTTGATTAGACCGAATTTTTACAAGAATAAATTTTTATTGCCACGTTATCCTTTATGGGGTATGAAATAAGTACACGAAACAATCTGCGTGTAATAAATAATAGACATACTTTATTGAGCTAAAGTAACTAAAGTGACCAACTTGGGTCGAATTTTGTATGTCAAAGGTTTGCAAATGCTACATAAGTGGCTTAATCCGCTTTAGTAGAAGAATACAAAGTTCTTTTCTTTTGTCGGATCAGGTTTTTAAGCCGATTCAGCTGTCCATGCCGTTACTAAGTTTTATGCAGACCCGTACTTTTGGAATGATACTTTAAAGTTTTTTTATTTGAAATGGAACATGTATGTTCAATAAATCGTTGCCTGTAAAGAGGTGATATATTCAAATGTGTTATTTCTCCGTTGGCCTTTAACATTTCCGAGTGAAATTATAAATCTGACGATCATTAGTCATTCTAAACAACTTTTTTATTTGGTGTTTTGCCGTGAAAGTAACAATAAGGTTTACTGTACTTATTTTGGCTTTATTTATTTTTTGTACGGGAAGTGTTAATGATAATCGCAATCTTATTTTTAGTATAGACAATTAGATAGACAGGAAGTTTATACAAATATTCATTTATTTTATAAACGCACAATTTCTTGTGATTTGACATCAGCAAAAGTTATGGGGCCTTAAATTAAAACAATATTCTATATACATTTCTAAAACCATACAATTCTCAAACATATAGTAAATGGTTTCGTGGACTAGTTTCACAGCGGGTACTCGTCTGTGGACGACGCTGATACTATTTCAAATATTGTAAATTGCGGAAATTTTCTATGCCTAGGTGTCAGTAGTTTTAATGAAATTGATGTAATAGCCGTTATAAAGGAACTATGAAATAAATTGACGTCTGGCCACGACCGAATATCAAGTTTTATAGTCAAAGACTGTGCACATGTCCTTGCCCCCCATTGCTAATTTAATTTAATTTAATTCTAAAATTTTGTACATTTCCATATGTTTGGAAACTAGGAAGAGTGTGCCCGATATTAAAAAACGATAAAGCCGATAATATAGAGAATTATCGACCAATCGTTACATTGTGCAACTTTTAAAAGGTCTTTGGGATGTGCCTGTATACATACATATTCCCACAAGTCGCTAATTTCACCTCAACAGCATGATTTTATTGAAAAACTGTCAAGTCTTAAAACTTGTAGAAATAACCCAAGTAATATATCCTCGATACCCAATGCCAAGTGGATGTACGGACTTCTCAAAGGCTTCCGACAAAATGGTACACTCTATATTACTAAATAAATTAGACTATTACGGCTTTAATAACTTCTTAATTACCTTGGCGATAGGAATCTTTATGTCAGTTAACAATGGTTTCAGTGCCAATTTATATACGGCAACATCAGGTGTCCCACAAAGACCCAACCTAAGACCCTTGCTATTTATCATATTTATTAATGACCTAACAACGCTTCTTCATTGTGGGAGCCTCCTCTTTGCAGACGACTTAAAATTATATGCAATTGTGAATAACAGAAATGATTGCCTTCAATTGCAGATACAAATAGATCTGGCAGAAGTTTGGTGCAGTCAGAACAAACTGCTCATGAATGTGTCAAAGTGCAAAGTTTGTTCTTACATTAAGAAAACTGATCCGGTATATTATAATTATTCCTTTAATTCTTCTGAACTATTACGTTGCACTTTAATACGTGACCTAGGAATTTGTTTTGATAATATGCTCACCTTCAACGAACGCTTTAGGTTGACTTCTGCATCCGCACTTAAAATGCTAGGGTTCATGCTACGAAACTGTCGACCTTTCACAGATATAAAGGCCCTTAACACGTTCTACTTTTCTGTAGTGCGTTCTAAACTGGAATATGGTGGATTGAAATGGCACCCTCACAATAATACGTATATAAATTTGCTAGAACGTGTGCAAAGACGCTACCTGAAATTTTTAGCTTTCAATGTCGATGGTATATATCTGGTGCGTGGTATTGAACATGATTTATGAACCTCTAGATTTGAGGTTCAAACTTTAGACCACAGGAGAATACTATCAAGTCTCACGTTCTTGTATAAATTATTACACAATACTGTGGATGCACATTTCTATTGTCCATGTGTTGCGGGCTTGGTGCATATGCGACCTGCAGCGCACGTTTGTATTTCGCTGACCGCATATCACCAAGCCGGTAGCCACGGCTATCGCCGAGCCACGAACCGTGAGTGGCAGAGATTCGACTGCCGTCCGCTAGGAGCGATCGCGGGCCTCCCAGCTGGGAAGAACGTGACGTAGGTAGGAGGTGAGAAGTGCTTAGCTTGGTGTACGCTGTCGATAATTCCTAAAAGCTTGTTTATTTGAACCATCTCAATAGATTTTGGATTATCGGCAACGGTAAAATTTTCTTCGTTTTAAGTTGTTGCTGTTAATCAGGATATTTCGTTGCTACAGAGGGAGTTTAATCCGCATCTGTGCGGGATTTATGTGTGTACGCGCTGGTTGACCACTTGCCTTTGGGAGTATCTTCGCTGTCAATTGAGCTGCAGCAGTCTACAATAATTTTGGTGGATTGTATCCCTCAGAGGGTCCACGGACTGGGTTAGAACTTCCACGGACTGGGTTAGAACATTTTCCGGACTAGGTTAGAAAGTCCCACAGATTAGGCTGAAACTTTCCACGATTTAGCTAGGCTGTAAACCCACCACCTTCGTCTGTCCCGAAGTCACCACCGTAGGGCTGAAGTCTCATCACTGGTTGACGTCTGGGTATCCTACCAATTTTTTGATAAGTGTTATTGTGTCTTCTACCAAGAAACCACCTTCAGTGATTCTGTGTAATAATATGTGTTTTCTTTTAACTTACTTTGTACATATTTAAACAAAGATTTTATTCACTTATATTGATTAAGTAAGTTATCTAAGTTATCTAATTTAACCTATTGCGGCCAAATTTTATTTTAGTCAACCCTTGTAAACCAAGTGTAGCTACACGAGGGATATTTATCTTTATTTTATGCATAAAACATATTTTATCAGAATATAGCGACATAACTGAACATCGCCAGGTTCATATTAGATAGCCATAAATTGTAAATACTGTAATTTAGTATATTTTATGTTGAAAGAAAGTGTCTGTATTTCGCCTGCGACCACTACGAATGGAATCCCCGGTGATTTTATGTTTAATAAGCAAAAAAACTTCTAATAGTTTATGTTAAATTTGGGCTTAACGCCCTGAGATTTCTGAGCTAGTGAAATTTTGTCGTGGGCACGTTACATCACTTATCCGGGCTAGGTAATGTCTGCGATCTGCTATGCCCAGCAGCCCAACGTTTATTTATTTTACATAACCGTAGCAGTTAACACTTTTCATAGTTTATCTGCCCGTAGCAGTGTCGCCCAACTTGCTTGAGGAGATTAAGCGACGTACTTAAGGTAGTCAGGAAAGCATAGGATTGTACATTGCTAGTATGATAGGGTTGTTCAAGAAGATGCACACTCCGATAGCTATGGAGACCCAGCTGGAAATCATCTTAGAACGAATAGATTCATACTATCATCCTTTCCTAGCCTTTGAGAACATAACTTCCGTCACGCAACTCCTGCAACGTTGTCGTATGCTCGGCTCCAAACGACAATTGGCTAAGTCGTATGTTCCTAAATAAATCTCTTATACCTGAGTTGGCTTATGCCTCTACTAGTTCTACCACTTCTCATTCGACCTCTCGTTCTAGTCTCGTCGTGGATGAAGTCCAACATACTGGGATCAAATGTTTCAATGTGGTCAAGTGGGTCATGGGCATCGGGAGTGTCGAGCTCCCAGGAAAAGGTACTGCAATAAGCGTGGTAAAGCAGAGGTTATTATTAGGTCCTGTCCTAAGTGTTCGCGTTCGGAAAACCACCCCGAGAGACGCTAATTGGTCGAACAGTTTCTCCCGGTGCATGCGGGTCGACCAGTAACGTTGTTGACTTGAAACAACAAATTTTTCTTGATTATGTAATTTCTCATGTGGTTAGGGATCAACGTCCCGACAAGTTTGTTTTGAAGCAAAAGGTCTGGAGACGTTCTCATGTCCAGTAAGAGGCCTCTAAATATTTTACGGCGAAATTAGCACCTAGATTTGTGGGTTCCTTCACGATGAGTAAAGTTCTCTCACCCTGGACTTATGAGCTCGAAGGTTCGGTTCGGTGTGGCACATCAAAGATCTGAAAGCACACCCTCCCGATGAAAACTAGTTGTGGTCTGTTAGTTCTGTTGACGAATTTGGAATCCGAATATTTTATGATGAATTAGGATCTTCTATGGTAGTGCTTGTGTTAGTAATATGTTTTAGGTCACTTCGCTTCGTTAACTTTGAGTATCATCTGATTTTCTGTTATCCTGGTCTTGCCCAGATGGCTGGAACCCAAGAGTTTCCGCTTCTTTCCGCCTCATGGGAGGAAGTGTATTTTGTTGGTGTCTGTGATGGAGGACGTATGAATACCATCACTGTGGTTATATCTGCGAGGGATGAGTCCCCGAAATTGGTCTTGTTTGGCGTTTGCGTCCTGAGGGACCCCATCTCGTTGGGGGTGATCACATTGATGGCAGCTACCTTTTAAAGGTATCCGTTTGGAAGGGCTCGAGCTTGGGAGGTGCTGCTTAGAGGTAGCCTGGTCTAGGCCCGGTTACCATTACCCGGGTAGGCATTACTGGGTTTCAGACTAACCCTCGCTGTCATGCAAGGGTGGTCGTCGTGGCGGGACGGGGAACACTCTCGTACCTCCTTGTTTTGCTTGCGAAGTAACCGTGGGGCGAGTTACTTCTTGACTGTTAAGTCCTTGTGTGTGTTTTGTTATTTTTTGTCTTTCTTTTTTTCCCTTTCGGTTTTTTATTTTTTGTTGTCGTTATGCCTGATGGTAACTTGCGAGATGGGTTAGCCATCGTCGTGCATTTAAGTCTCACTATTTTTGTTGTTATGCCTGATGGTAACTTGAGAGACGGGTTAGCCGTCCTCGTGCATTTAAGTCTCATTATTTTCGGTGTTATGCCTGATGGTAACTTGAGAGATGGGTTAACCATCCTTGAGAATTTTCTGTCTCCTCACCAGTTATTCATCCTCTGGTGAGACTAGCTTAGAGAAAAAAAATGAACAAAAAAACTTCTAATAGTTTATGTTAAACTTGGACTTAACGCCCTGAGATTTATGAGCTAGTGAAATTTTGTCGTGGGCACGTTACATCACTTATCCGGGCTAGGTACTGTCTGCGATCTGCTACGCACAGCAGCCCAACGTTTATTTATGTTAGATAACCGTAACAGTTAACACTTCTCATCGTTGTTCACTAAATGAATAAACGAATGTTGCTAATAATTATTTTTCATAACCGCATCTTACATATTATTATTAAGTCTAAACAATTTTTTGTCTTATTTTTGCTTCATTTGCAGGCATAAGGTTCTCTAACATTAGCTTCAATATATTTTCGACAGGGTTTTCGCAAATTTGGTTGACACAAAAGAAGTCATTATTTCTAATTTCATTTTTTTCTTTCTATTTTTCTTTGATAATTCTTGTCTACAGCCCAGGTGCTGTGGATTTTAGCCTTCAAGACATCCCAAAATATCTGAAATTGCGTACTGTTAGGGTATTCTATAAGGAATAATTTAAAAATAAGTTTTCCCGAATTATGATCGAGCTTTTTTGTAGAAGTTAAAAAAATGTAATTTTTCTTTGCAGAATTAGTAAAATAATAGAAATTAGTGTTGTACATTTTGTATGAACGATACTATGATTTTTATAGCACACCATGCTCTGAACTGAAATAATTTCTGTAGTATTATTATTATTTGAAATACGTGTTATGAGAATAACTTTAACATTCTTGTAGTCACCCTTAAAACATCGATTAATTGAAGTATTGAATTCGAGATGTCGAATGCATTCCAAGGGATATGATGCAATTGGATATGGTAATTTTCTATCAGCGATTAAATCAGTGCCTGGAAGTCCGAGGCCGACCCTTGAATGATGTAATAATTCATAAATAACTGACATAACATGTACGTTAATGTCAATCAAATGTAATTTATGTTCAGCCGTTTATCATTTAGTTTGTGGCGTCTTGAGTAGTGTGTCACATCATGTTGGCGAATCATTTATAAACGAAACGTTGCAATATTATGCGGAAGCGAAATTTCATTGAGTAGAAAAGGCACTGCAAGTAGATTTCTCACATTTTTTATTGGAAGAATGTGGGTGCTCATTAAAAACATTTTAAAAAGCTGTAACTCTCTGTTATTTATTGTTTGTTGATGTTGTTTAACCTTGCAATTAGTTTTGATTTTAGAAGGTGATAAATATAGCGATAACGAGGCTCGAGGCTCGTGTACAATAAAGTTATAAATATTAATATAAATGAATTAATTGGTTATGATTATTCATTTTTACATAATTTTAGAAAATTTATTATTAGCCAGTTTCAAATAAGCAATGAAGGTATACGATATTAAATCTTTTTTGTATTGTGACGATTTTTTCTGTGATAATTTATTTTAGTCCAGTTATATTAAACATCCATGTCTTTAACTAATCCAATAGGCTGTAATTACTAATAATAATTTAGGTCTAGTGCACAATAATTAGAAAACATTGGCCTATGGGATTTTTGATCGAAAATACTGAGTTCTAACAATTTTATTAAAGAAAACGATTTTTTACGTTTATTGAAAAATCTCGAAAAGTGACCAAGAGCACTCCAGATATCAAATTTAAACGAGCTTAGTCGATGTCTGGATAGTTGGTAATAAAATGTCACAAGAGAACTACTCAAATATCTTCCGAGGAAAGGTATTGTGCAATTGACGTACATCGTTAACGCGATGCTGCGGCTGCAACACTGGTCCAGTCGGTGCAAATGTGCCGTGATCGGTACCCATCCGTAAGCCAAGCAAGAACGCGAAGTTCGTCGGCAACTACAGACCCATCTCGTTACTGTCGGCGATCTCCAAGTTGGTGGAGAAGCTCGTACTGACCACATTTGACGCAGTTCAGGAGGAGCTCCACATCGACGATGAGTCTCAATTTGGCTTCAGAAGGCGGGAGTACAGCACAAGTTGTTAGGATAGTCAAAGTGCAATACAACATGAGGAAGAGCATCGTAATAGTGCTTCTCGATATTGAGAAGGCGTTTGACACCGTCTGGATCCCGGTGTTACTATACAAAATGCACGACTACAACTTCCTGACATATTTCATCAAACTCATTCACTCGTTCGTGACGGGCAGATCCCTGCAGGTTAGAGTGAATAACAAACTCAACATGACGGAACATTCGCTTAGGAGTCCCATAAGGATAGTGCCTATTACTAAAGTGGAACAACCTGTACGTCTCCGACTGCCCAGAGTTCCCGAATACGTAGCTGGTCAAGTGACAGCCATATATGCGCATTCCCATAACGCTTGAGCATCAAACATGCTGCTCAAAGTGCGCATGACTCATGCCAGGGCGCGGCGTGTTGCAACCGGTGGAAGATTCGGGTAAACGCTGAGAAATCGGAAGCGATAGTCTTCACGCGCCGATTTACTTGAAAATAAAATCATAACACCAATTTCGATCGGGGGAAACCAAATTCCAACCAAGAGTTGCATCAATTACTTGGGATCAGGTAGTATCATCAGGTCCTCGATTACAACCTTCCCCCTTTAATGGCCAAACAAGTGGTCAACATATAAAAGACAGTTGGAGGCAGCAGCGTGTGCCAACAACTGGAATAACGAAGAGAAGTCTATGGTATTAGTTTTAGCATTAGCCAAGCATCAGAGTTGCTTCAGACGATTTTGGAAGCGGCATTAGATTTAGGATATGGCGACCAACGTCTCGCCCAAGAATACCGGACTTAACTGAATTCATGTATGCAAAAAGCTGTGGACAGCTTACAAGAATTTGAGGTTCCTGTAGAGCGATTGACATACTTGGGTTACCTGGATGCACCAAGGGGGTTCCATGAACAACTGGCAGTTGAAATCTTTGCCGATGGCATAAGAGACCAGAAGATCAGGCAGGTCCTTAGATTATCTCGACATAAGACTAGTATAGCAAAGCTAAGAGACTTTTACTGCCGCTTAGAATATGTGAGTGAAGTTATAAGACTTCTACTTCCGCTTAGATGGAGTGTCAGACAAGTGGCACTTTAGGTATGCAATACTTGTCAAAAGCCATGTTCTTTTGGCGTTTGAAGAAAATGGTATATTGTTTTATATGGAGTAAAAGTGAAATTTTTTTGTGTAGACGATGTACTTGACGAACGAACGAAGCGAGTCTGGTAAGAATAGCCCAGACACAAAAATCGCTTAAATAAATCTAGTAAAATTACTGAAATGCTAATGTTTCATTTAACAAAGACAGCCGCGAGCGATCGGATTGCAATGAGAAAATTTTGACGATTGTCATTGTCATCGTTTGTCATCCGATAACGTTGGTGTCATGTCATGTTAATAAGATTTCGGCAACTTTTAGTGGATTGTCACAAACTTTAAAGGTAGATGTAACAATATCAATATCATATGCTTTTTGTACCTTCGTTGGTGAATTTATTAAGATTATCACTTTACCAATTTTCAGTTTGTTGCTTTACAAATCTGTAGTATTTAGGATAACTAGACTTTCTTAGTCGTTCAAGTCATGTTGTTAATATCCTAATAGTATATTATTCAACGAGCGATAATGTAGGTAATAACTCCCATAGATGATTGTAAATTCATTAAGTTGAGGGTTTTTTTAGTGCCCCAGAAGATCTGAAAAGGTTTTGGATGAGATCGGATTACGTTTAGTGCCGTTTTGTCACACAATTTAATGCTCTTTTCGTCTTCAAAGATCCACCTAGTGGGGAGGTTCCAGTAGCTGCCGATTTTTTTTTTCAATGTCAAAAATTAACAAGTTTGATTAGCGATTTTTTTTGGTTGAAATTCTAAATAGAACACTAGATTCAGTAAGCTCTGAAATGGGTAAGTCCCAAATTTCATGAAAAAATATTGAATATTGACAGATTTAAAACAAAATGAATGTAGGCAGTTATTTTATACAGTGTGTCCCAAAAGAAATGCATAAAATTTATAATTTTTTTTCTGTTTTGTGTTCAAAAATATACAAAGACACGTCAAAAAGTAATATCAGATTTGAGAGGTTACTGAATTCAGTGGTGTAGTTAATATTCCAATAAAAACAAAATCGTTCATTAAATTTGTTAATTTTTTTCATTGGAAAAAAGTCATAACGAATTAAAAGAATGATTGTCACAGAATGTAACAAGTCCAGTATTAATGTAGAAAAATATCAAAGGAAATAAGGAGAAATCAGAGGAAATCAGGTGTACAAATTGCGTTTAACGGTTTACCCCTCGGTTCACAATTATCTTGAAAAAGAGAAAAAAGATCGATTTTCGAATTATTAAAATTTTTCCAATTTACAATTATAATTCTTTTATGGCTCCTTGCCGGTGTTAAAACGTACACAAAAGTTTTTCAAATAAAACATTGTTTAGTTCCATGAACGTTTTAAATCTGTCACGAAAAACTTTATTTTCACCCAATTTTATCTTTTTAGAAACAAGTTTATAAAATATTCGTGGAACCAAAAAATGTTTTATTTAAAAAACTTTTGTATACACGTTTTAACATTGATAAGAAGCCATAAAAGAAATATGGTTGTGGATTTGGAAAATTTTAAAAATTAAAAAATCGAATCTTTTCCCAATTTTCAAGGTAGTCGTGGACCGTCAAAATATTTTTCGATCAAGATTAAATTTTGTTCGCACTATTTTGAACCCAAATGGCATCCATTTACACTATGCATCTGAAAAGAATATTTTTTTCACTCCACCCTAATGAACATGTCATAATGTATAGCTGTATTTTTTGTTTATTAAACAAATTAATTAAAATAAAGTTTCGAGAACACTACTAGCAATATTTGTAAGACATAATGGAAATAATTTTACTCTAAACACGACACTAAAGTAATTGACATAAGCGGTATAATTAAGTAATTATCATTCCAATGTAGTGTACAAAGAAATATTAAAGTAATTGGTGTATTTAGAAATGAATAACTTCACGCAATACAAAAATGTTATCAGAACATGCCTTCTAGCGCATCTAAAAATTATTATTTGCATCAGTTTCAATCAATCAATCTCGACATCAGTGCATGTCATTAAAACAAATAACAAAATTCATAGTGTTAAGAAAAATATAAATGATGAACTTTGTTTCTTACTTAATTGTAGTTTAGTAGACTCATGCAATAGATGGTACTTAGACATTATATTCTTCACCGGTTTGTTCAAGTTTTTATTTAGCTGTATATTATTTCTAGTTTTTTTTTCGCGTTAGGTTTGTCAAGTTCTTGACTTTCAACCATCTTTGCATGCATGCTTTAAAACTCACATAGAAAGCATCTAAGATAGGGCACTCATCTGTCGGACAACAAGATACAGACACGACAAATACGCGACATATTTGATCGCATATCAAAGCGACACGTAAAAATCACAAAGAAAACATTTTGTTCTTTGTCAGTAGCAATCGTGTCATTGTCGGAGAATGAATATACCGCTTGCTTTGTTACAAGTTGCGAATATTAATAACAGAAGTAGAAAGTATTGGGTGCACCTTATGTATAAATGAAAGCGCAATAAAAGAGGTATTTTTAAAGTATTATTGGATGACCAAAAGGACGTTTTTTTCGCCTACAAATCATATTAGACCTTACATTTCAAAACATCATACTAAGAGACCTAAGTCTCCGATCTGTGCCGAGGAAAGATTGTGTCTGCTCATTTTAACGCGAGCGATTTTCAGCAGGCATAGTAGTCATGTCTGATCCTGTCGTGTCGTACTACTATGCGCGGCTTAATTTAAAAGTAATGTACAGCAAACGCCACGAGTGTTGGCGAGGGTAGGGGAATCTGTATGTAGATAGTGGTATAGACCCAGCGTACGCATCGCTGTGATGATTGGTGTAGTCGGTGATAAATTATTATAGCACGTGATCGTGCTGTTAGGTCGACTATGTTCCCCTATAATCCCCACCGTTCGCCAATACTCGTGGCGTTGACTATAAGCCACTGTCAGGATTTGTCGCCTTACACCTCGAAAAAGCCTTCGACAAAGTCTGGCACCCCGGACTACTATACAAGCTCCATATCGCGAGCTTCTCAACTTTCGTATCATTAAAACTATACAATCCTATACATCCAACCGAAAATTCTAAGTTGTAGTCAATCAGGCATGCTCGCCATTCACCTCTATCCTTGCTGGAATCCCCCAGGGATCATCCCTCAGACCTATACTTTTCAATCTATACACGAACGACATACCTCCCCCGACGGACCATCGAATAACCCTCTGTTTTATATGCGGACGACAGAGTTATACTGACAACATCATACAGCGACAGACGGACGTTAATAGGACGGAGGATTGGGGCCTCCTCGTCAACTTAAATAAAACCGAAACAATTTGTTTTTCAAAAAGAATTACTAATATCAATACCACCCTAAAAGTTAAAAAATTTTACGGAAAAATGAAATTGAATATCTAGGAGTCGAATTGGGCAAAAAAACTTTATTCAAAAACCACGCGCAAGCCGTGAGAGGTAGGTGTTGAGGCCTGTGTTTCTCCCTATATCCCATCTTAAAAAATACTCCTATAAATACAGCCACCCTTATATACAAGTCCTATATCCGCCCTATCCTTGCTTACGCCACTCTGGTCTGGTATCCTCTTACATTTAAAATACATCAAACCCACCTCCAACAAGTCCAAAATAAAATGTTTAGAATAGTTACCAAACTCCTTCCTACCTCCCCACCTCAATTAATTCACGACATAATTGGTACACCGACGCTTGACGCTTCTTCCCAACCTTTCACAATCCCTCGTTCAATCTAAAAATCCCCTCTTTGATAATCCTCTCACCACCAAATTCCTCCATGCTCCCACAAATCCGCCTCTCAATTACATCTACACCCCCTAAAACAAAAATATTGCAAATGAAGTTTGAAAAAATAATAATATACAAAAAAATGATACAATAACACAAAATTAAAAAATATACCAAAAAATTAAACGAAAAATGAAATTAAATATCTAGGAGTCGAATTGGACAAAAAAATGTTATTCAAAAAACACGCGCAAGCAGTGAGAGGTAGGTGTTGGGGGCCTGTGTTTCTCCCTATGTGCCATCTTAAAAAATGGTCCCATAAATACCGCCACTCTTATATACAAGTCCTATATCCGCCCTATCCTTACTTACGCCGCTCTCGTCTTGTATTCTCTTACATTTAAAATACATCAAACTCGCCTCCAACAAGTCCAAAATAAAATGTTTAGAATAGTTACCAAATTCCTTCCTACCTCCCCACCTCAATTAATTCACGACATAACTGGTACACCGACGCTTGACGACTTCTTCCCAACCTTTTACAATCCCTCGTTTAATCTAAGAATCCCCTCTTTGCTAATCCTCTCACCACCAAATCCCTCCATGCTCCCACAAATCCTCCTCTCAATTACATCTACACCCCCTAAAACAAAAATATTGTAAATTAAATTTGAAAAAATAATAAAATACAAAAAAATGATACAAAAAACTAAATTAAAAAAAAAACAAAAAACAAAAACACGAAAAATGCATACAAAAATATAAAAATTCTTAAAAATATCAAAAAAATATTCTTACATTAATATTGCTCTATTACATATCATTGGAAAACCAAAAGAGCCATACACGGTGCACGCACCAACCAATACTTACCCACTAACTCATTACTAATATAATCACACACAAAACAACAACAAAAAAAAAGATGAGAAACAACAACCAGAAACACCGCTAGCCATGGAGCAACGTCATTCTACAACATATATCAACTCAATTTTTTATTTTTTTTAAGGGCAACCATCGAACGATTGACACATACTACACGACGACACAGATTTTGTCGCGTTTGTGTCTCGTTGTTGCCTGATAGATAAGGCTCTCTGCCTAAGAGTACGAGTTACGGCTTAAAATTATTTTTTCTTTATTCTTAAGTCTCCGATACTAAAATCTGAAATAGGTATAAATGTCATTTTTTAAAAATCTAATAAAATAGCAGGGATTATAAATTATCCTATGTCGGGGTTTTATGAACACAGAACAAACAAAAATTAAGAAAGTTTTATTATAACTAGAGGAGACGACGTTATTCCTACACAGATATCCAGTTTTGCTAAAACTAATTTCGTACGTGTTGTGCCTCACTTAGTTCGTTAGGGAGTGTGTAGGTTGCATGTTGGATATAAGGCCACTTCATCGACCTGGCTGATAAGAATCGTGACCAAGGTGACGCTGCCACTTATTTTTTTACGACCCAAGTAAAACTTTTAATGGCAATAGCTAAGACAGATAGCGCAATGTTTGAACTTGCTCTAAATACCTCCTGTCTTATTAGTGTTTGAGAATAGACAGTACATTTTTATAAGTCTGTCTTGAATATTTTGCGGGGCAAATCGAAGATGATTGTTTTAAAAATCTATCTATCGAGAGACAATGCGTTTTAGGGTGTAGCCAGACATTTCGATTGTTATAACCTATTCCTTAAAGGTTTTTCAACCACGCAATATTTTTGTGACAAAAGTAATCAATTTGTGATTCGAAATATTTATTTCACAAACCACTCAAACAGCCACTTTCACAATCGTTGGGGATTTATTTAATCCAGGTCAGATGGTTTATTTTTTCGAAAAATTCCTCAGCGCATTTTGTGAACGTGATAATTAAGAGAAAAATAGTGGGAATTACATGTATATGTTTTGGAAAGCAAATTTTATTTGGAACCTATTGAAAAAGCTTTTATTAAATGCTCAAAAAGTAGAAAATAAACTTTTAAGTAAATCAAACCCATCATGATATATTAATAATAATAATACGTTTATTTTCAACAGATTGACACCCAATTACAGAAAAATATATATAAAAATAACAATAATGAGATAAAAATTTAGAAAATTACATTAATTTACATTATATTACATAATACATACATGCATACATTACATTATATAATTACATTAATTTATTATTTATTAATTATAAAAAAGATTAGATAGATATTATAGATTAGATTGTTATAATTAGATTTAATCAGTTAAATGAATCTTTGTACATATGAATAATATGCTTTAGAGTATCATAGTTGAGGTCGCACATATGAGCGACTTCATTAAATATCTTGCACATGTTGAACATTGGAGACTTAACCTGAATGTTAGTTCTGCTGGTATTGACGTAAAATGCAATTTAGTAGTGAATTGTGATCAAAGCCCCTAACAGGATAGGACCCATTGGATTTGAAATATATATATTTAAGAAATCGTCTTTGTACGGACTCAACTTGCATTTTAGAGTTTTGATAAACAGGTGACCAGATGACAAGCATATTCAAGTTTGCTTCGTATAAATGATATGTATATTAATTTCAGGGTGTTGATATCCGTAAAGCTGCCCCAGTTCCTTATACAATACCCGAGTACTTTAGAAGCCGAAGTAACAATTGTGCTTATATGAGTAGAAAAACTGAGCTTGGAATCGAATGTTACTCCAAGATCCTTAAAATTTGTACATTGGTCAAGAACGGTATCATTAATCGTATATACGAATAAAACTGGCCTTTTCTTATTGGAGAAGGACATTAGGACATTATCTTACATTTAGACGTATTTAGTTTTAAGTAGTTATTCTCGCACCATGATATGAAAGCTTGTCGCGAGATTTTCCTGTGCAAAGGAGATCGCTCGCGACAAGCTTTTATATCATAAAAAAAATTATATAATGTAATAAAATGATCGGTTTGATTTACTTCAAAGTTTATTTTCTACTTTTTAGAGCATTTAATAAAAGCTTTTTTATATACATTTCTATTTTTTACTTTTTAGTCTTTTGATGTGCTGTAATCGTCAGATATCGATTTTGAGACGAATCGGATAATAAACAGTAAAGTCTTCCGCCATCTTGATTTAAATTTTTGACTAGAAATTCGTAATCGGCGAACCCGAAAACCCCCAGATATCGACTTTGATCGATTTCGACCATAAATGAGAAAAGTTGTCCGCCATATTGGCGCCGCCATTTTGAATTTCTAAATTTGGACCAAGAATTTGTAATTGGCGATCTCGAAAACTCCCAAATATCGATTTTGAGTCGAATCAGATCATAAACGGTAAAGTTGTCCGCCATCTTGAAGCCGCCACTTTGTTTTTTTCTTATATGAAAATGTTTCCTCACCATAATACTTCTACATATAAATATTCACCTAACTACAAATGTATCAAACTGTATAATAAATTGCCCACTAACCTCAAACACGTGGCAAGTTTTGATACCTTCAAAAAATCTGTAAGAACCTTGTTAGTCAATGGATGTTTTTACAGTGTTGACGAATTTCTATCAGCCCACTTTGATTATAATATGTGATATAAGATTTAATTTATTAACCAATACATATATATCTCAAACTTTACTTGCCTCACGATGCATTTAATATATTTGATTTTTCTCTATATTTTTATCACATACAATAATTGTTGTAACGTCTGTATTCTCTTTTACTTATATTTTATTTTTTGTATGCTTGTTTGTTTGTTACTCTTTTCTATTTATTGTATCTTGTGACTTTTACATATAGGTATATGTTTTATATTGACGTTTCATATCTGTAAAATGTACAGCTCTATATGAATGAATAAATTATTATTATTATTATTATTATTATTAAAGTGAATTGTCACCGGACATATACACATGTGCAAAATTCCAAAGCTCTAGCTTAATTAGAACTAATCGAAATTTTGATTGCAAGATTTGCCCTAAACAAACTAACTAACATTGCAAGTTTAATAAAAGCTTTTAAAAAGGGCATGAAAGTGCCGGAAATAGGAATTTTTTTATACAAAAAGTACTACGAAATAGATCGTAAAAAGAAGAAAAAAATGAATTTTTGACAATTGAAATCGGTTAATAACTTTTTGCACAAAAGATTAAAAACCGCTAAATATGACCATTTTTTGTCATTTAATTACAGGGACTGTAATCATCGTAGGAAGTTGTTTCGAAGCTTAAATTGTAGCTTTTGTTGGTACCTACCTACTCTAAAAATTTCATGCAAAAATATTAATAAATTTTAGCGGAAATAGCGAAAATGTAAAAAAGGTGTTTCCGAAAAACGGCGTGGAAATTTTCAAAAATGGCCATAGAACAATTTTTCAAAAAGGTATTTGTTCTTGATGAAATTTTCTACAATCCTATTATCTTTAAATTTTCGTAAGGTTTCGTTTAGTACCTTAAAAACGCATTTGGAAATCGGGCTATTCCTGAATTTTGGACGTTCGGGCGCTCGAACGGAGGGGAAGTGACGCGTGGTGGGGGAAGCGCGATCATTTTAGCGACGCTCCAAGTCCGGTTGCGGGACGAAGTTGTAAATATTTTGCTATGCAACGAATACCTCCCCCCTCCCGTTTTCGAGGATGCTCAACACTATGTTGCTGGTAGAAATTCTCTTTGGAGTTGCGCAACCCCCCAAACAGTCAAAAACCGCACCCACATCTTTGGCCATAACTTTTTTGAATACATATATTGATAAAAAAAAGTATAAGACTACCTAAGTAAAACTCAGGTGTACTGATATGATTTTTCACTCAATAATTTCAGTTGTTTGCAAAATTAGCGGAAGCAGAATAGCAGGAAGCAAAAGCCTTTTACCTCCACTCTCACCTTATTCTGAATTCAGACGATTGTTGTTAATTGGGTCCAATTATTTGGGGCAGTTCTATTTCCTGTAGAATTTCCATGACCTACCGTGAATATGTACTCCTAAAAATGAAAAAGTCATAGTACTCCTTTTTTTATCAAAAAATGTTGCTCAGAACCAGTTAAATCTCATCAAATTTAAATGCATCTTTTAAAAAGGTTACCTATATTTGTGCAATCTATTTTATATTATTCCTTGTAGGATACCCTATACTGTGCAAGCCATTTTGGGAATTTCTGGAGGCTTTGGCATTTATTTTCCTCTGGCAAGTGGACTAGATCTAGAAATTACCAATTTGAAAATGTAGATACCCTGTATATCTCAGCATCTTGATCTGATGGGCACATTTGGACTACACATTCAATTTTAGAACAATGAAATACCTAGGCAGCTTCTAGTATTTCTTCAGGCACAGAAAGTGTTTTTTTTGTGGGTCTGTATTGTTTTTGGGTATTTCAAACAGAATAAAACAAGGTGGTATTAAGATTCTCGGCTAAGTTTATTCAGGGCAGTAAAAACAGGCAGGTGCCACAGTGGGCTGAAACGCCGAAAAGATGGTTAAAATTCAAAAAATAAAGTATAAAGTAAACCTTAGAAATAGATGTAGTAGTACCCCTAATATCTGGATGACCACTGATAACCTGGCTCAGGAATTCATTTAATTTGTGAGTTTTGAGCGTGTCGCTTCGACAGTTTCTTGCGCCGAGAAAAACAGCAAATATTCAAACGCTTTAGAAAGTGTTCAAATAAAATTTTTGCAATTTTTCAAAATGGATTCTCCTTTTGAAAACAAATAAAATTGAAATACGTAATTCGTCATTCATTTTATAATTATGTAAATTAGCAAATTAACAACAAAGTTACTCGTAATTTTGTTGGTTTCGTTATGAAAAGTAGCTAAAAAGAGCAATAAGTTATGGCATTGTTAGCTATTGCGCATAAAACCAATTTTAAATTGTTTATTGAACATTTCTTTAACTATTTACAAAGAACTGGCTGCGCGTTTTCGTGCGACTTTGCCTTTCGTGATATTTTTGTGCGTTTATGCCAGTATGCGCGTAAATTCGAGCACAATGCATTATGAATTTTTTGAAAATTTTTATTGGGCATTTCATAGCCGCCATTTTGTTTCAGCGACCTCAAAAACCCCTATAGCTTTCATTTCAATCCAATGAATATTGACGATTTTTGAGACATTTTTATTTGATTCATAGCGGCCATTTTGTTTTTTCAAAAATCGATTTCGAATTCTTAATCAGCCACCTCAAAAACCCCTATTTACCCATTTTCTAAAAAATCGATAAACTTCTTCGTATTATGGCCAGTTTTTCGGCGTTTCAGCCCACTGTGAGGCGTCAAAAAACAGTTTTTGTACAACAGACTATACTTGGTTCTCTCCATGTATATTGACACTCCTATCGTATTTGAACCAGCAAATTGTCCTATCACATCACCTCAAGATATGCTGTCAATTCCGTCGAACGTTAGTACTCAACTTTAGAATTTCAATCATCCTGTACGTGATTGTAGGTATTTAGGTGCAAACATATCATAATATGAACACCCTGTTTGAATGAGGCAATGCAAATTATTATTACCTTAGAGTGTGTTATGTCTACGTACGTTCGATTATCCAATAGTTCATTTAACTAGACACCAAGGTTCACCGATTGTTAACATCAAGGTTTAACGATTGCTAATATATTAAATTAGGCGTTGTACTGTTAACTTCACAAACTGTATTTTGTGAGAATTAAATGCAGACAGAATTTTTTATAATATTTATTTAACGAAGCAAATAAAATATGACGCAAGGAAAGGTATAAAAATATAATAAAATCAAAATATGAATGTTGATGAAATTATTTATTTAGAAATTGATGATAAGGAATACATTTTATTGAAAAATGTAAAGTTTTCGTAGTCCAGAATTTTCTTTTATAAACTCTTCCAGTTGCCAATATCTATAGATAGTTCTCTCGTTGTAACATTGTGATATTATTACACTGTTATAGTAAGATCTATAATCAGTTACGCTTCCGTTGTTTGGCGGCGAAACTACGCTATTCAACTGAAACTAGCGGGTTATGTGCCCTACTGCCAAAGTAGCTATGGAAGTCTTTTTGGACCTTGCGGCTTTTCTTTTGCTGATTGAGACCGAAGTCTGGGAAAGAGGCCTAGAAGCTGAGGTGTGGTATATTAGTGGGTGTCCTTATTCGACGCAGTGGGGACACACTCACGTTTGGACACCAGAAATGATGACGTGATGCTTTCGTGCTAAAACGAGGAAATTCAGCGCTAAATTCTCTCATCTGGCTAAATTTGTCACAAAATATTTGAGATTTTGATCTGTGTACAGGAGAATATCCATGAGAGATGTTCTAACAAACACATACAGTGACTGTCCTCAATGCCTCGCGCCAGCTAATATCAAAGCATTATTGGTTGAGAACAAAACAGTCCAACTGAATCTAACTTGATGCCTGAGTACAGTAATATTGAGGGTAGCGAGCAGGTGGATACTATGACTAGGGAGAGCTTGTCAACAAATATAATTTATTTTGAATCTAAAAAAAGTTCACGAATCACCGATAATTCTCAAATAACCCAAATCCATGAATAACATCATTCAAACCTTCAAACCAATCATTCTGCAGCTCAAACATTATCAAATAACATTCTAAAAAATACCGTCCCCACATGAGCTTAAAATATATCAAAACTATTTTCCCTACCCGCAGTCAAAATATTTTATTTCACTCGCATACATTTTTTATAAATTATCTTTCCTTCAGATTCCCCATTCATTCAATTTCGCGCCTTACGCCTTAGATATCAAAATACAATCAATCTCCATTCATAATGTTCCAACAGAGTACCGGGACTTTCGTCCCCCATTACTTCCATTTCGTTCACCGCGGACCTATCGGAACATTCTCATACCATACCATACCTTTACGTGCAGAACCTTCGGGACGACTTTACGGGACCGTTTCAAAATTAATTAATCTATTCAGACAATTATCGTCAACTTCAAAAATCAAATCGATTCAAACTGCGTTCGTACATCAAACAATTCTTCATTTTAAGGCCGAAGCAGTCATGTAATTTTCATTTCCAGATTTTCACATTTTCACATGTTCTGATGCAATATTGCGCAATCGAGGCGAAATGAATGTCAGGGGACCTTTTCCAGACCTTGCCAGACCTGTGCGAGCTTAAGTCCCCGACGAAACATAAAAATCCGACCTCAGCACGTTCAAAAGAAGTGAAGTAAAAAAATTCAGTTCGATACGTGCGTCGCGAAAGTTAAATCTATAACCGTGCTACTGCGATAGCTTCCTTGGCTGTACCAAGTAAGAAAGCCCTAAACCATTGTGCCATCGCGCATTTAACAAAAGGTGAAATTCGAACAGTCTACCGCGCTGGTTCAACGTATCAACTTCTGTCCCTAGCGACCTATCATTACTCAGTCCGCCGCGACCATTTAACCACTAGTAACGCGTCTTAGCTACAAAAACATGCTTCTAAAATCCAACTTTAAGTTAAATAAACAAAATAAATCATTTTCCGTTTTGTAAATATTTTAAATAGAGTGGTAATACATTAGCTTTTGGAAAAAGTGACTTTCATATCATTGGCACTCGCCTACATCTCGGGATACCTACCCTAGCAGAGACTCCTTCTCTGAGTATTTTATAAAGATTTCGCATTATCAACCTAGGTACACCTTTCCTAGTAGGGCTAATTTCCCTGAATATAAAGTACGTATCATCAGGGAGTCCTGCTCTGTCCAAAATCTAAAATCTAAGTGACTACGTCGAAGCTGGGCACAAACAAACTCTCTTTACACAAAGCAAATCCCTGGTCTCTCTCACGAACCCGATGCAAAGGGAGAACGCCCTGAGATACAACGCAGCTTGATACTGGTGCTTCTGCAAACCTTGTCGATACTGGCGCCCACATACCTATCTAAAAAATTCGTGATGAGCTCCTGACGACGTCCGTCATAAGAGCGAAATCTACATCAACCCAACGCCAGTCCTGTTGACAAGTTCTTAGCAGCTGTTACAGAATCCGGAGCCAGTATCGGTTATCCTAGACCAAATGCTAGAAAGCCAACAGAGGACTAGACTAGTTCCGAGTTCGTTGAGTTCTGTGCCTGTCACCCAGGACTTCGGAAAGCGAAGCTCCATATTTCAGAACCCTTGCCGAAAAGAACAGAAAAAACTCTGTATCTAAGCAGGAAGCATGGAAGCAGAGGACTAGACTAGTTCCTAGTTCGTTGAGTTCTGTGCCTTTCACCCATGTATATGAAGTTAGCAGGTCAACTTTTGCGAATCGGTCTCGGCATAGCATAAACATGTCCTGCTAACTTCATATGAAGTTAGCAGGTCACATATATAAAAAATTATTAAAAAAAATTTAGGTAGTTTAAAATTTGCCGTTTTTTTGCCGCTGGGAATGGCTATAAGCAAAATATTGTAGGACTCGATTTATATTCGGAAAACTTACTTTTTTTGCACTATAAATTCTCGGAAGCGATAAAAAACGTTTGAAATAGAGTTATACACTGGAAAAAAAATAGGCAATTTTTTTTCTTTCACGGCTAAAAAACGGCAAATGTTTATGCTATGCCGAGACCGATTCGCAAAAGTTGACCTGCTAACTTCATATACATCTTTCACCCAGGACTTCGGAAAG
This sequence comes from Leptura quadrifasciata, assembly GCA_963675555.1. Lineage (NCBI taxonomy): Eukaryota > Metazoa > Arthropoda > Insecta > Coleoptera > Cerambycidae > Leptura > Leptura quadrifasciata. The sequence goes on along the minus strand of OY776673.1, from coordinate 191,141,650 downwards.
CGAAGCTTGTTATTTCAGAATCATTGTCGAAAAGAACAGAAGAAACTCTGTATCTAAGCAGGAAGCATGGTAGAATCAGGGTAAAAGAATTTTGACTGAACATAGCTCTTTCAGGAAACACCTGCACACCATTGGGGTAGGTGATAACCCCGACTGCAGGTTATGTGGGGAAGTGGAAGAAAGTTCCAACCACATCTTAACCTCTGCCTCTGTCTTATGACCTCATATGGCAAGCACTTTGGTGCCGATTTTCATGTGCTGGAGGAAATAACGAACGCTCCCTTGGGAAGCATTCTAGCTTATGGGTTAGAGTTCAGCCTGAATGGGGAAATTCTCTGAATTGCGTAGCAGATTTGCAATGGACCATGATTTGCCGGAAGAAAAAAAGAACCATATTTCGAGTGTTACTCGTTAACAGTAGCATTTAAGAAAAATTCAACAAAAATCTGTCTCGTTTAGTTTGTTTATTTTGTTTGTTATTGTTTCTTGTTGTTCTGTAATTTTCGTATAGAAGAGATTTTTCTTATCTCGCATATTAATGAAAATAATTGCGAAAAATCATAATTTTGCAGCTATCCGCCATTTTTTAAATTTTGCTTGAAAATTGCAAATGGCAGCTTTGTCTTATTATTTTAAATTCCATAACTCAAAGATCTCCCAGTTTATTTTTCTTTGACCATTTAACCTTAATTTGGCCTGGACTGTTAGGTTCAATGCGGGTTGAAGTTTTAAAGCTTACTTCAAGTTTCTAGGTTTACCAAAGGAACTAAATAGGTTTTGAATACGGCTTATTTCCTTTTTAGAGTGCTGAGATTTCAGGATTCTTTCATATAATTGTGCCGTAAACCTTACATTGTCTGTGTTCAATCACTTTTGTCACTGTGATTATTTAGAGTTTCGTGTAGTACCCAGCTATAAGAGATAGGGACAGGTTAAATGTATACTAAGTATTCATTAAGATGTTGCATAGTGCTTTTACACATTTAACTATGTTAAAAGCTCTTGAAAGTTATATGGTTTCAAGTTTATTTACTTCTAAGTGAATGCCGTGTTTGCAAGTCGTATCTGTCGTACAATCATCTGCTCTCCATTTCAAACAATTTGCAATATCTTTATTTTATTTTACCGCCTTCAACACGTTCTTTGAAATCTCGTCTTTTATAAATTCGAAGATTACCAATACCCATAGCATCTCAACGAATCGATCGTATGTATATGTATCTTTCCACATTCTACATGCATCCGTGAATCTCTCAGCGCTGATCTCTGGCGATTTCATTCCGTCTTTCAACCTTTGAAAGCACTTCGGGGCAGATATCTTATTTACTCGCTCACGATTTTTGCGTATTATAAAGGTTGTAATAAACTGTAGAAAGAAAATTCCATTTTTGTTAGGTAAACATAAAACTGTTTTTGTATGAAATATAACGCGTGGGCTTGCATATTTAAAGTTTAGTCTTATGTATTTTATGCAAAACATCAAATCAATACATGTTCAATAAATTTGAAAATTGTAATTTAGTTTTTCTTAGAATTTCCGACATTTTCTTTAGCTAGAAAATTTCTCTTTACATTTGCACAATAATAACTCTGTAAAACGGTTCAATGCATTTTGATAACATTCTATGTACGTGTGAACAACTTTCCTACTTAGAGAATAGGAGGTGGTGGAAAGGTGGGAGAGGATGAAATATTAAGGAAGGTAGACAAAAGTGGTGGGAAAGTAGGAGAAATTGGTGGAAAAACAGAGTGAACGTGGATGAAGCGATAGAAAAGTAAGCGTAGGTAAGGTAAATGTAGGGAATCCTTAGATGCAAGCCTAACACTTAAGCTTTGAGCCATTGAGCCGGTAATTCATGAATGCATTTTTTTCATTTCGAATTACTATGCTTAAAGTGAGAAACGGTGGTAGGAAAGTGGGGGAAAATAGTAGAAAGGTGACTGAAAATCGTAGGAGGTGGCGGAGGTTGGTGGGAAAGAAGGGAAAACAATGGGAATTTGGGTAGATGATGGGAAAGTAAGAGAAAAATGAAAAATATTTATGGAGGACAGTAGGAAAAATATGCAAGATTCCCGAGAGCTAACTTAGAAGCATAGTGTGCATAAACAAATTAGGAACAGGCCTAAATTTTCAGGATACTTGAATCGTTTTCCTAATAATTGAACTGCAGGGGCCAAACCACCTCTGTGATGGACATCGATATTTTCAAAAGTAAAAATGATATGCAATACAAATTAGACAATATCTCAACTTATACTTTTGATATTTGATTTTTGCAATACCCAAAATGAAATTAAGGACTTGTCTTCAATTAGAATGTATTACGTAAGGATAAGTACTTCCATATGGCTAATTGCAACCATTTTCGTTTTATAAATAAATAAGTGTCAAATTCAAGAATAAACTTAAAAAAGAGGTTCCCTCAAATAATTCGTTAGAAAAATTTATAATAGGTGTTCGACGTGCTGCCCAATTTGATTGACGCACGTCTTTATGCAATTTTGAAAAGAGGTCATTTAGTGGGACGATTTCTTCCGATCCATTGAAATGAGTAAATAGTATTTAACCGATCCTTTACTGTAATGTTTTTTGTAAATTTTTTTTGCGTGTTCGCTATTCGACAAGCAATAAAACCTCAGTTTGGTATAAATTGTCGTATACAAAGGAGCATTTATCACACTTATCGGTCGTTACAATTTGTATTGAATTTAAAATATTTGGAATTTTACAATATGAATTTTAATAAAGCGGGATTTCTGCTATCAGCAGTTTCTAAATCGTTCTCGATAGATTTCTGGAAACTGGAAATGACGAATATAAAAAAAGTGAAAAAATAAAACGTGTTGTGAACGAAGAAAATGAGTTTTCTGTGGTGATGGCAACGGTTGAGAATCCCCATGTTAGTCAAAGAGAAGTGAGCTCATTACTAGGAATAAGTAGATGGTCTGTGGGTCGAATCTTAAAAACAAATTAGTTGCGTGCCTATCATATTCAAATTCACCAGGAATTATCTGATGATGATTTTCAAAAGCGCCTACAATTTTGTAATTGGGCCAGAGGTAAAATGCAATATGATGTCAACTTCTTCAATACTGTTTTATTCAGTGATGAGGCAACTTTTCATAAAAATGGATTTGTTAATAGGCACAATTTCCATTATTAGGCTTCGGAAAATCCTCACTTTTTTATGCAAGTTGATAACCAACACAGATGGTCTATAAGCGTTTGGGGAGGAATTATTGGAGAACATGTAATAGAGCCACATTTCATTGATGGTACATTGACTGGAGCTATTTATCTTCATTTTTTGGAAAACTATCTGCCACAATTATTATTGGTCAATTTCCCTGAAAGGATTCGAAATAGGATGTGGTTTCAGCAAGATGGTACTCCACCACATTATTTAAATGCAGTTAGAGACCACTTAAACAATACCTACCCTCGTCAATGGATTGGAAGAAATGGACCCACTAAATGGCCTGCTAGATCCCCAGATCTTACAAAAATGGATTGGATGGATGGGGATACGTGAAGAAAATTGGTTATAGAGACACACCAACAACATTACAAAATATGAAGGGAAGAATAATAACATCTATCACACTGGCAGTTTTAGGAACAGTGGTGGGAACCTCATTTCAAAAGCGCATAGAGATGAAAATTTGAGAATAGAATAGAGATAGATAGAATAGAAATAGAGAATTTTGCAAGCAACTGTACCTTACCGTACTTACCGTCATGATTTTTGAATTCATCTTTTCATTGTCTGTCTGACTTTCGAACCTAAGGTCCATAGCATATCATATGTTTTACTAATTCAACTGACTTTTTTCTCTTCTTCTTCTTTCGCTTTGTCCATTTTTGTGTTATTCGAATGTAACTAAAAATTACCTGTAACGGAAAAAAATAATGCAATTTCTTACGTCTACCAAATCGCAGTAATTGAATGACAATTTGTGTGGTATGTACTATCAATATATTAAATTTTTATAAAATCGGCATACTTCAAAACAATCTCCGGCGCACAAACTTCTAACAGAAGTTTCCTTGCCCCTAGGCTATAAAATGTGTCAAAAGTTGATATGGATGTGGGTTAAATAGTCACATTTGGATTGATTGCTCTATATATATACTTACTTAATAATTGGTTACTATTAAAACATAACCTACAAAAAATCAAATACCGATGTAAAGTTTTTTTTTTCGTTGTCCTGGCTTGAGAATTAATTTCAGGAAGGCTCTGTTCTGTTCTTATACATATTTATCTTTAATTTTTCCCTGGACGAGAAGTTTGTGATCCTTGTTATATCCTTTGTTTAGCTGATTATTACATCATGTTTTTTTCTGGTGTGTGGGTAGGTTGGAGTAGGTTTTTCTTTTTTTGTGTCCTAGTGCTTCCAATAATTTAAATACGTGGTTGGCTGAATGGCTTCGGCCTTAATGCAAAAAAAATCTTTAATTTTCTAACGCTATCTTAACTAACTCGAAGAGAACGAATGTTTCCTGATTGCTCTTAAAAGATTTATTATCAGAAGTAGGTTGACATAAGTAGTTTTAATGAGACACAATTTCTCAGCACATGTTTTCGCACACGGGTCAACAAAAATTGTAGTGTTGCTTTGAATAGTTTATTTTGATATAATAATGATTTATTGTATACATTCATTGATGTCACTGTATTGCGCCATCTAAAAATCTAACTCATTACCTATTAAATTTAACTATTAATACATTACGTATGGTAATATCATCTAAAAAATTCATTAACTACGTTACAGAGTTTAGTAATCAGGTATTTCTTAAGATGGATATTTAACCTTACACCTTAGGATTGTTCATAGATTTATGAGGTTTTTGTAATGTCACAGATAACACTGGTTTGCACCAATGGTAGGTAGAACTGAAATATTTTAGTAATAAACAGTTTTTTATTTTCTTCTAAAGTAAATAATTTTTCTGTTTGCTCACATATTTTTAATACATAGGTAGATCTTTAATTCCTCAATTTATTAATTAATTAAAATTCGTTTCGGATTTTTAGGCCCTTATCAAGAGTACAGAAAATTATTAAATTGCAAAGTAATTACTTATATATTACTATTACATGTGGTTCTTATAAATCGGCTATATATTATAACTGGTGAAAAGCTGCTGTTCCTTCTTTTCATTTTTGTTAGTTTTCGATTCCTTAATTTTATAATTGTTGTGATAAATCCTATTTTTTACCTTTTCCGAATAAAGTAGAACAGCTGATACACAAAACAAACAATAATTATTTTCTGCACAATACTTGACATTTCTATGCTTTATATACAGGGTGGACCATTAATAATAGGCCATAGTTCAGGGTCGATTCTCAAAATATGAGGATATAACCAAATATGCTTTAGTAAAATGTTGCTGTGGAAAGTGATACAGGGTGTCGAAGTTCAAATTATTTTTTCGTTTTTTGCAATAACTCAACAGCCTCTTGACTGATCTCCGCCAAATTTGCTAGGGGAACTTTTTTTATTCTAAGAAACAATAATTTATGTATTATATCACGTTAGATCCGAGAGGGCGCCGCAGGACCTGTATCTGATGATGAATTTTTTTCATATTTTTTTTGACGAAGCGTCGTGGTACTTCTGACCAGAAAATCCGATGAGGGCGTCATTTCCACGTACAAAAGGTACACTTGGTAGAACTTGACAACTCCAACCGTTTTCGAGGAAAGTGCCGTTAAACATTTTAATAATTTTTTGAAAGAGAAATTCAAATAATACATACATAAAATATTGTTTCTTAGAATAAGAAAAAGTTCCTCTAGAAAATTTGGCGAAGATCAGTCAAGAGGCTGAACTGTATAATCCATTTGTTGATAATTGTTTTGAATTTATTGATTGTATAATTTAGGTTTCAGAGATATTATGTATTATTGTTATGTTGGTATTTATGAGTGGAATTTCTATGTTTTGGTTATTTATCGTGTGGTAATATTCTTATATCGGATTTTGTTGTGATTATTTGTATTTGCTGTATAGTAAAGGGAATGGCATACGTTTTATCTATGTTAAGTATTAAGTAATTTTTATTAAACCAAAGGCCAACTTTGTCTAAACCCATATTTGCCTCATTCATTGTTTTTCCCAGCTGTTATCTGCAAAAATGAGGACGGTGTGGTCTGCATGTGTGGCAATATTTAAATGTTTATTAACCGTCTTCCAGGCCACCAGAGTGACCCTCATAAGCCTAGAAGATCTAGACTTGTTTTGGTTAAGAAGGCGGGGACCTACAGTTTCTTGTGGGTAATTTGTATTTGAAAATTACTTAGCAGTGGGTGGAGCTCCAGTCCGCTTCGCTAAGTATGCACAGAGAGAAAGCTAAACGCGGTAACCCACTGAGCTATCTTGGATCATTTTTTAATTTTAGTTTTTAACAAATTGAGTAAGTAAATTATATATATAGTTGGTTCTAGTACTGGCCCTTGAGGTATTCCAAAAATTATTTTATTTCCATTACTTATTTCATTATGTATTTTAGTATACTGAATACTGTTTTGCAGGTAGGCTTTACCTCGAATGCCTATTTTCTTTATTTTATTTAATAAAATTTTATGGTATCAAAAGCTTTTTTCAAGTCTAAAAAGACACACACTCTTTTTTTGTTATTATTAAGATTTGTATAGGCATACTTACCACATCTGATTGCATTATATGTATAAGAATTTTTAAGAAAACTTAATTAAGAATTTGATAACAAATTAAATTTGTCAAAGTAATTGCATAATCTATGTTTAATAAGTTTTTCTAGTATCTTGGCAAAATTATTAATTAGACTAATAGGTCTATAATTGCTGCAAGAAATTTTATTGCCTTGTTTGTATATAGGTATGACGTGCAATATTTTAAGACCATTTGGAAATTCACCATTGCTAAAGGCTTAGTTAAATATGAAACAAAATGGTTTACTCTGCACTCTTTATATTCTCTATACAAACTTTGTGGTTATCTTGGACTACTACTGTTGTTTAATAACATTATAGTTTCTTTTATTTCGAGAGGATCCGTAGGTATAACAAATAACATATGACTAGCTCCAGGTATTTCCGTAATTTGTTTGTTGTCGAAGTAGTTTTTTCTGTAAGTTCAGCGCCTATTGTGGAACAATAATTGTTATACCCATTAGCAAGTTCTTTGGAATTCGTGATTAGTTCATTAGTAAACTAACTTCAACATGTTCTTTTTTCTGGCAAGCGATCGCTTTGTTAATTATCTTCTAAGTGTCTTTTGCATTGCCATTATTTTAGTTAGTTGTTGTCTATAATAATCATTTTTCCTATTTTTTTTATTAAAATATTTAATTTATTTCTGTACTTGCAGTTCTTTTTTCCGCCTTTTGCCATTTTATCCATATGTCTTAATTAAACCTATGGGTATCCACTGCTTTATTTCTTTTATTAACATTTTTATTCTTGTGAGACTTTTTTTGACGCATTTAAGGATTCTTGAAACAACCGTAGGAAGATGCAGTACTGAAATTTTGTTGCTCATAAACTAATTAATAAATAAACACCACAGAAATTAGACAACCCCCAATTCCAGAAGCCAGGGCTTGTGCGAAAGGGGGTTACACATTGAAAAAACGCGGACATACAACCATTTCCTCCGGCAGTGCCAGTGCCGGAGCTGGGATTCGAACCCGGTGGTGCAATGTCCGTGTGATTAATTGCGATTGCCACCTCGCGCCTTAACCCACTCGGCTATCGACCAGACAATTGTCAATTTACCTTTTTAATTTTCTCTAAAAAAATTATTCGTCGAATGATATTTGTTCGTTTATTATTTCTTTCTGGTGGACGTTTAATTTGAGTTATTTTAAGTCTGTAACTGTGAACAATGATCTGGTATGTTTGTTGGTATAATGCCAGTATATTTTCTCCTATGGGCATTTAAAAAAATATGTGATCAATACATGATGAGACATACTTAACAACTCTTGTTGATGCTTTAATTAATCGTGTAAAACCTGAACTGTATATTTTGTTTAAATACATATGCATCTGTTAGGCCATTTGATTCTAAAATGTTAATACTTACATCGCCTATAATTGTTGATTTTTTACATGTTAGGTCGACATTAGTTATTGAAATTCATCACAGCAAGGATTGGATCATAGGCTTTTGATATATAAATTGTCCATATATTAAAATTAGCAGTATTTTTTTAAACATAAATTTTTGTTCATGATATTCTACTTAAATTTTGTGGAAGTATTTAAAAATTGTTTTTATTTTTCATGGATATAGTAACAACACCACATTTATTATTTTTTGGTTTATGTTATTCATTGTATAATTTTCGAGTTTTTATATGTCAGTAAAGTATATACGATTGGAATTGAAACCGTATAAAAACTAAAAGCCGGCAAAAACAGTCGGTATCTCTTTATTGTACATGGGCGGAGGTAAATGGAAATGCTTGTCATAAGAAAATGATAAGATTTTCGGGCGTGTTTCAAATGGTCTCCAGAAAGCCATGGTAAATTAGTAAATAATTAAAATATTTTACCTTTTATACAGTAGTAAACATTTATAAATATGAACAGTAACTAACTAAACTCCTACGCTTGATATTATAATAGGTATTTATGCGCTGCACTGGCACATAGACAGCACGATATTAGACTTCCACGTTCCAAGATAAAGAAACGATTTACGAGTTTTTTGTGCTAGTAGGCCTGTCCGTTTTATTACCTTTAAACCAGTGCAGTCGTAGATGGTTCATTCAGGCTGATTACATTGCCAGTCTCGGACTCGCCTGCACAGTTTCAACTACCGTTCGAATCTCAATACCATTGCCAAATATATAGGACAAAATATCAAGTTCAGTACGCACGGTCCTGTGCTTTAAAACTGACCAGTTTCAATTTTGGCCGTATTTACTATATAAATGTATATTTTTATTTTATACCCTTACGGATCAGGATTTTCCATGGCAATATCTATAAAAATACAATCGGTATCCTCCTGTTGGGCTATGGGACCAGGTAGACTCTATATCTTTAACATAGTAAAACACGGTCTGTCGTATATTAGCGGCTCACTAAGACAAGGCACACATTTGCATTTGTACAGAGGAAAGTCTAAGCGATTATGTAACGTAGTAACATGTATGTCTAAAAAAATCACTTCTGAATGCTGCCGAAAGTCATACCGAGTTCTTCTGATAATACTAATTGACCTCAACCTTGTGACGATATCCACTATTCATGCACCATAATTTATGACATACTTAAAAACCTGAAAATTATACCAGAAATTATGCCAATGACGGCCAGTAATGTTTAGGCATACCAGGTGCTACGTAACTCTGCTATTAGACTTTCACTACATACATAATTTTTTCTTGACGGTCGCCGCTTAGACTATTACATTCGTCCACTGCATCTGAAACAGACAATTTACTTGTTGCCCTTGAAAATGCCGATGTACAAATATGTGATTAATCTGAAAGTGAAGATGATTTTCACATAGACAGTGATGACAGTACGGACGTTGAAGATCAATTATTACGGAATTATGTTAACTTATGTTATAATTTATTATGAATTAATAAGATGTTTCCAATTTCATTAATAAAATAATAATAAAACGGCACTTAAATATATCTATAATATTAAATAAATTCCAGAACATTGAAAGAATTTCTGATTGGAAATGTATTTACACATTACAAGAATTTATAGTGAAGTAGTCTCTTATAATAATAATAATAATAAAATGTATTTATTCACGTAAGCTATACCAAAACAGATGTGACAAGTCATAATGTGAACACACAGTTTGATTAAGTAAATAAAGTAATATAATAAGTAATAAAAACAAATAGTGGGGTAACATAAATTAGTAAAAAGTTAATAAATAAATTATTACATACATAAATACAAATACAATGAACATTTTAAAATATTTTAGAATAAAGACTGCAACAAAATTTTACGTTACACATTTTCGTAAAACTCCCGTATAGTGTAAAAACATCCGTCAATTAAGAACTGTCTTAGTTTTTTTTTAAATACATGCGTACAATTATTTTTTACAGTTTGAGGCAATTTGTTATATATATTTGCGCTAGAGTAGTAAGGGCTCCTTTGAAATGTGGTTAAGTTAAAATTTTGGATTGATATATTATTTGCATTTCGCGTATTGTGACTGTGTATGCTTGCGGTACGTGTGAAAAGATTTGTTGTATGTTGGTGGGCAAATAATGCTGCTTCGTAAATAAATATGGATTGAACCGTTAAAATGTTATACTGTTTAAACACGGGTCTGCATGATTCTAAAGGCCCCAATGAGAAGATAAGCCTGATTATTCTTTTTTGCATAATAAGAATTCTTTCTGTTGAAGAACTTGACCCCCACATTAAAATGAGATATTTTATATGTGGGTAAACGATTCCATAATATATGTTTATTAGTTCCGCTCTACATATAATATTTTTTAAATTTCTCAGTGCAAAAAAAGCCGAGTTTAATTTAGGGCTTACAAACTCGATATGGTTTTCCCATGATAGTGTCTCATCTAGATTTAAGCCCAAGAATCTGGCTTCTGTGGTTTTTGTTAAAACACAATTTTTTATTTTCAAATGAAGGTTTATGAAATTGTATATAACTGGTTTTATTTGGATTCAATATTTGTCTATTTTGCACACACCAGTCTGAAAAGTGATTTAGAATTTGATTAGCCATATGTTGCAGTTCGTGTCCGGTTGCAGCGGATACACTAATGGTAACGTCATCGGCGTACATTATTATTTTTATATGTGTTGCTAAATCATTAAAATAATTTTCGAGATCATTTAGAAACATTATGAACAATAAAGGAGATAAGACAGCTCCTTGCGGAACTCCGAGTTGTATGTCTTGTGGTTTAGAAAATGTATTATTAATTTTGACTATCATTTTTCTGTTTTCGAGAAAAGAAGAACTAACCCAGTCATTTAAGTTTCCACGAATGCCCATATTGTCTAGTTTATTTAATAATATTTTATGATCCACTGAGTTAGATAAGTCGAATAATATTGCAATTACATATCGATTTTCATCATCTAAGGATTCATAAATAAATAATAATCGCAATATTTGTCGTTGTCTCTTTTATACTTCTTTGTAAATACTTAAAGTAATTTATTAGGTAAATTTTAAACTAGTAATCACTTCAATATATTTTTATATTATGTGCAGATCAATGACGCGACGTTTCATATCAATTATGTACAGCTTATTTGAATAAAGAATTTATCTCTTATAATTCTCTCGATTTAATTTTCTTTGCAATGCGTAAGTGTCTTATAGATTTAATTCAAAATTAGAACATAGAAATATTCACATAGAGTAGAACGAGTATAAGAAATTATTAAAAAGAAACCTTTTCACAACATGCTTGATCCAATTCTAATAAATATCTTAAATTAGTAGCTTGGCTTTAAGTTGAACAGTAATATCGAAATAGACGAGAACAATCAGATATCTCAGGTATATTAATCGGTTCAGTAGCTCAACGCTTTTAGGCTTACAACCAAGGAGTCCCGGGTTCGAATCCTGGCTAGGGTATGGATGTTTAGTGGTGTTCTTCATATGTTACCGAGTTAATAGCAGTGGAAAGACGAGGTTGTGTGAGAGACAATATGGTTAGAAACTGTATCAGTACTGAGTTCGAGACTCAGCTGTGGCAGGTGGCAATGTCGTAGAGAATGGTTGTTGTATATTTGTCTATGTGTTTGTGTCCTGGTTAAGTGGTGAAATAGCTAATGCTAAATTCTGCCAGGACGTTGATCTAAATAAGGCGATAAATACATAAATAAATAAAATATAAAAAAGAAAAAATAAAGAATGGACAGTAATATTACTAAATGGAGACAAATGCGTATCACATTGTTCTGTACATTTTTGCACAACCCGCTTACTAATGTTAAAGAAAAAACTTAACAAACTGAACAAGCACTATTTAGGATAGAATATCAACAGTTTCAATGTAAGTAATAGGTAAATATGTATAAGTGGAGGAGCTGGCTGTTTGCTCATAACCACCGCTACTGTTTCAGATCTGTTGTGTTGGCGCTCCTAAGTTATTTTGCTTAAAGTACCTCACCCAGCTTTGGTCTTTGTATCAAACTCCACGGCTTTGATAGAGGTCCCTTAGTGTAACTATTTGTCATTGGTTTTTCCTCTCCAAGTAATTGAAATCATTATGTCTGTTCTTATGCATGTCTTTGCCATGCCATAAAATGGTTCGGGTCCTGTTAGGGTCTTCAAGCCCCTTTCTCTACCAAATTCATCAGCTTCTTCATTTCCTTTGTGTTCCGGTATCCACGCCTATTTTTCTTATGATATCTAGGCAGCTGTCCAGCTAACTTGCTCTACTCCGTGTTGCTGGCTTATCGGTGTCGCGCTTTGCATTAGTCTGTGCACCATTCAGAGCTTCTTGTATAAATATACGGTGGCAGATCGCAAGCCCAAGAGAACCTCCGGTATTACCCTGGGAGTAGTTTTGAATGGTCTCCGTGGCGCACAGGCAGACAAGCCTTTGGACTCCACTTAGTAGGTTATGTCGTTTAACCTCCAGTATGTTTGTCATGCACTCTCCTAGGGCAATTGTTGCTTTGTGTGACTTTTTGCATGTGAGGATTTCATGTTAACTTTTGGTCTAAGATAAATCCTAGATATTTTGGTTTAGCCAAATGGAATTTGCACTCCTTTGACCATTAGGGGCTTTAGACCTTCCACTGCTCTGTTTACATGAAGGTGTCGACTGTAATTTTGTGGGAATCTATAGAGTACCTCCTTGCAACACCATCTGTCGACATTATTTAGCACTCTTTGCTAATGCTCTGTATCATGTTCACAAATCGTCCCTTGGCTACTATTGCTATATCGTCAGCATATACTAGTTAGCATAAGCCTTCTACAGATAGTTTTTTTTAAAATGAATCATCAAGATAGTAGAGATAATACTCCTCACAACTACTCTACTACTCTTTAATTTATCAGGTTTGTTTGCTTTGATGTCCATCCTCCAGTCTTCAAGTTTGGGGCGATCTGGTTTGTGATCTTAATGATGCATGTCCTCCAATTCTATCATTATCAGTAAGTCTGGAAAGTGTGCCTCCATAAGCAGTTCAATCCTGTCCGTGTTTCAGTCCAAATTTCATCCTCTCTTTTGATGAATCTGACTTCATTTGCAGTGCATCTGTCCTTGGCCAGAATTCTGTGGATCTCAGGGCTGCTGAGACCGCCCTGATTTCCTCATAGTACCTACTCCACAAGTTTGTTTTTCCTTGCAAATTTATTTAATGTACTGCGTTGTTTTTTGTAAATCTATTTAATCAGGCCAGTTTCGGTTGAATTTGGCCTTATTAAGTAGTTTTATATCTTCGGTCCTAAGGGCTTCTAGCTGTTTCTTCACTAGATGTATCTGTAGTTTTCCTTGTTTTTCTTTTCTCTATAGAATTTAGTTGGGAAGCAGCTATTACCTCGCTCACGTGTTCTATTGCAATCCTTTGTATTTCTTCCGGACGCTATTTTTCTCTGAATATGTCTTTGATGGAGTTTAGTGCCTTTACTAGTTGACTTCTTAGGGATTTCCGAATTTTATCTTCGGCGGGGATGGAGTGATGGCAAACCTAATGCACCTGTGATCGGTGCCTGATGGATCTTCCGACGCTTGTCTCTTACATTACTTGAACCTAAGCTTAGGTCCAGGAGTTCTCTACGAGTGACAAATCTAGGTTTCTTGCCTATGCTAGCTATTAGTAACCTTTCTTCTAGGATGAAACATAATAGTAACTCATCTATCTCTCTTGCTGATATTGATGCTTCCTCAATTCCTTTAATTTATATAAATGATTTGGCGGCTAATTTCCCAGGAATAATGTTTTCACTGTTTGCGGATGACACCAGTATTGTACTACATAACAAAAATATCGATCCGTTTTATTTAGATGCGACAACACGAATGAATAATATAGTAGAATGATTTAAATCTAACAAACTCATGTTGAACCCCGAAAAGTCATCTAGTATTTTATTCCAAGCACATCATGCTACGAACATACAAATAGTGTTACCAACAACTACTGGGGATATTGCTCCAGTTGAACAAACAAGTTTTTGGGTATATACGTAGATAGGTGTCTCAAATGGAATGTGCACATTAGATGACCTAAATAAAAAATTAAGTACAGCTATTTACGCAGTTAACACTATAAAATAAAATGTAGCATTCAAATCTGCTCTTACAGTATATTATTCATATATACTTTCAGAGTATCCTACACTATGTGATCGAATATTGGGGAAACTCTACAACTAGTTCTAGCATCTTCATTATTCAGCAAAGTGCAATACGAATTATTTTCAACTTAAAAATAAAAGATTCATGTAGACAAATTTTTTAGATAATAAAATATTCACTGTAACAAACTTGTATATCTACAAATTGGCAATAATAATATGCAAAAGAAAATCAAATCTGAATAAAACATCGGACGTATATTCATAGCTATAATGCCAGACATAATAATATAATACTAATACCTGACTATAGACGTACTTTAAGCAGAAATGGTCCACTTTCTACAGAGATAAGAACTTTTAATCACTTTCTAGCAAATGTAACTCAGACCACAAACTGATTTCGTTTTAAACGAAAACTAAAAACTCTACTTCAAAAATTTTTATTTTACAATTTAAATGAATATTTTGGTGGTCATTTAAACTTGATTTCACTTACCCATATGTCATTAACGAATCCTTTTCCCCTTATTACAAGTAATGGTTAATTAAATTTTATTTTATCTTATCTATATTTTAGATTATAATGGATAGTATAATATTGGGCATTTGATTTGATTTGATTGTTTTTACCACAATGTCAAGTAGGAGATTACCACACTTGTTATGTTCATGTTCATACCACTGACTACTTTGAATATTAATTAGTAAATTATTTCTTTTTTCATTTGCCTTGTTAGCCCAGTTGCCAGGGGTTTTAAGTCGGAATTAATTGTTACCTCGCTAATTTTTTCATGAACGGCTAGTTTTTTGCTAGTAGAAAATGACACAAAAAAGTTTACCAAAATTTACCCTTATAAACAACCCTTTGAAACGGAAAAATTCAGATTTTTGTTAATATCTCGAATAATAATAATAATAAAAAAAAATGGATAGCACCACGTGAAAGAGCGGGAAATTTTACATAAAAATAGTATAAAAGTTTTTTTAAATAATTTTTTCCCGTAGCATGAGAAATTACTACAGTGCGCTCAATATTTCAAGCGCGTCTCACAGGGAAATGAAGCATTTCTCGACCGCCGCTACATAATAAAGACAATTGTACCCATTAAAAACTAAAAAAGTTAGTATTTTAAAGAGGAAGAATTCAGCTTTTCTTACGGTTTCTTACTTTTAATTTTTATAATTTTTATTTCTCATAAATCGCGCGTGAACGTGAAGCTTTATCATTTTGATCCACTCTATATTAAAACAAGTATTAAATAAAATAACTAATTTAAAAAAAAATCCTTGTACATATAGCTTGTTTATACCTTAAACTTTAATCTAAGATTAATTCTTATGCTCTAAAGTATCCAGGGTAAAAAAAAAAATAATTTAAATGATTGGTATTTTTTCCATTTTTTAGGGTTAGGAAATTTTCACGAAAACTTGTCTAAAACGGGAGGTGTAGATAAAAAATATTTTTTGTTATCTACAAGCCCTTTTTGACCGTTTGACAACTGGGCTATGTGGAAAGACATAAATTACACATAATGTGTGCACGTGTATTTATATGTATATGTACATGACTGTATAGGTATATCATAAACACTGATTATAATATCTCGAACTGTACAATTAAATTGTAATTGCTGGGAAAGAAATCTACTCTACTCTATTCTAATCTACTCTACTCTACGCTATTCTACTCTACTCCATCTACTCTACTCTACTCCACAAAGCACGTAAGTTCATTATTTTGCTACCATTGAAATACATGTTTCTTTGAGTTTTATCGTTAAAAGACTTGTTAGAAGTGATACTTATTTCAAATTCATAAAACGTTGCTTCATTAAAATCAATATATACATTGCAATCAATGTACACAAGATCTAAAATGGGATAACTAACGTTGCAATTTCTCTATAATGTTGAAACTTTGGAATAAGTTAGCGAATGAAATTAATAATTCGATATGAACAAGTTTTTTTGTTTAAGACTTAATCGATTACTTTGAATTAATATTTCGCATGTTTGCTATCAATTTGCCGACTCTCATGAAAATTTATAAGGACTAATTACAGGAGTACGACCTATTTTGTGACTATAGGAATGAACTCTAATTGCATTTTTAATTTGATATCCTTAAAAAATAATAAACTTTCTATATATGTTTGTTGAAGTAGTAATTAAAATAATTATTTTTTAACGAAGAAAATATATTAAATTATCGTTTTATTGATTGATGTTCCCTGCGTCTGTTGATACAATCTAGTATAAGTAGAATTCCTTGTTTAATGTCCAACCCAACCCTATCTTTAGGGGACTGTAAATTTTTTAGTATCTATAAATTCTCTCATTAGCCATATACTGCAAAAATATTAAATGCTTTATTTTCTGTTATATAGCCAAACGTTAAAGTTGAATCGTTGTTATGGTGTGATAAGTACAGAAGAATAATTACTGTTGTACTATTGTCTCGGGGATGTCCGAAATAAAATACAAATTTTAAGAGACATTTGGCGCTATTACGGAACGCTATTGTTAATTTTAGCGAGTGAAAATTTTGATTGTGTTAAAGTATATATAAAATAGAATGTATACTTGGATGAATAGCAAAAATCCGGATCATTTTCAGACGATGTAAATACTTGAAATTTGGCTTGGTTATAGGGTCCTAATAAAGAAAATAGTTGAAAATTGTAGAAATCTCAACGTGACATCCTAGCTAGCTAGATGTGAAAAATTGACCAAAAGTGAAAGAATTATATATATTTTTTTGTTGAAATATTCTTAAAATGTCATGAAACGTTGGGATTTTAAATTTGAGCGAAAAAAACAATGTTCTGTCTGTGTGTCTGTAACTTTTTTTGTGCGCGGTTGTCTGGAACCGTTTATGATATTGACTAGAAATTTGGTATACTTATGTAATATAACGAAAACGTTAGAACGTTTTCAGCAAAGACACCTCAGAAGTATGATGAAAATCCGTTGGTTCCATCACATATCAAACGTGGAAGTACTCAGGAGAGCAAACAGCCTTCCAATTGAGGTGCTTATTTCAAGAGCACGCCTAAGATGGGCAGGTCACGTTCATCGTATGCATGATAACCGCCTTCCTAAATGTACACTTTATGGTGAATTGCTAAGCGGTAGAAGAAGTCGTGGCGATCAACGAAAGAGGTTCAAAGACGTTCTCCATGAAAATCTAAAATCCTGCGGTATTCCAGACGAGCAATGGGAACAACTTGCAGCGGACAGAACCGAACGGCGAGGGGTTGTGGCCAGCTATCAAGGAAATGTTGCTGCAAAAAGGTCGAATCCAAGACCTAACCAGGTCTATGTTTGTCCTGTGCACCGTAGATGAATGGGAATTACAATAGACTACACTTTTTACTTGTTTTTTATTACACACAATCTATCGACTGTAACATTTTTTTTTTTTTATATTCGGACTCGAGTAAAGGCTAATAATAATAATAATAATAGTAATATAACGAGATCTGGAACTAGATTATATTTTAATCTAATTCCGTTGAAGGGTTCGGGGTAAATGGGGTAAATAGGCAAGGCAAGCAGGTAAGAATCCATAAAACTGCATTTAGGGCATGTACGAAAAGTCAAGGTCTCAAAATTTTTTTTGGCATCAGCCACCCCCCACTATCACCCCCAATACCACCCCCACACTATTATGAAAGGAAGTAAAAAAAAATAAAATGTGATTTAGTGTGTATACAAGAACAAAACGTCTCAAAAAAATTTGTTGGCGTTACCTATACAATTTCTTAGAAGAATTAAGTATCCGTGAATGTATGTAACATTGAAATGAAAGTAATTATGAGTGGTGCCTTAACACTTAATAATTGCAGCTATTTTTCATATAATATATTCGCGATTTTCAAGCTACCGACACCGCCACCTACAATAGCCGCCATTTTGGAAAGTAGCATGAAACGAAAATGCTACATACCGTGACTTTTATCAACCTCTGAGGGATCCGTAAACATATTTTGATCGGTAACTTCCATACATGAGAATCTTACGGACACTTATACAAGGAGTAGATTAGCATCAGATTTATAGAAACCCCTGTATATCTTGCCGATTTTAATCGATCTTTGTCTTAAACTAGAGAAATTGATCTTGAAACAGTCTTAAAATGAGGCTAATGTCATTTAAAAAAAAATATTACAAATATGCCGTCTTGTTTTTGCAAAGGTGCACCACTTTTGATCAGCGGCGGCCGGTGAAATTTTGGATAGCTGCATCTCAGTATCGAAGTATGGGGCCTACACAATACTTTAAGGTATCACTACCAAGACTAATTTAAGAAGATAAATCGAAAATTAATCTAAAATACAATTTTTAAAAGATATAATTTTAATAAAAATAGAAATTCCTTAACCAAATTTGAAATCTGTCGATCAATTTCCCTTCTTATTCTAAAAAAAATGTTTTACAAATATTTTACAAGTACCTTCACAAAAAGCTATGGTGAGCAGCCCGTCCGTTTTTGAAATTTTTTTTTCGTAAATTTCAATCACAATTGTTTTTTACATTAATATACAGTGTGTCCAGCCGGTAGGTTTTACACGATCCATATCTCGAAAACTACTGAACGAATTTTTGTGAAATTGTTACCTGTTTATTTCCTTTTTGTTTATTTTTGGATAATAATCGAGACAACACATGCAAAGGGCTAGCTAGTTTTAGCCGGAGCCAAAATTCGTGGATTCTGAGAAATTCCAAGAAACTTATCTTACCCTTTTTTGTGTGTGACATATAAGATAAATTTTGTTTTACTTGGGAAAAGGAGACAATGAAAAATTGTTATTAATTGGGCACTATCTATAGTGAACAACTAGTTGACATGTCTCTTTTTCCCTTAAAACCTGTTTCTTATAGGCAAGACAGAAATTTATGGTAAGGAAATAAATAATCAACAAGATGAATAATAAAATGTATTATATAAATAAATAAATTTTACAACATGAATTTAAAAGTAATTTTTGTAAAAAATTGAATTTTAAAGTTCATCTTAAAACGTAGTATAAATTTATTAAATCATGTATGAAATTTTGAGTGAAATGAATTATACAAAGAAAATGGAATTTAATATAAAAAATAATAGTAAGGTATAATACCAATGTCCTAGGTTTCCAGATTTAATGTAATTGACGCTGGAAAGCCCTAGTACTGCACTTCAGATTCTAATTGTCTCGGCAGCAAATCTAGGTGTTTTTGCCAATTTATGTAACCATCAGTTATTAATCAACAAAGAAGAATAAAAGCTTGCTTGCTTGGTTGAAAAATTAAAAGCGGCTTTCAATAAATGAAATAAACTTTCAATATATGAAATATAAAATATATTCAATATATATTTCCAGTAGAATAAATTAAATGACTTCAATACATAAATGAATCAATATGTAAAAGATTGAATTTGTAGATGCTGATTCGAAATAAATTTCCAAAAAAATAGAAAAAAATATTTTATTACTAAGTGGTCACATGTAGTATTTTAGTTACATAAAATTAAAGAAATTGAATTACATTTAATTTCAATAATAAAATAATTGAAAATTAATGAAATTGAAATAATTAATAAAGACAATTTACCTGTTTGATTCTCAAATACAAAGAACTGTTGGACTATAAATGTAATATTAATTACTGAGTGTCTCACAATCGAAAAGTTCGTACGTCTTAATCAGTGTAGATTTGAAAGGCAAATGGCATCTTCGGAGTTTTAACTAATTAGGTAATTTTTTTTATATTACAATTTAAAATGCGGTACCAATATACAAACTTGAAAAATATATTTTCCTAATGAAAATTAAAGCTGTAATGCTCTACCAGTACCGCCATCTGTCGATGGGCGACTTAAGCGCACAACCGGATTCCTTTTCTATTCACAATTAAGGTACTGACAGGTATAGAATCGATTAAAGTAATCTTTAATCATGATTGAATACTTCAACTAATAAATTGCAAATATAACAACATAACCTAATGTTAATAAGTACAAACTGTTCAAATAACGTACATTGTTTAGATAGACTTTCGAACTGTATTGTGATAGTCCAGTAAATACATTACAGTATATGGGATACACTATATAACAGGTGAATGAAATGAGGTAAGAAAAATAATTACTTGTACAAAGCAAACAAAGTAAAAATATGAAATTTTTAAATGAATGTAAATGTTTTGTATGCATGATATCGACAATTCTATATCTGTAGTGCTGTAACAGGGAATTCTTTATCTGAGTCTAAGTCGGCCATGCAAACAATTATTGCCAGAGGAAGTAATAGCAGAGCTGTCACATTAGTTGTTTAATATTTTATAGTGTACTAGTGGTTGTTCCGTATAAAATTAATTGCATTATAGCTCGTCTGGGTTATTCCAATGAAGATTAAATTTATTAATTATGTATGAAAAAGCGACAAAGTATTAACAAGAACGTGTGATATGTTTTCTTTGAGATATCCTGATAAACCCAGCCATCATCCAGCCCAATTCTTAGTAAATAATCGGATTCTCTGAATGTTCGTAAATATCTTAAAAACCATTGTAGTTAGGTATAGAGAAGTAAATGTAAACTGTCCATATTTTCAATCGTAGAATTTGATAAAATAAGAAAAATGAGGGTTTCCGTTAAAAAAAATAAGATTTTGTTTTGTTATTTCCAAATTTAAACTTGTGGCCACTTTTGTACTCATCCTGTATAATATTTAAATGTTTTTAATTATTTTGAAATAACTTACGGTTATGCTGATTACTTCCACTGTAAAAGGTATTTCTTCGGTGGGTTATTCACAGGAAGAAGTTTAGGGGTCTGCAGCTGTCAAATTTTCGTTAAAAATATTAATATCTCTAAAACTATAAATTGTAGGCATAAGGTTTACTAACAAAGTGACCTTAAAATTTCGTAAACTATCAATTCCGCAAATAAAAATATGGATGTTCTATTTAAAATAACAAAGTTTACATCTACTTCCGGTATAAGCGGACCTGTCAAAATGTTTTAGTTTGATAGATCATACACTGCTTACTATACATATGTAACTTCACAAAAATTAGTTCAGAAGTTTTCGATATATGAATTGTGTAAGCTCCCCGGCTGGTCACACTGTAACTATAATCAATAAAACATCACCCTCAATGTAAGACAATCTAATAACATACAAATATACAAATAAACTCCATAACCGTATTATAATTCATCACGGACTGAGACCTGCTCGATCCTCAAACTGATTTAGAATAATACATTTTGTAAGTTACTAACGTCAACATTTGTCGCATTATTTAGGGTTGCTCTTCGGAGCGAATAGAACATTAAATATTCAACGCTTTCAGATATTCTCACAGACGCAGTGCGGAATTATCAAATTGGATCTCTCCATCTCTAAAAGCTGCATAATAAGCTAATAAAGATTTTTCTTGTTCGGTGCTTGTCGGAAAAATAATTAGTAATAATACAGAATCATTAATATCACGTTTATCAGAATAATTTCCCTACAAAAAAACATTGTTGTTAATTATGACGAATTACTGTTTATCCGGTAACTACAAGGTTCAGAAAAGAGTGAAAACTTCTTGCCGAGATCTTGGGGTTAATTAATTTCGTTGTTGATGATTCAATTTCTAACTTGAGTGTGAGAGTTTTTTGAATTTTCATTTTAGATATTTTTTTTTGCTTCAAAATGCTATGAATTCTATCATATCAGTTTCTTCTAGTATTAGCTAGGCTAAAGTGGGTAAGGTAGTTGTTTTTTTTTTCAAATAATGGCTTTCGGTCGAAGACTATACTGCCAGTCATGACGAAATATCTAATTGGTAGTTATAATAAGGTTAAATTAATTTACTAAATATACCTGATTAGGATACCAAACAGTATGAAAAAACATCCTATCCTAACTCCAACCTAAAAACGAAGAAGAAAAAGAAAATAATTGAAGAAAACAAAAAGGAATATAACAGGGACACACGCTTCTCGTCTGGGGGTCTGTCAGGACATTTAAAATTAGACAATACAGCGAGGATCACGGTTGACAGGGGAAGAACAACAGAAGGAAAAACATACGGTAACCAAACATAATCTAAAACTTAATACTAGTTTCTTGAGATCTTAAGGACAATAAGTAGAGCATATTAAATGGAGACGATTTATTGCAGTTTTTTGCAATATTAGTAATTAATGTATTAGAGGCATTTTGATATTTCGCACTTCCAAAAAATATATGGTCGAGATCTGCTATGATGTTGCATTGATCACAATTTTTTGATGTTATATAGCAATTTTGTATAGGTGTGTAGGATAACATGCGTGACCAAATTTTAATCTAACTAGATACGTTACATATTTTCTCGATACTTGGATGTCTTCATGCCAAAGTATACTGGCATGAATCATCGTGTATCTGGTAAGGTTGGTAAAGCAATACTCTTTCCACTAGCAATCCCATTTGACTCTCAAATTTATGTTAAGAACACTATATATGCCTGCTAAGCTGATTTTATGTTCTAGAATGTAGGTATCTTGATGAAACTCCTTTTTTGTCTTTTATTCCTATATGTGCTTTGACCCAGACTAATGTAATTTTTTTCCGAGATTGCCAGTATTTGATGAATGATATTTTTTATTTTGAAGATATATGAATTGACTTTGTAACTGAAGGTGTTTGTATTATTTAATGCATTGAGGACAATCGGATCAAATAATTATTGCATTGGGGGGTTGCATTGTTTGATAAATTGTAATGCCTCATATATAGCTATAGCCTCCGTCGTGAAGATAGAGCAATTGGTGTTCAATTGGAAATACTTCTCAACATTCAATGGTGGAATGAAGTAAGCCCCGCCAGTCTGAAAATTATTTTTAGATGCATCTGTGTAAATAAGCAGTGGGTCATCAAATTGAGCAAATTTTTAAGATTGTTAGAGTTGATTAAATAATTTTCCGCATAAGATGGTATGGTATCGGTGAAGAAATCAAAAAAATTAAAATTATTAATGGAAAATTATTGCTCAAGGTCTGGAAGTTCAAAACGGTATCGAAAAGATGTAGTCAAGGGAGGTGAAGGTTTTTTAATCCAAAAGTTATTATTACATAAGGCGAAGATGTTTGAGCTTAAAATGACAAGGTAGTTGTTTTGTTATATTCTACAATGGTTTGTGTTTTAAAGTGTTCATAATTTTTCTCCTAATGCTTTAACGTGTTGATACATTCAGAATTAAGAATGGTCATATAAATGCAGAATAGTTGAGGAATTCCTTATTAGTTTGTATTTCTTAATAACCATTAATTAGACTTCTTCTTTATGGCATTTACAGATGGAATAACATCGATATAAATATGAGAACTAGGTAATTTCGTGTGAAGGTTTTGCTTAAATAATTCATAAACAATATATTTCTCCAATACTAGATATATTTTCGAAATAAAATATAAATTGACTCCAGATTATTGAAAATATAAAATTTAAAAAAATGTGTGAAAGATCTACAGGGTGTCCCAGTTAACGCGTTATACTGTGATTTTCTCGACAATGTTTGAGATAAATTTTTGGATGAAAAGCCAGTTTGACATAATTATTTCCACGTCCACTGGAAGTATAGTAATACAAAAAAAATATATATAAAAATTATATTTTAATATAAATTGTAGAAGGCAGTATTCACAAAAAATAGACGTCTGGTGCGGCATATTAAATGCCAGAATAATTGGCCCCCTTTTTTTTGAAGGCAATTTGAACAGTCATTATTTACATTTTACGAGGAATGAGTTTACCAACACTATGGATGAACTTCCATTAGCAGAAAATGCTCATGTAATCATTCAATTAGATGACCTTTCTCTCCACAATGCCGTGATTGTGAGGGTTTAGTTGAATGAAAATTTCCTTAATCGGTGGATAGGGCAAAATAGTGGGTTAGTAGAGTTTCTTTTCGGGTCCCCCTATTTAACCCCAATAGACTTTTCTGTGGGGTTTCTTAAAGAAAAAGTCTACAAAACACCAAATTACACCAAACCAATTATATAATGTTATGGCAAACATTAAAAGACGAAGAGAATGAAGATTTAGTTAACTCATCCAATCCAAAATTTAAAGTGTATGGCACCGTCGTGTCAATTCGTTCTAGTTTTTTTTTTTAATTTGGTTTATGGCCTCTTATGCTATTTTATTAGAAAAATAGTAATTTCTAAAATTGTTGTTAAATTGAGAAATTTTTATTTGTATTGTACATGTTAACCGATTCCTATTTTCAATATTGCTTTCCAGGGTGTAATAGTTATTTATTTAAAGGGCTTTATTATTATTTAGATAATCCTTCAACATCAGATTTGATAATAAAAATAATTACAAGACTTACTAATAAAATAATTACCCTTAATATGAAGCATGTTTAACGATAACAAATATTGCCAATTTTAAATATCCGCAGGTTATAAATTTTCAAGTTTCAACGGACAATATTATTTAAACAATTGTGAGTTACATGACCAACATTCGAAATATCTCGATAACATAATATAAATTTTAATTATGCTATACTTCTGTTACAAACCAATATTGTTCTTTTAGCATTTCTGTCACAGTCATTTGAAAGTATCCTAAACCCAGTGGAGTAGTCAGATTTGAGATTTAAAAAATTCAAATACTTTTTTTGGAATTTTGGCCTTGAAAAAAAATTTAAAGAGGCCTTAAAATTTTAAATTTCGATCTAAAATTTTGCACCACAGTAGAGTTATTGAAGCTCTATCATTAGAAAAAAATGGCTGAAATATTCCAACAAATAAAAAAAATTACAGGTGCCCCGATTTTAAGTGGATAACTCTGTCTATAGGAAACGATAATAAAAAAGAGCATCTAAATTTTAAAAAACATTAAAAATGTAAAAAAGGCGGTTTTCTTAAAGTCGATTTCATATTTTTTAATTTCTAGAATACCTTTTATAATTCAAGTTTGACAGCTATTCATGTCTTTCTAACACAAGCAAAACTTTTTATGAAGAATGACTTTTTCTTGGCAAATCTAAAATAAGAAAGTTTACAAGAGCGCGGTACCCGATCCGAGAACACACTATATAAGTGTGTTTGATGAGTAGCATTAATTAATATTCCTCAATTAATGTGCAAAACTTAACATAGGGAAATATTTAGCTTGTGCACGTGAACCAATAAATCTAGGCGCCATCATTCGGGAGTGATATAGCTTTAAGTGGTCGCCGACTTTCCAGTTGGATGACAGCAGAAGCGGAACTCCCGAGTACAGCTTCATTTTCAGAACTAACTGCCCTCATCTTGGAACAAATTCGTTCAGAAATAGGACGAGTTCATTTGCAAGAGGCACGGGCTTACAAGTACAAATTTAGAAATTTAATTAAGGAAGGAGAATAATGTTACTCTATTACAAAGCATGTTAGTTTTACATGTAGCTAGTAAATTCTGAAAGATTTTATTGTGATGTCCTGTCACTTACTAAAAATCCCCGAGGGTGCAAGCTTGTACCGCAATCATGGTCTAAATAAATAAATAAATAAACACCACAGAAATTAGACAACCCCCAATTCCAGAAGCCAGGGCTTGTGCGGAAGAGGGTTACACATTGAAAAAACGCGGACATACAACCATTTCCTCCCACAGTGCCGGAGCCAGGATTCGAACCCGGTGGTGCGATGTCCGTATAATAATCACGATTGCCACCTCGCGCTTTAACCCACTCGGCTATCGACCGTCCAATTTTCCTGTATTTCGTATATATCTCGAAAACTAACAGGCCTTAAAGATATGTCATTGATATGAAAAGGTTATGGAATTGATAGTTCGGCTGTTTGGAGTGAGTTACAGATTTTGATTTTAAGTTAGGAGATCTACGTTATAATGGATTTTCCCAGGTGTTTTTGGCTGTGGCAAAAAAATGCTGACATATAGGGGCAAAGCTGATGTCATAGTGTTAGTGTGAAAATACATAGGAATGCAGGTCTGACTCATGGCGCAGACAATTTTTTTTCTAGGACTGTGAATTAAATAAACAAAATATTAATTCAATTTTGTATTAACCTTAATCGAAAATCCTGAAAATCTGTTTTTAAAATAAGAAAAATTTTTCCTGGCACCCGATTTTTTAATGTTTTCTAAGCTGTATATAAACAAGATTTAACTGGTGGTTGAATTGTTATATGATTTGCGGAGACTTTCATTAGTGTCTTTTTGAAGTAATTTGCCTAGAATACGATGAATTGATATTTAGTGTAAGAAAACTAAATTGACTAAACTGAAACGTAAATAAACAAGTGCTATTACGAATTGGCCTTGTAGGAATCATTCTTGTCAGGCTCTGACGTCAAGAGGCAAATGACTAGTTCTGGAAACAATGTATGGTAATTGAAATCTGTCGCTATTATGTTTCGGAAAATTGTCGAACACTAGGCAAAGAGAAAATTGCGTGATGTTAAATTCCTTCATTAGGCTTAATTAACGCTCTTGTTATATTACTCTCTAACCGGGATAAAAGGATAATGATTTGTCCTTAATAAGTAATAACTGGTGCCTTCCATAGGTTGTTACGGTTTGCTTTAATTAACAATAAGTATGTAGAAAGGTTGTAGCTGAGATGATTCTGGACATTATAATTAAATTGCTGTATTATTTCTGATTCCACTCAGGAACATAAAAGGACTTTTATATCATGGGCGTATGAAGGACTTTATGAGGCTTTTAGCTTTAATTCTATTTGTAAATTCTTTTAAAAGGTATTTTGGTGTTTTATGTTTATGTTTTCTATCTCTTAATTCATTTTTTATTGTCGCGAAGCAAGAATACATGGACACGAAAAGTCGAGTTTTTGCCGAAGGCGCCGCGTGCAACAACTTATCCTTAATATTCATTCATATTTTGAAGTATTAACTAAGTTCACGGCTTTCAGGTGTACGTTGCTGGTTGTTTTGCCACGATAAAATATGACACTAAGGAATTACAGAGCAGGAAAACTGTTTTTTTCTTTCAAAATTATTGCTTAATACATTTAACTAATGCGATTTGTTGCTGGAAAACGGTTGCAAATTCGATTTTTTCGCTGTTTTATGTAAATATCTTTGGACTTTTATACTCAAACCTTTCACATACAGGGTGTCTCACCAGGAACTGCATCGATCGATATAGGGAAGAATAGACACCATAAAATTTTGAAGATGGAATTTACTTTACAATATCGACTAAATAAATCTCTTTCTCGACTTTCAGTTTGATATTATATATTTTGAAATGTATTAATACTTTAGGTTATACCTTATTTCGCATTTCTGTAGGAAGGTATCGCCGTTGTTCATTTAAATGCCATATAACATAAATTACTATAGTTAGATAACTATAAATAATTGTGAGCTGCATTCTAAATTTTGCTGAACTGAGTTAATTCTTCATAAAATAATTATTACTGCACTATATAGATCTTGTCTCATGATAACAATATCGTTCTTTTATATCTAGAATAACTTTTAAAGTAAATTCTTGGGAATTTAATTTTAATATGCGGTCCACTTTTAACAGAGCAAGCTATACTACTAAACCCTTTTGGCTTAATTAGAGTTATATTGATAATACCCTAATTAATGTAATTAATTAATAAAGGTTATCATGTATCCCAATCTCTCTAATGGACCCGAGATTACTAAATCACATAATTTTATCTACAAATGAAATTATTCCGAACAATAACATAACATAATATAATAAACTTATATATAATTTATTATAAAAAGTTAACTGAGGTATCTACATCTTGGTAAATACTTTTCACCATTTCCTGCATGCTACAATGTCAATAAAGAAAATAGCGTATAAGGAAAATATGCCATCGATGAGAGATAATCCTTCTAAAATTAAATTGAATGATGGTCTTGAAAGGGGCGAACACACCGTGATAAGTGATTTATTAACTCAAAAATGCCTCTCACTGAGTATCTCACGATACTAATAAATAAAATTTACCTAGTGTTAAACACAACTAAACGTGGATATATAAATGTAATATAAATTACTGAGGATCGCACAGTTAAAGTTTGTAGACTCAAACAGATCAAATTCGGCAGGCAAATGATCCCTTCGTGATTTTAACTAATAAGGTAAACTTTTTTATATTACCTTCTACAATATAGTACCAATATACAAACTTGAAAAATATACTTTTACTAATAAAAGCTGTAAAGTGGTACAGATACGCCATCTGCTCATGGACGACTTAAACGCAAAATTAAAATAGTGACAAGTATACAATCGGTAAAAGGAATCTTTAATCAATAATAGTTTAACATTAGTTGCATACCACAGATTAGATAGTTACTTTACAATTTGTATACATAACCAAAAATACTTGCAAAAATTGCACAATAGATGTTGACAAAAAAATTAAATCCTGTTTAAACATGATAAAATGGTTAAAAATGATCTACAAAGTTTTACAAAAATCAACAAATCCGTTCTATGGGAAAACCCCTAAAGAAATATGAATATTCATTCATGAGCGAAACGTTTTTTGATTGGTGTGACATCATCTCGCCCGAAGTTAAACGCGCGCAAGTATACTGGCTACTGGGTTTCATGCACGTTTCATATGAGAATTAGTAGTAGTCTGCGTTTACTGACTTCTGCGAACACTTGTGTCCGTGTAGTTTTTCGTTTTGCGACTTATAATTTTAATTACTACATACTACTAAAATGGAGGCAGGTTTTCAAAAGGCGGACTCGCATAATCTGCCAACTATGGACGTTACCATGGTTTCATAATTTTTGGCCATGGTGAAAGACTTCAATCAGCCTCAGTCTAGTGGCGTAAAAGCTCTTTTCTCGCTACTTTGACGAGAATAATTAATTTTTTATCCGGTTGGCAAGTAAAAATATGCGGTACTATGTCAGGTTTCATGCGAATATTAACTTTGCTTAATCTATACTCCCAGTAATATTCCATATCTTCTTCTAACTGAAACAAATACTTTATTATAAACCGCAATCAAATTAGATATTACCTAATAAATAAATATCAATATAAATATACAAGGTAACCAAATAAATGGTCTACTTTAATATAAACTATACTATAAGTTATTTATGGTACAACTACTACGTATAAGTCACACGAGAAAAGTTTTCTCAAGTGACTTATAATAGAACGTAACACATGAGTACCATACAAAATTGTATGCAACACCTGCATTTATCATATTTTGAAAGGTATGAAAATTTTGATTTCATTGTGTAGGACAGTTATTTTTGCAACACCTCGTTTTTGTTAATCTCAATTATGGTTTTATTTATACCCCTCCTCATTTTTGTTAATCTAAGTTATGAGTATGATTTGGTCAAGAAGGCGTGTTGTGTTTTTTTTTAATAAATAAACTTCTAACTCACTATTGTGTTATTAAGTACTGCAGTAGTCTACAACCAAATAAATAATGGGTCTATACATATTGACTGTTAGATAAAATAATAAAATTAAGTGGGTATATATAATCAATATAATAAAACTTGTTATTCTTATCTTACCTTAAAATGGTCTTCGCAGCAATCAAAATGGGTTTTCGTTGAAACGTTTTTATGTTCTCGTCTAGCTGCATTAAACCAAAGCTTCCTTCTTCTTACATTTTGTGGCACAGACATAAAAACCTTTTCTGGGTTA
The DNA here is from genome assembly GCA_963675555.1 of Leptura quadrifasciata. NCBI lineage: Eukaryota > Metazoa > Arthropoda > Insecta > Coleoptera > Cerambycidae > Leptura > Leptura quadrifasciata. The sequence goes on along the minus strand of OY776673.1, from coordinate 191,111,708 downwards.
TTTACTGATGTATTTGTACATCCAGGAACAAAACAATACTTATTGTTATTAACTTTCACAATTTTTGAGTCTCCCAGCATTAGAAAAATACAGATAAAATAATAATGAAACAAACAATCCATATCACGTGGGTATACGAGTTCCGCCGTTAAGGCGATGTGACGTCACTGCGCGCTACTCTCACTGCCGGGATCGTTTGCTAGCCTCGTTAATTTCGGAGTTTTTATTCAAGATTAGAAGTTTATTTTCAAGAAGTCAAGAAGTTTATTTTCAAGAAAAAAAGTTTTTAGGCATTTTAATGGTTATTACGTGTTTCTGTAGCCTTAGAACTATCATTTTTTATTACAATAAAAAAATAGTGAACATCCCTATTGTTTACAAACTGTATTGTAAAGGTCCAGTAAATACACTACATCATATAAGATACACTTTATAACAGATGAATGAGAATGTTTCACAGATAATCAAAATAACCACATGTACATAGTAACAAAGTATAAAAATGAAATAAAAATTAATGTAAATGCTTTTGCAGCTTGTAGACAATTGGTTCTGAAGTGATGTAACAGAGATACATAATTTAGTGTTAAAAACATGACTGAGTTCCTAAGATACAAAAATATGTACCTAAATAAAAGAATATGAAATAATTTAGCAGTTATACAAAGAAAATTTCTGATAGTCTCACTTACAAAAACTGAATCAAAATGCTATACAGATCGTGCTTAATATAAATAAAATACCAGTTATTATATAAAATTGTTAAATGGACATACGCCATGTAACACTATCTATTGAAATTGTTCGAAAAAAACAGGACTAATTTCAGTAAAAGAGAAATTGTACCGAATTCAAGAAATCACGTTCGTGAAGTTCTGAAGAAACTCCATAACCCCCTTATATATAACAAGCATAACGCATAGGATGTTTCTTACCGTAAATGGTGAGGGATTTTCAGTTTATTATTATCGTGATATTTTCATTAACATAAGAGTATTCCATAATTTTTTCCTTTAAGAAAATAAAATATTTAGTTACACTTAATACTGATCGGTTACAGTAATCCCTTTATAATAGTATAATTTATAGCCCATTCAACTTTTTCTATTTTAAATGTAGCTGCTTTATTGATACGTGATAATGACCTATGGCTGTCTAGAAGATTTATTTAATTATGATATTTCTATTTAGAATATATACTGTGATGTGCACGCCTATGCAACTGCCTCATAGAATATACGCGAACGACCATTGCCATGGTATGTTGTCTGAGTTTTTCAAACCCTTCTGGACAGCCTTTGGTTTTGGATTTGGGGGCTGTCTACTATATATGGTGTGCATACGTTTATGTTTTAACCTTATCATCTACAGGCGCCGGTTCTGCATTTTTTAGGGCTAACGAGTTCTGTCGTCTCATATGAGTACTAAGGGAGTATTCATGTGTTAAATTTGATCAAAATCGTTAAAACTGTTTTTGGGAAAAGAATTACTTTGCATTTTTTAAAATCGGTTTTAAGGAATTAATTTTCCAATATTTGAGCTAAGTTCAATTTTACTATTTCACCTCGAGGTGAGGCCACCCTGAATACCCACACAGAGGATCTGAAAATCTGTGAATTTACCAAAAACCCAATATCGATTTTTTGCACGATATAAATACCTTCCTATACACTGCGTATATGGGAAAGTAAGAATCTGTCGTGAATTGGTTTAGTTGGTATTAATACACAAGAGGTCGATTTTTTACCGGGTAATTTTTTTTTTTAAAACCTGTTTTCCCGTTAAAGTTATTCGAGAATTAATGACATGGAAACATCACGACACGAAGTGCAGCGATATTTCCTTCATTCGAGCAAAATTTTCATGGAAAACAGGTTTGAAACTCAAAAAAAATTATCCGAGTTGAAAATCAACCTCGTGTCTATTAGAGGACATAAATATATGATTAAAAAATATCTAAAATAATAAAATAACTGTTTATTTAAAGTTTAAAAAATGATTTATAATAAAAATACAAACTTTTTCTAATGTTTTTTATCATCAAACATATTCATTGTATCTATATGAAATACACAATAATTATTATAAACAATGCTAAGTAGATTCTTTATAGTTTACCAATTTTAAGTTATTAACAGAATTATTCGTAATTTTGCTTGAAGGGTTTTTAAAATTCGAAATTAACGTTGAATGATGGCCCCTATCTAGCTGGAGATACGACTTTATTGATTTGATATTTGCATGATCAGTTATTCTATTCTATTCGATAAACTTCCGTCAGTGTTTTTATCAAATCTGAAGTGATCGAATTTACATTTAATCGCATCTCTTCTACATGCAAGTTCAAACGCTGCCATGTGCTAAAATTTTCTCTGTAACTTTTCAGGTGTTTCTTCATCCCAGACCTGCATTTTTCTCGAAGAATTTTTGTTGTTACATTCCACATTGTTTTAACCACAGCTTCTTTATAATCTTCTCCATTCGAATTTATATGTTATAACCCCAGTTAGTCAAAATATTTGCAACTTCATCGGTAGTCGTATCTTTTTGGAGGGAATAATGCTTCCCTTTGCAAAAAGCTTTAAATTGTTTCCGGATAGAATTTTTAGTGTTTCTCGTTTTAACTGGGACACGTTCATTGGTAGCTTCGTTAATATTTTCTTGTGAAACATCACCAAATCGCTTTTTCTCATTCACTTTGTGTACAAAAATCAAGACGAAAATGCGAAATGTTAGATTTTAATAGTTTGAATGACTTTTTAGTCTGACACATGGCTACTACGAAAAAGGTAACATAAATTTTTCTCATTTTTTTCCACTGATCGATAGCCATTCTTCTCCTATTGATAATTTTTTTAAAAATGAATGTGTCAGAAATGACGTACGGCAGATACGGCAGTTCTATTTTGGATAATTTATATATAAATTACAGTTATATAGGTAGTAAATAAAAGTGAAACCTTGCCGCTGTTAATTTTATTTACACGCAGTCTTAAAGAATGATTTAGTCCTGAAGTAGTTATGCCTAGAGTCCTTAATCGTGAAATCCTTAGTTCTGTAATTCCTAATCCTGAAGTTCTTAGTCCTGAAGTCTTTAGCTCTAAAGTCCTTATAGTTCGGAAGTCGTTAGTTCGGGCGTCCTTAGTTCTAAAGCTCTGAGGTCATTAGTCCTGAGGTTCTTAGTGTTGAGGTCCTTAGTACAGAGGCTGTTAATACTAAGGTCGTTGTCCTGAAGTTCTTAGTCTTGAAATCCGTAGTTCTGAGGTCCCTAGTCCAGAAATCCTCAATCCCGAAGAAGTCCTGAAGCCCTAAGTATCGATGTTTAGAAATCCTTAGTCCAGAAGTTCTTAGTTCTGACGTACTTAGACCTGAACTTGTTAATCTTGTAGTTTTTAATATACTTGACAATACACTTGAATGTTCTAATCGACGCACATTTCGTCGGCCATGTTGGAATCGCCTGGACATGATTAGTCATTGTGGGGATTATGTCAGAGGCGATGAATTGGTATCATTTTTCAAGTATGGCAAATCGTTAATATATTTATAATGAGGCCGCGAGAGAAATGATCGGCGCAATTCGTAAATATAAAATTTCAACAATTATTGTAATAATGATTTATATCGCTATTTCAAAATACATCATCTATTTCATCGCTTTTTTTACTGATTCGGGTTGCTATTTATGCATTGATATTTACCCAGTTTATTAGTAGATATGTTAATATCTAGATGTCAATAAAACCTTAAATTCCGACATAAATTTTTCTTACCGCGGATTCGTCATTAACTGGTATAGTAACTGTATTGTTAACTTTATGGAAGAACTTGTGCTGTACTTGCCGGAATTTGACATAATATTCAGATATGTTTGTACCAATATAGATATACAGTATACACACATATATTATGCCTGAAAATTTTCCGATATTCAAAATTGATCTTGTCGAATCTTTTGTTTAGGATATTGCCCATTCTGTGATCTGGCCCTTTAGATGACTAAAGTGTCTGTATTTTTCTTTATTTCGCAACAGCCTAGAGGCTACAATTTTTGTTTCTGTTTCCACTGTGTGGCAAGTCCAAGAAAGTCTTTAGCACTAACGTTGGGTTCTCGGTTAAGTTAGTCGAGATTGTCTCCAATTTATAATAAATTGTTTATTCTTCGAGGTTATTATGGTTTTTGTCAGTTAATTAGACCCATGATTTGAACTGTTTATTCTTAATCTTTAATTATTCTGTTCTGTTTAAATATCTTCAATATTCTCCTACAAGACGTAGATCTCTTTGTCTTAAATATGAAAATTTAATATAGCAGAGGGAGAAATAATTAAATTAGTAACATGCTATGTATAGTTTATACGGGAATCATGACAAATAAGAAACGAAAATGAAGTAAATACGTAAAAGTATTATTTCTACGCAGCAACCGACCATTTATTTTTTCGTTTGACCGCAATCCCTACTTTGCATAAATACCCGAGAGATAATCAAACTTATTGTAGAAACTTTTTACAAAACCACATTGAATGAACCAAACTCTAAATTTACATTATAAGAGATTAAAAATGAAATGGAAGTTGCTTTAAACTTTGAGGACTATAAATTGGGTTACTTTGTTACGGCCCTATTTCACCGAAGTTCACCAGTGGCGTTTGTTGCGAACCTCGAAAGCTGCTATAAATATTTGACTGTGAAGGGCAATTTTGCTGCGGCAAAAACGCTACTAAAAGTTATATTAGAGAGTTCATTAATTCATTTGTATACTTTAGCGTCTGTTTTATCGAATACTGAGCAGGCAAATATGGTTTAACATTCCAAATATTGTTACGAGAGAGTTTCTTTTGATTGCGGTAAAAGCTGAAGTACAGTACGGTACAAGTAAATTAGAAATGGTGTAAATTTTTTTCGTTTGTGGAAGAAAATATGATACTTTAGTCACTTTATCTACACGTGCAAGCCAAAAATCAGAAAAGCTATTTTTTAAATAATCTAAATTAGACGAATTTTTTTTGAACCCCTCCCCAGATATTCTGAACGGGGGCTCCATCTCCCTGCGACTCTTAGCGCCCTCACCCTCAATCTAATCTAAATATATATATATATATATATATATATATATGTATATCGGTATGATAATAGTTTAGTTAAATTATGACTAAAAAGTAGAAAATAAAAAATATTTGCTCTTCTCTTGTAAAAAGTAGTAAAGTAAAAAGTAGTACTAGAAAATAAAAAAATAATAATGAACGATTACAAGAAAAGCAAAGCGTGCGCACTTGTATGATAAGGGTGAAATCCTTGTACACATATTGCCTTCAGTCATACACTTTGTATATAAATATATGTATCATCTTTATGTACGCATGATTGAAGGCAACATGTGTACAACGATTTCACCCCGATCATACAATCATACAAAGTGGGCACGCCTTGCTTTTCTTGCAATTACTTTTTATTAAGACCTTAAGACCATCCCAATAAGTCAAATGGAGGTTCTAATCTGTCTACATACCCTAATGATGGGAAGAACGGTTTGCTTAGGAAAAATACTGTTCCAAAGTAACAACGTTGCTTTGAAACAGAATTACGTACTATAAGTAATCGATTTTTTATCAAGTATGTTTTTGTCAAAAAGAGTGTTGTAAAGAGGGATTTTTACATCAGTTATGTCAATTAAATTATGTTGACAAGAAATCATTGATGGGTATCACAATGGCATTGACACTAATAAAAATAATAAAATATATTATGATTGATGCGTCCCCTATGAGAACCATATTTACAATGGGAAAATCAATCGATTACTTTTTTCGGCCGTAATAGTACAAGTCGCCGCTGTAACGGCTGTCTTGTCTTTGCAAATACAAAGCGCCTAGGATGTGAATAACAGAAAGTCACGTCTGCTGAGGCTACAACAGAAATTCCGAGCATAACGATTCATTTTACAAATGAATATTACAAGCATTAGGCGTAGCCGCAAATAACGTTGAACATTCTGTCAGTTCTCTGTCAACTTAGTAGCGTGCGGTGGATAAAAGACTGAATGCAGTAGCCAGAGATGGTGGTGAAATTAAACGAGTGCTTTATCAGGAAAAACTAACGCATGTTCCCTTTTACCTCTGCAAGAAATTTATGAGGTGCATTGTAGAATTAAATACGGCAACGGATGTTAAATGATATTGAATCGCATGCTATTATTGTATACGTTGATACGCTTACGCGTGCCATTCTGTGTGACCTTCAAACGATTTGATTCGGAAATTAAAGGATGATGACGTGAACGACAACATTCATGATTTGAACTTTATATGACTTGAACATGTACAAATACACTATGGCTCATTGTTTTGCTCATGCTTGTTTGATTAGAGTTGGATATCACCCTCGCAGTATTTTTTGAAATGTGCTTATTTATTTTTTATCGGAAAAATGAAATGATTTGCTGGTGTCTCTATATTAATAGCTAAAGTTTCTATTTAAGATAATAATATCTGCGTACCTACATTATTATATTTTCTTTACGTCTCGCCTTCTAGGTAGGGGTAAGTATTAGATTGGACCAGAAAAAACTACAATTTGGATCTTAACCGAACGTAACGAGCTCTGCGAAACTTTTTAAAACAAAACTTCAAAACCATCTGAGATCTTTAAGTTAGTTTAGGTCTAAGTATTTATGAAGAATTTAGATACAATTAGGTGGTATTAGAAATAGAATAGATGTAAGGCTGTAAATATTCAACTTATACTTTTTTTGATTATGCCTCTGGCATGTAATATCCTTGAAATAAATAAATATGATATCATTATTAGTGTCCTTGCCATCGGCATCATCATCTTCATTGTTCTCGTCATCGGCATCGCCATCGTCATTGTAATTGTCATTATTATCATCAAAAAGAAATATAATATTCGAGTCAGATACAGATTCTATTGAACTTAACTGATCGACCGTCTCCTTTTTCGTCAACAATACATTCCAGTTAATTCGTTGTCTCACGATGCAAACATACAATAATACCGTAGACCGCTCTGAGAACCGTTCGATTAACCGAAAACGGAGCATGCAAACACACATGAAGGTGACTAGGTGTCACTTTGGGAACGCATATGGTCGGAAACACGACCTAAAACGTGGACCGACTTTGTAAAGTAAGAAGTACCCTGTAACTAGTTATTTCATTATTTAGAAATGCCATTGTGTTCAGTGAACACTACAAAAAATACCGTTTCAAAGTAATGTTCCGGAAATATCGTTCCAACTACTAGTTCCATGCTGACGAGAACTAAGAAGCTCAATATCTGTCTGTGGATGACTGAATTTTTTTTTTTGTGGGTCTGTTTGCCGTATTCTGCTCCGGAGGTATTGCAGCCATGATAGGCTTATTGTACCAACTAACCTTAGCAACGGCTGCAATTGGCACGCGGGTGCCCTTAGCAGTCTGGCCAACTACTGGTCGGTCTCTCATCCAAATATCAACCGCGCCCGACATTACTTAACTCCAGTGATCTAGTGAATATGGCTCCTTCACTTCTGAACCTGGATTACTGCCATACCTACGATGCAATATTCCCGAATTTAATGTCCTCACCAACTTTCATTATAAATATTTTGAAAGTGCCTCATGTGATTATTGCGATAAAATTTAGGGGAAAATTCCACCGAAAAGCAGTGCATAAAAATTAAGGTTCAGTTCTTAGGTTGCGAAGTTATCCATGAAGCTACTGGCTGTAACGGGGGGGAGGACAGGGGGAACATATCTGGGCTCCTCCACTGAGCATTGTTGTGTTTGTTTGAATGCAGTTTTTAAAACTTCTCTTCAAGCTCTCTTGTATTACCCATGCTGCTACGGGAAAATTGTTTCCCATTAGCATTACCTGCACATTTTTTGTCTTTATGATGTAAATTTGACAAACCACCAATACCGTTCCTGCCTTAAAAGTTGTTCACTCATGTATATAAATTTTACAGCCTTTCTTTCAAAAGTGCACAATAAGTGTGTTAAGTACCTTAGTATTGCGTAGGTGAGAGATCTAGGTTTGATGAACATAACAATTTATCATACCAGAGTTATTCTAAGAATTCTAAAATATGTAAACACACGTAGGATAATAATACAAATATAATAAATTCACGTAACACATAACAAAAAACGTCATGTTTTTTATTGGTCTTAGTATTGTTTTGTAACATTTTGTAGACATTTATTATTATTGCATATAATTTACCTATAGTGAAAGTTGGTTTAGCTCCGTGTAGCGAATATAGTGTTTGTCAAGGACATTATCAAATTCAATTTCTCATTACACCTTCAATTGCATGACTATTAAATTGGGAAGCCACATTAGTGCTACTTAGGCTTGGCAGAGTGATTAATTTTGAATCTATTCATTTACCTGAATGGCGGCTCACTGTTAAATACTTTCTGTTGTCTTTGATAACGTAAATTTATACCAATTTCAGAGAATTTTGCCATTGAAAATTTTAAGCAAACTAATGACCGCGTTAGTCGCGATGGCGGATTTTGCCAGGTCAGGCGGAACGGGTCTCGTTCGTTTAAAAAACACGTAAAACTGAAACCTAAACACCTTTTACAAAATAAATAAAAATAGGTAATACCTTACATCTAATAGAAAATAGATTTAACAAAACTTGGAACTGAATTACACATATTTTTTAAAAGCTTGTTAACTTTTCACTATTTTTAAATTTTGTAGTTGATGCTAGCACCTCAATTTAAGCGAGGAGCCTTCCGCGAGGTATGTATTGTTATGTGCTGCCCTCTAAAGGGACGAGATGTGATTAAGTCCCTGGTCAAAGTGAAGGGAAACCTGTTATTCTGTTGATGGCCGGTAGGTGGGATGGCGCCATCTCTGGGCCGAATGACGAACCGCCATCTAGGACGTAGTAGAAAACTGTGGAGGATTCCAATCTGTTCTAGAATGTTATGGAATGGAATTCTGGTACATTCTAAGGGTGTATATAAAGAAGTGAAGTTGAGCAGGCAGGAGAATTTTTTGGTTAGATAAGAGTGACAAGTGATCAGAAAGTAAAGTACAGTTGTGATTTAAAAGTGGTGAATTTATATTAAATTAAAGTTATTATTAGTTGTGTGATTTTTAAGGATTTACTATTGTAATTTAAGTAATTAATAAAATAGTGGTTTGTGAAGATTCTTGTTGTAAGTTATTTGAACCTACAGAGTGTTTACTGAAGATTGTAAACACGTAACAGTATATATATATATATATATATATATATGTAACGACGGGCTGCGCATAGGCTGGGCGAAACTGTGATCTTAAAAATTTGGGTGTAAGGAAAATTTCGTTTCGTTTGAAATTTCAATGAAAATGAATTTAGAGACAAAAATATACAAAAATAAAATAAGAAACAAAAAACGCGACGAAAAGAATACAAACAGAAAGAGGGATACAGGAAGGATTTAAAGTTACAAAAGGTATAAAATATCAGTAAAGGTGGATAGAGTAAGCCAAAGTTATAGTTGTTGAAGTTTGGCTACGGGGGTTGCCGGAGAATCGGTAACGTCTGGTACAGCAAGGGGTGTTTAATCCGAAATAGGGCATTATGCTGTCTAGTTTGCGTTATGTGTCTTGTTAGCGGACTATCATCACCCAGCTTGAAGGAGTTGAAGTTTTGAGAGATCTGCTGGACGTAATCGGCTATCGGGGTTATGTCGTTACGATGTACGTATAGGTCTCTGAGGGAGGTGTACCTTCCAGAATTTTATTATGAGGCGCATAAATTTGTGTTCAAACACTTTTAGTTTTACTTCCACGTTCAGTGGAAGTATAGTAACGCAAATTTTTTTTTGTTGTTGTTGTTGAAATGGGCTTAAAATGTCATGAAACGTGGAGATTTTAAATTTGAGTGAAAAAAATTCGTGTCTGTCTGTCTGTAACTTTTTTGTGCGCAAGTTTACTCTGGAACCGTTTATGATATTGGCTTGAAATTTGGTACACTTATATTGTAACGAGACCTGGCACTAGATTATATTTTGTTCTAATTCCGTTGAACGGTAAATGGGGTAAATATGGGTAAATAGGCAAAGCAAGCATCAAGGTCCATAAAATTGCAATTTAGGGCATGTATGGAAAGTCATGGTCTCAAATTTTTTTTTTGGCTTCAGCTACCCCCCCCCCCCGCCCCACTATCACCCCCACACTATTATGAAAGGGGGTAAAAAAATTAAGATGTGATTTAGTGTGTATAAAAGAACGAAACGTCTCAAAAAATTTTTTTAGGCGTTAGCTACCCCCTCTACCACCCCCATTGCCACCCCTACCCTATTATTGAAGGAAGTAAAAAATTAAATTGGGATTTAGTGTGTCTACGAGAACTAAGGGATTCTAAATTTTTTTGGCATTAGCCACCTCTAAAGGGAGTAAAAAATTAAATTGGGATTTAGTGTGTGTACGAGAACCAAGAGCCTCTAAAATTTATTTTGGCGTAAATGTTCAATATGACCACCAATTTTGTTCACACATTCTGTTATTCTACTTTCAACAGATTACGCGTCACTTCTGATTTCGTTGGGATCGAGAATGTCAAAAGTCTGTTATTCTAAGTCTTAAATCACAATATCGATTAATGGTGAGACTGTGATAGGTTCAAATTTTAAATGGTCACCCGATTTTTTGGAAAACGTATTGCCCATATTATTGATGTGCTCCGACACGTTCGAAATCGAATGCGGTTTCAGCTCTGTTTTGGTGAGATGTAATGGTGTACCTACCTGGACAATATATTTCCGAATCGGTACATTGGAAAAAATAGATCCACAAAATGACCAGCCAGTTTATCTGACCTTACAAAACCGGACTTTTTCTTGTGGGGTTATATCAAGGAAATCGTATACAATAAGCAACAATCGAGATAAATATACGGGACAGAATAATAAATGCGTTTGTAAATATTCCACTTAAAATATTAAGGGAAGTGGGCAAGAACAAATTTATGTTTAGAAGCAAATGGAAAATATTATGAACATTTATTGTAGTTCATACTCAGTGTAAGTTGTTTTTTTTATAAATTTAAATAAAATCTGTTTTCTACCTACCTAGGTTTCCATTTCGTTAATTATTTCAAAAACGGCTATGAATTCCTATACTAACACTAAAAAATTGTTTGTACTATTAAGTGAAAATATATAGAGTGCTCGTTTTGAAAAAATTGAGAAAGACTATTTCAAATTCTCACCCTGTATATGAAAGATTTGGAACCGTTATAGTTGCAGTATCACACAACCTTAATGAGTTTTTAACCTCGTTTTGTATTCAAATTCACATTCGAAATAACGGGAGCGTTTACCTTTAGTGATGTAAATTGCATTTTTTTTCATTTTTAATTTTTCCTTCTAAATTAAGCATAATAATGCGTTTGTATTTGAGATGAGAATAAGGAACATGAAGCGTGTAACTATGTAAGGTGTTCCATTTAAAAGAGCTTATCTCAATGTGATGCAAAAGAGAGTGACATTTATATTTAAATTAATAAAATCTTAATCCACGACTGGAAGACAACTTAATTTACAATTTAATTAAAAATTCTGCATTTAGATTTTATTTGGTTTCAGAGAAATTAATTCATTTTACTGCTATTCTTTTAACTTATATTTCACTGATTGTGCGGCAGTATTTCTCTTTTTATTTTTAAAGTTTTTATTGATTTGCCTGCTATAGTGGGGACACCTATTTTTATTTTAAATTATTTATTCTCAGAAACAAAATTATCCCATATAATCCGTTAATATAACTTTTACTAATTATGATAGTGTCACATTAGTGACTAATTGAAATACTTGGTAAATAAAAGAAGGTGGTTAAAAACAACAATGTACAAGTTTATTGAATGGCATAAATAAAAATAAAACAAACAGAGTACTTACAAACCCTTCGGGCGCCATCCGCGAGCAGAGGGGAGTTGGGACACGCACCATGCACCGAAAAAATGACATTCTCTTTCACATTTTAAAAACCCAACCAATTGCTTCCAAATTCCTCCCAGCTGTGTTACCCTTACTCTTGCTGGCCGATTTTTACAACTCAGCATTTCTATCCAGTGGCCTAGTTGTTGGATGACATAGTTGAACGTACTAGCTGAATCGGCATTGTACTTAATACAGTTTGAAATATTATTTTATAATTTAAATATATTAATTTCTACGCAAGAATAAAGTAACGTACTGGGTAGATCAAATAAATAATAAATATAAATAAATGTAAATCAATGTAAATAGATGTAAATAAATTAATTAGACAACCCCCAATTCCAGAAACCAGAGACTTGTGCGGAAGGGGACTACACATTGAAAAAACGCGGACATACAACTATTTCCCCCGACAGTGCCGGAGCCAGGATTTGAACCCAGTGGCTCGATACCCGTGTGATTAATCGCGATTGCCACCTCGCGCAAGCAAGCAAGCAAACAGACTTTAATTTTAATAAGTATTGAGATGAACAGTCTCCAAGTAAGTGTCTTATTCAAGTAATATCATATTTTGTTATAAAAAGTTACATATTTTTTTAAATTTAACTTTCAATAGTAATTACGACAGCATAATCAACAATCAATTTTAAAATTACCCTTTAAATTAGCGGGGGCAGTGTGTCCCATATAAATCAATGTCGTTTTTTTCACATACTCTCTTATTTGTTTTATGTCAAAACAATTGTAAATATAATTTCATGTAATTTGAACTACGGCAACCCGTGCCGACTTACATCTAAGCATGTCGTTATTTGTTTACGAGCGAGCGCGTTCCTACATGTCAATGTGCTTAATATAATTTCTAGCTGTTTTGTCAGCAAATGTATGATTTTAATTAGTGAACATATCAGTGAAATTACGTAGTTCTAAAAAAGGTATATTTTTAATAGGGAACGCAAAACATGAAATAACCGGTTAAAAACTTCCGTCAAATGGACAAGTATACGCAGTTGTATTTTACAATAAATTGTTAATAAAAGCGCAAATCTCACTATTCGCGAGTCTATTTATTATCTCTCGGGAAAAGGCACGAATACCTACCAAATCGTTGCCGAATTATGTGAAGAAAGTTGTACTTATAATATCAAGTTTGGAAACTCTTACAGAAAAATGCAAAGAAATTACAAGAGGTATTCAAGCGGCGGCAACAAGAGTTTGTAAATAATTTAGATAATTTGTTTGATACTGCACACACCGATGCACTTCAATGAATTAAAATAGAGGAAGATAAGAGAGAGAGAGTCAGGTCGACCTGGTCACTAGGTGGAGTAGATAAGAGACTGATTGCTAAAGAAGTGAAAGTATGGATTCACCATAGATCGAGAGCACAGAACCTGGGACTAGTAAAACAGTAATGAGGAAAGATTTCATTACTCCAAAGTTAGTATCTGCATTAGACAGGTGTCAGTTATGTATGAGAGACTCTGTGTTTATTCTAGAAGCGACTACTGAGTCACTTGCATGTCACATTGGCGAATTTTTGATAAGTAAAAATTCAAAGAATCCGAATAGAGAAAGGAGGGAACGCGCGGAAGCCATCAAAATTCATTTCCAAAACGAGATCTAGACGTAGTGACTGTACACTGGGATGGTAAACTATCGCCTGCTTTGGATGCCCGAAAATCGAAAGAAGAACGTTTGCATATAATTATTTCATATGAAAATAAGGAACACCTTATTTATGTGCCGAGATTGGACAATTCTACATGCAAAGAACAGGTACAAGCTGTTTGGAAGGCGATCTTAGACTGGAATCTCGAAGACAAAGTGCAAATTGTCTGTTGTGATACTACTACGGCTTCGAATGCAGCTCTCCGTGAGCAAAAGCTTGATAGAGAAATGTTTATTCTCGCTTGCCACTATCACGTATTCAAACTGGTGTTAAAAGGCTTATTGGAAGTGAAAATAAAATAAGTGACAAGTCCTGATATTCCACGGTTTCACGGTTCAGAGATAATTGTAAAAACTTCGACCCTTTTAAAATACAATGCTATAGAGAAACAGTGGAATCATGTCTAACCGTTTCCGAAATAGAAAATTTCCTTGAGTTTTACCGCGCGGAACTAACCAATGAAATTGTCAAAGATGACTATCGAGAGTTGACAGAGCTTTCTATCATATTTTAGGTGGAGATACATAAAGAAAATTTGAAATTAGACCTCCAGGTGCCATGCACCCCAAGCTCGATGGATGGCTGGAGCGATTTACTCCCTAAATATCGTTACTCGGTTCTCAGCTAAAACCAATTACTGATGACAAGGTAGCACTGTTAGATGTCTCTCTGTTTATCGTGAAAACCTACGTCAAACCATGACTTCAATGTATTTTGGCAGTTAAAGCACCCTACAAAGATTTGTTCTTTTTGAAATTATTGAAGGTTTACGAAAACGTAAATGAAAGTATTTCGAAAGCTGCTTTACAGAAGTTTAACCAGCATTTATGGTATCTGATCGGTGAAGTAGCAGTCGCTCCCACTATTTGATGATGATGTGGACCAAGAACCAAAAGTAGAAATGGTGGCAAATCTAGCTAAAGAAAAATTTTCGACCCACGGGAAACGAAACATTCCATCGCAGGAAAAAGGAAGAACTTTGTGATTCTTTGTATGGTTAGTTTGATACATTAATGGTGTCGTTGTTTGTTTAGTTCTTGGTTTATATCGTGCAATTATTAACTAGTTTCTTTATTTCAGAGAAGAACGTCGATGATTTCATATTAGTCAAAAGCAAGTCATTGTTCTCTCTTTTCAAAATTGATGAAAGTTTTCTCAACGAGGATCCTTCGACATGGGCGAATAATGCTTCGTTTCTAGACGCCAGAAAGACGGTCTCAATGCCTAGAACAGGGAACGATACAGTTGATGCACTACTTTCATGGTTCAATTACCGTTGAAGCTGTAATACCAGACAGGGAAGACTGGAAAAACAGTCCTCCCATAACAGCACAAACAGTCTGGTACACTGACGGCTCCAAGACAGAACAAGGGAACGAAGCCGGGATTTACTGGACAAGGTCAAAAGCCAGTATCCCGATAAGTCTAGGGAAATGTGCAACAGTGTTTCAGGCTGAAGAGATCGCCATACATTGTTGTGCAAGGGAGATAATAGGACAAGGCACTGTTAACCAGTCAATTGCTATTTTCTCTGATAGTCAAGCGGCAATAAAAGCAATCAGTTCCATGCAAATCAATTCAAGATTAGTGTGGGACTGCTTGATAGCCCTTATAGAGCTGGGAAATCAGAACAGAGTGACCTTAGCATGGGCACCAACGAAAAGGCCGATAATCTGACCAAGGAGGGCGCACTCGAAGTCCCAATAGGACCTGAGCCCTCTTGTGACGTGACAAAGCCATGCATACGAGAAGCCACTCAGGAATGGGTGCATATTAAATCTTTGGAATAGTGGAGGAATTTCCCAAGGCAGAGATATGCCAAAGAACGTTAGGCCAAATTTACGGAAGATCTATTAAGCCAGAATAGCAAAGCCATCAGAATAATAGTAGGCCTTCTAACTGGGAACTACCGGCTCAACAGAGACATAAGTCTAATGGACCTGGCAGAGGACGCAACATGCAGGTTCTGCCAAGAGAAAACCTCAGTTCACGTATTGTGCCACTGTGCATGCCTGGCGAGACTGAGATTCCGAGTACCGTATCAAAGTGCTATTATCAGCTGTAATTTACCAAGGGCGCTGATAATCACGCGATAATTTTCTCTAATAATGAACCGAAAGCTTGTTGCTTAGTAATTACCCGACGGAGGGTAATTACTTAAAGCAACAAGCTTGAGGGTCATTATCAGAGAAAATTATAAGGTTTTATCAGTGCACGCGGTAAATTCGGTGAAATAATTTTTTGAAATTCTAATAATATGTCAAATTGTGAATGTGACATTTTAAATAAGTTATAAAACTGTCAATAATTGTTCGTTGCATAGCAACATAAGTGATAATCTCCCTAGGGAGATTGTCAGTGTAATCCTTTAATAATTGAATGAATTTTGACATGTGACTAGAAATGGACGGATTTTATTGGATTTCAATTTCGTCAAAAAATTATCATTCTAAGCCTCAAAATGATTCATTTGATAACCCACATCGTGGCGGAACCCTAAACACTGCACCAGCTATCATTTTATCTAAATATCTTAATATTATTTTATATATTTTTTAGTTTATTTATTTTACAATCGCCTTTATTTATTTGAATTTTTCATGTTTCGCCTTTTTAACTTCCCCACAATAAAATTGTGAGAAGTTACTAAAATTGGTTCAAAACGAAAATTGAGATAACATCAAATCTTTACGTTTTGAGGTCCTAGGAACCCAAAAAAGTGGTTTTTGGAAAATGTCTGTGTGTGTGTATGTGTGTTAGTACGATAACGCCGAAATTACTGAACGGATTTGAATGAAACTTTGCATGTGCGTTTCTTTAGTGCCCTAGAAGATCTGATTTGGTTGAGATCGGATTACGTTTAGTACGATTTTGACGCAATAAGTTGCTTATTTTATAATTACTTTCAATTTGCAATGGAACCATTGAAAAGCAGTTAAAATTCTGATTTCAACGATATATCCACCTTTTTGATTTGGTTTCCGTGAAAAAAATTAAAAACAAAGCAAATATGAAGCATAGATCGCATTTCGCATGACATGGTCGAAGCGCGTAGCCGTTACGTCGTGAAATTCGTCACATCACGTGTCAATTCACGTGTGAGGGTTTCTTCACTGCTCTAGAAGTAGAGCGGATTACATTTAGTGCCGTTTTTAAATGTATATACAGACAAATCGAAGAATTAAACTACAAATCGGATTGCAATGAGTAAATTTTGACGATTGACACTGTCATCGTTTGTCATCCGATAACGTTGGTGTCATGTCATGTTAATAAGATTTCGGCATATTTGTAACTTTTAGTGGATTGTCACAAACTTTAAAGGTAGATGTAACAATATTAATATCATATGCTTTCTGTACCTTCGTTGGTGAATTTATTATAGATTATCACTTTACCAATTTTCAGTTTGTTGCTTTCCAAATCTGTAGTATTTAGGATAACTAGATTTTCTTAGTCGTTCAAGTGATGTTAAAGTTGTTAATATCCTAATAGTATATTATTCAACGAGCGTTAATGTAGGTAATAACTAGCATAGATGATTGTAAATTCATTAAGTTGAGGGTTTTTTTAGTGCCACAGAAGATCTGAAAAGGTTTTAGATGAGATCGGATTACGTTTAGTGCCATTTTGTCACACAATTTAATGCTCTTTTCGGCTTCAAAGATCCACCGAGTGGGGAGCTTCCAGCCTTTTCCAGTAGCTGCCGATTTTTACTTTATAATATCCAAACATCAAATGATTGTATTCACATATCTTCAAAAGAAAGAGTAACATACAATCCATAACTAACAATAAATTTTATAACAATCAACCTGCGTTGGCGCTGATTGCGATTGATCAAAGCTATCTGGTGTTCTCTCATTCTCCGCTGCTGCACTAGTGCTATTCGGCAGAGAAATCTGTTGCGTGGCGTTCCATTTTTCGGTAGACGGTCCCTTATACGTCACCAAAAGTATTTTCAGTACTACAAGTTTCAAGTTTTGAACTTTTCTCGCCTCAGTTCACTGGATTATGCTACTACGCAAGTTTTTTCTGTTGATAGCTTTTTAAATTTGAAAATAATGTAACGCATATTAGCAATAGTAATTTACGCAAAAAATATGTAATACATCTTTTTAAGTAGTTAATGAACAGAATAATTTAATTTGAACTTCCATTTCGGTGGGAAACCAATTAATTAGAGATGTTTTGTTTCCACCAAGTTAAATTTAGTATCGACCAGAAAATTGGGACTGAATATTACGTTTTGCTTGTAAACCAATTTAACTTCAAGTTTAATTGATAAAGTAGGTGGGTATCAGATCGAACAAATATTTTGGTTTGTGGGATCGGTAAGCTTATAATTAATCAGTCGCTTTTAAATTCCGCCTGGCTTCTTATTCATTTACATAAAAGGATAATCCTAACTGCGACTGTTGCGTTAGGCGACACAGAATGTTCTGTTGAATTCGTGGGGTAATAAAATAAATAGAGAAAATGAAATTTATAATGAAGATTAATGCGAATATAACAATTTCATATTCTATGACTGCAGCCGGAATTCCACTATACTCTATTTGATAAAGATAGACGTGGTAATAAAAACTAATTATAGAGGCAAAAAACGTGGACAAAACGCTATGAAAAATTTCAAATACTTCTTTATGTTTTATATGGCTCATCTGAATTTTAAGAAACAGTTCGCATTAAATACCCGTTTTATGATATTTTACTCTTGGGTAAATTATATTTCACTATACTCGTTCAATTAGGTAATACATGTAGTATACCATCCCGGTATTGTTGAGCACATTTTAAAGATAAATCATAAGATTTCGTACACACTCCTTATCGGTATTGGCCGGCTCCTAGACCAGTCATTACACTGTTATGCTTTGTCGAGAATGGACACGCGCTGTTTAGAAAGTAAAAGTGAGTAAAAATGCCGAAAAGAAATAAGATGTAGTAGTGACAGGGTTTAAATAAAAAGTGAATTCCACTCAGTGTTTTGTAATTTTTTGAAAAATTGGATAAAACAAAATGTTTTAAGCATTGAAGGTACACTACTAGTCTTGGGAAATTTTAATGTGAATTGGCTGTCTGATGAGTATACTTAAGGCTTAAGAGATGGTGTATTGTAGAGGAAAACGATAAATGAAAACGGTCACAGACGTAGTGGGGAATAGAGAGGGTAGTGGCTATGCATAACGCATAGCTGTTTGTATCACATCATGTTTTACGTCTTTTATGCCGCGTGCATTAGAATGAGAGAGAAGGTCAGGCTTGTGTTGTTTGCCAACTAGCACGAACGACATGTGAGATATGGTACTTCAGAGGCGGACTTAGTTTACTTTCATATACGGCGGAGTGTACGGGTGTAAGTGCAATTAATACATTAATACATTAGTTTATATTTGTCTTTTTGCTGGTATGTAACTTATTTATTACAAAAATGAGTCGATCGAGTGATTGTGAGTGTGAAAGTGACATTTATAGTGATTTCAGTGATAAAGAAAATAAAATTCCAAATGAGTTTCAAGGGAGAAAAAAACGGCATTTAAGCAGTGACGGGAAACAAATTTGTTTAAATGTGTATAATACTCTTTTACAGCGACAAACTAATGACTTTAACTTGCGTGATTTAGATATATTAAGGGAAACAGAATCTTTAACCCACGTTCCCTATTCCACATTGTACAAACTAGTGAAAACAGGTGTTACCGAAAGAAAGCAACGTTGCGACGCTGGTATATCAAAAATTTTAGATCCATCAATAGCAAAACTTTTAAAAAATGTAATTTATGACGCATATCAGAAAAATGAAATCCCGACTGTTGACGTGGTAGACAGAAAACTAAAGGAAATGGATTGTCCTTTGAAATATACGACAAGAACTTTAAGGAACTGGCTGAAAAAAATTGGATTTAAATTTAAATCAATTAATAAACGCGTGGCGATTATGGAAAGCAGACGAATAGTGGATTGGCGACATTCATATCTAGAGGAGATTAAAAAGTTCAGAAGGGAAAATAGAACAATTTATTACCTAGATGAAACTTGGTATGACACTCACGATACCGTAAAAAAAGGATGGACTGATGGAACTAAAAAATGTCTACCACAGTCATTGCCTCCAAATAAGGGACTCGATTGGTTATATTACACTGTGGATCAGGTGATGGATGGGTAGATAATGCATTGAAACTATGCGGGAAAAACATGGAAGAGTGTAACGTGGATTATCACAAGAATATGGAGGGAGTAATTTTTGAAAAATGGTTTGAAAATACTCTAATTCCAAAATTAAAGCCAAATAGTGTTATTGTTTTTGACAATGCGAAGTACCATTTAAGAGAATTATATAAAATTCCTAATAAGAGTTCGACTAAATTGGAGTTGCAAATTTTTTTAACGGATCACGACCTATATTATATGGACAGTTATACTAAAGCAGAATTGTTGGAAGTCCTTCATACGAAAACATTTGAGAAGAATTATGTTACAGACAGTATAGCTGAAAGATTTGGCCACAAAGTTTTAAGATTACCACCATATTATTGTATTTTCAACCCAATAGAATTGATTTGGGGAAAATTGAAAAAAAATATCAGAAAAGGAAATACTTTTCCAAAATTCGACAAAAAAGTGATAGAGTTAATTAAAAACGAAGTGTCCAAAATTACCAAGGAAGATTGGGAAAAGAGAATTGCCAAAGTGATTAGAATTGAGGATGATTATTTGAAACTTTGTGAATTTAATAAAAATGGGGAAAATAAATTCATTATAAATTTAGAAGAGGATAGTTCATCATCTGAAAATGAAGAAGACGGGGAGAACGCACAGGATTCTGAGGAAGAAGTGATTGTGATGACTTGTGATTGAAGAAGTGGTAGTGATATGTATAAGTTTATTATTTGTGTCCGTTTTTGTGTTCAATGATAATGATCGTGATATCAAGCTTATTATTTATGTCATTTTGTGTGTTCGTAAGTATTTTAATCTATTTTTATTTATTTAAAGAATTCAATTATATTTAATTTTATTTATTTGGAGAATACATATTTTATTTACGAAAATTTACTATTTCGAGTTTTGTTTCTGTTTTTAGAGGTTTATTGTTATTTTTTAATTTATTTTGAGAATACCTATATATTTTTTTACTGTTACTATTTTAAGTTTTTTTTTGTTTTTAGATGTTTATTGTTATTTTTTTATTTATTTTGAGGATACCTATATATTTTTTTAGTGTTACTATTTTAAATTTTTTTTGTTTTTAGAGGTTTAGTTTTATTTTTTTGTATAATTTTCTTTATCCTGTACTAATATTCTTTACCCATCCTATCATGGCAAGATATGCTCATACCTCCCCGTGGTTCTTGCTAGGTAGTAACAATTTACTCAAATATTAAGTGAACTAGGATACTGTAACTACTGTATAGTCAGTAGTGTAAATTGTTGCCAGCTAAACTGAGCCCACACAACAAAAGCCAACGCAATTTTCTTATGGAAAAATGACTTCCATTAAATTGGTTGAATTTTTGATATGTTGTGTATCCTATCTCTGTATCAAATGCATCAATGTCTCAGATTTGTTTAATAACACCTAAACAGTATAATTGATTGTCTTATCATATCATATGACGTCATAGCAGGTCATGTCGTGTCACAGAACCTCATAGTGGTCACTTTGAATTTTATTGTGATCTGAGCACCTAGAAGTAAGAGAAAAGAATGTTATTTAAATCATGATGTTCTATGACACGATATTACATGCTATGACGTCATATGACGTGACGACGTTTGAGATTATATGATGTAATATTTCAATAAATAAACCATGGCAGTTATGAGGTGTTTTCAAACCACTGTGAGACCCTAGAAGCAAAAAAAAGAGTACTGATTTAACCCAGTCCCATACACCTCAAATAAACGATAATTCTTACTTTAGCAAGCTTTATCTCAAGACTGTGAAAGTTTGTCAATTTGTGCCAATTGAGACATTTGATCAGAGAGATGGGATACACAACATATCAAAATTTCAACCAATTTAACGCAAGTCACTTTTCCATAAGAAAATTGCGTGGTCCTTTAAAAGCGTAAACAGACATACGTACACAATATAGTTAAGTCCGGGCCTGCCTTCTTAGCGTCTCACCTCGCACCCCCCTCTCAATTTTCTCTTTCCCGCACTATAATAATTATGGCTTAAAACAGGTTGTACAAATCCCTACTCACATTTTTGAAGAAGGCGCTACGCTAATAGATTTAGTATTTACAAATAATTGTGATCTGTCGCTAAAGTTTTAGACACTCCAATTATACCTGATCATTTTATTATAAAAATTTATATTTTAGACTATAGTGCATTAAAGAAATGTAGTTTTAAAGGTGAACAATGTAATGATAATTTATTAAAGATTAAATTAAATAATATACAAATTGATTATAGGAAACGTGATATAGAAAAAAAATGTGATTTTCTGTATGGTAGTCTTTTGAAAGTGTTGTAAAAAGTAGTAGATGACATTTGTCCACAATTCGAAATACATATAAGGGGTGGTTCAATGCTAGGGTATTAGGGGCTATTAAGGCTAGAGATAGGAAATACAAAAATTTTAAAATAAGTAGTAATCAAAATGATTGGTTAAACCATAAAACTAGTAGGAACAATGTTGTCACGATAAGCAGACAAGAAAAATGTAAATATTATGCGGAAAAAATTGATAAATGCAAGAACGATCAAAGAAAATGTGGTAGTCTCTGAAAATGAAACGTGTAAAAATCCAAAACTATTGCCTGAACATTTTAATGAATTCTATATCTAGTATTAACGACATAGTGCATAATATACCTCATAGCAATTATCGAGTTAGGAGGAACAAAAACGTAAACTTTTGAGTTGATGACAAAAGCTGAACTAAAAACGATCGTATTTGATCTAGCAAACAAGAGTAGCCTGGATGAAATTGATATGGTTTTCTATAAGGATAATTTTGACATTCTATCTGATCAATTGTTTCATACCATTAATGTCTCATCAGTATTGTGCTAAATTCTTTAAAAGGTTCGGCAATAATTCCTGTAAGAAAAATACCTAAAACCATTAAAGCTGAAAACTGTAGACCTATAAACATGTTCCCAGCTTTTGAAAAAATATTAGAGATATTTTATTGGATAAGCTATGCAAGTATGGAATTGATGGTGTAGTATGGAAGTGGTTTGAATGTTACTTAAAAAATGTGGGTGAAATGTATTATTAAGTGAGCTGCCTATACACATGGGAGAGCCGCAGAGGAGCATACTTGACCCTCTGTAATTTGTAATATATATTAATGATACGTCAAGAATCTTTAAAAATTGCAAATATCACTTTTTACCTGACGGCATTATAGTCTATATTGATGAACATGATCCGAGAGAGTTGGTACGGAAAATAAATCGCGATTTAGAACTTGTTTCTAAACGGTTGGAAACAAATAAATTAAAACTGAGTATCACAAAAACAAAAATTATGTTCATAAGTAATCACCGGAATCTCAAAAGGTTCAGAGATACAAATTTACTATTTAAGCTTCAATACGCAAATCTGTCATTGGTCTCGGAAATCAAATATCTAGGAGTTATTGTTGATTGCTAAAAATATTTCAAAAAAAGTTAGCGTTCTTAAACGTGTCAGTTGGTACCTATCGATAAATACAAAAAAGAAAACTGTTTATAATGCTATAATACTACCGCATTTCAACTATTGTAGCACAATCCTGCATATGGCTAATCAGACCGGTATAGAACGAATTACAAAGGTTACAAAACACAGTGATGCGAGTTATATTAAAATGCCAGTATACAGGGTGTCCCGAAACTCCCGCCTTCTCCTTTAAGTGCTAATTCTCCATGCAAAAATAGTAAGAAAAGTTCCTATAAACATATGTCCGGAAATGCTTCCTAAGGTAGCTACGGCCCTCTAAGGATGGCGCAAGAATAGGTGTTTTTGCTAGTTATCTCGAAAATGATTTGAGACAACTTTATGAAACTTGGTTAACTATTTTCGATTATTAAATGTTATTGTTTTACAGTATTAGCCAAAGTTAATTTTATCCAGAGGCGGAGAAACGAGGGGTAGGTGTTCTTTGTTTCTACATATTTATTTTTTCATTTGACATTTTTAATATTTTAATCCCTGCTTATGATTCCCTGGTTAATTCTGCAAAAAAAGGATTCTCTTTACAATTAGCCATATGGCAAGCTGTTTTCGAGGAAAAGCGGTCTAAACGAAATATTGCGTATTCGTTTGCTAAATGCGCATAATTTATTTTTCAAAGTAAGTGTATATCATTCAGTAAAAGAAATGGCTGGGTACACCTCACAGGAGTATCTAGATATGATTATATATTATGGTATGATTTCCTAAAGGAACTATTTTCAATTATTTGGCAAATTGGTAAAAGAAACATTGTGCAAAAGTTTAATGAACATTTATGATTTAAAAAACAACCTGAATTAAGATTATTATTATTATTACAAAATGTGCTCAAAATGCCTTCCTTCCTGCTCAATGCAAGTCAATGTCAATGTCAAATGGAACAATAAATATGTAGAAACAAAAAACACCGATCCCTCGTTCTCCGCCCCTAGATAAAATTAATTTTGGCTAATAATGTAAAACAATAACCTTTAATAATCGAAAATAGTTAACCAAATTTCATAAAGTTGTCCCAAATCATTTCCGAGATAATTAATAAAAACGCCTATTCTTGCGCCATTCTTAGAGGGCCGTAGCTCCCTTAGAAAGCATTTCCGGACACATGTTTATAGGGACTTTTCTTACTATTTTTGCATGGAGAATTAGCACCTAAAGGGGAAGGCGGGAGTTTCGGGACACCCTGTATACACTAGGATGATGATAATTTGTTAGTTAGATGAATATAGAGAACTTTTTAAAGTATAACGTTTTAATTTCCATACATAAAATTAGCAAGGACCTAGACCCAGATTATATAAAAAATATTTTAACAAAATTATGAGAAGTTCAAATGTGGTTTTAGAAGGCGAAATATTAAACATAATATTTTTAGTCGCAAATTCCTCTATAAAATCCTTATTTTACTATAAGGAACGTAACCAGACTGCAACCAATAGCTACTCTCCGGGCTATGTGCCCCGCCGAGCGTTGAATTACAAGTTACAAGCCTGGCTCGTTAAGTGTAATAATTGCCTATTACGCTAATGCTTCGATTGCAACAAACACCAGCCGAAAGAAGGATCCTACTTAAAGGAGCTCTCATGCCAGTCGTCACACACCACTTGCAGACTGCAGTTTCGAGCTGTTGGCTCTCGTCAATGCACGTAGCCGCTCCGGCGGTGAGTTTTCGGGGAGTGGCAGCAATGCCCAGTATCCTGGTAAATGAAATCAAATCAAGAGCGAATCGATATTAATATCTTTGTTTACGTGTAAAATCTTGTAAAATACACGGTCACATCTGCTGGTTTCGTATTTGGACAGTCGACCAGGAAATGGTTTTAGAACAGCTGGGACAACTTATATTGTCCGTACAGAATTTTGATGGGTGATTGAATGGACTACATTTAAAACATGTTACAAGAATGATCCCGTCATGTAATAAAAATAGATATAAAACTAAGATTAAGTTTAGTCAATGGAATATGCCCGGTTTAAGGTTTTGCATACCATAAACAAAATTTTGTGGATCGATTTAAGAATGAAACGGACCTTGAGAGATGATGCCTCCAACCCTCACTGTTGCAACGTCCATGGTAGTCACGTAAAAATTTATGAATTTCTCAATATTTTATACCAAATCAATATACCAAGGGCATTCAACCTGCTGCCGTTTCAACAATAAAATAATATATATGTGGGGAGTTTAAGTGAGGTAATTTTTTTTAAATTAATCATTTTTGTTTGCTTAATGTTGAAGGAGAAATATTTGTTGTGGTGTTTAGCAAACAGCTGAGAGGAAATAATTTATGGTCTATCGAAACTTAAATCTTAAATATTAATAATAAGAAAGGAAATCGACAAATTTCAATATAAAACACTCGGAACCTGTTTAGGAATAATGAAATTGCCATTAACCAGTGCTCAAGAGACTTCATACTTTGTAAATTATTTAGTTAGTCGATTCATTTTTAAATTAAAAATATACAACAGTCATAGAACAAATGTATAGCCTAGAAGTTGACTGTCTAAGTAATACTGATCTGTAATAAATAACCGGCCATTGTGAAAATATAAGAGCTGAATATTATTAATAATAATAATAATAATAATAATAATTTATTTATCCTGTAAGACCATACAGTTTGGTATAGAATAAGTCAAGTTATAGTAACACACATAAATAATATATGGAATAAAATTACACTCATGATACTAACAACACACAAAATAAGAATTGCAATTAAAGTCGGACAACTATTATAAGATTAAAAATTTTAGGTATTTAGGTATTCAGACGCGCTATAAAAACATTTTTGTGTTAAAAAGTCTGTTACATGCTTACCTTTCAAGAATTCACCAACTGTGTATCCCTAGCCTTGCAGACTGGGCTAATTAGAATTATTCGAACAGTTATTTTCTTGAACCCACATATGAATGAAAAACAATAACTCAATTATTAAAGTTAGAGTTAGTAATTAGGTTTATTAACAACATTTCTAAAGTTTTAATTAGGAACTGCTATAAAATTCAAGCGTATGCTTCAGAAGACAGATGATCAATAGAATATAAATTGTAGTAACTAGGTAAATTGATTATGTAAAATTTTAAGTCGATTTTGTTGTAAGCAAATTTTCTTTTTTAGCAACGGCAATAAAAAATTGGAGCGGCAAGTATTATGAAAAAGTAATGTAGCAAATACAATGAATGGTCAGCTGTTTAGAAAGTGTACCAGCAAAATTTATGATTTTTTTACATTTGAGATTTAAAGCGATTTTCTTAGAATTTAGTTTAATATATGAATATAGTCTAGTATACTTTAACTTGGCGTGTGTATGTATGAGTTAATATTTCCGTACGATTTCATTTCTCCCATATTGTACACAAAGTTAAAGCAATAGTCCAGAAACATTGTCTACGTGGACAAGATTTCTGGATCTGTGTACAAGAGAAAATGAAATCGTACGGAAATATTAACTCATACATACACACGCCCAGTTAAAGTATACTAGACTTTATGCGAAATGATTTTTAAATTCGTTATTTGAAGAAAGAAGTTTTATTAAATCGAGAAATATAAAAATTAGCAACTACAACTAAAATAACTGGTCAAAAGCTTAATTTTCGGAAGTATTCTAAATTTTGAAACTAATTGGATTTTGATCTTTTAAGCTGAAATTAATTGGTAAACTACTTTTTTATTATATCTTGACTCGGTAACACATTAAAAACGCCATTAAGCATTCAAACCCGGTGCTCCTTGATGACAAATCTAAATGCGTAGGCATTAATGTGACCCGGCAATGGTGCAGTCCTGTGTATGAGTTCCGGTTCTAATTGTAGGGGTGTTTTCGCATGAGGGCAATTTTTCTCTGGCAAAACGCCAAGACATTTGAACAATACTCGACGCTCGTTTGGCTTACCATGCTGCCATCACCAGAAAATAATTTAAACTGAAAACCAGCTGATTTGTCTTGACCTAAAAGTGGCAGAAACTCGTTTTTTCGCTATATTTAAGGTTATATTACATCACGAGGTAATTTTTCTTCACAAAACTCGTTACGGCATCTGAAAATACTACTATTCCCCATCATTTTGAATTTTTCCAATATCTTTTTTCCTCTCCAAGAAATTGTTAGTTGTAATTTATGAGTTTGGCAAATCAGTGGGTAGGTATTCGGAAATTGAGTAGCATCAGGTGAAAAAGTTCAGAAGGCAGAAGAATCTAATTACAAACACCTACATTTTCACCTTATAGTAAAGATAAACTCATGTATATTAAAATATATTTATTTTCAAAATTTTGTGGATTTTTTATTGATGAGGAGAGTACTAATCTGTCATATAAATGATAATAATAAAATGAAAGAATAATATAGGATGTTTAACGTGACATGACTTTTCATCTGACCACCTTAATTACATTAATATCCGTCGTATTTGAATGTTTTTAAATAAAGTGTAGTATACTGTTATGTGCCGCCCTCTAACGGAGAGGAATCAATCCCTGATGGCAGAGTGAAAGGAGGGCTGCCTGGTTGACTGTCGGTAGGGCGGCGCCATCTCTGGACCAATTGGTGAACAGCAATTACCATAGAATATACGAGAAGGGCCAGAAACACCGCTAACAACAGGCTGGATTATTCTAGAAGATTGCTACGGATATATAAGAAGCGGAGCGAACGCACGCAGTTTAATTCAGTTCTGATATGGAGATCAGATAAGATAAAGAACAGTAACAAGTTGTAAATTATAGTAGTGATACTATAGTAGAATAAATAAACTTGCAATTAGTGGGTACTAATGTGTAATTGTAAGGACTTATTATTGTAATTTAGTGGTTAATAAATCAGCGGTTAATGAAAATTCTCGTTGCAATTATTGAACCTCGTTTGGAAGTGTTTACAAGCGTAAACAAATGTGAGTTTTGTGAAGAAAAATTATCTGGTGATGTAACATGATCTCAAATATAGCGAGAAACCGTTTTTTTCACTTTTTGGTTAGAATCCCGCGAAAACATGACGTGATGGATCGGATTTGGACTCGTCAAAATCCTTTGAAAAATTATAGTCTCGTTTCTAGTTTAGATGATCGATTAAATTTTGTCGACCTGTGTTATGATTTAGTTTATTACAATGTGTTATTATTACAAACTGGCACTGTGCGTATGGTCACGCTATCCTAATCATGTTTTCTATTTTAGATAGGTAAATATTATGACAAAGAGCCCATTCTGCTGATATTTCTAACAGCAGCCCTAGATGATTCTCAACACATTAGAAATATATAAATGCCTCAAATTTATCGACCCCTACTTTGTTTATCTTTAATTATCCAGAACTGTTGTGTTCCAACGTTCTCATCTCTCTTCTCAATTGTTTCACTGTTTGTACAAACATTCATAAATTAATTAAAATAACATATGCGTCCGGCACGGACCATTGTTTCAAGTGCTATTTGAGTACCATTAGAATTCATATAATGTTTTATATGTACCTACGCAAAATTATAACAATGCCAAGCAATTGTTCTGTCGGAATGCGACTGATTGGCGGATTTAATTTTCACGCTCTATAAAGCTATCATTTTCAATTTGGGATTAAATTTTTATAACTACCCTTTTTTTGTTTCAGGTGAGTTTCCACTGGGCGAATTTAGTGAGTATGTATATTCATTTAAGAATAATAATTATAATAACTTACAAGTTAATATTATAACATATAAATAGTGAACTATTCATGAACTTAAATATAATATAATTATTAATATAGGACAATCAATATTATTTTTCTATTGTTACTGCTGTTATTATTATATTTTTGGTCTATTCCAGAAAACTTTTCTCAATTTTTAGCAATATATTAGTACTGTTACGTGTTTACAATCTCCAATAAACACTATGTATGTAGGTTCAATAAATTGCAACAAGTAATTTCATAAACCACTGATTTATTAATTAATTACAAAAATTAAATCCTCATACACATTAGTACACACTAATTACAAGTTTCATCTACTATAGTCTCACTACTATAATTCACAACTCTATATATACCCGCGTCGAATTTACTCGCATTCTAGGATCATCGCGGCGCCTCCGGCACTTTCTCGCTCGTTCCATGAGCCAGTGACGTAGGTGTGCAACACTGCCCCCTCCTTAAGCCTGAACGTCCCGGTCGGACAATTCAGAATCCACAACATATTTCGCCAATCTGTCCAAGTACACGACTTTCATCTTGGACTTCTTACTTCTTTGAATTCGATAAACAACGTCATCAATCCGGGTGATGACAGAATACGGGTGAGCGAAACTTCGAGAAACCTTCTTCACACCGCTGTGGATAGTACAGCCAAACCAAGTCCCCCACCTTGAATCCCGCCGAACTGATGTTACGGTCATATCGAGCATTCATTCGGTCACCATTCCCTGTAGGTGACCTCTTGGCAGCCACATCAGCACAAACCTTGCAACTGCCTCTACGTCCTGACGGCTATTTATCCAGTAGAATCGTTCCCGTACTCTAGCCAAGGTCTTATTTTTCCCAAAATGCTCTCCGGATATTCCTTCGTGCATTTTCCGAATTACTTTTGGTACTCGCCATCTGGGTATCAGCAACCGCATGGTAACTTCTTTCCCATCCGGACTCCCATGCTTTCCATAATAGTCCATCTTCAAACCTCAGGGAATCCCATTGCGCCCACAAAGCCTTCAATTCGACGCTTTTATGCAGCACATCCTTCCATTCTGGTCGTGCTCCTGTTTCTTTTGCCTTCTGTATAGGTCCAATTCCGTCATCGCTCAGTTGCTCCTTTCTTACAGCTTCTTTTGTCCAGTCCTTCGGAACCTCATCTTAACCGCCTTCACTTCCTTAGGGTGCCTCTGACGACAATACCTCTTGATATGCCCCAATTTGCCACAATTATAACAGCGGATTCCCTTCGTAAGCCTTTCACTGCTTCTTTGCTGCTTAGGCTCCTGTTTCGGCGGTTGCGGTCCCCGTTTTGGCTCCGGTCGGGAACTCATTTCGTTCGATACTTGTGAGACAATTTTCTGTATGCCCTTTAGCATAGCCATCACTTTCGCCCTTTCGGAGCTGATTTCCTCTTTCCTTGCAGAGTTTACTTTCTCAAGGTTCCATTGTCGACAATATCGCATCATATGCCCTGTTTGTTGCAACGTAACATCGAATACCTCCGTTAGGCTTTACACCTCCTTGTCGATTTTCCTGTTTTCCTGGGAAACTTGTCTTGATCATTAATTGAGTAAACATCTTGTGCAAATCCTTGAATTTGGTGTCTAAATTCGTTTCCCCTGATTGGGCTTCTTTCACAAAGACAGCTCGTACTCTGTGCTATGAAGAACCCATATAGGCGGCTTCTATCTCAAGTGCATGGATCAATGCTTCGCTGCAACTCTTATGCCGAGATACCTTAAGGACCCGCCTGATCTCCTCATCTTTTATGCCATCAATAAACGCGTCAACTGCCAATTGCTCCTGGAACTGCTTTGGTGCATTCGGGTAAGCCATGTGTGCCAGTCTCTACCGCAGCCTCAAATTCTTGTAAACTCTCTCCAGCTTTCTGTATACGTGATTTCAGTTGAGTCCGGTACACTTGGGCGAGGTGCTGGTTGCCATTTCTCAGATCTAGAGCAGCCTCCAAAACTTTGAAATCCTGTTTTTGCGCCACTGGAATCGTCTGAAGCAACTCTGATGCTTAGCCCCTTAATGCTAAAAGCAATGCCATAGCCTTTTCCTCATTACTCCAGTTGTTTGCGCATATAGCTGCCTCAAACTCTCTTATATGTCGTCCATGAAGTTTCACCGTCAAAGGAGGGCGGTTGTAACCGAGGACCTGACGATGCTACTAGCTGACCTCTTTCCCTCAACTGCCGTTTAAGTCGCTGTATTTCCTCTTCGACCATATTTATCTTCCCTTTGACTTTTGTAACTTTTCCCTTAATGTCACTAACTTCTCCTTCGACGTTACCAACTTTCTGTTCAACTTTATCTACTTTTTCCTTGACCTCATTAGTGGCTGACAGGATAGCATCTTGTTGCACCTGTATAATTTTTCTCAATTCTTCCTTTTCTTCTTGACGTTTTCTTTCTTTTTTCTTCACGTCTCTCCTGTACTTCTTTTTCTCCTTGACGTTCTTATTCTTCTTTGTCTTCCTGGCGTCTCTTTTCTTGTTCTTTTTTGTCTTCTTGACGTCGGTCTAACATCATTTGTCTTAATTCTGCGAACATATCTTGAATTTGTTTTTCGGCAGCCATGCTTCCTGTTTCCATCAAAAAGTTCTTAGAACAGTAATAACAATTCTTATTTAAAGCCTATATCAGGTCCAAGTCACAAGTATTTCCACAAAATCCGGAGTAGAATGTTCTAGAAAATTTCTCGAAATATCACAAATAGATCCCATTCAATGTCTATACCACTTTACAGCCGACAGAACTCAGCTATCTGCACTAATCTCCAATGGAATGTTCTAGAAATTTTTTCAAAATATCAGAGTAGGTATTATTTAAGTCTATACTACTTTCTAGTTGGCAAAACTAGCTAACTGCACTAGTTCCCAAATGGAATATTCTGAAAATTTCCTCAAAATGTCACAGTAGGTCTTATTTGATGTCTATATCACTTTCCAGTTGACAGAATTTAACTTTTCTCAAAATGTCACAAATATGTCTTGTCTATTGTCTAAATCACTTTCCAGTTTAAAGCACATCGGTATCTCCAGTGGTTTTCAAATAGAACACTATGGAACCTTTTAGAATTCTTCAGAGATCCTGTTGCAATTCCGCTTCTGACACCAATTGTTACGTGTTTATAATCTCCATTAAACTCTCTGTATGTAGGTTTAATAAATTGCAACAAGTACTTTCATAAACCACTGATTTATTAATCACTTAATTACAATAATTAAATTATTTTACAGATTAGTACACACTAATTACAAGTTCCATCTACTATAGTCTCATTACTGTAATTCACAACTTGATACTGTTTTTTATTTCATCTTATCACTGGCTTGTCTAATATTCAACTGTCCCCAGTGCGGTTCAATCCACCCTATATATACCCGCGTCGAATTTACACGATCATTCTAGGTCATCGCGGCGCATCCGGAATTTTCTCCCAGGTTCCATGAGCTAATGGCGTAGGCGTGCAACAGTACCGATCAAATACCGTTATTACAACTGACAAATATATAGTAAATAACGAACACAAAATTTCTTTGCTATATATCACTATATTTTTTATTTCGTTTTAAAGTTTGCGACTGCACTTTCGTAGAATCTAGTATACATTTTCAAGCACAGTGAATTACAAATTAAATTGTGAAGGTAATTATACATTACAAATTGGATTATGTTAATTGACTATATAATTAAACATTGCCGGTAGACCTCTTTTACGACAGGGTGGCAAACAAAATGGAATTCCCAATTTGTAACTGATCACTAAGCAGGGTAATGCTTGGATTGTTTCTATGTTTATACATTTCAATAGATTCTAATACATTTAATTTCCTGGATTTTGTTGCATAATGTAGAGCTTCTAGTTTTTCTATGGACGGAAAATTGTGGCTGGTTTCTAAAAAATTATTTGCAAAATTTGAGTTGCTTCTCCTTTTTTCAAATGATTTTAAATGTTCCGAGTATCTTATGTTAAATGACCTTCCTGTTTGGCCTATATAGCAGCTATTGCATTCTTCACACGACAGCTTATAGACCCCGGATTTTTTATTTTTTTGTTTTCTATTTGGCATTATAGAGAATATTTGACATTTTTGACTTGGTTTCAATGCTACCTGAAGGTTACGGTTTGATAGTACATACGAGATTCTTTCTGACAATGGACAATGGAATGGTAGATTCAATACAATGAGCAATGTTTACCCTAAGATTAAAGAAAGATCACCAAAAAACTTTGTATCCGTTACATATTTTGGCCCCTTGTCAGAAATGTTACAAAATAAATGAAGTAAATAAGTTGTTTCAATAATTTCATCACTTTCACTACCAAAGAGATTCGGTTGGTTTTAGAGAAATCTAACATAAGGATTCTAAGTACCTATATTTTATAAATATTCTCGTTTTGTATATATTGACATTTAATATAGATAATTAGCTGTTATATAGTAAAAATATTGTTATGCAATCTTATGAGTTTGTAAAATATCATTACTCTCACCCGTAATGACATTTTAAAAATAAAGACCATTAATTATTGCATAAAGATAAATTAAGCTGGGAGAACCAAACTCATAACATTTAACATATTGTAAGTTTAATTCAAAAATTTATAGGGCCCATATTTTATTTATTTCTGATGTTGAAATCAGAATGCTTTTTGTATTGAGGCGAACGGATTTGGGCCAATTATTTTTCAAATATTTTTTTATTTTATTATAAAAAGTTACTTCATGTATTTCAATAACCATTAATAAATGATTATTATTACGGAAAAACAATCAATCAAATTCTAAAATATTGCGACTTTAAAATGCTCATTTACGTAAATAGGGAATTATTCACTTTTATAAAACGTGTTTCATTATATTTGATATAATATTATGGCAACAGATTTTATGAAAACATCAACTTGGCATATTGTGATGCTTGAGAAAGTGTCACATAACTAAAATGTTTTAAAGGCCTAAAACTCTCCAATACATAAAGGTATATTATTATTAGATTTCGTCAATTATTCAAATTTTGCCCATTTGTAAGCGTTTGAGCGTGGAGATGTGTGCACATTGGCCCTTGCCGCTGCATATTGCGACAGATGGAAGATTCGAGTAAATGCTGACAAATCGGAGGCGTTAGTCTTCACGCACCGATTGATTGAAAACAGGGTTTTGACACAAATTCTTGTCTAAATTCCAATCAAAAGAACAACAAGACATTATGAACAGTCTACTCTCCCTCCAGGAGTCTGTATCCGCCCATGAACAGAGGAGTAGACTTAACAAACAAAATAAAAAAACTGTTGTACATGATGGTGATCAGACCAGCCATAACATACGCGGCGCCTTTTTGGTGCAGCACATCGGTTACGACAATGAAGAAACTAAAAGTTTTGGAACACAAATTTATGCATCTCATTGCGAATTCTGATAGGTACACCTCTCTCTGAGACTTATATGGACGTTGCCACGACATTACACCATTAAGTGTGCTACGTCCAAGATATATCCCAAAAATTCTTCTCTTTCAATCTGGAAGATAGTGCGCCAACGAGAAACATAATACGCATTAGACAGCATATGTACCATCTCGAATTAAACACAACTTACCAGACGTTACCGATTTTCCAGCAACCTCTAGTCAACTTTCACCTACTCTAATTTTTGCTTACCCATCCACCTTTCCTAAATTTCATACCTTTAAATCTTTACGCCTCTTTTCTGTTTCCGTGCTCCATTTTGTTTCTTTTTTTCCTTTTTGAAATTAAACCTTTATTCATTATGTCATTAAAACTGAAATAAATCAACATTTCGATCTATCACCAGTTTAGGCAGGCCTATGCGCCTACGTTCATTGTTGGCGGGTTCTTTCGTTTTGGTTGTGGTACCCGTACCAACTACGAAATTTCAAAAAGTGAAATGCGAGAATAATCTTTCATTTTAATTACTGTAAATCTTTAGATATTTGTAATTTCATTGCCTATTACAATTTCTTTTTAACAAAAGTTATTGTAGACTACCCTAAGAGGAGAGCTTTGCGAGGGAAGGCTTCCGGAAGGCCCTAAATTTGGTTTCTCGCTTATAACTCGAAATTCATCATACTCTGCTCCCAACACCTCAAATTTTCTTTGTAAAATAAAATGCAACCAAATCAAATGAAGAGGATTAAATTGACTTAAAAATATCTCCAGCAGAAGAGGAAAATGAATCCTTTAAAGGAACTATTATGTCATCAAATTCTTCATCCTCCTCATCTTCTGTTATGGGGACTCCATTGTGGCAGTTGCCCTTGCAGTTGAAGCATGTTGGCGAACAATTCAGTGATGCCTTTCTACATCCGCATCTTCCGGTGTCACAACGACAATATATAACTTGCAAAATTTCGTCGGGGGCAGCATTTTTGTCTGTTAGTTTAAGCACAAACTCTCCATTTCTCTCCTCCCAGCCAAGTATTTTTAAACCCCACACATGTGAGGGTAGTATGGTTCCCATCCACTGCTGGATTAGGTAGTACACCCTGTGTGAATGGTACTTCGTGGCCCCCTCAGTTAGTGGGAGAGTGGAAATGTCTGGCGACTGACTTTAAAAATGACTAATATCTGTAGTCATCTAAGGATATCTCCTTAGATGGAACACCGTACCATCTAAGGATGCAATTATGTCCTGCTCTTTCGATATAATTTGGCAAACCTGAATTTGCTCTTCATGAAGGCTGCGGAGGTGGTATCACAGCCTGTGAAAGCATGTACAAATAGAATGCGCTCCAGCACCATCTGCTACAGCTCTTGTGAAGAGTATCTTGCTGTACAGATTTTTCCGCTACCAGGTTTCACGAGGAATATGTCACGCTGGGGACGGGTTTTTGCCAATAACAGGACTGCCAGAAGTCCACATCTTCGCCTATCACAGCTACTGAAGAGGAAACTGGCTTCTCTATGGCTATGGATATAATTGGCACATCTGCATCATCCTCTGCTTGGAAGGTATTGATATTATTTTCTTCCAATATTTTCATCAAGAGCTTTATGAGAAGGCTCTTGTTGTATGATGAAAAATGTGATGTGAAACAGTGTTTTCCGCATATCGGCGATTTTCAGAAGCGAGTAACTTGAGAACGGTTAAGATACAAATTTTTGTTGAAGTAAAACGTGGGAAATTTTGTCAGCTTTCAAAAAGGTAAGAATAATTTTTTCTCTAGGACCAATATTTTTTGAGTTATAAGCGAGATAAACTTAGGGCCTTTCGGAAGCCCTCCTCCGCAAAGTTCACCTGCTAGGGTCGGGGACTTTTAGGGTGTTTACCTCCTAACTACCCCAAATCCATCCCTGAAGTCAAATATTTAGCCGCCCCCCATGTATGTGAAAATTTGTTGACTGGATTATAAGTTTTGGTTAAGTTTTATTTCGCCGAACCAGATACTCTCCGCCCTGTTCTGCAGTGGTTGTAACGCTTCGCATTGCGTTTGCAGGGCCGATCCCGGGACAGATTCTGGGGAGAAATTTTATTGTATTTTAACGTGAATAAAGTTGCTATGCATTGAAAATTAAATTGAGCTGAAAATAACTCAATCCCATCTGCGAGTTCAGTGGTTCTACGCGTCGCGTACCTGGTCAGTTACAGTCCACTCTTGAGCCTTTGATCCATAATTACACATTAATTTCAAATAATTGTTATTGTTTTCCATCAGGACTAATTTTTAAAATATAACATTTTAAGTAATTTTAACATCGTACGTCACGCGTCACCGCAAAATGGATGGAATTTTATTTTTAGAAACTGATTTCTATTGTCATTCCATATATCTTTCATCTCGTTATCTTGCCGAAACTAACTTATACAGATAAATCTCCCAAATAAACTTTTTTCTCTCTTATAAATCGTTAAGTCTGCTTGCTGTTCTTTGTGTGTACGCTTGGCGAAGCAGAGTTAAGTTGACTGATTTTCTTTGTTTTACTGAACGGGCTATAACATTGTTAACTTAACCAAAGGCAATGGTAAATTTGAGGAATTTGCGGATAAAAAGCAGATACAATTTAACAATGTAGCTACCCTCATTAACGGTAAAATTCGTCAAGTGACTGAATATGACAAGAAATGTTATTTTGAGTAGGAATTTATGTTGGCGTAATATACAGGGTAAATTGGAATGGATCTTTGATTTATTACCTTCTGTACCAGAACCATATAAATAGTATTGTTGAATTCGTGCAAAGAAGACTTTTAAAATGTCTAGAAGAAGACGAGGAGTATCCCATTGTGGGAATTACAATTCTGTACTGTTAAATAGATATGGGAGCAGCTAGACGTATAATAATATCCATAAAATTTATATTCAATATAATTCACAATAATATTGATTCGCCAGCTTTGTTTAGTAAACTTAATTTCGATGTTCCAAGACAGTGTCTCACTCAAACATGATTTTTTATATGGATTTGACAGGAACTAATATGCTTTGTAAATCGCCTATACAAAATGTATACGTAAAATTCGTGCAATAACGTAAGTCATATTTCTTCAGTCTGTTATATTTATGTGGATAAGGCGCGATCGAGCGAGAGAGTGAGTTCGTGCGTATGTAAGTAAAGGAATGAACGAACAAAACCGAACACAAACGAAAACAAACGAACACGTACGATTTTTTTTGTCAAAATCGATGGGAGATAGAAGCCATAATCGTAATATAGATTTTGTTTTGTGATGTTCATAACATTTATATCAAAGTTACTCTGTTAATCTATTTATGTTACGTTACAACAACGTTTCCAGGTTTTCAGGGCCTTATATTTAACGGGAGATACCATTTTTTATGCAAATAATGTCACAATAAACCTCAGGAAATGGCAACAAGATAACATATTATATAATTCTTCAATGGAAACACAAAAATAATCAAAAACATAGATATCATCTGTGTTCTCGTTATTCACATCATCTAACTCGTCATCTTGACACAGGTTTTTTCGCCTATGTCTTCTTCTTCTTCTGATTCGAAATTATTACAAAATTTCTTACAATCTTTTTTCTTCATTGATATCAATTTTGTTTTCTTTGCTTTAGCTTCTTCTGTTTTTTCTTTTTTCCTTACCTCTTCCTCTAACTGTTCCTTAACAGAGGTTTATGTCAATATGATTGAATGTTGTTTTGCTCGACCAGCTGGCTTTTTGGTGGTGTTGGTAGAAGGAACAGGTAAAATATTGTAAAAATACTTTGTGGATATACAAGTGTCTAGCGATTTTTTAAAATCTTTTGGACTGGAAGGACGTAACTCAATAAGAGTGGTAGAACAACTTTTAATAGAAGGAACAGTCTGTGTTTCTGGAGAGGCATTTAGAGCGTTTTCTGAAGGTGTCTGATATATTAAGTTCTTCGACGCAAGTGGAGCTCGTCATCTGGAAGTTGATGTGTCTGTAGGATGGTTGGTATTTATAGTCACACAGAATTGTTAGTGTCGTTCTCCGTAATCACCAATACTTCATTATTACCGTCTTCGATCTTGAAATTACTGCAGTTACAAAGTCTTCGTCTTCAAATGTATGGGAATTTATAGGATATATCATAGTTGCCCTAAAACCGTAAATTCCCACAGCCATTGTTGCAGTTCTGAAATATGCCATTGATTTCATATTCTTTCCGAAATGCAGCTCTGAGTGGTGAATATAAAGTTTCATCTAATGCTTGAATCCTGTGAGATGCGGGGGCGTGTTATTGATAACATGGATATACCATTTTCCCGACACAAGTTGTACGTTTTTAATGTGATGTGCCTACTATGATTATTTAAAATAACTAAAGCAGGATTTTCTTTACTGCATTTTGAATAGTTTATGAAGTACTCCATCCACTCATAAAATAGCTCCTCATTGGATCAGTGATTATGGGAACATTTATATGTCGCACATGGTGGCTCATCTTTTGACAAGAGTGGAGACACCCTCTTCCTGGGGAAAATAAACATACATACAAACCTCCAGTATGTATCCCCTGTTGTATTTACGCTGCAGATTACTGTGATGGTCTTTACTATTTTCCAACTTGTGACAGAGCCAATTTTTTTTTCGTTTTGTTGCTACAAACGTTCCAGGATCTTGCATAGTAGACATTCCTGTTTCGTTAACGTTATAAATTTGGTTTGGGGAATTTACTTTTACACATCATTCTATAAAATGTTGCTACATCTTCTCTGTTAAAAGCTGTTATTCGGTTAGGTTGCTGGTTGCGTCTGGTTTCCTTACACTTAGGGTTAAATTTTTTCTTAAAAATGCATAGAACCAGTCTTTCCCTGCTATTATTGACTCGTTGGAAAAACAAGGTTTTATATTATTGATTGTTGCAAATTCATAAGCGACACGTCTAATTTCCTGAGGGGTCACACCATAAAATAGATCCGCCATGTCTTTTATACTGCCAAGGTAGCTTCATCTTCTAAGAACAAAGAGGAATTTCTTTCCATCCTGGTCCTTTCTCTTGTTTTTTAATTTTCTCTTTTGAAGCGTGCTAAACAGTATTTGGTATTTTAGGCTTGCCTGCCGAATTGAATTCTCTTGTTCTATAAGCTGCAAAGCATTTTTCAAGCATTCCATTTGGCCTTTTTCCTTGTTTTTTTTTGTAGTTTCGAGGCATCTGTAATAATATTTTGAATTAACACCAGCGGTTCCAAATTTTACTTAATTATTGTGAATTAGTGATGGGTAATACTCATCATAACCAGTATTGCCCCAACCACTTTGACTGATATTTCCGAAAGAAATAAAAAACGTAACCTCAACATTACAATTTTCTGTTTAGGATTCTAAAACGTGCCGTATGAAAGGCCTAACACTCCTTAACTAGTACCTATAAGTCCATGCAAGGAAAAACATGTGTTTGGTACTTACTTTGCTCCAAAGTTTCTGAAACATTACAAGAAAATTTCACAATAACGTTGCGACTTTGCTACAACCAATATACTCCAGCTTTTGCCGACAAACCTAGCGAACTTACTTCTGAGCTTTGAATACTAGCCAGCAGCATTAAACTTATTTAAATGGTTGTTTATGACGTATAAAAATTTACTAGAAAATGGTTTAATTTGGTTTGTGAAATTCTCAAATCAGTCTAGAAATAACCAAGTTAGAGGAGGGGACATTTATGGTAAATCATATCTTTAGTACGTTAAAGAAATCGCAAGAAATGAAAAGGTAAAATGTGAAAAAATAAAACGAAAAAAATAAACAATTTTTCTCTCAAACGTTTTAAAAAATTTTGAGGAACAATTCTGTTATGAACTAAATTGTCACGAGTAATTCAACACCGTCTGTTTTAGGTCAGTTCAGCATTGTTGCAATTGCTTCAGTTATTATGAAAATTTATTCAACTAGTGCCCAACATTAATCAAGAAGGATGTCGAGGCATTGTGTTATTATTATTATTATTATGATATTTCTCATTTAAGATTTAGAACTTGTAAACAATGTGGCGAGTATTAAGGATTAACTTAACTTGTACTGAATAGTTTCCTTTATGTTGTTGGAATTAGGAACAGCGGTGTCTATTAGGAAGGTCTTCTTTTCTGACTTATTGACTAAAATTATACCCGGTCTGTTTGATATTATAGTTCTGTCAGTAAGTACTGTCCTATCCCAATAGAGCCGGAAATGATCATTTTTTAACATGCTCTCAGAGTTGTATTTGTAATATGAGATGATGCTCTCAGTGAAATAGTGGAGACGTGCAAGTTTTAAATATACAATTTTAGCAATATAAATGTGACGGTGGAGGTATTCTGTGTGCGCGAAACATTACACCCCACGCCCGCGGTAACTTGCTGGATTGTTTTGGGAACATTTGTCGTCAGCTACACTTACATCTGTGACAATGTATTTAAGCTAGTTCCTCGTGGATATTACCCGATCTTGTATGGCCATCATGAAGCCCTCAGTCTCTGGGAACACACCTCCACGAGGCAGCCTATATTTTGACGCTTTTTGGTCAACATTTTCGGCGCTGAGCTTATGGGGATGTCTTCCATGCAAAGGATTCTGCTTCCATGCAATAATTTGTGCCATGGTTCAGTCTGCATTCATAGGGTTGTCCCGTGGAGCCTCTGTATGGAGATTTAAGGGTGTGTAACCGTCGTCAGTCAAAATGTACTGCTCTCTGGAGAGGAAATGTCTCTTCTTTTTTTTATACATTTATTTAACGCCGGCCTATTTCCGCTACTGAGGCCTATCACCGACGCCCGTAGACGAGCTACCCCCAATCAGGAATTTTGCCGAACCTCTTCCCTTAAGAAGAGTAGGGATCTTTTACTTGCCTAACATTTAATAGACAAGGGACCGACGGCTTTACGTCCCCTCCGAAGGATGGTATATCCCCTATACAACCCCCGCCTAAGGTTGTATAGCTTCCGCGCATACGCTGATATACAAGTCGCTGGAAGATGTGTGAGGCGAGGACGCGGTCTTCGTTGGAACCGCCACACATCCAACTACTAACTGCGCCTGACGTTGCTTTACATCGCATATCAAAGTATGTACATAGTAAAGACGCACCTACGCTCGCCCCGTCTCTTCTTTTCGGAGGAAATATTTTTGAAGACAATTTGTTTGTTAAGTAGAAATGAGAGGTCGATCAGACCTCTTCGGCTCTGAGCTCTTGTGATGGTAAGTCTTTCGATGACTGATTTGGTGTGATAATAATAATAAATTGACTTTATTCAGACTTTAAATAGATACAAAAATATTATCAAGAGAAGATCTCCACAGTTCTTAACAAGGAATTAACATGCGCTGTTGTACTAGGGTAGGCTTTGATGTCTTACTTCTATTATTATTATCCTTGTTTGTTTTACATTAACATTTGTACACAGCTAATAAGTGTTTTTATTGCCCGAAATAATTTTCATTTAAGTTGAGTTTACGGTGAATTATGACATTAAATATTTCTCGTGCAGGTTCTCGTGAATTTCGTTTCTAATTACTTTTTGCGTTTTTACTAGTTTGTGTATAATAAAAGTTTCATTACGGGAATGCAACATGCAACTTAATTAAATTTCTGGTGAAATAAAAATCCAGAGAAGTTTACGTTTAGCGGCTGAAATTCATTAATTATTATCACATAAAACTTTATTCACCTGTAACCTTTACGTTTCATTCTGCTTTTGATTAAAATCAGGATGACAACTTAAATAGGTTTGTGGATACATCTTAATGAAAACTCTGGCTGGATTAAATAACTTTATTAAGATTCTGTTTGAAATTAAATTAAATTTAATGTAGAAACAGCATGGTTATACAAAACTTATATTATGCGATAGGAGATATTGCATATTTTTAAACAACATAAACCCACGTTACTTGGCTATTTACAATTAGATTAAGATATTTTTTGCGACCAGAAATTATTGACCAAGACTATTTGCCGAACTATTATGCAACATTTTTGAAATTTAAGTGAATTAGTTCCTACCCCCAGTTCAAATCTATTAGAATAGAATAGATTTTTATTTAGCGTAGCATAAGCTATTCACAATATTAACATAATTTTGTACATAGTCATTATTGTGCTCCAACATCTGTATACAGTTTTGCAACATTCCTAGTAACAGTTTTAGATTACCAGAGGATTTTATTTCAGTGTGTGAAACATTGTACGCGCGTAAACCATTACTAAAAGTTGACTTTTTAAGAGTGATATCTTTGTATAGTCTATGTTGTTGTTAACATATTTGAATAGGTGTATATCTGTCACAATTTAATTATACACGCATTTCTTTATTATGTAACCCTTATAATATCTTAATATCTGATATGCTACATGGTATTAATAGTGAGAGGCAATAATTAAAATGTGGATAAATTATAGTGTTGTATATAATTAGCTTTGACCATTGCATTAAATTTGCAGTTATTCTTCGGAAAAAGAATTTCTTTTTGCCAATTTGCTTACATAAATAATCAACATGATTTGAAAACGGTAACTGTTGATCTAAAATAAAGTATTTAATTTCATTTACAAATTCAACTTTAGTATTATTAATGTGCGGAAACTGTTCATCATTTATACATTTTTGGTAATTGGCTTTAGTTCCGAGAACCATACATTTAGTTTTTACATTATTGAGTTTTAATTTATTTACACATAACCATTTATATAATACACAAAACTCTCTATTCGTTATATCCGTGAATACAAAATGATTTTTTTCCAGATACAGAAACTAATGTGTCATCCCCAAAAAGGTTTACATATTTATTTATTTATTTACATACACTGCTCAACAGGTAAACCCATTTAGAGAGCAGGACAAATACACAAATTTAGCATTACATAGTAGTATGGAACAGGTACAAAACAAACAAAAAAAATACATATAGAGAAAAAATACAAAGAAATACACAATGCAAAATACAAAAAAGTACAAAATGAAATTACCAACCAAGGAAAAACAAAGGTTCAAGTAGGGTTAAATAGTTTTTTAATACCATTGATTGAACTGTGAAAAATGTCAAACAGTCCACAGTTTTTGTTGTAATTGTTACACATAGTATGGAGAGGAGAGAATTTTAAAACATTAGAATGTGGGATGCCGAGGTAAAAAGTTTGTGAACGTCTGGAATTCAAATTCGGAACGCGGAAGTTTAATTGACTTAAAATGTCTTGACAGTGTATATTGCTGTGAACAATATTGTATAAAAATACGAGAGAAAAGTATTCGCGTCTGGAAACCAAAGAATTTATAGAAAATCTAGCTAGGAGTTCTTGCTGCGGGAAGCCAATTACCGGGTATACTCCATCCGACTTTAACCAGAGCAATTTTAAAAATCGTCTCTGCACACTCTCCGAGACGTCAATGTGAATATTGTAATGGGGATTTCAGACGAGAGATGCATATTCTAGTTTAGACCGGACAAAAGCAAAATAGAGGATCTTTAGTGTACAAATGTTTGAGAAATCTCTGCTCATTCTGATTATAAAGCCCAGAGTTTTAAAAGATTTGGCTACAACATTGTTTACATGCGGTACAAATATTAGCTCTTTATCGAAGATTACGCCAAGGTCTACAAGGGTATCAGATCTCTGAAGCAATGTCCCATCTACATTATAGTCGAAAATAACCGGCCTTGCACTAGTTGTGTAGGTCATAACATTACATTTTGACATGATATAAGTTGTTTCGAGTACACCAGTTGCATATGCGTGCTAGACTATCCTGCAGTGTGACGCAGTCCTCCAGAGATGAGACTGTATTAAATATTTTAAGATCGTCAGCGTACAGCAAACAGGATACTTGAATACAATTCACGATATCATTTACGAAGATATTGAATAACAGGGGTCCAAGAATTGATCCCTGCGGAATACCAGATGTTGCACCGTATTCGACAGACCGAAACCCACCATAAGCAACATATTGCTTCCTGTTTGACAGGTAGGAGTGAAAAAATGAAATGAGTTGTAAAGAGAATCCAAAATCAGAAAATTTATTTAGCAATATAGTGTGATCCAGTCTGTCGAATGCCTTAGAGAAGTCAGTATATATTACGTCCGTTTGCTTACGCTGGTCAATGGCTTCTGAGATATACTGGGTGATACAAGTTAAATTAGAGGTGGTGGAGCGCCCTTTCATAAAGCCATGTTGATACACCGATAATTGGGCACTAACACTGAAGTAAATAGTATCGTGTAGTAAGATTTCCAAAGTTTTACTAAAATTGCACAGAATAAATATAGGTCTAAAATTGGAGATGTCATTTATATCGCCTTTTTTGAAAACCGGGCACACTTTTGAATGTTTCCAAATATCTGGGAGACAGCAGTTTTTCATACACAAATTGAAAAGTACCGATAGTGGAGCTGCAAAGATACAAGCACAGTCTCTAATCAAAAAAGCGGGAACGCCATCCGGACCAGTAGTTAACTTAGGTTTAAGT
This sequence comes from Leptura quadrifasciata, assembly GCA_963675555.1. Classification (NCBI taxonomy): domain Eukaryota; kingdom Metazoa; phylum Arthropoda; class Insecta; order Coleoptera; family Cerambycidae; genus Leptura; species Leptura quadrifasciata. Next base: position 191,066,824 of record OY776673.1, on the reverse strand, counting down.
TGTTTCAGCGCATTAAGTACAGCAGCCTCACTAAAAGAGGTAACGTTGAATGCAAGTTTATTCGACGCCTGAATATATGTAGAGTCAATATTATCAGAGGGCGGTAGAAAAGAGTTACTGAAGAAATCTGCAAACGCATTCAATATGTCGATGGGGTTATCAAAATGTTGTTCGTTGTAAGACATTTGAGCGGAAATATTTGTACCCTTCCTTTTCTTATTCACAAATGACCAAAACTTACCAGGTTCCAAAGTAATATGATTTTCAACCTCCCGTACGTAAATTGCATAAGCAATGTCAACATCAACCTTAAACTTAGATCTTAAACGCTTGAACTCATTATGAGCCATAACATCACCATTCCGTTTGTGCATTCGCCAGTATTTCGCTTTCAATTTAATATTCTTTATTATACTACCATTAAACCACGGAGGATACGTTCTCTTATGCGTAAAATTGAATTTAGGGACGCACATATCAAAAATCGCATATAGTCTATCATAAAACGCCTGACAAGCAGAGACAATATGAGAATATGAATTAAGAAACGACCAGTCAGTATTGAAAAGTAAGTCGTATAGCAATGGGAAATTAGCTTTCCGAAAATTATAGCCATTGTTTGCAGTTACCGGGAAGTTATTCCTAGCATTAGAGCTGAGAACATTGTCTAGCAAGATGTTTAAGGCAGGGTGATAGTTATCCTCCCGAGTTAGAATATCATCTGACTTCACTACTGTACATTTCATATTGCATATTACTAAGTCAAGAAGTTTGTTATCCATATTATACACAGAGTTTTGTCGCAAGATGTTAGTCATATTTAAGAAGTTATTTAGAGACAGTGTCTTATCATCTGGCTGGAAACCGGCTAAATAAGACGCATATTTTGGGATGTTGAAGTCACCCAGTAGCAGAACGTTACCATCTTGAAAATAAGGTAAATTAGAAAAAAAATCAAATAATTTATCATACTCATCAGCCCCTATAGCTGGAGGGATATAAATGACAAATATATATATAACGCAGTGATGAGAAATAATTTTCGATCAAAGGAGATATTTGAGCTTCAGCAATATGCATTTTTTAGAACGCTACTTATGTTATTCACATATATAAAGAATAGAAGGGGCCCCAACACACTACCCTGCGGCACCCCATATGGCCAGAGACTTTAGTAGCTGCCCTGTTCACTTTGGTCTTATGGTACCTATCTTCTAAATAATTTTCAATCCATGTTAACGTTGTTTCTGTTACACCCTACTCCACTTTTTAATTAACCTACATCTATTGATAGTTTCAAATGCTCGCTTTAGGTCTACAAACACACTCAGTACTACACTACCGTCATTGATGTTTTGTTTCTCCAATTCGCAGACACTAATTGTAAACTTGTTTCACATGAAAGTACTCCCTCAATTGTTCGGTCACTACGATTTCTAATATTTTATCAACTATCCGAATTAAGTTTATTGGTCTATATTCACTTGCTTGCTTCTGGTTTTGAACCTTTGGAACTGGTACTATAACGCTTATTTTTAGTTCAGTCGGTATTTTTCAGGTTGTCAGCAATGTGTTTATTAAATTTAATAATGGATATCTCACTAAGTCAAATATTTCTTTTAACAAGTTAATGTTTAATATTTTGTATCCAGTAGATTTATTTTTCAAACTAAAAATAACTTTTTTAAATTTGTTCGAGCTTGTTTTCTTAAACTCAAATAGTTTTTATTTCTGGCACCTTATTTTGTATCTCATCATCTTCATCTTCTGATATATCGTCAATACTAATGGCAATAGATTCAATACTATCAGCATAATATTTGTTCGAGTTCACTGTCACTCCTATACGTATCTATTTTTCGTTTAAAATGAACTTTCTTTTCTTATCTTATTATTTGTAAGGCTTTACTTCTTTTGTGCTTGTAATCCGTCTGGTTTTCCTCGAACCATGCAAATAGGTATTTTTCGTATACTTTGTCATGTTCCTTCGGAGCACATTTAATTTTATGGTTATACCACTACTTTTGTCGTGCGTTTAGCGAAGACAAATGTTGTCACGGGCTGGGTTTACAACCAATCCTTTAACCAAGATATAGTTGTTCATTGTATGGAAAATCGAAAAGTAACTTACATACGGGGATGTATAATTTTATATTGTTAAAAGGTATATGACGTTTTTTGATTTTTAGAAATGTAATTTTTTGTGTTCCCATGGTATCTTGCCGTACCCAATTTCTCTCATTCTTGAGTCGTGTTGCGCTGTATTCGTACATATAATGATTTTACAGATCTAACTCCGGTGTAGTTAAGCCGTCGTGGTTCATAGATGTAGGCTGTTCCTGACAACAATGAATGTAAATAGTTCTATGGCACTCGCTTCCACATCGCTTAAATCATGATTAGTAAACATCTGATTACACTTACCGAATAATTGTGTCCTACCTGTGACGCTTCTGTAGATGGAGTCCTGTCAACCATAAGGGTTTCCTGATGCCATAGATACTTGTAAGTTTATTCAGTTAATTAATATATGGAAGTTCTGAGAATTATTCATTTTTTTTTCTATAAGTTGATAGACACCCTCTATAGAGAGAGCTATGTATGAGGCTGAATTATCTACTTGCCTCTTATTAGTACACGCAAATTAGATTAAGAAACAGTAAATTCAAGAAATAATTTATAAAGAAATAATTTTAGGCATGGGTACTCTCGATAGGGTTAGGAATAGTTCCCATCTCACGGAAAGCCCTTCCCCTTTTTTTTTACAAAGAGCCACCCCTAATGGGAACTTAACGCTGGTTTTTCAATTTTATCTTGTAAACCGTTCGTTGGAAGAGAAAAAAGTAAATGAAATAAAAGAATGTCCCTTTTTACGCAACCATGCGTTTTCTAATTATACGTAAAATATGTACCTCGCACTAATTTATATAAACTATTCATTATAGATGACCTCCGGAGCAGATGTTTGAAGCATTGTGATATGTAGGAGAATGAAAAGGAGAAGGTCAGAATAGACTCTTTGTTAAGCCTGAAAGTGTCTTGTCCTTCGAACCTTTAGTTGGGGAATAAACTATAGGAAACGTTTACGAAATATTATTTCTTTATAAATTATTTGAAATATTATTTCTTTATAAATTATTTCTTCTAAAATGTCTAATTTGCATGATATATATAGGTAAAAGTTGAAGTTAGCATATACCTGCCACTGTTGACATTCTTGACATAATTAAATTCATTCCAATTTGACAGCAGTGGAAACTTACAATACCAACATTGCTATCTGTAGCGCTACCAACTACTATAGACTGAAATTCATCGATGCCACCTGTTGTTACATGGTCTATGTCCATTTAACACTTTTATATAAAATCTAGTATTTTGTTTATATTTAGCACGATCTGTATAGCATTTAGATTCAGTTTTTGTAAGTGAAACTGTTTTCAACTAGCAGAATTTTACTTGTATAACTGCTAAATCATCTCACACTGTTTTACATACATATTTCTATATCTTAGGAACTCAGTCATGTTTTTTTACATTAATATGTATTTCCGTTCTATTACAGCATCTCAGGAAACAATTGTCGATTGTCTACAAAACATTTATTTACATTCATATACCTATATCTCAATTTCTAAACTTTGTTTACTGTGAGTACATGGGTTACCTTTCTTACCTTTAACTTGCTAATTAACGTGTTATAGTAGATCCTATAAGATGTAATATATTTGCTAAATTCTTACACAACAATTGGTGTATGTTTTACTATTTATTACGACAGTTCACAGCTCGTTAGTAGGTTAAAATTGGCAATAAATGTCATTATTCATTCATACATGGTTATATAGATTCCTTTTATCGATTCTGTAATTTGCTTGAGTACGGGAATCTACATAAGGCAGGTTGTTATGCTTAACTCAATAATTGACAGATGGTGACCATTTCTACGTTTTACAGCTTTCCATTTAATTAGTGCAAATAGATTTTTCAAGTTTGTGTGGTGGCATTATTTTGCAGAAAGGGGACAAATAAAGTTTACCTTATTAGTAAAATTCACCAAGAAATCATTTGCTTGCAGCTTTTGTACTGATTCGAACGTATATAAATTTGTGGACTGTGGACTTCAGTAATTAATATTACATTTTCAAATCCGCGTTAACAAGTGTTTAACATCCAGGTAAATTTCATTTATTAGTAATTTAAAATTTCGGTAATTTTTCAATTTTTGTCTTTGATGTGATTTCAATATTTTTAAAATAAATTTAAATTCAATTCTTTTTAATTTAATAAGTAATTAAAATACTATATGTACCGCATGGTTATAAAACACTTTTTTCTTTCTTTTTCATTTTTTTGGCAATTTATAGTTTACGAAATCAGCTTCTACATTTCTGCATAGCTTTTGCAGAGCTTATGCATAGCTTATGTGTATTTTTCTGCATATTGATACTTGATATTGAAAATTTGACTTTCTTATTTTATGCTTATGCTTTATATTTAAGCTTTATATTTTTTTATTGAAAACTTGAGCATCCACATTTACATTCATTAACTTTTCAAAAACCACATAGTTGGACAATTTCCCACAATTTTAAAACCTCATTTCATTAAGAGACGTAAACTAAATTGCCAAGGAAATCTTTAGACTCCATTTTTGCAAGAGACAATTGTGGGCCTGGATTGCTGTTCCAGAACCAGTTACCTCAACAACACTCAATCCCGGAATCTAGGATCCTGGTATAAATTTGTTATATATTTTCTTTTAAATTTTAGTTAGTCTTTGTTAGCCGATATTACTAAATAACTTCAAAATTTTACTTTATACAAACCGATTTATCTATTCATGTAATATATTTTATCATTCATTTTAAACGATCTTTTTATTTCTCTTACCAACAATTTCAGCCTGATCTATAGTAGACTGGTTATTCGAGAAAAAGAGACGATTCTACAGATCTGTGAAGTTAGCACTACCACTTTAAAATTTTGAAATCGTTTTGGCCTCATCAATTGTAGCTTTTTTGTTGCGAATTTGTTGCGGTGAGAAAAAATTTGTAGCTCTTTATTTAAAAAAAATAACCCATAGTAATGCTAACTTCACAGTGAAGATAGCATTACCACTCACAGTGCTTTAAAATTTTGAAATCATTTTGGCCTCATCAATTGTAGCTTTTTTGTTGCGAATTTGTTGCGGTGAGAAACAATTTGTAGCTCTTTATTTTTAAAAAATAACCCATGGTAATGCTAACTTCACAGTGAAGATAGCATTACTACTCACCAGTGTTTTAAAATTTTAAAATCGTTTTGGCCCCATTAATTGTAGCTTTTTTGTTGCGAATTTGTTGCGATGAGAAAAAATTTCTAGCCCTTTATTTTTTAAAAATAACCCGTGGTAATGCTAACTTCACAGTGAAGATAGCATTACCACTCAACAGTGCTTTAAAATTTTGAATTTGTTTTGGCCCCATTAATTGTAGCTTTTTTGTTGCGAATTTGTTGCGGTGAGACAAAATTTGTAGCTCTTTATTTTAAAAAAATAATCCATGGTAATGCTAACTTCACAGTGAAGATAGCATTACCACTCACAGAAATAACTTTAAAAAGTGCACAAACATTTTCTTATCATAAGAATAATTTGTTGCGAATTTGTTGCACACGATTAATAGCAAAAAATTAATGAAAAAAATGTTTTTTCTGGTAATGCGAACTTGATAATCAAGATAACATTTAAAAAAATCGCTTATAATAATTAGCCCAATAAAACGGGAGGTTTGTCGATTTGGATGAAATAATTCAGAGCGGGCTGAAATTTTGGGAACAGGCGTATTTTGTGATAATTTTTAACATATCAAAAGTCCCCACCCGTAGATGCCGGCGGAGGGGAGGGAAGGGAGAAAATAGGTAAAAAAAATCGGTTTTTCGTAAAAAACTCGGAAAGTATGAATTTTACTGTAGAATATGTACACATGAAAATAATAAGTAATAAAAATCCGCATAATTACGTTGCTTTAACTTCGTACAACCTATTGGGGCCGAGGTGTATTTTTTGAAATTTTGACAGTTTTGCGACGCAACGGAAACGCGCGAGTTTTTCGCTAAAATCTCGAAAATGGCCATTCGGATCGCAAAAAGTTTCAAATGAAAGTTTTAGAGAATCGATTACGAACAATTTCCTTTTATTTTTCATTTCCATTCAATCAATATTGGCGGAGATATGAATTTTTAAACATCTTTATAGCGCGCTGTCACAACACTTGTTTCATGATAAAATCGGTAAAAACTCGAAAACCATAGATCGTACGCATATAGTGTATCTAATGAAAGCTAAGGAGAATCAAATTTTAAATATGTTGGCGTATACAAACTCGTTTTGATAATGACTGAATTGAGATAAATGGGAAAAACCTGAAACATTGTCATTTTCAAATGCATTTTGACAAATAGCTATTTTTTGATCGGCTTTAGGCAATAACGACACTAAAGCTATTTTTGAAGATAATTAAATTATCTGTAAAATGAGCTCCAAGTGATCTTCATACGACGAATGGTTCACAAGTTATAGCTGTTTAAAGCTATGAGCAAAAATTTATTTTTTATTGTAAATTAAGGTTTTCCTGCAAGAACTGTGCATAACAATTTTTTTTAAATCGATTTTGACCTACTTTTATTAGTTTATGTACATATGAAAGTAAGGCAATAGCATAAGTCTTTCGCAAGGTATATTTTTTAAAAAAAGAAGGTTCTTGAAAACTATTTTTGTTCAGAAAAATGGAACCAATACTTTTTTCATTCCTGTTTTTGTATATATCATCGTTTCTTTTGACATTATGACAAAATTTTCTACATAAAATACTTTTTCGTGTATGATTTTCAATAAGTAGTGACAAGGAACTGGCGATTGAAAATGCGGTTGATTTTGAAGTCTTAGCAGACAGACAATTTTCGTCACGCAGTGATAATGACAGGTCGCACTGAAAATTCAACCTTTTTTCGATTTATACTGAAAAGTTGTTTCGCAACAAATTATTACTCGTCACAACAAATTCGTACACCACACGCTACAAATCGTCGAAGTGAAAAACACATGAAAAAATGTATTTACAACAATTTTTGTAGGTGGTAATGCCAAGTTGTGCAGAAAATTCAACGTTTTTGCGGTTTTTGCTGAAAATTTGTTTCGCAACAAATTATTACTCGGCACAACAAATTCGTACACCACACGCTACAAATCGTCGAAGTGAAAAACACATGAAAAAATGTATTTACAACAATTTTTGTAGGTGGTAATGCCAGTTCGTACTGAAAATGCAACGTTTTATCGATTTTTGCGAAAACTTGTTTCGCAACAAATTATTACTCGGCGCAACAAATTCGTACACCACACGCTACAAATCGTCGAAGTGAAAAACACACGAAATAATGCATTTGCAACGGTTTTTGGCAGTGGTAATGCCAGGTCGTACTGAAAACTCAACGTTTTTTCGGTTTATACTGAAAAGTTATTTCGCAACTAATTATTACTCGGCACTACAAATTTTTACATCACACGCTACAAATCCTTGAAATGAAAAATACATGAAAAAATGCATTTGCAACAGTTTTTGGCAGTGGTAATGCCAGGTTGTACTGAAAATTCAAAGTTATATCGGTTTATACTGAAAAGCTGTTTCACAACAAGTTATTACTCGGCACAACAAATTTGTACACCACACGCTACAAATCGTCGAAGTGAAAAACACACGAAATAATGCATTTGCAGCGGTTTTTGGAAGTGGTAATGCCAGTTTGTACTGAAAATTCAACGTTTTATCGGTTCTTGCTGAAAATTTGTTTCGCAACAAATTATTACTCGGCACAACAAATTCTTACATCACGCGCTACAAATCCTTGAAGTGAAAAACACATGAAAAAATGCATTTGCAACGGTTTTTGGCAGTGGTAATGCCAGGTCATACTGAAAATTCAAAGTTTTTTCGGTTTATATTGAAAAGTTGTTTCGCAACAAATTATTACTCGGCACAACAAATTCGTACACCATACGCTACAAATCGTCGAAGTGAAAAACGCATGAAAAAGTGTATTTACAACAATTTTTGTAGGTGGTAATGCGAAGTTGTGCAGAAAATTCAATGTTTTTTCGGTTTTTGCTGAAAATTTGTTTCGCAACAAATTATTACTCGTCACAACAAATTCTTACATCACACGCTACAAATCCTTGAAGTGAAAAACACATGAAAAAATGCATTTGCAACGGTTTTTGGCAGTGGTAATGCCACGTTGTACTGAAAATTCAACGTTTTATCGGTTTTTGCTGAAAATTTGTTTCGCAACAAATTATTACTCGTCACAACAAATTCTTACATCACACGCTACAAATCCTTGAAGTGAAAAAACACATGAAAAATGCATATGCAACGGTTTTTGGCAGTGGTAATGCCACGTTGTACTGAAAATTCAACGTTTTATCGGTTTTTGCTGAAAATTTGTTTCGCAACAAATTATTACTCGTCACAACAAATTCTTACATCACACGCTACAAATCCTTGAAGTGAAAAACACATGAAAAAATGCATTTGCAACGGTTTTTGGCAGTGGTAATGCCACGTTGTACTGAAAATTCAACGTTTTATCGGTTTTTGCTGAAAATTTGTTTCGCAACAAATTATTACTCGTCACAACAAATTCTTACATCACACGCTACAAATCCTTGAAGTGAAAAAACACATGAAAAATGCATATGCAACGGTTTTTGGCAGTGGTAATGCCACGTTGTACTGAAAATTCAACGTTTTATCGGTTTTTGCTGAAAATTTGTTTCGCAACAAATTATTACTCGGCACAACAAATTTGTACACCACACGCTACAAATCGTAGAAGTGAAAAACACATGAAAAAATGTATTTACAACAATATTTGTAGATGGTAATGCCAAGTTGTGCAGAAAATTCAGCGTTTTTCGGTTTTTGCTGGAAATTTGTTTTGCAACAAATTATGACTCGGCGCAACAAATTTGTACACCACACGCTACATATCGTCGAAGTGAGAAATAGGTGAAAAAATGCAGCTGCAACGATTTTTGCAGTTGATAGTGCTAGATTATCCTGGAAATTCCCAGTTTTATCCATTTTTGCGAAGACTACTTGTTTCAGAGCAAATCATTTCTAGGCATAACAAATTCATGTCAAATACGTAATAGGTTTTAAAATCAAAATATGATGAAAAATTGCGTTGGCAGCTGTCCTTCAATATGTATTTTAATGCTTAACCGAGAAAAACGTTGAATTTTCAGTACGACCTGGCATTACCACTGCCAAAAACCGATGGAAATGCATTATTTCGTGTGTTTCTCACTTCGACGATTTGTAGCGTGTGGTGTACTAATTTGTTGTGCCGAGTAATAATTTGTTGCGAAACAAATTTTCAGCGAAAACCGAAAAAAACGTTGAATTTTCTACACAACGTGGCATTACCACCTACAAGAATTGTTGTAAATACATTTTTTCATGTGTTTTTAACTTCGACGATTTGTAGCGTGTGGTGTACGAATTTGTTGTGCCGAGTAATAATTTGTTGCTAAACAACTTTTCAGTATAAACGGAAAAAAAGTTGAATTTTCAATACGACCTGGCATTACCACTGTCAAAAACCGTTGCAAATGCATTATTTCGTGTGTTTTTCACTTCGACGATTTGTAGAGTGTAGTGTACGAATTTGTTGTGCCGAGTTAAAATTTGTTGCGAAACAAGTTTTAGCAAAAATCGATAAAACGTTGAATTTTCAGTACGAACTGGCATTACCACTGCCAAAAACTGTTGCAAATGTATTTTTTCATATATTTTTCATTTCAAGGATTTGTAGCGTGTGATGTAAAAATTTGTTGTGCCGAGTAATAATTTGTTGCGAAACAACTTTTCAGTATAAACCGAAAAAACATTGAATTTTCAGTACGACCTGGCATTACCACTGCCAAAAACCGTTGCAAATGCATTATTTCGTGTGTTTTTCACTTCGACGATTTGTAGCGTGTGGTGTACGAATTTGTTGTGCCGAGTAATAATTTGTTGCTAAACAACTTTTCAGTATAAACGGGAAAAAAGTTGAATTTTCAATACGACCTGGCATTACCACTGCCAAAAACCGTTGCAAATGCATTATTTCGTGTGTTTTTCACTTCGACGATTTGTAGAGTGTAGCGTACGAATTTGTTGTGCCGAGTTAAAATTTAGTTCAAATGTGCTTTTAGAGGGCGGAATATTAAACGTAATATTTTTAGTCGCAAACTCCTCTATAAATCCTTATTTTACTATAAGGAAAGTAACCAGACTGCAATCAAAGTTACAAGTCTGGCGCGTTAAGTGTAATAATTGCATATTACCATCAAAACGCTAATGCTTCAATTGCAACAAACACCAGCCGAAAGACTGATCCTACTTAAAGGAGCTCCCTTGCCAGTCGTCACACACCACTTGCAGACTGCAGTTTCGAGCTGTTGGCTATCGTCAGTGCAAGGTAGGTATGCGACGACCGACATGAGAATCCTTTGACTATAGTACATCCCGGTATTTTTACAATAGCGAGATGTAAAACTGCCAGCGGGCGCCATCTAGGGGTCCAGTGTCTGTTGCAATCGAAAAATAAATAGCCCGACTTGGCTTAGCATAGTTCAAATGTGCTTTTAGAGGGCGGAATATTAAACATAATATTTTTAGTCGCAAACTCCTCTATAAATCCTTATTTTACTATAAGGAAAGTAACCAGACTGCAATCAAAGTTACAAGTCTGGAAAATTTGTTGCGAAACAAGTTTTAGCAAAAATCGATAAAACGTTGAATTTTCAGTACGAACTGGCATTACCACTGCCAAAAACTGTTGCAAATGCATTTTTTCATGTATTTTTCATTTCAAGGATTTGTAGCGTGTGATGTAAAAATTTGTTGTGCCGAGTAATAATTTGTTGCGAAACAAGTTTTCAGTATAAACCGATATAACTTTGAATTTTCAGTACAACCTGGCATTACCACTGCCAAAAACCGTTGCAAATGCATTTTTTCATGTGTTTTTCACTTCGACGATTTGTAGCGTGTGGTGTACGAATTTGTTGTGCCAAGTTATAATTTGCTGCGAAAAAAATTTTCAGCAAGAACCGATATAACTTTAAATTTTCAGTACAACCTGGCATTACCATTGCCAAAAACCGTTGCAAATGCATTTTTTCATGTGTTTTTCACTTCAAAGATTTGTAGCGTGTGATGTAAGAATTTAATGTGACGAGTAATAATTTGTTGCGAAACAAATTTTCAGCAAAAGCCAAAAAGACATTGAATTTTCAGTACAAACTGGCATTACCACTTCCATAAACCGCTGCAAATGCATTATTTCGTGTGTTTTTCACTTCGACGATTTGTAGCGTGTGGTGTACGAATTTGTTGTGCCGAGTAATAATTTGTTGCGAAACAAATTTTCAGCAAGAACTGATAAAACGTTGAATTTTCAGTACAAACAGGCATTACCACTTCCAAAAACCGCTGCAAATGCATTATTTCGTGTGTTCTTCACTTCGACGATTTGTAGCGTGTGGTGTACGAATTTGTTGTGCCGAGTAATAATTTGTTGCGAAACAAATTTTCAGCAAAAACCGATAAAACGCTGAATTTTCAGTATAACCTGGCATTACCACTACCAAAAACCGTTGCAAATGCATTTTTTCATGTGTTTTTCACTTCAAGGATTTGTAGCGTGTGATGTAAGAATTTGTTGTGACGAGTAATAATTTGTTGCGAAACAAATTTTCAGCAAAAACCGAAAAAACGTTGAATTTTCTGCACAACTTCGCATTACCACCTACAAAAATTGTTGTAAATACACTTTTTCATGTGTTTTTCACCTCGGCGATTTGTAGCGTGTGGTGTACGAATTTGTTATGACGAGTAATAATTTGTTGCGAAACAACTTTTCAGTATAAACCGAAAAAACCTTGAATTTTCAGTGCGACCTGTCATTACCACTGCGTGACGAAAATTGTCTGTCTGCTAAGACTTCAAAATCAACCGCATTTTCAATCGCCAGTTCCTTGTCACTACTTATTGAAAATCATACACGAAAAAGTATTTTATGTAGAAAATTTTGTCATAATGTCAAAAGAAACGATGATATATACAAAAACAGGAATGAAAAAAGTATTGGTTCCATTTTTCTGAACAAAAACAGTTTTCAAGAACCTTCTTTTTTTAAAAAATATACCTTGCGAAAGACTTATGCTATTGCCTTACTTTCATATGTACATAAACTAATAAAAGTAGGTCAAAATCGATTTAAAAAAAATTGTTATGCACAGTTCTTGCAGGAAAACCTTAATTTACAATAAAAAATAAATTTTTGCTCATAGCTTTAAACAGCTATAACTCGTGAACCATTCATCGTATGAAGATCACTTGGAGATCATTTTACAAATAATTTAATTATCTTCAAAAATAGCTTTAGTGTCGTTATTACCTAAAGCCGATCAAAAAATAGCTATTTGTCAAAATGCATTTGAAAATGACAATGTTTCAGGTTTTTCCCATTTATCTCAATTCAGTCATTATCAAAACGAGTTTGTATACGCCAATATATTCAAAATTTGATTCTCCTTAGCTTTCGTTAGATACACTATATGCGTACGATCTATGGTTTTCGAGTTTTTACCGATTTTTTCATGAAACAAATGTTGTGGTAGCGCGCTATAAAGATATTTAAAAATATCTTCGCCAATATTGATTGAATGGAAATGAAAAATAAAAGGAAATTGTTCGTAATCGATTCTCTAAAACTTTCATTTGAAACTTTTTGCGATCCGAATGACCATTTTCGAGATTTTAGCGAAAAACTCGCACGTTTCCGTTGCGTCGCAAAACTGTCAAAATTTCAAAAAATACATCTCGGCCCCAATAGGTTGTACGAAGTTAGAGCAACGTAATTATGCGGATTTTTATTACTTATTATTTTCATGTGTACATATTTTACAGTAAAATTGATACTTTCCGAGTTTTTTACGAAAAATCGATTTTTTTTACCTATTTTCTCCCTCCCCTCCCCTCCGCCGGCATCTACGGGTGGGGACTTTTGATATGTTAAAAATTATCACAAAATACGCCTGTTCCCAAAATTTCAGTCCTCTCTGAATTATTTCATCCAAATCGACAAACCTCCCGTTTTATTGGGCTAATTATTATAAGCGATTTTTTTTAATGCTATCTTAATTATCAAGTTCGCATTACCAGAAAAAACATTTTTTTCATTAATTTTTTGCTATTAATCGTGTGCAACAATTCGCAACAAATTATTCTTATGATAAGAAAATGTTTGTGCACTTTTTAAAGCTATTTCTGTGAGTGGTAATGCTATCTTCACTGTGAAGTTAGCATTACCTTGGGTTATTTTTTAAAAATAAAGAGCTACAAATTTTTTCTCACCGCAACAAATTCGCAACAAAAAAGCTACAATTAATGGGGCCAAAACAAATTCAAAATTTTAAAGCACTGTTGAGTGGTAATGCTATCTTCACTGTGAAGTTAGCATTACCACGGGTTATTTTTAAAAAATAAAGGGCTAGAAATTTTTTCTCATCGCAACAAAAAAGCTACAATTAATGGGGCCAAAACGATTTTAAAATTTTAAAACACTGGTGAGTAGCAATGCTATCTTCACTGTGAAGTTAGCATTACCATGGGTTATTTTTTTAAAATAAAGAGCTACAAATTTTTTCTCACCGCAACAAATTCGCAACAAAAAAGCTACAATTGATGAGGCCAAAATGATTTCAAAGTTTTAAAGCACTGTGAGTGGTAATGCTATCTTCACTGTGAAGTTAGCATTACCTTGGGTTATTTTTTAAAAATAAAGAGCTACAAATTTTTTCTCACCGCAACAAATTCGCAACAAAAAAGCTACAATTAATGGGGCCAAAACAAATTCAAAATTTTAAAGCACTGTTGAGTGGTAATGCTATCTTCACTGTGAAGTTAGCATTACCACGGGTTATTTTTAAAAAATAAAGGGCTAGAAATTTTTTCTCATCGCAACAAAAAAGCTACAATTAATGGGGCCAAAACGATTTTAAAATTTTAAAACACTGGTGAGTAGCAATGCTATCTTCACTGTGAAGTTAGCATTACCATGGGTTATTTTTTTAAAATAAAGAGCTACAAATTTTTTCTCACCGCAACAAATTCGCAACAAAAAAGCTACAATTGATGAGGCCAAAATGATTTCAAAGTTTTAAAGCACTGTGAGTGGTAATGCTATCTTCACTGTGAAGTTAGCATTACTATGGGTTATTTTTTTTAAATAAAGAGCTACAAATTTTTTCTCACCGCAACAAATTCGCAACAAAAAAGCTACAATTGATGAGGCCAAAACGATTTCAAAATTTTAAAGTGGTAGTGCTAACTTCACAGAGCTCGATTCTACTTATTTTCACTATAGATGATGCCCAATTTAACATCAAGTTTTATTTGTTTCCTTTTCTCGAAATAAACAGAAATGTGTCATATATGCTGTACATTTCAAAAATGGTAAGTTTCCCCACTCTTACGAATACTCCGGATCCTTTGCTCCGACTTAAATCAGCTAGTCGTCAGCATATGTTGCCTCAATTCTTTCCCAAAAATAAATAATAAGGGAAAGGAGGTAACACTGTGTAACTGATCATGTGCTGGTCCAAAATTTAGCTCACTACTTTGAGGTTCGTTGGATAGATGTCTCTAGGAATACTAATATAACCGCTGCAGAAGTTGACTTCTTACAGCGTTGGGTGGACTTTGAAGGCTCTGAGGAAGAGAATAGTGAATAAACAGGCATATGGAAGGCCTAGGGAACGCTTATTTTTGTCATGGATTTTTAATAATTTAAGTCTTGAGTAATTGGTGACATTGGAGGTTACTTCTTTACCCTTGTAAGTACATCAACTTTCTTGCGGTTTAACTGTTGAAAATACTATTTTACCTTAGCAACAATCACGAGGTAGGTTTTAGATATCTAGTGAATTTGAGACGCTACCATATGTAGAAATAGATCTGACTGTAGATTCTTTACGAGGAACAAGAACTTCCTATGCTAATCTGTATTGCCCAGGGTGACAGCTAGCAATTTTAATTCCTTATACTACTGGCTTTGCGGGCGGGCAAACTTGGTATTATTTCTTTACAAAATGCTACTTGTTACGGTACAATGTCTCAAAAATTAAAATTGAAATTATTTCGATTCCTTGGTTTCATTCAATATTATGGCGAAGTCGCCACGATCAATTATTTTAATGAATGAATTCTGTAAGATTAAAATTCTATTTTTTGGATTGACGTTTAAAAGTTCTATATAGATTCAAACTAACTGCCCTTGCTGCTCTATATTTTTTGCGGTTTAGTCAACTTTTACATGTTTGTAAATTAGAAACTATAACAGTGCAAAGTTTGAGTTAATATTTATTAAAAAATAAGATAAATAAGAATATTTTCTTGTAGTATGTAAACTGCCGATAGGCCAGGTCATGCCAACTGTCTCTCAATCTTTTCATGGAGTTGAACTTGAACTTTTTAATTTAAAGTAGTTACAAGCCACTGGTAAATTTTCGGAATATACAGTGTGTCCAGCCGAGAGCTTACACAATGCATATCTCCAAAACTACTGAACGACTTTTTGTGAAATTATGATATAGTAAACAATGTATGATCTATCCAACTAAAATATTTTGACAGTCCTATCACTTCCGCTTATACCGGAAGACGTCAACTTTGTTATTTTAAATGAAACACCCATATTCTTATTTGCGGAATTGATAGTTTACAAAATTTTAATGTCGCTTTTTATAACAAACTTTATAGTGGAGTAAAGATAGATGTTGAGAGAAAATTTAAATAGAGCAACGCAACATAGAAAAATAAGTTTACTTTAGTGAAACTAAGGATAACCTGAGTTTTCTACATCGAGAAGGTGGAGGAAACCCTTTTTTGATGAAGTTTAATAAAAATCAAGCGAAAAAAATTATATCTTACCTTCGAAAGTTTTTTTATCTAAAAATTTAAAACCTGCTCACAATCAGTTTCTATTATTAATATTACATTTTTTAAATATAATATAAACAATAAATATATCTTTTTTGATAATAAAGTTGTAATAAGAAATAAAAGTAAAGCTGGTTAATCTTATATGCAATATTGATTATAACTTACATTAACACATAATATCACTCTCAGTTAGAACTACTCTCACACTATATCTAATACAGATTAAAGGCAAATGCTCTTTTTAGTAATAACTACTCTTGCCAGTCTCTGCAGGTTTCAACTTACTTGCAGTACCTAAAGTACTTGAAGTAGTGATCAAGTAACTTAAATACTTGAACTTAACAAATAGTAAGTACTAAGTATATTCTAAAATATGTGCAAGTACCAAGTACTCATTTCTTCAAGTATTTGAAGTAGAATACTTCAAGTACTAAAAAGTAATTGAAGTACAATTTATACTACTTTTACTTGAAGCAGTGCCCATCTCTGACTGCAGTAAATAATGATTTCATTATTCACTGCAGTGTAACTGGGGGTTATTTCAATAAAAAACTGAAAATATGAATACTAATAGCGAAAATGAAATGTCTTGAATACAGCCAGAAATTACTTCTTTGAATTTATTGTTATAAAAGTCAAAAAAGTTGTATGTCAATATACAAACCTTTTATGGATTGGAGAATTTTCAAAAATGCTATCGTTTTAAAAACTAAATATTAATATTATTTAATAGTCGTGAACAAAGTAGAGTATTCTACTCGCATATAATGGCTACTATTTCGCTCGTTAAATAATATACTATTTCATAACCCATAATTTTTTGAGTTGTTTTTCTAACATTCTACCGTTGCAAGAAACATCATACCGATTTCAACTAAATACGCTTGTCATTCTGAATTTGACTATTTGATAATCTACTGTTATCCGTCTGTTTATTTTGTTGTACCTAACACGGAAAACCTTCCTAATGTCAGTAGCTTTATATTATTATGTTTTTGTTTTTTAGTGTGTTTTATTTTTTATCAGAAAATTACATACAAGTTGTTTTTTCATAATCATTGTAACTATTTATTAATTGTTTTAACCATTTTTAGTTTAAATTTTCAATAGTAAATGTAACTTTGTTTACTATGTTTGATCCAATTTTAGTTGATTTTAAGTTTTTAGATATATTTTTAATGTATAGACCATAAGTTATATTATGTATTATTTATTGTATTCACAGTGTCCTGAGGGTGATTTTATAAATCGAAGCGTTGGCAATTATCAGAAATTGCGTTCCATAATTTATCGGCCTATTCCCGTTAACACAACCCCCAGATAATAATAATGTATAATATGATTAAAACTTTTGTTAAAAGTAATATTTTGTGAATTTTCCAAAAGTATTTTTTTGAAAGTGGCAATCTCCATTTCAATAGCCTGAAGTAGGCTGGCGTTTTCTAAGTAAGCCACAGAAGGGCCCTTTATATCCTGTTCCTATTACTCGATGCTTTCTGAAACTTTCTCGATTATTAATTGTAACTCATCTGAATTTGCTCATCCAAAAAGTTTGTAATTACTTTTATTTAATTAAATTATACTATTACCGGCGAGTTCGCCATTATTTGAAATTTATCTTTATTTAACCCAAGTTTTATATTGCAAATCGAGTGGACGTTTCTTTTTAAATTAAAATCGAGATATACCAATATTAGGCAATCAGATCGATTTAAATTACGAAATATGAAACGAATTAATTTTACTAGGTAATACAAGAATTTGTAGCTAATATTACCTTGATATTCTTGTGTGAGTTAGCTTCCTTTAAAAATTTAATTTAGTTTAATGAAGCTAACATGAGAAATTCACTTTAAGAGTTACAATAATTGCTTAAAGCGTTAGCTTTCGACTTTACATCCACCTGATAAAGTCCTAATTATTCCTTAATATAGTTAATGGAAGTTGATTTCTATTTTTCGCGAGGAAATATTTCTTAGTGAACCTAAAATGTATGTCTGAATAACAAAGTGAATCTGTAAATTCTTCTAAATTAATGCTGAAAAGTTCACATTTCAATGAATTAGTCCTAAATACAGCAATTGTGTTAATCGATGGTAACATGAACACAAGTTTTCGAAAATATTTCGGGAAATATAGTAAGTAATTATTATAGAGCTTATAATCCTCATATCCAGTTTGCTAAAACTTTCGAAATAATTATTATTAAAAAAAAGCTGTTGAGTTTTCTAAACAAATATTGAATAATTTCCGACAGACAATATGGATTTAAGGAAAATAGGTCTACCTGTTTCGTCCTTGTTTGTTTTTGTACAATTTTATTTTGTAAATCAATTTAAAATAGTTTAATTGTGATTTATTTCTTCTGGCATTGTTTTGTTGTTGTCGCGAGACCACGTGACATTTTAATGTGCGCGTGGCTAAAACGGACAGAAGCAGCAGGAAGAAGACTTGTTGCTGGCTTGTCGATGTGCTCTCAACGTCTCACTGTTTTGTTATTTTATACTTCGCCATTTATTTTGTTATAATTATTTTGTATTGTGTCAATTGTATGTGAGTGTGTCCAGGTTGCAACCGAGAAGTCATCAAAAAGATTGGAAAAGCTCATCTCAGAGTGAAAAGCAGTACCACCAGGGTAAGCCATCTTTGCTCTTTAAATTTCACGTGTCGCAATATTATTTTAGCCATTAATGAATCACATTTAAATTAATTAATTATAAACCTTAAAATACAGTCCGCTTAATTTCTCAAACACTACCTAAGATGCGATATGTGATTTAACCTCAAAAATTTATGGGTCCTTAGATAAGATCGAACCAGCTTTGGCACTCTTTGTCGATCTTTCCAAGGCGTTTGATACTGCATACCACACTAAACTTCTCCAAAAACTTGACGCTGTTGGTATCAGAGAACAGACTCTTCAACTTCTAAAAAAATTATTTCCAAGATAATACTCAATATAAGGCGTACATAGTAATTCCAAAACAGTCAGGTATGGAGTCCCACAGGGGACCGTGCTGGGTCCACTGCTATTTTCTATGTACATCAATATGATCTATTAAACTTGAACTGTTTGGGACAAATAACAAGCTTTGCTGATGACACGGTTATTTTATATAAAGGTAAATCTTGGAATTATCTACGGATTGATATACAAAAATACCTTTGTAAAACAATAGCGTGGTTTAATAATACCTTGACATTAAACTCGGATAAAACAAAATATGTGGAATTCAGTTCTTACAAAGGCGTCCTACCTCAGTATAACTCCATATTAATCCCAATAACTGATGACGTTATAAATCTAAAGGAAAGTGATACCGTTAAATACCTAGGTGTTATCATAGATTGTCATTTAAGATGGAATGAATAAATAAATTACACTGTTAAGAAGATCAGGGGCATTATTCCAAATTAAAATATCTAACCGATTTCTTAGATTTTGTGGCCTTAAAACAATTTTAGCTTGAAGGAGAATTAATAACTACCTACATTCACTAAATACTATACAAAAATGGAATTTAAAAATAATCTCCAAAAGAAACTATATTATATACCCATCTGATTTATTGTGTAAAGAAGCGAGGGTGCTGGATGCACGTCAGTTACTTGACTTAACCATGTGTTCGGAAGTATTTAAAAACAAAAAATTTCTTAATTTTACCGATCAATATTACGGCACGAGAGCAAAAACTTCATCCACTCTTAGAAACATAAAATCCACTAAAACAGTCATTCAGAGATGTTACACCTACCTGTGCTCTAAAATTTACTCCAAATTACCATAAAATATTAGAAAATTAAATACAATTCATTCACTAAAAAATCACATTAAAAAATGGATGTTTGACATTTCGAGAAATGTTATATATACATGCGTTACTGTTACGTGTTTACACTCTGAAGCAAATACTTCCGAGCGTAGGTTCAATAATTGCAACACGAATTCTCACTAACCACTGATTTATTAACCACTAAGTTACATTAGTCCTTAAAATAACACGATTGTTATAACTTTCATCTACTATAGTCTCACAACTTATTACTGTTCTTTGTCTTATATGATATCTAACTCATTCAGAAATGTACTGAACTAACTCCAACGCGTTGGCTCTGCTACTTATATATCCGTGAGTCTGTTCCTTCGAGACATTTCCAGTGAATTCTATGAGGCAGCGCCACACTTTTCCGAAAGAACTATTATTAGCCGTTACTCGAGTCCGAGTATAAAAATGTTACAGTCGATAGATTGTGTACAATAAAAAACAAATAAAAGGTGTAGTCTGTTGTAATTCCCATTCATCTACGGTGCACACGACTATGGCTATAGAGGCCAATTCGGGAGAGCACATGTCGGCCGCAGTCAGGACAAACATAGACCTGGTTAGGTCTTGGATTTGGCCTTCTTGCAGCAACATTTCCTTGATAGTTGGCCACAACCCCTCGCCATTCGGTTCTGTCCGCTGCAAGTTGTTCCCATTGCTCGTCTGCAATACCGCAGGATTTTAGATTTTCATGGAGAGCGTCTTTGAACCTTTTTCGTTGACTGCCACGCCTTCTTCTACCGCTTAGCAATTCACCATAAAGTGTACATTTAGGAAGGCGGTTATCATGCATACGATGAACGTGACCTGCCCATCTTAGGCGTGCTCTTGAAATAAGCACCTCAATTGGAAGGCTGTTTGCTCTCCTGAGTACTTCCACATTTGATATGTGATGGAACCAACGGATTTTCATCATACTTCTGAGGTGTCTTTGCTGAAAACGTTCTAATTCTTTCACATGACGACGGTAAGTGACCCAGCTTTCACATCCATATAGCAGTGTTGGAATGACAACTGCTCTGTAGACAGCCATTTTCGTTGACAAAGCAAGGTCGTGGTTGTCAAATACTCTCTCTCTAAGTCCCCAGAGTGCTCTAGATGCAGCGTTAATTCTGTTGCGAATCTCGCTGTCCATGTTTGCTTTGTCATTAACAACGTTGCCTAAGTAATTGAACTGTTCCACTACTTCAAGAGAATTTCCGTTAAGTGTAATGTCTATTTGGTTCACTTGATGAGGAGTTGACATAATCTTAGTCTTTCCAATGTTGATTTTAAGTCCCAAGGAATCATATCTCTGGGCATACACATCTAAAAGTTCTTGAAGCTCTTCCGGCGTAGAGGCTAAAAGTGCACAGTCATCCGCATACTGGAGATCACAAATGAATCGTGTGCGTGTCTTCGTGAAAGCTCTAAAGCGCCCTATGTTAAAGAGACCGCCATCAAAACGGTATCTGAGACCTATTCCTCTGACTGTCAGTTTGTTGTCAACAATAATTGTTAGAGCAGTGGTAAACAAATTAAAGAGTAGGGGTGCCAGGACACATCCCTGCCTAACTCCAGTGAGGGTTTGGAAAGGTTCGGTTGCCTCATTATTATACATAACCTGGGCGTTGTTGTTTGTATGTAGACTGCGACATACTTCCACAAATTTTCTAGGGATACCTAAGCGGAACATAATTTTCCAGAGCACTTTTCTATCCACCGAGTCAAACGCCTTGGTTAAATCAATGAAGGCCATGTGAATTTCTCCTTGATGTTCGAGTGCTTTTTCTTGAAGCTGTTTAAGTGTGAAGATTAATTCCGATGTGCCGCGGTTTGGTCTAAAGCCACTCTGTGTTTCAGGAAGTAACTTTTCCATAACAGGTGTTAGCCTATTTGCCATCGCTTTAGTGAGTATCTTCCCTCCAACAGCCAGGAGAGCTATACCCCTGTAATTTCCACAGTCCGCAGCGCTCCCTTTGTTTTTGAAGAGGTTGATTAAAAGTGTATCACGAAACTCCTGCGGAGCTTGACCACTTTCCCACACGACATCAAACAGTTTTTTGAGGTAGGGTATGAGCTCTGACGACACAGCTTTAAAGATCTCAGCTGGGAGTGAGTCGGCGCCGGGAGATTTGTTATTTTTTAGCTGCCTAATGGCGGTTAAGATCTCTTCCATTGTTAGTGGTTTATCTAAGTCTTCGAAGGTGTCATATTGAGGGATAAGATTTATAATATCGTGATCGGCTTGACTTTGCTGGTTAAGAATGTTAGAGTAGTGTTCCTTCCATCGGGCTCTTATTTCCTGGTCTTCTTTGAGGAGATTTCCATTTAAATCTTTAATAGGGCACATATTTTTCCGACTGGGGCCGTACACTGCTTTTACTCCTTGAAAGAAATTCCTGTAGTCGTGTGAATCGGCGTACCTTTGAATTTCTCTGGCCTTGCTTGCCCACCACTCGTTCTTTATTCGTCTGATTGCGCGTTGCGTTTCATACTTAGATTGGGTAAAAGCTTCTGCTTTTGATGAGTCGTTGGGGTGGTTGATAGCATTTTGGAAGGCAGTATGTTTGCGGTCAAGAAGTTCTTGTATAAAAGCCTCATTATCATTGAACCAGTCCTCCTGTTTTTTACTTGCTGCGTACCAAGAATTTCCTCACTCGCACTTTTTAAACTGTCTTTAATTTGTGTCCAGGTAGCAGCGACATCTACAGAATTGGTTTCTTCTAGTGCACTCAAATTCTCTTGAACTTTTTGCTTTAGCTGTTCGACGGTTTGTTGGTCACGCAATTTACTAATGCAGAGACGGAGTCTACGTTTTACTTGAGTTCTTCGGTGTTTGGGTCTCATAACAATTTTCATTTTAGAGACAACAGGACGATGATCGGTCCAACATTCGCTATCAATGCGCGCCTTTGTAATTTGGACGTCCTTGAGATGCTTCCTACGTACGATAACATAGTCCAGTAGATGCCAGTGACCTGATCTGGGGTGACGCCAGGTGCCTTTAAATTTATCCTTTTGTCGGAAAATGGTGTTTGTTATAACTAGATCATGTTCGGCGCATTTAGTTAGGAGTAGTTGACCGTTAGCGTTCATGTTGCCCAAACCGTTCTTGCCTATGATGCCTGGCCAGGTGTCTGCATCTCTCCCTACTCTAGCGTTAAAATCGCCAAGAATAACGAGTCGTTCCGTTTTAGGTATTCTACAGAGGGTTTCTTCCAGCTGTTGATAGAAGCTTTCCTTGGTTTCGTGACTTGCATCCAGAGTGGGAGCGTAGGCGCTTATTAGATTTACCGCGTTGCCATCTGATAGCTCATAGCGTAGCAGCATTAGACGCTCGGATAGGCCTTGTGGTACTTGTGTTAAGTTGGATACAAGTTGATTCCGAACGGCAAATCCTACTCCATGTTGTCTTCTTGAATTGGTGGGAAGACCTTTCCAATAGAAGGTGTAGTACTTTTCTGTGAGAGAGCCTTCCTCCAAAAATCGAGTTTCGCTGAGAGCTGCAACGTCAACATTGAGTCGGTGAAGTTCTCTATCTATTAGAGCAGTTCTTCTTTCAGGCCGATCGGTGCGAGTGCTGTCGTTCAAAGTACGAACATTCCAAGCGCCGTAGATGAAAGAATTAGTTTTCTTGGATGTAACTTGTCGGTGTTTTTTCGACATTCGATGGGGTGTCCCTGTGGGCACCCTCCCCCGGAGATCCGATCGGGAGGGTATTTTACCTCCGGATGAGTTTGTCCCACTTGAACGCTCCATCATTTTTTTTTTTAAGCCTTAATCGACTGAAAACGAAGCTGCATTTGAAGTTTTAGCTGGAGCAGGTATGCAACTGACCAGCTCGGTTGCGGAAGGCGAGTGGTGTGGTCCCATGGCACAGAAGGAGACTGCGACGGTGGGGTAACCAAACGATTCCAAAAGCAACCTTTGTGTGCGGTGGGTTATTTTTACCGCACTCTTCGTGAGAAGGTGGATGCGCTCACGGCAAAAGGTAAGGGTTATTCCGCCCTTACTCGGTCGTTAGAGCCTCGTTAGTGAAAACAGGGTGCACCAAGTTCAAATTGAACTCATCGCGATGGTGAGGTTAACAATTGAGTAGGAGAGGCTATAACTTGCGCTTCACTACCCCATTACACCCCGAATCCGAAAGAACTATTGTTTTACTGGTTGCCCATTAGGCAGGCTTCCTTTTGCTCTGTCTATTATTAGGGATTAATCCTCTCTACGTAAGAGGGCGTGGGGTGCACATAGCATTGCTATAACTAAACTTAACCTACAACTGTGATAGATGTTGCGGTGATATATGTTAGGAAAATCTGCCCTCATGGTTTGTCATCAAAATCCTACAAAAATAAGTATTGTTTGCTTAGTTATGATATGTAGATAATTAAGTGATACGAAATTGAGTCCTATTATTCAAAAAGATCTTATTATAAATATAATGTACAATAAATAACTAGTTTTATATATGAATTGTAACTCAGAAACAAGCATTCACAGTCCAGGACGGGTGAGTACTTCGTAATTTTTCTGTACTTTTGTTTATTTTTATTAAAATGTAGTTAACGTTATTTTATATTTTCTTAGATGAATAAACGTTATTATTTTTACAATTGGAGTAAATAATACCTCCGGCACACCTTAAAATATAACTGTATTATTTCGATGATTCTTCGACTTTTTATAAGAATTACTTTTTCTCAGCAAATCGAAAATAACAAAGTTTACGAAAGAGCGATAGCCCATCGGGGGACACGCTGTATATTGTACGCGAAACGATATTTTACCGTGTAAAATGGGATAACGGGAAAGAAAATAAGAGATAATTTTCCGACGGGCTGCATTCCTGTAGGGTATTTCCTATTGCCTATTTTCCAACAGTTAGGTTTCTGTTAGTTTATTTCCTATTTACTCAGATCTCGCATGTTAGATTGAACAGTGGCCTACGGTAAAAGCAGGCGCTCTTTATTTAGGTGATGTCGTTGTTCCATCTGTAAACCGTCTGTCACTAACGTAGAATATGCGGGTAATGAAGTTGTTAATTACAATTTTCTCTGCATATTATCCGTACCGAAATTGCTAAATGTTGCATCAAACATACAAATTGATTTTGGGAGGGCCATAAAACACTTATGCAGAGAATATAATTCAGTATTAATCTATAGTAATATTATATAGTACACGCAAATTAGATTAGAAAACACGGAATATGAATAAATAATTTATAAATAAATATTTGAGATGTGTACTCTCGATAGGATTAAAAATAGATATCCGAAAAGTTCTCACCCCATTCAGGAACGGAAAGTCCCTTTTTTGCAAAGAACCGCTCCTTACGGGTACTTAGCGCCGGTTTTCACTTTTCGAAATTTGAATTTGAAATATTAGAATAAATTAATAGACACCACAGAAATTAGACAACCCCCAATTTTAGAAGCCAGAGGCTTGTGCGGAAGGGGTTAAATATTGAAAGAACTCAGACATACAACCATTTCTTCCGACAGTACCAGTGGCGGAGCCGGGATTCGAACCCGGTGGCGCGATACTCGTGTGATTAATCGCGATTTCCACCTCGCGTCTTAACCCACACGGCTATCAGCCAGACGTTCCAAGGTTCTAAACTGAGCTACCCTGTATAAACCATTAAAGTTAACTACATTTCACCTTTAATGCCTAAATGCAATCACCTCCTGTGACTTTTAATTTCCGGTGCTTCCTAGTCTCGTAAAATATTTAGAGTGGAATTTATGAGATGTCTGTGACGTTAAGTGTATCATTATGTACTATTTCTTATCGTTCAGGTGCATTTCCATAAAGCTTTGCATTTAATATACAGTGTGCTCCATATGTAGCGAATAAATTCCGCCGTTTCTACCAATCCATCTGCCAGGAAACACTGTATTTAAATAAGCCCTAACATCAATTGCATAATGCAGTGGAGATCCATCTTGTCGGAACCGATCTATTTAATTTGGGTATAATCTTGTTAATGTTGGAACTAAAAACGTACATAAAAAATGTGATACCGTTCACCATGTAATGAACCCTCGAAAAAATAGGGTTCAATAATTTTATTTTCTTTCAATAATTCCAGCCCAAGGGGCGAGCGTAGTTTCGTCTATGTACGTACTTCGATATGCGATCTAAAGCAACGTTAGGCGCGGTTAGTAATTGGATGGGTGACCATCCCAACGAAGACCGCGTCCTCGCCTCACACATCTTCCAGCGGCTTGTATATCAGTGTATGCGCGAAAGCTATACAACCTTAGGCGAGGGTTGTATAAGGGATATTGTATTGAAATTATTGTATTGTATTGTATGATCTAATGTTGTTTTGATCTTATCTGGTATTTTTCCCACCCCGTAATTGGTTTATACTGTGGGGTGATGTGCCCAAATAAATAAATAAAGAAGTGTGTATATATAGCCCATGATACAAGATTTCCATTAAAACATTCAGTTTTTATTTTTTTAAAACTCGACACAGATTTTCAAAAATATTTGAATACAGAAGACAACCAAAAGGTTCTATATATATCACAATATAAATACATTTAGTGTGAACTAGTCTTAAGTTTCCCCTTCCATTTTTACATGTGGAATTGAATTTGTAGTTGTTACAAAACCTTTATTATCAGCGTAACTGCTGGAAAACAGGGAAGAAGAATCGCAGCCTTCCAGAAACAGACAAACAAAAGCTGTCGTCTCACAATGCTCAGTTGTATAGTGGCGTGGGTAGTTAGTATGTATACAGTGATATTGCGGTGTATCTGGGTACGAACAGTACGTAAGGTTTTAACCACAAGCGCTACAAAATTCATTAAATTTATTCTAGTCACAGGGAATTGTTGCGTTAATATTCAGTGAATGGCGTTTATGATTACCGATTACGTTTTATTGTTTTCCTATTTCTGTTGTATGGCAACAAATATATTAATAGAATTGCAACATGAACAGTTTATATATTTTTTTATAATGTGTCTTTAGAACTAAATTGTGTTTAAGGACAATAGTCTGGGGTCCCACGCCCCTTTTCTAAAATGATTACTAACAGGCTGAATTTTCGTGAGTGGCTTCGTTTTGACGAGTCTTCTAACTTTTCTCTCTGCGAGAATTCTCTGTAGAGGCGGATAAAGTTGTACGCAGCCGCTAACATGTTGATCGTGGAATTGACACTTTTATGGCGTAGGACTGGAAAGCCTGCCAGAAAAGGATTATATGGGTTTTGCGTCCCGGTCAAATTGTCTGCACTTGTGATGTGTTATACTTCATGACGTCCTGGTCAAAAGTTCCCATAGGCACAAAGATATTCGGAAAATGGTCTATTTTCAGACCTTACGACCTTGATATCCCGAAAACTGTTCATTTTTAGACTTTATGACTATGGGAACTTTTGACTAGAATGTCATGAAGTAAAACACGTCACAAGTGCAGACAATTTGACCGGGACCCAAAACCCATATAATGCTTTTCTGGCAGGTTTTCCAGTCCTACGCCATAAAAGTGTCAATTCCACGATCAACATGTTTAGCGGCTGCGTAAAACTTTATCTACCTCTAACAAGAATTTTCACAGAGGAAAAAGTTGGAAGACTAGTCAAAACGAAGCCACTCACGAAAATTCAGCCTGTTTCACTTTAAAAAAGGGGCGTGGAACATCGGACCATTAATGGAATTGTAAAGAAAAAATTTCTCGTCGAATAAAGAATCTCCCCTTACAAAGATTTTTTAGATTTTAAAATAACGAGCAATCCATCATAGCTGGGTGTGCAGATTAACCCCGGGTGCGTAATACTGTTACTTAATTCCTAACCTAAAAAGATTATAAACTGCTTACAACAGATTTTCAGTTTTTTCTCAATAACTTTGTAATAAATAGGAATATTTTGATGGAAATTAGAGAAAATGTATTTCTTACGATTCAAAAGTATTAGAAATAACGCCAAAGATCAGATATTATTTAAAAAAAATTATTGAAACGTTATTTTTGGTCAAACCGTCGTGGAACAATTTTATTTCTCAAATTGCAGCGTTTTCTGCTCCGTCGAATGGTGTATATAAAAATGTATGTTGAGGCAAAAAAAAATGAAATTTTTTAATTTTTGTTCGGAAATAAAAAAATGTTATTTGCTTATAATCCAATCACTTTAAGTTTAGAAATGTCCAAGCTTCAAAAAAAAAATCCTGGTGAATTGATTCCCTAAACATATCTTTATTTTGATGTTATAAATACTTTATCAAAAGTTTATTGCAAAATTGTGTAATCAAAAAAAGTTACTCAAGGTCAAAGACACGAAAATCTGTTTTCTCGAATATCTCGTAATCTATTGGTTTTACGCTAATTTTAGTTGTTATTAAAAATATTTACTATGAAAATCTGCACAAAAAGTACTATACAAAATTTATTATATTAATAATAATAATAATAATAATGAATATTAAAATATTTTTTGAGTTATGATGTCCAGAAATGGGCATTCATTCGTTTCCGCACCACCTTCGAGGTGCAATGCAAAGTACGTTATTTTTACATGGTATCCAGTATTAGCGTCATCCATGTATCATATAATTATGACGATTTTTCATCACTTCACCGTTTTCTTAAGTTATCGTTTATAGGAATGTCTGTTGCTAGAATACCAACAGGATCATTTTGAATTAACATTTATAACGATTCTTCATCACTTTCTTCTTCTTCTTCTTCATGTACTTCTCCCCCTCATTCTTATTCGTCATCATCATCACTTTTATTACTATTGTTATCTGCAATCATGTCTGCGGATAGCATAACGATAAATTCTATCTCCTCGTCGTTTACTTGAGATGGTTCCACTGTTGTATCATTGGAAGCAATATTTAAGCATGACTGATCATAACAAATTATGGAACATGGTAATCCTATTGTTCTACATCCACATTTTGAACCGCAACCTTTCGTACAGTTGCAAGAATATAAAATTAAGGAATTCATCTGGAGCAGGAGGAAATAAGAGTAGGAATTGGCTTCTATACATTTTTGTTGGATGTCCAACAATATTGTTTTGGATCTAAGTCCCTTTCTCAGTTATGTTTGACCTGACAATAAACTCAAAGCAAATGTTGTACAACTGCTGCTGTGGGCGGAAACGATAACTGTACAGGCATGTTAAGTCTTATACATTTTACAAAGCTCAAATGTTTAGAATTATCAAGTGAAATTTCTGTTTTTGGGGCTTATTGTTTATTTTATTATGCTTTCACTGATTGCCGCACTTGATCGCCGTTTGCTAGTGTTGATAAAAAGATTTGTCAGGTTCTAATCAAGCACTCTGGGTTACTCAAAGACGTAAATTGTTTCTACTTTTTTAATGCAAGGAAAAAGAGCTTGATACGATTCTGGTAAAAGTTGCATAGAGACTTTAGATCAAGAAAAAAATGTAAATTTGAACATCTTAAGGTACAAGTGTTTTCAAAAACGTGCTTGTAGATTAACATCTTTTCCACCAACAAGCAAAGCTGCCCACGAGCATTTTTCCGGACAATTAAAATTGGCGACCGACTTTGTTGACCGTCTATTAATTAGCATTTGAGCATATTTTCCAAAAATTATCGATAACTTTTAAATTCAAATACTCTTCTGAGTGAATCTTTCAGAGCAAGAATTCTGCTTCAGTTCAATAAACGACCAGGTACAATGTCTTGACATTGTGCAGTACCCAAAAAACAGTTCTCAAGAAGGATATGATCTCTTTAAAATATGGTCCGTTAGAATCTATATATTGTTATTACGTTTAATTACTAGAAATAAATGAAGCTTTTCCGGATGTTTCTGTTAATATTAAAAAATCCGCTTGATGTAGAATAAAATCTATAACACTTTCTCTAACTCGATGTCCTATTGAGAGAGACTTAACGGTGTCTTCTATTCCAGTAAGCGTGCACTGAGTTATTCAAAATAAATAATTTGCATTCAATAGTTGCTTGCTTAAGGATTATTTAACGAGCAGAACGCAACGAGTCTCGATCAATTCAGAACTAAGAGACGAAAAACTAGTTAAGTATGAAATACTATAAGGGACGGTAATTGGTCCAATTCTATTTCAAATTTGTTTAAATGACCTGTTCAAACTACATACTAAATGCAAAAATGTGTAAAAGCAAATCTACTGTATTTAAATAAATCTAGAACCAAGTTTATAACATTTTCCTTAAACCCAGCCAGGATATCAAATATTTTAAAATTAAAATACCGTAAATGTCAAAATTCAGCAAGCTATGCTAATTGTAATTGTTCAATAGAATATACAAATACTATAAAATACCTAGGACTTAACACAGATCAGTTTTTAAAATGTGACATACTGTACTCTGGCAGATAAATTAAGAAAAATAACCTACAAATTTTAACGACTTAGAAAAATCATGGATAAAATCAAGTTAGTTTGCTACGTCAAATTTTAAAACTGCAATCTGACGTACCTAGTTGGTCGTCGTCTGTTGACTAACGGTATTTGCCGGCCGACTGACAGTGGAGATGGTCGGGGTTCTAAATTTCTTTGATGTGTCAGGGCGCCAAGTAAATTTTTCTCTCCAAATACCAGCTCAAGTAACCTTAAATTTACTAAATAAATTACTTAGCGAGACGATAATGAAAAATTCAAATTCAGTTTTATCGTTTAATGACAATAAACGAAGTAACTTTATAACATTCAACAGTACAATAACGTAGGGTATGGTAGACAAATTCAACATTAAAAAAAATGTATCTAACTGGGTATACGCGTCTTACGTAAGTGCTTAAACCCCCAACAAATATCATAGATGTTTTAATTCGTTAACAGAATATTTTCATAGAACTTTAGCAAAATTTTACTGTACATATATATATATATATATATATATATATATATATATATATATATATATATATGTACAGTGGTGAAATTTTTTAAGTAAAATTTACAATATATTAAAAAAAAAATCAATATATATATATATATATATATATATATATATATGGCGCAAGAAGGATACAAACTTGCAGGCAGCAGGGCTTCAGCTTCGGCTCAAACTTCAGGAATGGGCAACTTCCAGCCTATCAATTAACCCAGAAAATGGATGGCTCCTCCACAAAAAAGAGATTCCAGTCCAGCGAGGAGAAGTAACATAAGTACGTGTAGACCAGTGGAAAAAAAGTTATTTGTATCAGGGGAGACAAAAAAAACGTAGGAAAAACTATGAAATCCTAGGCGAAACCGTAGGTGGAAAAAAAAACCTAAAAATAAATTTTTACCATTGAACAATTTACTACAAGTGATATTTTGCTAGTTTGAATATAAAAATAAAGTAATTAGCTCGTTTCGGAGGGTTTTCTTAGAAAAATGTTATTGATCTTGGATGTCCTTGGCCTCGTGTAAATTTGGCAAAAATGGCTTTTACGTACAGATCCTTTCAATGAAGACAATCGATTTCCAATACCATAAAAATATGCACTCATCCAAACATAAATGGATAATCGAAAAATGTAACGTTGCGAATATATCCCAAAATGGTGAAATTACTTGTTTCAAAAATCGCAACGAGCACGTAAAATACCAGTTAAAAAATTGCCAAGCGTTCAAGCAAACTACACGTGAAAAGTGACAGAATACCGGAAGACAAAACCTAAGCCAAAAACCATTGTGAAGAAATAAATCTGTGTTACCGATCGTCAGTACGGTTATAGGAATCTACCTATAAACTAATTAAAAGTTATTGGTTGCCTAGCTTATAAGAATTACGGAAATAGAGAGCCTAATTATATGCAACACGCTACACAACAAAATGTATAATGCCATGCCTACACCTAAGTGCAACAGATTCCTTACAATTGCGGGTTCATATAGACAACTAAATAATAAATATTACGTGTGACGACGGATAACACGAATTCGCTAGACATTAAATGTAAGAGATAAAGTAATGATTTAGAGATTTTTTTAAAATAATGTATAAATGTTAAATTGAACTGTAACAAGTTATTAACGGTATAGATCATTCCAGAACACGTGACTTTGACAGATCCTCCATTTTGCCTGGGTGGTACACAAAGCGATTATTTTCCGTGTGTTTACATTCGTGTTTGGTGCTATGGATTGAGTTTATTGTGATTTTTTGCATTTTTTTTTCGCTAAGATGTCTCGAAGTGAATATTATGTAACCCTTAGAGGTGATATTAAGTGCAGATATGATAAAAAAATCGAGATTATTGACAATATTGACCACTATGCAATCTCTCTTAACAGAGCAGGTTTGAAGTTTATAATATTACCATGATGGACTTCGTGAATTATTTAATACTAACTCATAGTTATTATACTGGTCAACAATTTAAGCCTTATAAAAGTTTGCAAGCCTACAAGCTTTACGAATCTGGCACTGTTCAAGGAATTTTGGCAAAACAAATCAGTGATGAGGCATTTGTTGTCATTGGGAAGGTAAGAAATCAAAGTTAATGCGTAATTTTACATTACAATTAGATTCTATATGTTAATGTATATAACTGTGACATGCTACAGAGGTTTTAAACTTGATTAACATTTTTTAAATCTTTGTTGTAGGTTAAACACTCAACGAAGGAGGGAAAAGTTACTTCAAGTTTGGATTATTATTTTAAAGAACACCAGCATTTCCATTGCTCATTGTACATGTATCAAATGTACATGTTTATCAGAAGTATGCAGCCATATAGCAATTCTGTTTTACCTGCATGATCATCCAAATACCATCGAAGACAGTGGTCCTGGTCCAGCGTCCAGTGACTTTCCGTTTGCTCAGTACCTTCCATGAAAAATGTTGCGAATATGGGATATGGATTGGCCAAAAAAGTAGAGACAAGAGGTTTGTCTCAGGAACATCCTCCTTTTGATAGATAAAAATGAACTTACACCTATTTATGTCCGTATCTAATTTATGGTTTTTTTTGGCTTGACTGAACCTGAATTTGATGGATATTTTAAAAGAATAAAGTGAATATTAAATAACATTTGTTTTACTGTGAATAAAAAATATATATTACTGATGTGCAATATATTGAAATAAATAGGTATATATAATTAAAATTGTTTTTATTAATAAATCGATGGGTACATTGATAATTCATTATTTATATTATTTGGTATTTGAGAAGGCACATGTTTACGATTGCACTACATACCACGACAATTTTATCCAATGCACTCAATTTCCTCATTTTGACAACATACTTATTGGATATTGTTTCGTGAAAAATCTTAATTTTTTTTTTTTTTTTTTGAGCAAACCTACAACTCTTCCTACATGAACCCGTACAGTTGCAATATTTCGTGTGTTTTCCAAATCTATAAGATACAACTGAGTTTTATCCTCTAAAGAAGAGCTAGTTTTCCTAAAATCACACACATCATTTAATTCTAACCTTATAAAACCTTGAAAGAGTTTTTGTACAAAAACTTAAGTAAAATTAAGTACTTACCAGTTATAAAATGTTTTGAACAAATACGACCGTCTTTTAGGTGGCTTTTACTTAGTGGCCTCCGTCCCAAAGCCTTAATCTGAGAATTTTTTCTGTCTATAGACAATGCATTAAGATGATCTTCTATTGGTTAAAGTAGCAGGAAATTGGAAAACAATGCATGATCTCTTTCACCGCACATTGAACATTTAAAAGCAATACAAAAATGTGGCATTTTCTATCAATCAGACCAGAATTAAACTATTTAATGATGAAATACTCGTAATGTTTACATACGCAAATGGTTTTGTGTGCCACCCAGCAAATATGGCCGAACTGTCAATGACGTCATTCTGGAATGGTCAATTTAAAGCCGTGATTGTATGTCTAGTTAATTATGGATTAATAATGTGGGGTAGCGCGTACCAAACTACTTTTAAAAATGTAGTAGAGATATTTCATAAAAATGACGTTAAAATAAACCAAAGGCTTTATTTCAGTGTGCAAAGAATCTCTTATTTCAGATTTAGATAGTTTTAGAAAAATCCTTAAACTTAAATGTATAATAAATCATCATCAAATCAAATACCAAAGCCAACTAATACTGCATTCCGTAAATTTATAGATTATATAGGAATAAAATTATATAACATACTTCTGGTGTATATTATACAAGTTAAGTATATAAACAATTTATAAAAAAACTAAGACTTATATACGTGATGATATAGATGAATTTAAAATATCTAAAAACTGAATTAAATTATCAGAAATTCAACGCAATTTATTTATCAAACATAGAATTTTGCTTCCATACTTGCCAAAACAATTTGTGTAATACAACTAGAAAAGTTAGTTTTATTGTCAACAATTATCATATGGCCTTGTTTGTTAATATTAATTAATAAGTTTTTAAATTGTGTTTTCGAACAACACGAGCCCTTTCAGAGATTAGGTGTTTTTAGGATATACAATATTACAGTATGTTCTCGTTATTCCAAAATTAAAAGGGCTTTAAAAAATAATGTCTACAGTTCATATAAATTATTACTGGTATAGGAGCTTGCAGAAGATTACAAGGGAAAACGGTTAAATGGTACCGCATTCTTGTAAACCTTCTTATTTTTGATTTGCCGAGAAAAAGTAATTTAAATAAAAAGCTTTGCTTGTCTTAGGGAGTCATAGTTTTCAAATTTAAGATAAATTATACAGGGTATTCTAAAAATTAGAAGATATGAAATCGATTTTAAGCAAACTATCGTTTTTCCATTTTTAATAAAAATTTTATTCAGTTATTCAATTATGAAGAAAAGCTTAAATACGAAGTTTAGATGCAAAATAAGTAAAACCTCTTTTCAAACAAAAAAGAATCACTTCCCCGACAGGTAGATTGGCCGCTATGGATAAACAGCATGGCCAGCCCGGTCGCTTGATTTAACCACATTAGATTTATGGTGGTATTTAAAACAAAAGGTATAGTGAAACGATTTCGAAGACGATGTTGATTTATTAAAATAAAAAATTGTGGTAGCTGCTGCAACCACTATAGGCTGGGGCCGTTACCTTTTTGAGATGAAAAAATTAATAGCAGGCAACGGCCGGCTGGAATATATAGTTGAAGTCATAAAAAATGTTAAAAAAACTTTGGAACTTGAGATGAAGGGAAGTAGTGAAATGGGGTGCTATTTAAGGGATGAAAACCGTTTTTCGTGATTTGTGGCAAAACGTGACCTCCTAGAGAAAGTGTTTCATACAAAAGTTGTAGATAATAAAAAAATCTAAAACTTTTATTCTATATATTTTTCGACATAACCTCAAAGTTTGCGAGAAAATGACGAAACACCGATTTTTCTGTTTTTATCTTTTTTCTCGAGTGAAAATTATTTAATTTAAATGAAACTTGTGAAAGTACGTAATTATTTGCATATAATAAGCATGAATTTTTTCAATTGTAGGAAATAAATATTTTTCGATATTTTATCATTTTTCCGAAAAAAACACCCCTATCTTCGGCAAACAACTTTGTTGATTTTTTTTGGATTTTGATGTTCCACTAGTGCTCATTTTTTTCGTCGCGATGTTTACTTTCAATTGGTACGTCGATGTTAGTGATTTATTGTCATTAGGAGCTTAAAACCTTCTGCGAAACTCATGACCGCCGCACTGTGCTGCGCAAGGCTGGCCTAACCTTTAAGAATTTTGATTTCAGAATGTTTTAATTTATTAGAGATTCGTGACGAGAAGTGAATTTAGAGGCAAAAATGTAAAAATGTATTGTAAAAGAAAACAAGAATAACAAACGTGAGGTAGCAAGCATAATACATAAGCGTTGAGCCACTGAGCCGGTTTTGCTGGATTTTCCAACTAAACTGCGTATTTCAGTTTTTAACTATAGGAGTTATAAAACCCTTAACTTTAAGGCATCGGACAACGGAATGACCCAAAAATTTCAGACAATATTTCCACTTGATTTAAACTATTTTTAATAAGCTATCCTGAAAAAATTAGCTGTGAGGTAATAATTTTTTTCTATAACTTCCCCGTGTTGGGGGTGTCGGACGCGTCAAATGGTCCAATATGTATTGGTTTTCGCACACAATGTTTTTCCTTTTTTAAATAAAAAAAAACTTGCTGAGGTAGTATATTTCTTTTTCACCAAATCCATAAGTTTGAAGCACTTCTACAGAAAAACGCCCCGCTACCGAAATTTTTCGTACAGGAAAAGGTTGTCCGACTGTCTGTACATTCACGAAGTTTCAGCAGTGAGGTAATCATTTTTTATGTTATGGCTGGGCCCGAGGACTATAGTTTGCTTTTTTTTTTTATACATTTATTTAACGTCGGCCTATTTCCGCTACTGAGGCCTAACACCGACGCCTGTAGACGAGCTACCCCCAACCAGGAATTTTGCCGAACCTCTTCCCTTAAGAAGAGTAGGGATCTTTTACTTGCCTAACATTTAATAGACAAGGGACCGACGGCTTTACATCCCCTCCGAAGGATGGTATATCTC
Source organism: Leptura quadrifasciata (assembly GCA_963675555.1). NCBI lineage: Eukaryota > Metazoa > Arthropoda > Insecta > Coleoptera > Cerambycidae > Leptura > Leptura quadrifasciata. Next base: position 191,030,516 of record OY776673.1, on the reverse strand, counting down.
CTATACAACCCTCGCCTAAGGTTGTATAGCTTCCGCGCATACACTGATATACAAGCCGCTGGAAGATGTGTGAGGCGAGAACGCGGTTTCCGTTGGAATGGTCACCAATCCAAGTACTAACCGCGCCTGTCGTTGCTTTACATCGCATACCGAAGTATGTACATAGTAAAGACGCACCTACGCTCGCCCCCTATAGTTTGCTTAATTTTTAGAATACTCTAATTTATCTTAAATTTGGCAAATGTTTATAACTTCTTAAAACAAGCAAAACTTTTTATAAAGAATTACTTTTCTCGGAAAATCAAAAATAAGAATGTTTACATGAGTGATAAAAATAAAAAAATATTCATATGAATATTTGGTATAAGTTATTGTATTCAAATAAGTATCATATTATATAATTATGTATGTATATCAATCTTGAAATATTATCCTTCTGTCATAGATGCCATTAGCAGCGGGCCTAGATACCAAAGGTATCTTCCTTAATATAAAAATAATAATCAATAACTAATTAGTAATAGTAGTTGGTACGCCACAATACTTCACCTCTTAAAAAGAAGCAGTCAAACATTCAAACAGTCAATGACGAATCTAACTCTTTTTTTAGAAATAGAATTGCCCACATCTGGGTTAGCAGCATTTAAAAGATAAGCAGGTTTTACTCTGTCTATACTAATTGTAGACTCTACATTTTTATTTATACAAATAATTTTATCAGTTTGAGATACCACCTTAAAACGTCCTTCTTTCATCGGCGATAAAGAAGGTTTTAATTTCTCGTTCCTAATAAAAATATAATCACATGTTTGTATTTCAGGATTGACAAATGATTTTTCTAAAATATGATGTTTTGAATCTGTCCCTTTGAGATTATTAAAATGTTCACGTAATTTTGCTTTAAAAATCGGCAGATTGTATGATCGTGAGAGTTAATAAAAAATTCCCCAGGACGACGTAACGGTTGATCAAAAACAAGTTCCGCAGAAGAACATTGTAAATCTTCTTTTGGCATAGCTTGCACGAATAAAATGGTTGGAGGTTCACTCTTCCAATTCCTGGAATTAGATCTGGCAATCAACATTGTTTTTAAAGTTCTGTGAAATCTTTCAACTAGCCCATTACTTTGAGGATGATATGCAGTAGTATGTATTCTATGAAATTGTCGGAATAATGTTTCAGCAACTGTTTCTGCTGTAGCGTTACATAAAGGGTATGCCTCTGGCCAACGAGTAAAACGTTCAACTGCAGTAAGAATGGAAGAACAACCTCTGGAAGGAGGTAATGGACCTACAATATCTGTGAAATGTTTAAAACGTCCTCTAGGGAATTTACCAATTGGGGTTTTTGTATATTTATTTTAGCTGTCTGACAATTAATACATGTCTTTGTCCATAAGGTGCAGTCTGTATTCATTTTAGGCCAAAAATATTTACTGTTAATTAATTTTCCAGTTGCTCTAATTCCTGAATGAGTTAAATTATGAAAAATTTCAAAAATAGCGCGTCTCATTTTAGCGGGTATATAAGGTTGAAATTTGGAATTGGAAAGATCACAGCAAATCTCATTTTGCGAATTTGGAATTTTAACTTTCTGTAATACATATTTAATATTATTTTTCTTGGATAATTGATTTTTTATTAATGTTTCTAGTTCCATATTTTGTGAGTTCAACTACAATAAAAGAATTATTCATATGAATATTTGGTATAATTTATTGTATTCAAATAAGTACCATATTATATAATTATGTATGTATATCAATCTTGAAATATTATTCTTCTGTCACAGATATCATTAGCAGCGGACCTAGATGCCAAAGGTATCTTTCTTAATATAAAAATAGTAACAATAAATAACTAACTAGTGATAGTAGTAGATACGTCACATGCGGTACCTCATCCGGGGACAAACAATTTATTGTATTAGCAAAACAATCTGGAAATATAGTGTTATTGAAAAATTTAATAGTGTCGACAGTATTATAGTGAAATTGTGAAATTATAGCTATAGGTTCCTGATTTATTGCTCATTATTTTGTGAACGCTCCACATCGTAGATAATAAAAAAATATAAGCTTTGATGTCGAGTACCGTTCTCTCTGGTAATCCAACCCGTATCTGCAGATGCAATTACAATATCAATATTTACATCACTATTGTACCCCGCATGAGGTTAAGCACTGTCTAATACAGCTTCAGGAATGAATTGAATGTACTAAATTACCAATGTAATTGTCAGCATTAACCAAATACTATTAACGCACCTGCCATTGCGAGAGCTAGGCACCTCAATGCACAATATGAAGGCTTACAGTGCGCGAACATAGGTAATGTTTAAATTGTAATATTTACCCTAATTAAACATCATCATTATTAACAGTGATTATACGATCTTTAATCTGAAGATATATAAACGTGAAAGTCCTCATTGGATATTTAATTTATGAATGTTACTCTTGTTTCCAGTATTAGCGATTATAACTTAGGAGAAATGTCATATTAAATTTCTGTTTTTATTTGATAATTTAATAGTAAATGCATCAAAGGAATGTTTCTAAATGGTGACACCCAGAAACTTGACATTAGTAAATTAAACAGTACTCACTTGGTTTCTCGAACAAATCAATTTAATTTACAGATAATGAAAGGTTATAACATGCCAGAAAAGATTATTAGATATGAAAAATAATGTCCATCAAGAGACAACCGTTTTCTTGGATACAATTTTCAGGCTGTTTTTAAAATTTTCGTTCACTTTCGCCAACATTTGCCGATCAATCAGACAAATTTCTTGCCTTATCAAATCTTTCAAGTCGCTTAATGTGCGAGGCTTGTAAACCTTTCTTTCTGGCTCCAAAGAGATCCGGGTTGTTTCGATGTAGGCAAGCCGAGTTAACAGAGACCGTAGTCCTGTCTTTCTCAAAAGAATAAGCCCAATGATACCTAAGGGGATAACGGCTCATCAAATTGTAACACAATAAAAGAATGCTCAAATGAGCTAGCACCTATACTTGCAAACATCATTAATATATCGGTACTCTTAGGTGAATTCCCAAACTGCCTAAAGGAAGCAGCATTAATACCTGTTTTTAAAAAAGGGGCAAGTGAAAATATAGATAATTATCGGCCTATTGCTCTTTTAAGTGTAATCTCTAAAATAATATAAAAAGTGGTTGCAAATAAAATTTTTGAAATTCTAAATCAAAACTCTGTCTTAAGTAATTGCCAATATGGATTTAGACCAGGTTTATCAACAGAAGCAAGTATAACATATGTCAGCCAATTTGTTTATGACAAATTGGATTCAGGTGAACGTGTCTGTGGTGTATTTTTTTATCTGTCTAAGGCCTTCGACATCATAGATATAGATTTTGTAGCTCAAAAATTACATAGTATAGGAATACACGATCCCTTAAATAGCTGGATTTTTTCTTATCTGTCAAATAGAAAAGATGTTGTAAAAATCGGTACTACTACATCTGATAAGAAAGATAGTTGCATTGGAACTCCACGGGGTAGTGTATTGGGGCCATTAATATTTTTATTGTATGTGAACGATATGCCCAATCATGTATCTTTGGGTAATATCTTCATGTACGCCGATGACATTGCAATAATCGTTGCTGATCCCGATTCTTCAATATTAAGTCCTAAAGTATCTACGGTTCTTCAAGAATTTAATCAATTTTGTTTTTTTTATGGTGGAGGGGAAACACTACATGGACACCCGGCGCTAGAGTCTGCCGCGCCTGGTAGTGTCGGATTCCTACCGACTAAAACCCCTCCTAGATCAGTGTTTCCACGTAACTTGGAACTGCTTTCGCTTTCCATCAGGCCAGGGGTCATTCGTCTTTTGTTGGTGTTAGTAAAACTTCCCACGTGTTCCCTTACATCCCCCATCTGTTAAAGCAATTAGGGGTTCGGGGCTAGATTTCTTCTATCCCCTTCCTTTGTCCTCATTATTCGATTTAGAGCATGTGCTACATTTTCCCAGTTCTTCTCCGATTCCAGCATATACCTAATTAGGTTATCAGGGTTCCAATAGTTTCCTGATCTCTCGGTCCTCCACCGATTGCAGTAGAATACAGTATGTTCTGCGTCGTCGTTCTCCCCACAGTACACACACTCCCGTGTGTCAACTTTTCCTATATCAAAGAGATATTCCACAAAGTAACCATGTCCCGTGAGAGCCTGGGTGAGGTGGAAACTCATCTCTCCATGTCCCCTCTCCATCCACGTTCTTGTATTTGGAATAAGCCGTCTTGTCCACCTCCCTTTAGTTGAGTTGTTCCAATTAGTCTGCCTCTCTCGAGGAGTCTCTCCCTTGCCTCTTGCTTCCCCGCCCCTTCCAAGTCTGCAACATAATAAATAGGGGTTTTATGTCATTAATTCATTAAAAAATGTTCTTAACAAAGACTCGTTATTAAATGTGTATTATCCACTCATTTATTCAGCTATTGCCTACAGCATTAACGTCTGGGGACAATCTTGTGATATTGATAGAATATTCATCCATCAGAAAAGCGTTATTAAACTTATATTTAACTTAAGCTACTGTGAATCATGTAACCTCCATCTACCTTATGAAATTGTTGACATAGCAATAAAAGCAAATTTCAAACTAACTTCCACAATACGAGAGGTCGGAACAGACTCTGCACATTTAAGCACGATCATGAATATTTTAAAAAAATCGCCACGCTATGCTGACAGTTTTTTATAACAAGTTCCTTTGCTAAATCCATAGAAGTCTTTAAAAAAATCTAAAGGCTCTTTTATTGTCTGAGCTTTTTCATAACCTTGGGAAGTTTTTTTTTTGAATAATATAAATTGACTAGTTACACCATTTATATTTACTATTTTGTTTACTTGTATTTTGTACACTTGTATTTGTATGTATATTTTGTTTTATATTATGTATGTTATGTCGTTGTTTTACATTTACTGTGTATTATATTTTATACATTTATCTTTGACAATTTATGCCTGTGACTTATCACATATACAAGTAATGTATCTTAAGTGGTTAATAAAGATTATTATTATTATTATTATTATTAATAACTGTGTGGAGGTTAGGTAACATTCCATTACTACTGACATGGCATACACTAAGCAAAAGAATGTTGCTAACCTTGCCCCTCTCCGCGGACTACTTGCAGTGTACTAATTCAAAATATGCCAGGTTCCCGTAAGTCATCCGATGTAATATAAGTCTTCTGGTCGATAGCCGGGTGGGTTAAGGCGCGAGGTGGAAATCGCGATTAGTCACACGGACATCGTACCACCCGGTTCGAATCCTGGCTCCGGCACTGGCATTGTCGGAGGAAATGGTTGTATGTCCGCGTTTTTTCAATGTGTAACCCCCTTCCGCACAAGCCCGGGCTTTTGGAATTGGGAGTTGCCTATTTTCTGTGGTGTTTATTTGTTATTATTATTAATATACTCAGGCTTGCCATGTTTTAAATAATAATCAGTGGAACTGAAACGGTCTGAATTTCGACAAAAAAGATCCTCTACAATTTTTTATGTAAATGAAAAATCCCTCCCGTATCAATGTAAACAATAATAACTTATGCCTGACGACGTTTTCGGAAATTAAGGTACTAAAATCACTCAAGAAAATTAAACCCAAATTTACCAAAGGACCAGACATTATACTTGCATTTATAGTAAAAGACTGTGCATACGTCTTTGCCAGGCCATTTACAATTATTTTTAATTTGTCCCTAAAATTTCAAGTATTCCCTGATGTATGAAAATACTCTCGTTTGTGTCCCGTTTATAAAAAAGGCAACAAATATAATGCTTAGAATTATAGACCAATAACCATCATTTGCAATTTAGAGAAAATTTTTGAGTTTACTCAGAACACGTCATTATCTAGGCACGTACAAAACCAAATTGTAACAAATTAACATGGACTTGCACCACTTAGATTCACTGAAACTAATCTAACTTGTGTTACACAGTATGTTTTTGGAAAACTGGATGGTAACAAACAGGTTGATATCATTTACATTGATTTTTTCAAGGCGTTTCATAGTCTAGATCACGGTATTCTGGTACAAAAGCTAAGTAAATTCGGATTTTCGTTGACATTATTAGATTTAATTATTTCATATTTAGAAATAGGCTGCAATATGTAGGATACCGTGGTTTCAGATCGTTCGATATCTTAGCTAGTTCACGTGTTTCCCAGGGATCCGTACTGGGACCGTTACTCTTTAACATTTTTATTTACGACATTATCTCAGATCTGGACGTACTAAACTTAATAATAAGCTTATATAAATGCGGATGTCATGAAAATATATTGTATAATTGAAACTGAAGAAGACTGCGAGAAGCTTCAGAATAATTCAAATAAGGTAAATGATTAGTGTATACTAGATCATTTACCTCTCAATGTATCTAAGTGTAGCGCATTTACATTTTATAGAACCCACACTCACGTCAGTTATAATTACCATATAGATAACAACAGTTACAAATACCAGATACAGTTAAGGATCTTGGTGTTACCTTTGACAGAAGCTTAAGTTTTAATGAGCATGTAAATTTAGTTGTGTCCTCAGCATTAGAAAGCTTAGAATTCGTAATTAGAAATGTTAAAGGACTTAATAATACAGATATAATGAAATTGTTATATTTTTCCTTTGTGCGGCCAAAATTAGAATTTTGTTCACTGGTATGGTCCCCGGGATATGCTACATACATAAACAATATTGAGAATATTCAGCACCGTTTTATCAAGCATTTGTGTTTTATCGAAGACGGCAATTATCCTGCAATTGGGTACTCACAAAGCATTATGTTAGAAAGGTTTGACATGTCGAGTCTACAAATCAGAAGAATAGCCCACTCTATAGTATTCCTATATAAAATTATTCACAATATCTTTGATTGCCCGCTTATTTGGGAGCAACTATGTTTTCGTATACCTCGTGTAGAAAGTAGAAATCGTGAAATATTTTATCTTGCAATTCCTAAGACTAATTTGTTAAAAGTTTCAACTATACATTTCATATGTAGAAATTATAACTCGCTTCAAAATGAGCTTGATATATTTAATTGTAGTCTTGCCTCAATTAATCACTTTTGTCTGTACATCGTCAGTATTAGATAGTATTATTAATATTTGTATATAGTGGAGTAAAATTAGATTTTCGGAGAAATTTTTACATGGAGCAACGCGACATAAAAAATAAGTTTGTCTTGGTGAAACTAAGAATACCCTGAATTTTCCACTTCGAGTAGGTGGGGAACCTTTTCTTCGCGAAAAAGGGGTAAATTGTTCATTTTTAAGGGTGGTTTTTCAGTTTTAATTTATTTTGGACTCTTTAAAATGCTAGTTAGGAAACGAAAATGGTGCCCTTTTATTGTCGATGGTTAAAGTACCCTCAGTTCAAAATTTAGTGAAAATCGGTTCGCCGCCTCCTACGATATACAGGGTGTTGCATCATGAGAGGCACATAGCTTAATAGGAGGTAGAGAACATCAGTGGTAACCGGAACCTCCCATAGAAATGTCTCATTGGGCCTTCATTACGAAGTTACAGGGTGTTAAATAATTTTTGGCCAAACCTGTTTTTTGTCATAACTTTGACAGGGAATGAAATAACGGATTCATATTTGGGACGGCTAATGTACGAGCCCCAAGAGGTACATGTATAAAAAAAATATATCCAGGTCCGGACTCACTATAATTTATGTTTCTTCTTTGCATCAATAAAACATCACCCTGTATATATTTTTTTGAAATTTCGATACGATATTCGAAAAGAGCAAGAAAAAACAAACAAAATGGCCTATTTCATTTTTTTGTTACACCTTCGTGGTTATTTAAATACGTTGTTAAATGTGCAAGAAAATGGATTACAGAACCCTATTAAATGAGAGGCACGTGAAATAAATAGTTTTATAACTAAAATTTGCAAAAATTCTATTGAGCCTAGGTGGTCTGGGTGAATCCTAATTCCGGCACGTTTTAAAGGTCCATTTTGGTAAAAAACTGTGGTCCTAATAAGTAATCGGGTATGAAATAACAAAATTTTTAATCAATCACAGTAGGCTTGTTCAAAGTGACAGATAATAAAAAGAAATCTCCTAAACAGTTGAATAATTGTTTGTTAGTAATTTAATGTGTCAATAATCCGCATTTAGTTAGTGAAAACTTGTGAAAATATTTTAACTATGCCAGTAAAATTTACAAACGTGGAATATGCTGACATAATATTCATCTATGGTTTCTGTAATGGAAATGGTAGGTCGGCGGAAAGAGAATATCGGCTGCGTTTTCCTGGTCGTCGATGCCCTAATCATAAAACCTTTAGTACGGTGTTCCAGTATGCAAGACAACACGGAAAGTTTCCTACTTCTGCAGTTGTGGAGCGTGTTTTACAACAAGGTGTGCAGGAACAAAACAATATTATAAACGTAGTTCAAGAAAACCCAAATATGAGCACTAGACGAATCAGTTTGGCAACTGGTATTCCTCATTGGCGAGTATGGAGAACCCTAAAAAGAGAACGTTACCATCCATATCATATCCAGCAGGTACAGCGTCTTCAACAAGGCGACGATATCCCCCGCCTGGCATTTTGTCATTGGTTGTCTAACCATCGCCCAGTCATTTACAGAACCTTATTTACGGATGAGGCACAATTTACAAGGGATGGAGTAAACAATTCACGAAATAATCATAAATGGGCACAGGAAAACCCACATGCGGTACGCCAACGCCGTTCGCAACACAGGTTTTCTGTAAATGTTTGGGTCGGACTTGTGAATAGACATTTGATAGGGCCACATTTTTTTGAAGAAAGATTGAATGGTGAAATTTACTTTGATTTTCTTCAAAACATTTTACCGAATATGTTAGAAAATATCGGTATAAGAGGCATGTTGTTTCAGCATGATGGGGCCCCACCACATTTTAACCTTCAAGTAAGAGAACACTTAAACAATGTGTATCCTAATAGATGGATTGGACGCGGGGGTCCACATGAATGGCCACCAAGATCTCCTGATTGTAACCCTTGTGATTACTTTTTATGGGGCCACTTAAAAACGAGGTTTATAGCATTGAAATTGAAAGTAGACAACATTTAATCCAGCGCATCGTTACAACCTGCGACGAAATACGGAATAATCCAGAAATGATACGTCGAGCAATTGGTGACCTTTCTAAACGCGCAAGAAAATGCACAGAATGTGGGGGAGGACATTTTGAAAATTTAGTTTAGTGTCAATTACGTTTTATTTTTAAACACATTTAGTTATTGTTTTGTTATTTATTGTTAATTGAATGGAAAATATTTTATTTATTTAGATTTTAGTTTGTTCTCTTTTCCAATTTTTATTAAGTATAAAATGTTGATGATTTTCTTGATCAAAGTAACTGGTTGCTTAGGCCTAAATGGTTTAAATTATCTGTCACTTTTATTCTTTGAACAAGCCTACTGTGATTGATTAAAAATTTTGTTATTTCATTTCTTGCACATTTAACAACGTATTTAAATAACCACGAAGGTGTAACAAAAAAATGAAATAGGCCATTTTGTTTGTTTTTTCTTGCTCTTTTCGAATATCGTATCGAAATTTCAAAAAAATATATACAGGGTGATGTTTTATTGATGCAAAGAAGAAACATAAATTATAGTAAGTCCGGACCTGGATATATTTTTTTTATACATGTTCCTCTTGGGGCTCGTTAGTACATTAGCCGTACCAAATATGAATCCGTTATTTCATTCCCTGTCAAAGTTATGACAAAAAACAGGTTTGGTCAAAAATTATTTAACACCCTGTAACTTCGTAACGAAGGCCCAATGAGACATTTCTATGGGAGGTTCCGGTTACCACTGATGTTCTCTACCTCCTATTAAGCTATGTCCCTCTCATGATGCAACACCCTGTATATTATAAGTATACTGAAAAAACGTCAAAAATTGAATTACAGCTAACTTGGCTAAAATTAAACCGAATTTGATGAAATGTTAGACGAAACTAACCTATGTAACCAAGAAATAATCTGCCAAATTTTAGCAAAAAATGTCCAACAGTTTGGCCGCAATTCCATTTTAAGTCCAAATTCCACAATATTTTCAAAACTTTCCCCAATTTGCCCAAATGGTCGAACAAAATGAAGGTATTCTTATGTACTTTCACGTGATGTACCTAAAAAATAACTTTTTTTTAATTTAGCCTATTTTTGTCACTTTTGGTATATACATGCGCGCGGCGATTTCCCGCCATTTTCGGTATTATACGCATGCGCGCACAAGTATACGTGTAATTATTCATTATAAAAATTTCAATATTAATAATAAAAACAGGTTTTTAATGTTTAGACAAAAAAAACTTTCGATGGTAGGATATAATTTTTTTTCGAAAATTCGCTTGAATTTTCTTAAACTTTTTACATATTGATTATTATTTTATTTTATTCATGTTTTCTTTTTCTAACAGTTGCACTGGATGTACTACTACAAGAAGTGTCTACTTCCGAATCGGTAACTGAGTTTGGAATATTTCTTCACCCCCGTCATCGCTAAAATGGTATACATCTGAGATATTCTCTGAAGTGCAAACATCTTCTTCATAAATATTGTTACGTGCTTACAGTTTTCAGTAAACACTTTGTGGATTCAGATAACTTGCAACAAGAATTTTCACTAACCACTGCTTTATTTAATCACTAAAATTACACTAGTAAATACTTAAAAATCACACAACTAATAATAACTTACTCTAATATAAATTCACTACTTTTAAAACACTATGTACTTTACTTTTCTTCCTAAATTTGTCAACTCTTGTCTAACCTAAAAACTCTCTGTCTGTTTACTTCACTGAACTGAACTCTTCTAACCTACAAACTGTATCTGTAACCAGAACTGTACTGGATACTAAACTGAACTGTTCTGTTCTCTATACTTCACTAAACTGTACTGTTCCCCCATCTGCTGGATTCACCTCTTTATATACACCCATAGAAATGTACCAGAACAGTATTCCATAATTTTCTGGAACCCTACAGAGTTTTCTACTATGTGATAGATGACTGTTCGTCAATTGGCTCATAGATGGCGCCACCCCACCTACTGGCCATGAACACAATACAGGTTTCCCTTCACTTTGGCCAGGGACTTAAATCACATCTGTCCCCATTAGAGGGCAGCACATAACAATATCATCTTCGAATTCTTCAATATTATAAATATCAGAATTAATTTCTAATTGCTCAGGCTCTTCATCAACCACAGCTTCGTCAACAATATTGTCTGCATTTTGACACAAAGTATTCCTTCCATTGTGGCATAAATTGCTGCATGAGCTACGTTTAGTTTTGCAACCGACCTTACAATCACAAGCAATTATATTGAGTGATATATTAAGAAGATGAGCTTTACCAGTCCTTATCGGCATCTTATCTGTTGTTTGCTGCCATCAAAAATCCTGTCAATTTTGGTATTATTTCTTAGTTACATCACGTGAAAGTACATAAAAATATCTTCATTTTGGTAACAAAAAAATTTATTCGGCCATTTGGGCAAATTGGGGAAAGTTTTGAAAATTTTGTGGAATTTGGACTAAAAATGGAATTGCGGCCAAACTGTTAGATATTTTTTGCTAAAGTTTGTCAGACTATTTCTTGGTTATATAGGTTAGTTTCATCTAAAATTTCATCAAATTCGGTATAATTTTGGCCAAGTTAGCTATAATTCAATTTTTGACGATTTTTCAGTATATTTATATACACATCGTAGGAGGCGGTGAAGAGATTTTCACGAAATTTGAATTGAAGGTTCCTTTACTATCAACAATAAAAGGGCACCATTCTCGTTTTTTAACTAGCATTTTAAAAGGCCCAAAATAAATTAAAACTGGAAATCCACCCTTAAAGATGATCAGTTTACCCCTTTTTCGCGAAAAAGAAAGTGTTCCTCACCTACTCGAAGTGGAAAACTCAGGGTATTCTTAGTTTCACCAAAACAAACTTATTTTTCTATGTCGCGTTGCTCAATGTAAAATTTTCTCTATCGCCTTATTTTGGGCTATTTTTACTCCATTAATAATAATTGTATTTTTTTCAGTTTTCCCTCTTCTTATACTTTTTATACATTTATATTCACATATACCAATGATGTACTGCACATTTGATACGAATATTTCTACTTTTAGTATATTGTTAAAGTAATTTTCCCACCTTATAACTGGTTACCTGTTGGGTGGTCGTATCTAAAATAAATAAATAAGAAAGTAGACGCTTTCTAGATGCGCTCCCTAAAAACATTAAAAACAAGCGCTTAAAGGTCATCATTTTAATTATTTTAATGAGTTTGACTAAATTTTATGTACAGAATTGTGTATACAATAGCTCGGTTATATCTTTGAACCTTAAGTGTGAAATTGTGTTACGGGCCTCTAGCGTATGCGACCCACCATACGCTTTAGCGTTTCGTGGGCCGCATAATAACAACGGCTACGTCTGTAACATTTCGCTATTCTCCACGGGAGAGCGATACCCTTCCGACACGTGATCAACAGAGACAAACGGAAGGAACCATGGTGGTTGGCATGGTAGCTTGGTAGCTAGTTGTTAATTCTGTGCACTTCGGTTAATCCAAGGCATCCTGGTGGATTTTAGAATTATCAACTCAAGAAAATTTCCTCAATCTGTTGTTGTTCCGTTTAGCGGAATATTTTGTGGTTGTGAGTAAATTTTATCTGCGGAAGCAGGATATTAAATTACACAAGGTAAGTTAACCTCGTCACGCCATCTTGCCCGTTCTCTACCCACGTGTTTCGCAAATTTGCAGGCTTTCCTTTGGAAATACAGTGTCAACTTAAAAGGCGGACTCGACCCCATTCATCCGACTGTGGCTTCCCGGAGTATTGGTGGATTGTTCCCTCATCAGTGAGGTAAATTATGTTTCATTTGTAGGTTATGTCAGAATTACTCACATTAGGCACGCTTCATGTGTATTTCTGACTCTGTAAATTAAATCGTGATATCTTTAGGGTTCCACGGACGGGGCTTCTACACACTTCAGTGAAAGTTCCACGGACGGGGCATCCGCACACAGTGGAAGGTGCCAGGGCTGGTGAGGCTACTATCAACCCCATCCTTGAGTCCATTTCTTGTGTCCCGAAGACATCTCTGTAGGGCTACAGTTCTTCCACGTCCGGACTCGTATCGTACCACTCTAAATAAGTGTGTTGTGTTTATTTTTTTTTACTTACCGGGGGCACCTTCAGTGGTTCGGCTGGATTTCAATTCATACTTTGCATTTTTTAACTTGTACATATTTAAAGATTTTATGCATTTATATTAAGGAGGTTTTTTAAATCAGACCTTTGTGGCAGAATTTATGACCATTTATGAGGACATTGTAAACCGATGTGTAGCTACACGAGGCATTTTATGAATGTTATAACTTATTAATCGAGATATTTGCCACACCTTGTGAACATCGCCAGGTTATGTGCTAGAGAACCAATTTTGTAAATTGTATAATATAGTGCATTTCATTTTTAAAGAAAGTGTCATTATTTCGTCTGCGACCACTACGCATGGAAACCTGTGATTTGTTAAGTAAGTAAACTAATAATTTGTTATAGTTTAAGTAAACTTGGGCTTAACGCCCTGAGATAGTCTGAGCTAGTGAAATTTTATCGTAGGCACGTACATCACTTTCCGGGTTAAGTTAGCCTACGATATCTGCTACGCTACAGTAGCCCAAGTGATTTCGTTACGTAATATCTTATAATCATTAATATCCAACGTATTTATTTGTTTATGTACGTCTAAATCCGTAGCAATTGAGTAAAGTTTCTGTTTATTTTTATTGGTAGCTCAACTTAATAAACTCTATTTCACTCTAGAAAATTCACAAATGTACGATATTAAATTCCATTAGCCTCCTTTGTAAATAAACTTTGGCTGTCAGCAGCTTGTAAAGAGATATGAAATTTGCAACTCTTTTATGATCTGTATACTGACGAACCGTGAAATTGTTTCGATTAAAGAAGTAGTTTTTCAGGGGTCCGATCGATTGGTCGCCGGCCTCCGTCCTCGTCCCCGTTCGCTGATTCGCTGTGCATGGCCGGCTTGTTTTGCATAGAGTTATGAACAGGTGGCCAGCCTTGTGTGAAGAGCCCTCGATGTATGCACTAGGCTGATTGTGGTGCATCTCCTCTTCTGTCTATGATGTCGTCGTTCTTTTATTTTGCCCTATTTATTCAAGATTCGTTGTAATGGAGTTAGCAGACAAAGCAGGACTTGTTTTGGAATGTATTTTCTGTCTTTTGTCTGTTATGAATACGGGGCATTTGGCTTGTGCTGCGCAATTGTTAATTTATATCAATGTCTTTTTAGATTCTTAGATTGCATATCCAAATGTATGGCACTAGTTAGATACGTTTTCATTTAAAAGCTTATTTTATGAACAATCCAAGGCATCAACTTACTAACTTACTTAACATTAATTTGGTCAATCCAGTCCTGCTGTTAACTCAATATTATTTATATTTTTCTTCTCGGGTTCCTTGAAAACCAATGGACCGGTAAGGTTGTTACAGGTTATTTTGACAGAACGATACTAGGCTTATAAATTGAGGATTGGTGAATGAATAATCTGTTATTGGGGAAATTAGTACCGTTTTTTCTTTGTTTAAAAGGACAGGGCAATTATTTTTAATTTGATTAGTTAGCTTTGGCGTATACAATTGTATCACGGAAATAATCGGGACATCATAATAATAACCTCTAATCGGTAGGCTACTTGTGGTAAAATATACACTAATTTCACACCCCAATCGCAAAATATCACGAATATTGCTTGGATCAATATTTGCTTAGACCTACCATGTAACTTGAACTAGGGTAATTGAGGTCCTCACGATTATAAATGTTATGTACGTGAGCAAACTGTGGCTGCATACACTAAAATGACATTACTAGGTTAATTTTGTACGTTCTGGTACGACAGCGTGGGAAGTAACAATAGCATTGATGCGATGCGCCTAATAGTTGGTTGAATGGTTGAAAGCACCATGTTATCTCCACGTGACGTCGTTCAGTTCTTAAATACTGCTTTGATAACCAATAAATTGCACTTTTGGATCATTGACATTACACTTACCAAGTTCAAATTACATTCTAATATTCAATCCTCTTTCTCGTTTAATTTGTCATTTTATAAAGAATTTATGGTATACCTGCCTCGGTAACAGAAGAAGTGTCTCTCGAAAATTAATTTAGAATAGTTCAACTTCTAAGATATGAGCGCATGCTCTTAAATTTCTAATTATTTAATCTAAATTATTAGGATGTTTATTGACAATTGGCATATCTAATTTGTGTTACAATTTTTGGGGGTAGTTAAATAGGTATGATGACCTACACCTCTTGATAATATGCAGTTTTACGGTTTATGCGGTTTTAATATTTTATATACATTTCTGTATTTTCTATCGCACATATGAACCTTCTAGAATAGCAACAAAAAAGGAAGGATTTCTTTTTTGTGTTTTTTTTTATTGGGGGTCGTCATTTTCCTTTTTGTTCTCTAAGGGTATATGAGTTAGATGGAGATTGCGAGCGTAATTTAGAAATTTGAAGATTTTCTATTGTGCTCGAAATGAACTTGTATCTCAAATAACCATTCCACATTTGAAACATCCAAATCTTTGATCAGAGTTAACAGATCAGCGATGTCTCCATTACAGTCAAAATTTGAACAATTATTATCTGTTCGCATGGTTGAAAATGAATTTAAACCTCATATTTGCATCAAATTGTAATTTTTCAAGAAATAGGGTGGCTTATTCTCTCAGGTCTCACACTTTTATGTGCTTGTGTAATTTTTATTAAAAGTGGAGTAATCCAATGACGTTATTTTAGAATTTCTATTAACCGGTACACTTTAAGCTATTACAGAAAGGTCAAAATTGTGTCGTGTTAATTACCCAGTCACTTTTATTAATACTTACGTAGAATGAATTTTATACAGGGGTATCGTCCACCATCGTCTCCTTTTTTATTTTGTGGTTTTCAAATAATTATAACGACGATGTAATAGACAGCCCAAACAGCGATGTGCTATAGTCGATTATTTTACTAAATTTAGGTTTTACACTACAACACTGAGCTTTACTTTCAAAGCCTACACGATTCTATGAACCACGAACCTACACGCCCCGTGGGAACGTACTTTGGTTTGCCAAATCTTGACGAGCCTCAAGTCACTAGCCAAACTCGCCCAACCTGAGATGCTGCTTTAAGCCAACATTGTTAAAATAATAGTAGAAAATGAGCGATACACGGATATGGAGCAAAAAATCATGTAGCGATAATATATTTTTTCGTCAGGTTTGTGAATGAAAGAAGCGAATTTTTATGTACTGCATTAAACAGCCTTCAATGAATTGTTTATTATTTTAACTTTCTTGAACTTAATAACCAGTAATAATCAACAAATATTCCTTAGTGTTAAAAAAATTAACTTATCGCCGACATCCTTTGTAGAACATTAGGTAGTATTTAACGTCGAATCATGTGTATAAATAAATCAGATAATATTTATAAAAGGTGCGTTTATTTTTCTGCTAATAAACTAGGCTGTTAAATATACACAAAAGAAACTATAGTTTATTTGTTTTATTTTTGAGACCAAAATATCTGTTCGTCATGATGTTCAACGCAACAAAGTCTAGGGTCGATGTTAGAAACTTTACAGTATTACATTTTCTTATTTTGCACATAGTGTAAGTACGATGTAAGTCAAGTTTTTTCACCTAAAGTTTTTGCTGCGGGTATAAAAGGTTTTTTGGGTTTGGTTACTATTTTATAGTAGTGTTAAAATTATTCTGAGTAGTTTATAATGCTTCAAAAATTGAAGTATTGCAGAGTTCCTGAGGTGTAATTAAAATGGGATATTGCAGTACATTTCTTGAAAGTCATAATTCACATACGATGAAGCAACTCCTCGGATTTTTAAAATCAGTCCTCTTTTGTTTAATAACAGATGCAGCTTATAAGAAGAAGAAAACACGAATGTTTTGGCAATCTTCAGTATTGAAAAACGTTTCGGATATATTCTTTGTCCATCATCAAACAATTCGTCGTACGCCTATCCCCCGAAGTTTCAAAAGTGCTTTTTTACCTGTTATCACCAGATAAGTTTTTAAAACAAATCTGACATGAGTTTTAAGCATTGTCTACATTTTATCTCATGCACACAGAAATTGAATCAGTCCGAAAAAAATTGACGTTAAATTAGTTTTTGTTGACAAAGCCAAATCGTAATCCTGATATGTAATAATATAATAAAATAAAACAAGAGAAACTTCATTTTATGTATAAAAGATTGACATGTGTAACAAACAAGCAATAAATGATCAATAAAATGTGTCTTGAAATATTTCATTTGGTATGTAATACGCTTTAACTCTAGCCAACAAATTCTTAAAGTTATGTTCTACGTTTATTTTGGCTTACAATGTGCCTTAAATTTACAGAAAGATGATTAAATATTTTCTTGTTATTATACAGAGTGTTTCGTAAGTAATGGTCTATAGAGCATCAATGGGTTTCTAATATTAAAATATTACGATTTAGCCAAAATTTACCTTGGTCTAAAAGTTGATATTAACAGATATCGAGGATATTAAAGTCAATATTTGGAAATCAATTTGGAATACTTTGCAAATATTCATGTTGTACAGCACGTCCATTGCAGTTAGTTGATAGTAAGTAAGAATCATGTGTCTAATATCTGAGTTTGAATAATTATTATGCATTGTCATGTTTTGATTCTCGTTAATAAACTGAAATTAATTAGAAATGGATAAATAGTATTGGAAAACGTTATTAGCAAGGAAAACGTTTAGTTATAAAAAGTGTCGTCGAAATCGTAATGAATAATGTGGCCAACTGTTAGAATGTGTATAATTGTCGAGAAAATGGCCTGTTTCTAAGACTAAGGACAAGTATACTGTTTCCCGCTAAAATGAGGATTTTCTAAGAAAGTTAAGCATACGTTTAGATAATAAACATTGCTTCTGTGGCACCCTCTAGAAAATTAAAAATGTTGACTTTAACATACTGTATCTCTGTTAATATCAACTTTTGGATTAAGGTAAGTTTAGCTAAAGTTATAAGAAACAAAATGTATATAATAAAGACAATTTAGTAAATAACACAACAATTAAGTAAGTAACATACATAATTAAATCATATACAAGTCGTTTTGTAAATTCCGAGGCAAAGCATTATAATATTTTGTGGACATATATAAAAAGGAGTTTTTGTTTTTGTCAAGCGTACACTTCTCGAACATAAGCTCTCCTTCTCTAGGATTATAACCATGAACATCCGCCTGAGTTAGAATAGAACCACCATACTTCTCCTTTTACTGTATAGCAAACAGTAAGTAAGGGGCGAGCGTAGGTGCGTCTTTACTATGTACATACTTCGATATGCGATGTAAAGCAACGTTAGGCGCGGTTTGCTCTACTGGAACTTCTGGAACTTTCAGTTTCTAATTGCTCTGATGAATAATCAAGAATAAAAGAGATTGAATTGATTGGTATAATTTTACTTCTTTTTCGTGTACATATAATGCCTACGCATGAAAATAACATACAAACAGAATGAGTAAATATGAAAATAGCCCCATTCCAACGACAGTCCTGTCGTAGTTAAACAGAAGGGGAAAAATCTGCGCCAAAAGTTGTTGGCTATCTATCATTTTTTCCAATGATACATTTCCCGTTCAAAGCTTCCTAAATGATTGATGTAACATTTCTTTTTTTATCGAATCATATATCGTTATTTCAAGATTTAGGGGAGAAGGAAATTTTAATAAAAGTTGTGTATTATATGCCATATATAAATTCAACACTGCCACTGACATATCAAGTTGAAATATGTTATATTAAGATTAATATTGCATTTTGATACAAACATCGTGTGAAAACTCCAGTCTCATCCTGCTGCACGTTATGACATTCTATCTTGATTGAGAAAATTATATACAAAGTGTCCCATAATTTAAATCTGCCTAGTGGGTGATAACGCGGAAGAGGCAGTTGAGTTTTGTGTGAAGGTTTTAAATCAAGTTCTAAATGAACTACAGCTAATTGGGGACAAGTAACATTTAATAAACAAAATTCTTAATATTTTGATTAGTAGGGGTAGTTAAGAAGATAACGGATAGTGAGTAATTTTTGCCATGGTGTTTGTGATGTCTTTGGCATATCACAGTGCTTAGATGACACGCCATATTCCTTTTTATTACTTACCATCTGAAAAATACATTAGTTGTTGAAGTGTGCTTCTAGAGGGCAGAATATTAAAACGTCATATTTCAGTCACAAATTCCGCTATAAAGTCCTTATTTTAATATTAGGAACGTAACCAGACTGCAACCAACAGCTACTCTCCAGGCTATGTGCCCCGCCGATCGCTGAATTACGAGTTAGAAGCTTGGCGCGTTAAGTGTAATAATTACATATTACCAACAGAACCCTGAATGCTTCGATTGCAACAAACACCGGTCAAACTAATTCCTACTTAAAGGAGCTCTCGTCCCAGTCGTCCCACGCCACTTACAGACTGCAGTTTCGAGTTGTTGGCTCTCATCAGTGCAAGGTAGGCTGTGACGACCGACACGATAAAGCTTATCCGATCGTCTAGGTTTTTAAAAGTTAGAATTCGAAGTTATGATTTTAAATTATTTATTATTATTTAAACGGTTTTTTTTATAATGGTTGATCTTGTTATCGATATTACTTGTTTCATTATTTATTCTGGTTTTATTTGCCTACTATTTAGGCATTTTGTCAAGTGATATGTATAAAAAATTAGAATGAAGTAAAATATTGAAGAAAAGGTAGAAAAACTACATAATACGTATATTTTAAAATCCTTTTTACAAGTTTATGTTAATAGGTGCGGCAAACAGTCACATTTAAAGTTAAACACGGAAGATATTCTTTGTGACAAATCGTCAGATAGACTGCAAAGAATGGGAATCGTCAGTTAAAAGACTGTAGAATAATCAGAATTGTAATACTTATAACGAAGACGGTGCTTTTGTAACGGAAATGTCCGTAAATCTAAAATTTGACTAGCTAAATATACATAAGATATAAAATACAATGCTCCGAGGAATTTCACTCTAATAAGATGACGAAAATGGCAGCCACAAAAGTCAATTAGATTGCCAAGTCAACTGTCGCAGGCTCTTTGTTAAATAATCTCATAATTGCAGAGTTAACAGTGATATGAAGCTGGAGCAGGTTTACTATTCTGTCTGGTTGCGCAACCAGGAATCCCTGTAAATACAAGTCATTAACTTCGTAAACGCTTAAATTTTTAGTTTAGTAGTTGATAACAATATATATCTTCAGCGCTAGCCAACGGCATGCATTTCCATGTTAATTTAACGCTATTGACCGAATAACACAGTTATTTGTGTTGTTGACTATTATTCTACAGAATACGTTGATAGCGAAATTCAAATTCACAGAGGCTTTCCATTAATGACTCGAAAGCAAAATTATTGATATGACAATAATCTAATATTTAACATATGATATAAAGGACCCCGCACATTTCTTATGGGAAATGGCCGCCGGTGAAACTCGCTGGAATCTATATATGTTATTCCTTTTGAGCTCTTGATGAAAAATCTTCATGGCCACAAAGTCGGAAAATGTACAGTATTAGCACGCGTGACCCGGGAACACTGGGATATATCTCTTCCGAATAATACAGCTAACACTGCTACTGACAGCTGTCAACTGTCAAATGCCACCTTCGACATTGGATTTGAAATCAGCGATCCAAAAACCCCTTGTATATATTCTGATAAATCTTTTCTGAAAAAATAAGGCGCGTTGACAGGGCCACTGACAGCTGTCAACTGTCAAATGCTACTTTTGACATCGGATTTGAACTCAGCGGCCCGAAAAACCCCCGTAGAACACTAGACGCCGCATTGAAAGGACCATGGCTCCATAGTATTAGTGAAAAAATCCCGAAAAATCGGCTTTTCCCCCCATACTGGAAAACTATTCATTTTTTGACCTTGTGGCCATGAGGACTTTTGGTCAGGAGCTCAAGAGGAATAATCGATTCCAGCGAGTTTCACCGGGGGCCATTTCCCATAAGAAATGTGCTGCATAATTTTGACTAAGAACTAGTATGTAGGCATCACAGAAACTGATGAATTGTTTTCATACCGAAAATATAGAGTTGCATGTAATTAAATAGCAATTTACTTTGATATTAAATTAAATAAAAATTAGGGCAACGGAGCGCAAATATTTAGGTATATTTACTTAGTGGTTGGTACACGGTGAGGTAGACCTCAACTTCGCATGTGCATTCTCGCGCTATTTTCTATCACGCCGCCGGTAAGGTGTCAATTAATAATGGTCAAAGCTGGCGCTGTTGGACGAGTTGTGGATTCTCGGTAACAGATGTTTCCCAAAGCTTATATGATGTAATCATCGGCCTATTCAGTTTATGTTGATGTCGAGTGGGGCTTTGGTTCTAAATACTGAACTTAGGGAATCTGCTTAAGGAAGCCATTGAGGCTTCATCAGTCCTGAGTGGATATTGTGTAATCATCGTTCTGTACTACCTAACCCTGGATTATTACAATACTTGTTGTTATCTTTATTAGTAGTGATTAAAGGATTTTAATGCTTAAATTATTTTAATTCAAAGCTTTATATTGTTTTCAGCTAGTTTGTTTATGTTAACACTCCAGTAACTTACTGTATTGTATTACTGTATTAAAATGTTAAACTTGTTATTTTAATACCTCATATTTTAACAGTCCCTCTGCAAAAATTAACAAGCGGAGAGAGGTCAATTTTTTAAAATCTGATACAATGTATGTGTGTCAATGATCTTGATTTTTCATGATTATTTAACTGATCCGAAACAATTTTTTTTCCGTAAACATAAATTGACAAAAAAATCAATGGACAATAACAAAATCACCAAAATTTAGACCTTTCACACAACAACAACAAGTAATATATTTTTCGATTTAAAATTTGTGTATGCTAAATATTTGCATTGCATTTTGTAAATAATTTTGATATGTATTTTATTGTTTCAGGTAAGTTCCATTCAGATTCATCATAACGATTGCGTGGTATGTAGTATAAAGAATATTTATTAGTACCTAATAGTGTTAGAACATTTTAAAGTCAGAGGTTTTTGCTATGATTTAGTAAAAAGTTACATAAGGACACAAATGATAAAAATCGGTAAAACACAAGTGAGGCAAGAAACGTGCCCTATGGTCTCCCGCAGGGCACGGTTCTTGCCCCAATTTTATTTATAATGTATCTAAAAGACGAATTTAGTATAACTATTAGGGGAGATATAGTATCATTCGCAGATGACACCGCAATTCTTCTTAGAGGGAAATCATGGAAAGAAGTGAAAAGAATATCAGAATTGAACTTAAAGGTGATTAAGTATTGATTTGATGAAAACACGTTCACTCTTGGCGATTCAAAAACTACATATTTGCCATTCTGCTCTTATAAAAGTAATTTACCAGCATTTACTGAAATAAATATTGCCTCGGAATAACGTTAGATACTTATTTAAAGTGGAATCACCTTATCACTAACACCGTAAAAAAATTAAGATCTTTGCTGTACAGATTCAAAAAATTAAAAGAAATATTAAATGAGAGATATATTAAATAACACCATAGATAATTACGACCCCCTTTATCCTCTAGAAGCGCCTTGTGTGGAAGGGGGCTATACATTTAGAGATAAGCAACACACACCAAATATCCGTGTATAGTGGAAAAATCCCTCACAGTATTTTCCACTGCCACGACCGGGAATCGAACCCGGAACTTTTGGGTAAGAGGCCAATTGCCAATTGAAATGTCTTTATTGATTATTATATATAATTCATTCCTTAAGCCAAATATTTTATTTATTTCATTGTACAATATTTGTAATTGTATCCTAACCGAATATAGTACAAATAGTTTAACTTCATGTAACAACCGCATATATACATTTGTTGATCACATAGAGCCTGTCGTTGGTTGACAGTTAATAAAATATTTATAGCCTGGTCAAATTACCTCTTACAGTTGCTGCTCTCCTGTTACACAGATTAAGCAAATTATAAGTTTTTCTGCTGCAATGCAGTTATGTAATGACAGTCTCGATACATTAATTTGTTAAATAGCTTGTGTTTTGTGTATTGCAGGAAAATTAATTGTAAAAACCTGCTTTAAATGTGCAAATAGTTAAAGATAAAAATAAAAAGTCTTCTGGTTGAAAAGGTATGTACAAAATATTTACAAATTAAAAAATAGCATAGTATTCAAGTGCACTGAGTGCAGAGGGGTGTAAAGTTTAGGGAAGGAAGGGGGAGGAAGTCAGGGTAGTTTTGTCCGTAAGTGAGAGTTTTGTGTGTTTAGTTGTTGTTATTGTATGTCGTCGTAAATTGGTAGATTTTGGTGTAAAAGTCGGTGTGCATGTATTGGGTCGTTATGTCTGAGTCTGTCTGCTAAGTCTTGCGTAATCTCCGATAGCTGAATCTTATTTGTAAAAAATTTTTGAGCGACTTCGTTAATATATGCTCTCATCATTGGGATGTTGTTACGTGTGTGTAGATCAGCTATCGGAGTATACCTGTCCACGTTGGTGAGTAATCGTAATAACTTATTCTGCAATATTTGAAGGCGTTTGCACTGCGCATCTGAAATGTTATTCCAAGATGCGCAGGCATATGTTAGAATTGGCCTGAAGATGACTTTAAACAAGGTGAGCTTATTATCAACCGTAAGTTTACTCCGGCGATTTATGAGGCAGTACAGTTTGTTCATTGCAGAATAAGTTTTTTGTATTGTGTTTGTCACGTGAGGTCCGAACCTGAGTCTCGTATCTAGGGTTACCCCTAGATACTTGACTCTAGTCTTTTCTTGTATTGTGTCATTGTCTATTTTTATTTTGTCGAAAATCGTCGTGTTAGTGAATTTTCTATGTAGCGTAATAGTCTCTGTCTTGTCAGTATTGATTTTGATTTTCCAGTCTGTGTAAAATTGGTCAAGCTTTACGAGATGCTGCCGGATCTTTTGGGCGGCCGTCTGAGCATAAAAAGACCGCCCGCAGATTACGGCATCATCTGCGTAAAGCAGGGAAGTTGTGTTGGGATGGGAGGGGATATCTGAGAGGAAAAGGTTATATAAGAGAGGGGAAAGTATCGCCCCTTGCGGGACGCCAGCCGATATTTGCTTAGTGCTTGAAAATGTGGTATTAATTCGGACGATGACTTTCCTACCAAATAAAAAACTTCTGATTAAGGCAGTGGGGTACGGGGGGAGTCTGCATATTTCTTGAAGCTTATAGACAAGTCCATTGTGCCAGACCGTGTCGTAAGCTTTCTCCACGTCGAGTAGCAATAATGCAGTACATTGCTTTCTAGTGAAACCAATTATTGCGTCTTGCACCACCTTTGCAATAGCTAGAGTGGTGCTGTGCTGAATGATAACAATCCAAAAAATGAATTAGAAAATTTTATACGGAAGACTCAACCCCTATCCTACCGAATTATTGTACAAAGTATCAGAATTGTTAAATATATGTTATATTTCCAATGTTTATTAATTCATCAACATAAAATATATTCAGAAATAACACTCGTTGAACTTTAACACATGTACGACACAAGATGCAAAGACAGAAAACAATTAAAGGTTATAGTTGCACTATAAAACTATAGGAACAAAATGTTTTATCTACTTAGGCCCTGGGCTATTTAACAGGCTTCCGGAAAATATTAAGCAAATCAAACCTGTAACAAAATATAAAAAAGAAGTAAAAAAATGGCTACTGGATATAAATTACACAGAAATAAATACATTCATTAATACTCGCAGTCTTCATTATGTCTCTAAGTACAAAGTTGATAAATTTTATAATCCCATGTCATGAAATTTTATATATTTATTTATTCTTTTTTATTACTGGATTTTAATGGTTCAGTCTTAATACTAATTCTGAAGTTTCTTTTTAACAATATTTTTGTTTGTGAATAGATATAAGAATATGTTGCATAAGTTAATCCAGCTCTATACAGGGTGTCCCACGACGACCTGCGGCGATCGATATCTCGAAAAGTAGACATCGAAAAATTTTGGAAATTTGGTAGTAAACTAATGTCGATGGGGGCAACTCGGTACCAACCATTGGAGATTCCTGTTTGTAAGGCCACGTGTCTTAAGGATGTCATAGGATATGCCGCAAAATATCCCAAAATAGCAATTTGATATTTTCATCATCGACAATTGGTTTTATTTTATGAATTGTTGCCTTAACGGTGCCAAAATTTTTGAAATTCTCCATTATTCGTTTAATACTGTTCGGAGTCGGTTTTTGTTTATCTGGATATCTATTAGCAAATATTTCACACGTTCTTGATAAAACTTTGTTACATTATCCATAGATTATAAACAAATTTAAGTAATCCTCGTGCATATAATTTAAGCGCCCCGGCATGATAATTAATATTTGTCAAATGGTATGTGACAGCTACATACATTTGTTTAGCACTCAACGCCGTCATAGCCAACTAAGAGTAATTTAACTTAATATCCATAACAAAATCCCCATATAGAAATATTGAATTGGGAATATCTCGAAAACTAAAAATTTTATAGACATCCATATACAAACTTACCCTTATTTTTAATGGCGAATAAGATAAGATTATAAAAATTGGGGGTTTCCATTTGAAAGAATTAATTTTTGTCAGTATTCTCAATTCCATCTTTATTCTTATTTTTTGAACACTCTGTATTAATGCTTATCAAAATATTATAAAAACTCTAAAAAAGTAGGTCTTTTTCAACAAAGAATCGAATCCAAGTTAGATAATAAAGGCTTCCTTATAAGAAAAATTGATAATTCTTTTAGGGCCCGCAAACGTCATTTTTGACATAAAAATTGAAATATCTCAAAAACGGAGAGACCTAGATATAGGACATGATACACAAAATCGGCCTAGAATTTTGCGTACAATCCAAAAATGTAATAATATATAGGGTGTCCCATTTAAAATAAGCAAGTTGGTATCGACTTCCGGTATAACCGGAAGTGCCACCATCTTGAAAATATTTTAGCCGAGTTGCCCCCATCGACGTTAGTTTACTATCAAATTTTAAAAATTTTCCGATGTCTAATTTTTGGAGATATCGATCGCCGCAGTTCGTCGTGGGACACCCTGTATAGATATAAGATACCATTTGTCTATTATTTTGCATTCAGGTTCTTAATATCCTTCACTAAATATATAGATCACTAAAGATATAAATTTTATCCTGTATACCTGGCGGATGTCGCGGCCACCTGGTATAGGAATGTATAATCCCTCAAAACTTATACAATTAATGTCAAAAATGTATCTGTTTTTATCCTACTGATTAGCCTTATGGAACAATTTTCCGACAACAAAGCGTTATGAAACCGCAACAAAAATTAATAATGTCAAAGTGGTCTCACAAAAAAGTAGCCGTTATTTTATTCTCAACCTTTTTTTATTATATATGGGATTGTTACATTTTACTGCGAGCTAAACGGGCAAATGTGGTATATATGGATGTTTTTAGCGTTAAAGGCTTATAGATGTGTCGACGAATCGCCAGGGCGTAAGGGATGATAGCGAAGAGACAGAAATAGCTGAAGGTTGCCATCAGCGTGTCCTTTTAGGACTTGGGCTATCATAAAAAGAAATGGCGAACGGCTAAAAACTGTGTATAGGTGCATTTCGGGTGATTGATTTTAACGATTGACTAGTTGCTAGTTTCCATTTACGGGGCATGGGTTATAAAGAGAATGCGTGGAGCAGTGGCGGACAGGCGGAATATGGATTTATTTAAATTTTGTATTAACATGAATGGGAATTTATAAGGTTAATGCACCCGAGTGTATAAAAAGTTGTAGAATGTGTTCGAGTCACATATGACCTGACATTAGAGCAACGTTCCTTGAAAGAACAAACTTGATTTGCACGATAAAAATAAATTGACTGAAATCATCCAATCGATCTAGCATACATTATTTAATAATAATTTTTTAACGATTCTCAATATGATACCTATGTTATTAATTATAGCAGGACATACTCTAAATACGAATTTTCTGTATGACACTAATACAGTGTTTTCATTTCAAAACTATTTACCTAAAATTATACCGGGTGACACAGGAGACATGTAACACCCCGTAGCATGTTTATTTAAAAAGATATTATTTTGAAATTTGGTACACTTATATAATGCGTGATTGTCCTTTTTTAAGTACACAAATTTTTTTCCACCAGTTCTGGTTTCACCGGAAGTGATATCTACTCTGTTATTTTAAACGGCACCCTGTATATTTTTTTTACCTATCTGATTCGTCTCTAGATTCTCTTTTCAACCATGTAATACGGCATTTGTTTTTAAAATGACAGCTAATATCAATTTTAGTTTGTTAAATCTAGGTGGCCTTGATATGAACCTTGGCAGATATTGATGCATAGTGTGCCGTGATATCGAAAGACCTCTGGTATGTAACTTTGTGCCTCATATTTTTTTGGGAATAACCAGTAGCTGAACAGACTAATAAGATCTAACTTAATTAAAAGAAATATGTTTAAACAACCCACGATATCATAAAAACCAAGATAGGAACCCCATTTTTTTATTTCACCTAGTTAAAAAATACTTATTTATCTTTTATTTTTGTCCAATACAATTGCTGTGCCTATCCTATTTTACTTTCTTCATTAAAGTTAGTATCGAATGTTATTGCATAGTAATGAATATTGTATTGCAACAAGAATAGCAAGCAGGCGGTGGAAACAAAAGAAGGTAAAACGAGGCATAATTTTGATTTGACAATTAAGAATTGTTTACTTGGCAGCAATTTAAGTATTTTTCATTAAATTATACCTAAATTATCACGTTTTTAACTCTGTTTTGCCATGTATTCACGAAATGAAACAGTAGATATGCTACTAATCTATGGCGAATGTAAGAAAAATAGCAGGCGGGCTGCTGACTTATATCAAGAAAGATTTCCCGAAAGAATTCATCCACCAAACAACTATTTTGTAAGAGTTGAACAGCAATTCAGAAGTGAACCAGATGTACCGGAAAATAATTTCATTATCGATGAAGAGTCGGAAATCAATGTACTTGCAATTGTTGAGGCAGATCCCACGATTTCGATAAGACAGATTGAGGACCAAACCGGTGTAAATCGGGAATCAGCTCGACGCATTTTGAAAAAACACAAATTTAAATCATACAAGTACCAAATACACCAGCATTTATACGAAAATGATTTTCAATGAAGATTGAACTATTGCAATTGGTTTCTGAATAGACCCAATTTGGACAATAATTTTCATGAACAAATTTTATTTTTCGACAAGTCCAGGTTCACTAATTTGGAATTATTTAATCGTAACAACATCCGTTATTGGGCACAAGAAAATCCCAGAAATATGAGAGAAAGTGCATATCAGGAGCGATTTAGTTTTAATGTATGGTTAGGAGTAATTGGCAGAAGAATTATTGGGTCAAAAATTTTTGATGGTCCATTAAATGGAGAAAGATATTTTGGATTTTTGCAAAACCAGATACAAGATCTTTTGGAAGAACTGCCACCTAATGTTAACCCAATAATTTTTCAAGGGGATGGGGCTCCACCACGTAACAGCAAAGTTGTGGTAAATTATTTAAATGAAAGGTTTGGAGAAAACTGGATGGGAACAAATGGGCCCATTCGATGGCCTGCAAGGTCACCAGGCCTTACGCCACTTGATTTTTTTGTATGAGGCCACATCAAGGAAAACGTTTATAGAACTCCACCAACAAGCAGAGAAGATATGGAAATGAGAGCCAGAAGAGCAATCATTGGGATTACTGAATTACAGTTAGATAACGTGCTTAGGGCTACCGTCACAAAAACACGATTGTGCAGAGATAATAACGGACAACATTTTGAGCATCTGCAGTAAAAAATGCTTTTGTATGTAGTACTTCAGTAAATATTTCATTTTAATTTCATTCATTCGTTGTAAAAATGTATTACATAGTGTAATGGTTTTTCATCAATTTTGTTCAAATGTGTTTTATTGATGTCTCTTATTTATTAAAAAAATCGTTTTACCTACTTTTATTTTGTTTCCACTGCCTGCTTACTAAATATTTTTGTTGAAGTACAATATTCATTGCTATGCAATAACATTCGATACTAATTTTAATGAAGAAGGTAAAATAGGATAGGCACAGCAATTGTATTGGACAAAAATAAAAGATAAATAAGTATTTTTTAACTACGTGAAATAAAAAAAATGGGGTTCCTATCTTGGTTTTTATGATATCGTGGGTTGTTTAAAGATTTTTTAAAAAATAAGTTCGATCTTATTAGTCTGTTCAGCTACTGGTTATTCCCAAAAAAATATGAGGCACAAAGTCGCATACCAGAGGTCTTTCGATATCACGGCACACTACGCATCAATATCTGCCAAGGTTCATATCAGGACCACCTAGACTTAACAAACTAAAATTTATATTAACTGTCATTTTAAAAACAAATGCCGTGTTCCGATACATGGTTGAAAAGAGAATCTTGAGGCGAATCAGATAGGTAAAAAAAATATACAGGGTGCCATTTAAAATAACAGAGTAGATGTCACTTCCGGTGAAACCGGAAAAATTGTACTTAAAAACGGACAATCACGCATTATATAAGTGTACCAAATTTCAAAATAATATCTTTTTAAATAAACATGCTACGGGGTGTTATATGTCTCCTGTGTCACCCGGTATGTATATATGGAAGGAACAGAAAAAAATACATAACAAAAATATTCAAAAACGAAAACGCTCACAGAAATTTTAAATCTCTAAGGGACAAGATCAAACAGAAAATATACGCACAAAGACTGTCTTAAAATATTTAAATATATATCAAGCCAACCCCAAACAAATTCTTGTCACATTTTAAATAACATGAGAGATATAGCCTAGTAACTATAAATATTTATTATTTACTTATTTATGTATTACTGCAACATTTTTACAAGGTGTACATTTTTTGTTGTTATACATTTAGTTAATATATTTGTTATTAATTTTACAACTCCATTTATTAACATTATATGTTATGACACCTGAGGGAATCTAGTGTTGTTCCTAGAAGTATATAACATTTTGTTCATATGTACTCGTTGCATTTTCTAGCAATATTACGATTTAAGGTTATAAAGTATATTAATTAGAAGTGAGTTGATTAGACAGAGGAAGACACGGAGAATTATAATTATTGTCGATCGCGCAATTAATCGACGAAACGAAACTCACTGCAACGAGTAATTTCTTATCCAGTGCATCTAGTTTTCTTCTTCCTAGTTTCGATGGCCTCTTGCCCCAAAGGCACTCAGACAATCTACTTTTCTAATCGCCAACTCTGCGTAGGAGAGGAGAGAGACAAAGTAGAGTGAGAGCACTATACATTCACTCGAGTTAATGCCTGAAGAGATAAAAAAATTAGCCCCAGAAAAATCACAAGCTTTGTAAAAAGTCTTGGAATCCTGGGCAACAACTAGGTGTAGAGTAAACCACAAGAGATCTTTTAGATCGAAGTGAAGTAAGGCTACTCAAAGACAAGCTACTCCTGAAACAATCTACAATACATTCACTGAAGAATCAAGAAAGCGGTTTTGTCACTTTTATTTTTAAGTACCTACTTTGCTACTAAATGTGATCTAACAATTAATGAGTTTCCTCTTTAATTTGATAGTAGGCATTGCTTTGCTGTTCTTATAATAGATCCGATACGGTGATAACTCATTAATGGTTTCATCATATTTTTAACATCTTTTCTTAATCCTACTATTATTGCAGTTATTATTGAACCATAGGTGGTGGGCTATAGCCCCTATAGCGCCCCATAGGTCCGCCGTTGTGTATAGTTTAATTTCATTGAAATTGATTTGTTTATATATAATAAGCTAGGATCTAAGACTGTTTCCTGTGTGATTCCAGTTTTTATTATTTTCTTAGTGCTAAGACCATTGCCAATTTTTACTTGCTGAGGTCTATTTGACAGATATTATTTTAATAAGTTGTAAGCAATACCTCTAATTTCCATCTTGTTTAGTTTCTTCAGTAACTGCCGTATCGAAGGCTTTTTGAAGATCCAATAAAATAGCTATGACTTTTTCGTTATTTTCAAAGTTTATTGGAATTTTATCTGTTAGTAACTGGAGAGGATCTTCTATGCTTAATTTCTTTGGAATCTATACTGATTTTTTGAGATTATTTATCTTCCAGGAAAATGAATTTTAGATTGTGGCTTGTATTGTCATTTAAGGTCAGGTTTTGTGCGTGTTTCGAAATATCACTAGATATTTTTCGCCGTCGTCAATAAAGAACTGGTTAAAGTTAGACGCTATTTCGTCTTTTGTTTGTGATTTCTGTGTTGTCGTCTGTTATTATTTGCTCTATACTGTATTTGTATTTCTTATTACAATTAGTGACTTCGTTGATACAGTCCCAAACTTTTCTACAATTGTTTCCGTCCTCGAGAATTTTCCCTTTATAGTTGTTTTTTTTTTAGTTTTAATTAGTATCGTTACAATATTTCTATAGTTTTTATAATAGTTTTTAATATCAGTGTTATGCTTGCTTTTTAGTAATTTGTGAAGGTCACAAAATTTATTACAACTTTGTTTATTGCAACATTACCATCTAAATTTTTCATCTGGCTCATTAATTTCTGCAATGAATACATTGGCCTACGCAGAGTTGCACTTTTCGAAGGAATCGCGCGATGGTCTAGGCACACGCGATTCGGAGCGGTAGCATTCGGAAATTTATTGTAACTGTTTTCCACAGCATTCAGAGGTAGATTAAAGGTCCGTTTTTCTCCTAGGAGACATCCACAGATCAATTTTTAGTTGGAAGTTTCTACTTGTCATTTTCAAATTCAGGCTATTTGAGAAGTCAACACGATATCGAGCCTCAATAGTAGTTGGTTAACTCAGCAAATTTTTCAGAAATATGTCCTAAAGTTCTTTCCTATTGACCATTCTAATCTATTGATGACATTCGAGACATTTCCATTGTTTTGCGATCATCATTTCTTCAGTTGCTTCTTCGATGCATCAAACTTCTACTTTTCCTGACTTTTGGAAGCAAGCTAAAATTTGTCCTGTTTTTAAAAAGAATTACAAATGTGCAATTGAAAACTGTAGACCAATTGTCATTTTATGTAATTTTAGCAAATTATTTGCCAAAATATATAAAGTTTTCTGGGGAAATGTACTGATCTGATCTG
The DNA here is from genome assembly GCA_963675555.1 of Leptura quadrifasciata. Classification (NCBI taxonomy): domain Eukaryota; kingdom Metazoa; phylum Arthropoda; class Insecta; order Coleoptera; family Cerambycidae; genus Leptura; species Leptura quadrifasciata. Next base: position 190,998,115 of record OY776673.1, on the reverse strand, counting down.
AAGTGTATACAGACCCCTGGACACGAATAGACATCAGTCGTTGGTCAAACCTAACCTCCAAGTATCATGCACTTCTTGATTTTTAATTTGGTTTACCTTGATCAAAATTGGTGAGGAATCTTTTCTCCATAAAGCGGCACATGAAGAATATTGATTTTCGATATTTACTCGAATTTTTTTACCGGTGGTTACATGCTGTGGCATGTGTGCTTTAAGGAGCACGTCGGCTTTTACGTGTTGCGCATGGCATCATCGACGTACTTGCCTAGATTGATATAGCTCATAGATCACTACCTCATTGACGCCACTCCGAACATTCTTGGTATTTAAATTACACACAGTTTTCAAACACTCAAATTCTCTGAAACGAAACCCCATCAGCGTGTCAAAGCGAGGCTCATTTTGGATATACTTTCAGCTACTAAAAACCCATCGAAAATTGAGATTACAATCTCATACAGTCTCTGTTAGTAAGTCTTCTGTAAATTTAGTCCCTTGTTGCTTACGGAATTCTTTAGTTCAGATGATATTTCACACAATAATTTTAGATATCAACGACAAATATGCTAGAGATACAGTAGCATTCATGAATATTCTAATGAAAAGAAGTTGCAGTATCTAACCTTAAGATATTCCAAATACTTGAATGAACTTATTAGACAGATCATGTCCACAAGTTAAAAAATACAAACAAATTTTTTCATGCAATTTTGTGAAAAAGTAGATGTTTTACATGTTAAATTTAACAACGAAATGTTTTAATATGTTATTATTTAACCCACTTACGGGCCTGCAAGACATATTCTTAACTTATTGTGAACTTAAAAGGAACTTAGAAATTGCAGTACTCGATTGTTAATGTTAAATTCTGCAGCTTATTTATGCGTTTTTAGTACTCAGACAGCATGTTTAACGATAAATGAATTTATTAAAATCGAAAGAGATTACCTGTGATCAAAATTCTTAGCAATTTATTTACATTAAGCACTGGACGTGCTCAAGATATCTAAAATCAGCTAAGATATATTACAGAATGTCGCAGGAATTTGACAAATTTACAAATACACCTCATGCTATTGCGATTCTCGAAAAATTTTAAGTGCTGATTGCTTATCAAATAGACTGAGGCTATCCATTTCTAAACCTGTCGTTTTAAAGTAAATGTAGATACATGCTTCATTAAAAACAATTTCCGCTATATAATTTACTGTTTCGTTATGAACGAAAATTTCTTTAGACAAGGAAACTAGTTGAATCGCTTCTGTCGTTTATTCACATTGAAAGATTTTAGTTCTTTAATTTCTTTCTATTTATTTATTGTGTTACAATAGAATCAAAAGATTGAGAAATTTCGGATTCAGATTTCAATAGTAATATTCTCTAAAAGCGGGCCAAACAATTGCATGTTGCTTTGTATATGTTAGATGTGAAAAGGTTCAAAACTGCGAGTGCAGCGAAGTCTTAATAAAAGACACATAAAATTAGAGGTATCAAATTGTACTTATTTAAAGAAAAAAAATCATCAATCTCATAACAATTTTTGTCCAGTAATATTTTATTCAATTTCAATTTAAAAACAGTTTTATCTACTCGCTTAGTGCATTAAAAATTTGTAACCATTGTAGTAAAAGCTTCTTTGGTACAGAGCTGTTCGATGAGATTATGGCTTTAATAATTCTTTAAACCTTGTATTGTGGTTATGGCTGACTAGATTGGCGAAAAACCTATGCTTATTCTTGTAAACAAATGTACAGACCTCCATAATGTAGAGACACCTGCTACAGTTAAATATTTTCAAGTTTTTAAAAGTAGTATGACAGCTCTCAAGAAATCCTAAGCAATAATTCGTATAGTATATTTCTGCAGGATGAATATTCGATTTATATGTACACTGTTACCTCAGTTCATTATACCATATCTCAAATGTGAGTGGAAATTTGCATAATAGAGGCTCACGACTACAGTGTAATGACATAAACCTCAAGCCATAACAGTTACTTCGTAATTTATTACACAAAATATCTATATGGTTTTCCCAATCCAAATATCTCAAATGTTATGCTTAGCATTTTGACCGATTCACAGAAAGTAATATCACTTCCATTAAAAATTGACATATCCAGATTTCTGTGTAAAGTAAACAACAGCATATTAGTTTTATTTTTATTTAAATTAAGCTTGTTTTCCTCAGACCAATGAACTACCTGTGAGTACACTAACTCAACGGAGTTTTTAATAACATTTAAGTCACTGTCAATGATTAAAATATTTGTATCATCCGCATAACAGACACAGTGAATATTTAGCATTTTATTTAAATACGTTATTAAATCATTAGTAAAATATTGGAAAGTAGAGGCCCCAAAACAGATCCCTGAGGAACTACATGCGTTATGTTGCATACAGCACCGGTTATATCATAGTTTAATTTAACGATTTCTGTGATCTAAACAATAGACGTTTAGGTAAGACGAAAAGAGGTTTAAAGCAATTCCTCTGACTCCATACCTGTCTAACTTATTCAATAGAACTTCATGGTCAACAACATCAAAAGCACGGGTGAAATCGATAAATAACCCATATTGCTTGTTCGAGGCCATTAACAATTAAGTTTTGGAAATCACAGAGTGCTGATTCGGTGCTCTTATTTTTAGAGAAACCATGTTGACAGACATATAGTTAACTCATTCTGATACAAAAATGAAGACAGCTGATCTTTGATAGCAAGTTCAAAGAGTTTAGAAAAACTATAAAGCAAACTGATGGCTCTGTAACTTCTGTAATCATTAGGATCACCTACTGGAATCTGGAATTGGTTAGGAGGGTGGTCAATAAAAATTATTGAACCACAGCACTTAGGCCCCATTGAGCCCCTTGTACATCCTCCCTGTAGGCAGCCCCTTGCCTAGGCCTCCAACCAACCTAATCTTGCGAAATAGGTGATGATGCTGCCTAGAGGCATCTCCCTTATATGTTCCAAAGTAGGCCAATGTTCTCTCAAAATGGATTCTCTGATTGATGAGACGGCAGAACAGTCACAGAGTACATGTTGAACCGTCTCATTTTCTTGTTCACAACCTCTACAGAGGTGTTTCGCTTAATCTCATATTATGTAGATGTTTTCTTAACGGACAGTGTCCAGTCTGGATTCCCGTTATAAAACGTAGGTTCCTTCTGGACATTGCCAGGTAGTCCATTGCTGTACTCTTCTTGGGATATTTTAGTAGTTCCCTAGCAAGCTGACAGATGTTTGTTTCATCCCACAACTTCATGAATTCATTGTGGGTGTTCTCTTTAATTATTTGTCTTATCGTCGTAATCGGTAACAGACTGGCCTGGTCCAAAGATACTTAGGCCTGCTGCCTTCTTAGCCAACCTGTCGGCTACTTTGTTGCCACTACACTATGCGTGTCCTTTCATTCAGCATACCAGTATGTCATTCATGCTTAAGGCACCCACAAGTGCATGGTAACATTTCCATACTGCTCCTATGGTAATTTTGTAACTTCTCAGGGCTAGCAATGATTGTCTGCAATCTGTGTAGATCTTGATTGTTTTGCCTGTAATTTGTCTACGGACAATCACTTTTGCAGCTATGGTTATGCCCGCCAGTTCCGTTTGTACTACGCTGGCTCGCAAATCCGTAGCCCATTTATATTGGATTTGCAGATTTCTGGAGTATATTCCACATCCTGCCCCATCCTTCTCTTTTGATCCGTCTGTGAAGATGTTGATCACACCTTCGCCAGCAGCCTCGGTCTCACTATTTGTCTGTATTATGTAGGGTCTGTCAAAGGCAAACCGGGAAAAAATGCCATCAGTGCACGCCTGTAGAAGAGGCGTCTTTCTGACAGCCTCATTCCACAAGCGACTTCTGGCCTCTCCACAGCCTACATTTGGTTGTATGCCAACGGATTTGAGGTGTACCATTGTTGTCAGAGTCACTTCTCCTCTAGATATATATCTAGTGGTGGCAGACACGGCATTACCTCCATAGCTCTCGTTGGCGTTGTTCGCATAGCTCCGGTTATGTTTAGGCAGGCAACTCTCTGCACTTGACTGAGTTTGACCTTAGCTGTTGTCTGTTTATTTTTAGGCCACCAAACCACAGCTGCATAGGTTATCATTGGTCTTATGAGGGCAGTGTATATCCACATGACCACTTTGAGTTTCATTCCCAATAAAATTTTTCGAATTAATTTCTGAAAAAATTCACGCACCTTCGATAATTCAGGAAATAAACCAAATTGCCCTAAAAAATACCGCCCCCATATGAACTTCAATCATATCAAAACTGCTTTCCAAATCTATATTCACAATATTTTATTTTCATTTCTATTGATTTTCTATTAATTTCCCTTCATGATATTCAACGTCTAATTCTGTTTCACCTTATTTCAATAGGTAAACATCGAACTCGCCATTTCCAAATATTAACTTTTATCATCAAAACCATTTTCCACTTCAATGAAACCAGCCACAGATCTCACGGGGTTAATTGCAAAAGCTCTCCGATACGCAAAGTCAGCCAACTCGAAGTAGAGACCTTCGTGATATCTTACCGGACCATATCAAAATCAGTTTTTTATGCTCGACAGTTAACTAAATAATTCAATAGCCGTTTCAGATACAGATATTTCTTTCTTCAAAAGATGCTCATTGTCGAAGCTCACTTTTCATATAAGTATAAGTAAATATTTTGTCTTCTATGCGAAAGTTACTTCCTAGCCCAAAGAATGGACGGGGCACGGCAACGAAAGCAAAAAATGGGGTAAAACGTTTCGGCGAGGTACTGTCCCCGTCTAAACGAAACGCTACCGGATCTATATAAGGCCGAGAAGGTGTAAAACCTCAGCAAATCATTTTCCAGTAGTCTGAGTGTTATACATCTTCGCGAGTGAAAGTTTTAGTAGTTCACCTTAACAAATGATAACCTAGTGTACTTATAGGATTTCAATTAATATTGTTTTAGTACCTTCTACCTAGTGAGTTTTCCTACTTTGGCCATCGCTTATTTCCCTTTAACCGAGTCACCATTGCTGCTTCCTTGCTAGGGCGAAGTAAAACGCACCCTGACGCCTTCGCCGTCGCGTATTTTTCACACCAGTGTTTTTTTTCAGTTTACATTATATTCAAATTTTTATTCATTTATTATTTCGCTTATTATTATTTTTTCATTTATGGATAAATGTCGAATAGTTACCTTAGTCACAACTTTGTTAAATCAAATAAAAAAAATTTGCAAACTCTGTTCAAATTACCTTAGATAAATACTTTCATTCCGTTTAAACAAAAGTGTTCTAATTTCAAGAAGTCTTGAAAAAGTCATATACAGAGTGTAGTTTTTAACCCTGTCCAAAATTAATGAAATCCGTTAAGTGTTTTTTGACTTCTACAGCCAACTAGAGTGCAAGAGGAGTTCTAGAGAGCCATACATACAGGTTGTAGCATTGGACCCTGACCAAATTCTTAAAAAGTGTTTTTCAACTTCTACAACTACAGAAAGTGCATGAGGTGCTCCAAGAGTTTCTAATCACGCTCCAGATTATTCTTTTTTATATCACCGGAGTATCCCGCGTGTTCAGCCCTCGGTAACATATTTTCATTGCAGTTACGAAAATTTACTTTTAGTATATTTGCGAATATTACTTTGTCTAAATTATAATCTAATAATATCTAATAATTTTTATATTTTAGACGTCATAATTTTAACTAAAAAATATTTCATTGCAGTTTCTAAAAGAAACGACCTTAGTTTAACTTAAAAATATACATTTTCATAGTACATAATTAATATTGGCGGTATATTTGCTTTACAACTTGCATACTAACTTTTCGATGCAGTTCCACAGTTTTAATTTCCATTGTAGTTACGAAAAAATGAAAAGTTTTATCTTGATAGGGCCGGACGGTGTGGTATATCTAGAAAAACGTTTTTCTCATGATATTTAAATGAAACATACTGTAAGTCATTTCCATTATCTACCGTTATTAAATTAAATTAAATTGTGTAAAATCATTGAAAACATTCGGACCCTGTATTTGGCTCAACATAACATTGTGGTCCTGTCAAGGGCATAAAAAACTCTAATTGGTACCTCGCCTTCTGGCCATATCCAGGGCCATAATGTTATAATGCTGACGGGAAAATAAAATAAAAAAAACAGTAATATGGAAAACATCATCAAATTAGAAAAAAAAAATGAGAAACCGTGGTTGCATATATCTATAAATCGGACACAGCCGGTTAACCTCACAATAGGTATATGCCGAAAAGAGAAATCCAACCCTGTATTAAAACTGCAGGATGATTCTGGCCGTTAAACATATACTGGAAAAGTGTTGAAGATACTCTCATCTTTTCTTCTGTTCTCGTTTACCAAGAAATAGCACACAAAGTCTACTTAAAGTCATATAATAAAAAAATATATATAAATATAAAACTGTAAGATTTATTTTAAAGGAAGACTATTTTTTCTCTTTCAGGAATAAATCCGGACTGAATCGCGCTAATGACCAAAGCGGTAGAAGCCGTATGTAAAAAAAGAATTTTCATATCTAAATTACTTGGTAAAAAGCAAAATGAATTTAAATCGTGTTAAATACTTTTGAAAGCGATGTCCAGTTCATTATGTATGTGCAAATTTAGGGTGTAACAGGATCATGGTATACCCCCCTTTTCTCCTTTAGTTTTGAAGATAAATTGATTGAAATTTAGGATATACTGTACATACATAATAAGCGGCATTTTTTGACATGCAATTGATTTTTTTTCGCTTCCAGTTTCGCCGGAAGTGACACTAACTTTCGATTTTTAAATGGAACACCATGTATATAATTTTATTTTTGAATTCTGAATAATTTTCTGAATCTAACGATGCCAAATAAGTGACATTTCAAACATCAATTTTTTTAATAATATAATTTTTAGTTTTCCATTTAAGTGTGCCATGATGGTTCCGATTTATTCTAAATGACCCCGTGTAATGATATAAAAATCGAAATCCCGTTAAAAACACTAAATTACGTGATTTATGAGCAAATAAAATTCACCAAAATTGTTTTTGGAGTAAAACTCAATTGTTTCAAATGGAACCATATCGGTACCGTGATACCGTTTATTAGTACTATTAATTAATAAGGAATTTATTTATATGTTGTATTAAAATGTGCGATAAATACAAATAAAATTACAGCTAAAAGAAAATAAGAAAATACAATTTTATTCTAATTACCTTGTTACACATACGGTGGTTTTGGAATACAAAAAATTAACACAAAACATTACAACAGTTGTTCATTAACGTCAATGCACTTCTGAAATCGCATAGCTGTTTCTCGAAGAACGTTCGCCAATTGCTGGGCCGTTATGCTATTAGTTGCTCGTCTTACTCGTAGCGCCAGGTCTTTACGGGTTGTAACGGCGGTTGCATAGACAATATTTTTTATATGACCCCAAACAAAGAAATCAAGAGGCGTTAAATCAGGTGACCTTGGAGGCCACCTCACAGGACCATTCGTGGAAACTACGTTTTCTCCGAATCTCCGTTGAAGGTAATCATTTACTATCCTTGAATTATGGGGAGGAGCACCATCTTGTTGGAAATACATTCGCTGTCATAAATCTAAAGGTAACTCATCTAAAATGTCCTCAATCTCATTTTCCAGGAATCTCAAGTATCTGCACCAGTCAGAGGCCCTGCAAATATTATTGGACCAATGATTCTACTACCGATTATTTCAAGCCAAACATTGAAACCGAACCGCACTTGAGAAAGAAACAGTCTTATCAACTATTCTAGCCAAAACATTAATTTCCGTTCCTTCGTTAACAATGAGGTTTTCTTCGGGATCATTGTTCTCTTCGGAATTGGTTTTCAATACGTTTAAAATAATTTTTCGCTGGACATTGTCTATCAGGATATCATTGGGCATAAAGGTCGGTAGCCGCAACTGCATTTCTTTTACATTCCCCATAAATAACTAACATGTCCACTTTTTCATACAACATAGACAAACTAAATATTTCATTGTTTTCAAAGCCACCTTAGTCACTTCTTAATATTTAATCAGAACAAAATTGTATTTTCTTATTTTCTTCTTCTTATTTCAATGTCTGGTCGATAGCCGAGTGGGTTAAGGCGCGAGGTGGCAATCGCGATTAATCACACGGACATCGCATCACCGGGTTCGAGTCCTGGCTCCGGCACTGACACTGTCGGAGGAAATGGTTGTATGTCCGCGTTTTTCAATATGTAACCCCCTTCCGCACAAGCCCCTGGCTTTTGGAATTGGGAATTGTCTAATTTCTGTGGTGTTTATTATATTATTTAGCTGTAATTTTGTTTGTATTTATCCCACATTTTAATACGACATATGAATAAATCAATAATAATAATAATAATATATATTTACCATTTGAGATACATACAGTATATATGGCAGGTCATTATAAAACTAAAATTAAAATAGAATAATTAACATGCATGTGTATATAACAAAAAAACTTACAAACAAATCGACAAACAATTAAAAAAATATATATACAAGCAGTCATAATCAAGATATGAATACATAAATAAGTATAAGCACTAGTTATAACTGTTAGTTTATGCTCCTCTGTTTAAAAACTCAGTGACTGTGTAAAATGCGTTTTCCAATAATAATTTTTTCACAGCTTTTTTATAGTTTACATATGTGGAAGCAGACTTTATTTCATTGGGCAGAGCATTATATAATACTATGCAGTTATAAATTGGAGAAAGTTTAAATGTAGTTGTACGATGCTTAGGGATACATAAGAGGTCTCCATGTCTAGTGTTATATACATGAGTCTCGTTACACTTCTGAAAACTGCTCCAGTTTAGTTTGACATATGTTAAACATTTCATGATATATATACACGGAAGTGTTAAAATTTGTTTTTTCTTAAAAATTTCTCTACAGCTTTCTCTAAAATTCATGTTGAACATTAGCCTAACTATTCTTTTTTGAATAATAAAAATTCTTTCAATATCTCTGGTACTACCCCAAGATAATATATTAAGTGGCATATGGCTGTAAGCCAACGCGTAATATATATTAAGTAAACCATTTACATCCAGTGAACTTTTCATTTGTAAAATCGCAAAATATGCAGAATTTAATTTATTGCAGACATGCCCAGTATGCAATGACCATGTCAGTTGTGGATCGAGGTGAGTACCAAGAAATTTAACCGAACCAGAAATAGTCAGGTTGCCATTCAGGCTTAAAGTGGGAGGTATTCATTTTTGTATATAAAAATTTAAACATACCGTTTTGTTATTATTGAGAATCAGTCTGTTTCTATGACACCAAGAGTTTAATTCAATAATTATGGTTGACACATTATGTTGCAGCTCATCCAAGTTTTTAGAGGCTACAGTGATGGTAGTGTCGTCGGCAAACATAGTTACTCTACCGTGGCTAATGTGGTTCGGCAGTTCATTGACATACAACATGAATAGTAGAGGGCCCAAAACCGACCCCTGCGGAACACCCAGTAATACGTCAAAGATCTCCAAATTTGTCTCCTGCAGTTTAATCATCATAGATCTGTCGCTCATAAAGGAAATTAACCAGGATTGGATATGTCCTCTAATTCCTAAGTAGGACAGTTTTTCTCTAAGCATATTTTTGTCAACGGTATCAAAAGCTTTGGATAAGTCGAAGAACAGTGATACTACATAATGACCCTGATCCATATGTGTATATACATGTTCCAAAAGATGCAAACTAGCCGTTTCAATAGATTTTCCAGACCTAAACCCATGCTGGGATCCCGTTAAAATATTTTTATGTTCGATGTAATTACAAATTCTATTATGAACAATTTTGGGGCAAGCGTGGGTGCGTCTTTACTATGTACATACTTCGATATGCGATGTAAAGAAACGTAAGGCGCGGTTAGTACTTGGAATGGGTGACCGTTCCAACGAAGACCGCGTCCTCGCCTCACACATCTTCCAGCGGTTTGTATATCAGTGTATGCGCGGAAGCTATACAACCTTAGGCGAGGGTTGTATAGGAGATATACCATCCTTCGGAGGGGATGTAAAGCCGTCGGTCCCTTGTCTATTAAATGTTAGGCAAGTAAAAGATCCCTACTCTTCTTAAGGGAAGAGGTTCGGCAAAATTCCTGGTTGGGGCTAGCTCGTCTACAGGCGTCGGTGTTAGGCCTCAGTAGCGGAAATAGGCCGACGTTAAATAAATGTAAAAAAAAAAAAAAAGAACAATTTTTCAATCATTTTGGAAAATATACTTAGTACAGAGATTTGTCTGTAATTCTCTACATCTTCAGGACAACCTTTTTTAAATAAAGGTATAACAGAAGCTAATTTTAATACGTTAGGGAACTGCCCATATTCAATCGACTTATTTATTAAATACACTAAATGAATTAATAGGCTATCTTTAATATGTTTTATAATATTAGATGTAAGACCATCAAATCCTGCAGAATTTTTATTTTTTAGAGCTATTATTACGTCATTCACTTCTTCAATAGTAACAGGAGCAAAATACATCGACTGCGTATTATATTCCGATAAGGTGCAAGGTAAAGATAAATTAGAACCAAAATTCCTTATTAATAGCACTAATAAATGGTACCACGGTACCATATGGTTCCATTTGAAAAAAATTAAGTTTTGCTCCAAACACATTTTGTGAACTTTCTTTGCTCATAAATCACGTAATTTAGTATTTTTAACGGGATTTCGATTTTTGTAGCATTACACGGGCCATTTAAAATAAATCATAACCGTCATGGCACACTTAAATGGACAACTAAAAATTATATTATAAAAAAAATTGATGATTGAAATGTCACTTATTTGGCGTCGTTGGATTCAGAAAATTATGCAGAATTCAAAAATGCATTAATATACAGGGTGTTCCATTTAAAAATCGAATGTTAGTGTCACCTCCGGCGAAACGGTATATCATTAATTGCCGCTTATTATGTATGTATGTATATCCTTAATTTCAATCAATTATCTTCAAAACTAAAAGAGAGAATGGGGGTATACCATGATCCTGTTACACCCGGTATATTCCAGTAGGTATAAAGTAGATATGTGACTAATAGTTTTGTCGGGAACACGTTTATTCATTTTCATCCAATTTTCCAGATCTACAGAAATAGTTTGTTCAATTTATTCCAGTTTGTTCTTATTTGGACCTATAACCACAGTAGTCAGTCGCTGTTGAAGTTAAAATTCCTTTGAAGTACAAATCAATAACAAGGATCCAGAATTCCTTCTCGATATATGCATGTGGGTGTGCTAATATACGCTAGGGGCTCAGGCCTGGGGGATGAAATTGTTGGTTAAAATTATTCATGTTATTTCTAATTACCTTGCGAAGGGAATAAATCCATTATAAGTCTTTGGGGATTGCCATTGTGAACTGGGAATTTTAAATAATATGACCTGTTCGTTCTTTGGCTTTGTCGTGTAATATAATCAAATTTAAAAATTGCATGGATTTGTAGCGACTGAGGAAATGAGTAAATTAAATTTAGCAATTAAAAAAAGAGTTAACAGAGACGCGGCACCTATTGCATATCATGCTTTGGTTCGTAGTGCAACGATGTATGGATAAACAATATATTAGAACAATAAACAACTTTGTTACTTATTTAACTCGATAGAAAATTCTTATCAAACAATTATACCGAAGTATTGAAGTAGGTTCAAATAATTGTAACAAGACTTTTCACTAATCACTACTTTATTTAATACTTAATTAAAATAATTAATCGTTATTATAACGCACTAAGTACAAAATTCACAACTTATTACTGTTCTTATTCCATCTGTTCACCTGCTCGTCTAATATAAAATTGACCTCCGTGTGCGGCTTTCACACCTTATGTACTGAGGCGATTTGTTCTCGAGCGTTCCAGTCTATTCTTCGCGGCGTTTCCGGCCTTTCTCGCACATAACAATGTCGTGTATCCTTGGAATTAAATTGTATATTGAAATCGTTTCTAGAACACGGAGGATGGGCCAATGCGGCATAAAGTGATTTTGATCACACACACCTCTTCTCCCTTAGAGGCCGTTCACAAATGACGTCATGTGATTTTTCACAATTTTGTATCCAGCCCCTCCCCCCCTCCGTTTGTCACGTTTTACTACGGTGAGCTAGACCTCCCCCAAAAAAATTATGTCACGGTTATTAGAACCCCCATCCTTGATTTTCTACGATTTAATCTTTGTTATAATACTACCTGTGTAAGATATAATTCACGAATGTTTTGATTATTTATTGTTGAAACATTTTTGCTGTACTCACTGTTAAAATTTACCTGTTTAACTAGTTTAATTCTTGGCGAGGAAAAATATATTGAGGTACAATAGAACTAATATACTGGGTGTCTCGTTTAAATGTGGATGTAGAATTCAATTTTTTTTCTTTGGGCGATTTAATTTTTTTTATTTAGAGCTGTGAAAATTCTAACTGTAGGTGTCAGTGATGGATGGTTAAGTTGTAGCCACCGAAACGCAATATTTTAAATAGTAGTGTCAGCATGTCTGATTTTATAGAGCTTAGGCTTAACATAGTAGAATTATGGATTTTGGGGTATGCACTGACCCTTGCTGGGCCTTGTTGAGCCAGTTTGGTTGTGATCTTAGGGCGATATCTTCGCTTGTCATGGATGTCAGTTTGGTCGTTGCACTTTCAAGTTTGGAATTTTATATATTCAAGGAAGAGGTCCCTGATGGTACCGACTTTATGTTCAGAAAAGATGTCCCTGGATAGCCTAGTAACTTTTTTAGGCGGTTCTAATGCTGCATTTTGCATTTGTTTGGTAAAAATTAACAAGAACGATGTTCATGCCACATCATTTTTTAGTATTTGTATCACATTATGTTTTAAAAAACTGACGTGTCATTTAAAACGACTTTTTGTGTTGGTGTCACTGTGAAAAATTATAAAAAATTAGTTTTAACAGATTTTAAAGTAAGTTCACTCTTGTATATTTATTTTTCAATATATTTTAAGCTTGGGTTATTTTTTTATGTTTGAAAGAAGTTTTCCCATTGAGTTTCTGGATAATTTAAATGATTAAATATTTTGTATTTCAATCATATTCGAATATCTGCCGGAGGTGCTGGTAAATAAAAATTTGTAGTAGAAGCCACAGCAATGGGTTTTTCATAGAATTTAACTTGATTTCGCGTGTATAATATTATTTACTGTGCTAGGATTAATGTCTTAGTGTTTTGTTTGTTGTTAAAAAACCAATTGCTCGCATAGATCACATGATATAACAATAAAGGTTGTTTTTTAAATGGAAAACCCTGAATATTTTTTCATATTCTTTTAGATCTTTTTTCCTTAATTTAAATATATAAGGGTGGATAGGTCTAGCTGTAATGTTTATTGGCATATCATTTGTGACACAAAAAGCCATATTTTGCACTTATTAAATTAAAAATATCATTTCCGGTTGCAACAACTTTTGATTTTTAAATTGCAACCTATATATATATATATATATTTGCATATTTAGATTCTACATGAAATTCTCGTTCCAACGATGTATCACAAGTAGGTCATTATTCCCTCATGCATTTGAAAAAGTAAAAAAGCTAAGTTGGCAACTGCAAGACTGTGTTTTCAAAAAATTTACCCAGTAGGCCTTGAATCTGATGTATCATCTTAATTTTTATTGTCGCATTTCAATGAAAGTTTATTTCGTGCCAAAATTACTATTTTGAATTCAAAAACAAATTTTCGAAGAAACATAAAAATCAAATGGATTTTATTCAACTTTTTTAAATGGTAACCTATTATTTTACTTGCACCAACAAAGCCCAAAACATTAACCTCTCATTTGATGTATAATACGTCTAGTTTCGGTGCTAATGTACTTTGAAATTATTGGATTTCTGTAGATGCTACATTTACCAATTGGTATCGTTAAAAAAATACACATTAAATAAAATTTACAGAATTTATTAATAATTATTTATAAGGCGGGGAAAAGTAAAATTATAGCAATTGTTCAAAATATATTCCTTCAACTTCAGTACATTTTTGAGCACTTTACCTTCCCACCCGTTCTAACATTTGCGCAGTTGTTGTTGCAAAAGCTTGTCGAATTTTGGTTTCCAACTCCTGGAGGTTTCTTGAAGATGATGAATAAACTCGTTCTTTGACTCATTCTCACAGAAAAAAATCTATAGGAGTTAGGTCAGGCGATCTGGCAGGCCATTTTGTGCGCCCATATATCGAAATGACTCTATTTTGAAATCTATTCTCTAAATAATCTCAAAGGTTATGTGGCGGGGCCCCATCTTGTTGATAATAAATGCTTCTTTTCAAATGCATAGCTAATTCTCCCAAAAAGCCACAATTTTATTTTTAAAAAAGTTTAGGTACCTAATTTCATTTAAAGTTCCCTGAAATAAAATAAGACCCATGATCCTAGTACTCACAATTCCTGCCCATACATTTACCCCAAACATTTCTTGGTGATTTCCTTCTATAAATTCATGTAAATTTTCCTGAGACCAGTAACGCAAATTATATCGGTTAAACATGCCCTTGTTAGTGAACCGACTTTCATCTGTGAACAGAATTCTGGGAACAATATTTCTATTTTCTAGTAACCAATTGTAATAATTAACTGTCATAACCGCATCAGCTTCATATAAATGCTGATAAAGTTGATATTTATATGATTTATATCCATTCTATTCTTATATTCCTCAAACAAATTCTCGGCTAATATCAAAAACACCTCCAATCTCACATGTACATTAATTTTTATTAATTTCCACGGAGGCTAAAACATTAATCTCTGTGGCCTCGTCAATAATAAACGTATTTTGTTCGTTTTCATTTGGTAGGGCCCTAAATATTTCTTCTAAAATCTTAAAGTATTTTCTACAGGAGTGATGCCTTCCAGGATACCGCTTTGCATATCACCTTTCAGACTGATGCATTTCTTATAGATTCCCCATAAATAAGTAACATGTGATGTCCACCTTTTTATTTTGGGTAAATACCACCATTTTGTATTTTTTAAAAACTTTTAAATAGTTATATTAGCAAATAAATCACAAGCAAATTAAAAAAACACTACATAAACTTTATCAAATAATAACTTAGGCAAATGTTTGAGAAGAAATGTCATTTTGTCATGGCACGCTTGTAAAACTTAATACATGCATACGGTTTCATTAAATAATAACTGAAGAATAGCATCTACAGAAATCCAATAATTTCATTGTAAATTAGTACCCAAACTAGACGTATTATACATCAAATTAAAGGTTAATAAATAACTAACATGTCCACTTTTTCATCTCTTGTCTAAATTTGCGACATTTTGAACACAATTAACAAGAATTTTAAACAATTTTTAAAGACACAATAAAAACACCGTTAAACCAACAAATATTTGACAAGCTAAATATTTCATTGTTTTCAAAGCTACCTTAGTTACTTCTTAACATTCAATTAGAACAAAATTGTATTTTCTTATCTTCATTTAGTTGTAATTTTGTTTGTATTTACCGCACATATTAATACGACATATTAATAAATTCCTTATTAATAGTACTAATAAATGGTACAACGGTACCGATATGGTTTCATTTGAAAAAACTGAGTTTTGCCCCGAAAACAATTTTGGTGTATTTTATTTGCCCATAAATCACGGAATTTAGTGTTTTTAACGGGATTTCGATTTAAGTAGCATTACACGGGTCATTTAGAATAAATCAAAACCATCATGGCACACTTAAATGGAAAACTAAAAATTATATTATAAAAATAATTGGTGTATGAAATGTCACTTATTTGGCATCGTTGGATTGAGAAAATTATGCAGAATTCAAAAATGCAATAACATATAGGGTTAGTGCCACGTCCGGCGAAACCGGAAGTGAAAAAAAATCAATTGTATGTCAAAAAGTGCCGCTTATTATGTATGTAACATATCCTAAATTTCAATCAATTATTTTCAAAATTAAAGAAGAAAAGAGGGGTATACCATGATCCTATTACACCCGGTAGAGATAATCAAGAGTTATTCGATTTTTACCTATCAATTTTACGTTATATAAAGTTTGCACATAATAAAGAAAACTGTCCTTATTTGCACAAAAAAGAAACATTGGAAAATATGCATAAATGGTAATGACAGTACTTACACAATACGAGAAATATGATACTGTGTCGTTATTCAAATGATTCGGTGTAGTATTACTAGAGAACTGCAAAATATTAACCAGCATCATGTATTTAATAAGCTTCTACGTAATTTGAGAGACACATGTTTTAATATTTTTCTTGAGATGATATTTACTTCAGTAACATTTGAAAAATATACTTTGATGCCTGATTAAAATAACGTGTCACATTGACCGTATTTTCCATGTAGAAAAACTTTTAAATATTTAATGAGATAGATACTTGGATAACAAAAATCGGCAGAAAACAAATCAACCCTCGGGGCTCGTTTCGTCCTGCCGTAAACCATCCTTGCCACTCTACCTGCCCGCAGCAGCATTACAGTCCAGGTAGGGTATAGTGTGCTGTGAAGAGGTGGCAGTGCGGGAGAGGCTCCGTCGGCGCATTCGAACCAAGCCTGCTTGCCAATATTGATCTAAGAGCGCTTGCCGCCTCAGGACCAGTCACAGGATAGCGTCAGCGTAGCAAACTTCGCGCCCCTCAAAAGCTCGTGGCGCCGCTTACTTGTTTCCCACAATGCTGTTTGCAGTGTGATAGTGTGTGACTTTTTCTTTGGCCGATAGTGTGCTTTGACTCTCTCGTCTTGTGTGATGTGTGTGATGGTACCAGAACTGTACCTTTTCTGACTGGAAAAGCCAAGAATTTTTATTGTTGTGATTGTTTTTGGTAGTGACGTGCGAGAGGATCGACTGGTGAGACACCACGCACCTGTCAAAGAAGGACTATTTACCTTCAGCGCTTCTCCGGTGTCTATTTATCGAGGGTAAATATGCGTATGATTTATTTATATGAAATTATTTTGGTTTTTTAACAAACGCAAGCACAAAAATTAATCATGTAGTAATATAAAAAAGATAATTCCTTTACTTAGGTGTAAGGCGCGAAATTATTAATCTTAAAACTTTATTTAAACAAATAATCGAAATATGCTCATATCGATTGTCCTTAAACTTCATTGTTTAAAAATTTGTGTGTTTAAAGATTAAGAGTGTATCATTCATAGAATTAACATTGTCAATTGTCTCATGTTATGCAAATGATATTGTTTATAAAATTAAATGGTTCTATACATACCTATACTGTGGTATCCAATGACGTCCGGTCACAATGTTTGGTCATCTCACGCAAGTAAAGTTTGCCGTCAGTATATTTTAATATCTCATTAAAAAATGTTTTTAAGTAATTCATTAGTCAACAAGTTATATCAAAGAAATGTATATATTTTATTTCATCTTTTTTCTAATCGTGAAACTCAAAATATCATTTAACTTAAATTGGGGGCAAATTGAAAAAAATCAAATTAAAAAAAAATCAAAATATATTGCATGAATTTAAATGAATATGAAATGACCCAATCATAATGTATTATGTAAAAATATTACATCAAGTTTTTTTCTATCCCCTACATATCCCTTATTATTCATAAGCGTCATTCAGTTACGACATGCAACGCAATAGAACGACATCGTTTTTGATTTTTTTTTGTAACGAATCTTGTAAAACTGAAAAACGATATTCAATCGAAATATCATGAACTATTTTTAGGCTTATAATTCATATCAAGAAATACGTTTCCAATAATGAAACAAAAACACCATCTAGTAAACAGGAAAAGTTAAAAGTTGCGTGTCTATTTCTTAAAAACAAACTTCAATCAGTTATTTTTAAAAGATTCACTTGTTACTACGTTAGTTTGTTGAATCTCAAAATCCCATGTTGATCCATTTTCATGTGTAATAATAATAAATGTCTTTATTTCCCAAAATAAGCAATTTGAACACAAAGTGTATACTGTATACCTTATAAATAGAAAGATGGGGACAAGGAGAAATTCACAAAAATAGTGCTCTGTCGCTCAACTTGTGAAGAAGCTATTGAAAACGATATATAACAGTTAGAGTAATGTATCACATACACACCTATATATATATATATATATATATATATATATATATATATATATATATGCACAATATACACATATATACGGTGCTATAACATCATCACTACTTCGGTTATGATGTTATCTACTTTTTTTTATATGGAACACCCCTTATATTTTTTCATTTTTAGAATCTGTATGAAAACCTATACTTATACTACTTGAAGTTTAGAGTTCCTAAGTTCGGAGCTACTGGACATTTAAAAATATAATTTTTTAAAATTAAATAATTCTTTATTGTGATGTTTTAAAATGAATTAGCAAATAATAACATAAAGAATTAACTTAAGGTCTTGATTTCATTTTTATAAAGCACGTTTTTAGATCACCTTACAAAAGCGAGCAGCCGAATAGGTTTTTTAGTCATCAAATTACAGACAAGAGGTGTCCGCAACTTGTCGATAGCTCCATCTGGTGGCGAGAGAAACAGTGAAATGTTGTTATCCATTCGCCTATGTCGTACTAATGAGAGCTTTTTTTTTTTTATACATTTATTTAACGTCGGCCTATTTCCGCTACTGAGGCCTAACACCGACGCCTGTAGACGAGCTACCCCCAACCAGGAATTTTGCCGAACCTCTTCCCTTAAGAAGAGTAGAGATCTTTTACTTGCCTAACATTTAATAGACAAGGGACCGACGGCTTTACATCCCCTCCGAAGGATGGTATATCTCCTATACAACCCTCGCCTAAGGTTGTATAGCTTCCGCGCATACACTGATATACAAGCTGCTGGAAGATGTGTGAGGCGAGAACGCGGTTTCCGTTGGAATGGTCACCAATCCAAGTACTAACTGCGCCTGTCGTTGCTTTACATCGCATACCGAAGTATGTACATAGTAAAGACGCACCTACGCTCGCCCCTAATGAGAACTATCAAGCTCGAAACTAGTCTACGGCTGGCGATGCACAACGACCCTGCACTGTAGTCCTTTCTTTAGGATTAATGTACCTGCTGGGTTTTGATTTGGAAACGCACATTGTGCACATTGATTGGTGGCAATGAATCGATTCCCTTTCATAGGAGACAGTGGAATACTGGACTTTAGTAGTAGGTATTTTTACTTTACTACACTTTTTTTTTGAGAAACATTCAATTCTCTAGAAAACTCCAATGTCTGTTATAGTACCTGATTGTGACATAATTCTTATGGCAGGAGATATAAATTTATTAAGCGATAATCAAAGTGTCATACACTTTAACAACTTCATTGAATCTTATGGACTTTTTCAAATCATTACTGAACCTACCAGGATTACCGATACCACACAAACTTTAATTGACGAAATAATCACCTCTGAGCCTGGATGCATTAATAGTGGAGCAGTGGTTAACCTACATGAAATCTCAGATAATTGTGCCACAGTTTGCAATATTAATAAACTCAAAACTAAAAGTTCAAGTAAATTAATCACTTTTCGAAGCTTTAAAGGTTTCGATGAAAATATATTTTTTGAACGGTTTCACGGTATAAACTGGAATTTTATCTATCGCTTAAGAGATGTTAATGACATGGTTAAATTTCTAAATGAAAATCTTATAAATATTTTCAATGATTGTGATCCTATCCAAACGGTTAGAGTAACAAAACCATCTGCACCTTGGCTGACGTATAATATAAGGGAAATGATTAAGACACACTATAAAGTGTTTACTAAATTTAAATCAACCAAATCTTCAGCTCACTGGAACTATTATAAAACCCTTAAATCAGATAAATTATGCTATAAAAAGAGGGGAAAAGACTTACATGGAATTCATAATGGTACAAAAAAATAGTAAAACGACATAGAACATTCTTAGGTCTTTAAAAATACTAAATAACAATAACAAACGTGATATTCCTAATAATTTATTAGATTTAGATTTAATTAATACACATTTTACAAATCGTATTTTAATTAACAAAGCACATAAGCAAAGTGATATTTTACAAAAATTCCATTAAGAGTAATTCTGTAGGTCCAGATCTTATTTCTCTCAAAATGAGGTTAGTACGTGTATACTTAATTGATCACCTCACTTTTATTTTAAATTTCGCTCTTAACACTTCAATATTGTCGAGCCGGGGGTTAAACTGGCCCCCCTTTTTTAGGGGTTACTCGCTTGGCGCTCGACCTAAAGTAGTTTGTTTTAAGAGGCCGAGGTCGCTTGTGCTTTTGGGTTAGATTATTTCACACAATCTAATATAATAAAAAGACTTTTAACCTTTAACTATATATATATATTTCCAGAATTAATGAATGCAGTTAACGCAATAAAAATAATGGTTTTACTTACATGAATAAATACACATACATCTTCCTGGGATGGTGGCTGAACCGTCGACGTGGGGGAAGCACTCACACTATTTTTACGCCTTCACCCTTTCGGGCCTTTTCTCTTCTTTTCCGGAAGTCCCCCAAAGTAACGTCGGCCCGTTACGCTATTCGCCCTAGGCCGGATCGCTGTACTTGGCAACTGCCCCTTGAGGAGATTCACCGTCTAACCCGAACTTGCCTCTTGCGAAGCTGTTTATCGACTCCTCTACCGTTCATTCATTTTTTTATTTTTCCACCCATTTCCGTTGGCCCGATATCCGAGTCAGCGATATTCTAGTATGACACTATTTTATTAGAATGCTAACTCGCATATCACGCCACCGGAAATCTCCTATTGCCGTCGCCCGTGGAGTTATTTGTACAGTTTCTAGTATAACATTGAATATAATAATATGTATTTATTTTAAATTTAGTAATAACTCCACGGCGACCTTCCCCATTCTTTTACAGGGTGGGACTCTTGAGTGTCTTCTGACAATATTTCCGGAAGTGTGGAAATAGGCCAATGCAATACCTTTCGCAAAAATTTCTAATCGCACCTGACTGCGCCACTTACGACCAATTAGCGTGCTTTCCATGGTATCGAAAACTCTCGAGTCTATAATGAAAACTCAAAAAACGAACTACGTATCTGAAAATATAATACCCACCTTACAATCTGATTTTAGAGAACACCACAGTACAACTACCACTTTGGCCACCATCACAGATGATTTGATTAGAACTGCCGATGAAGGTAAAATAAGCTGCCTGATTTTATTAGATTACAGCAAGGCGTTCGACACTATCATATTATAGTTTTTCGGACGAATCTGTTACATTAATTAAAAATTATTTGCAGGATCGCTATCAAAAAGTGTTATATGATAACAACATGTCAGAATTCAGACGCAGTTATTTAGGTATACCGCAGGAATCCATACTCGGACCTTTGCTGTTTTCGAAATATATTTTTGATTTTTGTAAGGTTATTGAGAGTTGCACTATACATAATTATGCAGACGACACACAGGCTTATTTGTCCTTTACTTCGAACGATATAGTATTCTGGCTGCCGACAAAATAAGTGATGATCTAGATAAATTAGTTGATATATCGGCGGCTCACAATCTTCAACTAAATGCTGATAAGTCATCTGTAATGATGTTTGGACCTAAACATAACAGGGAA
The DNA here is from genome assembly GCA_963675555.1 of Leptura quadrifasciata. Classification (NCBI taxonomy): domain Eukaryota; kingdom Metazoa; phylum Arthropoda; class Insecta; order Coleoptera; family Cerambycidae; genus Leptura; species Leptura quadrifasciata. The sequence continues at coordinate 190,976,448 of OY776673.1, read as the reverse complement.
TTTTTAAAGTTATCCTTTAAAGTAAAAATAAATGACGTCGATTTACCTATTTTAACGGTCACAAAAAACCTTGGACTGTGGTTAGATTCAGACTTACGATTCTCCACACATATATGTCACTTATGCAAATCGTCGTATAATATCCTCAGACAACTGTATCCTCATAGACAAATATTAACTTTAAAACTTAAATTAAATGACTGTGAAGCCCTGATTATTCCAAAAATATCATACTGTGATACAATCTATGGCCCTGCCCTCCTGAAATTTGACTCTGGTAGACTACAAAAAGTCCAAAATTCGTGTTTTAGATTTAGTTTTGGCATTAGAAAATACGAGCACATCAGTTGTAAAATAACTGAAATGAACAGATTTAAACTCCTAAATTTACATCTGCTATCTCTTGTGCACAAAGTGTTGCTGTCCAATAAGCCAAAGTACTTATATAAAAAATTTAACCGATTTAGAGATATAAATGCCTTTAACACTCGGGAATAATTTTGTACTAGTTATACCTAGACATTCCACCACTATGCTTAAACGTTGTTTCACGTACAATACATGCAAATTATACAATAGCTTACCTGCCCGATTTCAGAATTACACTATAATGAATTTTAAGAAAAAGTTAAAAATGTAAAAATGTATTTAATTCTAATTTCATCTCAAAACACTTGATAATAAACCTCAGCTCAGTATATAACTTTCTGTCCGATTTATTCTTATTCAACTTATATTGCTTGATAACAAAGCGTTTGTCTGTATCTTAGAAGATTGAAATTTTTATGATGATTGGTGTGGTGACAGCGCACGAACACAAGAAGTAAGTGTTTTATTTAACAATACGTACCCAGATATCAAAATCGAAAGGAAATATGGTGAAACTGTTTCTGGAGATGATCTACCATGCCGGTCGTCCAGTTTGAGGAGGACACCAAATTAAATGTTTTTCTGGCTAAGGAGGAGAATCCACAAATTAGCGTTCTCCAGCTTGGTCGAGATTGTGATGTTCCATTTATCTCTGTACGCAGTGTTAAAATAAGAAAAGTGACATCCTTTTAAGATACATCTTGTGCAACAGTTATCTGATGATGATCCAGACCGAAGAATTGAATTCTGTCGAATATTAACGAATATGTGAAATGATAATCTCCTTCAAGTAAAAAATAATTTTTTTCAACTTTCACATTAACTAGTAGTCAACCGCTAAAATTGTAGATACTCGGCAAAGTAAAACTCTATGGATGCGAGTACAGCACAATCAGTATCAATAGGAGGTAAATGTGTGGGCGGGGATAGTTAGAAATAGGACAACTGATCCCTACTTTTTCGATGACACTATAAATGGACTAAGATATCTACAACTATTAAACCCCGGTGTTCCTGTCTTCATTTAATTTTATAAAATAAAATATAATAATTTCTCTCCTGTCTACTATTACACCCAGAAGACGCCAACTAACCTAAAATTTCGAAAGGAACTCCTCGAAGAATCTCATGACATTGCCATCTACTGCAACTGAGACTTGAACTCATGTATGGTACAGCGACTAGCCGTGTTGTCTCTCACACAACCATGTCTAGTCTACTGCTACCAACTCGGTAACAATAAAAATTTTAGCGGCGTTTTTACTGTGTTACCCTAGCCGAGATTCGAACCCAGAACTCTTTTACCTCAAGTTTAACCAATTACCAATTAAAAGATTTCTTTATTTTATTTTAAGTACATTTCATTTTATTTAATTGATTTGTCCCTATTCTAGTTTTTTACAATCCTGCACAAGTGCATATAAAAACTGGTTTCCCTGCTCTAATATAGGTGTGTCCTAATAGTTGCAGGTTGGCTGCTGGAAGCCGAAATCAATATGCTTATAAATTTAAATTTTTGCGATTTTATTTATTATTTCTTAAAAATTTTTATAATATTTATGTGTATGATTATCTGCGAACAGTTTAATTTTTTCCTGAGTGATTATACGCGTTTGAGCCACCAGTCCGCCAATGCTTTGGGTTATGAATCAATTTCAACAATTGAGAAGCCATTTCAATAGTGCTCGATAGGTTATAAATCCGGATAGTTAGACTCAATTTATTTTTATTGCATTTTAGTAAGATATGATTGATAGCCTCAAATCCACACTAGAGGGGTGTTATTGTCCAAACGAAAAATTTCGCGGAACAGTGTGCTAAAATCCGTGTATTGCTGTTACAAATAGTGGAACTTGATCGGCGTTTTGTCCAGTCATCGGCCACCGAATTATAAGTTTTCATCTCTGGTTTAGGTTAATACCTACAGTTACAATACTTATCAATACTTTATAGAAAACAATTTTTTTTAATACCGCCGTTTTCATATTTGCCTTCAAACGCTTGATATCGTTAACTAAACTAATCCTAGTTTCATATGAATTCTGAATTCAAAACAACATTGGATCTGGCTACTTGAGGACATTTGACAGTTAATATTGTTACGTAAACAGTTGCAGTTTATATTTGTCTTAGTGGGTTCAAAAATAGAAGTCATCTTAATAATGAATATATTCCTCAACTGACGCTTTAAAACATGTGATCTATTTTTAGAAAACTGCTGTGAATTGTTACTTCTTTGTGCCGTGTTTATTAAACACGTTTTGTCATTTAACCTTCCGAATTTGTCATTTTGTTAGACGTGTATATAATTCTTACGTACGTATATTTTTCTCCAAGTTTATCAATATAATTGTCTGTGTAAGTATGTGTTTATTCGTGATTATGCTCCCCCTTTAAAAATACGTGAGCTCTGTAACAACTGCTTGCATTAAAAATTTGCATGTTTATTTCTCTTATTGGTTGCCCCGAACAAGTTTTTCTTAGCTAACTGATGAATAAAATCCTATCTAGTTGTTGTCTCTTGCAATGTACCAGGATGGGGCATGTTATTGCTGTAATATTATGTAAATGGATTGAGGGTTCTAGAGACATTACGCTTTCATAAATGACTAAGCAATTGACATTTTATCCCTTGAGACACAGTAATTACACCCAAATACACTATTATCTATCTAGTTTCGTTATAGTTTTACTCCGATATTCTTATAACATTTTGGAAATATATACAGTAAAGAAATATATAAAATGTATACATTAAGAAAAAAACGTCGGATGAACATGGTGAACTTGACTTAAGGACGTTTCCAACAAACAAAAATTCTTTGCGATCATCTTGAAAATTTATATACACTATATTTTTATTAATGTTCTGCATACGTGAGAAAAAATTGAGTAGCTTTTGGGATAGTAAATTTGTAAATATTAGCACCTGAAATTTATATTTTAACATACTGTCTTATGAACCCCTTATTCACTTACATTTTATTTAATTAAAATAATATTTTTTTTACGATTTTCTTCAAAATCTGAAAGCTATTAGAAAAAGCAAAGAGAATATTTTTCTCTAAAAAAATTACTGCAAGCGGTATTCGTTTTTCTGTAAAATATGTTGAAAATTTATGACTTTCGGTCGCTCTCGGTTTGCCTCAGATAAGTTGGTGAGCAGGAGTTCGCGACTTGGCAACGACACAATTACGCAGGAACGTTTAAAATACTGTCAACGCATCGTTTATGTCAATGAATGTGAGTACTTTACAGATGTACCGTAAGACCGGACTGTAACAATTTCCGAAGTACTGATTCCATCACTTTCATGTGAGTTTCAAAGTCCGGAGTGGCGATAATTATATCGTCCAGATAGACGAAAACAAAACTTTCAAATTCTACCCCTAATCCTTTGTCGACATAACGCTGCCACGTAGCCGCGCTGTTGTGCCAAACCAACCAAAGGGCATCCTCATAAACTGATATAAACCTCGAGTTGGAACAGTAAACGCAGTCTTATCTTTACTAGAACTCGAGTTCGATCTGATGATAGGCACTCTTTATGTCTGAAGAAAAATACCGAGCATGACTCAACCGATCTAATATACTGTTAACACAAGGAAGGGGATATGCGTCCCGACGAGTTACTTGATTAACTTTCCTGAAGTCAATACAAAACCTATAGTCACCGTTAGACTTTTTAATCATGACCACAGGATTTGCCCACGCCGAATTTGACGGTTCAATAACACGAAGTGCCAACATCTCATCTATGTCCTTATTTATAATCTGCTGAATATAAGGAGATACCGGGTAATATCTCTGCTTGATAGGCAGACTGTCTTTCGTATCTATAATATGCTTAACCCCTTTAGCACAACCAAGACCATTCCCCATTTTCTCAAAATAAGAAGATACCAATATATCTAACGATTTCCTTTGTCCTACAGTAATGTATTTTTCAGACGACGGCTCATCTGCAATCGTCGAAATCGACACCTGCTCTTTATTAAATTCCCATGTATTATTCTTAAAGAATGAAATAAAATCCAATCTCGCCAGAAATGTATCCCAAAAATTATTTCCTCCTTAATATCTAATACTACACTTAATTAACCTAACCCTAGAATCTAACATAACTGGTAAATTTATTACACCTAAAGCATCACATGGATCGCCATTAGCTAAAGACACAGGCTGATAATGTCTCTCTAACCTTACTTTCAATTTAATTAATTTTTGCCAACCTACTCTTCCGACTATAGTTTGGCAATCTCCTGAATCTAATCATCCAAAAAATTGCAAACCATAAATGGAAACTTGTAAATATGGACGAGGATCTGAACCCCGTGTTAAAAATAAAGAGTTAATCCGAGTTCTCTGATACTCTGCACGTAGAAAATTCTTCCATGATTCCCAAGACCCATCTACCGGGTTTCTAAGTGAATCTAATTTTGAGATCGGCGACCGGAATGACGTCGATCTCCTGCCCCGTTTTTTGGATGACAAGAAAAAGTATATTTCGTGACATTTTGGTTTGGACTAGTACACTTCGTTAAACTATGACCTTCAACATCGCAATTCCAACATTTTGTACTACAAACGTTTCTAGTTTGACAAGCTGTACGATTGGTTGGAGGAGAGTTCGATCTATTGCTTTCATACGCTAAGTCTGGTTCAAGATAACAAACTTTACTTAAAGGCTTGGATTTGTTAGCTAGATCCCGAGCAATCTTTAATTTTTTACATTTTTCCAAGAGCTCCTGAACATTTTTAAGTTCCGTTAAACCTAATCTATCTATATAATATGCTCCAATATTGCGGTGTAAAATATGTAATTTTTCCTCACTAGGTTTTTGTGGAAATGCGAAATATTCTCCTACACGCTCATTTGGCTTTTGTTCTCTTTTGCGAATCTCATCCCACAGATTATTTTGATAATCATGCCCTAAATATTCGGTTCGAAATTCTTTAACAAATTCTAGCCAAGTTGTTATATTATGCCTAACTGATCTATACCACAATAATGGTTTTTCGCGGAGTAAATCTTCGATTGAATCGAGCAGTTCTTGATCGGATACATGACGCGATTTTTTATACTCCTCAACGCGCTCTAAAAATGCATTAACACTAATAGTATTTGGCTTACCGGAAAAAGAAATATCCCATTTATAAACTGGAGTCGAATTATGTCTACAACTCGTTGAATTAACATTTGAAGTGTGTGGAGTACTGCTGCATACTGTGACTGCACTTTGATCAACTATATCACCTACTTCTTCCAAACTTAACTTTAACTCAAGTTGATCCTCCAAGTCCACTAATTGTTTGGATAAATTCGCGCAACTAACTCGATATTCTCTATTTCCTTCGTCCTCTGGAATAGTTAACCTATTAAGTCTACCAGACAAATGGCGTATTTTCGACTCCAGGTAACGCGCTTTATGACTTCGTGGTTTAATTATTTGATGAACATTTAAATATTCTTCTAAAGAAACAACTTTCTCATTACAAATATTAAGTTCCTCCGCGATATCCGGTTCAAAAGACTCGTGTGTCGCAACTATTCCAAATTCTTCACCATCCGATAATTCTTTTAATTTAGCTCGCATAGATCTAACTGTCTCCCCGACGACATTAACTACTCCCCTGACATTTAGTTCGTAAATTAATTCATCTCTTAGCAAACGTGAAAAATCCATTTTACAGAAATTATTTTATCATAAATATACACTTACACCAACATAAATTAAAATATTTTTACTAATTTTCTAAAATAATTTTTCAGCAAATCACCCGTACTAACGTTTGTGAAACTTGTAAAAGAGGCAATCTTATCCTAAAATTTCATACGTATAAATATGGGCAATATCATATCTAAGCAATAAATAACAGGCAATATAAAAGGAAAAATAAAAGACAGCAAAAACTTACAAACGAACGAAAAATTTTAACACTTTCCAAACTTATCTTTCTAAATTTATCTGTAACCCTTTTTGTAATTTTATTTTAATACATATCAAATCAAAACGTCAATAACTGTGCACAGTTTATAAACAAATAATTGTTAAGCCCCACGTACAGGGCGCTATTTTTTTCTCTTTACCTGTTACGAGATTATTTTACCTCTAGGTAACGGGTTGGAATTGGGGCTTCGGCTCTCGACTTCGCTGCAGTGGAGACGGGAGCGGCTTCTCACACTTGTCTCAGTAATGCTATTACAGGGGGCGCCAAGGAATTCTATTTACCTGCTCCAAAAGTTATCTATACAAGAGTAACTGAATCCCTAAATTTTACTCTTACTTAATTCCTTAATAAAACACCCAGATATCTAAATCACACGAAATATATTACAGTACTTGCACAGGATGGCGGTTACTAAACTATGTTAAAATCATAAAATCAAAATGATTAAATAGAGCGAGTATCGTGCACGATCAAATCCTCGCGACAATAGAATTTTCGATCTTACATCTAATACTAAAAAAACTTCCTAAAATTTATCTTTCAACTAGTACCTAAATTAACACTAAATAAATGGTATACACAGGCGATATGATATTGTCCATACACAATCAAACAGATCAACATATACTTAGAGCTAAACGAAAGGTGAGAAGAACCCGCGAGGCGGTACTTACCCCTATCCTGGGAACGGCGTTCGGGCCAACCTGATGATTTCTTCTTAAATGGCGAAGTATACTTATTAGCTATTACGAGTTCACGTATTATTCCGTAATTCCTCAGGAGGCACCAACCCAGCTTCCAGGGCTTCCCCTCTTATTACGTAATAAATCCAAATCGAAATTTTAGGGTATGGCGGAAAAAAAACGCCTAAAAGAAGAGATTCCGATATATGATAAACCGTATATCGATCGCATATTATCTAAGTAGTGAATGAACAAACTCACCTCCAACCATCGAAACACCCTAAATGACTTGGAGACGTTGTTCTTGCGCTCGATGGCAAGTACTTATAACCTCCCTCACCGAAACCACCAAATCTTCACAATACCATCTATCATTTACTTTGCGTTAGTTCTATCCATAATTTACATAATTTGAGTGTACTTCACACGCTTTAATCGGCCATATATCGGAATCAAGTGATTTATTTTTTTCTCCCTTTTTTTCCCATATACCCACAACTACTAAGTTGATCCTACGCTAGGGAACAGCACCATGCAGAGCTTGTTAAAAATCTATTAGTACGGTTACTAATTGGAAATATTTACGCTAAACGTAACATGCTAAAAAGTAATATAGTCAACTATTAATAGTTAACTTGAATGGATTGCAGTATCGGTAATAAGTTTGAGTTGAGTATTGAACAGTAGTTGAAATATACACCAGAGAGATCTTATATTTATATACGTTAGCTATCTGACGTCTTGAAAAATATATTGATATAGTCTAGTATACTTTAACTTGGCGTGTGTATGTATGAGTTAATATTTCCGTACGATTTCATTTTCTCCCATATTGTACACAAAGTTAAAGCAATAGTCCAGAAACATTGTCTACGTGGACAATATTTCTAGATCTTTGTGTACAAGAGAAAATGAAATTGCCACCAGCACTTGGTAGTATAGAAAAGATGTTAGGCTGATGTCTGCCTGCGGGGCATTGACTTGGGGTAGGCAGCAAAAAGGGGAAAAATACTTGACACTACCACACGCATGAGCCCCAAAGTAGAGCGTGCGGCTAGCTTTGCGGGACCCCAGGGTCTAGGTACGACCAGCGTACTTCCTAGAGCAAATACAAAAGAATGTTCAAATATATTATAGTTTATTAAATGCAGAGTCGATATTACATAAGATATACATATATATTTTTTGGGGTACTTAGAACTTTCCCTCCTCACACAGGAGCTGATACAGCAGTGCAGATCTTATGATTATTAAAACACACATTAACTACTAATTAACAGTATTAAATTTGTCATATACTTACTACTTTCCCAGGTGTAGCTACAAGTGGTTTACATGTTAAAAAAAATGTGTTTATTTTATGAAGTAATAAGAGAAAGAATTGTTAAATGGGGCAAAAATTAATAATAAATGGAACAAAGGTTATAAATAGCTGAAGGCCCAACTGCTTGCGTTCCAGGGGTTACGCTCCACAGGTTTCCGAATCGAGGTGGTGTTATGTAAAAAAGTGCATCCGGAACCGGATCTTCTGTTTTTGGCCCAATCCAGAGTGCTAGGCCCAAAAGAACAAATTCCGAGCGAGATCTCCGGTACTTAGCCTATAAGAAATACCGAATTCTTGGCCCAAAGGGCGAATCCAAAGCCCAAAACAAGAACCCTAATGAGGAGGAAAATAATGTTGTAAATAATGTCTAACATTGTTTATGCTACAGGAAGCAACTGGGTTCATTACCTTTTTCCTAAGGGTCCTTATAATTTCTGTTGCGACTTCTATATACAAATAACCAAGGATACCGACTCACAAAACGGATCGTGGACACCAGGACACACGTGTTAAAACCCAGATTTAAAATCAATTTACATAGAAGAACAGCAGTGCCTGCAGTGAACAATTTCAAGTGCCTAAAAGAAAATAATTGTGGCGTTAGGGCTGATTAATGAAGGTGTAATGGTGGGCATGCCCCTTACCTAGACCATAAAATCCCACGAGGGTAAGTTTCTCTCCATGTATAAACATCAAAATTTACCAAAAGCAACACAATGGTGGAGAATAACTTCTGAAAGGCTATGTACATAAATCCCTTGCGGACAATCAAAAAGATTGGAGCTTAAAGTACAGCCAAAATGATACCAGGCACTTTTACCGGTGGTCAGCCGAAAAAAGAAAGATAGGAGCCGCACCCAAGAGAAAAAACGCTCTCCAAAAAAATAAATAGCTTCCGCCGACGCCATGATCACATCAGAAGCCGAATATGACAGAACACAGTATAGAAACACATGTTCTCATAGCCGTGCAGGATTGATTTTCTTGCAGCTTGAAATAATAATTAGACCATTGCTGGACAATCCAAAAGTTATTTAATAATGTCTCTGGTGTCAATGAAATAATTACAAATATAAATAAACAAACTTGAAAGGATGACTGATGAAATAACTATTAACAATTACACAGAAATTCAGGCGCGTCCCTGGATAGCCACAGATACTACAGAATTTCACTCAGAGTGTTGGTAAGGTGAACAGAAACTGAAAGTCCCTAAGTGAAGTAGGCAAAACAACAAATTCAATTTATAAATTACAAAGTTATAGTGACATAACCCCGAAACTACTCTGCACGGAATAAACTTGTAACAAAATCGTACGGAAATATTAACTCATACATACACACGCCAAGTTAAAGTATACTAGACTATAATCTCCGTACTGTCTGATACCGTCTCATTAAATTAAGCATTACAGATGAACGATATAACCAATCGAGTGGAATCTCAAATATGTATTTGGGGTTGTTGAGAATCCATGTCTTCCTCTTTAGCTTCATTAAATTTTTATCCAAGGACAATAATTGATTATCTGATATCTTTGACTTCTGTTAATTGCGTGATCGCACTGATCAGAAATTGATTCGATATGCCTTAAATCGTTGATCAGAATTCATTTTTGATGAATAAATTGTTCCGATTTTTATTGTTATTTAAAATATGGACATAATCTGCGAGAAATTAAGGATCAATCAGTATGAATATATCCCGTCCAAGTACTCATCACTTTGGTTTCCCATATTTTGATGCTTTTGTATCAAATTGTAATGTCGCTCATGCACCGGTAAAATTACGATAAGAGTTCAATCATTCGCTACAGAATTTTACGATATTATAATGCTAGTAACTTAACTTGTTTATCGTATCTTTTTTTCCAAGTTTATATGAAATAGTTTCCTTACCTCAACACTATTTTTAAAGACCAAAATGACTGAGTTATTTACAATGTTAATGAGTGTTGCATTTCACGGCGCAGCGGGTAGGATATATTTGTATTTATATAACAGAACTGATTGGATTGAAGTGCATTATATCACGAATAAGCTTTCATAAGTCGCAAAGTTGTTCCTGTCCAATTTCGACATAATGATCCCAGTGATTCTAACTATGACCGTATCGCATCAAGTTGTGTAATGGCCGTGCTATCGTTTACTGCACTTTATTGGAGAATGAAATTGTGTTATTTTATTTGTTGAATGTAATTTATTGCACGAGTAATTTTATAGTGCTTTTATTGAAGGATTTTAAGAGTTTTAACAATAAATATGCCGGGTAGCTATTTTAATTTTATAATCTACTGTGTACCAAAAATGACTTGAAATTTATTTATAATTTCTACCCTCTCATAATAAAAAATTCACGTGTTATAATTTTAAATCTGGAATCTAGAATTGGTTGGGAGTGTGGTCAATTAAAATTATTGAGCCACAATACTTAGGCCTATTGGTCTCCTTGTGTACATCATCCCTGCAGGCAGATCCTCGCCAAGACCTCCAACCAACCTAATCTTGCGAAATCGGTGGTGGTGCTGCCTAGGGGCATCTCCCTTGCATCCGCCAAAGTAGGCCAACGTTCTCCCAAAATGGATTCTCTGATTGATGAGACGGCAGAATAGTCACAAGGTACATGTTGGACCGTCTCATCTTGTTCACAACCTCTACAGAGAGGTGTTTCGCTTAATCTCATATTATGTAGATGTCCCCTTAACGCACAGTGTCCAGTATGGATTCCCATTATAAAACGTAGGTTCCTTCTGCCAGGCAGTACATTGCTGTACTCTAATTGGGATAATTTAATAGTTCCCTAGCAAGCTGACAGCTATTTGTTTCATCCCATAACTTCTGATATTCATTGTGGGTGTTCTCTTTAATTATTTGTATTATCGCCGTGATCGGTAACAGACTGGCCGGGCCTGGTCCAAAGATACTTAGGCCTGCTGCCTTCTTGTCCAATCTGTCGGCTACTTTGTTGCCACTGCACTGTGCATGTCCTTTCACTCAGCATACCAGTATGTTACTCATGCTGGAGGCACCCACAAGTGCTTGGGGATATTACCATACTGCTCCTGTGGTTTATTTTAACTCCTCCGGGCTAGTAATGATTGTCTACAATCTGTGTAGATCCTGACCATCCAAAATCGAGGGTTGGGTGTCGACTTCGTTTGGCCACTCCTTCCGTTCTGTGATCACAGATTTCCGGAAGTGAGTCTCTATGAGTAACACTAAGCTTCCACGAAAGGCAGAGGTCATGGTATCTGTCTTTGGCGAGGATTTCGCATAACCTAGCAGTCTGAGAGTAATTTTAGATTTCCTCACAGTAGGTTTTCCACGCGTCTCTTTGTTTTTGTCTAGTCTAGTTTCTTAAACTCTTTCAAATTGGTTTTGTATTGGTGACCATTCCAACGGAAACCGCGTTCTCGCCTCACACATCTTCCAGCGGCTTGTATATCAGTGTATGCGCGGAAGCTATACAACCTTAGGCGAGGGTTGTATAGGAGATATACCATCCTTCGGAGGGGATGTAAAGCCGTCGGTCCCTTGCCTATTAAATGTTAGGCAAGTAAAAGATCCCTACTCTTCTTAAGGGAAGAGGTTCGGCAAAATTCCTGGTTGGGGGTAGCTCGTCTACAGGCGTCGGTGTTAGGCCTCAGTAGCGGAAATAGGCCGACGTTAAATAAATGTATAAAAAAAAAAAAAAAAAATTGGTTTTGTATGATTCTCAATCGAATTCATGCCTTGTTAGTTTTGCTTTGTTGAACGAGATCCTAGCCTTCTTCTTGGGGTCATTCAGCTCTTGACACCATCACTTGGTGGCCTCATTGGGCAGTTGAGATGACTTCATGGGGCAGAATGTTTCAAAAGCTTGTCTCGTGGTTATTTGCAAGATTTTAACATATTGCTCTATTTCCTTCTGGACACTCTCTTATTAATTCTTTTCAAGTTCTCCCTGAGTTGACATCGATATTTATATAATTTTATATATGTGTATTTATAATTTGAGAAATAAAAGGAGGTTATAACTATGGGAAATGTTTTGTAATTTTATATTTTTATGAGCTCCATGGATTAATACTATATTGTGCAATAAGTGTGGTAAGTCGTCTATTGCCCACGAGAGCGGAGTTGAGTGCAGGAACGAATTGAGTGCGCTCATCCGCTCAAGTAGGCAACAAACAACCGCATAAATAGGTCTGTCCATAAAATTTAGTTTTAAATTGGAAATGATAGATTTATCGGTGTTATAAACCCCTACAAAGTTTTTTAAAAGTAGTCATTTACTTTCGGCGTTATTTGTAATGGAAAATATAGAAAACTCTCCCTTGGCGCGAGTGACGTCACATGTTCGCAATGCGATATACCTTAATAAACAATAAAGCTCGAATTCACGGAATCTCAGCGAGGCAACAGAGTTTCGCGCTTTGGAATTTTTTTTCCGGCTGGTTTTCAGTTTGAGAATTTGCCGTTTGACTTGTTTGATTTAATCGTGGAGTGCAACATTTTTTCCGAAATTATTTATCGTCATTAATAAACAATACAGCTTGAATTCACGGAATCTCAGAGGCAACCCAGTTTTGCGCCTTTGGAAATTGTTTTTTTGACTTGCTTTCCGCCTAGGAATTTCCCGTTCGACTTGCTTGATTTATTCGTGGATAGTATGATTTTTTCGGAAATTTTTTATCGACAAAGATAAACAATCCACGGAATCTAGGCAACGCGACCCCTTTGTTCACCAGCATAACTAAATTTGAGTCGGGCCAACTCTAATTCTGGTGTTTCAACGACGAAATACGTTAGCTTATTTTTTTCAGTGTATAAATCTATCTCAAACGTTCTTTATCGCTTCCAGGAATTTATAATGCAAAAAGTAAGTTTTCCGAATACAAATCAAGTCCTACAATGTTTTGCTTATAGCCATTTTTCAGCGGCAAAAAACGGCAAATTTTATGCTACTTCAATTTTTGTTTTAATGTTTTTTTCTATATATGTCCTGCTAACTTCATATGAAGTTAGCAGGATATCTAATATTTTCTCAGTCTCTCTATATTTATGAAGGATACAGCACCTCTACCATTGGCTATTTGCTTATAGTTACAAATTTCACTGTTGCATCCCCTCCTCCATATACCATTTAGTATTTTTCTCAGGATCTTTGGTTTGAAGATAAGTAAGAGGTTTCCATCTACTTTGGAGATGCTCCACGTTTCTGATCCGTATGTCAGTACTGATAGGAAGAGTCTTATGGATTGTAATTTGGTTATCTGATTTAGGCATCTGTTTTTTAGGTGTTTACTTAGCTCAAAGTAGCACGCACTTTTTCGGTAACACTATCTTTCATTTTATTTCTTCCGAGGTAGAGTTCTCATTTGTCACAAGGCTTACTTCAAAATTAAAGTTGTCAACGCTGAAGTTTTGATCAATATTTCTGACTAGTTGTTGGGAGTTGATACAGTTACTTTTGTTTTATCTTCGTTTATTCGAAGTGCCATGTTTTCTGCCCCGGTTAAGAAGGTAGCAAACATTTGAGTATGATTGATGGTCGAGAAGTAAGCGCACTTGCCTCTCACCCAAAAGTTCCGGGTTCGATTCCCAGTCATGGCGGTGGAAAATACCATACATGGATATTGGGTCTATGTCCCTAAATGTGTAGCACTCTCCTACACACGGCTCTTCTAGAGCCTCCCGGGATAAAGGGGGTCGTAATTACCTGTTGTGTTATTTATTTATTATTTCTTTTACGTTGTCTAAATCGATACCTTTTTCCACTGCCAGCGTATCACCCTGCCATTCCGTAGTCCTATGTGGGTTTTAAAAGATTGTGATAGGTCGCCCTGTATTTTTGCTTGGCACATAACTTTATGCATTGTAACTCTCACAAGTCTAGGACGAAATATTATATTAAGGTTTATTGTTCAATATGATAATATGTAAAATTTTGAAATTGTGGAATGTACAGAATATTTCGTGATATTGTAAAGAAATATAAATTCGTTGTCTTCAGCGTGACATTTGCAGGCAGTTAGGTCCAATTTGCAATTTTTATTCATTAGATTGTAAGACTACAATCTTTACTTATTAAAATAACCACGATTCGACGTTTATTTTTTCTATTAATCAAGTTTTAATTGGAAACTCTCGGGGCTACTTTTTTTAAAATTTAATCAACTTCTTACCTACTTACTACGTAAATAATAAATCTGAATTGTTCTAGAAAAGTTTCCCAGGGCATTTATCAGAATTGAGTTTAATATCCAATCCTACAGTGATATTTTTTTTGACAAATGTTATGGATAGGGGAAAAAGCTGCCCTTACGTTCGGAATGGTTCGAATAATTTATTATACTCTTCAGGGCTACCAAGCGGAGATTACTTTTATCGATTTAAAAATAATTCAGCCTGTTATTTATATTTGTAGTACAGAAAACATGTTAATAGAAAGAATAATAGTTTTCAAAGGGCGTAGGACCAAAAGTTGTCGACAGTTCAATTACAATTATGGAAAATTTCGTATTTCTCATATGTATATACGTGGTATGACTACAAACAGTTGTTTTTATCGTTCAAAATTGCTACCTGCACTGCCAATGCGTTTTTGAACCATCATATAATTGATTTTATATCTGTACTTTTTATATTAAATGTCATCGATTAGTTGGTATAAGTAAATAACTATAAACTATATGACCCCACAAGAAATAATCTATATGGGTCAGATCTGGCGATCTTGCAGTCCAGTCTGCTGAGCGTCTGCAACAAATTTAATAATCAGGATAATTTCCATTAAGATGTTCTGTAATCATCCTGCTAGAATTAGGGGATTCCCTATTTTGCATAAAGCCATTTTATGTACATGATATTCATAGATAAGCAGCGGTGGCAACTTTTACCATACTAAATTCAAATACGGATTGAGACAGTCTCAACAATTGTTCCGATTAGAAAGTTTCGCGTCAAACTTTTATCGAGGAGCGCGTTTGAAAAAATTTCTTTGCACAGTAAAAGGTAGCTTCTTTTGTGTATATAATGTTTTTATGTATTCGCTGATTTCGTACGAACCTGTGACAAAAAACTATACGTGTATGTTTAATGATTTTGACGTAGTCCTTGAACATGTTAATAGTCAAATGGCTATATGGTTTAAAGTGAAGTAAAGTATAGATGTGTACTAATAGCAGAACTGAAACTTTCTTACTAATATTTCATTTTCTATTAGACTTGCATATCATATCTATCATATTATGGCAATGGTTTGTCCAAATTCTTATTCGGGGCATTACCAATCAGCTCAAAAGTATTCTGCATGTTGCTGAAAGTTTTTCTGTCGGTACTACTCGACCTGGAGATTGTTAACAACATTCTTCCACTGCGGTTTGTGTGTTACGATGTATCTCCCCCAAAACTAAATATGCAAATTTAGGTTTCTATTTAAATATGCCGTATTCGCGAACTGCAACGCATTTAAAGCAAAACGGTATTTAATAACAATTTAAATGCATACCTATATTAATAAAAAAAACAACTAAAAGCAGAATAATATAGCACTGAATTTCGCGATAAAACTGTTAGGAATCAAACTGCCTTCGAAGATTAGACAAAAATATATTTATAGCGTAGACGGATGAAGAGGTACCTTTACAGCATTTGTTGTACGAAATTGACACGACACTGATTTCAATTTTTACATTTACAGTACCATAAGTAAACTAAACTTATTAAAGCAGTGCCACAAGCAAAATTTTTACTACACACAATTGTCATTTAAATATCTTTAGCGACGAATAGTGGAGTAAAATTAGATTTTCAGAGAAAATTTTACATGGCAACGCGACATAAAAAATAAGTTTGTTTTGGTAAAACTAAGATTACCCTGAGTTTTCCGGTTCGAGTATGTGGGGGAAAACTTGTTTTCGCGAAAAAGAGTAAATTGGTCATTTTTAAGGGTGGTTTTTCAGTTTTAATTTATTTTGGATCCTTTAAAATGCTAGTTAAAAAACGAGCACGGAACCCTTTTATTGTAGATGATCAAGGAACTTTCAGTTCAAATTTCATGAAAATCGGTTCACCGCCTTCCACGATATGTATGTGTATGTATATGTATATAAATATACTGAAAAAACGTCAATAATTTAATTACGGCTAACTTGGCCAAAATTAAACCAAATTTGATAAAATTGTAATCTAAACTAACCTATATAACCAAGAAATAGCTTACCAAATTTTAGCAAAAAATATCCAACAGTTTGGCCGCAATTCCATTTTTAGTCCAAATTCTACAAAATTTTCAAAACTTTGCCCAAATGGTCGAACGAAATTTTTTCATACCAAAATGAAGGTATTCTTATGTACTTTCATGTGATGTAACGAATGTCCCGCCGTGTTGAGAGTTTGTTATTCACTCGAACATCTTCCCGTCAAGAACGAGTGAATGAGTTTTATGAAGTAAGTCGGAAAGTTGGTCGTGTAGTTTGTAGATTAGTCCTGGGATCCAGACGGTGTCGAACGCCTCCTCAATATCGAGGAGCACCATGGTGGTGTTCTTCCCGGGGTTGTATTGCACTTTGACGTCGTTAACTATCCTAACGACTTGCTGCACCGTACTCCTACCTCTCCTGAAGCCAAATTGGGTCTCATCGTTGATGTGAAGTTCCTCCTGCACAGTGTCGAGTCTGGTGAGGACAACCTTCTCCACCAACTTGGAGATCACCGACAGTAACGACATAGGTCTGTGCTGCCGGCGATCTTCGCGTTCTTATTTGACTTAAGAATGGGCACGACCATGGCGCACTTCCAATGACTAGGCCAGTGTTATAGCCGCAGAATCGCGTTAACGATGTACGTCAACTGCACAATACCTTTCCTCTGGAGATATTTGAGCAGCTTGTATTCGACGCCGTCTTTTCCCGGGGCTTTATTGTTCGGTAAGTTTTTACAATGTCTGCTATTTCCGAAGTCTTGGTCATGACTTTCAGAAATTCTCGTCTTGTCATTTGTAAGTCATGACCAATGAATTCGTTTGTGTCATGTTCAATGCGGTCGTGCTCAAAATTGTTTGGAACGTTTGTGTTGTGTATACTCTCAAGTGTACAGCTAAGTCGTTCGCTTTTTGCGCGTCTGTCATCGCTGCTTGTCGGTTCGCGCGTGTCAGCGCGGTTATAGCCTCCTGCGTGTTTTTCAGGGTCCTCGTCATCTTCCACAGCGGGTTGTCCTGAGGATTTAGCGCTGCCAGTTTACCCCCCCATTTCTGGTTCTTTACAGTGTTGATGGAGGTTCTGATCTGGCCTTGCAGTCTGATCATCTCGGCCTTAGCACCGGCATCACGATTTCGCTGCCAAAGCCGTCTCAGTCTGATCTTTTCTCGAATGTCTCGTATGACCGCTGCGATGATTTATATCGTTGGACAGAGAAAAAATAAACGGAATTAATGGTGTCATGGTCTACTTTGAGATTTGTTCTTTTAATTTTTGTACAAGAGCGTATGTCAAAGCCAACAGCGTTTTTCGAATTTTTTGATACACATTATTTTTATTGACTTTGCCGGTAGCTTTCATCCCTTTAACTTTTTTCGTATCTCCTCAAATAAGGGAGCTATAACCGTTTGTGGTTTTCCTATTTTTCAGGTTTTTGTAATATTTCTCACAAAGTAGGCTATGGGTTTTAAATTTCCTTTTACTGAAATATAGCTCACAAAAAATTGGATAACTGTTTCTAAAACTTTATTCTTCTACAATAGATATTAAGCGGGATATTTGGTGTGGCCTTCGTAAAATAGACACACTGTATATCCAAAGTAACAGCCACAGTTAAATCGTCAGATTTAACAAAGTATCTTATTTATGGGGATTTATAAAAATTCTAATGAACTACAGCCCTTTAGATATTCTATGATCATATTTCATATAGCGAACTTATTGAAAGCTTGATTATTTATTTCTAAATGACATAAAATGCCGTTAGTTAAATTTTACTCTTACACGTTTATTTTTAGCAAAGATATATATGTCTTCATCAGACTAACACTTAAATCAAGGAGAATTAAGGTATAATTTACGATCGCCAACCAGCTGTTTTATAACACTTCAAACATGATATAGCTAGCATAAAAATAACAACAAATTTTATTGCGGAAAATCTTAGTATCCTCAAGTCATGTCTAGATTGCTGAGTTTTATTGGTTTCTACGAATTAAAAGAATTATATTGCTTATGCTTACCTTGAAAGCATTAAAATTTTTGAAGATAATAATAATAATAATAATGACTTTATTTCTCCATTGTAAAAAATATGCACACAAAAAAGGTATACATATGATCGATGAAGAAAACGTCATAAGAAGTATTTGGCAACAAAAAATAAGACCATGCAATATTGTTACGTGTTTACAATCTCAAGTGTAGTTCAAATAATTGCAACAAGAATTTTTCACTAACCACTACTTTATTTAACACTTAATTATAAAAAATCGTTATCATAACACACCAGTTATAACTATAGACACTAACATAATTCTCAACCTATTACTGTTCTTATTTTATATCTTCACTTGTTCATCTCATATAAAACGGTCGTCCGTGCGCAGGATCCAATTCTTACCAATCCACGACTCGAGATCTTTCTAGTCCACCTTCCACCGTTTTCTCGTATATGTGGTAATGGTAGTGGGCGGCACATAACACTGTTCCCTCCTTAAGCCTAACCAAGCAATTCAGAGTCTCCAACATACTTCGCCAGTCTGTCCTAGTGCACAATTTTCATGCTGGACTTCTTATATTGTTGAATCCGATAAACAACATCAATAATCCAGAGGATGACAGAATACGGCCCTTCCCAAGGTGGGTGAAGCTTCGGAGATCTTCCCTTTTTTCGCTATGGGTTATATAACCAAACCAGATCTCCCTCCTTAAATCCTGCTGACGTTCACTTCCGGTCATAGCGAGCCTTCATTCTGTCACTAGCTATGCTAACTTGGTTTTCCAAGTCATTGACATTCCTCAGCTGTTGACTAACTTCATATTCATAGTCATCCACGGTAGTGGCCCCTTGTCTGGTTTGCCAAACATCAGGTCACATAGCAGTCTGATCTCGTGCTCAAATATTACACGAGCAGGTGTCTGTTTAATAGTCTCATGAATGTCATCCCTGTATGCCATTAAGAAAAATGGTATGTGCCGATCCCAATCTCGCTGGTTCTTGTGAACCACCTTAGAAAGATTATGGTTTTGTTATCTCGTTCCACCATTCCATCTGACTGGGGATGAAGAGCGGTTGTGTGAGTCTTGCGAATGTCCAATTCAAAAATTTTCTGAAATATCCCTGACTCAAAGTTCCTCCCTTGATCTGAATGCATCTCCAGGGGTATACTAAAATTGATATACGAGGTTATCCATGAGAATTCGAGTAACATTAACTGCTTCCTGATTTGGAATGGCATAGGCTTCCGGCCATTTGCTAAAATGGTCCATAGCAACCAGGATGTATTTATTGTCATCATCATGCCATCATGTACTTCCTGAAGTACTTTTGGGACACAGCACCTGCGTATCACCAGACGCATGGTCACTTCTTTTCCATCTGGGTTTTCTCATGCTCTCTAACAGTCCATTTATAATCTTGAGGGAGTCCCATTGCACCCACAATGCCTTCAGCTCGACACTCTTGTCTGAAACATCCTTCCATTCTGGTCGCGTTCCTTTTTCTTTTGCTTTTAATATAGGACCAGTTACGCTGTCATTCAGTCGTCTGTAACATCTATCTGAACTGTGTTCACTGTTGCTATGGAAATATTTATTTAGATAAGCTGGTGGACAACTAATGATATTTTTGCATTTTTTTATTAAATTATTAAAGATGTGTCACGACGGCTAGAATTTGACGATTTTAATAAATGGCTTGCATGCAAAGAGTAGACAGGCACCGCCTGTAAATTGAATTAACAATTACTGTTTATATATTCTGCTGGTGTTCTCTGGCACTTACTTTCTCATGTACTCAGTGTATGGAGAAAGTATTATAATCGTGCAAAAATTCAATTTGGGTTTTTGGTGGATTCACACGTCCCACGAGTTTAAAAAATAATTGGTTTTTAAAAAAATTCAACCTCAATTGGATTGACTCACGCTAGATCCCAGTCATTAGAGTAAAAAAGGTATGAAAAATTGCAAAAGTTTTAAAATTGATGTTTAATAATTATTAAAATGTTTTCCAAAGTTTGCATAAACTTTGGAATTTTTTTCAAAAAATTATTACAAATTTGCGTTTTTTGTTAATTTAAGTAACAATGTTCCATGGGGCGGAAAAGGGTGCAAAACTGGATTTGTTATTTTTTTACCTTCTCCAATGTTGTCTCAAAATTTAAAAGTTTTTGCAATTATTGTCGAACTTTCCATTATCGAAGTCCATAATGACTGACCTAAAGATATCGACGCCTAACAATATGTGTGTGTTCAAACTTTTACAACTTTAAATCTTTTATATTTTACTATGAAATGATCTGAAATAACAAACATTGACGGCTTATTTCATTTTAAATTATATTTGATCTATATATTGCCTGTCAAATATCAAAACTAACTTAACTAAATAGAATAAATATTAGTCTGTGAAAATGAAAATGAAATAAAAACATAATTTAGCTGGTATTTACAATAATTAAATTTTACATTACTGCGATGACAATCATATAAAGCCGCAACATAAACATCAAATGATAATTGAAAAATGTTTATTTGATTGAATAGCTATCATACAGACAATGTTACGATCACTTGTTAAACATGAAATTTGATAAACTTTAGTTGAAATATTTCCCTTTGCATAAATCTATTGTGATTATTTGTTGATATTATCCATTCAGTGGACGATGAAATAATTAGTGAACGTTGCAAATACTACCTGACTAATATTTTCCTCTAGAATACAATATTTGAGTTACTTACGACTAAAAATTCGATTTATAGGTCCATTAAGATAGTGTTATCTGCACGACCCCGCCCTCTTACGGAGCGAGGTTTACGGAGATAGAGTAAAAGAAAGCCTGCCTAAGGGGCAACCAGTAAAACAATAGTTCTTCAGTCGGCCCATGGTGGCGCTGCCTCTTAGAATACACTGGAAGGAGTAGAAACGTCTCGAATGACAGATTAGTTTAATCCAGATTAAGCGCCACCGATATATAAGTAGCAGAGCCAACGCGCTGGGATCAGTTCGGTACAGTACTGAATGAGTTAAGTAATCGGATAAGATAAAGAACAGTAATAAGTTCTGAATTATAGCAGTGATACGATAGTAGATAAAAGTCATAATTAGGGTGATTTTATAAGGACTAATTACTATAATTTAGTGATAAATAAATCAGTGGTTAGTGAAAATTCGTGTTGCAATTATTGAACCTGCGTTTGGAGGTGTTTACTAAAGGGTATAAACACGTAACAATATGGTAAGTCGATAACATCAATTCTTAATGTAGGTTGGAAAAAGAGTCATGCAGGACTGTGTTCTGCCATCAATCATCTTAACTTATCTATAGTGATGAAATGAAAGTGAAATAGAATAGTTATTTATATATCAAAGATTGAAAGAAGCAGTTTACAGACCGCGACTAATTTGCGGCACGAGCGAAGGTTGAACACGAATTGGCTCCTCATGATTGTAAAATTAAAAAAATTCAGTCGGAGAGCGTGATTAGAGACTCTTGAAGAGATTCGTGCACTTATTTTTGATTGAAGAGGATTGGTTTATGTTTCAGAGAAATTTAATATTTTCTGCACCAGGGTCAAGGCTGTATATGCAGCCGGAGCACTTATTTGTAGTCAGAAGTTCGAAAAAAATACCTGTTGTTATGTTGGGCAGGGTATTTTTGCACCACCCTGTATATTATTACTCAGAATAACACAGTAGTTTAAAACGAAATTAAAATATTTATTTACGTATCACTGCACAGAGTTTAAAACACCGAAAATTAACTTAAAATAGATTTCAAAATGATAACTTTTCAACAGCGAAGGTTTTGTCTTAAGAATGTGTAAATTTTAAAATTCACTTTTTGGCGAAGGTGCCGGTTAATAGTCTAAAATAGTCACTTATAATTAGATGCGCGAGGGCAGCGAGAGAGAGAGAGACTGGTTGTTTTTTACTTGGACCTACCAAGAAAGAACTCGATATCGGTTGTAGAACGCGAATCGGAATTGACTTGCTCGAGAGTCATAGCGCTCGATCTGTTATATCGTTATTGTTGCGTTTTTCGTGCTCCATCAGGCACGATCGTGGTTTTGTTGTCTGGAAAGGTCCCCGTACTCCGTGTGGGCACGGTCTAAGTCTGGATAATTTCCCCAGCCAGTCAGTGCGGGCACTAACTGCGTAATAACTGAAATTGACTGAAATTTATATTGTCGTGTAGGGCTTGAAGCTAGAAATCTTTTGTTTTTTGAATAACATCTCTATCTCTGCTTTGCTTTGGAAGATATTTGATAAATTGTCTGAACTTATTGTATTAACTTTCGATTCACCCTCGTAGCACTGTTCCTCAGACGAGCGCTTATAAAGTGGCTGCGGTCATATTAAGTGCCGCGGTTGGCGCGATCTGAACGGAAGTAGATTTTGATAAATATAAATTATGGGTGCTGCGGAGTGTAAATTTTATATAAAGTATTTGTGCAGGTACATGAATGTTGAGGGAGCGAAAGTAAATATTGATGAAGAGCTGTAGACTGTCGTGTGGAAAAATGCATAATAATTTATTATTTAAGGCGCAATACCGAATAGACATTTAGATTGTACGAATAATGGCTTGTATAATTTTTATTTAAATGAACTAAATTTTGATACGGGGGTTATGCGAAGAGTCTTATGAGTGGTTTGATAATATACGGAGGCTATAATTTTAAAGTTAGTATTTTGAGAAGTTTGAGCTATAAAATGGGCAAATTGAATAATTTAAATGTTTCTACGATAGTTTAGGCATCTTTAGAAATTATCGGGTTATACTGAATTTTTTCGGAAATTATTTTGAAAAATTGTAGTTTTTTGATCATCTAAATTACACTGACACTTTTTTTATACTTTGACATAGCGTGGTGAAAGGTTGATTTATTTGACAAATTTTGATATTTTTTCAAGTTAATTTTTCAAAGGTACGATGTATATACTATAACAAGGTCTACAAACTGCTATTTTCAAACTGCAATACACAAAACTTTTCCTATGACCGGAAATAAAAAAACTGATTCAATCAATAATGCGGATTGCACGCCTCCAAAAATTCTGAAGGCCTTTGATAAAGCGACAATGCAATTATTATCACTCATATCAAGAAAAAGATATGAAGATGCGTATTTAAAGTTTACGGTATGGTTCAAAGCGAAACAATGCAAGAAAATCTGTGAAAAGTTTATCGCAGAGAAATCCAAGGTATTTAAAGCATCCAATTTATGGTATGAATACTTAATACTAAAAGCAACTATAAACCTACATAATTGTGTTGATGTAAATAAATTTAGTAAGGTTATATCGTTTCTCAAAAGAAAGTTAGATGGTTTATATCCCCAAAAAATCAAGTGTTAATGAAAGAACAAATTGAAATATTCATGGTAGAAGATCCTAATAAAACACTTTTAATGACAAAGTAACTTTAGTTTTTGGTATATTTGAAGGATTACGTCGTGATGAATTATAAAACATCAGTTTTGATGATATTGAAGGTGTGAAATCAGCTTTGATCGTAAAAGTGCCATATACCAAGTCGAAGATACCACGAACTTTTACAGTCATTGTAAACGAAAACAGCCAAACTATCTTGATAGACGACCCCTACGCCCTGAACATACCAATTATCGATGATTCTTCGTAAACTACAGAAATGAAAGATGTACATACTACCCAAGTAGTAGGGCGAAATGATTTTTGGAAAATTACCATTTTGTATTGCCGAATATTTAAAACTTGCGGACGCTAGATTGTACACAGAACATTGTTTTAGAAGGTCCTTAGCAACCTTACTGGTTGATGCAGAGCTGCCCTAACCACTGTGAAGAGACATGGAAGGTTTTAGGCCACACACAACAAATCAACAGGAGTACTGCTGTATCATCAATTTCGAATAATGATTTTCCATCTATTACTATTTCTTCCGGATATAATTGTATGATTAATAGTACTATGGAAGTGAGAGAGGCTCGGAGCCAGTTCGGTTCATGATCAGAGATAGGATTAATGGTGCGGTGTAATTAGAATGGTGGGGGTTCAGGGCAACAGGTGTTCGCACAGCGGGTGGTCAGGTGATGGGGAAGTGACGCAAGCGGAGGTCAAAGGGTCATTGTCAAAGAGTCAATGGGTCAAAGTCAAGTGGTATTTATAATGGTGGGAGAGATCCAGGCCAAGACGCACAGCGGGCGGTCAAGTGTCTGTTCGTCTGTCCGTCCGTATACAGGCAGTTAAATAATTCTATAAGCAATTATTGTATTGCCTAAATGCACAATTATAGTATCTTTGTATTTTTATACTATGATGAGGTTAGAAATAAAACAAAAATTAATATATTCATTTTATTACGTAAAAACTTTTATTCCAATTTTATATTTGTATAGAAAATGAATATTTGCGAGAGCGCAATGATAGTTATATAGTCAATGATTTAAGGCAAGGTACAGAAGCGATGAAGAATAATTCAGATTTATATATAAGATTAGTGGCAATTTTTTCAGTTGAATATACCCGTGATTCAATTTTAAACTATGAAAATTCTTCTCCAAACTCTTTCCACTGCTTATAGAATTATTTAACTGCCTGTATAAGGCCGGTAGACAGACGGACGGGCGGTCAGACGAACATGCAAACGAACAGTTAGCCATACGGATGGATGACCGGTCAGATGGAAAGGAGGACGATTGGACAGGCGAACAGGTGGACGAACCATAAATTTTACCCCACTACGAGACCTTGACCCCATGACCTCTCTGCTTACGCCACTCCCCCCCGCCACTTACTTATCAGCCCGCTTTAATTAACCACACCCCTCTAACTACACCACTGATCATCAACCGAACCGGCTACGAGCCTCTCTTATTTCCATCTACTATTAATGTAAATATAAAGAAAAAAACCGCTGGACAATGAATCACTACTTCCTCATCCCGATTTTGTATCCAAGTCTTATACACACTAAATCCCAATGTAATACTTTACTCCCTTTAATAATAGGGTGGGGGTGGCAATGGGTGTAGTAGAGGGGGTGGCTAACGCCAAACAAATTTTAGAGACCCTTGGTTCTCTTATACACACTAATTCACATTTTAATTTTTTTTATTCCCTTTCATAATAATGTGGGGGTGTTATTGGGGATGGTGCTGGGGGTGATAGTGGGGGTGGCTCATGCTAAAAAAAATTTGAGACCTTGACTTGACATGCCCTAAATTGTAATTTTATGGACTCTTACATGCTTGCTGTGCCTAGTTACCTTTATTTACCCCATTTACCCCCGAACCCTTCAACGGAATTAGATCAAAATATAATTTAGTTCCAGATCTCGTTATAATACATAAGTGTACCAAATTTCAAATCAATATCATAAACAGTTCCAGAATAAACGTGTGAACAAAAAAAAACTTACAGACAGACAGACAGAAATTTTTTCTCAAATTTAAAATCTCGACGTTTCATGACTATATATATATATATATATATATATATATATATATATATATATACATTTTTTTGCGTTATTATATTTCCACTGGACGTGGAAGTTATAATAAATAAAATGTGGTTCACATAAGTAAATCTTTTAGTTAAATTAGTATAAAATTTGCTAGATATGATCTGCAAAATAAATCGAAAACCGTTGATAATAAGTAATAGTTTACCTAGCAAATTTCACTCTTCAATAAAAGATTTATATGAACCACATTTCGTTTTTCACTTACGAACATTATTTTAGTTAACTGTTTTTTGTTCAAAATGAACAAGTGTTGTAATGCGTATTCGAGTGTTCTATTTCGACGCTATGTATTTGATTGTTTAAAATGTTTGTCTTGTTATTTACATACAAAATTTTAATTAGCAAGCCTTCGTTGTACGTCGTTTTTTGAAATCAATTTTAGCTTTAGCAAAATGAATTTGATTATATAAAGAAGAAAGTATATTAAATAAATGACACACAAAAGCGAGGGTATAAGAAAACTTGAAAATGAAAATAATGAGGTTGTGAGAGATGACGGTAAGTCAGCGAATGAAGGTATTCTATGCAATTAATTCTAGTGGTGAAATGGGTAAAAAGAGTAAGTACTTCAAATTCCTGTACTTCGCTTTCAGCGAGGGAGGTAGAAACTCCATTAGGAATGTAAAATAATGAAAATAATAAAAAAAACTGTTGGGATGTACAGCATCATGGAAGATAATGAGCGTGCAATTTCGTTGAATAAAGCGTTTTAAAAAACTATCAGCATCTATTGGCAGAATGAAAACGTCGCCTCTCAACTTAATGGAAGCGTGAATATAAAAATTAAAGAGTATATATTTTCGGAATACTACAAAAGGCATTTTAATTAGGGATACTTCTTCACTTGATTTTGTATTCCCCTCATTTTATTAAAATTAGTAAATTCTATAAACCTTACCTGATGGCATTTTTTCAAATGTTAGTATCTCTTTAAGGTTTTCGATAGCACATCTATTTTAAAAATCGGCAGCTACTGGAAACGGCTGGAACCTCCCCACTCGGTGGATCTTTGAAGCCGAGAGGAACATTAAATTGTGTGACAAAACGGCACTAAACGTAATCCGATCTCATCCAAAACCTTTTCAGATCTTCTGGGGCACTAAAAAACCCTCAACTTAATGAATTTACAATCATCTATGCGAGTTATTACCTACATTATCGCTCGCTGAATAATATACTATTAGGATATTAACAACTTTAACATCACTTGAACGACTAAGAAAGTCTAGTTATCCTAAATACTACAGATTTGTAAAGCAACAAACTGAAAATTGGTAAAGTGATAATCTATAATAAATTCACCAACGAAGGTACAGAAAGCATATGATATTGATATTATTACATCTACCTTTAAAGTTTGTGACAATCCACTAAAAGTTACAAATATGCCGAAATCTTATTAACATAACATGACACCAACGTTATCGGATGACAAACGATGACAATGACAATCGTCAAAATTTGCTCATTGCAATCCGATCGCTCGCGGCTGTCTTTGTTAAATGAAACATTAGCATTTCAGTAATTTTACTAGATTTTAGAGGAATATTTGTAGTTTAATTCTTCGATTTGTCTGTATATATATTTAAAAACGGCACTAAACGTAATCCGCTCTACTTCTAGAGCAGTGAAGAAACCCTCACACGTGAATTGATGCGTGATGTGACGAGTTTCACGACGTAACGGCTACGCGCATCGATCATGTCATGCGAAATGCGATCTATGCCATATTTGTTCTGTTTTTAATTTTTTTCACGGAAACCAAATCGAAAGGGTGGAAGTGTGAATATCGTTGAAATCAGAATTTTAACTGCTTTTCAATGGTTCCATTGCAAATTGATAGTCATTATAAAATAAACAACTTGTTGCGTCAAAATGAGACTAAACGTAACCCAAACTCAACCAAAACCTTTTCAGATCTTCTGGGGCACTAAAGAAACGCACACGCAAAGTTTAATTCAAATCCGTTCAGCAGTTTCAACGCTATCGTGCTAACACACATACACACACACACACACAGACATTTTTCAAAAACCACTTTTTTGGGTTCCTAGGACTTCAAAACGTAAAGATTTGATGTTATCTCAATTTTCGTTTTTGAACCAATTTTAGTAACCTCTCACAATTTTATTGTGGAGAGGTTAAAAAAATGGTGAAGTAGTTTTTGTAAAATTTTAATGATCTAGATTTTAGCAGGGACAATGCGTTCATACAGGATCTTTAGCGACTTGGAAAACCTGATAAATGTGGAAAAGTTATAGAATATGCTTAATGAAATTAGGGAATAGTCAGGGAATTTGGACAATCAATTGACAAATCAGATAAGAAAAATAATTTTAATGATTTTTGCCAAAAGGGAATGTGAAAATTTTTAACATTTGAAATTGAAAGTATAAATGTTACCACTTCGTTTATATATCAATCAATCAAGATATGCTTTATTGTCTAAGAATGAAATACTCTTGCTGTATATACTGACAAATGTATTTGTATAGAATATAACGTATACAGTCATAGTTAATTTTAAATTAAAATAAAGTAAGGTAGGTAATATGTGGATAGGTACAGTAAAAGTTACATACATAGATATACAAATGAATAAAATAAATAGAAGAAAATCAATACAATAGTATTGAACAGTCTATATTTTTACGTCACCATATGCACATTTAACGAATGAGTCCATGTCATAGTTGAGAGTAGTCATATGTAAAGAAAAATATGTAAGCAAATAGAATAAATTACTAGAAATGTCAATAAATCACTTACAATATTTATACATATAAACATATATGTTATATAGAAACATATAAGCACACATATATATCACAAGAGGAAGGAAGCAGGAAACAAAAGATTTTAAAATGAATCGTCATAATATTCACTAAGATTATAATAGGCTTTCTGAATATGAATATGACTTTCATTGCCTCTCTGAATGTCTTTAATTGAGTCATATTTCTGAGGGACAGGGGTGTGGTTTTGCTTTCGTATATTACTGAGCGCTTCGTTCAAGTTGATCTGGGGATGGGTAGAGGCAGTGTTAAATTTAGCGCTTGTCTCGTGTTGTGCTCAGGCAGAGGATGCAGTATGTTTAGTATTTTCTTGTGTATTGGGCTTTCTAGAATAAAGATGCATGTGGGCGTTAATGTTTTGTGAGCGATAAAAAGAGGTTTACAAAATGATTCTTTGGTTTTGCTTTACATAAGTATCTTAGTGTCCTTTTTTGTAACGCAAACACAGTGTTCAGAAAATGTTGACTACGCATTCCCCAGAAAGGGATTCCGCATCTTATATGGGACTCAATCAGAAAAAAGTAAGCCGGTTTTGCAGCCCTGAAATCCAGTTCATTTGAAGTTATTCTCAATGCACAATAACCAAATGCCAACTTTTAACTTAAATTAGAGATATATACATCAAATGTTACCTTCTCATCAATATTATATTATGGGGTTTATTCTCAATAGGTTGGTTATCCAAGAAAAGATCAGCATAGGTAAACTTGAAAGTAAGTATATTCGTTTTGTTTATATTGAATACAAGCGAATTAGAATCGCATAATTTTTTTGCATTATATATATAATATCTCATAAACTGTTAACATTTTTACTGTGCCACAGAATGGTGGTATCGTCTGCAAAAGCGTAAAAGTGCTTTGAATATCAATAGCGGCTAAGTCGTTTATGTATAACAAAAATAAAATGGGCCTTAGTACAGATCCTTGTGGCACACCACAGTTAATATCTGCCACATCTGATATCTCGCCGAGGGTTTTTACAACTTGAGTGCACTGAGACAGGTACGATTTAATCCAATCAAAAAAGTCACCCCTAAAAACCATAGTTCAAAAGTTTTTGAAGCAGTATTTCATGATTTACGGTGTCAAACGCTTTCGAAAAATCGCAAAACACAGCAACGACAACCTTGCCATCATTTAAGTTGAGGTACTTTTTTTCTAAAAATGCTAGAATTGCATCAGATGTATTTTAAAATTTCGCGTTACTTGGATTAATTTATCCGCGATTGAAAATGATGTGTAGCTTTGACTATTGTAACTACAACAATGTTTATTTAGCAGACTTGATAACAACTTCAAAAAGTCAGACAATTTAATTTTTACGGATTGCTATAGACCCTGTCATAGATTCAACACTGGTCCTTAAAACTGATAGTAAAGTCGTATGTAAGTGTAATTTTTTTAAACTAATATTTCTTGATACTTTAATTCATATATTTACAAGTAAAGAATCAAAAAACTAATCAATATTCAAGTTAATTATATAATTAGTAGGAAATACAACTTTAAACGAAATATTCAAGGTAATTTTTTTATAGGCAGCTTTAGTCGATATATTACAAATGTTTTGTGCGTCAAATCATTAATCAAGACTGGGAAGTCTACTAAAAAATTGAGAAATATAATTTACATATTATTTTTAGATGCGCAGGTAAAAATATACGAGTTTAGAAATTTATTTTTGTATAAATATATGGTGTTAACAAGGTCTCGGGCAATAATAAAAACTAGTTTGAAAGCTGTAAGTTGTAATATTAGATTTTTAACATGTTTTTATTTTACCTTTATTTAGTTTCCATAGAATGGGATGATGAGGTGACAAACTAACAAGTTTTTTAGTATGTCTGGATATGTTTGGCTTGTCTGCAAAATTTTCATTAACATGTTATTTAAGTGGTAATAAATGTAGCAATAACATGTAGCGAAATTTTTAAAAATAATTAAATAACATAGTACTGATAGATTTTATTCCAACTGAAAAGTTACACTGTATAGTTGGTTTCTGAAGCGAAAGTATTTTAAAAAATAAGTTTAAGTTTAAATCATTAATTACCTCTAGACTATAACACAAGGATAATATGAAGATTTTTCAATGGATTCAAATTAACTTGGTTAAAAAGTTAGATTGGTTAAAAAGCTATTTATTTAATAAAAATTGATAAACCATTAAGTATCCCAGAAAATGTGATATAGGGTGTTCCACAAGGAATAGTTTTAGGTCCGCAATTATTCCTTTTTTGCATAATTGACATGCGGGAAGTTGTAAGTGGGGATATCATCGCATATGCTGATGACACTTCTCTAATATTCCGTGGTACAAATTGGTTTGAAGTCACCAAAAAAAGCGAAAAGGGACTGTATAAAATTAAGTGCTGGGTGGACATTAATCTGTTAAGTCTCAATTATTCAAAATTAAAGTTCATTATTTTCAGTAATAGCTCAAGGCTACAACTGAAAATTGACAATTTAAAATTTCACGAAAAATGTGACTTAACAAACTTCACGTGCGAAAATGTGATTGAGATCACTACAAACATTAAATATCTGGGTCTTATGATAAATGAGACAATGGGATGAAATTATTATACCGAATATCTTAATAAGGGACAAGAAAACTTTTCCATGTATTCTATAAACTTCGTAACATTCTTCCAATTAATATCTTTAAAATGGCATATAAATCGTAGGTAGAATCCAGACTTACCTACGGCATAATATGGGGCGGGGCATATAACAGCTAATTAGAAAATATAAAAATAACTCAAAAATGAATACTTAAAGTAATGCTGTGGAAAAATCGAAGATATTCTATAGAACAACTTTCTAGATTTCTTTAATTTAAATGGATTATATATTCATAATGTAGCCAAATTTATCTACAGAAATAGGGAACTAAGAGTACCAACAAACCACATACACAATACAAGGCAAAATGAACGCAATACTGTTTTTACTCCTAGACTAAATTTTAATTTTTACAAAAAATCTATTGGCTTCAGGGGTCCAAAGATATATAATATTATTCCTGAATGCATAAACACAATAAACAATTGCAAATTATTCTGCAAAAAGTTGTCAATATTTATCATGCATAATTTACATTTATTCAAACAATATTCTCATAACTTTTATTTCATTGTATTGCATTTAATTTCCATAGTTTTACAATAGTTATTAATAACTATTATTATTATTAGTCTTTTATTTGTTAGTTTTAGTTGTTATTTAGTAACACTTAAATGGTATCTACATTTTAATTGTTAATACTGATACTGTATGACGTTACATAAAATAATATTTTAGTGAAATGTTAAAGCACAAAACGATTTCCTTGTGAAATCAGGTGCATTTATACTATCAAAAATAACTACTGTACAAGTAATGTTGTAAAATTGGGTCAAAATAAAGTTATCACTAACTGAATTGTTTATTTCTTTAAAGTAGATTTTTTTAAGAATGGAGTTAAATCAATTCATTCACTTTAACGAGTAAAATTATGAAGCAGCTGTGGGATCACTGTTTTACAATAGCGGCAATAGCGATTAATCACACGGACATCGCACCACCGGATTCGAATCTAGCTCCGGCACTGTCGGAGGAAATGGTTGTATGTCCGCGTTTTTTCAGTGTGTAACCCCCTTCCGCACAAGCCCTGGCTTCTGGAATTGGGGGTTGTCTAATTTCTGTGGTGGTGTTTCAGAAGCTATACGCTGCATGGAAAAGAAATCAAATTGCTTGTTGCGCTATATGGATGATACGTACATCATGTGACCACAGGTAAGATCTGTTTTCATCGACCATTTAAACACGCTAATTTAAGTTTACAATGGAGACCGGGCAAGAGGGAGTTTTGCTTTATATGTGTTATTGAATCGATACAACAAATGTAAGTTGACCTATAGTGTCTACAAAATCTGAATGCTACATTACACGTTGTTGTACAGAAGCAATATAATGTGCGACGACGAAAGCAAATTCGAAGGACTCGAGAACGTTCAAAAAGCTATGGAGAAAAACGGTTAACAAAGAGGTACAGCGAATTATTAACGACTAGAAAAGAACAAGTGAGGAACAGAAACAAGCTGCAACATATGTTTGCTTACCATTCTTTGCTGGAGTCACAAATATGTTAAAAAAGGTTTTATCAAACTAGAAAATAGATGTACACTGCTACACAGCAACGTAGAAAATACAATATTTGCTTCATTTAGACAAAAATCCCATACCTAAACTATCGATGGAAGATTTTGGCCAATTGGGGTGTATATGTAGTACGAGGTATATTGTTAAATTATATATATGTATATAAAAATTCAATCATTCGGTCCAAAAGGAGAAACCCCGATAATAAGTCACCTTCAATTTTATTTCAATCAAAAACCACAAATACGTCACAAAAAATCTGACAAAATTCACGAAACTTCGATAATTCCAAAATAACCAAAAACTACCGAAAAACACGTTACGATATTCTATTCATCAATTTTACCACTAATCTTTCCAAAATACTCACCTAAAAAATACAGCCCCGTATAATAGCATTCCACACCCAATATACTTTTCGTACCTCCAGTATAAACCTTAAATTCATATCCATTAATTTTTTATAATCAATTTTCACCTTTTCTCGAATTGCTGCCTGACTATTTCATCTATTTCATATCAGTCCACATTTCCAAATTTATGAGATTATACTACGTGCGTGCTTAAAGTATGACCATACGAGGACGGTTCAATAAATTCAACTTTTTTTCGTGCTATATCTCCTAAACCAAAACAGATTCGAAATTAATTTAATTATAAATTAACTTCCCTTTCTATTGCCAAAGAATCGTATAATTTTCATTTCCCAATCTCCACTTTTTGCAAAGATGATGCAATATTACGCAACCCTCACCCGCACGGAATGTCGGGATCCAACTTTATAGAATATAATGGGCGTAAAAACGTTCGTGCATGATTCACTGAGCACGACAAACGAAACCATAACAAACAGTATAAAAGGCCGAGCGCAACACGCTGTAGGCAAGTCAGTGTCGGTACCCGAAGTTAGTAATTCTGCATCTCGCCAATGTAACTCGTGTTCGTGCTCCTTTCTAGGACGGAACCTAGTAAAAAATAATTTTTAATCTGCCACAGCGTCCCTAATATTAAGTGAATTTTGACATTTTTTCAATAAAACTCCACCGAATCAAATTTCCCAAGCCGGAATTTATTCCTTGCCGAAAAGTTACAATCTGGTAACTGTAAAAAGAATAATACTTTAATTTTATTTAAACCTTTGTTCGTTTTTTAAATAATAAATATTATAATTCGTTCTAAAACCGAGTGTACAACTATTGCATACATGGTGCTCCGAAACACTTGGACATCTTAATTAAAAAAGCTAATCAGCTAATTCTTGCACACAGAAATGTTCTATCCTAGAATTATATACAGGGTGTTGGAAAATCACCTGCCACAAAGAATTATATTGAGTTTAAAGTAAATTTAACCTCAGAAGTCAACAGAATACATTAGAAACAATCAGCAGGGGTGAACCATTTATCCTGTTCCAGCCTTTTTAAGTGCAACACCCCCCCGCCAACTTCACTCTTTCTTAAATTAAAGTGCTTGCAACGGCTTAAGGGTCTCTATTAAGCTCATAGCTCGTTGTCCGTATTCACGACGCCCAACGTAAGGCTTTAACCACAAATAAGAGGCTTTTCTGCGTGTTCACTATCCGATAAACAGGGTAGGGTATACCGTGTAGAATCAAAGAATACTAGAGAAACACTCGAATAAACAGATAATCCAGCAGTGGCATGACATTTTACTTCAATGTCACATAGGTATGTATCTCCTCGTGCGCGAATTGTTTCTTCTGCATTTTTTCAGGTATATGAAGGTTTCGTTGAGTCCTTGCCCTATATTTTCGAAAAATGTCTTTCGTTTATGTTCCACATCCGTAGTTGTTTGGTATTTTGTAATTGCCTCTACGTCTTTTCCCTTGATTGCCCCTTTCTCCCCCAACAGGAAAATCTTTTGTCCGATTTAAAACGGTATTTACGCATCCTGAGTTCCCTCATGCCTGGCCTATAATTGCTACTGCAGTAGTTGTTGGTGACCTACATCTGAAAAATATTATTTGTACTATGTACATTTCCCTGAAGTCCTACAAAAATCAGTTTTTGCGTGATATGCTGATTGATTATCTTGAATATAATTTATTTAGGTTTAATTACTACTACTTAAAAAATGCTATTATGTTCTTTTTTGTTTAAGGGTTCGTTTAATGTCTCGAATAGGTTCTCTTAATTGTCCTACTCTGTAAATTCGTTATCTGGCCGTGCTAATAAAACTGTGTACCTTAGAGAGAATTTTTTTCGTAAAATAATTTGTCTCTGTCTACTGACCGCTTGTCAAATAAGAAAAATTTCATTGCTGTCCGGTACAAGGTAGTTACAAATATTTATATAAAGCTATGGGGTTTGTTTGAAGTGAATTTAACTTTGTAATAGAGTTAAAACACAAACTCCGTTCAAAATTGCATTTCTATTATTAAGAAGATGTTTGAGGTCGAGGTTAGCCGTAAAACTTGGCAAATCTAATGAATAAATTTCGCCCTCTATTCAACGAAATAAACACAAATGTACATTAATATAGACTTTAAGTAGAGTTTCAGTCAGCTGAAACATAAATTACATTTATGCCCAATTTAACATCAGTGATTCTAATTAAATAGTATTAAAACCGAATATAGATGTAAATGTAAATATGCCGGAGATTAAAACCGGAGTAATCTCTTAGATTAGTTACACTTTTAATTACAATCAATTTAAGATAATTAGTCGAGCAACTTTGTTATCTAGGTTACTTGAGTCAGACAATTTAAACGTATAAGGTTTAAGTATCATGTCCCAATCATCAGGTACTTTTGTACAGAAATAATTGGATTTTTTTCACATGGTCCCTTTATATGGGTATCTAAAAAAATACGTTGATTTTGAGAATTCTAAGCGGGTCGTGAACTGGAGAATTAAAAGAGGTGCGAAAAATTACAAAATTATGGATTTAAAAGTAGTTCAAACAAGACAACTGAGAAGATTCTTCATGAAAAAAAAATGTTCTAGTCATAATAGTTGAAAAATGAGAAACATTAATTTTAAAATTATGTCCCGTGGAGATGTGTCAGTGGGCCAGTCCTGTTCGGGATCGATGATATTAACTATTTTTGTCTACAATCGTGTAGTAAGTAGCTAGTTACCGCACTAATCTGCTTGCGGTAACTGCTACTTTACCGCACGTGTGCAGTAAAGTTAAACCGGTCAATATTTCTTTGCGCTTTATTAAATAATTCTAGTTTTAGAAACTTTTAATTTTATTATTGAAACTTTAAAATAATCAAAAGGAATTAGGTGCTAGTTTGTTTACTTTTATTCATTATTCTTAAAAATATTGACAACATAGAGGATAACAAATTTTATCCTGACATTGCAATAGACTTCAATGGCTATGGAAAAAATAAATGAAGTCTTCTTGCTCTTAAAACATGGTTCTAGAAAAAATATCGTATGTAACTCGTGGGGTGAGCTTGTTTTTACCGAACTTATATGATTGCGAGTATACTATACTACACAATATACTATTACATCACCTAATACTTGTGTATTATTTATAAGCGATACAACTCTTATTATATCTTATAAAACGCTTTTATCAATTGAATTCATTACTACACACTAGGAAATAGTTTAAATTCATGGTCATGGCACGTGAAAGAACAGCTGAAACCTTCCCCAACCTCCAATTTTTCACAAAAATTAAATTATGTAGTAAATCAGGATAGATTGATTACTACTTTGTTCTTTTCTATTCACGTATACCGAATAACCCTTATGGGGGAGTTATGTTCATCCTTTGAAATATTACGCTGACAAACGGGAATCATTAGAACGATTGCAAACGTAAGGAGCACAGAATATTCCCGACCCTTTTTTAAATCAAATTTAGGATTTTATGTTTACCTTCAAACTATATTTATTTTGTGTTTGAAATTCACATGAATCATTGCTTTCAATCGGATGTTCATAGTCAGCAAGTATAGTTAGAACAAAGCGCTTTAAACTTTCTAGATCGAAAACAAAGTCCTTAAATGCGTATCTGTATAATAAAATATGATTTATACAGGATGAATCAAACTTACTTTAAATTGGTTGTAAGAAAACAATTAATGACTGCTTTTATTAGGCACAAGAATTTCTTTCCTGTTAGTTATGGTTTGTGCAATACAATGAAAGTGATATGTAATGTCATATTATTTATTTATTGCTATAGCTACTATTATTTATTTTTGTATCCGGTAAAAGTTAGGTTAGGTTGCAATTGAGTTTCCAGGGTTTTTAATACTATTAAAATTTCCTGAAACAAAAATTAACAAAGTTCAAATGTGCTTTTAGAGGGCGGAATATTAAGACATAATATTTTTAATCGTTAACTACTCTATAAAATTTTTATTTTACTATAAGGAACGTAACCAGACTGCAACCAACAGCTACTCTCCGGGATATGTGCCCCGCCGAGCGCTGAATTACAAGTTACCAGCCTGGCGCGTTAAGTGTAATAATTGCATATTACCATAAAAACGCTAATGCTTCGATTGCAACAAACACCAGCCGAAAGACTGATCCTACTTAAAGGAGCACTCGTGCCAGTCGTCACACATCACTTGCAGACTGCAGTTTCGAGCTGTTGGCTCTCGTCAGTGCAAGGTAGGTATGTGACTATGCTAAGCCCAGTCAGGCTATTTATTTTTCGATTGCAACACACACTGTACCGCTAGATGGCGCCAGCTGACTGTTTTACATGTCGCTATCCCAAATATACCGAAATGTACTAAATAGTCAAGTGATCCTCGTGTCGTTCGTCACATGCCTACCTTGCACTGACGAGAGCCAACAGTTTGAAACTGCAGTTTGCAAGTGGCGTGTGACGACTGGCACGAGAGCTCCTTTAAGTAGGATCAGTCTTTCGACTGGTGTTTGTTGTAATCGAGGCATTAGCGTTTTGATGGTAATATGCAATTATTACACTTAACGCGCCAGGCTTGTAACTTTTAATTGAGCGCTCGGCGGTGCGCATAGCCCGGAGAGTAGCTGTTGGTTGCAGTCTGGTTACGTTCCTTATACTAAATTAAGGATTCTATAGTGGAGTTTGAG
Source organism: Leptura quadrifasciata (assembly GCA_963675555.1). Taxonomy (NCBI): domain Eukaryota; kingdom Metazoa; phylum Arthropoda; class Insecta; order Coleoptera; family Cerambycidae; genus Leptura; species Leptura quadrifasciata. The sequence continues at coordinate 190,938,428 of OY776673.1, read as the reverse complement.
ACTAAAAATATTATGTTTTAAAAATTAACAAGTCCATCAGACTTTTTATTTTCTACCAAAGATGGAATTGCAGCAGTAGGCAATTTTTCACCCAGTTAGATTGAATGCTGAGCAAAGGAGGAGCCTAGTAGATTACGCATCTAGCATTGCACCTCTTCTGGGCAAATCAGATCACGTTTGCATTGAGTTTGAGTTTTATATGTAGTTTTTCTTTCATATATACCCCAATAATTTCACTAAAAATTAAACTTTCATTGAACTAATTACGCTACTATGACCGAACAACTTATTAATACGAACTGGTTTCAAAATTGTGCAAATAATGAAAATCCAGAAGCCCTTTGGCTGGTTGAATACAATTTTAAGCATTATCCCTGCCCATACTATAACTTTTACGCATAAAATTATATACAAAAAGCAGTGGATTAATTAAGGAACCATACGATATGTCTTTAAAAAAGAAGGCGCTGTGGCAACAGTATACACGCTCAAATGCTCCAGAAAATTATCAACTCCACCGCTCTTTTTCCAATCGTCTCACTAGAACCGCTTTTGAAAACCGACTAATCACCAAAAGGCTCAATGCGTTCTACAAATTCTCGCTTAACGAGTAAAGTGTCCATACCATTAATAAGGAAGCTAGGTGGAAATTTTTGCAGTGATAATAAGGAAGTATCGAATACAGTTGCGGATACGTTTTTCGAAACATGTACTGTGGATTCTGCTAGACAACCTCTTCCCCTGGACTTGAGTACTCGCTCAAACACATCGATTGTTAATAATATTACTTCGTAAATGGTACGGAAGCATTTAGCTAAATTACGTACTGGACTCCTCTCCTGGAGCCGACACAATTAACCCGTTATTTTTGTCCAGATGTGTCACTAGTCTATGTGAACCACTTGGTCAAATCATGATTAAATCCATGGAGAGTGGTATACTTCCCGATGATTGGAAAAACGCCAGTGTGACGCCTATTTATAAAAAAGGTGACAAGCTTTCCAGCTGCAATTATCGACCAGTTAGCTTAACTTCAATTCCATATAAGTTATTAGAACGTATTATCTGCGAAGAGCTGATCCCTTTTTTTTACTAAATAATAATATTATCCCCTCTCACCAGTATGGATTTTTGCCAAACCACTCGGTAATTTCCAACCTGCTTCAGGCGGTTAATGCGTGGACTTCATACATCCACAGTGGACAACCGTTAGATGTGGTTTACTTGGACGTTTCACGTGCCTTCGACAAAGTGCCGACAACCAGACTACTGTACAAACTTGAACATTTCGGAGTGCGTGGAAATTTTTTAACATGGACTGAGTCATTCTCGAGTGATCGTGAGTTCTCTGTGCGTGTAGGAAACTGTTCTTCTGACAAGCGTAAAGTTTTAAGTGGCGTACCTCAAGGCTCGGTACTAGGCCCGATCCTGTTCTTGATAGACGTGTCAGACCTAACGTAGAATTGCACATCATCTACTATTTCCTACGCTAGTGATTTCAAGCTGTTTTCTTCGGTGTCACCTGATATTCAACATGACCTTGACCTTATCGTACGTTGGTGTTTTAATTGACTGATTCCTCTGAACAATGCAAAATGCTGTGTACTGCATATGTGTAAACATAATTCGAAATTGGACTACAACGTTAACGGATATGACCTTATAACCGTGTCAGAGCAAAATGACCTTGGTGTTGTAGTGACAGACTCACACTGTTCTGGAGTGCACATGTTACTAAAATTGTTAAGAAATTCAATCAGTTAATTTATATGGTGAAAAGGTGGTCCCAAGATTTTACAACCGACTCATTTCTCAAAATTTACAATTCATATATTCGTCCACATCTCGAGTTTGCTGTAGCCGTATGGTCTACTGTTTTACGGTAAGATATCAGTAGACTGGAAGATGTCCAAAGACGTGCAACCAATCTCCCCCGAGGTTTACAAAATCTTCCTTATGAAACTCGTCTCAGCCATCTCAAACTTCAGTCACAGCAAACAAGACGATTGCGTGGTGATCTTGTTACAACATACAGGTTATTTCATAGAGAAATGTTCTGTCCAGAGGATATTTTTAGACTTAATACAATGTAAAAAAAAAGAGACTTTTCACGTGCGTATAATTTTTTTATCGTTTTTTAAATGCTGTGCCTATATAAACTTAATGTTAATACGATTTGCCTCTTAGTTACAGCATTTAAAACGGACAAACATTATGTGCCGATACTTTATTTAGATATTTGTCAATTTTAATTAATAGGATATTATTTAATTTTTATAATATAAGCTTAACAAGCATTAGAATTTCGGCTCTTATGTTTTGTAATAATAATAATAACATGAAGGTTTTTCTCATCTCTGATCCCTGCTAGCTTTTAAACTATTTTGGAGAACTTAACGATTATTGTTTAGTTGCACTATCAACACAATCAACAATCAATAATGAACGAATAAACAAACTTAAACTTACTTAAATTTACCAAATTCCAATTGCGAAAGTGTAGTTCATTTGACCGCTGTTTAGATAATCAGCCTTTTCTTTATCAGGTAGAGACAATTATGTGGCCTACCGCAAATTATTATCACATAGTCTTAACTCAACTAATCTGTATGTTGCAATCGGCATCACCTGATAGTAACTTTTGCTCTGTGTTCCAGTTTCTAATCAAAAATAACAATGCTTTCATATATGTTGAAAAGTTATCGCGATGACCTGAAAACGTTGCATATGTTACGTTTGGACATTGATAAAAACATTAGGATGTATTAATCTATAAATAAAAAGTAATTTAGCCCGGCCTACAAATTTCTAATATAAAAAACAAAAGCTTAGCCTAGTAAATCATCTAGATTAACGTAACTTAGTCACGAAAATAAAATTGACTGAAAATTGCGCTAGTTATTACCGATTCATTTCAGCACTAATCTGGTTGATCAAAAGTGGAACAATGGGTTCAAGGGATAAATATGCAACAAAATATAAAACTTTAACGTTTTCAGGCATTTAAACATAAATTACTATTTCCCATTTCAGTATTAACTGCAATATGCTACTTGATCTCAAATGTTCATATATATATATATATATATATATATATATATATATTTAAATCAGGTTTGAACTAAATAGAACATTAAATAGAAACTCTTAATTTTGGTTTGAGAAAAATGAAACAGATAGTTTAACTTGGAAATCAAAAAACTTATTTTCTAACTTTTGCAATGTAAAAGTACTACTTGATTTTTTATGTAGCTATGAAGGTATGGTGGTCCCTAGTAGTCAAAATACTCAATCTGATGGATTCTGCCCATGGAGACTTGATGACAAGGGCTACAACATATATAAAATCCAGACAATTTTGCTGTTTAATATAATGAAACTCTAAATATAAAAACATTAAATCTTGTTGTCAAAATAACCACCCTGCTCGTTTATATACAGGGTGTTTCTGAAATACAGGCATATATTCAGATTCGTCAATCGTTAATTTTTTTAAATTCGTAGAACAATATTTACTTATCAAAAAACCAAAGAATAAATAAGAAAATAAATTTTCAAAAAGTGGAGCAGGCAACCACCAACTCCCACGACGTCGACACTAGGCGTCTTTCCCCCATCAGACCGACGCAGGCGCAGTCATCATTCGGTCAATGGTCAAAGCAGCAAGAAAGCTTTCCGATGCAGCCAGAAATCTGACGCTCAGGTTTGTTGTTAGGACACACGCTACTTCCAGATCAGCTACTCTCAGGACAATGAGGGATCGAACTCACCCACCAGCAACACCAACAACCTATTTGCCCCTCCAGTGCTTATGACGTTACAATCAGCTCCGCCCAGGACGGTAACGGGCCTCTATGAAAAGCATTCACAACATATCGTAGAAATGGACTCAACAACCCCTCCACCGACAGCCACATGTCAGCCGGTACCGTTCGAAGTCGAAAGGAGCCCTTTCCACCACCTAATGACGATTTTCGAGGACAGTATTCTTCACATTCCATCGGGAGTCACAGAAAAAATATAAGCATGTATTTCAAAAGCTCCTTGTGTATTATAATAATAATGTCTTTATTCATCACATTAAGATGTCCATTTACAATAGACAGTATTTATTTCTAGCGATGAAAGGGCGACCTACAATATCACAGAGCATATTTCATTCGCGCTCTAGTCTATTTCTTTTTACAGTATTGCCTATGGCTTGAGTTACATATAGGTAGGTACATATTTCATTTTAAGCATTGAAGAATTCTCCGTTATGTTGTTTAAATGAATAAGAAATTCTGCGTGATTTGAGTTTGGCGATCAGTGATGCACCCACCATATGATTCCTGTACACGGACTTCTATGCCTGCGACTTCTGCCTATCTTCCCTGGTCGACCTCGCAATTTCTGCTTTATTATAATATAACAGCCTTAATCCCTAGTATTGCTTCAATGTCTCCTATAATTGCTTGATTTCGTCATTGTCCTTATCAGGTACGTGCCTTGAAACTAGTCCCGGTAAATAGCTGAGAGATGATGTATTATAGAGATTATTTCATGTGTCAAATCGAAATTTTTAACCAATCACAATATTTGAAATTTCTTAGGAACGAGAAATATCAGCGGCTATTTCCCCTTGCCATGGTATTGGCTTAAATAGTCGCTAATATTTAATTTATTACCTTATATCAAGTAGGCATACTGCGGTCATACTAATATTTTCAAACGCCATATTAAAAATTTATACAACTCCAATTACTATCTCATTCAAGATATAATCTAAAAAAATATAACTTGACCTTGATAAACTGGCTCCTGTTATATTGCTCCAATTTTTCTCCAGCTAGAGCTTTCGGGCTTTAATCAGATTATTAATGCCAAATGTAGTCTCGTTAAATTGACACTATCGCACTCTCGGAAAATTAATGACAATAACTAGTCCGGCAGAATAAAGTATCCATTTTCAAAGTTAATTCATGTCATAATATAATAGCATATAAATTCAAATCAACTCGCCATGCTTTCGCGATAAATGGAAATTTAAGATAATTGTCAAAGAGTTTGCTAGAAATATCAGTTTAGTTGTGAATATGGAGCCTTGTCAAATATTCAACATTCTTTTACGGTTGAAGTCTCTTTAAAAAAAATAACTATTCTGTTGTAATCACCCAGTATTTATTTCGTCGTCACTTTCATTTAAATCCACGAAATCCAGCTCCTAGCCTAATAGAACATTGTGTTTAATTGTTGCATAAAAAATGAAGCATTAATAAAAACAACTCAATTTAAAATGGCTTCATTCTGCCGGACTCATTATAATAGCCGACTACTTACCAAGCTCTTGTTACATGGCCTATGTCCATTTAACAGTTTTATTTAAAAACTAGTGCTTTGGTTATTTTTTTTTTTATACATTTATTTAACGTCGGCCTATTTCCGCTACTGAGGCCTAACACCGACGCCTGTAGACGAGCTACCCCCAACCAGGAATTTTGCCGAACCTCTTCCCTTAAGAAGAGTAGGGATCTTTTACTTGCCTAACATTTAATAGACAAGGGACCGACGGCTTTACATCCCCTCCGAAGGATGGTATATCTCCTATACAACCCTCGCCTAAGGTTGTATAGCTTCCGCGCATACACTGATATACAAGCCGCTGGAAGATGGGTGAGGCGAGGACGTGGTCTTCGTTGGAACGGTCACCAATCCAACTACTAACCACGCCTAACGTTGCTTTACATCGCATATCGAAGTATGTACATAGTAAAGACGCACCTACGCTCGCCCCTGCTTTGGTTATATTTAGCACGATCCGATCTGTATAACGTTTTTCGATTCAGTTTTTGTAAGTGAAACTGTTTTCAACTAACAGAATTTTATTTATATAACTGCTAAACCATTTCACACTGTTTTATGTACTTAATTTTATATCTTAGGAACTCGGTCATATTCTACACTATTATGTATCTCATTTCCGTTGTAATACAGCATTATTATCCCAGGAAACAATTGTCTACAATACATTTATTTACATCAGATATCTATTTTTCAATTTTTATATTTTTGTTTACTATGGAGTACATATAGTTATTTTCCTTACCTTTTCTCATTCTATATATAGTAAATCCTATAAGATGTAATATATTTACTGAGTTATCAATACGTTTTACTATTTATTTACATCTGGTCATATTTGTGGTTATGTACATAATAGAAATTACGAATTGTGAAGCAAAGGCTCTGCTATGGAAATAATAAAAACTTTTATTATAGATTCCTTTTATCGATTATATGTCAATAATTTTAGTTGTGAGTACGGGAATCTACAAGGCAAGTTGGGCTTAACACAACCACTGACAGATGGCCATACTTATACTATTTTTATATTTTATAGCTTTCAATTTAATTAGGGATTTCAATTTCTCAAGTTTATTTTTTTGGTAGCGTTATTTCCCAGTAAACTGGACAAAAAGTTTACTTTATCAGTAAACCTCACCAGGAAGTCATTTGCTTGCAGCCTTTGTACTGATTCAAACGTATATAATTTTTAACTGTGGACTTCAGTAATTGATATTACAATTTTTATATCCCAGTTAACAAGTGTTTAACATACAGGTAATTTCATTATACTCATTAAAAAATTTTAATTAATCTTCAAATTTTGCCTTTGATATAATTTCAATTATTTTTAAAATAAATTTGAATTCAAAGTCAATTCTTTTTAATTTAATAAGTAGTTAAAATACTATATGTACCACATGGTTTTAAAAATATTTTTCTCTTTACTTTTAATTTTTTTGGCAAATTATAGTCTATGAAATCAGCTTAAATATATTTTGTATAGCTAACTTGCTTAAATTTTGTACAGCTAACTTGCTTATATATGTACTTTTAACTTGCTTAAATTTTGCACATGCATTCATGCTTAGATATTTACATGCTTACATGCTTCGATGCTTATATTCTTAGATACTTAAATTCTGAGATACTTCTTCTACATTCCTGCATAGTTTTTGCACAGTTTATCTTTCATAGATAAAATTTCGATATCTTTTCATTAAACCACATAGTTGGTTAATTTTCCTACAATTTTCACCCCATTTCATTGAGAGACGTAAATTGCCAAGGAAACTTTAGGATTCATTCTTGCAACAAGAGACAATTGTGGGCCTGGATTGCTGTCCCAGAACCAGTCACCTCAACCATAATCAATCCAGGATACTGGTATAAATTTGTTATATATATATATTTTTTAAATTTCAATTTGTTTTGCAAACCGATTTGTCTATTTTTCATGTAATATATTTTAACATTCATTTTAAACTATCTCTCTTACCAACAATTTCAGTCTGATCATAGTAGACTGGTTATTCGAGAAAAAGAGATAATTTTGCTTATTTTATTATAGATGGTGCCCAATTTAACATAAATTTTTCTTTGTCTCCTTTTCTCGAAATAAACAGAAATCTGTCGCTTATGCTGTACATGTCAGAAAGGGTAAGTTTCTCCACTCTTACGAATGCTCTGGACCCACGGCTCTCTGCTCCGACTTAAACCAGCTAGTCGTCCGCATATGTTGCCTCAATTCTTTCTCAAAAATAAATAATAAGAGAAAGGAGGTAACACTCTTGCTATATTACCTTTGGTAATTGGTTGATCCATTAAGAGCGCTCCGGATATAAGCCGGAAAGACGGTGCAAATTATTCTCATATAAATCGTTATTTAAAAAAACGGCTTTCACTAAAAGACATTAAAAACATGTTACAATGTGGGACGATGAGAGAAAAAAAAGTATATATAAAAAAATATTTTTTTTTCTTCTATTATCGATTTGCAAAAATAATTTTTATCGTCCCGCATAGGTATCATTAAAATAAACATTTTCCTTTTTGTAGAACTAAAATAAAATTAGCCCTAATGTCCTCAAATGCACATAGAAATTTAAAGATTAGGTATAATAAATTTGTCCAATATTCTACTACATCTCTATCTCTCGCCTTCCAAGCACACCGTACATTCAGCTGCGTCATTTTATTGACGTGAAGTCATTTACAATTAAAATTGGAAGCATGGATGACTAATACACTCCGACCAACTCTTAAAGATATACCTCAGACAGTCTCCGGTCTTTAATCATTTGTTTTAGGAGTTTCTTGAAAATTGAAATTAAATTTTTCTTAAGATACATCATTAACTACGTGGAAACACTAGTATTCGTTTTATCTGTAGTTTATTTACTAACAAAAACATGAGTCGGTTTTTTCATTTTGATTGTATATACACTACTATACTGTATATTTATTTTTAAATGATGACCTGATAATTTTGACGGTTGAGTAAGATTGAATTAATTATTGTAAAAGTCTCTCTTAAGTACATTAGTTGTGAATTATTGAAAAACGTTACCACATTCTAACTTCATTTTAATGAAAATTGTGAGAAAATTTCCTCTTTACGGTAGACGATGATCGGGTGCATTACATGGCATTTGTTTTGCTATTCGTATTGTTGCAATTTCCATTGCGTGTGACAACCGATTTAATTGCATTTCAACTGACAAGTTCCTTACTGTAGTGGTGTTATTAGTTGTGGTTCGCTCACATCAGGAATAATAATTGCTCAGACCCCGAAGTTTACATTGTTAATGTGTTGTTAATTATGTAGGATAGGTGGTAATTTACTAGTGTAACATGAAGGTTAGCGTCCAAGTGTAAGTTGTATGGATGATACGAATATCGTAAAATGCTACTTGAGGGAAGTAATAGGGGTGGATTATTTAAATTCCTTACTTGCCGTGTCCATACTCTTAGCTTTTTCTAGATAAACTGTTACAATGGCAAATAAACTGTCCGATGAAGGTTACGGATGTTAGGAATAAGGTATAAAGTCGGCACTTCTAATAAGCGATATATTTTTCTATTATTTATTGGTTTCCGGAAAATTAGTTGAAATGTTTTATCAATTATTTTTTATTTATTTTTTTTTGTGGGAAAAAAGAATCATATCTCACAAAATTATTTTTATTGTGTTACCGGTTTCGTGAACAAAAACTTACTTCACATCTTCAAACACAAGACTACAAGGACACAATTTTAAAAAAGGGGAATTAGTGACTGCATGTTGTCAATATCTAATTAAAATAAGTTAATAGAAACTTAATAGAAAATATAAGGTAACAGTACTAAAATCTTATGTATAAAAATTAATATATCTAAAAAAGGAGAAAGTTATAGCAAAAACTACTATCTGAAATAAAAAGTATAGAGTTATTGGTATTGGAATTTTGAAAACTGTATATAAATCAAATTAATAGGTATCGAAAATTCTACCTTATCGTTCATTAACTTTTATTGGTCCCGTCTCTTAGAAAATTTCAAACTGTTTTAACAATTTTACCATATCTCTTTCAAATCTTCAGGCTCAGTAGAAAAATTATTTGTTAACAATAAGGATAAAATTAACCCGCTTGATAGATATGGTGTTTACAAACTCATCTGTAATACGTGTAACGCTACATATGTTGGTTGCACTTTCAGGAACTTCAAAACGCGGTTAAAAGAACATGTACGCTGTATCACCTCATCTACAGGCTTTTCACATTTTGCTAAACACCTGGTAGACAATAACCATTCCTTTAACAATAGTCTCAAAATCTTACACCTCATGGGCAAAGGTGCTTTGCTTAATAACCTCGAAAGTCTTGAAATATTAAAAGATTTAAAAAATCCACACACTTTATCTCTTAATTCACAAATAAATTCTCAGTCTTCTCATACCTTTGCTGTAGTCATTTAGTACGAGCTCCTCTCTCTCAACAAATTATATCTAATGTTATTTAGACAGGACATTTATTGTTTATATGTTTTTTGACATAGTCGATATTCTTAGTAATTTTTCAATCTATTTTTATTAAGTTTGCTTACACTACTTGTCTTCGGTCATATACCGCCACCTATATTTCCCTAGGTATACTCCATATAGATCGATTGTTTTTTACTTTGTCATCTGTACAACAGTACTCTAGCATTTCAAGAGTAAACCGGTAGAGGGCACCATCCTTCTGTTTTTTATCTTTAACATTTTAAATTTTCTAGATCATTTCTTGTCATTTTATTCTATTTATTGGTCACAAGATAGTCGGTTGTGCAAATTAATTTTAACGTTACAAAAAAAAAATTTATAATTATTTTTATTTATTAGACTATTTTAACAAACTTTTCCTCTTGTTACAAATTACATGACTATGTTGAAAAACATTGAATACTTTAACAATCCTTGTTTATTTAAAAAATGTAAGTATCCTATTTTATCATATGTTTAAACTATACTAGTCAGATATTTCATACGCTACCAATAATTTTCGATACCTATTAATTTGATTTATATACAGTTTTCAAAATTCCAATACCAATAACTCTTTACTTTTTATTTAGATAGTAGGTTATAACTTTCTCCCTTTTTTAGATATATTAATTTTTATACATAAGATTTTAGTACTGTTACTTTATATTTTCTATAAAGTTTCTATTAACTTATTTTAACTATATATTGACAACATGCAGTCAATAATCCCCCTTTTTAAAATTGTTTCCTTGTAGTCTTGTGTCTGAAGATGTGAAGTAAGTTTTTGTTCACGAAACCGGTAACACAATAAAAAGAATTTTGTGAGATATGATTCTTTTTTTCCACCAAAAATGAGTTACTATCACATGGGATCAATCTACCTCCGCTACAAATTATTTTTTATTTTCACTCCTAAGTAATAGATCATTCAATGAATGTGTTCATTGATTCAAATGTGTTTGTTCATTTTAAGTTATATGCATTTTTAGTAGATACTTAAGTAGTTTGACTTCCTCTTTTGCCATTGATAACATATTATAAGACCATCTGCTGAGAAATAATAGCTTAGATACGCAGTTGTTTCAACTCGCAAAATAAATGGAACAAAACTTTAAAGCTACGACTTTACATAAGGAGTAAAAGCACTATGTGGAAATGGAAATATACTATTTTCCTGCTTACCGCCTTAGCACCTCAAATTACAAAAATAACACAAGTACAAACAAGCGGTTAAAACCTAATAACATTCTTTGTCAGTAATAAATTCAAAACATATAAACGAACTGCTTTGCGGAATATACACAAAAAACAGATTTAGAATTCGCCTAGTCTCTACAACCCAACGAGACTTGTATATAAATTTAATTTTAAAGTTTATTTTACTCTGTTTTTATATTAGTTTTAGTAAGTAATTAATATGATGGTCAATAAATAAATTGCTCTAAGTTAATTTTACTTATGATACACCAAGAGTATTGAAAATAAACTCCGTGTAAATATAGATAGTCATTGTTATAATTTGGAATGTATGGTGTGTCACTGTGAGTAAGATGTGTGGGAACAACTGCCTAAGAATAAATAAATTTTGTTCTAATGATTTTGTAACATAAACGATTGGAATTGACACCAGCTTTTTTCCGTATTTATCCTATTCGGTTTTCGTGGGAATTAGTATATTAATATTATTTACTTATCCGTCTGCTGACTCTAATTAGTATATAGTAATTTTAAGAACCAAATGGTAACTTCTGTTTATTAAAATTTTAATGATTTACAAACGAATGAGTGCGAGATATGTAACGTTGAGATCATATTTTCTTTAACTGTAACAAACACACAGATGTGACGCGTTTTTCTCCACCTCGCACGTTGACGTGGAGAAAAGGCGCGGCCACTCTTTGACACACGAGCTTCGGAAACACGTTTTCGAATTACTCGGGCGTCAGCCCTTGTTTAAGTGATAGGACACACTACCCTCAAGCCGAGCACGCGAGGCTGAGCAGTTCAAGTGGAGAAAGTTTATTCCAGTGGGTCAATATATGGGAAATTAGACGTTCACACACAGACAATAAAACTCAGAGTATTTCAATAAAGTCAGTATATTACTATAAACCTATATGTACAAAGCTACTTCAACTACTAAAATCTATAAGTTACTTAGGCCGGGAGGAGCAAGCCAAAATTTAGTACCAAATGACTCAGGCGACAAGGATAGCAAGCACAAAACTACCTTGGTCTGGATTCAGGCACGTCTGCTTGCGGGAACGGTCAGAGCGGACTGACACACTTGCTTGGTGTACCGGGACTTTTCTGGAGTCTGGTTTTCTGAGGAAACACGTCTGCTTGTTTTGAGCCAATCAGGCTGACTGCCTACATGGTATGAATTTAATTACTTCCTTCAAATATGAAGGAGTGGGAGAAACAGCAGAAAACAGATGCGTGATGGATCACGGTGACGTCAGACGGACTTGACAAAATATTTGAAAGATTTTGGGGACTTAGAAAAATAATCCCACTACGGATTTGTGGACTTAGAAGAATAATTCCACGATGGATTTGTGGACTTAGAAATTTATTGCAAATACAGATTTTACGGACAGAAAAATGAATGTTACCTGGGGCGGCTTCAAATATTTAGCGTGAACACGTCTGCTGGCTCTGAGTCGATTGGGAAGACTCACTGGTCGGTGTGAATTTAATTACTGCCTTCAGAGATGAAGGAGTGGGAGAAACAGCGGAAAATAGGTGCGCGGTGGATCACTGTGACGTCAAATGTCTTTGGGGGCTTAGAAAAATAAGTCCACGACGGATTTGTGGACTTGGAAAAATAATTCAAATATAGATTTTACGGACTTAGAAAAATAAATGTTTACCTGAATTATGGACTTGTGATATTTTCGTTACAGCACCAGAGCAAACAGCAGGCACGTGTACCTCGTGGGACGGCAGCAAGAAGACTAAATGCGAAATAATTAAATTATTCCCGTATACTGAAGGACTACGTCACATAAGTGACGTCGAATGGACTTTTAATATATTTTCGGACTTAGAAAAATAATGCCACGATCAATTTGTGGACTTAGCAAATTTACCTTACTCTGGTACCACAGGACGGAGAGCTCTGCACACCTAACGTGCTCGGTCGCCGGGAAGGCACTGACTCGTGCGTGGTTTGGCGTGTCTGAAACTCTTCTCGTCGCTTTCCCACCTGAGTTCATCTGTGCTTTACAATCTGATATACCTACTCGGGGATTCAAGAAATTAGTTAATTTTAAACGAATTCGCCTACGGCGGTACACTATATTTACGAATATAACAGAACTATAAAATATTTTCGAGAAAATAATGATATTTTATACATATTTCGGTAACGAAAAATACTTCGTTACAGAAACAAATTAATTGTATAACAGCCTGCTAAAATTAAATATAGATACACCTTTTGATATATTATGTTTGCTCTGCCTAAGTAAAATGGAGATTCTACATTATTTAATAACTTTTATGTACCAAAGCGTCATAAAAATTTAGGTTTAGAATTGCTAATCCTTGTTTAACCTCATGTAATCGATTCGTGGCCTTACCTGTGACGTTTTTTTTAAAAATGCCTTGACAGACCCCTAGGCGAGAAGTATGTGTCCCTGTTATTCCTTATCGTTTTCATCTAATTATTATTCACCTTAGAATTAGGGTTAGCTCTTTAGCCACTTCTAAATGTAACTGTGTATCTGACTGTATGGACTATGTCCCAATGCCAATATAAAAAAAGTCATTAACAATTGACTATTTTTCAAGCTTAACAAATCTTGTATATTGTCATAAAAATCTAAGCAAAAATAAGTATGCAAAATTTACACCAAGTGTTTCAAATAATTGTCCAAGATTAATTGGATTGAATCTCCGGAGGTTCTTGATGAAACATATTCAATAGAATAATTATAATACACCCTTGGCTTACTGTTTCACTGGAGGTTTGTTTTCACTGATTTGTACTGGAGTTAGTAATTAGTAATAATTTTAAGAACCAAGTTTAATAAATCCTGTATATTGTCATACAAATCTAAGCAAAAATAGTTATTCAAAATTTACTCCAAGTGTCTCAACTAATTTCTAATGGTCAAATAATTGTCTAAGATTAATTGGATTGAATCTGCGGTAGGTTCTTGATGAAACATACTCAATAGAATAATTATAATACATACTTGGTTTACCGTTTCATGAGTTTTGTTTTATCTGACATATGTTTCGGTCTTGCGATCATTATCAAAGAATCTTAAAAACAGGTTTTTGCAGCAAGGGTGACGGTCGAAAATTCGTAAATTCGTGAAAAACCTTCAAACTAAAAGGTTCTCAAGCCTTGTTGCCAATGGAACTTTTCATTGCGAAGGTCTGAACTACAACATATCTCAATTTCGACTATTATCACCGGGATCCCAAATCCCATGTATTCAAATTTTCGACATTTGCCCTTGCAGTAACTCCAAAATAAAAGGTCCTCGAGCCTTGGTCCCATCTGAACTTTTCATCAGGAAGGTCTGACCTACAACATATCTCAATTTCGACTATTTTCACTGGGATCCCAAATCCCATGTATTAAAATTTTCGACCTTTGCCCTCGCTGTAACCCCGAAATAAAAGGTCCTCGAGCCTTGGTCCCATCTGAACTTTTCATCGGGAAGGTCTGAACTACAACATATTTCAAACCATTTTCACCGGGATCCCACATGTTTTTGAAAATCCAATCTATAGAAAGTGAAAGTGCGAATGATGAGTGATGACGAATTTTCCATTCGTGGAACTTCCCCGGAACCGGTGGAGGCAGTAATTGCAACATTTTTCATTCGGATTACATACTTGGTTGGTTTAATATTTAGTCTCATCCATTTTGCGCTTTATAGAATGGATTAATTAATCAAAATGATCCTATAAGATGAAGAAGATCTACAATCTAAACTTTTAATTCGGATATCTGACTCTAAAACTAGCAAATAAAGATCATTTGTCGTTAATCAAATGTACTTAAATGTTTATCGCAGATATTTTGCGTTAAGACTAGAAAACATGAATAGCATCTGATTTTTCTTTAAATATTAGAACGGAAAAGGTTATAGACAATATAATAAGAATACGTCAATTTATAAAAATGTCCAAAATATTTACTATTCCAAATCCGGCAAAATAGACCGGCCACCACTTTCGTCGGTTTTCTGCGAGGATATTGGTTGACTCTGGTGAAGATATTACTAGTTTAAAGAAAGGTGTATGGAAGTCATAAAGCGTTGTTGAGGGATATGTCGAAGAATAATTTAACAACAGGGATAACAAAAAAAAAATTAGTAGCAGAAAATACTCAACAAAATAACCCTTCTTGTTCTTCTTCTTCAATATTTAATAAATGTATTAATTATTGTCAAACAAACTAAATTTTCACTGTAGAAAGTATTGAACAAAATAAATGTATTCCATAATGTGCCGATATTGTTAAAAATAAAATTTAATTTTGTTTGTAAAAACGTGTCTTCAATCGTTTTTGTAGCGTACAAATAACTGTAAGGAAATCGATGGAAATAATGTTTCCTTACAGTATCAAACATTAATATTTCCTAACAGTTATATTTCATTGGCTCTCAACGACTTAGTGCGTGAAAATATTGACTTTTTCTTTCAGAAATTTAGTCAGAAATGTCACGGGGTCCAACAGGGGCGTGTGCTCCGCCGCCTATTGTTTTTAATATTTATTGACGATATTAAGCACTCCAAGCTAATCTGATAAAATACCTAACGTTTTTCGCTCACGATGTCTCGGAAATAGTAGAGTCATTAAATGTAGAGGACTTAGGTGCACAAGCCAGTAAGTGTGCTCTCAATATACAAGAATATAGTCACATAAATAAGCTTTTCCTTAATTTATCCAAAACTGAATCTATGCTTTATTCAACCAAAGAAAACAATTACAGCTTATTAATGAAAACGGAGACTGGCTCTATGAAACAAAAAACAGCGATCAAATTTTTAGGAATAAAATTCGATTCACAATTATAGCATGAACAAGTAGACGATATCCTTAAAAAGATGGCGTTATATTTTTTCATCATATGGCAACTAAGATCACATGTGCCTCAAAACATCTTCATGTCTTATTATTATGCACATATCAACTCTACGTTGTCATATGCAATTGTTGCCTGGCAACTGTAGCAGAATGAACGAAATATTAATTGCCAAAAAATTATAATTTGAAAAAACTAAAAAACACGCTTTTTACTATATTTTTATTGCACCCCACGCTTTTTACAATAAAATATTTAAAATAAGTAAACATTATTTTTTAGTTCGTTTTGCTATTAAAGCTCCTCTATAAATCCTTATTTTACTATAAGGAAAGTAACCAGACTGCAACCAAAGTTACAAATCTGGCGCGTTAAGTGTAATAATTGCATATTACCATCAAAACGCTAATGCTTCGATTGCAACAAACACCAGCTGAAAGACTGAAGGTATGAGTAAAATAAGGATTTATAGAGGAGTTTGCGACTAAAAAAAATATTATGTTTAATATTCCGCCCTCTAAAAGCACATTTGATCTATGCTAAGCCAAGTCAGGCTATTTATTTTTCGATTGCAACAGACACTGGACCGCTGGATGGCGCCTGCTGGCTGTTTTACATGTCGCTATTGTAAAAATACCGGGATGTACTATAGTCAAAGGATTCTCATGTCGGTCGTCGCATACCTACCTTGCACTGACGAGAGCCAACAGCTCGAAACTGCAGTCTGCAAGTGGTGTGTGACGACTGGCAAGGGAGCTCCTTTAAGTAGGATCAGTCTTTCGGCTGGTGTTTGTTGCAATCGAAGCATTAACGTTTTGATGGTAATATGCAATTATTACACTTAACGCGCCAGATTTGCAACTTTGGTTGCAGTCTGGTTACTTTTCTTATAGTAAAATAAGGATTTATAGAGGAGTTTGCGACTAAAAAAATATTATGTTTAGTGTCCTTTATGTTAGGAAAAACATTCAGAATTTCTTAACAGAAAAAGATATGTCACATAACTATGTATTAAGGGAAACAGACACTTTAAGACTGCCGCCTTATAGATTAGTACATACAGTGAATGTATGTAATATCCATTAAAATATATATAATCATCTCCCCAAGGACGTCAAGCAAATAACTAGGTATATCTTATTTAATAAAAAAAGCAGTTCTTACTTGAGCTATCCTGGTTGTATCCATCGTAACTATGACGTTGACAACCCTGATGGGTCTAGTTAGTAATAGCTTGTAACTCATATTTTAAATTTTAACTTGTACCTTTATTTTGTAACATTGAGTGGCAAACTAGGAGCTATCTATTAACTTGTTACTTACGATATTCATCTTATTGTTTAATTTTAACAGAATGCATGGCAATTTTCAGGTTTGAATGATTGAGTACTAGTAATAAACAATTCACTACAACACAATACAACAATACACACAATAATTTATTAAGTCACATGGGATAAAAAATTAAATAATTAAAACTACTAAATATTATAAAAAGATATGGATATAAGTATACATATTTAATAAATAAAAAGATAATAATAAATATGGAATTATTATTCACAAAGTTAGTATAACAGCACAATGTATAAATATGACACACTCAGGTGACTTTGGATTGTAGAAAATGTATGAATTCATTTATAGAGTAAAACGAAATTGTTGACTAAAAGTTTTTTTAGACTTTTCTTAAAGCTGAATATTGATATGCTGTTTTTAATTTTGTCCGGTAAAAGATTGTACATGCGACAGCCTGAGTTCATAGGTGATTTCTTAAAAAACTCATGGTTATGTTTGTTTAATGAAATTAAATTTCTGCCTCTTGTATAGTAATTGTGAAAATCACAATTCTGAATGAATTTGCTTCTGTTCACGTACATATACAGTGACATGAATAAAAGTATATAGATTAGATTTAGTTTAGTTACCTAAAGTTATACGAAGCCTATATCCTTGTTTGTGATCTGACAATGAATTTATTAAATAAATAAATATTTTTATACAGTTTGCGATAAAACTAACTTCGAACTTTATACATAAGTACTACCCTACCTCAGACACCCATGATTATTTTGCTTATAATTTGAAATTAATATTACGTTTGAATGAAGTATTATTAAATTTCAGTCATCTAGGATTTAGCTAATTTGTCCCTTTTTTGGTAGATTATTGCTTGCTACATCAGCAACTTATACATTAGACTCATGGTATAGTAAAACATATAATAAATTATGGAAACCGTAGAACATAATGAAATCCAATTTTACTCTTCTATTATTCTTGCCACATTCGCCACATAACCGTAGCTCTCTTGTTCATCACCAAGACAACTCTATAATTGTGCGCCATTAGCACTTGAATGTCTTTCTGTGTTCAACTTATTTGCTGACTGCTCAGAAGCTCGTCCTGTAATTTGATGTGATAGCTGTAAGTAAGATGTAAAAGTGTAACAGTGCGCCTCTCATCTTCCGCTAATAATCGTTTGCGAGGCTTTCTGCGAGTGAATTCTTTCAAATAAGTTCGAGTATTGGTTTACATACAATTGCTTTTTAGTAAGGTACTACCTATTTCGTCTCTTTTATTTTACTTCCTCATCAATGGATAAAGTATTGGCGTCGTGAAAAAATCCGAATTCTAGATGTTGATGAATGCGGATATTTTGAAGTTAAATCTGTGTATCTGTCAGTCTGTGTGATACGTTTTTCTCAAACTCGGCTCAATACGAAAATCTGAAATTTTATATATAAGACCTGTACTACAGTGAACCTGTCGTAAATAAAATATTGTAAAAGTTACGGGTAGGCTGAATTTTTGATATGTTGTTACTGGTGGTCAGGAAGGTAAAATCTGAATATTTTTCAAGATGGCGGCGATTCCGAAACAGGTTGGGATACGCCAACTTGGGATTTACCTTTCCGACCACCAGAAACAACATATTAAAAATTCGCCCTACCTGCAATTTTTATTATTATTTTTTATCTCAAATGACATTGGCTGTAGTACTGGCAAGTCTAATGGAAAACGCTATTGAATATTGGTGATCTCAGTACACCAGGAACGGCCCTAGGCAGGGTCAAAGAATAATTTTTTATCGAATCTAAAAATGTTTCAGAGAAAAATTGTTTGGGATAGAAAATTGACTAAAATGGTATTTGAAAATGTCTCATCAGGGGGCAGTGATGGCTCCATGGAGAGTCCAACAACAGTTTGTCATAGAATCAAAAATTGTTTTAATACAATAATTGATTAGAATGGAAAATTGTAGTGAAAAGGCTCTTTTTAATTTCTGGCCAAAGTAGCTCTCCAGGGCTCCAGGGGGAGTCCAAAGACAAGTCTTTGATAAATAAATGTGTAAAACAAAAATTGTTTAAAGTGAAAAATGACAACAAAAAGCTTCAGGCAAAACCCAAAAATCTTTTGTCGAATAAAAGAATCTCTTAAATAAACATAGTTTACGATGGAAAATTGCATCAAAATAGTTTTTTCAAATTCTAGCCAGAGTAGTAGAGGCGGCTTCGGGTAGGGGCCAAAAACAAGTTTTTTGTAATAGAAAATGTTTAGAGTGAAAAATTGGTTCGAAAAGGCTTTTTAAAAATTTCTCGTCAGCAGCTTAGGGGAGGGTTTGAAAATATTTTTTTGGTTAAATCTAAAACCGCTATAAAATTGTTCAGGATGGTAAATTGTACCAAAAATATACTATATTTAGAATTTCTCGCCACAACATTATAGGCGGTTCCAGGAAGGGCTCAAAACCGTTTTCCGTTGAGTCTACAAATATTTATAATAAAAATTGTGCAGAGTGGAAATTGGATACACAAGGGTCGTACTACGAATTTCTCGTCAGAGCACCAAAGAGAATCTGAAAACAATTTTTTTCTACCCTCTCAAAAAATTTGCGTAATTTTAAAGAATTTTTCAAACAAATATTTCAGTACGACAAGGGAATTGTAACAATTAGTCCCCTGTGGAAATAAAGACCGTTAAAGTCCTGGAAACGCAGAAATAGACATCCCTTCCGTTTTAGATGATGAGGAATACGATGTTGACAATAGTACACCCCAATCTAGCGCAATCCACCCCTTTATGCAAAGAACCACCCCCTTTTCGGTTTTTCGGGTCGACCACAAGCCCAACCACAAAGATTGAAACCACATTCCCAAGAACCGAAATACCTTCAAAGAGCTTCAAGCCGAACGGAAATTGGTTTTTCGAGGGCGAGACTCGATGGTAGCAATATTTTCTTGAGGCTCAGGCTCAGATCATAAAAGCGAGAGGGTAGTTTTGCCTAATTCTAGACAATATTGCCACCATCGTATTTCTCGCCCTCGAATACGGGGGTATATCTGTAAATTCGTATCTGGAAACGATGGGGCTTACGTGATAACATGTTGATACCAAAAATAATGTACCTGAAAATTTGTTACTCACAACGAGGTAAGGTGGTGCCTCAGTGAAATGCGGTCACCGGAGAAACAGCAATATCATTTAAGTTAGTTTTAATATACAATATATTGATTGATACTTGAAACGTTGGTAAAGAAGATAATCAGATCCTTAAATCCCTTACCTGGAATAAAATATTACATACCTTCTCGGGAAAATATCCCAAAATCAAATAATGAAAAAAATAACTTGCCTAAGTGTCTTGTAGTTCCACAAACCGTTTAAAATGCCGAAATATATTCTTTAGAAGTATATCAAGGCCGAGAGCAGCATAGTTGCGCCACAAAACAACTTCATACTTCAATTTCAAGCAAAGAGGCGGTCACTGCGGTCTGCACTTGGATGTATGGACGGATTTAAAACCACGATCCCTTTAGATTGCAACCGCGATGAGTTCCGCTTCTCTTTTAAAAAAGTTTCTGTGGAATTTTTTAACAGTTCAGATTTTACGTTAAACTCTAGGTCGCCCATGCAAAAATATAATTGCACAGGTGAGAAACCGTCGACGCTTTTCAAGAAGACGGCTCCAGAAGTCAGGTCATATAATATCGCTTTCCCATTAAGGTTATTTTGCCATGTCGTCTACACCTACGATAAATGAAATTTATACGCCGCGGGAAAAAATTAAAATATATGATTTATTCTTCTGATGATCCTACATATATGTATATAAAAGATAACGCTACATAATGCCTTACAAAAAAATTAGCAGAGCATAAAAAAATACTGACGGCCAGTCATCGTAAATGAATCTGTAAATATTGAGATGTGTTTTGTGTATATTTTCTTGTTATATTCTAAAACGGTACTAGGTTTCCATGTTTTTTAGTATGCATGATGTAAGAATTATTTATCTATGTCTGTATTTTAATATACTCATTTAATTATAAGAAATATTACTTATTAGGTTATAGGATTACGTAATTTAGCATACTATCATTAATATTCCATATACTATGTTCTAACCGAGGTCAGTAATTATTTACATTCTTCTTGCGTATTTGATTAGGTTCTTGGTTATGTCGGCAGAAATGATACGTAAATATATTGATTTATTTCATGTATTGTAATAAGTGCTGTAATTATATAACTTTTTAAAATTATTGGGTATTCTTTATCAGGTGATATCTAAATAGATTAATTATACATTTTGTTGTCAGTTAATTATCTGCGTTTTACACATTTTGTTAATAATCAAAGAACTCGCTGAATTTGGCTTGTTAAAAAATATTCACTTTTAATGACCTTGTCTTATTCCATCGACGTCAGTAATACTTCTATCATATCGTCAAACATATTTTGATGGGTTTGAATCCACAGGAAACATAATATCTAGTCAACTAACCAGTCTTCTTTGTAGCTTTCGGAACTGGTTGAGGCCGGGAAACATGATAATCAATTAAATGTTGTATACCGGATTTTCAAGTGCATTTATAATGTACCGTGATATATAGCGGGTTACCAAAATTTGCTTCTGGTACGAAAATTTAGTTATCCAAATAGCCCAGTAGCCAGGTCGATAAAAAGGGGGTTTGGTCCGAGTAAGTGAGGAAGTTTTGATTTTTTGGGAATCGATAGATTTCAGTGTCCTATTTAACATACTAGATTTGCCCCTTCGTACTTTTACCGCTCGAGCCGTCATATTGCCAATATGGCACTCAAAACGGTTTTTTCAAAATATCTCGCTTCCGGTGCCTTCTAGGGCCAAAATAGTTATTACAAATTAAAGAAAAGGAAATATGCTATAAAAAAGGTTCAATGCATTTTTCTTATAAGCTTGATTGTTTAGGCGCCACAGGCGATTCATTGCAGACATGTATGTTATCGCTTGTTATTGTTATTTACCACTTTTGTACATCTACATTAGCTTTTATTTGTTTCTATATTAGTTTTGTGGATAAGTTCGGCGCTACTGCTTTAATATTCGTTTCCACACCACCTATACGAGGTAGAATATTCGGCGCGTTTTTTATGTGGTCTTCCCAGTAGGCCTAATCCACAAGTAGGATGTTTCTCAGTTGGACCTCAAGGTCATTGCTGTAGATATGGATGGACGGAACTCATCGATTTTATACTGTGTATTAGCTGTCGTTGCAGTGTCAGATTGTGTTTCAGCGTCTTCGGGGTCCAATTCAGTGTCGGCGTTGGGATAAAATATTTCAAGAGATGGTGGCATCTGATCCTCCTCGTCAACGTCGACAATTTCCTCGAGTTTATTTGCACACTTTTTTCCTTCACAGAAACTGCAAATAATCGAACAATGTAATCCAGCTTTCCGGCACCCACATGCTGCCCCACATCCTGTCTTACACTTGCATGATATGAATTTCAGTAACGCCTGCGAAGCAGAATCTTTCAATGCTGTTAGTGGAGTAAGTCCGGTGCTTGTCATTTTCCATCCCCATTCTTATGTAAAAAGAATATGTTTCTTTATTTTCACGAGCAGACGGGACAGTATAGTTCTCTTTACCATAACGCTTGCGGCACGGTTCATGCACAATCACTGAAGTTAGTCCTTTTAAAAAATGTATATTACCGTCATTTCTCTTTTCACTCAAACGTTGAAAGGTCGTCAGACCTCTCACCTTCACTCACCCTCTGAGAGAGTGTTGTTACAGATAAAACAGTTTTCATAATCCATGGCACAACAAAATACGCAACGTTGTTCACAGTGTGCTATATCGTGGCATGCTGACCTCCCGCGCCGCCGGCCGGCTCATGGTTCAACTGCCCCCACTCCTCACTCAATGAAATAGATTCTCGAAGGGGACTAGGCGGCCCTAAAAAACGCAAAAAATGTACAGAAATGTATGAACGGTTTTACTTTTCCTATTTGATACGTTTCTATATGCAGCAATAATACAGACGCAAATTACAACAATATACCGGACATAAATAAATAAAGTTCCAACTAAAAGTGATGTGGATACGAATATCAAAGTAATAGCACCGAACCTACCCATGAAAACTAATATAGAGTCAAAAAAAGCTAATGTAGAGACGCAAAAGTAAATAAATACAAGCGATAACATACATACCTGCAATGAATCAATCGCCTGTAGCGACATTTCCTATAACAAATTTCTTCTTCTTTAATATTTGTAATAACTATGTTGGCGCTAGGAGGAACCGGAAGCGAGATATTTAAAAAAAACAGTTTTGGGCGGCATCTTGGCAATATGGCAAAGATACGAAGCGGCAAATCTAGATTGTTAAATAGGACACTGAAATCTATCAATTTCCAAAGAATCAAAACTTCCTCACTTATTCGGACCAAAAACCACCTGGCTACTGGGCTAAAAGGTCATTTCTCTATATTTTGGCATTCACCTTGCCTCACATATGTAAGTTAGATGTTACCGGAATAAATTATCCTCCAAACCATAATTGAATGACCCTGATAGACTATTTTGATTATGTCCAGGCTTCTCATACCCAAGGCCTTGTTGAAAGTCGATAAATGAACTATTTAAATACCTACTGATCACACGAAATCTTATGAGTAAAAACCTTGAACGTCGCTCGTAAAACCAATTAATGTTCTAGTACATGTTGCCATCTTGTTCGCCTGTGTTCTGAAGTCAGTAGAATTCTTGGCGGGAATTATGTTAAAGACTATTTACACCATATATGTTGAATAAAAGCATATCTGTTATAGTTCGTGTAAATAAGTTCCCGATACATAAAAAACGCAACAAAAACTTTACGACATAATTATTATCACCGCGGGCCATGGCGGCATGTTGCATCAAACGACCCGACGCACATTGAAAACCTATAAAAGTAAGCGAGTCAATTTCGGTCGAAACAGCACAAACAGTAATGGTATTTTAATGAGGCCGTAAAGATTTTGTTGCATTTTTTATGTCTCAGGAAGTCCTTACTTGGACTATACCTATATAAATTGGTACTTGACCACGGATCTGTATGAAACTAATTGCTGTTGTAGATCTGTAGGTACAGTCTTAATTTTTATCTAAATTACACGAATCATAAGGTTTAATTTGTTTAAAACTCCCACTACAATATACATTTTTGGTAATACTTGGCGTCATTTCGTCATCATAATTTCGGTCCTTATTACAACTGCAACCTCTTTTACTGCATGTAAGATGGATAACATCAAATTAATAATAATTAATATTAATTGTGGTTTGATTATATATTCACATTTAATTCCGTCAGTAAAGCCATAAACGAAAACCATATCAGCCATTTTAGGATTCGTATAATTAGTCATGCTGAAGAATTTGAACGTTTTCCCTGAACTTACCTTACAAATATTTATATGCCAAGAACAATGACATTTGTCAAAATAAGGAAAATAAATATGTAACCATTACAAAAACAACGAAGCTTGCTTAATTTAATAAAGTTAATATTCTGTAATCATGGTGGAATACATTTTTTTTAAATCCGTGAAACTTTGACAGAGCAGAAATAAAAAAGAGACAACTTTTCCGTTCAATTAAATGAGTTTACCTTAGGATGTGATGACATTTAACGTTCTACAGGGTTACTATTTTTACCAAATTTATGGTACTCGCATATAGTCGAGCTCAGATTTACTGGGCACTCAAAAAAGGCAATAGAAACGACCTCATTAAAATACCATTAAACTAGCTGCAAAATTAATTGCACCCAGGTACGCACTTGGAATGTTTCGATCAGCAACTCATTCGTTCGATTTTACCAGCGCGGTCTATTATTATTAATACGTAAATTCTAATACATATGCATTTCAAGTACGGCTCTGTATTTCGTTCGCAAATTGACTCGCATACCTTTATAGGTTTTTAATTGTACTTCGGCTTGTTTGACGAAAGCATGCCGAATGGTCCAACGGCGATAATAATGAGGTCGTGATGTTTTTGTTACTTTTTTTAAGTGCACCGTAAATCTGAGCTCGACTATACACATATTTTCACTACTGGTTACTTGTAGCGCATGATATAATCACATATTAGGGCATCCTAAGTGTACTGCATACCAAATTTAGTTTAAATAGCTGAAATAATAAGGACAACATACATAAAAATCGATATTTTTTTGGATGTTTGATATGAAATTTTAATACTTAAGATACACCCTATATATTTAATATAAGTAGTCCCATTTATATTCGATAAAAATTAGACAAATAAATTTTCAGATAAAAATATTTCAATAACATATTTGCCCCACATGCCATTAAACAACATTTC
This sequence comes from Leptura quadrifasciata, assembly GCA_963675555.1. Classification (NCBI taxonomy): domain Eukaryota; kingdom Metazoa; phylum Arthropoda; class Insecta; order Coleoptera; family Cerambycidae; genus Leptura; species Leptura quadrifasciata. The sequence goes on along the minus strand of OY776673.1, from coordinate 190,912,902 downwards.
ATTACTATGCGGCGCGGCGTATGACATTGGCAAACTATAAAGACGACACTCTTGGAATTGGAATTTAGAATTGATTGGGCCCCTTGTACTTACTCCCTGTAGACAGACCCTCGCCTGGGCCTCCAACCAACCTAATCTTGCGAAATAGGTGGTGATGCTGTCTAGGGGCATCTCCCATACGTCGACCAGAGGAGGCCAACGTTCTCCCAAAATGGATTCTTTGATTGATGAGACGGTAGAACAGTCACAGAGTACATGTTGAACCATCTCATCTTCTTGTTCACAGCCTCTACAGAGAGGTGTTTCGCTTAATCTCATATTGCGTAGATGTTTCCTTAACAAACAGTGTCCAGTCTGGATTCCTGTTATAAAACGTAGGCTCCTTCTAGACATTGCCAAGTAGTCCATTGCTGTACTTTTTTAGGATATTTTAGTAGTTCCCTAGCAAGCTGACAGCTGTTTGTTTCATCCCACAGCTTCTTGTACTCATTGTGGGTGTTCTCTTTAATTATTTGTGTTATCGCCGTGATTGGTGACAGACTTAGGCCTGCTGCCTTCTTAGCCAGTCTGTCGGCTACTTAGTTGCCATTGCACTGTGCATGTCTTTTCACCCAGCATACCAATGTTCATGCTGGAGACACCCACGTGTGCTTGGTGACATTACCATACTGCTCCCATGGTAATTTTGTAACTTCTCAGGGCTAGCATTATTATTAAATCATCTGCGTAGGCAATTGTGTGGAATCCTTCTGAATTGAGGCGGCACAAAAGACCATCAAAACGAGGTTCCATAGCAGTTGTGATATTACACCTCCGTGCGGACTGCCTCTCGCGACCATTCCTCGCACAGATGCATCTCCCACACTGATTTGTACAACTCTGTTCGAGATCATGTTGGATATCCAGCTTCCCATGATCGTAGGGACGTTCTTCTCCACTAGGGCCACTGTAATTTTTGGATAGGCGTTCCTGTCAAACCCACCTTCTATGTCTATGAAGACACCTAGGGTGGACTCTTTATTGTCCAAGGATCTCTCAACCCGACTCCCGACTGCATGAAGGGCGGTGTCATCGGTGGATCTCCCAGGGTGTATGCGTGCTGGTTAGGACATACAGAGTTGTCTTTCACCATAACATCCCTTATGTATCGTTCCCATAGCTTCTCCATCGTCTTGAGCAGGAACGAGGTTAAGCTATGCTTTGGGGGTGGTATAGCCCATCCGCTCTGCCTTTGGGATGAACACAATTTTCACTTCTCTTTATATCTCTGGAACATAAAAGTGCGCTAAGTACGCCCTAAATACTCCAACCAGGTGCGGCAGTAATTCATCCAGTTCCCATTGCAGTAGAGCGGGATAGATACCGTCAATGCCACTTTAAAAAAAGGGCAGAAACTCTGTATTACCCATCTATTCGCTCCTCACTGAGGACACCCTTTTTTATGATATTTTTTATTTCTGGAATGTTTTTAAAAAGAAAAATATTCATATACATTTACAAATTTTTTAGATTCATAAAAATAAAGGTTCTCTTGCTACTCCAAGTACCATCCCTAATTATCAGACACGTCGCGACGTGAAGATTACTTACTACCAAAATATATACCGGAATTGGAAAGTTTATTTTATATATTTATTTGATTTGATTTGGTTTACCAGCGTACAGTAGGCAATTAGAGAATTGCAATTCACGATGCGCATAAAATGCCATCCTTCCTTTTTCCATCGTAGAAAAGCTCAGCCTACCAGGTACTGCGATTTTTACGTTTACGTTTATAAGCTGCAAAATTCACCTGCACCTGTTCTCGAGAATACCGATGTCAGACCGTAGGGGAACAGCCTGGGATGGAAATGATCATTTCGATGATAAGAAAGTTCCCATTCTCTTCGCTTCTAAATACGGGCCTAGGCAGATGAAATGCTCGAAATGTAGGAATTTTAGTATTGTATTTTGGAGGATTTTAATTTTTATTCATTGTTTCAATCGGATATTTTTTTCTACTGCACTGATCTGTTTTTCGTCTGATTTTCACATTGCACATTTTGTGTCCAACTAAGCGTTAGAGTAACCTCTAAACTCCGTGATAAATCGCTTCTAAAAGGTCAATTAGCATCTTTCAGACAATTTCAAATCCAATCTATTGACTAGAAAATTGAGCTCCCATCAATCCATCAATTAACTGAAATGTTTCCTTCATACTGTAGCATTAAATTTAATTACTAACATTTACCTCAAATGTTCATATATTTGTATTAAATTTCGTTTAGCCAATAATGCAGAACTGTTTAACGATGGGATCTTTATTTAAAATTCCATTTTACACTTCAATAAATCCTCAGGTTAGGACCTAAACCTGCTAAAATATATTATGTCATGTAATATTGCTTAATTCTTCTCGAACTTCTCGTGCTGAAACGTAATTCTTGTGGCTCACTTTTTATAAATTATAATATAATGGCAGCAATAAACCACAATATACATCTAGATCCCCAACGCATGTATCGTGCCACAATAGGATCGTAAACAGTACTTTTCTGTAATTTAATGGTTTATTGTGGCTATCGTAAATGTCAGTTGAATAGTAAATGACAGAAATAAGTAATTATGGAATATTACTGCAAATTAGCAATTAAAAATAAAATGAAGAGGTACTTAGCATTCGGCTCATCTTTCATACTTTTAATTATGTGGAGAAAAAACCCAGATTTAAAATCACAGGATAGTAATAATTATTTACGTAACAAGTCCCGAAAGTGATATTTTACTGGAAGCATGCGAATCCAGTAAAAGGACGTGTTACGTGCAATACAGGGTGGCATAAAAGTACGGGAACAGCAGGGTAACTTGAAAAATACGAATCCTAGAAAAAAAACTTTAAATACAAAACTTGTAGGAAATTTCCCTGGCTATCTGACGGTGACCTTGGATTTGACCTTCAAGGCCATTTGAAGATCAAGTTGGTTTTTCAAATGGAACCTCTACTTTTAGCCCCAAAAATAAAACAAACGGAAAATTTTACGTTCGGATGTGACTTTCGATACTTACAAAATTTTTACTCAAGTTGAACTTCAATTTTGTAAGTGCCGAAGGTCATATCTGAATGTAAAATTCTTCGCTCATTTCCGGGGTTAAAGTAGAGAGTCTCATATGTAAAAACCGACTTGATCTTCAAATAACCTTGAAAGTCATATTCAATGTCAAATACAAGGTCACCGTCAAATAGTAAGCGAAATTTCCTATAAATTTTGTATTTAAAGCTTTTTTCTAACAATCGTATTTTTCAAGTTATCCTGCTCTTCCCGTACTTGTCTTGTTACTACAACAGATGTTCAAAATGTTTGCCATTGATAGTTTGAGCTAGACGGATATAAAAATTACCAATTGTACTTCATATCATTTCTGATGTACATCTAGTAATTATTTGCTGTTGCAGTTCATTTATATCTTGAGGTTTAGTAAAGTGTACTTCACCAATGATTGATTGAAGTTCAACTTGAGTAAACATTACTTCTAAGGTTCCCGTAATTTTATGTCACCCTGTATATCTTTTGAAACGGACACAGTGTTGTACCGTAAACATCACTTATTCTGTTACCATTTTTATAATGAGAACTCTTTATTAACAAATTTTAAAATAACTATCGTAAATTTTTGGTTTCTAAATATAAATATTATTTTTGAATAACATACAGTTATTAGTATTACTTATCTGTAAGCACCGTATTTCAAAATTAGTTGTTGATATGAGATTTTTCGAACTACTTATATTAGAATGAGTGTCTGAGTCAATTTCTGTGTTTGAGCTGCCAGTGTTTTGAATCCTGTTAGCTATATATCAATCTTATTCCGAACTGAATCCTCAATGTAGCAGCCCTCAGTAACTCCGATCACCATGTCGTTTTAAGTGTATGTCAGTACCACCATTAGCTAGCAATGTCGCTGAACTATGCCGAAAATAATGTCCTGTGTATTCCTCTGGGTTGGGCACCTTCAAAAATGTAACTATTTTGGAGGAAGGACCATTATCCCACATTTGTATGACTACCGGTTCTTCATGATATTTTCCTTTATTGTAATTAATAAAGATACGTTGATCGGGCGTAGCGTTACGTACTTCATATACAAATTTACGTCTTATTCCCCATTAATTATGAATTATCTTGGATTGTTTGTTTTAGTGTTTGATATTTTAATTAAAAGCATAGTTTTTTGTCTTCTATGTCGTCAATTAATATATTAGTGATTTCTTCTCATCGACATGCTCCAGTATAACTCATAATCAACAAAATTTTAGTCATTAAGTAGTGTTCACCTAAAGCTTTTACTAAGAACTTGTCGATATCCTCTCTAATAAATACTTTCGACTCCTTAGCTTCATACCCTACGATTTTTTTCTTCATAAACGCTGTTAATTAAAAAATATTTGCTTATGTCGATATTTCCCGTACGTTGCACGGCCTTCAGCATTGAATATAAACTCCACAACGAAGAAGATATCAGCCTTTCTGAAATAGGGTGTGTTACATTTAATGAAAATTGTTAGAGCCATTTTTAAAAAATTTCAATCTATCGTCTGCCGGCCGTCTGTGCTCGCACCTAGAGTCTAAATCACTGGATCTATTTTGCTCAAATTTTGTATGCTCTAGGCGAAATCTAAAAATCGGTCCTAGCTCAAATGTGGGGGTAGTAACCCTGAAAACCGATAAAATGTTAAATATTTTTTTTTCGAAAAAATGGCAAAGTGGCCACCCCAAAAAATGCAAGGGCGCAGGCTGTGGGGGGTAAGGTTAATAAAGAATAATAAGATCGTGTTAAAAAAGCAAAGCTGCTGGTATTAATTCTGTTGTTATGTTACGTATAGGAAAATTTCCTCAATTTGTATATTTTTTTTTTTTTAACATTTATTTAACATCGGCCTATTTCCGCTACTGAGGCCTAACACCGACGCCTGTAGACGAGCTACCCCCAACTAGGAATTTTGCCGAACCTCTTCCCTTAAGAAGAGTGAGGATCTTTTACTTGCCTAACATTTAATAGACAAGGGACCGACGGCTTTACATCCCCTCCGAAGGATGGTATATCCCCTATACAACCCTCGCCTAAGGTTGTATAGCTTCCGCGCATACACTGATATACAAGCCACTGGAAGATGTGTGAGGCGAGGACGCGGTCTTCGTTGGAACGGTCACCCATTCCAAGTACTAACCGCGCCTTACGTTGCTTTACATCGCATATCGAAGTATGTACATAGTGTATATTTTATTAAACTCTGTGTAAAAGAATCACTGGGTCTTGCTGCTCAAAGAAGTGAAGGTGATTTGACTTAGTATAATATAATTTAAAAAATCTATGCATATTTTCTACTTCTCCGCTGTTGTATTCCATATCCCACTCCCCGACTACAAATCTCGCAAATGAGGAAGGTTAGAAGAGAAATCAATTGGGTATGGTAATAAGTTCACCTGAGCTTCAGAAGAAGGTCAATTGGCAGTTTTATCAAGGTGATGCTGAGCGTCGCGAGGTATCATGACCCTATTTTTACTGCCATGAGCAACTAATTTATGTACGTCGTTGGAAAACTCATCAAGTAATCGGCTTTTATATTACCTCCTTACATATATTCGCTTTGTCAGCTTAACATTTTTCGTCATATATAACATCGATTTGCTTAAATCGTTATTTTCAACAAAACTAATTTTCTCGTTCCCGTTTAATATATGATTACGAGTGTTTCTCAAACATTCTGTAAAATTGCTTTATCTTCAGGCCGCAGAAGTGATTAGTATTAAGTAGTTCTCGAAACTATTATAAAATGACAAAGGGAGTTCATTTAAAGTTTTTTTTCTTCATATTTTGGAAGCCCACCAACAAATCTGAATTTGTTACCAACAATTCCATTAAATAAAAAGCAGATTATCTAGTGACATCACCCCATGCAGACATTTGAAGCACTTTAAAAATTAGCATAAAGAGATCCAAAGCTAAGGCTGTCCGGAAGGAGGTTACACATTTGAAAAAAAGTAAGCAACATCCATTAACCACAGACATCGCCAGTGTCGGAGCATCGAAGCATTAGCGTTTTGATGGTAATATGCAATTATTACACTTAACGCGCCAGGCTTGTAACTTGTAATTCAGCGCTCGGCGGGGCACATAGCCCGGAGAGTAGCTGTTGGTTGCAGTCTGGTTACATTCCTTATAGTAAAATAAGGATTTTATAGAGGAGTTTGCGACTAAAAATATTATGTTTTTACAATGAATGATGCTATATCTTCGTCAAATATTATAAAATATGGAGGTTCAAGCTTAGTTTGGTGGCCCAAGGCAACTCAAACAACAGCAACTAACCGGCTAAACCGTGTAGCGTTTTTATAGAATATACCTTGTCACAGTGCAGACCACACCCACGACGGTGTTAAAGTAAGTTATACCTGCCCACAGTGCCGTCGTGGCAAATATACCCTATCTTGGCTGCCGTCAAGGGCAAGGGAAATTATCTATCAGAAGCAACTATATTACATTAAATAATATTAACATATTTAACCTAACGAACTAACGTAAAGAAATGTTCGTATTACGTATTTTAGTTGCTAATCGAGCCGAAATACATATCGTACAAAATGTAATAAAAAAAAACCCGTAAAAAGTTGATTCGAACGTTGAAACGCACCTACAAATAAATAGTTTTATTGACTCTTAATTACTATTCAATTTTTTATTGTAGAATACTATATTTACTTCACTGTATGAATATGCTATTTTTTGAGTTTCGTTACTATTTAATAAAAATCTAAATGACATGATCACTCAAACTTTGATGGAGTCTCCAACAGAACCAAATCACTTGAACACTACACTAGAATACACTACTCATCGGGAAGTGATTAACAGGATGACATCATCCTGACAAATAATCAAGAGGCAAATAAATTTAGTACATCATCTGTGTTAGTAAAATTAAAATGTAGGATTGTGTAAATTTCAAAACCAAATATCGATTAATAAATGTGTTTGAATTTTCCAGAGGTCTCTTACCAAAATAAAGAATTTGATGGAATAGCACTAAGCCAGTCCCGACTTGAAATTTCTTGATCTGGCCTTTATTATTTCAATTTAAGTAAAATCACATTCGTACTCCATGCCTTTCACAATAATAACCAAATAGGACAATTATCAATATTGGCCACTCAAAACTAGTGCATTACAACAAATAATCAAATTCGATGGAAAGCTTCGATACAATTGTTCCCCCAGATTCAAAAAAATATTTTCAATGCTATCAACATGTCAATAATTAATTGCAAGTGCCAACCTACTTCAATAAAAGAAACAAATATGTCAAACACTTAAACCAACATCAAAGAGGAAAAATTTTTAATAACAATTCTTACGTGAACATAACACCTTTGGATATTTTTTTAAGAATCATTTTAAAAATCTAACATGTTAGTAAAATTTGTTTATGATGTACTTCCTCTACTTCTTACTTATTGTCAATTCCAAATAATAACACCAAATAATAGTTGTCAGTTAATCATTTCAGCAAGTGTAAATAAACTGCGGTATGATCTCAATTTCAACATCCGAGATTCACATATAAACGGGAGAGTGAAGTGTGGTTCGTCACTTGAGCTTCGGCGTGTATCACAACTTATAAATTCGAAATCCGTTATATTGATTAATATTAATCAGTTTAAATAATTGATCAAATCTGTGCAATATCACGCAGATATAGAAAAAGAAAAACACAAACACCAGCCTAGAAGGTTTTGCAAACATTTCTAAAGTTTTTTTTTTTGTCAAGCCATTTTTGTCTAAATTTTTCTTACCAAATCTCTCGCTCTCTCAAGTGTCATATGTCGTTGAAATAGGACTTTTAACTACTTTTCAATGATTTCAAGTAATTGTAAAATAATCAACTTGTTGTGCCAAAAGGGCACTAAACGTAATCCGATCTCAACCAAAACCTTTTCAGATCTTCTGGGGCACTAAAGAAACCCTAATGCAAAGTTTCATCCAAATCCGTTCAGAAGTTTCGGCGCTATCGTGCTAAAATACATACAAACACACACACACACACATTTTTCAAAACCCACTTTTTTGACTTCCTGGGAACGTAAAGATCTGATGTTATCTCAATTTTAGATTTTGGAGCAATTTTAGTAACGTCTCACAATTTTATTGTGGTAAGGTTAAAATGCCATTTGTATTTTACTAAATCGGCCCACTTTATAGAATCTTACGAATCAGGCATGGAGTCCCACAGGAGATCGTACTGGGTCCACTGCTATTTTCTGTGTACATCAATGATCTATTAAATTGGAACTGTTTGGGGAAAATAACAAGCTTTGCTGATGACATGGTTATTTTGTATAAAGGTAAATCTTGGAGTTCTCTACAAACCGACATACAAAAAGACCTTTGTAAAATTGTAGCGTGGTTTAATAATAATACTTTAACATTAAACTCGGATAAAACAAAATATGTGGCATTCAGTTCCTACAAAGGCAATCTACCTCAGTATAAATCCATGTCGATCCAAATAAATGATGACGTTATAAATCTAAAGGAAAGTAATATCGTCAACTACCTAAGGTGTTATCATAGATTGTCATTTAAGATGGGATAAAAAATAATATTAATCTTTAGTTCCTTAGGACCTATGTACATAAGCATAGAAATTGTCAAACAGTATAACTAAAAGAATCTTAAAGAACTAGTGTATATATGTACAGACGAGAAAATAGAACGAAAAACGCATGTACCAAATATAAAAATATATACGGCTAAATATAATATGGCAAAAACATACAATAATGTACATACGATAATGAATAAATTACATTGTTAAAAAGATTACTATTTAAAGTATTTAAAAACAAAAAATACTCCTTAATTTTACGGAACATCATTACGTCACGAGAGCAAAAACTTCATCCAGCCCTAGGAACATAAAATGCACTAAAACAGTTGGTCAGAGACGTAACACTTACCTGTGCTCTAAAATGTACTCCATATTACCACAAAATATTAGAAAATTAAATATAATTCATTCATTAAAGAGTCATTGTAGAGGTCGAGTATTTTTTGTTTTTCAGACAAAGGTAGCTGTTTCACCATCTCATACGTTATAGAGTCAGGCCCTGGAGCCGAGTGTTTAGCTTCTTGAAGTGCTTTCTCCATCTTATCCATGGAGAAAACTTCATTGTAGATCGGATTTTCAGGCGATGAAAAGTCGAGGTTTGATTCAGAGTTTCTCTTAATATCAAGGAATACTGGATCATGGTAGATGGAGTTGTCGTGAAATTTGCATTACAGAAGGTATTGTTTGGTTATTTCTCCCGGCTATACACTTAATTTTCCTCCAGACGTCAACGATGGGTGTATCCCAATTAATGAATGATACGTATAACTCTCAAGACTTTCTCTTCGCATTCAAGATCAGTTTACGAGCTTTTGCATGACATTGTTTAAATATAATAAATAATAAAAATGAGCATTGTTTGCGTAATTAGATTGTAGATTGTTTACGGGGTCGTTTGGCTTCGAACAGCCTTCCTTCACTTCGACCTAAAAGATTTTTTGTGATTTACCCTACATCTAGTGGTTGTCCCAGGATTCCCGGACTTTTTACAAAGCTTGTGATTTTCCTGGGGGCTAATTTCCCTATGTCTTCCGGCGTTAATTCCTCCTGTTCTAGGAATTTTAGCCTAGTGCGGACTAACATCTTGCATTCACAAAATATGTGTTCTTCAGTTTCAATTGCAGTATCGCAATATCTGCATTTATTATCTACCGCCTTGCCCATATTCTTGAGATGGTATCTCAAGGGACAGTGGCCAGTTAGAAGGCCTGTGATTAGCCTTAATTCGGACTTTTCCAGTTCGAGAAGCTTTGTGGCATTCTTTGTCGAATAAGTTATAAACTTTTTCGCTTGTCTTTGGCCTGGAGTATTCCTCTAGTAGGATTTTTTCTGATCCTTTTCCCATTCTTAGATCTCCTCCGCTATATGTCCCTTGGCTAGGCCACAAAACGGTTCGGGTCCAAGGGACGGTGCTTCAGCTCCTTTTTTTGCAAGGCTATCAGCAAGTTCATTTCCTTGTACTCCCTCATGTCCTGGCACCCACATCAAGGTAACCTTGTTGTTATTAGCCAGTTGCTTCAGGGATTGTCTACATTCCCAGGCAATTTTAGATTCAAAGGTATAGGACCTTAGAGCCTTTAGTGCTACCTGGCTATCTGATAGTATATAGATCTTTGCCCTTCGGATGCCTTTATTTAGGCATACCTGGGCACACAGATCTATGGCATAAATTTCAAATTTCTGCCTGAAAGATGGTTGGGGTGTTACCGAGGGCTTTGGATAGCCGACAATTCGGCCCTGCTACTCCCACTCCTACCCCTTCAGCTATCTCGGATCCATCTGTATACCAGATAAGTGACCCCTGTTCCAATCGCAGTGACTCCATCTTGCTCGTCTGACGACTTTCAATTAGCAGTCAAACGGGCAGTCAAAGTCTTGTTTGACTGACATTGAGTTAGTGGGTTTGGTCATGGACTTCAGATGGATTACCTCCAGAATCCTTAAGTGACCAACCAAATCACCTGATTTGAATTTATGTGCCTGGTGCAGTCGTAAGGTATTGAGTGCCGCCTCCTTCCTTACATTTAAGTGCAAGGGAAGTAGGTCAAGCATAGCCTCCATAACTGCTGTGGGACACGAGTGCATTGCTCCTGTAGTCCCTAAACAGGCAAGGCGTTGCAGTTTCTGTAACTTTCCCTGTGCTGTTTTTTCTTCTGTTTTTGGCCACCATACGCATGATGCGTAGGTTACCATAGGTTTGACAACCGAAAGATAAGACCAACGTGTCATTTCTGGTCTTAGACCCCAAGTCTTACCAAACAACCTACGGCACGTCCATATTGCCGCTATTGTTTTAGTAAGAGTCCGTTCCAGATGTGAGTTCCAGGTAAGTTTTTGATCCAGGATTACTCCTAGATATTTGACTTCACTGGAAAGATTTATTATCGTTCCATTCAGTACAGGAGTTCTAAGATTGAGTCTTCTCCTTTTAGTGAACGGGACAATAGTTGTTTTGCTCGGATTGACATTGAGTCCCTCTGACGAGCACCATTTGAATATTATATTTAAGGCAATTTGCATGAGGTTGGAAATCATTACCTCATTTTTGCCTCTCACAGTGACAACCAGGTCATCTGCATATCCCTGGACGTTAAAGCCTGAAGTAATTAAGAAACTAAGTAGTTATAGTCGAGTTCATCTATTATCAGCACTCAAAAACAAAAACTTGACAGCAAATTGACTCGCTTACCTTTATATGTTTTTAATGTGCGTCGACTTATTTGATAAAAGCAAGCCGCTTGGCCTACGGCGATAATAATTATGTCTTAAAATTTTTGTTGCTTTTTTGAGTGCTGATAATAATTGAACTGGACCGTAATTAAGTGATTAGAAATTAAGTTCTATTATTGGAAAAAATCTTATTATAAATATAATATAAAATAAATAACTATTTTGGTATATGAATTATTGTAACTCACAAATAAGCACTCACAGTCCAGGACGAGTGAGGACTTCGTGAGTTCCCTGTACGTTTGTTTATTGTTATTAAAATGTAGTTACTATTATTTTATATTTTATTAGATGAATAAACATTATTATTATTAATTACAGTAAGCTAATGGGCATAATAATAATATGTATAACTGTCTTGAAAATGAAGAGTTATTAATATGTATAAAGCGACAGAAAAAAAAGAAAATTCTGTATTTTGCGTAGTAAATTATTTCAGTTTTTATTACTTTTTTTGAGATATTAACATTTATTTTCTATTTTCCAGGTGAGTGCCTACACAATAACGTTAGTAAGTATTATATTATCAGTTTTACTTAGAAAGAAGTTTGAAAAAACCCGTTGAAGCGTATTATATATAATTGACAATAGCCCTAGTAGAATCTTTTACTCAAACGTCGCGTCGTCCTCACAATTGTGTGGGCAATTCTACTCATCGAGGATCTTTGAATAGGACAAAAAAGAATAAAATACTAAAGTTCGTGGATTATGTCGTTGACATTTCAAGAGATTCCTTAATAATAACTTATGCTATAGAATCGTTTGTTGTGATAAAATTCGAGACGAATTTTAGTTACTATTTGTAAGGAATTGGCATTTTATTAAATTTAATTCTTTATGAAGCACAGTCAGAATATTAATTCTATAGCGTTTCGGAGAATTTAAAAGAATATTTTCTATTCATGAGTTTTTTATATAACAAGTAATTTGCATAACTTTGCTTATAAATGGCGTTTTATTTTCCACTAATCCTACTTCTTTTGGCATTCTCATTTTAATACAGGACTGTAACGCCTCTATTGTTAAAGTATATACGATTGGAATTGAAACCATATAAAAACTAAAAGCCGGCAAAAACAGTCGGCATCTCTTTATTGTACATGGGCGGAGGTAAATAGAAATGCTTGTCATAACAAAATGATAAGATTTTCGGGCGTTATTATATTATCCTCTGTTTCAAATGGTCTCCAGAAAGCCATGGTAAATTAGTAAATAATTAAAATACTTTACCTTTTATACAGTAGTAAATATTTATAAATATGAACAGTAACTAACTAAACTCCTACGCTTGATATTATAATAGGTATTTATGCGCCGCACTGGCACATAGACAGCACGATATTAGACTTCCACGTTCCAAGATAAAGAAACGATTTACGAGTTTTTTTGTGCTAGTAGACCTGTCCGTTTTATTACCTTTAAACCAGTGCAGTCGTAGATGGTTCATTCAGGCTGATTACATTGCCAGTCTCGGACTCGCCTGCACAGTTTCAACTACCATTCGGATCTCAATACCATTGCCAAATATATAGGACAAAATATCAAGTTCAGTACGCACGGTCCCGTGCTTTAAAACTGACCAGTTTCAATTCCAATCGTATATACTTTATGAGCTTCGACATGGGGAAGAATAGGTAAATGCAAACACAGTGCTAATACCGATAATTTTGAAAATAGACTATACCGCCCATTCTATAAGTATTTTAAAAAGTTAGAACAACTTTTCCTTGTAAAAAATATTTTCCAAACATAGATCACGGTTTATAATATCTGGTTGGATACTGGTTGATGAAATATGGGGTGTTTTATGTATTTTTGACAAAATTTCTGTTGGTCATTACTTAGTAATGGGATGGAATAACTAGTACATATTTGGCTCATGTAATACGCTAGTGATCCTGAATAAATACATCTATGACAAAGAAAATATCCGGGTCCGGATTTTACAAAAAAATGTTTTTGTTGTTTTTCAAAGAAACAACACCCTGTATATGTTATTTTTTCAAATTTCGATATGTAATTCGAATAGTACATAAAAAACTGAACAAAATGGCTTCATTAATGTTTTTGCCACACTTTTCACCTTTCTCGAAATACATTCCACTAAATACCACAATATGAGCCTTATTAAAATATCGATGAATGACACTTGCTAAAAATGCTTCCACTATTAAAATATTCATTTGATTTTTTTTCAGCAGTAAATATTATGTTGTAATTAACAATTTTTAACATTAAGAGCGCTCTGGATATAAGCCGTCAAGACGCTTCGATATACTCTCATATAAATCATTATTTAAAAAAACTGCTTTCACTAAAAGAAATTAAAAACATGTTACAATGTGGGATGATGAGAGAAAAAAAAGTATATATAAATAAATATAATTTTTTCTTCTATTTTCGATTTACAAAAATAATGTTTACCATCCCACATAGGTATTATTAAAACAAACATTTTCCCTTTTGTAGAACTAAAATAAAATTAGCCCTAATGTTTTCAAGTGCACCGAGAAATTTAAAGATTAGGTATAATAAATTTATACATTGTCTGTTTATATATTCATCTATCACTCTTTTTCCAAGCACACCGTACATTCTGCTGCGTCATTTTATTGATTGAAAATTGTAAACATCGATGACGAATACACTCCGGAGCACTCTTAATCACTTGTGTGATATTAGGGAGGGGGAGATATAAACAAAAACATAAATGTTGCAAATCATTGAACAAATCATCTATTTTATTACGCTTATGTATTGAAAACTAATAAAACAACATAACATATCTATCAATAACAACAATAACGGTAACAACAAAATAATATATCAATAATGCACATAGTAATAGAATAATAACAAACTATGAGCGGATCAATATGTATGAAAAACAAAAATGCAAAGCAAATATTATGATAAAAAATATTTACAATTAATTAAATTTTATTTTCAAAATATCCTCACTCGGCTCGAAATATTGTGAAAATTGTCAATAATTCTTTCTACAAAAAAAATAGTCTTAGTAGGCTATCGCTTACAAATCCAATGATTAAACTATGTCTTTAAACGTTAAATGAGTGAGTTTTTATAATATCCATCATAGTAGCCTTACCTCAAAATGACAACTATTAGAAAACAATTGATTAGTAGTTATACTTATTTGACATTTTATGTGGTGATAATTTGTGTTTAGTTTTATTGTATTAGCTAAGTCAATTAATTACTCACTTAATATTTTCAAAATGCCGTACCAATTTTCGAACGAAGAATATCCTGGCATAATTTTCATCTACGGATATTGTAACGGAAATGGTAGAGCAGCAGGGAGGGAATAGACGACAATCTGACCATAAAACTTTCGGGTCCGTATGTCAATATTCCAGAGAACATGTAAAGTTTCTTTGTCACACTAGAATATGGAGGACATTGTGAAACGAAATTTTTTACCCATACCACATTCAATTGGTACAACGTCCCGAACCAAGCGACGACATCAATCGACTGACTTTTTATCATTGGCTGTCTGAAAATCAACGGGTAATTTACTGAACCTTATTTATAGACGAGGCGCAATTTACAAGAAACGGAATAAATAATTCGAGAAATGCTCACATATGGGACCAAGAGAACCCATACACAAAACGTGAATATCGTTCACAAGTTGGGACTTTGACTTTTCTTATAATAACCTCGAGAAGAAGCTGTCTTCTGCAATAGACCTGGAGAAAATCTATAAAGATGTTCGCAAATGAATAGACACTGCACATAACTGGTCTAAACGTAGATATAACTTACGCAAACGGCCAGTCTCTTATTCGGTCGGAGATAAAGTGTATAGAACAAATCATGTTTTATCTGATGCAACTAAGCAGTTCACTGCTAAGCTTGCCCCAAAATATGCGGGTCTATTTGAAATTGTCCGTAAGTTGTCACCCGTCACTTATGAATTACTTGACAAAAGTAATAAAAGTAAAAGTATATGGCATGTCAAGGATTTAAAATCGCATCCACCTGATTCTAGTGACCATAGTGATTCTGAGTGATTTTGGTTATCGGATTTATTCTCTTCTCTTACTTGATGTTCTAGAATTTTTCATAGGGATTTTTTTTTTCATTTATGTGTATATAAGTATATATGTATGTGTGTATATATGTGTATTAATATGTATTATAGATATCGCTGGGTTGTAGTCTTTGTGCCGTTTTATAGTAATATGGAATATGCTTCAATTAGATCTCTCTTTTCCTTTCTTAAGTTATAGATAGGATAAGGAATTAGTTTTGGTACTGGATTCAAAAAGGTCTAATTCATATCTTAAGCGACATGAGTCATGATAATTTGAGTATTAAGCCTTAAGTGATTAATGTTAAAAATTGTTAATTACAACATGATATTTACTATTGAAAAAAAAAATGAATAGTTTCAATTGTGGAAGCATTTTTAGCAAGTGTCTTTCATCGATATTTTGATAAGTCTCATATTGTGGTATTTAGTGGAATGTATTTTGAGTACGGTGAAAGTGTGAAAAAAAAAATAATGAAGCCAGTTTTTTTCAGTTTTTTATGCGCTATTCCAATTACATATCGAAATTTGAAAAAGAACATATACAACGTGCTGTTTCTTTGAAAAACAACAAAAATAACTCCGGACCTGAAATATTCTTTGTCATACATGTATTTGTTCACGATCGCTAGCGTATTAAATGGGGCAAATATGAACTAATTATTCCATTCCATTACAAAGTTATGACCAAAAGAAATTTTGGCAAAAATACATAAAACACCCTATATTCCATCAAAGGGTGTCTAAACCAGCTTTTTCTATGGACGATTCTGATTACCCTCGGTGTCATTTGTCTCTCATTAAACCATTTTTTCGTGGAACACCCTGTATAAAGAATTTGTTGTGATCCACGTGTGCGCTCACATTTTAAAACTTCTTGGTTGGTTAACTGACGAAGTGTAATTTCTTACTGCAATAACTATTTTTTAAGTTTTGGAGACGTTGAGATTTTTGCATTTTTTTAGTCCGATTTTGTCAAAAAAGCGATGCACCTTTGAGAAACTTACTGTGATCTAGTATAAAATCCGACATTAAAATAGCTTATAAAAAGTTTGTTCGAACGGCTGAAACTAATATAAATAATGACCAAGTAAATTTTGGTCGTTTATAAACAACAAGAGGGATTTTAACATATCAAGTAAAATGTCATACAACGAGCGGCAATTTGACAATCCGTCAGACATTGTTAATGCCTTTGTAGACTTCTCCAAATCTTGTGTACATTCATCCGATTTCACCGTCACGTTCGGGCTTATTAATTCAACAGCTCATTTGCGAGTATTTCGTGTAAACTAAGTAACTGTCGCTTTAAATGAAATCAAACCGAAAATGACTACAAGCCCTGACGGAATACCCGCTTTTTTATTGAAAGATTATCCATGCATGCTGGCTTACCCTTTAAAAATCAGTCCCAATCGGTATTTACAGGACTGTAAGATATCTAAATTGTGGAAACGATCAAAAGTTCGTTCTATACTTTGTGCCACAAAGTTGTGACGCACCCTTATAGGTTTTTTATTTTTGAACATATCTAAATGAAACTAAGGGGGTCTAGAGCCATTCAGAAAACTAAATTTTTTGACATAGAAGTAATTTGATACCACTTTCGGTTTCGCTGGAAATGACCATAACTTTTAATTTTCAAATGGAACATTGTGTTACCTAGTTCATAGTGGAATCGTTTAATATGCAGTCACAAACGTGCGTAATTTTCACGGATTTTTCTAAGGCTTTGGACAGACTTGACTATAACCTGTTAATATTGTATAGTTGAAGTAATAAGTTCCCGGCAAATAAAAAACGCAACAAAAATTTTATGACTCCATTAAAATACCGGTAATCTTTGTACTGCTGTTCGCACATTGGCTGGTTTACCTTTATAGGTTTTCAATACATCGGGTCGCCCGCGGCGATATAATTATATTGTAAAGTTTTTGTTGCGTTTTTTGAGTGTAGGGAAGTCCTTACTTGGACTATATAAACTTAGTATTCTTGGTTTGTCCGACCCTCTAATTAATGTTCTTAAATCGTATTTGTTTAATAGAACTCAATATGTTGTATCTGGCCAGTTTAAGTCTGTCAAATATCTGGCAAAATTAGGACTCCCTCAAGGGTCCATACTAGGCCCGTTACAGTTAAAATACGTTTAGATCTTCTTGAACTGGAAATAAAAATTCCAATGAAAACAATCCTTTTACAATGAACGATCAACATTTCTTAAATAATCTTATAAGAGACGAAAACAGAAACTCCTATCATAGACAAAATATAATAATTCCAGGAAATAGGGATCAAGTTACAAGTGCTTTAGGTACAAGTTTAAAATAGTCACCTCTGTGACTTTTAGTATTTATCTTACGATGCTCATAGTAGACCTAATGAAGGCCTAATAAGCCGAAGCATACTTAACATACATATCTTATGTCATTTCGCCAAGATCCTGAAAATAGCTCTGTACTCTCAGATTTATCCACAGATTAAACCATTTATTTCACCTCATCAATATGGCTGTCTTGAAAAACGTTCAACAACATCAATCCCACAATAATAAATCACTTCATCTCTGATTCGATGGATAACAGAGAACAAGTAGATGTGATCTACACAGATTTCTCTAAGGCGTTTGATCGAATTGACCACTATATTCTGTTAAATAAATTAGATGGCTATGGATTTAGTAACTCACTGGTTCTCTTATTTACGTCCCATTTAGATGATAGGCTACACTATGTGACATATAATGGATTTAAATCTAATATATGTTCTTCAACGTCTGGGGTCTCGCAGGGGTCTAATCTAGGGCCACTATTATTACAATTTTCATTAGCGACTTTTCTCGTATTTTAGAATGCAATATTCTTCTGTTCGCTGATGGTCTGAAGTTATATACCACTGTTATCGCTATTGATGACTGTGATTTATTACAATTGCAAATTGAAATTGTGGAAAGATGGTGTAACGAAAATAAACTTTTCATGAATATATCTAAATGTAAGTTATGCTCATACACTCTCAAAACTGTACCAATAACTCACGATTACACGTATAACAGTACGCTGCTATCTCGCTGTACATCAATTAAGGATCTTGGAATACTGTTCGATAGCAAATTATCTTTTGCTGATCATATCCAACAATTACCTGCATTAAAGATGATTGGTTTCATTACAGGGAATTGCGGATATTTTATCAACGTAGTCGCTCTAAAAAGTTTATATTTTACATTGGTTCGCTCTAAACTTGAGTACAGCTCGCTGATATGGTACCACTATTATAATATATTGTATAAAGATTCGCTTGAACGAGTTCAAAGACGCTTTTTGAAATTTTTAGCTGTTAAGTTAAATACATACCCTGAAAGAGGGTACATTCATGCAAATCTGCTTTCCCGATTTAGTGTTTTAACTCTAGAACATAGACGAATTACTGCCAGTCTCATATTTTTATATAAGCTTTTGCATAACTTAATTGATTCTCCAACTCTACTGTCCCAAGCGCACTTTCATGTTCCCAGACTAAACTCAGGTCCAAGATCTTACATTTCACTGTGCCACTTCTAGATTTATTTATTTATTTAAAGTTCTAAATATATTATTTGGAAACACCCAAAAGTAGTGTTTATTTGAAATAATAATAATTATTTTCATATGCACCTATATTTCATTTATACGATTTTTTCACTGTAGTAATATTTTTTAAGATACGATAAAGTTAATATAACTCCAAGCTATTTGGATGTAGAAAGAATTCTCATTTACAGCTATATCGGTGGCATAGAGTTGGACCCGCTAACATACAATATACAATAGAACATTGCCTGATTGGCAATCACCTACTGGTCTCTAAATTATATGATCCATGATTTAATTCGCTGCTATACAGTCCGTTCTTAGTATGGTAAATTATAAGTTGTGTGAACACTTATACTAGATTTTCCTGCCGTGACTGAAATAAGGAGTAGTGAAAGTTCTACGCATAGCTTATTTTCAGCTACGAACTTATATATAGGATGTTATTTACTGACAAATCGATAATAAAAAAAGCCACCCTTCATTACAAAGCCTTCCTTAAATCGATATTGCCCATTAGGCAACAGTTTGTTCCTATTTCAGTGCATCGGAAATGTCTCAAACAACTCAACTTATCTGTCGTCCCGTTACTTCTTTAAAGAATTTAGCATTTTTCTTTGTTATTGAAAGATTCCGCCTCTTGTAACGGCGTAGAAACATTAATAATACCAATCGATTTTGTTTACTTAACAAAACTATTACCTGCTTGGTTTTCTAGAAAAAAAAAAAAAAATCCCAGTATCCTTTGGTGTAGGTTCCCACACACACCAAAACGCTTCAACACTACACCCGAACCCTAGATCTCAAGACTAATCTCAATATACTAGGATATTTTAATAGTCAAATTAGGATTTTAATATGAATTCTCTGGTCTCTGGACTCAAGTTGTAGCATTTTAAGAGTACTTTAAGATAACTTAGGAAACATTTTCTTATTTCAATTTTTGACCATTTTTCTTACATTTCAAAAAAAATGGTTATAAACAAATCAATATTTGACCTGCAAAGAAATTTCAAATATAAAATATTCTTATATAATTTAAAATTGAAAAAGCAAGTTTTTTCTATGATGCATATTTTAACTTTTGCATTTTACCATTTTGTTATTAAGGGAGTCAACCTTTTTAGTTGATATTTGTTGTTTACAAACGCCTGTATTTTCATAAAAAAACTATTAAAAGTGTTACTGGAAATTAAAATAGTATTTTGTATCACAAGTGGGTAAAATTGTGTTTTTTTAAATGGGATGTTTATAGTACGAGCCAAAGGCGAGCGCTATAAGTAACGAGTAAAAAAACACATTTTAGTCCCTAGTTATATACTTACAAATTTTTTTGTATCACCATTCGAAATTAGAAAACAATATAATTTTGTAAAAACACGGCAAGAAATGGGAAATAAAGAAGTTTTATTTAACACTGTGAAGATAGTCGAGTCAGCTAGTTTTTTATATGCAAATGACACGGCTATCTTGGCTGAACATAATAACCTAGAACATATTTTAGATTCAATGAATAAAACACAATCGGAAGCCTCCTCATGGTTTACAGCAAATCTACTTCACCTCAATGAGAGTAAAACTATGCATACATTGCGATTTTGTCATCCCACCATCAGTAAAATTTCTTTGGGTATACCTGGGCTCCAAACTCTCTTGGGAAACTCATATAGAACAACAGTCAAAAAAACCTTTCAAAAATATTCATGTCTTGAGAAATCTATGCCAAGTTGTAAATAATTATGTTATATTAACAGCTTACTATGGTCGATTTCACTCTAATATGTCTTACGTAATATTAGCTTGGGGACATTCTACCCATACTAAGTTAATTTGCAAACTCCAACGTCGTGCAATTAGAGCTATCACAGGATTAAGTTATTGCATTGATATAAAACAGAAATTTATCGATTTAGAAATTCTTACTTTTACTTCTGTTTGTTATGAAATGTTTACTATAGATAAGGGACAATACCCATCTTTTCAAACAACATAATGACACTCACCATTATGATACAAGAAATAAATCAAAAATTTAAATAGAGTTTCCTCGTATAAACAAGAGCAAGATCTCTACAAATTTTTATGCATCTAAATTATACAATAAACCTCCAAGCCATATCAAATACCTACCGGCAAATCAATATAAAGAGCAAATAAAAACCTATCATACTGAAAGGGCATTCTATTCATTAAATGAAGTTTTTGAGGATAATTTCCTCTTTGTGTAATAATAAACATATTTTATGTCCGACCACGTTATAAAGGACTGTTTATGATATAATTTTGCGGCTATAAAGTACCTCTTTATTGTACTAGTAAAATTAAGTTACAACTTTGTTTTACTATTATGTCGGATTTAGACGTTTTCAAATTAATATGTACAACTGTCAATGGCAATATAAGTTTATTTAAATTAACATTACAACTAAACCTAATTAAATATTAAATAATATAACAAATATTATTGCTTATTATAATGGTTAATATTGATAACACAATGATTGTTATTATGCTCATAGAATAAATATAAAATGTATTAGATGAATTCTTTCCAATAATGAGCCGATGTTAGTTTATGACGTTTTCAAATAAATATGTACAACGGTCATAAAAATGTCAAAAGTCATTGAATTAATTTTTTTCTTTAATGGGCTAAATTTAGTAGTCGGACATAAGGCTTTGTATGCAACTCGTCCATAATAAGGCTTCGGTGAACTCTTGATAATGTTAAAGAACACGCTATAACCCCGATATACTTTTCGACGTTGTAACAAAATCCGACTTAGGAAATACTTCGTACGAAAAGCGTGCTTCACGTAAAAACGCTGTGGAAGAGGTTTTTAATACTTGTAAACATATTTTCGCTCTTCGGAGCGTTTTTTATGCAAAATTTCCGCTAACTCTTCAAGGAGCGTTAATTTAGAAAGTGTAGCAAATGTCGCTGCACAGGGACGTAATGTCGCCCCGACCACCTAAATTTAGAAAGTGTACTAAAATTTGACTTTAACTCAAGATTAAAAACCCTTTTACGAATCCACGTTG
Source organism: Leptura quadrifasciata (assembly GCA_963675555.1). Classification (NCBI taxonomy): domain Eukaryota; kingdom Metazoa; phylum Arthropoda; class Insecta; order Coleoptera; family Cerambycidae; genus Leptura; species Leptura quadrifasciata. The sequence continues at coordinate 190,890,857 of OY776673.1, read as the reverse complement.
TCAAGCACTGCAACTCTTACGAGGTATTGAATATGAGGACAAGTTAATCCAACGACTATTCAAAGTATATCGGTTATAGCGAAAATAGCCCTTAGCGACATGGAACCCCCATCATTTCCTAGCAGTCGATTTTGACGGGGAAATGATGAGTTTTGACGGGGTTTGCCCTAAACCGGTTCCTCAGTGATTCGGAGTCAAAAAAGTATCTATACCATGTACTCATACGTGCATGGGATCCGCCTTGCCTGAACGTAAAAAGTTGTTATTGTAGAATACAATCGAAGTAGTAGCGCTTCAAGCAATTTTAAGCTCCGAGGAGCGACCAAAATTCATGTGAATTAAATAATACGTTTATAAGACAGGCAAGCAAAAGCCCACCAAAATTTCAGTTACATTGAACTTTTCTTGAATCTTTTTGTGCATCGTTAGCTTATTAAACCGCATATTCTATGGTAGTTGGTACATTATAAATCATTCCGTTCCTCACCATGTGTTGTACACGGGCCAGACTAGTGTTTGTTAAACATTTCTCTTGAAATAAAAGTTGTTGTAAAAAAACATAAATTTTTTAAAGATTTAATATATATATTTTGAACTTTATATTGTCTTTTAGTTGTGTTTTCTAACAAAATTTCCTTTCAGGTATAATTTTAAGAAAGTGTGGTACAGACAGTGTTAGATTTATAGTGTTACGACGTCCAATTGATACCATCAAAGCAGCAGTTAAGCATAAATGACAGTAAGTATGATTTTTTATATTATTATCCGTCTGAAACAGTCGTGTTGAACCCTAAAATTTTGTGAACGTAATATTTATTTATTTAGAGATAAGGAAAGAGTTGAGGAAAAAGAAAATTCATTTTTTCTTTTTCCTATTTTTTTTTTATTTTTCTAAGTTTTTCAAAGCAGAAAAGACGTCCTTCAGACACCATTAAGATGGATCGTTCACAATAACACTCGTTCATTAAAGCCTTATATTATGGACTTGATACAGAAATAGCTATTTTATTGTATTCTGTATTCTATGTTTTTTTGATTATAAATTTATATTTTTGTGTTCTGTATACTACATTTTGTATCCTGCATTTAACGTTTTATATTAAGAATATTGCTGACGAATGTAAGCCTTTTGTGTGCATTGACATGATTTTCGTTAAATAAATATATAAATAAATATTTATTATTATTTATTTCACACTTTTTTCTTTATTTTTCATTTATCAATAACGACATTGTTTTGATTAATTGAAACACTTCAATTAATCACTTCATTAGCCACTTCATATGAGACGTACAAAGTGTTAATATGTTCCTATCTTCTCTAACTTTGGACAACGATAGTACTTGTCAAAATGTTGACAAAAGTCTCTATATACATGTGCTTGGAAATGCTTCCTATGAGAGCTAAGACCCTTTGAAAGTGGTGCTCTATAGTAGATTTTTGTCTAATATTTCAGGAACCTTTTGTGTTACAACAGTGAGATTTTGTGTGTTATTTAATATTAATAAAGGTTATTATTTCAAGGAACAAACCAAAATGAAATTCAGTCAGTGGCGTGAAGAAGAGGGGGATGCATTGCTTTTTAATCCAAAATAGTTTTGTTCCATTTTTTTCAAGTTGTACTAAAATATGGTCAATGTGATCAAAACTACACAGATTAGGTCGTCTTTGTTCAACAACGTAGGGTCAACAGTTTTTTTTGCAAAAATTGTTTTAAAACAGTTTTTTTGTGTAATTTTGACCAGAAAACTATATTTCGGAATAAAAATTAAAATTAAAAAGCAATATAGCTTCCCTTTTTCTTTGCGTCACTGGTTGAATCTTAATACGTCCAGAAAATTTCATAAAAATTCTACGCTTTCAAGCTGAGCGATAGTCCTCTAACCCGCAATGTTACAAGAATAAGACAGCATAATGTGCCATTTCGAATTAAACACAAATTGACATACAAAGCCTTGTCGATTTTTCGGCAAAATCTATAGTCAACTTTTCACAACTTCTCCTGTCCACCTTTCCTATTCTGTAAATTTGAAATCTTTAACACTTTTTCATTTCGAGTGCCTATAAATTTTGCTCTAAGCATCTGAAAATTTGTATGCATATAATAATATAAGTTCTAGATTGCAACTTTTTAGATGGTTACCAACTCAATTCCATTACTTAGACCGATTCACTTGTATTTCCTGTTTGTTGTGTAAATAAAGTAGATTTAATTTCTAAGTTTTTTTTATTACTGCTGTATTTCACAATATATACAAAATATTACAAAAATCGAGATAATATTTATATTCTGTTTAAAATTATAAAACTGGAAATCTGTGGCAACTTTCAGAATAAATTTTGAGATTTCTCAGACGTTATAGCAATAACGAGAACTGTTTGTCCTTAAAGTAATTGGTGATGAATTACGAGTCATTTGATTCCAACCAAAGCATTTTCTAGGTTTATTTCGTCATAAAAGTTTACGAGGCCATAAACAATAGACATTTTGCTTACAATCCAATTTAAATAGCGCGTTTTAAAGGAAAATTGTTACAAGATGTAGCAAACGACGCTTTTAGTGGTATTATGTAATACAGAAAAAACTGTACACAAAAGGTATGCCCGTCTCTAAGGCAATGTAATATTCATAGTGCTAGTTATCGATCTAATGGAAGCGGTATTAATACTTTAAAGTGTGAATAAATTGCCATATATCATCGACGTCCACCGAAGGACGCTTTTTAAATGGTTGAAAGGATAGCCACCGTTATTTTTTACGCGTGTTATACCAGTCAGTGATGTAAAAAGCCTACAAAGGAGTTTAAAATAACACATATGCACAATACAGTTGCGTCACTACATTGACGTCAGTTAAGAAATTGTAACAATGCCATTGATTTTCTGTTCTTCACAAAAAAATACATACATATATAGGTACATACATACATTATTGTTAACTAGAGTAACAGTCATAAACTACAAAAATTGAAGAAATCTCTTTATTTTTGTTCACTCTTTCGAAGCTTTATTTTCCCTTCACCAGAAACACTTTTTATATGATTGAATATGTTGATACAAGAGTACCTACAAAAAAGTGAGGTTATAATAAAGCAATATATGTATAGAAGCAGTTTCATACAAACATAGCAAAATATTTGCCACTACTTAGAGTCAGTACAATTTACACTAAATACTAATTTCTAAAAAATTAAAAAGTCGACCAAGTCCTTAAATAAAATTATAATCGTAAACATTTTTCAAGACGCTGATGTATTTCTAGGATACCACCTTATTCAGTTTTGCTAAAACTTACAGTAAAGTAATTGGTAAAAGTCATTGAAATAAAAAAATATTGGAAAAAGTCATTGGAACAAAGATTTGAGAATAAAAAGTCTATGGAACAAATGGATTGGATGAGTTGTCGTACATTCTTACCTCGAAATTGTTGTAATTTTTTCTCATTTTCTAACCGATCGGTAATATGCCGCTGTAAATTCAAATACACTGATTTGCTAAGGTTATTGAGGTGTATTTCGTTCGCATTAATGTTCTGCAAGAGCAGAAATTCGTGAATGAAATCATAACTGAATAAATTGTAATATAATCTTATCATATTTTCTTGTTAAAAAAATCAAAGCTAATATTTCGTTTAAAAAAATCTAATGTTCTTTTAGTACCACAAATTCGTCAATCTAAACTCTTTTCCCGCCCGTAACCAGAATGCAGATTCAATAATAAACTGAGAATTAATCAAGTAAAAATACTTAGCAAAATAGGTTAACGTTGTGTAACTGGCGTGGTAAACAGTCAGATAAGTTTGTGTAGACGTAGAGTGCATTTTGTGCGACATTACTTGGCAAAAATGACCACAAAATAATACCTTGAGCCCAGCGAATAGTCAAGTTCTGCTATGTAGCTCGGGTGTGATTACAGTTACCTCTCCCCTAGGTGAACAGTCTGATCTTCTTTTTATATCGTAAATGACGTCACAGTTTCTACGGAAAGCTTCGGACTCTTGGTCTCACGCTCTGGATTGTTCACATTACCCAAATTCCGATGTCTACGTGCGTCGTAAGCTTGCAGCGTTCTAGTTACAAAATTTCCATCCCTCTGTCCCTTACATGCTTAAGTTAGAAAACAACAGGCGATTTCACACTATGGGAAGTAACATAAGAACTTGACGCTTATCGTGTCCATTGTAAACAAATATTATGGTTTGGCTTATTTTAGTATTCTTTCGTAAAAATGTATCGTTTATGTTGCTTTAAAAGAATGTAATTTTAAAATGCATTTCTGGTAACTTCACTGTGTTCAATATTAAATGACTAAATAAATGTAAAAATTAAATGACTTATTACTTGAATTTGGAAAATAAATAAGAAAAAATTAAATTTGTATATGGGCTATATTATTATTATTAGCCGTTACTCGAGTCCGAGTATAAAAATGTTACAGTCGATAGATTGTGTACAATAAAAAACAAGTAAAAGGTGTAGTCTATTGTAATTCCCATTCATCTACGGTGCACACGACTATGGCTATAGAGGCCAATTCGGGAGAGCACATGTCGACCGCAGTCAGGACAAACATAGACCTGGTTAGGTCTTGGATTCGGCCTTCTTGCAGCAACATTTCCTTGATAGCTGGCCACAACCCCTCGCCATTCGGTTCTGTCCGCTGCAAGTTGTTCCCATTGCTCGTCTGCAATACCGCAGGATTTTAGATTTTCATGGAGAGCGTCTTTGAACCTCTTTCGTTGACCGCCACGCCTTCTTCTACCGCTTAGCAATTCACCATAAAGTGTACATTTAGGAAGGCGGTTATCATGCATACGATGAACGTGACCTGCCCATCTTAGGCGTGCTCTTGAAATAAGCACCTCAATTGGAAGGCTGTTTGCTCTCCTGAGTACTTCCACGTTTGATATATGATGGAACCAACGGATTTTCATCATACTTCTGAGGTGTCTTTGCTGAAAACGTTCTAATTCTTTCACATGACGACGGTAAGTAACCCAGCTTTCACATCCATATAGCAGTGTTGGAATGACAACTGCTCTGTAGACAGCCATTTTCGTTGACAAAGCAAGGTCATGGTTGTCAAATACTCTCTCTCTAAGTCCCCAGAGTGCTCTAGATGCAGCGTTAATTCTATTGCGAATCTCGCTGTCCATGTTTGCTTTGTCATTAACAACGTTGCCTAAGTAATTGAATTGATCCACCACTTCAAGAGAATTTCCGTTAAGTGTAATGTCTATTTGGTTCACTTGATGAGGAGTTGACATAATCTTAGTCTTTCCAATGTTGATTTTAAGTCCCAAGGAATCATAGCTCTGGGCATACACATCTAAAAGTTCTTGAAGTTCTTCCGGCGTAGAGGCTAAAAGTGCACAGTCATCCGCATACTGGATATCACAAATGAATCGTGTGCGTGTCTTCGTGAAAGCTCTAAAGCGCCCTATGTTAAAGAGACCGCCATCAAAACGGTATCTGAGACCTATTCCTGTGACTGTCAGTTTGTTGTCAACAATAATTGTTAGAGCAGTGGTAAACAAATTAAAGAGTAGGGGTGCCAGGACACATCCCTGCCTAACTCCAGTGAGGGTTTGGAAAGGTTCGGTTGCCTCATTATTATACATAACCTGGGTGTTGTTGTTTGTATGTAGACTGCGACATACTTCCACAAATTTTCTAGGGATACCTAAGCGGAACATAATTTTCCAGAGCACTTCCCTGTCCACCGAGTCAAACGCCTTGGTTAAATCAATGAAGGCCACGTGAATTTCTCCTTGAAGTGCTTTTTCTTGAAGCTGTTTAAGTGTGAAGATTAAATCCGATGTGTCTCGGTTTGGTCTAAAGCCACTCTGTGTTTCAGGAAGTAACTTTTCCATAACAGGTGTTAATGGGCTATATACAGGGTGCTTCAGGACCTAACAGTCTAGGTGAATCAATTTGGTTGTGTAAGAGCTTATAGATAAAAGTAAGGAAAGCACATTTTCTTCTTATGTCTAAACTAACCAAATTGAATCTATTAAGAGGGATGCAAGGTACACGTCTTGCAGGGTAAACCCCATCAACATTATTTATCTAAGCGTTAACTCTATGTATTTTTTACCTGTGTTGGAGGATTCGGTAGTTGAGCTTATAAATCAATTGTCTAACAAAAAATCTACTGGGATTAATGAAGTACCTACAAAATTACTTAAAATGTGTTATTACGAGTTTGCACATTATTTAACCATTTTAATAAATAATTCTGTCTAATCTTGGTCAGTTCCCTAGTTTACTTAAAACAGCTAAAGTTGTGCCTGTGTTTAAAAAAGGCGACTGTCTTGAAATGTCAAATTACAGGGTCATTTCAATTTTAAGTAATTTCGAGAGGGCTGTTTACAATAGAATATATTCTTTTCTAAATATAAATATATTATTATTAACTTACCAGTATGGTTTTACAGTTGGTCGCTCAACTGAAACAGCCACGATTGACTTCGTGCAGTACATTCATGATAAGATAGACTCCAGCGAGTATGTGTTTGGTGTGTTTTTAAGCCCGATTTTTTTGTCAAATAAATTAGCAGCAATAGGCATCGTAGGATCGATTAATGATTGGGTAAAATCTTATTTGACGGACAGGTTTCCGGTTGTTAGAGTAGGAAAGGTGGACTCCCAATTATATAATACAGACCTTGGTACGCCACAAGGGAGTATATTGGACCCCTTACTATTTCTCTTGTTTGTAAACTATTTACCAGACTACATATTACAACACGGAGGGTTATTTATGTACGCTGATGATACCACAATTGTAGTATCAGCGGTTAACGTCTTAGGTGTTATCGACAGAGTTAATATCATATTAGAGGAATTTAAGATCTGGTGCAACAGAAATAAATTAATTATAAATTTAAATAAGACTGAATGTATGAAATTTTCTTACAAAATTAAATTTACAAATGTAACAAAATTTTTAGGTATTCAGGTAGATGAAAATCTTAATTTCTCTGAACATGTTAACCAGGTATGCTCTAAGTTGAACAAGTCTTTCTTTGCGCTGTCTTCTTTAAAAAATGACTTAAATGAGACTGCCTTATTGTCATTATATTATGCCCAAGTATACTCAGCAATAAACTATAATATTACGGTCTGGGGTCAATCTACAGAATCTACTCGCGTTTTTATAATACAAAAGCGTATATTGAGACTAATGTTTAATTTAGATTACAGGGAGTCATGCCGTGAATCTTTTAAGTGTAGATGCATATTAACTTTTACATCAATCTATATACTGAAAATATATTTTGTATATCTAAATCAAACCAAATTTTAAAAAAATATACACTCATGATTACCCAACAAGAAATAAAGAAAAGTTCTGTCTTGGTAAATGCTTGCACGAGAAATATAAAAAGTCGCCAGTCTACGCAGGTTGTAGTCTTTTTAACATTTTACCTAATGCAATTAAATTGTCATGCTGTTTTGTTGAGTTTAAAAGAAATTTAAAATCATTTTTAATCGAAGGTTGTTTTTATACTTTGGAAGAGTTTATTACTGAGTGTTGTAACATGGCATAGATTGTATAAACGTATTGTCTCCCAGGTACCTTCATTTTTGCATGAAACCTGTGTATATGTGTACACTTTATGCTTACAGGTGTTTTTATCAAATGTTTTTATTATCTGTAAATCGAATTGGTTTGTTTTTACTATGTCCAATTTTTAGGATTTTATATTTATGTATTTTAGATAATTAACACTGACTTACCTTATTCATATTTTGTATGGCAAAAAGGTTAATAAATCCATTCTACTCTATTCTATTCTATGTGATAAAAACTTTTAAAATTTTCGTTGCACCCTCTCGACTATTGTTTTATAACTGCTATTATAAGGATGCCACATTATAGAACCATACTTAAGTTGCGAGTGAACATAAGAAAAGTATAAAATTTTTAATTCGTTAACGCTATTAAACGATTTACAGTTTCTGAAAATAAAACCATACATTTTATTTGCTGCAATATGTTGCGTAAAAGTAAGTTTGTAATAAAAAATAATACCAAGGTCTTTAACAGTATCAGAACGAACAAGAAATGTATTGCCAATTTTATAATCATAATGGTACGTTGATTGTTTCCTGATAAAAGAGATAATGTTGCATTTAGACGTATTTAAATGCAGTTTATTTGCAGTACACCAAACGTCTAAACGATCAAGATCAGATTGCAAGGCAACGTAATTCTCAGTGCAGTTAATGTCAGTAATCAGTTTTAAATCATCAGCAAAGAAGAGTTTATGGCGCATAAGAATTTCGCATAAATGATTAATAAAAAGGAAAAATAGCAACGGTCCAAGATTAGACCCTTGCGGTACTCCAGATGTTGATATGTATGTGAAAGAGTTATAGCCATTATATGAGATATATTGCTTCCTTTGCCTTAAGTAAGAAATAAGAAATGTTTGCACTGAAATATTAAAACCAAAGAAGCCTAGTTTATTTAAAAGAACACAGGGGTCAATCTTGTCAAACACTTTTGCAAAGTCAGTGTATATTACATCCACCTGCCCCTGAATTTCTAGAATTTCACATATAAATTGATTGAATGTTGTTAAATTGGTCATAGCGGATCTATTATTTAAAAACCGGTGCTGGAATGGTGATATCTGGTCCCGTACGGACAAGTATATATTATAAAACGATTTCTAACAATTTCGCAAAGTTCGACAGGACAGAAATCGACTTGTAATTGGCAATTAAAGTTTTATCACCGTTTTTAAATATTGCGCAAACTCTAGCAGTTTTCCATGCTTCCGAAAATTTTTTACATTTTACAACTAAGTTAAATAAAAAGCAAAGCGAAACAACCAATACACGCTCACAATCTTTTACAATAAATGAACGTATATTATCTGACCTAGAAGTAAATTTGTTTTTAAGCTTATTGGCCGCAACGAATATTTCTTGCTTAGCAATTGACTCAAAATTAATGTTGTGGATACTAAAATTACTTTCAATTGGAGTAAACTCTTCATCAGACATAGCAAAAACACTAGCGAAGAAATTACCAAAAAAATATCCATAGATTAATTAAAAAATATATTTTCGCGTGACATTTTACCAGGTATCCTAATAGTCTTATTATGTTATTTATAATTTGAGAGTTGTGCCAATAAGGATATTTTATGTTTAAATGACTTGTACAAAGGTACATGAACGTGAAAAACTACTTAAGGCCTGGTGTAAAACTCATGCAGTGCTACATCAATATTATCCAAATTCAACAAAAATGACCAACCCATTTGTAATATTGCATTGTAGAATGCAGGAAAATTGGCTTTTTAAAAATTATATCATTTAGCATCTAATGCAACTAATATAACTAATTCTCATACTTTACTATAATTTTGAAAGTGAAACGCCATTATAGGCTTTAATTAAGTCAATAATTAATACTGTTACAGCACACCGTCTAAGAAGTGTTGTATATTTAGAATTTCGTATAACTTTAAAATCTGAAATATCAATTAATCAATATGTTGCCATTAATTAGCACACCTTAAGTGGTCTTAAGTCAGAAATATAGGTTATTCATCGCGGGCAACGATCACATACGGCTATATCAACTAGTTTTATTTTTAAATTGCTAGCGTGTTCTGGTTAGGTATAAAATGTTGCACTTTAATTGCATTTCATGCGTTTAATAACAGCATTTAGAAGTATTAATTTTAAGAATAAATCTAGTTAATAAGAGTGCTTTTCACTGGCATTTAATTAGAATTTTTAACTTTAAATACGTATGCATTTATGCAAAACTTGCTTCATTAGTTATTTACTGGCTATGCAATGTTTGCTAATATGGCATGCAGAAAGGCTGTTAAGGAACAGGCATGTTAATGGCCGATATAAATTATTAAACATATACAACATTCTATTATAAATAAGCCGTGGGAGATGAGAGTGAAGTATGGGACGGGTTGAACACACTGAAGACAAGATTCTTTATATTTTTCTGAAGAACAATAACTTAATCTGAAGTGCACAAAAAAAAATTAAAGTAACGCAATTTATTCATGTTTTATGTAAAAGAAATCAATACATAATAAATAAAATAAAACTGTTGTGGATTTAGAATTTTTAATTGAAAAGTAAAGAACAATAAGTGGTACAAAATCACAACTAAAGATATCGATAACATTAATCTATCACTAAAACAAATATTATATTCACTTGATTACCTTTTTCCATTTTAATATTTTACTGGTGTTTTACCTAGCAGGAAATCGGGTTGTTTTGATTATTGAATATGTTTGGATACAGTATCCTCCTAATGAATAATCCAAGTTCCCGACCTAATAGCACTTTCGGTCGTGCTGCTCTTTTTTTTAATATTCCGTTACCATAGGGTTCCACTATAAAACAGTTATGTTCAATATTGATAGAAGACAAATTCCTTACAACTTTTGTTTAAAACATTTTTTCGTCAAAGTCTAATAACTAATATGAAGCTACAGCTCTGTAAAATGAAGTAAATTATGGAAAAATTGCAATACGTCCCGTGTGAAGCATATTTTATAATTATAGGTTAAAAAAACGGAGATGAAAAGAGGGATAGGAAAAAGTTAATAATTCAAGATTTAGAGAGAAGTACAAACAGAAGTTGTAGTAGAGGAATGGTTGGCCACAGAGGATACTCAATCAATCAATCAAAATAACTTTATTTACATTACAGAACAAATATCTAACCAGATATCTACCTCGCATTTGACCCTGTAACCAACGCATATTGTTTGTCACGTTGGTGGTAACAGGGTCCAGCGGAGCAGTGCTGGTTCAATTTATAATCTTGTTGATTGTATCTTGAATACATTTAGTGATGCATTCAAGACACAATCAACACACTCATTCTCCTATTTACAAACAAAATTTAAAATGAGTAGTATAATAATTGTACACTACTAAGTAGCTGAAAATAGTTAACAATAAAATTTGATGGTATATCACTTATTTAATTTTGTGCTACTGGTGCGGGTACCAAAGCCTATAATGATGGATCCCGTTGCAAGATTTCCAATGGCGAGCAGAGTTACTGCTGAATCTTTTGTACTCTATAATTTCTTGTCTAAATATAATTTTGATTTTACGATGTACTAGAGATAAATTTATATAACAAACAAAACAAACAAGAACAAATAAAACAAAAATGTACAAACATAAACCAAGAGTAATAGGAAAGATTTAACAGTTATGAAATATCAGTACAGATAGGTAGGGGAAGAAGAAGTTATAATTGGTGAAGGTTTGGCTATAGAGGTTGCCGGAAGATGGGCAGCGTCTGGTAAGGTAAGGTGTGTTTTATTCGAAAGGGGGCATTATGCTGTCTAATTTGTGTTATATTTTGGGTTAGCGGACTATCACCCAGTTTGAAGGTGTAGAATTTTTGAGATATATTCTGGATGTACTCCGCTATTGGCGTTATGTTGTGGCAGCGTGCATAGAGATCTCTGAGGGAGGTGTACCTGTTGGAATTCGAAATGAGGCGCATAAATTTGTGTTCCAATACTTTCAGTTTGTTCATTGTCGTGGACGACGTGCTGCACCACACCGGCGCCGCGTATGTGATTGCTGGCTTGATCACCATTGTGTACAATAATTTTTTATTTTGTCTGTTAAGTCTGCTACCCCTGACCATGAGCGGATACAGACTCCTGGACAAGGAGTAGACCGTCCGTATTGTCTCATTTATATGCGTGTTAAACGTCAGTCTTTGGTCCAGTCTTACCCCCAAGTACTTCACGCACCTTTTGGTTGGAATTTGATGTCCCCTGATCGATATTGGCGTCGGAATTTTGTTCTCAGTGAATCGGCGCGTGAAAACTATCGCCTCTGACTTTTCGACGTTTATCCGAATCTTCCACTGACCGTAATAAGCCGTGGCACGAACCATGTACGCCTTCAGCAGCATGTTAGCCGGTTGTGCGTTGTGCGAATGCGCATACATGGCCCACAGAGGATACTGGAGAGTGGGCAACGCCTAGGATAAGGTGTATTTTATCCTGTAATGGGCATTATGCTGTCATAATATTGCGGGTTAGCAGACTATCACCCAATTTGGAAGCGTAGAATTTGTGTGAGATTACTTGAATGCAGTCCGCTATTGTGATAATGTTATAGCAACGTGCATTTGGGTCTCTGACGGAGGTGTATCTGCCAGAAAATGAGGAGGCGCTTTATGTTCTAGTGTTTTCAATTTTTTTATTGTTGTGAACTATGCTGCGTACCATGTAGAGTCTTAGTATCGTCTCGTTTATGTGTGTATTGAATTTTAGTCTCACATCCAGTCTGATACCTAGTTACTTCCTGTAATTTTTACTTCAAATTTGGTTGCAACTTGCACGTTGTGTGAATGTGCATACATGGCAGTGTCGTCGGCATTCATGACCAGTTTTGTATTCAGTAACTCCGGTAAATAGAAGAAGTACAAATTGTTTAGTTTTGGTGATAGACACGACTCCCACGAGAATATCTCGCCGTATTGAAAGAATGTATTATGGAGAATGATAACAAACTTCCTCCAGGCGGGGAGAAATTTTCATAGTTTGCTTCATTTATTAGGTACAGGAAAAAAATAATAGTTATGTGTAATTATTTCCTCTAAGAGATTGAACTATTATTATCATAAAACCCACTGGTAGTGATATATTTCAAAAAAATCATTATTGTAGTTATTTTTTCATGATGGCAGCGCAAGCAGATTTTTTATTAAGATTCCAATGTATACATCCAACATCAAAACTAGCCAACTTTTTGCATGGCTACTGAACTATTTCTCCGTAGTAACCATGTCATTATTATCATAGCTATTATAGACCAATAGCTACTGAATTTTAACCTCCTTAAATTTTTATGGCGAGAAGTTCTATTTAAGGAGACAACCCTACGTTGGCTGAGTCCGGGTCCTGGCTATTATTCACAAGTCAATATGTTTGGTGTCGAAAAATCACTTTTACAAAACACCAAAACATTTGAACATTACACTTGAATACACTACTCAACGCCCGTTTCGCTAACCATGTCAGCAACATCGGGAGAAGAATTAGGCTCATTTTCAGTTTTAAACTATTTACTGCGATAGTCCTCTTAATTGTGTGATTGGCTTATTACAAAGACCAATTGCTACAAACTCGTTTATATGGCGAACACTTACTTTAATCATTAACATCCAGAAATATCGTCGATTGTGTCATTAATTCTTGCAAGAGGATACGAATCGTTTTTTAAAATGATGATTTAATTTATGATAGTCACCACAAAATCGTGCCTATCGATCATTGTTTTTCCAAGTTTCCCCATTAGAGTATCTTTTTCTAGATTAAATTTATTCTGCGGTTGGCTCCTTGTGAAACATTATTCAGTATTTTGAGTACAATAATTAAGGAATACTTCTTTTTGAAGCATTTAAAAAGCATTCCTTAATTGTACTCAAAAAATATATCTTTTTCTTTATTCGGATAAATTTGTCAGATAAATTATTTTTAGTCCGGCTCTTAAACTGATATCCTTGCCAGAATAATTTGTTTAGTCCTGCGTAATTATTTTCTGCTTATCTTTCTAATATTTCTTATTAGTTAAAATTAAATTCTTAAAAACTATCAAACTGTTCCCAGTTTGGCTTCAGGAGGAGCAGGAGCATAGTGCAACAGGTCGTTAGGATAGTTAACGACGTCAAATTACAATAGGGAAGAGCATGGCACTCCTCGATATTGAGAAGGCGTTCGACACCGTCTAGATTCCGGAGTTACTCTACAAACTACACCACTATAACTTTCCGACATATTTCATTAAGCTCATTCACCGCTCCTGATGGACAGGTCTCTGCAGGATCAAAACGCGGGAGTCCCGCAAGGATCGTGCCTGTTACCGAAGTTGTACAACTTGTACGTCCCCGACTTTCCAGAGTTTCCGAATACGAAGCTTGCCAAGTACGCCGATTACACAGCCATGTACACGCATTCACATAACGCACAAGCAGCAAATATGCTACTGAGGCGATAGTCTTCACGCGTCGGTTCACCGAAAACAAAATTATAAAATCCATTTCGATAAGGGGAAACAAAACTCCTAATAAGAGATGCGTGAAGTACTTGGGAGTTAGACTAGACCAGCGACTGACGTTTAACACCCACATAAATGAGACTGTATGGACGGTGTACCCAGGAGTCTGTATCGGTTCAGGGGTAGCAGACTCAACAGACAAAATGAAAAATTGCTGTACACAATGGTGGTCAGGCCGTCCATCACATACACGGCGCCAGTATGGTGCAGCATACCGGCCACGACAATGAAAAAACTAAAAGTGTTTGAACACAAATTTATGCGCCTTATATCAACTTCTGGAAGGTATACCTCCCTCAGAGACTTATACGCACTTTGCAACGACATAACCCCGATAGCGGGTTACGTCCAACATATCTCTTAAAACTTTTACTCGTTCAAGCTGGGCGGTAGTCCACTAACAAGACACATAACGCAAATTAGATGCCCCATTTGGATTAAAGACCACTTACCGTACCGAACGTTATCGATTTTCCTGCAACCTCTGTAGCCAAACTGCACCAACTATAACTTCCGCTTTCCCTATCCACCTTTACTGATATTGCACACCTTTTGTATCTTTAAATATTTCCTGCTCCCTCTTAATTTATGTTTGTAAACTTTTTGTCGCGTTTGTTATTTTTCTTTTCTTTTTGTACATTTTTGTTTCTAAATTCATTTCTCGTAACAGATCTTTAATAAAATCAAAACCTTTTAAAATCAAAAATTCTTAAATTCAAAGTTTAGGCCAGCCTTGCGCAGCCAGGTGTTCATACATATATCTCGCAGAAGGTACCTCGTTTGGATTGCGGTGCCTGCGTCAACTGTAAATTTAAAAAAGTGCATAGTGAAAAATTTTAAAAAATAAGTGTGTAGTTTAAGTGTAAGTTTTTTAAAATCTGTTTTTTAGATATTTTAATCGTATTACCTATTTTTTATTTGTTTTTACACAAAAGGTGTTTAAGTTTAGTTTTTCCAATTGTTGTTTTCGCCAACCCAGACCTGTTCTGCCCGACCCTGCAATCCGTCACCGAGTCAGTGTTGTGGTTGCACGATCGGCCTCGGGGCAGGCTCTGGCTAGGCAACTGTTTATCCTACTTAATTTTAATAAATCTGTTTTGATTGATTGCGGCATATACCTCCTAGAAGAGATCCTGTAACCTTCGATATTACATAACAACTCCATCTGTTAAATTGTATCCATATAGCCTCACTTAACCGCTTATACCGAACTCTATCCCGCGCGCAAAGGATTACATCTCCCTGTCGATAGAAAAAAGTTTCAAAGTTTTATTTATAATGATGGTACGAGAGGTATTACCCAAGAATGGTTAAGAGGAGATATTTAATGTCTAAAATGTATATTTTGACTGGTTCCTCATCGCGGACAATCGGGTGCTATTACTTACTCATTATTTTGTAGATAATTTAATTTAAATTAAAGAAAAATGCTTAACGAATCAACTAGAAATCAATGTTTTGATAAATAGACTTTATTTTCAAATAGGCCCGAAAATAATCTAGTGTCATTAAATAAAGGGACAATCTATCTTCCTCGTCATATAATTAGAAAAATTATGATATTTCAATAAGTTTCTGAATCTGTTAAAAAATACATTTTTAAATATTCATTCGTAAAGTCGCTATTGATTCTTTTCTACGCCCAAATAAGTAAAACAAACACCATAAAAACAGACCGGATATTTGTGTTATTGGTTTAAGCCTATATAATCCCAAAACAAACCTTCTCATCGTTTACTCAAAGTGTCTAGGCCATTACTGTAAACGAGTCTGCTGCGGAAAGAGGGCGAAAGTAAGGAAGTAAATAAGTCAGATTCTTTCTTCGCGTTGGCCTCCATCAACTGAATTATTGTGTTGCGTATTCTTTCAATAACCATTTATCTAAAAGTGCATGTTCGTATCAAAATCAAAAGAATTTTTATATTTATTAATGTTTTTAAATAATATAACATCTTCCATTAGTCAATTAATTCTTACTATGATGGTATTTACCCCAATTTTAGACTATTAAGTTACTTTCATCTAGTAAAGAAATAAATATCACTTCTTTCTTACAAATTAATTCACAATCAATACTAATACGAACATTACTGAGTATTAAAATAATACACGGTGATGATAGAATAATAAATAATCTTGAATACAGTTAATGAATCTTATTAAACTCATGGCGCTGAATAAGTATATTATTAACTCTATAATTACGGGAAAACTAGCGGTATAATCTTATTTCTCAAGGGAATACAATTATTTTAAAATTACATTAATAAATTATTTACAGGCACATATGCACATCAGGAATAAACGTATAATTGTTGCATGAAATAAATATCTACTGGATGATAATATGTATATTTAAATATTTGTACAGTACTTATAAACTTGTTTCAGTAAACAAACTGTAGCAAAATCTAAATAAAGACTTATAAAGTAAACGAAAGTAAGCAACATATGCTACCCGTATTTGTTGTTGTTTATTTTGCTTAAAATGTTTTCAAAAATTTAAAATGTTTTAATATAGAGTAAGTTGATACTTTGTAAACAGCATAAAAGTTGATGTAATTTAAATTAGCTATAGGGTGGCTACCTTTTATAGAACATTGCTGTCTCGCTAACCATAGCAGTTAGAGTTTATCCTATCTCAGTTTAAAACGACATAAAAAACAGAAGCTGATAGTGGTGAAATGATTCTTAGCTATTGTATGTTCGTACTTTTATATAAACTAACAACTAACTTTATTCACTTAGTCAATGACATTTTCTACAGAACGTAAGAATTTCATTGGCTCTTAATGTAGGAAACTAGAAAAACCTGATGTTGTAGAAAATGTCACCGTCCAGCAAAAACGAACGGGGGTGTGTGTGAGTAGTTTTTGTCGGCGCTAATTTTTTCTATTACATATGGAATGTGTTTTGTGCTGCTGCTTTTCTTGCATAATTCAATGGGTATCCCAGCCAGCGAAAAAGGTACCCCTACTACGATAGTACTACGAGAAGTAAAGACAAAATAGAAATTCAAGTAAAGTAATCAATTATTTACCTACGTTTGGAAAAGAAAGTTTTTCTCCAACAAGTCTCGTGTTAGATCCCAACTGTGAAATCCAGCTTTAGATTTTTTGTTGTATTGTTATGAAAACACTGTTGAAACATTACCTGTACATGATTTCAACAATTTATAACTTGCAATATTTTGCTTTTGGCTATCATTATGTATTTAAAAAATGTCTTTCACAATAAATCAGGTTTAAAATAAGCTCTACACGATGTTAGAAATTCCTGATCGGTAATAATTTATTCCTTACCGTCTATCAGCGTATATTGATACGAAAAATAGAAAAAACTTGGTCTGTTAAAATGGATAAGGATAAAAATCAGCTCTACACGATTTCATAAATGTCTAATCTGTATTTTGTTATGGTAACAGTAAAGAGATTTTTTATCCTCTACCAGTGCACATTAATAGGAGAAATTTTAGTCTGTTAAAATAAAATAAATAAGGAGAAAATGAGCTTTACACGATTTCATGAGGGGGCGAGCGTAGGTGCGTCTTTACTATGTACATACTTCGGTATGCGATGTAAAGCAACGACAGGCGCAGTTAGTACTTGGATGGTGACCATTCCAACGGAAACCGCGTTCTCGCCTCACACATCTTCCAGCGGCTTGTATATCAGTGTATGCGCGGAAGCTATACAACCTTAGGCGAGGGTTGTATAGGAGATATACCATCCTTCGGAGGGGATGTAAAGCCGTCGGTCCCCTGTCTATTAAATGTTAGGCAAGTAAAAGATCCCTACTCTTCTTAAGGGAAGAGGTTCGGCAAAATTCCTGGTTGGGGGTAGCTCGTCTACAGGCGTTGGTGTTAGGCCTCAGTAGCGGAAATAGGCCGACGTTAAATAAATGTATAAAAAAAAATGATTTCATGAATTTTTAATCTCTATCAGAAAATAAAGGTGGTCAGAAGGTACAGGGGACTACGATAACGGTAAAGCGCTTTTTGTTATTGTCTTCCAGTTTGGTTTAAGCAAAGGTTATGTTGCTCATCATGAAGTATATAGTCAAAAAGATAAACACGATGGATGGTCAGGGGTCATCAGTTAAGAAGAAAGACTTCCCTTCCCACTTGCACCCTCCGCGGGTAACAACATCCTGACCTGTCTTTGCGCAACACCTTCCGTGGATAACATCCTAGCCTGTTTTATCCCAACACTATTCGTAGATAATGTCCCGGCCTGTATCCGGAGGACGCCGACCGTTTTTCTCTAAAGATTGTTCTAAACCTCTTTGAGGTTATGTACCCCCGTCCGGTTTCGACCAGGGGGGTGCTTGCGAAAAATCCTACTTAAATGTTCGATATTTTTAGGTTAGAAAACCCACTCGCGCCTAACCTCGCTATGTCTTTAAAAAATCTTAGGTTATGTTGATACTAGTTTGCGTCTATATTCACGTTATTTATAAATGTCACTGTCGCAGGATTAAATTAAGCTATTTCCGTATCTATCGAGGTCATACTTCCGTTTTTGAAGACGTACTTCCGTCCAGTACACAAATATAACCGAAATGACAGATCTCAAAATTCAAACATCAATAGCAGTACCGTAATAAGATAATAAGTTAAAGACAGGTATTTATTTGAAAGATGAAACAATAAACATGTCTAACCATGTTAAACATAATTTTACTTGTTTTCTAGGATTTCATGGAACCTACATATTGTTTTATTTTGTTTGAATTACCGTGGCCGACATTCATTTTATTATAAACAAGCATCAGCATTAACCAAGCAAGGCCGAGGTGTTGAAATGTGCAGAAATGCACATTTTTATAAACAACGTATGAATGAATATTAGTGTTAGTCAAGGTTTTGTTATTTATTTACTACCTACATTTTTACTATATAAAGATTATATTTTTCGTAATAAAACAGTTACAATTCCACATCTCTCACTCACTGCAACTACATTACCTAAGCCATAATTCGGATGTGAGGCTGCATCCACCCCTACAACAAGCAACAAATTAATCAGCTAATCCACATCACGCTGATTGAAACAGCAGCTTCCATAGTCTGCTGTACACATAATAACCTCATTCGACGAATTCAGAGTTACCCCAGTTTCTCTGAGTTTGTTCAAACAATTCATTTCGCATGTAATTACCAATGTTAAATGGTTATGTTTTTTTTTTTATAAAAGAAAAGAAATATCCAGATGGGGCAGAAAGCAAAATCTTGCTATATATGAATACGGTCCCGTTTGAAAAGAGAAAATTAGCTGCGAAACCCGACCGGGTTTCTTGATCCCGGTCAAAATCTAGGCGGTAGATCAAAAATGGTGACAAGGATCCTAGTTATCCTTACTTCTTTCTGACATTTAGTTTGGTCACAGCACACTTTTTCCCAGAACGGTTGGTCAGATCGAACTGAATCTGGTGGCAATCGATTCTATGACCTCAAGTTACTCGAAACGAGGGGTTGCGTTTCCTTCAACTCCTTTTTGCAGTCAGTAAGTATCCCAGTCAAAATTTGGGCGGTCGGTCAAAAGTGGTGCAAAAGATGTATGTATCTAAGTCCTAGTTGTCCTCCAGTAACGTTTTACTTATTTCTGACCTTTAGTTTGGTCACAGCACACTTTTTCCCGAAACCGTTGGTCGAGAAATATTCGTACAAAATTCGGATTTTTTGCTTAAAATCCTAGCTTCCATGCGTGTGACCTCCCCTGAAACTTGTTTCGGTTTTTCAATTCCCCAAATCGTTGATAAAACGGTAAATAGCGCCCTTGGGAGTGACCGGATCGATTCGATAACCATCGTAATCGATTCCCCGTAGTTGATATAGTCGAATATGCTACCCTACCCGACCTTACCTTGTACGCTTTTGGGTCTCCGTAGATAATGTCAGGGAGGATTAAATTAAACGACTTCCGTATCTGTCGACGCCATACTTCGGTTTTTGAAGACGTACTTCCGTCTAGTATACAAATATAAGCGTAATGACAGATTTAAAAATTCAAACATCAATAGCAATGCCGTAATAATTTAAAGACAGGTATTTATTTGAAAGGTGAAACGGTAAACAATTCATTTCAGATGTCATTACCAATGTTAAATTGATTATGTTATTTTTATAAAAGAAAATAAATATACAGATGGCGCAGAAAGCAATATCTTGCTGTATGTGAATAAGGTCCTTTTTCGCTCGAAAATTAGCTGCGAAACCCGACCGGGTTTCTAGATTATTTCATAAATTCATTGCGTACTTATGACTGTCATCACACACCTCACATTATCGAATTATCTTGGTCGTATCGTCATATCCCCCATTTGAACTCAATCCAGGAAAGATTTCATTTGCATTTAAAACGTGAGTAAACATTGTTCTGGGTTTTTTATTAGCGTAAGTGCCTTAGTGGTTTCATCCTGCCTAATTACTTTATTCGACATTGTCTCCCTAATGGCACCAGCGGCGAATATTTTTCAGCTATTATTAATGGTACACGACGAAAATCCCTAATGAAGTTTTGCTGTTTGAAATGAAAATATACTAGATCATTTATTTTGCAGTGTCTCATTTGAGTACATAAAAGCCATCAAAATATAAGCAGTTGTGCTATTTATTAAGTGACGTTATGATGTAGTAGATTGATGTTGATAATCATTAATTACAGCATTAAGTTTACGACAGAAAGAAGTTTCAGTTTCCAAATTTTTGCATTAATAATTGCAACAAAGGGTGTAGAATAAAAGGAGAAAATTCTAGGATATAAAAAAACTTGTATATTAGGAACAACTATAAAGAGATCGATTTCTACCAGCCAACGCCCAGAAAAGTCTGAGGATTATTATGGTGTTTACGAGTGTGAACCTTTAAAAATTGAACCCATTTTGAAATCAAAATTTTTAAAATTAAAGTTAGGCCAGTCCTGTGCAGTCCTGCATTGGTGTATGTCGCGGAAGGCACTTTGTTCGAGTTGTGGTGCCTGAATCAAGATACAAAATTTAATAGTGTTTGTGCAAAAGTGTTCTCAAAAAGTTGTGTATTTTATAAGTTTTGTTGATCTTGCTTTCAAGCATTTGTTAATTTTATTACCTATCTTTATTTGTTTCTGTAAAAGGGGTTTAGGTTAGTTCGTTCTTATTGTTGTTTTCGCCGGCCCAGACCTGTTCTGCCCGATCCTGAAATCCACTACCGCGTCAACGCGGTAGTTGCACGATCGGTTCCGGAGCAGGCTCTGGTGAGACAACTAACTGTACCATTATTTATAATAAATACTTTATTAATTGAATTTGATTAATTTTGATGAAACTTGTACAGTTTATAGACTACATTGCTTGCATTAATTCAGTATATAAAAAAAAAATTAAAAAAAGCTTTTATTTAAATGCTCTAAAATTAGAGAATAAATTTTGTAGTAAATCAAACTCATCATTTTGTTACATTATATAATTTTTTTTATGATATAAAAGCTTGTCGCGAGCAATCTCCTTTACACAGGAAAATCTCGCGACAAGCAAAAGCTTATATAAAAATATTATAAAAAAATATATATTATGTAACAAAATGATGGGTTTGATTTATTTCAAAGTTTATTTTCTATTTTTTAGAGCATTTAAATAAAAATTTCTTTAAAAATATTGTTTACATTATTTTATTTTTTACTTTTTAGTTTTTTGATATGCAGTAATCCCCAGATATATATTTTGACACGAATCAGATCATAAACGGTAAAGTCGTCCGCCATCTTGAACTAAATTTTTGACTAAAAATTCGTAATCCACGACCCCGAAAACCCCCAAATATCGATTTTGATCTAGATCTGAATTTTGACCAAGAATTCATAATTGGCGATCTCGAAAACCCCTAGATATCAATTTTGAGTCGAATCCGATCAAGAATGATAATGTCGTTCGCCGTCTTGAAGCCGCCATCCTGAACTAAATGTTTTACTAGAAATTCGTAATCGGCGAACCCGAAAATCCCCAGATATCGATTTACATAGATTTGGATATAAATGACAAAAATTGTCAGCCATATTGGCGCCGCCATTTTGAATTTCTAAATTTTGATCAAGAATTCATAATTGGCGATCTCGAAAACCCCCAGATATCGATTTTGAGTCGATTCGGATCATAAACGATAAACTCATCGACCATCTTGAAGCCGCCATCTTGTTTTTTCTTATATGAAAATGTTAAAGTGTATTGTCTCCGGACTTATACACATGGGCAAAACTTCAAACTCTAGCTTAATTAGAACTAATCAAAATTTTGATTGTAAGATTTGACCTAGAACAAACTAATTAACAAACAAACATTGCAAGTGTAATAAATCGCTATCAGTTAAGAACATCTTTGCTTAACTCCTGTATTTTTCTGTTGAATTTCTGTGCGAACCATAGAAGATCCCCTTCGATGTATAAGGGTGTTAACTATGACCTCGTAACTTATAATGTCAAATACTTTTTAGATCTTTTTTTTTATATATATGTTTATTAGCAATCAGATACATCTTTTAGCTAATGAGTTGTCTTGTGCAAGTGTTTGTGGTTGCTTGCACTGGTGGCGTGAAGAGGTGAAAATCCAACGAAGTCACTTCAGCATCCATTTAAGTCTAGATCGATGACGAATGTTTATGACTTTGTCTCTTCTCTCAATTTTTCTTCTGGGATCCTCCTGATAGTGTACATAGGACTGTCAGTTGATGTGTGGTCTGACTGATGTGTGGTAGGCTGATGGCCTTCCCACGTGTCTATCTAGTTGTTTGAGTATATAAAGTGGGTAAGATCTCATTATAGTACTCAGCACTATAATTATGAAAAAAATAAAATTGGGCAAAAATATTAAAACATTTATTTATTTATTTATTTGAAAATAGTAACTGAAAATTTAATGATTAAAATTTATGGAGGCAGAAGGGAAACAACTACGTCTTTCGCCAATTCTTCAATTTCTGGCGGTAAAATATTTTTTAAATCGCTCATTTTTTGGGAGAACTAAGAAAACTGTAGCAATATTATTTTATAACAATAACAAATGTATATAAGCAACTTGTAAACAGTTGCTTAGTAACAGTAGCCTACTTGAATGTCAATTTGAAATAATTACTGCCCAAAGCTTCAAAATACAATAGAGATACATATTACTTTTTATTTTAATTAACTTTCGCCAGATGATACAGTTTTGTACGGAATTTGAATCATAAACAATCATTACTGTACACACCGTATTATCAGGTCCGGCTAGCGCCTCGCTTGATAATATTCACGGCTATTACCATAATGATTGTCATTATGATCCTTATATCATAAATAATTATTGTATTAATTTAAGCATCCATTATTGCTAACCTGTAAAATTTATATTTATTATATTACGTTTATTAATATTGCCTCATTGTTTTTTCTAATAATTGCTTTTAGATTTCGTGAATCCCCAGTTACCATTCAATTGGTTGACACCTAGGCGGAGCTTACTATACTTTGTTAAACAATATTTACACGCGAAACTAAATACAGACAATAATAAAAACTCTTGCCCACGATCTAGCTTCCGAAAATAATGGCTGCCGTCTGCTAATGTTTTTGGACATCACCAAAACATCAAGAGAATTTTAGATGACATATTACAGCAGGTTGTCATAGCAATGCAGCATCTGGGAGCTTCATCAATACTATTTATAGTTGAAATCACGAATATTGTCATTCACATCATCAATTTATGCATGCGTTCAGCATTCTGTCAGTTCTCTATCAATTCAGGGGCGTACAGTGGCCACATATATCAAACATATTGATTGCATATTTCTTTTTGTTTTTTATAAGCTTTTAATGTTTCTAGTTATTTTAAGTTTCCTGTAAATAGTTTGTTAGTGCTTTATTTTTATTGTTTGTAAAGAAACCATCCTCAATATGGTGGCAGCGTATGTTAGAATGTGCGCCATTCAGTGTGACCTTGAGATGATTTAATTCGGAAATAAAAAAATAATAACGTGAACGACAACATTCATGATTTGAATTATACTTTCCATTACATTCCTGTCATCTTGTTAGGACAAATGGACAGTTTTTATAGGAATGATGAAATAAAACCCAGTTTTTCTATTTTTTTAAATTTAAAAGAAGTGCCTATAATTCTGCATCACTGTACACTCATAAAGATAATTGTAGCGCACATTCGTATAAAAAACTCCTAAATATGAAACCTATTATCTTTCAAGCATGAAAACAATTAAATGTGGAGGAGATTTTGTATAGCGTTTTATTCACGTGGGAAAGAAATATTCAAGTGCGAGGTTTGCTGAAAAATTTTCTCCAACAGTATAAAACCGTCTATTTTGTCTTCACTGATCCTTTAATGGAAATATAATCTCAATGAGCTGTTGAAAATGTGCTTTAGAACTAATAAAAAGTAAATGCATATAAAATCTACACCCAAAGGAAAGAGATTCCTTCTGAAATGATACAGTGTCCTCACTGAAAAAGGGAACGAAATAAAGGTTACGTTTTTTCTGATATTATTTTCAGTCGGTAGTGCAGGGGTTTAGTGTTTATGTATAGTAGACGCTATCATAGGCTTTATCTTCACCGAAGTGAATGAGACACGCGTATATATATCAATGAAGTGAACAAAAAAGTAAACGCATAGTTCCGGTGTTCAACTGTAATACTTGTAACTTGAGTCTTGTTGAAATGTCTTGCTATATCCAAGTCGCTGTCTAATAAATATTATTTTGTAGTAGATGGCAGCCTGTCAATCATATTTTATGAACTATTACAGTCGACTGCAGAAAGCAACAACAATGAATTTGTGCTCTTATCATTGTACTGTAGTGGGTTCTGCCATTGATAGATGTGAGCCTTTGACCCATAAATGCATAAAGCTATAATAGACGTAGTTCATGTTGACTTGCAAGTGCAGCTATAGTGCCTCTCAAATTCACTTTACCCGTTTATTCACCAACATGTAGCTCATAAATCACAAGTACATTCTTTACGAAACTTAAAACCTAGACATCTACATGAAAGCGAAAGTAATATATATAGCAAATGTAATGGTTAATCAAAATATCAATGAATGAGAAATATAAATATAACACAAAAACTCTAAATCGCCAGTCAACGGCTGTATCAAAAGGCGCATTAGATAATATCAAAATTATAGTTAACTTTAACAAGTAGAACATGTCAATTCACTTCTACGTGCACAGCCAATATCTTCTTTAATTTTATCGTTCACTAGTTATTCATAGTTGATAACTTTAACACACACATCATAGAGCACCGTGTTAAATGCGTTGAGTGTTTAGTGAGATAAGAAGAGTGCAACGATATATAAAAATAAAGTCACAAAATGAAAAAAACCGAAGAGCACAACGAGATATGGAACTTTTATTTAAATTATTAATAAACGTGTATTTTGTAATGCATACAAATTGAAATATTAGTTCCAATACTACCTTACTTTATTATAGATAAATAAACGCTCACGTGTTTTCCGCAAAGTCACGTATGTATTCTTATGTTGTTACACGGCTTATGTCCATTTAACAATTTTATATAATCACTGGTATTTTACTTATATTTGGCACGATCTGTATAGCATTTTGATTCAGTTTTTGTAAGTGAGACTGTTTCAACTATCAGAAATTTTCTTTATATAACTGTTAAATTATTTCACATTGTTTTATGTACCTATTTTTGTATCTTAGGTCAGCCATGTTTTCTTTAACACTAAATTATGTTTTTCTGTTACAGCTTCAGAACCCATTGTCGATGCCAAGATAAACTACTAAAGCATTTACATTCATTTATATTTCATTTTTATACTTTGTTTACTATGTACATGTAGTTATTTTCCTTACCTGTGAAACCTTCTCATTAACCTGTTATATAGTATATCCTATATGTTGTAATATATTTACTGGATCTTTACAATACAGTTTGTAAACAATTTATTACGACAGTTCGTATTTTTGGTTATGTATACAAATTGCAAAGTAGCTATCTAATCTGTGGTATGCAACTAATGTCACACTATTATTGATTAAAGATTCCTTTTATCGATTGTATACCTGTCACTATTTTAATTATTCGTTTAAGTCGTCCATCAACAGATGACGAAACCCGTACTATTTTACAGCTTTCAATTTAGTAAAACTATATTTTTTTAAGTTTATATATTGGTACTGTATTGTAGAAGGTAATATAAAAAAGTTTACCTTATTAATTAAAATCACGATGGGATCATTTGCCTACCAATTTTTAATCTGATTTACACTTTCAAACGTTCACTGTGAGGTCCCAGTAATTTATAGTACGATCATATTCACATTTCGTGTGTTTAACATAAGCAGGTAAATTTTATTTATTAGTAATTTAAATTTGAATACTTTTCAATTTTGTCCTTATTACAATTTCGATTTCTTTTTATTTCATTTTTTTAAATTCAATAAGTAATTAAAATACTACATGTTGCCACATGGTAAAATATTCTTTTCTCTTTCATTTTTGGCAATTTATAGTTTGCAAATCAGAATTAAATTAACAGATGAGTAATTATTAATTAATTGTTTAATAAATTAATTTGTCCTTAAGCATTAATTCATTTCTATGCAAAATTTATTTTTATGCATTGATTGATTCTTATGCATTTATCTACCTCTTTGCATGTAGGTACTTCCATACTGTTACGTATTAAGCAATCTTTACATATCAACTTTCATTGGAATCAAACGCCTTCTTGCAAGGATAAATTGCCAAATTATTTAAATTGGGTGATCTACCAGACAATGGAGTCCTGAAGTGCAGTATCAGAACTTTCCATTTTCATCGATATCGACTGGAAATCCAGGAGATTGGTATCAAATTCTCTATTTTTTTGTATTAAAATTACTCCTTTTTCATTGATATAATTTTATTGACAAAATTTCACCTAAAGTTACATTTCAAATAACGTACATATTTTTCAGGGATTTATTGTGGAAATCAAATTTTACAATTTTATATGTAACATCATATTATAAAATTTATTTATTTATGTGATATATTTTATCATTCATTTTATTCCGTTATTTCCCTTACCAATAATTTCGGTCTCGTCTATAGGAGACTGATTTTACGGGAAAAAGAGACAACTCAACTAATCATCTATTATAGATGGTGCCCACACAAGAAAAGGAGGTAACAATGTGTACTAAAACCGTCACCAAGCCGGTATCGTTCCAACGACTAAATCAAACTTCCAATATTGGGAAAATACAAAAGAAACAATATGCAACAAACAGATAGATACCACTGCATCATTTGACTAAGGAACTGGTAGAAGAAGTCAATGCAAGGAACGAGCAAATAGAAGCCATACAAGAAACGGATTGCTGGTTTCTGGACAAACGTTCATCAAAGGATTAACAAAAGCCTCCTCAAACATTCCTCAAAAAGTCCGTTTTCGAATCCAATGGGATAAAAGCCGCATGCTATAATGACTAAATAAGTTAAGAAATTTTTAATAGCTGCCGTATAGAGAGCGGTAGTAAATTTACCCATCAAACATTTAAAAAATAGTTCAAGCAAAAACTTTTTAATATGTAAAATTGTACTGAAACGCCTTTTGCAAATTTCTAATCAGATTAAAGTTGTTAAAAGAAATTACGTTTAAGTTAATATTATGTTATACCAAAGAGGTTTAGATGTTAAAAATATATTCAGAATATGGAAGATACTATCGAGGTGCAACAACAAATTTTTGAATTAAGGTGGAACAAACACAAGAATGTTTTTTTTACATTTAGTGCCATGAAAATAGTTCATTTACACTGCTTAAAATAGTAATAAATTGAATCCTTGCTCTTCAATATTATTTATTTATGACAAAGCAAATCTCTAAAGTATGATAAATAAATATTCCATATTATTTCACACTTTTTCTATGCTGGAGTTTTGTGTGGGGTTTTTAAAATTTGTAATTTAATTTTATACTTTTTAAACTAAACAAATATAAGAACAGCGCATATTATTGTCAATTTCACAAGGTCCCCAAACTTGCCTAATCTCTTAGTAGCAATTTTTTAATAACATAATTCCTTTTATCTCTTTAGAACATTTTTTATTCCTTCCTTGCTTTCGCCGAACATATACTATTTATTAATATTAATTAAATTAATAATAAATAATATATATATTTTTTTTAATGGTAATTTTGTTTTCTATAAAATGACGGAGGAGCCGGTGTTACGCATTAACAATAAGAGTGATGATACGCAGATCACTGAAGGTTTATCGATATAAAATCTTACTAAAAATCTTTTTGACAAAATACTTTGTCAACTGAGAAGAATAGCATCTAAGTCGGATGTTGGACAATCAAAAATTTTAATTCCAATGACACAATTTCACTTCTTGTTTGTTAAACAAGATTTTAAAATATAAAACTAGAAATGGCCTACGGCCATTTCTAGCTCTTGCAGAGGCATTCGCGCTTCGCGCTCATAGTGGCGCCTGCGGCGCCACGCGGGGATGCTCCCTCCGGTCGCATCCCCGCAGTTGAGGACGCATGAAAGTCGGAGATATGTTCAAAATTCTAGGATCGGTCCTCGGATTAGCCTCAAAATTCTAAGGAATTGTCCCTGAATGCGCCTCAATATTAATCATTATTATTATCAATATCAGAATTAAAATCAACATCAAGTTCAGTATCAAAGTCAATATTAAAATCAATATCAAAACCGTTATCAAAATAAATATCAAAGTCAATATTCAGTATTTCATTTTTCAGCATTTCATTTTTCAGGATTTCATTTTTCAGTTTTTTATTTTTCAGTTTTTCATTTTTCAGTACTTATTTTATTTTGCAGCATTTCATTTTTCAGTTTTTCATTTTTCAATATTAACCGAACATATATTTTAAGTTCGTATACGTTATAAAATATTGAAACGACATTCCCCGAATCGTTCGAGGCACGAATTCATGAAAGAAATATCGATAAAATGTAATGAAAGATGAGGAAAATCTATTTAATTTTTTTCTACTCCCTTGCGTAAATTTGCCGTTTGCCGAACAGTCTATAGAATGGATATGAAATCAGTCAATCACAGCTAATCTTCCCAAAAAACGGTATATCACTGAAAATATTTTTTAAATCATTATACAGACAAAATTTTAGATGTACGGCAAAAAAAGGAGCTGTGGGTGAAGATGGAACCAATTACCAATTAAAAGCTTTTTTTATTGTTTTATAAGTACAATTCATTCTATTTATATTGATTTTTCCCTGAGCTAACGTTTTTATAAACCTGCACAATGTGCATACAAAAACTAATTATCCTGTTCTAAAATAGGTAGTTCCTCATAGATACAGGTTGGCTGGTGGTAGCCGAAATCAATATGCTTTAGATTTATTTATTGTTGTTTTAATTTATCATTTTATTGTGTAGGAAAATTTATTCAAACCTACTTAAATTAATCATTAGTTCTAAAAATAAATAAGGGTATTCTATCTATTATATACATAATAAGGTTAAAAATTTAAAAGACAGAAATAAAGATGAATTTTCAATTAAGATAAAATGTACGGAAAAAAAAAAAGAGCTGCTGTGGGTGAGGATGGAACCAATCAATCAATACAACTTTATTAAGAATTAAAATTTACATCTGCCTCCCCAGAACCCACTCCGCGACCCACCGTGCAACCACCGCGTTATTCGCTGTGGAGGATTGCAGGGTTGGGCGGAATGGGACTGGTTCGGCTAAAAGACAATTAAAATAGTTAAACCCAAACACCTTCCATCGCAGATGGATTAAATTAGGTTATAAAATTAACATATCTGAAAACAGATTTAATAAAACTTAAAACTACACCTTTTAAAAACTCACGCACTGTCACTTATCAAATTTTGATTCTGACGCAGGCACCTCAACTTGTACAAGGGGTCTTCCGCGAGGTATGTCAATGCTGGGCTGCGCGTGGCTGGCCTAAACTTTGATTTTAAAAATTTTGGTTTTACGAAATTTTGGTTTGGTGAAAATTTTGTTTTTTGTGTGAAATGAATTTAGAAAACAAAAATGCACAAAAAGAAAATAAACCAACAGAACAAAAAGAAACAAACATAAAGAGAGAGGGGGACAGGAAAGGTTTAAAGATACAAAAGGTATGAAATATCAGTAAAGGTGGATAGGGTAAGCGGAAGTTATAGTTGATGAAGTTTGGCTACAGAGGTTGCCGGAAGATCGGTAACGTCTGGTATGGTAGGGTGTGTTTAATCCGAAATGGGGCATTATGCTGTCTAATTTGTGTTATGTTTCTTGTTAGCGGACTATCGCCCAGTTTGAAGGAATAGAATTTTTGAGAGATTTCCTGGACGTAATCCGCTATTGGGGTTATGTCGTGGCAAAGTGCGTATAGGTCTCTGAGGGAGGTGTACCTTCCAGAATTTGATATGAGGCGCATAAATTTGTGCTCGAGCACTTTTAGTTTTTTCATTGTCGTGGCAGATGTGCTGCACCACACCGGCGCCGCGTATGTGATGGATGGTCTGATCACCATTGTGTACAACAATTTTTTATTTTGTCGGTTAAGTCTGCTACCCCTGACCATGAGTGGATACAGACTCCTGGACAGGGAGTAGACCGTCCGTACTGT
Organism: Leptura quadrifasciata; assembly: GCA_963675555.1. Classification (NCBI taxonomy): domain Eukaryota; kingdom Metazoa; phylum Arthropoda; class Insecta; order Coleoptera; family Cerambycidae; genus Leptura; species Leptura quadrifasciata. The sequence goes on along the minus strand of OY776673.1, from coordinate 190,860,136 downwards.
CTCATTTATATGCGTGTTAAACGTCAGTCGCTGGTCCAGTCTGACCCCCAAGTACTTCACGCACCTTTTGGTTGGAATTTTGTTTCCCCTGATCGAAATTGGAGTTATGATTTTGTTTTCAGTGAAACGGCGCGTGAAGACTATCGCCTCGGACTTCTCAGCGTTTACCCGAATCTTCCACCGGTCATAATATGCCGTGGCACGGGCCATGTGCGCTTTCAGCAGCATATTCGCTGCTTGGGCGTTATGTGAATGCGCGTACATAGCTGTGTCGTCGGCATACTTGGCCAGCTTCGTATTGGGGAACTCTGGAGAGGATGGAACCGGAGACCTGCCGCTTGGAACACGTCGACTATTACCGTCCGGCTACCGCCTCGCCTTTACAAAATGTTTCACGTACATCATGAGATTCAGAAGGAATTATTTGACGGCAACAAAATAATCCGTTTTACTATAAAGTAGCATTTTCTAAAGGCCACAACTTTCTTAATATTTATAGTAGAGAAATGAAACTCTGCATAGCGGTAGATAATTTATTTAGCTTTATTTTCGTTAGGTACGAACATTTTCGCCGAAAACGGCCTATTTGCCGAGATATTCGGCTTTTAACGAAAACGCTACGTATTTTGGCCACCCGACGTCGTTTCCTTCAAAACGCTCTAGCTCGAAAACGGTTCGTCGAAGGTGATATCTGAAAAATGGAAACGATTCCTCATTAAATAACCTTGTCCTTTGGGAGTTTTTATTTTTAAGAAACTTCCAGCGGTTTAGAAGTTATTCAAGGAAAACCGAAAGTGTGCGTATTTCGCCAGAATCGTGAAAAACCACCAAACACGCAATTTTTAAACGCTCATATCTGGCGAAAAACACCTCGCAGACGGCCGTACGATGTCGATACGGAAAGTACATGAATGGCAATGAAAGCAAATCGTAAATCCTGTTAAAGAACGCTATAACCCCGATATACTTTTCGACGTTGTAACAAAATCCGACTTAGGAAATATTTCGTAAGAAAAGCGTGCTTCACGTAAAAACGCCGTGGAGGAGGTTTTTAATTCTTGGAAATATATTTTTGCTCTTCGGAGCGTTTTTTATGCCAAATTTTCGCTAACTCTTCGAGGAGCGTTAATTTGGTAAGTGTAGTAAATGTCGCTGCACAGGGACGTAATGTCGCCCCGACCACCCAATTTTAGAAAGTATAATAAAATTGGACTTGAACTTCCAAATTTCCAAGATTAAAAACCCTTTTACGAATCCACGTTGTCAAGCACTGCAACTCTTACGAGGTATTGAATATGAGGACAAGTTAATCCAACGACTATTCAAAGTATATCGGAAGTTATAGCGAAAATAGCCCTTAGCGACATGGGACCCCCATCATTTCCTAGCAGTCGGATTTGACGGGGAAATGATGCGTTTTGACGGGGTTTGCCCTAAACCGGTTCCTCAGTGATTCGGAGTCAAAAAAGTATCTATACCATGTACTCACACGTGCATGGGATCTGCCTTGCCTGAACGTAAAATTTGTTATTGCATAATACAAACGAAGTAGATACGCTTCAAGCAATTTTAAGCTCCGAGGAGCGACCAAAATTTATGTGAATTAATAAATACGTTTATAAAGACAGGCAAGCATAAGCCCACCAAAATTTCAGTTACATGAACTGTTCCTTGAATCTTTTTGTGCATCGTTAGCTTTTCAAACTGCATATTGGATGGTAGTTGGTACCGTATGAATCGTCCCGTTCCTCACCATGTGTTGTACACGGGTCAGACCATTGTTTGTTAACATTTTCTCTGAAGAAGTTGTTGTAAAAAACATAAATTTTTTAAAGATTTAATATACATTTTTTGAACTTTATATTGTCTTTTACTTGTGTTTTCTAACAAAATTTCCCTTTCAGATTTAAATTTTAAGAGAGTGTAAAACAGACAGTGTTAGATTTATAGTGTTACGACGTCTTCCAATTAGTACCATCAGAGCCGCAGTTAAGCATAAACGACAGTAAGTATGATTTATCCATTAATCTCCGTCTGAAACAGTCACTTGAACCCTAAAAATTTTGTGAACGAAATATTTTTATTTAGTATTTAGAAAAGGTTGAGGAAAAAGAAAATTAATTTTTTCTTTTTCCTATTTTTTTTCAATTTTTCTAAGTTTTTCGAACAAAAAATACGTCCTTCAGACTTCCATCAAAAGCATGGATCGTTCACATGGCGCCCGAACAGGGACCATGCCGTCCCCAAACCCAACAAATCCTTTCTCATTCATGGCGGAAGACTCCGAGGGGTCGACCCCAAGAGAATTTTATGAGCGAGTCACCGCACCGCTCGTCGACGACGGTTCTAGAGGGATAGAACCACAGCGACTGTTTCCGGAGGGAGATAATGTTAATTTATCAGCTTCACAGCCACAAACTGCTTCGATGGAAAGTATGTTTCTGAAAATGGCAGAGGGTTTCGTGCAGGCGATACAGAACGTGTCGACCTGTACGCCCCATGAGAGACAAAGATGTCCGAACGTGACGTTCCATGGGCTTGATCATGAAGATCCAGAAGCATTTCTGAAAATTATGGAGGAATATTTCGACAGAGCTCGCATAAGCCACGACTATGATCGCCTCCATAACGTAACCGGCCAACTCAAGGGCGAAGCTCAACGATGGTCCGAACAATTTAGGACGTTGACTACTTCGTATGCCTTATTCAAGGAAAGATTCCTTACGAGATTTAATTCTCCCGACACACAGTCACGAGCTATTGCTCAACTGTATGCCGTCAAGCAAACGTCTTTAGACGACACGGCAGTGTTTATCACAAGGAAAACCTGTCTTTTCGATCGTATTGATCCCTTTAAATCCGAAGCCATCAGAGCTCGGGTCATCATGGACCAACTGCGTCCAGAAATTAGGTCACGCTTGAGAAGCAACCTAATTTCAAACACAGAGATGTTAATAGCAGCGGCTACTAACGTCGAGCGGGATTCAGCTGACGAACAGACGTCGCTAATCCAGCTTATTGATCAACGTCTGTCCCGCGCGTCTTACTATCGAGAGCCGGGACACATCAGTCAACAAAATTCTAGTAACAGGAGCAATGGAAGCCCAACTTCGACAGCACCGAGGGTGCATTTCCGAGAGGACGTATCTCGACAGGACGGTCCAGGCAGAGCGCCTGGTCGTCCTTTTTTTATGCCTAATTTATCAAGCGGATCAGTGAATCCTGACCGCAGGCAAACCAATTTTAATGGCGGATCGGGGAAATTCCGAGTACCCGACCGACCGGCAACCCCGTGCCGATACTGTACAGACACAGTGCAGTGGCACTTCCATAGCCAATGCCCGAATAACCCGCATCTCAGCAGGAGACCGGGAAACTTTCGAGGGGCCAGAGACCCAGGCCAGGGTCCATCTGCAAGATCCCCGGCACAACGGCCGAACCAAGGCGGCAGCAATGTCCAGTAATTTTTTCCGATACTCATGACCACTACGACGCTCCTCTGCACAAGACAAGAGAGTCAATAAATTATATGAGCGAAGCGTTCCCTTTGCCTCGTATAAAAGTTCAAATTAATGAACATGCGGTCGACGCACTGATCGATTCAGGCTCGACGCGAAACGTTATCCATCCGAGGATGTTGGATAATTTTAAAAATCTCACGACACGTCGATCATTTGCTATGGCGTGCGGAGATCGAATGGTGGACTCTCTTGGCACGACAAAATTACAAGTAATAATTTCAGGCACCTCTTTTGAAATTGATTTTCAAGTAATCGAAAATTTGAACGAAACGATAATATTAGGATCACCATTCTTATATATGAACAATGTCGCATATGATTATGGCAGAAAATGCCTATATGCCGGCACAGAAGAGCGTATTACCGTCTTCTGGAATCAAGCTTCTCAGAGGGAGAGACAGCAGGCAAAGCTTCCTGAAGAGCTTGTTATTAAAGACAAATTTCTACGGCCGCTGTTCGAAGAATTTGTCGATCTGTTCACTGCGGAACCGACTCAAGCAACCACAGTGACTGTGAAACACAAAATTACAGTAGAAGACACGAAACCATTTAATATCAGACCATATCCGATGTCTCCGAGTACTAAGAAAATCATGTACGACCAAATCGAAGAGATGTTAAAAGCTGGCGTCATCGAACCTAGCACTGCCCAATATAGTTCACCACCAGTGATAATAAAACGCTCCGACAAGAAACCACGATTTTGCATCGACTATCGCCATTTGAATGAAATGACCGAAGACGAGGCTTCCGTCTTACCCAAAATACACGAAAGTATTAAAGATTTAGGAAATTCGAAGATTTTTTCTGTGTTGGATTTAAAAAGTGGATATTGGCAAATACCACTAGATGAAGCATCAAAAGATTTTTCGACTTTTACCACTCCTGATGGGGCAGCTTACAGATTCAATGTCATGCCTTTCGGCCTCAAGACAGCTCCCTGTACCTTTCAGAAATTCATGGCAAAGGACGTTTTAACGGGTTACCTGCACCATTTCTGTAAAGTGTATTTAGATGATATAATCGTTTACAGCGTAAACGTGAAGGAGCATATGTCCCACTTGAGATTAGTCTTTGAAAGACTACGTCTACACAATCTGAAAGTGTCACCGGAAAAGTGTGTAATAGCGACGAATGAAATTCAATATTTAGGCCATACAATTAGAACCGATACTTCCCAACCATTAGAAAAACATGTCTTACAAATTCAAAATTATCCCGTTCCAGCTACTAAAAAGCAGCTACAAAGTTTCCTAGGGCTTTGCAACTGGGTACGAGAATATCTACCAAATGTGGCGATGATCACGAAGCCACTAACGAAACTTCTTTCGAAGGAAAATCGTTTTCACTGGAACCATACATGCGATGAAGCGTTTAGAAAATTAAAAGAATTATTATCCGGACCGCTGGAACTCCATCGGCCGGATTTTTCACGTCAATTCATTTTGCAAACAGATGCATCCCTCCAAGGCCTTTCGGCCGTATTATATCAATTAGGCGACAACGGCGAAAAATATATAATTTCGTATGCCAGCAACACGTTATCTCCAGCAGAGAGACGTTACCACATAAACGAGCTGGAATGCTTGGCGGTGGTGAACTATATTAAAAAGTACAAGATGTACTTAGCAGACAAACCGTTCTTGGTGAAGACGGACAACAGGGCGTTACTTTGGTTAAACAAACATAAGGACGACAAAACAAAATTTACACGATGGTCATTACTATTGCAAGAATATGCATTCAAAATTGAACACTGTCCAGGAAAGGAGAATTTATTAGCAGATTTTCTAAGTCGTAACCCACAAAATCAGTATGTCGAGACAGACGATGAAGAGGAAAGAATGTTCCTACCAAATTATAAGTGTCCAGAACGTATTTCTGTTTTAACGCACTCAGAAATATACGAAGATATCGTACAGGCTCAATTGAGTTCAAGAGATATTCAAGACAAGATCCGCCGTTGGAATGATCTATTTCAACAGGAACAACGTTCCGATGCGGATCTTATTTTTATGCAAAATTTTCACGTCCAAGACGATGTACTTTTTAAGGATTGCGATCGAAATTTTAAATTAATAGTTCCAAAGAGGAAAATAAAAGAATTGATTTACCATTATCATGACCGAGATGAAGCATGTCATCCAGGAAGAGACGAGACTCAGGAAAATAGCGAAACGCTACTATTTCAATAATATGGCCAGGATCGTAGGCAAATACATAAACGACTGTCTGATATGCCAGTCGGTAAAGACAAGACAAGCCCAACCCAATGCTCCACTTAGAAGTCATGCACCACAAAATGCATTTGAAACCTTGAGCGTCGACGTAATTGGCCCGCTGCAGAGGACTAAAGACGCCGAAAACAGATACATGATTATCGTCGAAGACGTTTTCAGTAAATGGATAGAGGCAAAGGCATACATTCAGGTCGACGGCAGAACGATAGCCAAATATATCGACGAAGAAATAGTAGCAAGATTCGGAGTCCCTCGAGTCATAATATCAGACAACGGTGGTCATTTCAATTCCGAATGGTACATCACATTTTGCGAAAGAAATGGTATCGAACGATACTTAATTCCAGCCTATCACCAACAGTCCAACCCCGTGGAACGACGGGTTCAGGAATGCAAGAAAATTTTAAAAACTCTTTTATTCAAAAAGCCAAACGACACTTGTGATCGCTACGTGCATCAAATGACATACATATTAAGAAATCGTAGGAACGCCGCTACAAATCAAACTCCTAGCGTGGTCGTGTTAGGATATGATCCAGCCGAAAGAGGCGAATGGGATTTGTATGCCTGGAGGCAAGAAAGAGCCAAGCAACAAACGCTTCCACGATACGAGCGAATCAAGGAAGCCCGTCAGGCCCAACAAAATTACAAACAGAAATATGCGCCGAAAGAGGCCGTCACTCCGATCGTTTACAAAGTAGGAGACAAAGTCATGAGTAAGAGAAAAAAGAAGGTACATACCTTCACGCCGTCTTGGTCAGGCCCAACCAGAATTCTGAAGAAGTTTTCAGACGAGGTGTATCTCGTGCAAAAGGGAAATGTAACGACAAGAGTACATGTCGATGATTTGAGACCAGCCCCGCCAGAGGAGCACAACTTGGAAATCGAATCTTCCGATGAAGAAAATGCTAGTCCAGGCGGAACATCACTCGATGGAAATGATTCCCCGTTCTCAGACGATTCCACAGAACCTCTACCGCCGGAGCAAACGGTTGTACAAATCCATGCACCGCCACGAGATGCTTCCACTTCTGATTCAGAATCCAGTTCTGGAGATTCAATTATATTTTTATAATATTTTTCAACCTAGGCTAAGTTTTAACTTAGTGCTAGGTTTATTTTATATCAAAATTTCCATACCAACTTCTTGTCGTGTCAGGCAAGAGTTGGTATTTTTTATGCATTTTTTACAAGTTATTTTCATTGGGGATATTGTATCGTCCATACAAATCTACAAAATTCACTGCAGCAACTCTGACCGTGTCCGGCAGAGTTGGTATTTTTTTTTTTTAATTTTTCTAAGTCCTCAAATGTTATTAAACATTCATCTGTAAGCAGAGTCCGACCCAAAGGGTCCAAACAAATGTTCCATTGGCACGGCATGGAAAGACGACGACTCTGACGCAAGGGCGCGATTCAGATGAGTCTAGCAACTCAAGGGCGAGATGCCGCCACGTCTGCTGGAGGGGCAGATGCAACGATCCGACGGATGCAGATTCTGTCGCAGATTTCTCCCAAGAAGAGATTTTAATAAAAACTATTTCAATCAATATAAGTCAACAAAATTCAATGTTCCTATTCTCAAAGACGACGATGTGATATCGGTCGCAGATTTCTCCCAAGAAGAGAATTTTTAACTACTCGGAAACCATTTCAACCAATATAAGTCAACAAAATTCAGTGTTCCTATTCTCAAAGACGACGATATGTTATCGGTCGCAGATCCCCAGACGGGATGTAAACAAACATTTTACTAAAATTTTGTTTTATTGTTTCATATAAACCGAGCAGAGCCAATGTATAGCTGGAGCCAAGCAGTCCGAGGACCACCTAAGCTGTTCCAGAAGGCAGTTCGACACCGAAGGTGATCGACGAGGCATAGACACGAGGAGGAGCAGACGCAAGCCCGCATTAGTGGAAGAACACTAAGAAAGATAAGTGCGTCGAAAGTGTTTGTGTTGTGTCATCGAGAATCTGAGGATTTTCGATTTTTTTCTTTTTTTTTATGCCATTTTTGAAACCCAATGTTCAATAATTCAATCGAATGCTATGCATCGATATATGTTCAAATTATCACCATTTTTAGATTTGCATCTATGTTTTGTTCAGATAGGCCGGTCTGAACGATAACCGAATACAACACATGGGAGACTACATCCAATGATCCATTTTATTTTCAAACAAACAATTTACCAAACGTTACACAAAAAGATTCACGGAAAGGAGGGGAGTGTTAAAGAACGCTATAACCCCGATATACTTTTCGACGTTGTAACAAAATCCGACTTAGGAAATATTTCGTAAGAAAAGCGTGCTTCACGTAAAAACGCCGTGGAGGAGGTTTTTAATTCTTGGAAATATATTTTTGCTCTTCGGAGCGTTTTTTATGCCAAATTTTCGCTAACTCTTCGAGGAGCGTTAATTTGGTAAGTGTAGTAAATGTCGCTGCACAGGGACGTAATGTCGCCCCGACCACCCAATTTTAGAAAGTATAATAAAATTGGACTTGAACTTCCAAATTTCCAAGATTAAAAACCCTTTTACGAATCCACGTTGTCAAGCACTGCAACTCTTACGAGGTATTGAATATGAGGACAAGTTAATCCAACGACTATTCAAAGTATATCGGAAGTTATAGCGAAAATAGCCCTTAGCGACATGGGACCCCCATCATTTCCTAGCAGTCGGATTTGACGGGGAAATGATGCGTTTTGACGGGGTTTGCCCTAAACCGGTTCCTCAGTGATTCGGAGTCAAAAAAGTATCTATACCATGTACTCACACGTGCATGGGATCTGCCTTGCCTGAACGTAAAATTTGTTATTGCATAATACAAACGAAGTAGATACGCTTCAAGCAATTTTAAGCTCCGAGGAGCGACCAAAATTTATGTGAATTAATAAATACGTTTATAAAGACAGGCAAGCATAAGCCCACCAAAATTTCAGTTACATGAACTGTTCCTTGAATCTTTTTGTGCATCGTTAGCTTTTCAAACTGCATATTGGATGGTAGTTGGTACCGTATGAATCGTCCCGTTCCTCACCATGTGTTGTACACGGGTCAGACCATTGTTTGTTAACATTTTCTCTGAAGAAGTTGTTGTAAAAAACATAAATTTTTTAAAGATTTAATATACATTTTTTGAACTTTATATTGTCTTTTACTTGTGTTTTCTAACAAAATTTCCCTTTCAGATTTAAATTTTAAGAGAGTGTAAAACAGACAGTGTTAGATTTATAGTGTTACGACGTCTTCCAATTAGTACCATCAGAGCCGCAGTTAAGCATAAACGACAGTAAGTATGATTTATCCATTAATCTCCGTCTGAAACAGTCACTTGAACCCTAAAAATTTTGTGAACGAAATATTTTTATTTAGTATTTAGAAAAGGTTGAGGAAAAAGAAAATTAATTTTTTCTTTTTCCTATTTTTTTTCAATTTTTCTAAGTTTTTCGAACAAAAAATACGTCCTTCAGACTTCCATCAAAAGCATGGATCGTTCACAATCCCACCGGCATAATCGAACTATAAGGCCGCCAGGAACGAAACAAAAACGGAAATTTTTGACGTTTACCAAAATAAGCGGGCGCCTACGTCATCAAAAAGGAGCGACGCAAATTCATTTTGTGGGTCGTAAAAGCGTGTAGGGAAAGAGATGGCCGACATTATTAGCCTAATTAAAAATATCAACCCCGAAAGGCACGCGTCGCCAATATGAACTTGGGACGTAGTTCGGCCTCCCGCTTCCGCTCGTCCCGCTCCCGACCTCGGGCTCTGCCGCAAACCGGAGAATATGCGCCAGCAAATTGCAAAACGCAAGGGGCTCGCACCAACACGATTTTAATATATATTGACTATTATTATTTATTATTATTACTTATCCAACCTTAATAGAAAATATTTCGGTAAAACTTACAGTAGATGATTGTTAAGTGGAAGATTTTAGACGTACTCATGTGAGAAATTTTCAATTTTGGATTCGGTCAAAAATTCGTTTAATTAAATACGTTACGTTTTTATTTAATACCTACATCATCGATATTTTTGTCAGTCCAAAATAACCAGGTGAGTAGAAACTTACTGGTATTTATTTTAATAGTCTATATTTTTAAGGGGGTTTTTAAATTCTCACGTGCTAGCTTATAATGCTTATAAACATGACGCCTTGCGAGAGCAGAGCCATAAACTTCCTTTGATTTATTATGCCCCAATTTAACTGGCAACGTATATGCAAAAGAGGGTACGTAAAGGCGATCAGGAATTCCATCACTTCTTTTAAACTAATAGCCGCCCATATGTTTGCAGATGCCTCGTATATGGGCATGTCAAGTTTACAATCTACATCGTCTTAGGGCGACGTTCTCTACATGTTCCTCCATCTTAATGGGGTATGATGTAGCGTGCCGCAAATCGTTTAATGTAGTGTTCATAAAACATTATAGGATCTATTGGGTGCATATAAAGAACGTACATATATTGTGAGCATATTACATAAATGAAAAATATGCTTACAAAATTTTAAGGGATATCGAGATAATGCCGTGCTTTGATGGATTACTAAATCGCTCGCTAGCGCTGGTATTGATTAGGTAAAAGATTAATAGGAAGGTATCTAAATGACATTTGCTTCTGACTATGTATATATCTTGAATGCCTGTTTTCAAATATTATATAATATAGAAAATCGTAGTTTACACAATTTTCATAAAATTTGTTCAATTCTGGGCAAGCTTTATAAATGTTGCTTTAAGTTTGATGTCGTAGTAACCATTAGTCATCTTCTTGGTTGAATAACCCGAATTTGAATGTTAAATATTAGTTTAGAAATACTTCCGCAGGAAAAAAAATATTAATAAACTATATTATTGAAAACAAAATTAACAAATTGTATGATAAGATGTTCAAGCTGAGCTCCGTTAACAACTGGGCAATGTACAAGTCGATGTTCACAGTGTCGTAAACAGTTATCGAATGCTGTTTGGAGTTTTCGACCAATTTCCTTCCGTGTTCTATCTTTCAGGCCTTCCAAATTATTTAGCCTATAGTTATAGACGCAACACTTTATATGACCCCATAAAAAACTAGGAGTGTAAGGTCAAGAGATCTAGCTTCGATTGGACCCTCTTCTGCCTACCCATCGGCCTGGAAACACCTCACTCAAGTACTGTCTTACATCAACTCCATAATGTGGAGTAGCACCATCTTGCTGGAACCATACGCCATCGACTGCTGGTAAATCATCCGAAAAAATTGCAACAATTGCGGGAACTATTTAGGTTTGGAATAACACTTTCTACATACATACTACTATAGACGGTGTATTTATTTCTGATTTGTACAGTAAGTGTGTCTAATGGCAGATAATAATTATACAACTACAGCTCTAATGAACCTATTTATTATGCACGGACAGTGTTATAATCATAATAAAACACAAAACGAAAATGCGATAAAATCCGCAAGAAACAATTATTACATAATTGAATGAACAAAACATAATTACAAAGAAAAACAAATTCTAAATATACTTCAATAAATGTTCAAAGTGTTGGCCATTGACATGCAGACATTTAACTATACGAGAATAGATACCATCCGTTGTAGCAGGTCTAATTTCAGTACGGTCTAAGTTGTAAAATTCTTGATTCACCCAAATTCCTAATATTTACCGGCGTTATATAAATAATTTTTTTAAGAGTACCCCGTAGGTAAAAATCTAGAGGTGTAATATCCGGCGATGTCGGAGGGCAGTTCCGCGGCCCCAAACGTCTGATCCATCGGTCATCGAAAATCCGGTCTAATTCTAAACTAGCACTACTGTACATTGCGGCGGGGCTCCATCAAGCTAATACCAACCTTAAGAGACATATTTCAGTGAAATCAAGAGCTGCCTTTATAATCTCTAAATATTTTCTAGGCGTCAGTCTGTCGCCATATATTACGTAACTTATTTTATGATCCTTTAACATGCACAAAACGTTGAAACCAAATTTTTTCTGAAATCGAGACTCTCTAGTAACATGAGGATTTTCAGCAACCCAAAAATGTTTATTTCGTCGATTATAAATACCTTCTCGTGACAATTTGGATTCGTGGGTCCATATGATATTTTTAAAGAAATTGGGATCCTCCTAAGTATATACCAACAACATTTCACAAAATTCTACTCTCTGTGGACCGTCTTGAGGCTGTAGAGCTTGAACTGTTGTAAACTTATAATCATGCATCTTATGGTTTGCCAATATCCTTCGAATCGATGAATATGATAAGCCCAAATTCTGTACAGCACTACGTATAGAATATTGAGGAAATGTATAAAATTATTCTGAACTCTTATGAATTTTCTGTTCCTATAACAATATGTTCTGAATCCAATGATACTGTTAGCGATATTTGAATTCCCCGCAGTTCAAGACACACGCAATTGTGTTGAGCATAGATATCATCTACTTGGTATCATATACTGTGATTATGCTGGATAGTGTGATTTGTTTTCTTAAAAAAAAAAAAGTTTTCTTAAAATATTTTCTTAACCGCCTCTCAAGTTACCGAAGTAATCCCCTGGAAGATCTCAAGGATCTTGTGCTAGGTAAAGAGAGACGAGGCCCTACAGTTTAATGTGGACTCCGAACCACTCTTGGGGCCATTTTTTTTAATGAAAAATTGTTTCGCCTTGCGGGAATCGAACTCAATTCGTTAGGCAACTCAGTTTGCTAGCCAGTCGCTTTAACACACTGAGCTACCATTGTGAATTTAATTAATTAATGTAATCTGCCACTTTGAGTTTTATATTTTGTATTCCATTTCAATAAATACTCAGATAATTATAAACACCGTGTCTTCCAATTTATGAGCGTAATCCTAACAGATACCACATACATGACATTTTAAACGTCAATATTTATAATGTAATTTTTATTTTTCCTTTTAAATGTGTCATGGCTGTTCCGATTTATTCTAATTGACCCGCACCTGTATGTAGTGCTAGAAAAATCTAAATCTTGTCAGAAATACTAAATTATGTGATTTATGGGCAGAATAAAATTCATCAAAATGGTTTTTGGGATAAAACACAATTTTATCAAATGCAACCATATTGGTACCATGGTACCATTATTTATTAGTACTATTAATAAGGAATGTATTCATTATGCCTTATTAAAATGTGCGATAAATACATTCAAAATTACAGCTAAAAGAAGATAAGTAAATTCAATTTTGTATTTCTTTAATGCAGTATAAAAAAGTAAATAAAATAATAAAATTATCTGGATACCTTCGTGGACATTATTTTAATTTTTCACTCTTGACACGGACTTGAGGTTTTAAAAATGAGTTTTTGAGGTAGCCTTCAAGATATTTTCTAGTAATCCATGCAGCTCATAAAAACGTTGGTCTGTTTTTAGGATAGACATTAGGAAAAAATTTATAACGAGTTTTATGAGAGAAGTTGAAAAAGGTCTTGACAATCCTCATACTGGTAAATTTTCCGAAACATTTTATAAATAGTTTTTTGTAACGCTATATCCTAAAATGACATTTATTTGACAGTTTCAATGAATCAAAAGAATGTCATTATTGACAAGTGAGAAATAAAGAAAACACTGTGAAATAATAGTTATTTATCTACTCATATTAGATTATATATACATTTAATCAACTGCTTTTGAACAAGAACTAGTATCCATAAACAAATAGCGTAAGTTATAAGCGCTAGTTATATATTATAATTCACTAGATACAGCCAATCACCTTTCTGATCCGGTGAAATGGAATGGTCCATTATTATTATTGACGGAGGTCATTTGACATGTTTGATTAATTTTGACGTTTAACTGTTGACATTTGTAAATTATGTTTCTGTACACTTGCAATTTAATATTAATTGTTATAATCGTAGATAAAGTATAGTATTCAACTTGCGATAATGGTAATAACTCACTTGATGAATTAACAACACTCGTCTGCGGCTCGTGCTTCAAATTTCATCTGCGTGAGTTTTACCTACATTACCGCTCGTTGAACAATATACTGTTATTAAGCTAGTGACTTATATGTAATAACACACGTGTCTAATACAACATTTTATTCAACACTTTCATATAAATGCTTTTTTAGTGACAAACAATAAAATTATTAAAATGTCATGTCATCGATTTTTTTTTTATAAGTTGTCAATGTCAAAGTCAACAGTGTTTCTCCCAAATATATAAAATACAAGTAGCTTATTGCTAAGTAGATTCTGAATGGATGTGCCGAGAAAGCTGTGGTTGTTATCCATTTTCTTTGTAGCCAGGAGTTTGTTTAATAAACATTGTGTAATTAGCATTAAAATTGAAAATTGTGAAATATATAATATGGAAATTCCGATTCATTTATATTAATAAGGTGGTTAGTCTGATTTCCACCAACGACTACATCGGCAGACATAGCCATTTCTGTAGTATTATTTGAAAATATCTATTTTGAAATTTCCTTTTTGTTCTGGATGCTATCTTCTATATATCCCTCAACAACTGTTGAGGATTTCCATTCCCCATGACGTTTTAAGGTAAAAATATCAGCTCCAGAATTAGCTATTATTGATGCTGAAGATCTCCTAGAGCTGTGTCTTGTATATTGCTCAGGATAAGATAAATTAACGTATTTAGCTATAATACTTGGTATTTTTGAAAATGTATTAATACCAACTCTTTAGACCGTACATTTTTCTCCTCGATATTGAAGTAAAACGTCTTTGTGATTCACATGAGTAGGGCGAATGCTGCATATTTATCGTAAATATTTATTGGATTTACTCCATTAACTGTCTTACCAATTACCGTAAAAGTCCTTTCATTGTGAGTCTCCGAATCAGGTACTTCAACAACCAGCATGCAGTTTGTTCTCACAATGTTATCAAAGAGTGGAGTTCCTCTCGACGACAAACGCCCGCCAAGCCCATTATTAATACTTTCAACATTAAAAACGTTTTATCTGTTGCTTCTAGTAAAAAAAACCCAATTTATTATTGGCGCAAAATGTCGACAGGAGAGGTCTTCGTTTACAGCATGATGGGGCACTGCCGCATTTCTCACTCCAGGCCCGGGAGCACCTTAACAATGAGTTTCCTAATCGGTGTACATCACAGAAGTCAACACTAGAGAAGAACTACGGCAGCGGGTAGTGACAGCATTTGATGTCATGAGGAACCAGAGCTAAACCATCGGAAAGGCCACACGACATTTATTGGTGCGGTGCAGGAAATGTATCGAAGTTGAGGGAGAAAATTTTGAGAACCTTATATAAGATTTGTTGTTGCTTTCTTTTTTTTTTTATTTATTTAGGTTATACTCATAATCCATTAAAATTTATCATTTTATCTAGATTACATAAAATAATTCGGGCTCGCTGCTTGAGATCAGCACTTTAATGGGTGATCAGTATCTCATCTCGCCGTCCTGGTTAAGTAGTAGAGTAGCAATTAGCTAAACTTCGCCAGGAAGTTAATGTCAATAAGGCATTAAAATGAAAAAATTTAAAAATCGAATAAAAAATTTCACAATTACGGCCCTGTATTTTTCTTACTAGGTATGTTATTCGCATGTATTATCTGCAGTCTTCGAAGGGATATGGATCTAAAGCATTTGAATGGACTCTATCAAACTGTTCCATAAATAATGCCCCACCACAATGTTAGTCGTGATGCGCTAAATTGTTTTGTGATTTTTTTGCCGAAACGGTTTAGGTGTGCCGTCAAAATTGAATCACTGTTCTTATAGCATTTTTTCTGAACTTTCCGAATCCGCTAATAGTTTCCGCTAATTCCGCTAATAATAATAATAATAATAATAGTTTTCCAGAAATGCATTAGAAAAATGTACTTTTTGGTCAAAAACGAGGTGGGCAGATTTTTTCCGAATCCGGCTCTGAATTTTTCAAAACCAAGTAGGCTAATCTAACAAGTCCCAGCTGAGGTTAGTGGTAGATTTCATTCGATTACATCCAACCGTTGCAGAGATATAGCTCTTGGAATTTTCAGACCATATGGATAAAACACCCTCCTGTATCTTCTTAACCACTGGCCAAAAAATGTTTTCCTTCTTGATCTAGACTTGCCTTGAACTGCTCTATCTGCCATTAGGCTATAGCGCATTGCTCGCGAATCACCCTGTATATGAAACTCAGTGAATCTTATCGTCTAACAACAGAACCATCCTTCAGTCCTGCAATCAAAGGGGGGATTTAATTAGTATACATGTAGTTCACATCATTGCAATAACACTATTGCTATTTTATGAAATAATTTACGAAAACTATTATATCAAACCATTATTTAATTTAGTAGTATATACGCCTGCTGCATAATTGTATAGACACACAGGTATACTTTTTGCCGATCAAGCTATGCTACAAGTGTGAACTACAACATTAAGGAGGCGTAACTGAGTTACAAGTCTATCTCCGGTCTAAGAATAGATCCAGTCGGTTGTATTTGTATATTATTTTTGTAACGTCTACATCTCGTTCTCAGAGAGGTAAGTAAATGGTTCGTTTATAATTTGACTTGGATTAATCTCTGAGCATAGTAAGGTGAATCTAAAAGAATTATTAAATATATGATGCAGCTCCGCGTATAACACATGCAGTGGGTTTTAGTTGAAATGGCAACACCTCAATAACTTTTTTATTTCTCGTATAATTTCAAACTTTTTTTTTTTCTTTATATGTTTTAAATATTTTAAATGTTATTACGACCTAATATCAGGTTAAGAAAACGAGGTCTCAGATATTAATTTAGTGTGTATACAAGAACGAAACGTCTAAAAAAAATTTTTTGGCGTTAACTATCCCCTCTACCACCCCCCATTGCCACCCCCCCATTGCCACCCTCACCCTATTATTAAAGGGGGTAAAAAAATGTAATTTAGTGTGTATACAAAAACAAAACGTCAAAAAAAATTGTTTTGGCGTTAGCTACCCCCTCTACCACCCCCATTGTCATCCCCGCCCTATTATTGAAAGGGGTAAAAAAAATTAAAATGTGATTTAGTGTGTATACAAGAACGAAACGTCTAAAACAATTTTTTGGAGTTAACTACCCCCTCTACCACCCCCATTGTCACCCCCACCCTATTATTAAAGGGAGTAAAAAATTAAATTGGGATTTTAATCAAGGGCCTCTAAAATTTATTTTGGCATTAGGATTCATCTCTGCAGTTTATGTAGAAAAGTAAATATTTGAATATAATAATACGTATGGATTTATTGTGCATGTTTTAATATACCAATTCTGGATATTTTTTCAAACAATACTAAATTATTGCATTAAATACAGTAATTTATATTATAGTAAAAATATGAAGTTGAAAACGTATAGTGAATACGTCCAGAATTGAAACCGTATAAAAACTTAAAGCCGGTAAAAACAGTCGGCATCTGTTGCGGAGGTAAACAGAAATGCTTGTCATAAGAAAAACAATAAAGAGCTGCCGGCTGTTTTTGCCGGATTTTAGTTTTTATACGGTTTCAATTCTGGTCGTATTCACTATACAGCTTTATCACATCCTGAAAATTTCCGTACGATGGTCTATTTTACCTCGTTATGTTGATTTTAAAAACAGTCATATCAAAAAGTATATGTATGAATTTTAAAATCTGTTCAATTTCTTGGTAGTTAGTGCCTTTTGAACATCAAGAAATGTTGAGAATAAAAGTTGGAATTTTTTAAAATGCTGCCGAATTCTGAGGGATGGAAGTTTTGTTAGTACAGAAAGACAACATAATATTTTGAAGTTTTACTTTAGTGCATGCACCTTTTTAATAAAAATTTCTTTCTATGCACACACGTTGTGGAAAGAAAAATTCATAATTATTGTCACTAATCAATAATGCTGACCATAGACCTCAACTATACCCATGCAATGCTAGTAAATAATTCCGTTTTATATTCACGTACACGCATCTATAAATACAACAGAACATACGAAAACTACAAAACTAATAACTTTATGAAACTAGTCAGCTTTTAGGTAAATTTTAAGTCCTGATGGGAAATTACCACGGAAGCCAATTATAGTATTTTAAGGATTGTACTTTCTCTCTCAAGGACACGATGTCATCCGTCAAGGCCCTCCAACTTAAATAAAATATGTTCTTTCCTTTTGTTTGTGCCTAATCTAGTGCGAGAGATATGCCCGCTCTTAAAGAAAAATACACTGTCATCTTATGGCCATCGAAGATCAACCAATGTTAAAAATAATGATACAAGTAATACTGATACATGAGTGGCATAGCAGGCTTTGCTAGTTTGGCCTCTAGATGCGACCATAGAGGGCAGCTAATACTTTTCTACATACTACTTACTACGTATATGGGAAAGTAAAAAGGTTACGATGACGGAGACATCTCCCTGAAATGAAAAACATACTAAATTTCCTTAACAGTCTACTTGAAATAAGATAGAGGCCGTGCCTCCCTAATTGTACGAGTCCTGTTTACCCAGATATTCCGAGTTTAATATTGTTTACAATTATTATTTAAATCCATAAAAAATTACAATAATTTATGAACTACCTTATTTATCATCAGTTAATAATAGATTAAATTATTTTCAGGATTTTTTAATTTTTTTATTTAATGCTTCTGCGAACACAACCTATAGAAACACTAGAATACTTGGAAACATGGGGGAGAGAAATGAATCGAAATCTAGAATTTTATCAACACGTTAAATACAATTTAATTCGCTGGGAGTCGCTGTCATAATTTTCCAAATTAAAGAATTTAATTTGCTTTAACTGAGAATTTTTCCAATTTCACAAAGTCTATGGCAACGGAAACTTAATAGATAGATAGATAGATAGATAGATAGTCTTTATTTCACCACTATATGTTACATAATCGAGCATTTGCAGCAAGTCGGAAAATCAGCAGGCAAGCAGCTGCATTACAAAAATAACAATTTTGTTTTAAGAAATACAATACATATATAAAATATAGACAATAACAAGAACATATCCTGTATATAACGTTTACACATTGTCAAACAAGAAAATATAAAAGTTTAATTTATAAAATAGGTACGTATACAAGCATTCTGCAAGTATGAGCATTAGACACTCGAAAGTGGAGTGGCCAAATATGGCGTCCTGAGAAATTCATCAATTGAGTAAAAACAGAACTGAAAAATGAAACGTTTTACATTATTTTTGAAGGACCTAAAATTTAGCTGTCTAATATGATGTGGTAAATGTTTATATAGATTTAGGTTGGGAGAATGTTTTGCACTTAGAGTTGTTAACCTATAGAATGGCACTCTAAGAAGTCCAGCAGCACGTGTGTTGTACTCATGATAGTCCGACTGAATAGAGAGACTGGATGCCTTTCTGTGAATCTCGATAAGAGTATTGTAGATAAAAAGTGAAGGTAGTGGCATAATTCCCAGATGTGTTCCCTAAATTTAGAGTTGACAAGAACCTTTATAATTTTTTTTTTTGTTGTCGAAAGACTACATGCGTGATGGGAGTTACCCCATAGAACAACTGCGTAGAAAAGTCTAGAATGAAAAAGACTATTTTTTAATAGGTCGAATTCAAGAACGCTTTTTAGTTTCCTAAAAAAGAAGATTACACTGGAAAGCCTTTTGTTCAGATGTTCAGTATGGTTTACCCAACTAAGGTTATGATCTAGATAGATACCTAGGAGTTTAACATGCTGGCTTTTGGATACATTTCTGTTTGAAGATATTATCAGTCTCTGAGTTTTCTCCTGATTAAGTGTTAGTTCGTTAGAGGTGAACCAATTTTTTGCTTGTAGTTCATTGAGAGAAGATAGTTCCAGTAGATTGTCAATGTTATGAAGGGAACACAAGAGAGAGGTGTCATCGGCAACAGAGTGGATTTGCTGGGCAACATAAATTGAGGAAAGTCGTTCATATAAACTAAAAATAACAGTGGCCCCAAGACAGAGCCTTGGGGTACACCATAATTATTGTTTAGTAATCCTGACGTTTCATTGGCTATGATAATACACTGCTGATGATTAAGCAGGTATGATTTAAAAAGCGAGAGGGCTCTTGCTTCCCTTTAATTCCATTCCATTGGAATTTTTCTATTAACTTATCGTGGGAGACACAGTCGAAGGCCTTGGAGAGATTACACAGAGTAATCGGAATGTGTTGACCCCCTTCAAGACCACCGACTATATCTCTCACAATCTCTGCAACCGCATGCGTGGTCGAGCGTCCAGAACGGAAACCATATTGGTGACTAAAGAGCGATTTGTGTTCCAAATAACTTGACAATCTTTCTGTCAGAATAATCTCAAATATCTTCCCAAAAATGGGGAGGATAGATATGGGGCGGTAGTTGTCTAACAATGAGTCATCTCCCTTTTTAAAGACTGGTATAATGCGAGCAATTTTAAATATATCTGGGTAGGCACCATCAGCGATACTTCTATTATATAGAGCAGCTAGTGGAGCGGCGATAATATCTTCCGTATATTTAATTATTTGGGCGTTTAGGTCGTGTATACCGAGCGAGCGAGACTTAATAGCCGATTTTACTTCTTCTACAGTTATTGGATGCAGGAAAAAGGATAAGTTAGATGGTTGGTTAGGAGTAAAGTTTTTTCGAATGTTATGGTTAATGTTAGGTAGTGAATTTATTAGGTTTCCTGCAACAGATACAAAATGGTTATTAAATGTATCTGGTGGAATACTGGGATTTACGACATTGTCCCGACAGTTGTTTATTCAAAGTTAATAATTCTCCAACAATCTCTACCTTTATTGGCGGAGTTTGTGATAAATTTATTTAAAGCCATTTTCTTTGGATTTTTAATATTGTTATTATAGTCCTTGTGTAGCGCTCTGTAAATAGAGTAATCAGCAGGATTTCTTATCACGTTACAAATTAGTTTAACAGAGGATAGGATATCCCTTTTATTGAATAATGAATCAGAAAACCAATTGATTCGCATCTTTTTATTTAAACATTTTTTTAACGGAAATATTTTATTTACCAGAACATTAAATCTGTTTACCAGAAGTTTTTACAAGTGCTTACTATCATAGTTAGTATTGTAAAATACATTCCAGTCAGTGTCAAGCAAATCGTTTCTAAGCTTTTCCAAACCATTAATTGTAAATCTCCCGCGAAGGACGATAGACGGCGCGTCCATATTTATATATTTTAAATATTTTAATAAATTGACCGAAATAGAAAGACAAGGATCTATGATACCCACCTCATAGGTATCCTCTCCCAAATTAGTAACAATATTATCAATACAGCTGGCGGAATGGGCTGTCACCCTAGTAAACTCTGAAATAGTTGTTGTAAGTCCCAAGGAATTTAAGAGGCGTATCAGGTCGTTAAGATTACCTGAAGCAGATCTAAAATTTATATTGAAATCTCCGGCAAGCACTATTTTATAATATTTATCAGAGAGGAATTCCAGGAGAGCCTCCAGTCTCTCTAAAAAGTTAGAGAAATCCCCAACACATGATCTATATATTTGCCGTCTTTGTACTTAAAATCTTAATGCTACAAAATTCTGCATCGATTTCGAGGCAGAACTGTGAGAGCATTTACATTACATTACAATACATGCTATACAAAATTTTACAGCATTATATCTACGACGACCATAAATTATGCAATACATTTGGGTTCGTTTGTGGTACCAAGACAACCAAAGAAAAAATAAACATTGATAAAACATTTTATTTGAATTTAATAAAAATTAGGATACATACTATTGCACTTTCAGATAATTTTCATAACAATTATTTTCTCACAATAATGAAGTTGGGTGAAATTTCAGTACTTTGACTTATTTTCTCAGCATTTTCAGTACTTCGTTAGGAGAATTTGTATTTGATATTTTCAATTTTCTATCTTCAGATATTCTTCAGTTAAATAAAAATCGACGGCTTTCATATACCGCCTACACGGAAACCGAATATCTTATAGCACTTAAGACATTGCTAGAGGCTGTTGCTTTTGTAAAAAATACTGTGAGATTTCTCACTAGGCAATACAGCACTTTTTGATAATTCTCCTTCACACGTACATTTACATCTAAATTCAGTTATATTTAGTCTAGCCAATATCCGCTTTGGTTAAGGCGTCACGTGGCAATCGCGATTAATCGAATTGGTATCGCACTACCGGGTTCGAGCCCCATCTCCGATACTGGCACTGTCGGAGGAAATGGTTGTATCTCCCCGTTTTTCAATGTGTAACCCCCTTCTGTACAGGCCTCTGGCTTTAGAAATTGGGGGTTGTCTAATTTCTTTGGTGTTTATTTATTTATTTCCAAATTTAACTAGTTACAAATCATCGATTGCTTTACAAGGCCCATCGGCCCGCACCTTGTTCGGATTAGTAAGATGTTCTCAACGTAAACGGGAGACTATGACGGCGTTTTTGGTTCATTGAATTGGACGATGTTTCAAAAATCAGCTCGAACAGCATCCGGTTTTTGGACAGTCATACGAAATTTTGTGGTTGTTATTTTCTTAGGAAAACTTCCCTCAGCATTCTGTGATATTTGAAGTGAATGTTTAAACCCGTATACAACTTAAATCCCACATTTCGTGAGCAATAGCATTCTTATTATTTGCTACCTTCATCAAGATTTTACAATATCAAATAGACAATTGTCATCATTTTAAATTAAACAAGACAACAGAGGAACTGTATGGCATTACATGATTCTTGTTACATACATAACTGCTCTGAATGATATATAGTTCACTCATTACTAAATTCTCTATATCTATTTTGTTACTCTTGATAGAGGCCTAAAAAGCCAAAACACGTGTAGAGTTTTAATAAAACTTTTTGAAGCATTTAAAATTCATACTTTAATTATACTTGTATTTAAAATATTGAATAATGTTTCACAAGGATTAATCTGCAGAATTCATTCTAAATGATTTCTCCAGCCTCTGTAGTATCATTATTTGATGCTCCTTTATCTTTAAAATTTTAGCAGCTTCTGCGAAGTCTTGCAGCATCTTTCACAATGTCGTTGCCTTTATATGTATTGCAGACGTAGAATCATAGTCCGAGAAGACGTGGAAGAAGAAAATGTTACCTTTTCAAATTTCATTGCTTAACTAAAGCAGTCAACGATATAACCAACCGTCATCTTTTCCTTTGCCGTCTCAACAATAAGTTTGTCAGTATCTCTATCTACCATTTCACTTCAAAGAAGTTTTCGTGAAATTATTCTTTCGGTGTTGACAGCTAAGTGTGCTTTGGCTTTGCGACAGGAAATTTTTCTGGCCAATAGACCGATCCTATCGTGACTACGATCTGTTAAGAATGTGCATGCGCTCTCCTCTCTCTTGAGGGGAAGCAGCCAGTTACTTGAGAGAGGGGCAGTAAGCAAAGTGTTGAAAGTCCCTTGATGCTCAAATTCACATAAGTAAATGGATCAGCTAATCGCATTTGAATTTGCAGTCTTTAAAAATTGAAAAAACATTTGTGCAATTTAAAACTCATTATTTATTATTGCAAAAACTATAAGAAAAATGTGTATAGCGTACTTGAGTTTATTCTAACTTCAACAAGGCCAATTCAACATGTAAACAATTGTCAAATTTGGTTCTAGGCTAGGGGATTTTATGCGTTGCCAACAGACATTATTTAAACTTAAACTTTGAAAAGGAGATCCGCAGGTATTCTTAACTCGTACTTGTAACAAAGGGATCGGTGTATTAGCAAATCAGAATCTCCATGAATGTTACATATGAGTAGTTCTTTTTCGGTTGGATAAAGATGAAGGTAGTAAAAGTGTTGTGTGAACTCATAGTAAGACCTTGTGTATATATAGCTTTTTATTAAATATAGAATGATTATTTTGAATAATCTATTTACATGTTGCAGATAAATTGAATTTCAATGTTTATAAGGTACATAATTTTATTCATATGTCGACGCATTATTAACCATTATTAATTTAGATATAATTTTTAGAACAGATAAAAGTTAAAACAAGCTGGCGACATGTATTTTTATTAAAGTATATGTAAACTCGCTTTATATGTGTCCTATCCCGGGTTCACGTGCAGGACTTATTTTCGTGTGGATCACGTTGTGATATGGCACCGTGGTGTGGATATGGCAGTTAAGCAACAATTAATTGGTCATTTGGGACAACATTGGACGCGCTTCGTTAATCACATAACTATGAACTTTATTAAAAGAGTAATTTTAGTTGTAGGTGTAGACATATGCTAGTAATTTACTTTGTAGTGTGCATGCTATGAAGATAATGTGGACGATTTTCACTTTAATTATTTTTAAACATTACGATATATTCTCGTAATTAACTTAATTTAACAAAGCCCTTTGAATTTATAGTTACTCTTTATAATCGTGACGTTAATTAATAGCTTCATTTTTAGGTATTATTTTTAGAATAAATAAAATGATAAAAATCAGGTGGATTGGACGAAGGAAACTTGAGTTCGTTGGAGATTCCACTTTTAATCGACATCAAATAAGAAGGTTCTTAAATCGACTTGTAGGTTCTTTGTTTGAGTACTCCGGATTAGCTTAGGTGATTTTTATGATTTTTGCAAACTATGGGGTGTTGGCATAGAGAATTTAGCATTTCTATAGGTAAAACTTAAGAAGTTCCTTTCAATAAACCGAAGGAGCTGTTTAACACGATATATAAAATTAATAATAATAAGCTTTATTAATTAAAAGATCCATTTACAGAGCAAAACTGTACATAAGTAGATACAATAGTAACAACAAATATATTTACAAAACCCCTCATTGAGAAAGAAGTTTGTACTTATATTTTAAATGACAATAAGGATAAATGAAATAAATCAATGTGCAAACAATAATTGTTATAAGCTACACATACGATATAATGCGGAATGTTTAAAAATGTGTTTTAGCTATTTCGAAACAAAAGAAAAAATAGCATATTCTGCCTGGTAATCACGTATATTATTAATTTGCATAAGAAACTTCATAACATCTGCATACATAAGAATATTCGACTTAACAAATGTTACAACATCATTCACAAACAATAAAAACAATAGTGGGCCCAGGTTGCTGCCTTGCGGTATGCCACTGGGGTTATAGTAAGTTCTGGAGCAGTAATTGTTTACATTCACATATTGATATCTGTTAGACAAATAGAATCTCAAATAATCAACAAAATTTTCTGTAAAACCCCATAACTCTTATTTTTTACACAATAACTGATGATTTAATTTATCGAATACTTTTGCCATGTCGGTATGTATTGCATCAACTTGCTTCTGCTGATCAATATTTTCAGCCAAATACTGGGCAATGTTGCAAAGATTTGACGTAACTGACCTGCGCAGTAAAAAACCGTGCTGTTGAATCGCAGTATTCCGGCTTACTGCAAACTGCATAAATAATACATTCAAGTGCTTTGGCCGGGGTGGAAAGAATGCATATAGGCCTGTAGTTGCTAGTGTCACTCCGGCCATCTTTTTTCAATACTGGACTGGACTGACACCTTTTTTATTTTTTGTATTATTAGCTTCACCTGTATGTTTGTTTGTTTGTAACGGAATCTTTGACCGTGATTTTCACCCAGTTCAAAACATTAGATTAAACTGAAACTGTGCACATTTATCGGACCGATGACAATACAATAATTTAACAACCTTGTCCTAATGTCCTCACCAGGATCATCAGGATAAAATAAATTTTTTTAAAATGATGAATCTATTGTCAAGATTTTGCCGGAGGCGCCGCTGTTATTATATATTTGATTACAAACGGTCAACCCTCCCAGAGGTCCGATAGAAGGGTCAAGCTCATATACAGCAGGGTGTGCCCGGTTCAATGAGGTTGACGCTAGCGGCATGACATTTTTAGTCACCCATTCACGTTCATCCCTCGGCACGTTTCTCACTAATATATTGGATTGGGAGAATTTTAGAATTAGCATCATGAGCACCGATACATATTGAAACCAGCTGATACTCGCCTGCTTTTCGAATCCGCTGAGTATTCGATAGTAGTACATAATTAATATTACATCATAATGTATGTATTAAAGTTGAAACTAGCGTTTAACAAGGGCTTATACAACGGCAAATACGTTACAGACAATTAAAAAAGAGGAGATTGGCGAAAAAAAATTATAGTTTAAAAAAACTAAAAACACTTTAATAGCAAACCGAACTAAAAAGTAAAAAATAATGTTTAAATATTAAGATGTTGTTCAACATCCACAGAACGTCCACTAACTCAATATAATTAAATAATTTTTTATAAGTTTGAAATAAGAATGAGGTGATTGACAAAAAAAAATCATTTTATTGTAAAAAGCGTACCCCACCATTTTTAAGTTCAGTACCATTGTACATCATACAAGATGGCAAGCCTAAACATTTTTTCTTCGTGTTGATGAAATTTCAGAACAATTTGGGTGCATTACAGATGTCACTTTCACATCTGTTGACATATATATCATAAGCTGCTCGTATCTGCATTTTGGAGATTGATCTCCGTTTATTAAATAAAGCTTTAGTATGTTCAGCTTTATATTTAAAGTACATTATCCTATAGTGATTTTTTTTCCTGATAGCATTTATAACATTTTTAGTGTACCACACTGGATAGCTGTTACAGCCTCTGTTTTTAGGAACACATTCATCAAGTATTTGGTGAAACTTCTCATAGAAAACTGAGACTGCAACATCAACAGCATTAATATCACTGAGTATCCCAATTTGCCTCCCTAACTTTACGATGTAAGTTATAAAAATTACATCTTCTAAAGTTATATTTTAGATCATTGTTTAATTTACAACCCTTATCTAATTTCGGTATATTAAATGTTATACTCAATGTAGGGTGGTGCCCATCTTCTCTGACAAATGCAGAGTGATCTTTGCTTATATTGCACGACAAATTATCTAATACCATGTCTAACATTCTATTATTATTATATATTTTTTAAACTATCTAAAATTTGAAAAAGATAAAAAATCTCTATCGATATTAAATTCAACAAAATCGGGCATATTAAAATCCCCAACTATTAACATGTTAAAACATAATATTTTTAGTCGCAAACTCCTCTATAAAGTCCTTATTTTACTACAAGGAACTTAACCAGACTGCAACCAACAGCTACTCTCCGGGCTATGTGCCCCGCCGAGCGCTGAATTACAAGTTACAAGCCTGGCGCGTTAAGTGTAATAATTGCATATTACCATCAAAACGCTAATGCTTCGATTGCAACAAACACCAACCGAATGACTGATCCTATTTAAAGGAGCTCTCGTGCCAATCGTCACACACCACTTGCAGACTGCAGTTTCGAGCTGTTGGCTCTCGTCAGTGCAAGGTAGGCATGTGACGACCGACACGAGGATCACTTGGCCATTTAGTACATTTCGGTATCTTTGGGATAGCGACATGTAAAATAGTCAGCAGGCGCCATCTAGCGGTCCAGTGTCTGTTGCAATCGAAAAATAAATAGCCTGACTGAGCTTAGCATAGTTCAAATGTGCTTTTTGAGGGCGAAATATTAAAACATAATATTTAATAACTCCTCTATAAAATCCTTATTTTACTATAAGGAACGTAACCAGACTGCAACCAACAGCTACTCTCCGGGCTATGTGGCCCACCGAGCGCTGAATTACAAGTTACAAGCCTGGCGCGTTAAGTGTAATAATTGCATATTACCATCAAAAAAGCACATTTGAACTATATTAATATGTTGCCGGAGTACATGAAATGTAATGACTCTAATGCCAAATAAAGGGATATGTAGTCCTGAGCATAAACACCAGGAGGTATAAATACTAGAATAATATAAATTGAAATTCTCTTATTAGTGCAATAAATCTAGATCAATGTTTCACATCTTTTGGACTTTACTTCTCAGGGGATAATTTTATGATCAATCGACGGGGAGAAATGTCAGGAATAACATATTAAAATGTTTAAGGCTGGGGTGTTGTAGCAATTTTGTAAATAAATAAAAACTATCAATAAGTTGGCCTCACTCGACTTTAACACGGTACGATGGTCATAAAATGCTTCTAATAATTAAAAAAAGTATATTACGTTGTAGAGAAAGAAATTCTCTACAATTTTGAAACGGGAAATACCCCCCCTCTACGATACTTAATTTTATCAATTTTTTTTTTAAAAATTTTTTGCCAAGTTGTTTTCGTTTGGTCAGCTGACCATTGTCACGACGCTCCTTTGTGACATGGCGAAACGGCGCGTGCTGCACGCGCATCCAGAAAGTTGGCTTGCGTTTTTCGCCGGAATGGAAAAAAACACGAAACATGCAATCTTTAAACGCTCATATCTCGCGAAGAACTCTTCGCGGAACGCCGTACTGTGTCGATATCGAAAATACGAGAAAGGCAATAAAAGCGCGTTGTAAATTCGATGGGCGAAATCGAAATTTAAATGCGCCAGGAACGAAGGAAAAACGGAAATTTTTGACGTTTACTGAAATCCGCCCGCGTACACGTCATCAAAAATGACGCACATTCATTTTGAGGGTCGTAAAAACGTGTGGGGAAAGAGATAGCCGAAACGAAAAAACTCGCCAAAAAAAATCTTAAAGAATTGATATAAAGCATGATTAAGCATCGTAGAGGAGTATTTCCCGTACCAAGAAAGAAATTCTCTACAACGTGATATATATATTTTTTAATTGTTAGAAGTATTTTATGGCCGTCGTACCGCGTTAAAGTCGAGTAAGACCAATTTGTTGATAAGTCTTAAACATTTCAATATGTTGTTCCTGATATTTTTCCCCATTGATGATCATAGAGCGCAAACCTCTAACATTTTGGTAACATACACTTACACCTCCCCTTATTCTATTCTTTTTTGGTTCTGACTCTGGTTCAATAAAAATTTTCCAGGTACAAATGTTCTCATTATAGTATCCTCAGGCCAAATTTGAGGAGAAGCAATCGCATCAAAATCTGCAGAAGAATTAACGTCGACTTTAAAAGATGAATAAAAAGGCAGATCGGGATTTTAGTTTTCCATATTTTACAATACTTATATCAGACACCACCCTCATTCAGATATTCTATCAAATTTTCGACGGACGTCTCATTATCAAGAAATCAAATGTGGGCAGATATTGTGCTTGCGGCAGTACTAGGCTTAACTGCCGCCTTAATAGTTGAAGTACTATTTACTTTATTTGCACCTCTAATCACAGATTAACTAGTCGACTGCTTACTACTACGGGTGTTAGGGGCTTCTGCCCTATTCTTCTTTAATCGATTTTGTGGTACATTTTCATTGCTATATACTTTTTTTGTAGTTGTTGTATTTTTTTATCTACATTCGGTTGTTGCTGATTGGGGATTTGTTTCACAATAATTGCCGAATTGTTTTGAAGAGCTGATTGTACCTTGCTTTCACGGTCAGTAGGTTGGTAATTAGTTAATAGATTAATTAAATCTTAATTATTTGAATCCGTTAAGAGTTCCGTTTGCGTTCACGAAAAACATGAAATCATAGCCAGATAACTGTGATATAATTAGCGAAGATATGAATACGAAATTTAGAGAGTAAATACATAAAAGTTCAATCTGCGTGGAATTTAAAAAAAAAATTACTTTTTTCTTTACGAATTTTCAAAATTTTAAAATGTGAAAATCAAAAAACTAAAAACACAGTAACGTAGAATATAATAACATTTATCACAAAAAAAATTAAAAAGTTAATTATCTTAACTGTAAGTATTTTTAATTGTGTGGCCCTTTTTCGATTTTCGTATATGCAATATCTCCGCGCGTCTCTACACGTATTCAGTGTTATTTGTGTCATTTACTGCCGAACATTCTGATGATAATTCACTCCACAAACGGCACAATGAGCTCGATTCCAACTCTGGTGAAATCTCAGGTAATATTTAAGCCAATAGCAAAACAATAACCGCAATGCAAGCTCCACCCCTCGGTACAGTGTTTTCATTATAATTTATCGGCCTAGTAGTTGTGTGCTTTGCAAACGGGACTCTTAAGTTTTTAACTTCAGTTTTCAGCTCAGTAATTTTATCGTGTAGATGTTTCACTTCATTCGGCGCTATTTTACTAATACACTTAAAAACGCCACTATTACAAATGGTTGTAATTATTTCCTCTATTTGTCCTGTGGTATTTTTCCATATTATTGGTGACTGTAATTTTAACAGAACAGTATTTGTTTCTACATATTTCAAATAAACACGAAAAATATGTATGATTTAGTTTCATTACTAGAGAAACATTTATGACACAATTAAAACGTATTCTAAAATAATTCAAGTTTCAGCGTCCTATAAATAGAAATCGTAATGAATTCAAACGTAAACTATTTAAAAAATTATTAAGCACTTGGTGAAATCAGAATAAAATATTTAAATTACATCGTATAAATTACAAATAGCATAAGTAACACTTTCTAATAAATATAATAAATGTCCGTTTCGCACGTAGACGCCGAACAGGTTATTTAAAATGCAGAAATAGTAATCGTGACGTCCTTTGCGAATATCCGTTTAGAATTAACAAATTACAAAACAAAAAACGACTCAAAATGATTTATTTAAATATTATACTCACATATTTATATACACGATTTAATATATATGAGATAAAAACAGTTGTTCGTATGTGGCAATTTAAAATTTATTAGCTTATGTAGCTTATATCATGCATTTACAATAGAAAGCAAAAAGGGGGGGATAAATTGAGCGAGCCACCCCTCCCGACCCCAAGGGTCGAAACCACACCCCAAAAACCGAAATATTTTCAAAAAGTTTCAAATCGAAGAGAAAGTGGTATAACCCTGTTTCCGAGAGCGAGAAACACGATCTTCTCACCCACTCCTCCCCAATCACCCCCAAACGCAAAAACGTGTCACTTGTCAAAAATTCTCACCATCATCTTTCTCGGTCATGAAAACGGGGGTTTACCCATTTCAGTCCAAATTGGAGCTTTTCGATGGCATTGCGGTTTTGGGGGTGGGGGTGGTTTCAACTCCTGGGGTCGGGCGAGGCGGTTTGTGGTCGAAAGTTGCTTAATTTTCTGGAATGAAGCAAAAAAAAACCGATCCGACAAATCCTGGAACGCCCAGGCCCAGATAAGAAAAGCGAAGGGTGGTTTTTGCGTTTAGTGGTTTGGAATTTGCAGTAGTGAAATACAAAGCCATATATAAAAAGTATTCCAATATATTATAACCAGAAACTTAATAATTTAAACGAGTAAAAACATACCCTCTCTGCAACGTTTTGGTAAGACCTAAGCTTGGTGACAATTGAAGTATACGTATACATAAGAATATTTATGTTTATAATATATAAATACCCTGTCAAAGAATCTATGACCTGAGAGATCGACCTTATAGCAAACACGTCGTTGTCTGTTTATGAGTATTGGAACTAATAGATATTTCAATACTTTAAAGAAAAAGCAATTATCGCACACACTACAAAATTATGCATCTGGTAATAATACAAATAAAAGTTCAAAAAAAATTAATCTCCACAGATTTTCGATGACTTTTCTGTTTTTATAAAAGCTTATCCTCTGGTGCCTTACTCCACTACACAATAGTTCATTGCGTTACACTGCAGAGTGGATTTAATTAAATCACTTATTATATTCTTCATTTACATATAATAGTTTCAAAAGCTTACTACAAAATAATTTTAATTATAGAATTATCATCAAAAAGTGGTTTGGACTTCACTATAGACTGTAACACCTCATTCATCATTCCTAACACAACATCCAAAATTCTGAATTTGCAAAGAGTTAACTCGGTGAAATGAAAGACGGTTAAAAAATCATTTTAATAAAACAAGTTTTAACAATCAACGATTTTTAAATCTCATTTCGTTTGATATTCTTAAATGAATAAATGTGTATTTTATTGTAGAGGAAAACGATAAATGAAAACGGTCACAGACGTAGTGGGGAATAGAGAGGGTAGTGGCTATGCATAACGCATAGCTGTTTGTATCACATCATGTTTTACGTCTTTTATGTCGCGTGCATTAGAATGAGAGAGAAGGTCAGGCTTGTGTTGTTTGCCAACTAGCACGAACGACATGTGAGATATGGTACTTCAGAGGCGGACTTAGTTTACTTTCATATACGGCGGAGTGTACGGGTGTAAGTGCAATTAATAAATTAATACATTAGTTTATATTTGTCTTTTTGCTGGTATGTAACTTATTTATTACAAAAATGAGTCGATCGAGTGATTGTGAGTGTGAAAGTGACAGTTATAGTGATTTCAGTGATAAAGAAAATAAAATTCCAAATGAGTTTCAAGGGAGAAAAAAACGGCATTTAAGCAGTGACGGGAAACAAATTTGTTTAAATGTGTATAATACTCTTTTACAGCGACAAACTAATGACTTTAACTTGCGTGATTTAGATATATTAAGGGAAACAGAATCTTTAACCCACGTTCCCTATTCCACATTGTACAAACTAGTGAAAACAGGTGTTACCGAAAGAAAGCAACGTTGCGACGCTGGTATATCAAAAATTTTAGATCCATCAATAGCAAAACTTTAAAAAAATGTAATTTATGATGCATATCAGAAAAATGAAATCCCGACTGTTGACGTGGTAGACAGAAAACTAAAGGAAATGGATTGTCCTTTGAAATATACGACAAGAACTTTAAGGAACTGGCTGAAAAAAATTGGATTTAAATTTAAAACAATTAATAAACGCGTGGCGATTATGGAAAGCAGACGAATAGTGGATTGGCGACATTCATATCTAGAGGAGATTAAAAAGTTCAGAAGGGAAAATAGAACAATTTATTACCTAGATGAAACTTGGTATGACACTCACGATACCGTAAAAAAAGGATGGACTGATGGAACTAAAAAATGTCTACCACAGTCATTGCCTCCAAATAAGGGGACTCGATTGGTTATATTACACTGTGGATCAGGTGATGGATTGGTAGATAATGCATTGAAACTATGCGGGAAAAACATGGAAGAGTGTAACGTGGATTATCACAAGAATATGGAGGGAGTAATTTTTGAAAAATGGTTTGAAAATACTCTAATTCCAAAATTAAAGCCAAATAGTGTTATTGTTCTTGACAATGCGAAGTACCATTCAAGAGAATTATATAAAATTCCTAATAAGATTTCGACTAAATTGGAGTTGCAAATTTTCTTAACGGATCACGACCTATATTATATGGACAGTTATACTAAAGCAGAATTGTTGGAAGTCCTTCATACGAAAACATTTGAGAAGAATTATGTTATAGACAGTATAGCTGAAAGATTTGGCCACAAAGTTTTAAGATTACCACCATATTATTGTATTTTCAACCCAATAGAATTGATTTGGGGAATATTGAAAAAAAATATCAGAAAAGGAAATACTTTTCCAAAATTCGACAAAAAAGTGATAGAGTTAATTAAAAACGAAGTGTCCAAAATTACCAAGGAAGATTGGGTAAAGAGAATTGCCAAAGTGATTAGAATTGAGGATGATTATTTGAAACTTTGTGAATTTAATAAAAATGGGGAAAATAAATACATTATAAATTTAGAAGAGGATATTCCATCATCTGAAAATGAAGAAGAGGGGGAGAACGCACAGGATTCTGAGGAAGAAGTGATTGTGATGACTTGTGGTTGAAGAAGTGGTAGTGATATATATAAGTTTATTATTTGTGTCCGTTTTTGTGTTCAATGATAGTGATCATGATATCAAGCTTATTATTTATGTCATTTTGTGTGTTCGTAAGTATTTTAATCTATTTTTATTTATTTAAAGAATTCAATTATATTTAATTTTATTTATTTGGAGAATACATATTTTATTTACGAAAATTTACTATTTTGAGTTTTGTTTTTGTTTTTAGAGGTTTATTGTTATTTTTTAATTTATTTTGAGAATATCTATATATTTTTTTACTGTTACTATTTTAAGTTTTTTTTTTGTTTTTAGATGTTTATTGTTATTTTTTTTATTTATTTTGAGGATACCTATATATTTTTTTACTGTTACTATTTTAATTTTTTTTTGTTTTTAGAGGTTTAGTTTTATTTTTTTGTATAATTTTCTTTATCCTGTACTAATATTCTTTACCCATCCTATCATGGCAAGATATGCTCATACCTCCCCGTGGTTCTTGCTAGGTAGTAACAATTTACTCAAATATTAAGTGAACTAGGATACTGTAACTACTGTATAGTCAGTAGTGTAAATTGTTGCCAGCTAAACTGAGCCCACACAACAATTTTCTTATGGAAAAGTGACTTCCGTTAAATTGGTTGAATTTTTGATATGTTGTGTATCCTATCTCTGTATCAAATGCATCAATGTCTCAGATTTGTTTAATAACACCTAAACAGTATAATTGATTGTCTTATCATATCATATGACGTCATAGCAGGTCATGTCGTGTCACAGAACCTCATAGTGGTCACTTTGAATTTTATTGTGATCTGAGCACCTAGAAGTAAGAGAAAAGAATGTTATTTAAATCATGATGTTCTATGACACGATATTACATGCTATGACGTCATATGACGTGACGACGTTTGAGATTATATGATGTAATATTTCAATAAATAAACCATGACAGTTATGAGGTGTTTTCAAACCACTGTGAGACCCTAGAAGCAAAAAAAAGAGTACTGATTTAACCCAGACCCATACACCTCAAATAAACGATAATTCTTACTTTAGCAAGCTTTATCTCAAGACTGTGAAAGTTTGTCAATTTGTGCCAATTGAGACATTTGATTAGAGAGATGGGATACACAACATATCAAAATTTCAACCAATTCAACGCAAGTCACTTTTCCATAAGAAAATTGCGTGGTCCTTTAAAAGCATAAACAGACATACGTACACAATATAGTTAAGTCCGGGCCTGCCTTCTTAGCGTCTCACCTCGCACCCCCCCTCTCAATTTCCTCTTTCCCGCACTATACATTGTATTTGAATATGTTAAATATATGGGGGCAATATTATTTTACATGTTTTAAAGCTTTTATTGTAAATTTTCACTCAATTTACTTGATTGTGAAATTATTCAATGTATTGTAGTGACATGTATAAAGTAACTTATCGACAGGACTGGTAAAATATGTACTATTTAAGCGCCTTTACTGATAATAAACTTGATTTTAAAATAAGCTGATCTAGAGCGAGAAATCTATACAAAACTCACAGTAAAAATCAAACTGTTGATATTTCATTGTTTGTAATAAAATTATTTTTAGCGCGAACAATGATTTGATTACCTGTCGCTAAGTCCCTTGCCATGAAATAGTTAAATTGTTATAATCTTTCGAGCTCTATGTCGAAATAAACGCAATGTACTAATAATAGAATAGCTATAAATAAATCCAATTCCAGCATTAAATGCAACTAGCGATAGAAGTAAAAATATCAAACAATGTAACTTTAATAAAGTTTTATTAAGAGATCTTTTGTATACACGGGTCGTTGATGCAACTTGTTAAAATATATGTGATCAATGACAGAAAATAAACAAAGGGCCAATAATTGAATGGTCGATATCGACAACTTCGGAATAGATATTAGATCTCTTAGTTATAAATGTTTAAGATATTTAATGGTTTCTTTATTGCAAGTTCTGTTCTGCTATTTCTAAAAAAATTATTGTAGAAGCACCTTAATGCACCAAACTACAATATTTCTTTTGAATACTGTACATCCAATGTCAGCGTTGTAGCTCTCTCAGGAAGTACTTTTGGGCTTTGCACCTTAAAATTTTACGTAGATTTACTCCCTGTATATTTATTTAGTGATTTGTAATATTTTCTGTTATGTAATGTGAATTTTATGACTCTTTTTAAATATCCGTTCCTCATTTTTATTCAAAACAGCGACTATTTAGCCATTCCAAATCGATTATAATATAATCCTAAAATATATTCTTACGTATGTTTTTTATTGTATGTGTAATAAATTAATGCGTGTTATTTCTTTGCAATTTATTTTGGGAACTTTAAAGATATGTCGATGTCGAAATATCTATTGTGATTTACTTTAAGTCTTGATTTATTTCAGAGTTTGGTTTATGGCATATAAATGCTATTTAAACTATACGTAAGGCCGAGATGCTTTTCATGTTGCCTTGGATACACATGGAGCTGAAATTGTGAGGAAAAACAAAATATATGTGTATTGTCAGTGGTGCTTGCCAAAAACTTAGGAATGTTAAAACAAATGGTGACTAATAACCATTTTGCAATTTTGGAGACATATTTCTGTCATGTCATATTTGATGTTGATGAAATTAATAGCTCTCTGGCGGTATTTATTCTTTGATATAAAGCTCTAAAAGTTTATTTTATCGTTTTTAATTCAGTCTGAGTAAAAATTATGTTACACATTACGTGTTCCTTAAAGTAGCGACCAAATTTTATCTTGTTTACATCACATTCTTCTATCCTTAACGTATTTGGAAGGTTTTCATTCTACTGCCATAATGATAATAATAATAAATATAGAGCAGAACTAGAGAAGAGCTGCGTCAACTCGATGTAGTAACCCGCAAGAAGTTGCATCTCAATAGGAGCTTGCATCCTAAATCGTCCGTTCCACGGTTATATCTCCCACGACATCGGGGAGGCCGTGGACTCTTGAGCTTGGAGAGTCTCCATTACAGGATGGTTCTGGATGGAGCATGTAAGGTTATCAGGAGTTCGGATCCCCTCCTCTGCATGGCCCGAGACCATGAAAATGCAGAGGTAGGAGCTTTTCTCTTTAAGGCAGCACGGAGAGCAGCCGATGAACTTGGTCTCATCTTCGACGTCGAGCGGGTAAACTCCGACTCTGTCACCGAGTTGGAATCCGTTCGACTAAAAGCCCACATTAGAGCTGCAGAACACAACATCCTTCTGCAGCTCCATAAGGATAAGCCATTGCACGGAGTCTTCTATAAAAATATAGAAGACCTTGGCTTATCCGAAAGGCTGACCTTCGCCTTTTTAAAGTCAGCCGAGCTGAAGTCTGAGTCCGAGGGATTCATAATGGCTTGCCAATATGGTGTATTTAACACTCTCGTCTATCGACGTCGTGTCACGGGTATGGAGGTCCCTGATGCCAGTTACAGGGCCTGCCGCAGGGCGCCAGAGACTGTAATGCACTTACTTTCGGCTTGTCCGACATACGCAGTCTCGGCCTATATTCACAGACACGACGCAGCATTACGAGTGCTTTACTATCATCTAAGGCACTCGTATGGGATAGACGAAACACTAGTGCTGCCTTACGCTCCGGGGGATATTGAGTCCGTTGTGGGGAATGAGAAGTGTCTAATTTATTGGAACTACTCATTTCCCACCGTCAGGCAAATACAAGCCAACAAGCCTGACATAGTACCCCTCGACCAATACAATTTCAAAAGGGGGCATACTACAGTCGACTTGTCTCTAATTTAATTTTAATTTAATTAGGGGTACTGAAGTCAATCTTGATTTTGAATGGAATTGTCTGGATAGGTGGATTTCATTAATGAAATCAATAGTATGAATGAGTAGAAGTTGAGGTGAAATATTTTGTTCAATGCTGGCCCTACGGAACATCTTTTTTTTTTTTAACAATTTATTAAGGTAAACTCGGGTAAGTGTGATTTCAGGGAAAGTGTACACTTAGAAGAAAAATGACGGATCTCTTTGTTATCTACGAATATTTTGATTTATTAAACAAAACTTTAAACGACCTAAAGCTCCATGACAAGCCAGAATCAATATGGAATCTTGACGAAACATCTTTGGATTCTGCTTCCAATTCTAAAGCTCCGCCCACACATATATGGGATTCCTGGTCGCCTAATGAAGAAAATTCCTATCCTGGAACTGGCCTATGCAGCCAGTTCTAATGGATGGATGGAGGCAAATATATTTTTTGATTACTTTAAAAAAAACCTTGATTCTTGCATTGGGGCCGATAAGACCTGTCTTTATAATATACGATACGTAATGTTCATGTCAATATTTCACTTATAGAATTAGCACGCGCTAATGATCACCATATTAGAACTGCCCCCGCATACGAGCCACCTTTTACAGCTATTAGACCTGTCCGTGTTTAAATCTGTAAAGGACAAGTGGGATTTAAAACTCGTAACTTGGCAAAGGAAAAATATTGGTCTAAGAATTCCTAAGAAAGTGTTCTCCGAACTTATTGGAAAACTTGGAAGGACTTGGATATGGAAATTCTTAAAAATGGATTTTGAAAAACGGGCATCCTTCCATTTAACCACCATGTAATTCCAGAGGACAAGTACGATCCGGAAGCTTTAAAAAGATATAAGAAATGTCAAGAACAAGCATGACCAATGAGGCAAATGCAACTGATGTCATCCAAGAAAACATTGAAAATGATCAGAACATTTATAATTCCGTTGGAGCCTCAACTAGACCTGCTGATTCGAAATTAAGTTTTGAAGAGTTATTATTAAATTCTATAAAGCAAACTCAAAGAAATGACTCTTCATATAGAGGAAGAAAAAGCCGCCGGTGCAGAAGTAATAATTGTGCTAGAGGTACTCGAAAGATTGACAAAAGAAAAACAGCAAAAAGAGGAAAAGAAAAGAAAAAAGCAGACACCAAAAAATACTCCTAAAAGTAAGACAAAAAGACCAAAAAAATAATATCCAGTTCTAGCTCTGAGGAAGAAGAAATGGAAGATCCAGTACTCGTGGACAATAATATTGAGCCTGAGGTATTTGAAGAAGAGGAAGAAGAGACGCCTCAAATTGCTGTAGGAAAATGGATCATAGTGGAATATTCATAAAAAAAAACTATTAAGCATTTTGTTGGGCTGGTTAAAAGTAGGGAAGAAGGAGGATGGTTAGTTACAACTTTTTCCCAATAAATATTCGAAAACTTAGTTTTAGATTTTCATTTAAGCTTTTCACACTTACCCCTAGATTTGAAATATGAGCAAATGTGGCGACACTACAATCGGAGTCACACTTGCCCCAAATCGATGGGGAAGTGTGACCTACAGATACCGTTTTAAAAACTCACTTCAAAACATTTACAGTGTAAAATCACATGTTAAAGCATATTGTGAAAAACATATCGACTTGACAATGTTACCACAAATAATCAATGATACTTTAAAAATATGAACCAATCGAAAATACGGTCACACTAACCCGAGTTTACCTTATTTGAACGTTTTTTCTCACTTTTTGTTGAACGTCGCCGGTTGTTTTTGTCTTATAAGAAAACAGAAATACCCATATTTTCCCCATTTTTCTTCACAATTAAATTTCTGATAAAATTTGACCAATAAAAGTTGTTTCTGTTAATTTGTTTATTTGCAAAAAATAGATACTAAAAAAATAGCTAATGCTTTTAATTTGTTGAAGCATCCATTTTCAAAGTTAATTCATATCATAATATAATGAGATATAAATTAAAATGAAATCGCCATGCTTTAGCGATAAATACAAGACAGTTGTCAAAGCGTCTACGAGGAATGTTAGTTTAGCGGTGAATATGGAGCCTTGGTCAAATATTCAACTTTCTTTCGCGGTTGATGCTTATTTAAGAAATAACTGCTGTTGTAATCACCCAGCGTTTATTTTGTCGTCACTTTCATTTAAATCCACGAGATCCATTTCCTAGCCGAATAACAATTAAAAAGTGAGTACCCTACACAAGTTTCGCAATACTGCTTCATGTACCAGAGAAAAACCAAAACGAAGAACTTATTCTGTACGCACACTTGAAAATAGAGCAACTGAGCTACGAAGTCCTAAACGACCTGCAAAACGACAAGTATTGACATTCAATATTTTGACCGCCGCATTCTGAAAGACTTACACTTCCATCCCTACAAAATTCAAGTCGTACAGGAACTTCTGCATCAAGATTTTGGGACACGTGTTGATTTTTTTCGAACGTTTTGAAGAGCTATTTGCTGAAAACCGGAATATCTTTGATTGCTTGCTGATGTCAGATGATGTTCATTTTCATCTTTCCAGATGTGTTAACAAACAGAACTTTCACTACTGGGCGACGGAAAATCCCATACAATTGCACGAATGTTTAATTATGTGTCGTCAGGATGTTATGAAGTTGCAAATGGAATACCACAAGGATCAGTGTTGGGACTCATATTATTTATTATATTTGTAAATGATATTTGGCTACATTAAAATTGCATAACACGAATATTAAAATACAGACGTTCGCAGATGATACACTCATTTGTGTAATGGGTGAAAGTTTAATTGACATAACAGATGAATTGAATAATGCCCTCAAAACTGTGCATAAGTGGTTAATATGGAATACGCTGGCATTAAATGTTAACAAAACGAAATTTATGGTATTTAGTAATAAATATAGTGATGGTATAGATAGGAATTCCGTGGTAGTACTAATCAGTAACACAAAAATTGAATGGCTTCATGAAATTAAATATTT
The DNA here is from genome assembly GCA_963675555.1 of Leptura quadrifasciata. Lineage (NCBI taxonomy): Eukaryota > Metazoa > Arthropoda > Insecta > Coleoptera > Cerambycidae > Leptura > Leptura quadrifasciata. The sequence continues at coordinate 190,819,926 of OY776673.1, read as the reverse complement.
GGGAATAATCTTGGATCAACATTTGTAATTAGGTAGTCATGCGTAATTTGTGTTAAAATTAACTATTGCACCTCATTTTAAATTGTTCTTCCCTAATGATGATGTTCAATGGTAAATCGTTTAGGAACCTGCAGTTACTGGAAAATAAAGTCATGCGAGCAATTTTAGGATGTAATTATGCAACACTAATACGTTTTCTCGAGTACTCTAATTCTTGACAGTTTGCCAGAATGTAATGTTTTATTCTTTTTTATCGATTTTTAGAATTGTTAAGGGTCAACTCCAGATCACCTTTTAGAGAATTGTGTTTTCATTGAGGACATTCACAATTACTATACTAGAAACAATCATAACTTCCACATTGAAAACACACTAACTGAATATAGTAGAAATTACGTATTTTCAAAAGGTTTGCAATTTTACAATCAGTTGCCTGTGGCGGTAAAAAATTGTAACAACTTGTCTAGTTTTAAGAGAGAATGTGCAAGTTATGTTAAATCGACCTATTTTTTATTAATGGCATTAAACAACAAATCACGCAGCCAGGCACACGTTATTAGATATGCCATAATTTAGAAATATACACAATCAGGCAAACACACAGAGTACACGTACTCCACCCTAAACCTATCTTACCAAAAATGGAAATTTTTATAGAAAACTCAAAGAAAATGCGTTTGCACATATTCTTTCTGTCCAGTAGTCTTTCAGGGCATTATGTTAGACATATAAAAATAGACTACGGTAAATAGGGATTAGGTAAATTTTTAAACAAAATCGACTTTTTAATTTGTAACGTCTTATCTAGTTTGAATGTTTAACTATATAAATGTATTTCGTTGGCTATGCTAAATAAAGGCTGTATATAGTACCGCTTCATAATAAAAATGTTACTGTGTGGTGTGCAGTATCCGCCTTTGGAATTTTTGGGCCGTTCTTTTTAGATGAAAATGACTTCACGGTTACTGTTACATCACAACATTATCAACAGTTATTGCGTAACTTACGACCGAAATGTACTAAATAGTCAAGTGATCCTCGTGTCGGTCGTCACATGCCTACCTTGCACTGACGAGAGCCAACAGCTCGAAACTGCAGTCTGCAAGTGGTGTGTGACGACTGGCATGAGAGCTCCTTTAAGTAGGATCAGTCTTTCGGCTGGTGTTTGTTGCAATCGAAGCATTAGCGTTTTGATGGTAATATGCAATTATTACACTTAACGTGCCAGACTGATAACTTGTAATTCAGCGCTCGGCGGGGCACATAGCCCGGAGAGTAGCTGTTGGTTGCAGTCTCGTTACATTACTTATAGTAAAAATAAGGATTCTATAGAGGAGTTTGCGACTAAAAATATTACATTTTAACTTAAATTTAATTAACAAATTGAGACAACGGCAACTTCCAAAATGGAGCCCATTTTCGATGTTTTGCTTCGCGTTAAGGATATAGAAAGAAGTTATTAGAAAAAGTTGTCCAGAATCTAATTTTGAGCCCCAATACCAAATTTCATTACGAAATTCGCATTTTTAGTTTTTTCGATATCTTTTCGCAGTCTTATACATGATTACAATTTTTGTTTTTGATTTTATAGGATGCCATTTAAATACAAAAAGACATTGAACGTGAGTGTCATTTGTCAAAATATACATTTTAAGAGAGTATACGGACAAAAATGCGTAAAATTAAAGTATTCCGAAGCTCTTTTTGATATGTTTTGCCTTTATTAATTAATACAGGCGTGATGTTGATTTACTTATTAAAAGTAGGTATACCGTCACTTGAGCCAGATAGTGACGTCACAGCATTGGCGTCAGTCGTTAAGTAGGGAATCTGCATTCGCGTCGGGCATCAATATCCAAGGGAGGAAATGGCACTTTGCTCCTGTGTAATACATATGACTTTTTTTATAACCATTTACGGTGTTTTACATTGGTTTTACATATATTTTATTATATTTTCTTATGTATGACAATCAAAAACCCAAATATGTCAAAATGTCATAATAGGTATTTAGATAAGTAAATATTGTTAACGATCAAAGTACATGGAACGTTGCTAAGGTTGCTTCTTGTTTACAAAATAAACAAACTTCCAAAAAGTCTATAATAATGTATTCCGAATGTGAAGATGAAGTTGCTCAAGATATTCTGGAAGAAGCAAACGTGGTTTCGTTAAATCTATTACCGTTAAAGTCTCGTGAAAAATATGAAAAAGCTATTACCATTACAGCTATTTGAAGTTTCTACTTGTTTGCTTCCAGAGGGAGCCAAAGTATTTTCCTCCCTAGGGAGGCAAAGTATCTTCCTCCCGAGGGAGGTAAAGTACTACTTTGCTCCCTGAAATGAGGGAGCAAAATAGTATCTATGTAGGGAATAGAAAAAATTAGTTTATCTACGGTTAAATTATGTCTCCCGGTTAATATTAGTAATTTTTCTGTCAGAATCTCCAATAATGTGGGTATTACAATTCTTCCGGCAATAGTAAGGTTGTCCAGGATGTATTATTCGTATTTGTGTACCATCTAGATGAGGGAATGATGCAGTTATTTCAGCAAATCCCTGTTTTTCAGCTTGTCTGGCTTCAATTGAACTTGGAAATATAATCCAAGTACTAAGAAGACGTTCAGTTATAACATCAGAAACTTCAGCTATGCACCTACTGACAGCTGGTAGCTATTCACAGATGTGCTGGTATTCTTGTTTGCCTATGTGGTTGAATCATATAGGGCCATATCTTGGCAGCAATATTTATCGAGTCTGAACAGTTTAAGGAACATCTCTTTTGGGTTATTAAAGGGATTGCTCATGTCTCGTAATTCTCATTACCGGATTCGAACTTCTCTACTAGTCCAGGGCATTTAGATCAAAATCGCCCGAATAGCGGAAATTTTTAGGCACAGCAGGTCCCAGGAAACGACTCTACATAGTCTGGTTTAGCCATTTTTTGAAAAATGCCTTCTGGGCCGGAAAATGCATTTTCCAATTGCATCATTACTTGCACCATTATAGGAACGACTGGAAACTCGGAAAAATCGCTCGGAAATCGTTACTCGGGTGTTATTTTCTCATATACTATTAAAGTCTTTATATACTACTGAAATATTTATTGGTATAGAAATGGGACATATGTATCTACTTGACTTATCTTGGTAATTCATTTTCTGCATGATTAACTATTAAAAGATGTAATAAACCATCAAACGCCATTTCTCAAGTCAAAATTAAATTTTAAGGAGTACTGTTTACCCACCGCCAAAAATAATATTTTAACTAACGAATTTAATGGAGCTGGTTAAAAATGTCAACAAAATAATGTTTTACAGAATACCAAACTACAATCAGCGTGGTTAAAATTTTAACACCCCGTTAAATTTTAACTCCCTCTGTTGCAGAATACCAAACCACATACATTTAGGATGATTAGAATTTTAAAGTCCCTTTAAATTTTAACTTTTGCCTTACACAATAGACCTTATTTCAAATTATAATTTAGTAGATAACAGTTAAATAATCCGCTATACTATGACTGTCGATTACTTGTAGAATAGGTTAAATATAAGAATAGCCACTTAGCTAAACTTCGCCTGCCCTGTGCGCATATAAATGTCTAAGTATATAATATTACTAATGCATTTTTCTTTAAATAAAGACGATATTATTATTATTTGCCACTTCCCGAATCCTATGTTTTTGACCGTACTGTACACCACTATCATTACTGAAAATTGCCTATCATGTGACTACTGTTGAGAGCAGAAATGTTATGTCCCCTTTGTAACCTGGGTCATAAGGACTAAAATTAGTATTGCTTTTAAATATTAAACGTGATTATTAATATATAACTTATAAGTGTATTTTAAATGAGCATTTTTCCTAATGCTGTTTTGAAAAAATGAACTTTGCTTTGATCAGGAAAATTTCTTTGGGTCAAAGAAATGAGCTTTCCCATTTAAAATTAACAGGGAGACGAGGCCTTTCAGCTAAAAGAAACTCGTGTTTCTGGAGGACTAAACGAAATTGATTTAGAGATTACAGAAGCAACTAGACATACACGTGTCGTGACTTGAAATTAAAATCGAACGTAAAGTGGTAGTAGTAAATGAAGAAGAGTATCAGCTAAATGAAATTCCAATAATGAAATTTCGTTCAATCAATCGCAACATCGACTGAATATCAATTCTTGGTAGCAGTCGTGATCTTGTCGCTGTTTAATTCAGAATAGAGATCCCTTAATCTTCCCAGATGATGAATCTGTTACTTACAGGATATTGACAACGACAACCAACGGCATTAATTATACTGTTTCACGATATTGAATGTTCGATTTTGCGTTCATCTGTAGAGGATTATCAGCATTCTTTGTCTACGTAATCTCTTTATAGGATAATTGATGGACTGTCCCTTATTCAGACAGAAGGTTAATTTATCGTCTTTTCATAACGAGCAGTAGCCCTTTGATTTAAAGGGAGATTAGTTAACGCCAACGTTGTCAGCCGCAAAGCTTTGACAAACCCCGAGGGAATAAACTATATTATGTCGCTATACTCCTGTATCCGACCCACGTATATTTATCTTGAGTAGGCAGACATTTTCCTAATAGTCGTCATTTTTTGAAATCACGGATCTAATAATTTTTACTACCCGACTTCAGGACGGATATTGAATGTTTAACGCCATAGGAGCAGGAACAGTGGGCGCTAGGAGACGTCAGCCCCCAGAGCACAACAGCATTTTACGCCTTTTCATTTTTATACCGATCCAAAAAATATTTTCTATGTTGCGGAGAACAAAGGTCATAACCGTGTAAGCATGGAAAAACTGCCCTTGAAGCAAAATTGCTACTTTTTTTGTATAGTGTATATAAGCATTTAATGTAATTCTGCAAAATTATGACTTTCTAAAACTCATAGTTTTCGAGTAAAAAAAATGAATTCTCAATTTTTTTTTATTTATTTTTTTGTTGACAACTGAGTTTACCAATTTTTTGGTGCTTTATATATAGTATATATCTACTTTAGATGGATTAGTAATAAAAAAATTAGGTTATTATTCTTCAAAGAAATATACATACAGGCTGTCCATTTTATCAGGGCACTCGAGAATCTCACTTAATATCGGTCGTACAAAAAAAAATTACTTTTACGGAAATTGTGCCGATTTATATAAACTACAAACTGGTTTAAAGACATTTGAAATCCATCGCCTACTTTAAGATTTATGGCGGAAAATATCGAAAATGCGGAGAAGGTCTAGGCCAAATATCTCCGTTATTTGAAGAGATACGAGGAAAATTCTAAGGCGAAATTTTTTTACAAAACAGAGTGTTTCAACGAGGTTTTATCAATTTTTTTTCAAAACCGCTGTATTTTGAGATTTACTCTTCAGGCTGTTAAAAAAATTATTTTGAAACGGGCGGGAAATGGCGCCATTAAATAGAGTATTTTCCTCCCTTTTCAACGATATATCACATGCCATATTTATTCATTGGCACTACGTTAGTAATTATAAAAACATTTTTTTAAAACCAATAATTTTTTTTAACAAGCATTATACTTGCCGTGGAGAAGTATGATTAAATAAAGCGATAAAATAATTCAATAAGTTGTTCAAATCTTTGTTATAATAAAACATTTACACAATTAAGAAGAATAAAGTAACAACAAAAACAAATTAATAATAAAAAAAATATAGCAGCACACAGAACATTAATATTTATCTAATCCTCAAAATAACGTTTAAGATATCATATCAAGTGTTCAAAGTGTCCGCCGCGATTTCTTATGCACAATCGAGCGCGGCGAGGCACTGCATTTAAAACATTATTCAGCATTTTCCGCCCGTTTCAAAATAATTTTTTTTAACAGCCTGAAGAGTAAATCTCAAAATACAGCGGTTTTGAAAAAAATTAGATAAAACATCGTTGAAACACTCTATTTTGCAAAAAATTTTCGCCTTAGAATTTTTCTCGTATCTCTTCAGATAAGGGAGATATTTGGCCTAGACGTTTTCCGCATTTTCGATATTTTCCTCCATAACTCTTAAAGTAGGCCATGGATTTCAAATGTCGTTAAACCATTTTGTAGTTGATATAAATCGGCGCAATTTTCGTAAAAATAATTTTTTGTGTACGACCGATATTAAGTGGGATATTCCCGAGAGCCCTGATAAAATGGACAGCCTGTATATATTTTGTTTTTTAAATTTTTCATTAAAAAAAATTTTTTTTTACACTTCTACATTAGGGGCACCTAAAGTAATTTGTCATTTAGTGTTCTATAACATATATTTTTACGAAATAGTTTGAATTGATACAACATACTGAAAAATAAAAAAGCAATCAAGTAGAATTTACATACATTAGCACATATAAATAGACACATAAAACAATATTCTTTTCTCTTAATCATCATCATCACTATCTTCGTTTATTACCACATTGATGCCTTTCGTTGTAAATCAGTAGGAGGTCCTAGCACATTTCGCTTGCACCAAAATGCCGATGATTGGCAACCCATAAGGGTGACTTCCTGTCCACAAAAATGGTTAAAATTTTGATCATCTATATCTCAGGAATGGAATGACCTAGAATCAAAATTCTTTTACCGTTACATACACAGAGAATTAAACACCTTATAACAGTTTTTGTAATATCTCAAAAACTAAACGATATATCTGTACCCGAAGATAATATTAGGTTTTTAAAACAAGCAAAAAATAAAAAAAATGTTTGAAATAAAACTTTTTGCTTTTTCTTTAGCTTTCCAAAAAGGTATAATATCACTATATTACATATCATCCCTGTGGTTAAAATTTTCCCATTTGCTTCACTCCTCTCCACATTTCCCCTATCCAACTATTGAATATGTAATTGTATAAACTATTATGTATATGTACTGTCATATAGTAAGTAATATTTTTTATTGATTGTACCCAACTCTTTAGATACCTCTTTTATATCAGTGTTGATGTCTCCCACAGCAATAAGAGCTGCCAAGATTTTGCCATTAGCTTCATTGAAGGCCGTCAGAAATAAGTTTTCCTAAAAAATTTAGTATATGATTTTTATGCAAACGATTTTTTTCCGTTTCAGGTTTATAGTAGTACATACAAAGCAATTGCAACTCCTCTTTGGCGAGCTGTTTGGTTTTGTTATCGGATCTTAACAATTTTGGTTCGTTCGTTGTAGATTGATTATCGATGTGTTTTTTCTTTAATCTTTCTATTTTAATCTTGTGTCACATTGTTGTAGCAGCTGGAGTGCCACCCAACGTGGTTATTTTCAAAAGCGTGGATACTTATTTGGTTACGAAAGACACTGATATGTTGAAAATGTGGATTTTCTGGTCTAAGTGAATTTTCATACACTTCACCAAACGATCATGTTTAGACGTATTCCTTATTAGTTTTTCTTTGATCTTAGTCTGGTAAACAACACAATTTGTAAAATTCTGCACTCATTTTAACATGTAATTAAACTCCATTACAAACACTGGATATAAACACACGAAAACATCGCGTTTACATCTTAAGGAGTGGAAGCGATCCTATACCATACTCATATACCTTTCTGAAAAGCTGAGAAGAAGAAGGAAAAGTTTTGCATGAAGTAATTTTTGATTTTCTTGGTTTTTCAGAAAAAAAAATAAAAATAAAAATTAGTTTAAATAAAAGTATAATTTTCCACGTTTAGGGCGTTTAGTTTTGAAATATGGAATAAAGCAATATAGCGTTTTTTAGTGTTTAATGTCTTCTAGATAACGATGAAAGACTTTTTTTCATACGTGTTTCCGTTGCTCAGATATGACCGATAGAATTTTTTTTTATAAAAACGGGTGGTGGGGGTAAGCGACACAGGGGTGGGGGTGGCAAGATGGGTTTTCGTGAACAGAAAGTCACTCTTATTAACCCCATATAGATTGCCAATCATCGGCACTTTGGTGCAAGCGAACCCATTTTTTTCGCCCTAGGGCCTCCTACTAAATAGTGTACTTAATGTTTCGGATGTGTATGATTGTCCAACAACGCAAAACGCGGCTGGTCGATGTAATTCAAACAGACTAGACGTCCCGTTCAGCACTTCGACAAAAAGTAACTCCCTCCAAAGTACATGTAGGGGCGCGGGGACCTCAAGCAGTGACCGCTCGCCTGTACTGTTTGTAGTTTGTAAAGTAATTAAAGTGACGGATCGTTATTAAACAATAATAGAAAACCAGATAATCATAGGTGAGAAACCTCACACAATAATTCGAAAGGAAAGCATTCCTGTAACATCTTACATGTCAATATAGGCACACGGTAGCCACTGATAGTACATTAGCTGAAGTGTAATTGAAGGTGAAGTCGCTTGTCATTGCATAAACTCTGAAAATGTGCAGTTCTAGAATATATGCTTGTTATTTAGCAAACGTAAATCTCCCTAATAAAATATTCAGCATGTGAACTTTTACCTAAACTCATTATTGAAAATAATAACTCAGTAAATTGTAATATATTTTTATACTACTTTCTTGTTAAAAATCAAAGTTAATATTTCATAAAAATCTAATGTTCTTTAGTACCACAAATACAAATTACCCGTTTCTCCCCCAAAATCAAAACGTAGATTCAATTTTAAATAATAACGTAAATCCGAAGCAAAATACCTAAGGCAATATAAATCTGTCATTCTACAGGCTCTATCGGCTCCCTCGTCTATGCTTGCGTAAGTTGCCATTTTATTATTGGAGAGACCGGTCGACAGCGTCGTCGCCTTGAATATTGAAATTAAGTCGAGATAAATACTTCGTTTTCGATGTCTTTGGCGGCAGTTTTGGTGATAATAATAAGTCTGAAGAGTATCCTCTAATAAGCGAAAATTGCAGATTATTTCTAATTTGTGTAGAGATTCGTTACTTTATTACCTCTTTTAATACGCTGGTATGTAGAAAGATTTTCCCTTTTCAGCTTCTCACCCATGAACATTGTTTTGTTTGTAAATTCCAATGAGTGTGTTTTGTTGATTTTAACACGATTTAGATAATAGCTAACACCCTATGCGGAAGGCAATTTTTAAACATTATTTTATATTTATCTAAACTTATGCCGGGGCGAGCGCGGGTGCGTCTTTACTATGTACATACTTCGATATGCGATGTAAAGCAACGTAAGGCGCGGTTAGTAGTTGGATGGGTGACCGTTCCAAACAAGACCGCGTCCTCGCCTCACACATCTTCCAGCGGCTTGTATATCAGTGTATGCGTGGAAGCTATGCAACCTTAGACGAGAATTGTATAGGGGATATACCATCCTTCGGAGGGGATGTAAAGCCGTCGGTCCCTTGTCTATTAAATGTTAGGCAAGTAAAAGATCCCTACTCTTCTTAAGGGAAGAGGTTCGGTAAAATTCATGGTTGAGGGTAGCTCGTCTACAGGCGTCGGTGTTAGGCCTTAGTAGCGGAAATAGGCCGACGTTAAATAAATGTATAAAAAAAACTTATGCCTCAAGATTTTAAAACATTCGAAAAGCTGTTGTAATTTTTATTGAATTTAATTTCGTGTAGGGTGCAATGGTATTTACTGTTTAATCGTTGTTATAAAAATAATGTTTACATAAATTGGAAATAAAATAAAGAATTATTTTTAAATAGAAAGTATCCTGATATAGGGTGTTTCAATAATCACAAACTATGGGGAAAAATCTTAAAGAACTAGATATTTATGGCACATTTCAAAATAATACAATATGTTTGTTTTCAACTGGCAGTAATTCAGTTTCTATTTAAGGCTGTTCCTGATGTGACTAATAAAGATCTAACTGTGCATATATCTGTGTGTGAGTTTTGGTTAATACATAAAAAAAACGACATGAAAAAGGAAAAATTTATATTTAATATATAAATACCATAAGAGCTGAAGCTTTATATTTTGCAATTCGATGAAGGCGTTCTCTAGCAACAGACGTTAGCTAAAATCGATTCAACTTAGTTGAATTGGAAGTACAAGAAACTTGGGTAAAAGGGTTTTGTCAAACTAAACCGTGACTACAGAAACTTTCGACGCCCGGAAGCGTCAAATTAAAACTTTACTGATTTAGAATATCCGAGAAAAGTTTTTACTATTTTTATCTGTAAGTCTTTACTTCTTCTTTTCAATTTTGCGCGGTGATGAAAAACAGATTACGGTTTTTCGTTTAGAGCGACCAAATAATTTCTGAAAGTTGTGGGGCTTTACTTGTGTTTTAATTTTTTTACTTCATTATAATTGTATATCTGCAAGATCATATGAATTGAGAAACTGCGTAATCTACATTAGAAATGTATGCGATATCCTAATTAATGGGGAATGTACAAGTATAATTAAATTCGATAATAATTTTGTTACAAAACATTTGAAATTACACATGATTATTCAACAAATATTTTTTTAAATTTCTGAATTAGCAGATATTTTTGAGTTAGAAGTTTGATTGAGTATGAGCATGAGTATACCGGGTGTAACAGGATCATGGTATACCCCATTTTCTCCTTTAGTTTTGAAGATAATTGATTGAAATTTAGGATATACTACATACATAATAAGCGGTACTGTTTGACATACAATTGATTTTTTTTCACTTACGGTTTCGCCGAATATGACACTAGCTTTTGATTTTTAAATGGAACACCCTGTATATTGTTGCATTTTTGAATTCTGCATAATTTTCTGAATCCAATGATGCCAAATAAGTGACATTTGAAACATCAATTTTTTTTATAATATAATTTTTAGTCTTCCATTTAAGTGTGCCGTGACGGTTTCGATTTATCTAAATAACCCGTGTAATGCTACAAAAATCGAAATCCCGTTAAAAACACTAAATTACGTGATTTATGAGCAAGTAAAATTCACCAAAATTGTTTTTGTTGCAAAATTCAATTTTTTCAAATGGAACCATATCGGTACTGTGGTACCATTTATTAGTACTATTAATAAGGAATTTATTCATATTAAAATGTACGATAAATGTAAATAAAATTACAGCTAAAAGAAAATAAGAAAATACAATTTTATTCTAATTACCTTGTTACACATAAGGTGGTTTTGGAATACAAAAATTAACACAACACAGTACAACAGTCGTTCAAAATGCTCTCCATTAACGTCAATGCACTTCTGAACTCGCATAGCCGTTTCTCGAAGAACGTTCAATTGCTGGGCCGTTATGCTATTAATTGCGCGTCTTACTCGTAGCTCCAGGTCTTCACGGGTTGTAACGGCGATTTCATAGACAATATTTTTTAAATGACCCCAAACAAAGAAATCAAGGGGCGTTAAATCAGGTGACCTTGGAGGCCACCTCACAGGACCATTTGTCGAAATTACGTTTTCTCCGAATCTCCTTTGAAGGTAATCAATTACTATCCTTGAATTTAGGGGGGGGGCGCCATCTTGTTGGAAATACAGTCCCTATCCTAAATCTAAAGGTAACTCATCTAAAATTTCCTCAATCTCATTTTACGAGAATCTCAAGTATCTGGCACCAGCCGATTATTCCAAGCCAAACATTGAAACCGAACCGCACTTGAAAGTTACCCTCCCGTAATAAATTTTGACTTTCTTGTGACCAATATTTTGTATTTTTCCTGTTAAATAATCCCAAATTTGTAAACCTAGACTCGTCCGAAAATAAAATCAGTCCCAAAAAACCATTGTTTATCTGCGCGTTATTATATAAAATCCATTTGCAATATTCCATCCTACGTTTATAATTACTTTCGTACAAATGCTGGTGCAATTGGTATTTAAAAATTTATAGTGGTATTAGAAACAGTCTTATCAACTTCTATTCGAGCCAAAACATTAATTTCCGTTCCTTCGTCAATAATGAAGTTTTCTTCGGGATCATTGTTGGGCTCTCTTCGGAATTGGTTTTCAACACGTTTAAAATAATTTTTCGCTGGACATTGTCTATCAGGATATCGTTGGGCATAAAGGTCGTTAGCCGCAACTGCATTTCTTTTACATTCCCCATAAATAATTAACATGTCCACTTTTTCATCTCTTGTATAAATTTGCGGCAATTTGAACACAATTAACAACAATTTTAAACAATTTTTAAAGACAATTAAAACACCGTTAAACCAACAAATGTTTGAAAAGCTAAATATTTCATTGTTTTCAAAGCCACCTTAGTTACTTCTTAACATTTAATTAGAACTAAATTGTGTTTTCTTATTTTCTTTTAGCTGTAATTTTGTTTATATTTATCGCACATTTTAATACGATATATGAATAAATTCTTTATTAATAGTACTATATAATAATAATAATAATAATAATAATAATTGCTTTTATTGATAGATAAAGAAATACAAAAAGGGATTGGTAAAATTTAAACTAAATATCTATCAAACGGCAGAGTTCGCTGTTCATCGGAGTACGAAGAACCGCGCTCTTCCACTCAACCGCAACGCCCACCGTCAGTGAATGGTACAGAACAATTAAAATCTTTTGAAAATTTAGGAAAAATAAAACAAACACATTCGATACCATTCACCAGGGTGGGCAATAAAACTTAATATACACACAATATATAAGATAGGGAAGTTATTAGATCCAGAACGAAGACAGAGTTGTAAGGCAGGATATCAAAGTACTATTTATACTATTCTACTATACTAATATAATATTTATTTAAATTGAAAAGCACCTGCAATGAGTAAATCTCTAAGTTTTTTCTTGAAGGAATATATGGGTAGACTTTTCATGTTATCTGGTAACTTGTTGTATAGTTTAGCAATGTTATATGAATATGACGCTTGGTAAAGAGCTGTGTTATGCTGGGGGATTGTAAGGTGACCTTTGCGACGTACGTTTATGTTATGGACGTCTGTCCGAAACTTGATTTTATTATATAGATAGGACGGTTTTTGTTGAGTTACAACTTTATGGAAGAGGGCACCGCTATGCAGTAGTCTTCTGTTTTCGATGTTGAGCCATCCAATCTCTTTTAAGTGTTTCGTAACATGGTCACGTCTCCTTAAACCACAGATTAATCGGATACATGCATTTTGTATTAATTGAAGCCGTTGGGAGTCAGCTTTATTAAGGCCAAGGCCATACACGCTATCGGCATAGTTGAGATGTGACAGTACTAATGAATCACATAAGACTGTCTTAGACTTTTTATTGAGAATACCCCTATTACTGTAAATTAATTTGAGATTACAAAATGCTACATATAAATGTAGTACTATATAAATGGTACCGCGGTACCGATATAGTTCCATTTGAAAAAATTGAGTTTTGCCCTAAAACAATTTTGGTGAATTTTATGTGCTAATAAATCACGTAAATTAGTGTTTTTAAGGTTATTTCGATTTTTGTAGCATTACAAGGGTCATTTAGAATAAATCGGAACCGTCATGGCACACTTAAATGGAAAACTAAAAATTATATTATAAAAAATTGATGCTTGAAATGTCACTTAGATCGTTGGATTCAGAAAATTATGCAGAATTAAAAAATACAATAATATACAGGGTGTTCCATTTAAAAATCGAAAGTTAGTGTCACTTCCAGGCGAAACCGGAAGTGAAAAAAAAATCAATTGTATGTCAAAAAGTGCCGCTTATTATGTATGTAGTATATCCTAAATTTCAATCAATTATCTTCAAAACTACAGGGGATATACCATGATCCTGTTACACCCGGGATATATCAAAGTCGAGAATATCTGAAACATCTGAAACTATGTCATCGCCATGTGTATCAAATAAAGTAGAACATATGCCTCACTAGCGCTACTATCTACGGCATCTGAATATTCACAATTTGCTTCTGAATATTTGAACTGCTCATTATATCGATAATAACATGACCGCACGTTGGGCGCCATTTCTTCTTGACAGTGGAATAACGGTGGAGATCTTGCCAACAGGACTGGCGTTGGGTTGATGTAGATTTCGCCCCTTATGGCTGACGTCGTCAGGAGCTCGGTACGAATTTCTTAGAGAGGTATGTAGGCGTAAGTACCGACTCATTTGGTTTGTAGGAACACCAGTGTCGAATTAGGTTGTATCTCAGGTCGTTTTTCCTTTGGATCGGGTTCGTGAGAGAGGATTTGTTTTGTGCAGAGAGAGTTTGTTTGTGTCCAGCTTCGGCGTAGTCACTTAGATTTTAGATATTGTTTTTAAATTTTGGACAGGGAAGGTGTCCCTGATGATGGCTACTTTATATTCAGGGAAGTTAGCTCTGCTAGGGAGGGTGACCCTAGATGTAGGCGAGTGCCAATGGAATGAAAGTCACTTTTTTAAAAAGCTAGTATATTAACAGTCTATTTAAAATATTTACAAAACGGAAAAATGATTTATTTTGATTATTTAGTTTACATGTTGCAGACCTCTAGCCTATACACCTTAGCGTTTTGTGGGCCGCATAATAACAACCGCTACGTCCGTAGCAGAGTTTCGCTACTGTCCACGGGAGCGCGATATACTTCCAGTTGGTGATGAAGGCAACCATTTTTAATGGCGATATACAGTTGATAATCCTACCAAAACTCGGTTTATCCAAGGCATCCTGGTGGATTTTGGGATTATCAACAAAGGAAAATTTTCTCCATCTGTTGTTGTTCCGTTTAGCGGAATATTTTGTTATTGTGAGTAAATTTTAACTGCGGAAGCAGGATATTTAAGTATACAAGGTTTTCTTTTGGAAGTATCGGCGAACTCGACCCCATTTCATCCAACTGTGGCTTTCTAGGAACATTGGTATTGTTCCCTCATCAGTGAGGGTTCCACGGACGGGGCTTCTACACACATCAGTGAAGTTCCACGGATGGGGCATCCACACACAGTAGAAAGTTCCAGGGCTGGAGAGGCTATAATCAACCCCATCCTTGGGTCAATTTTTTTTGTCCCGAAGACACCTCCGTAGGGCTACAGGTTCTTCCACGTCGAAGTCGGTATCGTACCACCCTAGATAAGTGTGTTGTTGTTTTATTTACCGGGGGCCACCTGCAGTGGTTCGGCGCGGTTATATCCATTCATATTTACTCTTGTATTTTAACTTATACATATTTAAAGATTTTATGCATTTATATTTATTTAAGGAGGTTCTCTAAATCAGATCCGTTGTGGCAGGATTTATTATTATCCTCACGTTGTAAAATGATGTGTAGCTACACGAGGCATTTTATTTATGTTATAACTTATTAATCAAGAAATTTGCCACACCTTTTGAACATCGCCAGGTTACATGCTAGAGAACCAATATCTGTAAATTGTGTAATATAGTGCATTTTATTTTTAAAGAAAGTGTCATTATTTCGTCTGCGACCACTACGTATGGAACCCTCAGTGATTTGTGTAAGTAAGTAAACTAATAATTTGTCATAGTTTATGTAAACTTGGGCTTAACGCCCTGAGATAGTCTGAGCTAGTGAAACGTTATCATGGGCACGTTACATCACGTATCCTCGTTAAGTTGTGCCTGCGATATCTGCTACGCTACAGTAGCCCAAGTGAGTTTCTTTACGTAATATCTTATAATCATTAATATCCAACGATTTATTTGTTTATGTACGTGTAAATCGTAGAATACAGTTGGATTTTTGCAAGCTCTTTTTTGTAGCTACACGTTAATAGTTATCGTGGTTAAATGGTCGCGGCGGACTGAGTAATGATAGGTTAAGTCGCTAAGGACAGAAGTTGATATGTTGAACAAGCGCGGTAAACTATTCGAACTTCTTTTTTTGTTAAATACGCGATGGCAAAATGGTTTAGAGCTTTTTGACTTGGTACAGTCAAGGAAGCAGCTGCAGTGGCACGGTTATAGAGGTAACGTTTGGGGCGCACGTAACGAACTGGACTTCATTTGAGAATATTAAAATTTAAATGAAAATTTGTTTATTTGCTAGATGCGTGAAGTCGGAATAAAATTGATTTAAAATTCTTTTTACTTGGTTTCGGCCAAAGAAGCAGCTGTAGTGGCACGGTTCGAGATTCAACGTTCGCGGCGCACGTATTGAACTGGACTTGCTCGAGCTCATCGTGCTCGGCTTTTTATATGATTCGTCGGGGACTCGACGTGCGGCGGTCTGGAAATGTCCCCACCCATTCCGTGCGGGTACGATTATGCAATATTGCATGAGAAAAGGTAAAGATTAAAAATTCAGGCATGAAAATTATATGATTTTTTTATATGTGAAGTTCGAATCGATTTGAATTCAGAAGTTATTAACGGAAATTGGTTGGAAATATTTATTAATTTGAAACTACCCCGTAAAGTCGTCCCTAAGGTCTTTGCACTTAAAGTTTAATATGATATGAAATTGTGTCGATACGTTCACGGTGAATGAATGACGTGTATTCAGTTTAAATTGACACATAACTTATGTTTTCGGAAGTAAGTTTTGATAATGATTGGAACAAAAGTAACGGTATTCTAATGGGACAATCTGAACGATGGAATTGAAAGGAAGAATCGTTTATAAAAAGTTTGTGTGATTGAAATAAAATAATTTTTATGCAGGTAGTTTTGATATTACTGAGCCAGCAAGCAGAGCATACCATATGGAAATAAGTTATGATTTTGAGAGAAAAATTATTAATACAAATTTGTAGTACAACATTGTGGCTGGGGGTGTGGAAAGTGGTTGTGATGCGAATCGAGATAGTGAGCGGGCTTTATTTTTAAGGGCCGTAGTTTGTAACTTTTGAGCTGTAATTCGATTAATATGAATGTTTGAATGGTGTTGTTGATAAATTCAGAATATTTATGAATTATTGATGATTCGTGAAGACTACTGTCAGTATAGGTTTCTCGAATAAAACGGTCTGCCGGTAACCGTGTTTCCCTATAAACGTTACGACGTGGTGGAATAAATCCTCGAATATCCAATAAGTTCTTGGAACTCGTGCTCCCAAGGCTCGTTCTCCTTACTACCCCCCTTGTCTGTCCGACATAATCTACAGTATATTTAAAAGAATAAAAACCTAAACAGACAAGAAGGGAAGCAAAAGTTCTTACCGATTTGAGCGCTGTTTAAAATAATAGAGAAAGAAAACTAACAAAATCTTTCACTACAATCCTTCCTACCTTCCTTCCTCCTACGAGTAAGTAATCTTACACACCGTTAATAATCCAGCGGACGTCAACAAGGAACAAGAGACGAATCACGAATTTGGAAATAATCTGTTCAACATAAAGAAATCATCTGTCATTCCGTCGTACGTCTGTCAAACGTGAAAGAAATAACAATTCTAATTTCTTTTCCAAAATCCCGAATGTCAGCAAAGTCAATACTTACCATTTCAGTAAATAATAACACATTTAAAATTTATAAACTTGCATTCACAAGCTAGTTGAAAAAGGAAATAACTGTTATACAATCCAACACAGTGACTTTCCATTTCAATATTCATAATAACTTTTGCTAAGTAATTGATTAAGGGAAGTGGATTTGGTAAAGTTTAATAAATCTCCATACCAATGAAAATGGTAAAAACTACTTTTTTTACTAACTTGCGCAGAACTATTGCTTTATAAACACTGTGTAGTTTCTAAACTTTTTACGCGCTAGGGCGTAAAGCGAAATAACAAATTTAAAACTTTCCCAATTTGTATTCAACTTAAACAAAAGAATAAATTTCTTCAGAACTCTTTGTAATCAGAGAAAAGAAAATCGCGAAATAACGGAATAATTAATACTTAGAGTTGTTGTTAATGAAGTAACATAAATTTCCAGGATTAGCTACAATAGCAGAGAAGTAGGTCAAACTCTGGAATCGTGCAATCAGTCAGATTGGTGCTGACATTTAATTTAATTTTATATTAACTAAGGCGTTACTGAAACAAACGTCACGACTTTGGAAAGTGTTATCATGTAGACAACATATTAAAATACTGCAAGTGAGAACCTCACCATATACCAAACTTTTCGCAAACAGTTCTAACTAAATTCCAGCAAGACCACTATCTGAGTAACAATGAGAAGTTAACAGTGCACAAGAACATACAATTTTAAACCTTACATTGATAATACATTTGTATTGTACAATAAAACACCACTATAACAACTGTTGACATAGTGAAAATCCAGATCTTGGTTAATTTATTCAAGAAAGAATTATAACAAGATAAAATATAACAAAATCTAAGCAACAATTAAATAGATGAACACTTATAGGCATTTAATAAGTTGTTTTTCACATTACAATATATTGACGCTGCTTATACCTTTCTTATAAAGTAACGTGATTAGAATAACACACAGTAGGGTCAAAATTATTAAAATTACTTTCAAATACTGAAATCCATCGGAGTTCGGCAGGACACATTAACTTATATTTCACAGTCCGTAGTTTTGCTTTTTCCCGTGTAACTTCATGTGTATATTATTATTGTTGAAAATGTACTTAACGCGCAACAGATATGTCATATCTAGTTGTTTGTCAACGGCAGGTTTCTATCTATTTTGCACCCCACCCCTGCGAGATTCACTTGTTTCTAGAACAAACCCGATTGAGATTAATAAGTATTCAGTCAAGAATACCAATTATTGGATTAATAGTGTAATTTCTTCAACAACGTTGTTTGTAGTCTTATTCCAAGAGTAGTACTCTTATGTCAAAAAGACGGCGATTATAATTGAATAATGTAAAACCTGAGGTATATTTTTGATATTTGCTTAAATTAAGAATTTATAATAGTTTACAAGAAAATATTCTTATACTTACCCCACAATTAGAGGTAGGTACTTGAAAGAAGTGTACTGTTAATAGTAAATCTAATAAATACTTATACTTTGAAGGAATTAAACTTACTTTGACTTTAATAATTGTGCTAATAAAACTCAAGAACATATTGAAGTAATCTTTATTTATCCCGAGAACAGATATTAATAAAGTATAAAATTTTAAAATACACCTATCATATATTTACAGCTGCAAGTTTACAGACTAAATTTGTAAAGTTAAAATTAAAAAAAAAAACAATATGTATATAGAATTAATACACCTATGCTACTTGTACACATATACATACATAAGTGCCCTGTGTTTGTCTAACTAAGATTCTTATATTTACTTTAAATACTTGAACGCTTTAAGGTTTTGAGGAAGAAGATTATACTGACTGATACCTTTATGAAATAAAGTATTCATTGTAGAATTTTTTTAGAGTTGGTAGAACATAAAGGTTTAAGGCAGACCTGGTATGGTAAGGATGTATTTCATTAACTACAACTAGTTGATTTTTTTAAATATTCCGGTTACGCTTCGTTTTTCATTTTGTGAATGAATATTTTTTGGGCAAAATAATACTTCTCAATATCGATCTAGTTTAACAAATTCTCTGAAAGCTGGTGTATCTATTACATTTTAATATTATTCTCATTGCTCTGTTTTGCAATTTCTGTAATCTCAAAATTTATACAGGTAACATGTAACTCGGAGCAGCAATACGTAAAATGAGGCAATATTGAAGTATTGTATACAGTTAATTTACTCGGAGTTGTTAGATAGCTACCCATCCTAAGAATCCAATTTTTTGCCAATTTTCTTTGAAATATAGTCTTTATGACTTCCAAACTTTAGTTTTCTATCAAGTAAAAAACCCAGATATTTCATTTGGTCTACTTGTCTTATTTCCATTTTTAAATTTAGCTCTTTAAATATATTGTACCAATAATTGTTGCTTATAAACATCCATTTGGATTTTAGTTCATTTACTTTCAGTTTGTTATGTCAAAATTTATTTGTAAACATTTTAAGTTCTTCGTTCATTGAAATTATCGTGGGCATAGTATATTGGGGTGCAAATCTGCAAACAGATGAATTTTACTTTTATTTAGAATATTTCGTACACTTTTATATACAGATTCGGAAATTGTAGTTTGTTATATGTAAACGTGTAACAGCGCAGGTAAACCACGCCTTGTCGTGAATAAACGCAGGCATTGGGTACATGTTCTGCGCCACCAGGTCTTAGTTTTGATGTGATTGGTCAATCCATATCTATTTACTTTTATAAGGGTAGGTTACCTGCGCCACGAGGTGCGTGGCGTGGTCGATATTTCCTATATCGCCTACTTCATTTTCCTAATCTGTATAATATAAATAACAGTAGTCCAAGCACACTTCCTTGAGGAACTCCGAAGTTATTCATTTCCAATGACGATTTGGTATTACCTATTTTTGTACATTAACAGCGCCTAGAAAGGTAACTTTCCAGCCACTCTAACACAATTCCAGTAAATCCATATTTTTTAAGTCTCAGTATTAATATATCTCGATCTATAGTTTCTAATGCCCTTTTCAAATCGATAAATACTGCACAAACTCCGATGTCTTTTTCGTCAATTTTATGTTGCCAGTCTTAAGTCATAATTTGAAGAGCAGCTTCACATAAGTGGTTTCCTGTAAACCTTGATTGATAGCTACATAAGTTGTTGTTAGTATTTATATATTTTATTACATTTTCAAACGTTACTAATTCGAGGATTTTTTCGCAAAAGTACTTTTTAATTTTTAATACTTATTGGTCATAACTCTTCAGCAAGATTTGCGTTAACAACTTTAGGTATAGGTGTTATAGTTGAGGATTTGAAGCATTCAGGCACTATCTCCTTTCTAAAATTAAGTTGATACGTTTTCTCGGTTTATAATTCGTGCATATTTGAACTAATAATAGTTTATTAGGTCAAGTAATATTTTTCTTGTGAGAAGTACAAAATTTCAAGTATAGCTGATTACTTTAACATAGATTAGATTTTTTTCCGTGAGTTCTGAAACCAAACTAAATGTATTATTTGATTCATGATAAATTAACTGCATTTTTAACGGTTAAAAAAATCTAAATAAAGATAGATTGATCTGAAATTTTGAGTGTCATTTATTGAATCTCTTTTGTGTTTTTTTTAGTAGTTCGAGAATACCAGGAAATAAATGTACCTGGTGTGCTTATGCAAATATTTATTAAATTAGTGATATCAGTAGTATACAATTACATATCTAAAAAATAAGTATATGCATAGGAGTCATGCTACCTCTTGTGTGATCAGAACTATTTACCAGTGCGAACAATTGTAATACTCAAGTTAAGATTTCAAACCATAAATAACTACAAAAACAGATTATATACATTTTATGTGAACATGTCTATAAACGCAGTATTATTAAGATACGTCATTAAATTCCAGGTAGATCATAAATTGTATTAAATGTAATTTAATTACATAAATCCCGTTTAATTACACATAACAAGTTTTGCAATCAGATCAGCAAATGATGAAACGCATAAATATTTCAGTCGACTGTACTTTGGTGATATTTCACATTCTAGGTAGTACTATACTGATTTACAATTATTTTCTATCCAATCCATTAAGTAAATTAACTATTTCAAGGCGGTAGATGTATTTTTTTGCGAATTTTTTGTTCATTTCATATTTCAAATGTGCTTTTAGAGGACAGAATATTAAAACATAATATTTTTAGTCGCAAACTCCTCTATAAAATTCTTATTTTACTATAAGGAACGTAACCAGGTTGCAACCAATAGCTACTATGAAAAATTACTATCAGCTGGCATTTTTTCGATCTATCGCGGGCCTTTAACACCATAAATCACAATTTGTTGTTAAAAAACTTGAAATGTACGGTATCCGTGGCCCAGCATTGGATTGGATTAAGTCCTACTTATTGGAGAGAACACAAACAGTCAAAGTTGCACTTGATGGCATAGAATATCTTTCAGATAGTGTTAGCGTCTTGACAGGGGTACCACAGGACAGTGTATTAGGTCCATTATTGTTCATTTATTTCATCAACGATTTAGTAACTAACCTAAACAATTGATTCTTAACCCTTTTTGCAGACGATACCTTCTCTATCATAACTGCTGCAAACGTAGACCTTTTAAACAAAAATGCCACTTTATGTGTTGATAAAATGTCACAATGGTGTCGCAATAATGGCCTGGTTCCAAATCAGCAATAGACTGTGTTTTTAATGTTTTCACCGATTCGTGCTAAGTTAGATTTCAGCCTTTTGGCCAGAGGAAATCACAATCTCCATCAAAATGATCTTACGAAGTTCTTAGGCGTTTATATGGATATGAATATGTCATGGGAGGCTCATATTGAGAATCTGGCTAATTTAAACTTTGCACTTCTTCAAATAAGGGACACTGTTAGAGCTGACACAAACTGAAAACATTCTATTACGGATGTATTTACTCGATTTTGCAATGCTGCATATTGTGCTGGGGAAATCGTTCTGGAATTAACAAGGTGTTCATTTTGCAGAAAAGAATTATGAGAAGCATGTTTAAACTTTCCTACAAGACAGATTCTTTTAAACAGCATGGTATACTCACTATTTATTGTATATATATTTTGCAGTCTGTATGTTTTGTCAGGAAAAACATTGATAGTCTTTTAAAATGTGGTGATGTTAATAAATTTAGCACGCGATCGCAAAAAAATATTTTTGTACCACCTCATAGATTAGAGCAGACTAAAAGAGGGCCTTTTATTTCTTCAATAAAAATGTATAACCACCTCCCACAATTTATAAAAGATGCAAGTAGTTTTGTGATATTCAAGAAGATGGTAAAAAGATTCTTAGAACATTGTTTCTACTCTTACGAGGAATACTACCTCTTTATCTAATGTTCCCCATGCGATTCTACAATTTGTACCGTAGGTACCTATAAATGCTGTGATAATTAAATAACTCATTTATTGATATACCTTTATTAGATCATAGTTGTACATCTTTTTGTCTGTTTGTCTATTTCTCATATGTTGTGTAATCTACCTCTAAATGTATATCCGTGCATATATATGTACATATATTTATTATCATTTTTTGTTCTATTTTATATTTGACAATTCCAATACTGTAATAGTGTACGGAAATAAACACATTATCATTATCATACTCTCCGGGCTAGGCGTCCCGCCGAGCGCTGAATTACAAGTTACTAGCCTGGCGCGTTAAGTGATAATTGCATGTTACCAACACAACGCTAATACTTCGATTGCAACAAACACCAGCCGAAAGACTGATCCTTCTTAAAGGAGCTCTCGTGCCACTCGTCCCACAGCACTTGCAGACTGCAGTTTCGAGCTGTTGGCTCTCGTCAGTGCAAGGTAGGCATGTGGTGACTGACACGCGGATCCTTCGACCGCTAGATGACGCATGCTGATTGTTTTGCATGTCGCTATCCTAAGGATACCGAGATGTACCAAATAGTCGGTCGTCACATGCCTACCTTGCATTGACGAAAGCCAACACCTCGAAACTGCAGTCTGCAAGTGGTGTGGGATGGCACGAGAGCTCCATTAAGTAGAATCAGTGTTTCGGCTTTTGTTTGTTGCAATCGAAGCATTAGCGTTCTGTTGGTAATATGCAATTATTGCACTTAAGGCGCCATGCTTGTAACTTGTAATTCAGCGCTCGGCGGGGCACATAGCCCGGAGAGTAGCTGTTGGTTGCAGTCTGGTTATATGTTCTTTAGGGTAAAACAAGGATTTTATACAGAAGTTTGCGACTAAAAATATTTTTTTTATTTCATATTATTTAATAAGTATGTTTTAATTGCGGACCTAGATTCAATTTATTCATCTTCATCCTTCATCATTTGCTCACGTTTTGTAATACACCAGAGCTATTTTAGCATTTCACGATTTTAATATTTCAGTATCTAGTCATTTTTCAACAATCCACATTATTGAAAGAAGATCCGCAGATCCCGCACATCTAAATCGTGATATTGTAATACAAGCACAGCTTAGAAGTTCTAATTAATAAATGCATTGATAAAAGTATTTACTAGTATTTTATTTTAGTATTTGAAATTTGAATTTTTTTGAATTAAATTATTTATATATGTATATGTATGTCCTATATAAATGTACTAGCTGACCCGATAGACATTGTCCTGTCGCGAGGAACATCCCTGTCACAAAAAGTACTTTCAGTTTTTCCAGAATTTTCCAATTTTTCTTTCCATAAAAGCCATTAAATAAAATTATGTATCAAATTTGTAATTATGTATTTGTTTTTTGACTTGTCCTATAATTTGTAATTTACTCACTGGATTGATTCAATAAAGATTGATAATCAAGATTGACAGATTATGTAACTTGAGAATAATAACTGCCATGCGCAGTGGCTTACAGCATTCGTATGCGCAGATTATTTGCCACTCAAAGATTTCTTCGAACATCCCCGGAGTTCCTCAAGACTTTCCCGGGGCTTTCTTCAACTTCCCCCGATTTCCCCGGAATTCCGTGAGACTTTCTCTGATGTGTACACCAAACTTTGTTCGCGGTCTACCCCTGGTATATTATAAACGAATAAAAGTTTTAAATAATAGTAAAAAAAAATTTCAGAACTCCGTTTTATAACACCTCAAATATGGAATAAAAATTTCTGAGAATTTGTAAACAATTCCTTGTAAACACGATAACTTTAGTTAGACTTAAATTTGTTACTTCATGATTAATTAATATATTAAGTAGTATGGTAGAGTATACCTATTAATTTTTTGTACTGCTCCTAAAGGACAAAAATTTATTATATACAGAAATCATCCCAAAATTACATAATTTATATTTTATGTTTGGTATTTATAGCAGTATCTTCTTTAATATTCGCTATTTTTTAATGTCCTGAGCTTCACAAAAATATAATTAGGTATAAACTCGGTAAAATGCGATTTTATTACAATATTTATAACGTTATATCGGTATATCATGTCTGCAATCGGTTTAATTTCTTGAATTATTTATAAACTTGATCGATTGTCGCCGACTATTACGTTTTCGATTGAGAAGGAAAAATTCACTCGTGCCGTTTAATATTTTAGCAGTACAAACATATCTGATATTGAAAATACACATTGAATACTTTATCCTATTTGTGGTCTGTGAATAATCATAAAGTGTTAATTAGACGGTGAGTCAATATTACTAATTTTAGGAGACGTTCAATGGTAAAAGTGATAAATACTGCGGAGTTATGTACTGTATAGTTTAGTTTTTTATGCAAGTCGCGTTCTAACTTAACTCGCTGCGCTGACGAGGAACAATAATTTTGAAACAGTCATGTCCGCAACTGCATATTTGTTTTATGTTTTCAAGTACAACTTAAACCCTTGAAGTGATAACGGTTTGTATTTGTTTGCTACGTTTCTAAAGCTTCTTAATTCTTTAAGTTCTAATAAAATATTTGCATCAAGTTGTATCTCCACCATAATGCGCAGAATATTCTACTCTAATGGAATTTATATTAGAACTTGCGGCCTGCCCCAGCAGCGCCCCATTTCGGGCTCTGTGACAGATCTAAAGGATTTTTTTGTAGTGAATATTTGATGTTTGTTTCTGAGAAGCCAACACACAAAGAGTCTATTTGGATTGATTTGGAGATAGAGCGGCCTAATACTGTCTAAGTGAAAAGAATTTCTCATTGAGGTCAATTACGTTGGGAGTTTGTCCTTGGGATTGATTTTATCAGTAACGGCTCAAAAAAAATTAAGTTAAGAGAATTACCTGGGGGTCCTGAATTTCCTTGTCCTGGAGAGAGTTGGAACCTTTGTTGTAACACTAAATCTACATTTTTCACATTTCAACAAATTTTTTGCAATGTTATTCTTGCAAATTTTGCAAATAATTGGTGAGTCAAGCACTGGCGTACACCATTCGTAGCGGCCATTTTCCATACCACGTATATCAGACAAAAAGTAAATGAGCGGATCCGGCACCCGACGGCAGGTCATACAGTTGGTATCAGAAACCTCTACATCCATTTAGACCAAGGTATTGGTCACGCTATCTTGAATGGCCACAATATATTCTTCAGTCTTCGATTTAAGCCCAGCAGAACTTAAAAAAGGCGAACGTCAGCTATACATTTTACATACATTTATCGACGTACTCTCTAAACAGATTTCCTTGTCCGGTATCTTTCAGACCATTTGGCTGGAATTCAGTGGCTGACTCTGGGTCAACACTTCGCCTGACGTCGAATACGAGACTGGATTCATCTGCGACTCATCTCACAACCTTGAACAATCCTACGTCCTCTCTTGCGTTTCATGATGCCCCATTAATTAATTGTACAATAGGGTTAGAGCTCCTTGTTGCAAGCCCAGCCCACCCCCCACACCCCATTTAATAGTTATTTGTGTATCAAGACCGTTAAAGTTGATCTTTCTCGGCCGAATTCGAAGTTTAAAGCCGGGGCATAGCTGAGACCAAGCAAACTTCGGATAAGGTCGACAAAGATCATTTGGCCAAAGTGCACACAACATTTTTTAGGCAACTGTCTGACAAAGTAAAATAAAATATTTTTAAAACTGTTTCGTACAAATTACTGGAAACATGGACAACATTTTGCAAGAAACCTACTAGACTGACAGTTTTAATTCGTTTTCAAGTTAATAACGAAAACGCCACTAGTTTATTGACAAGCCGTATATTTCAAATATTAATGATGATCAAGTAATACATGCGTCCGTGAAGTAAAAACGGCTAAAAAATAAGATTTACAAATGAGTGCAAAGAGACGTCATTTTTTGTGACAGTTTGCTAAAAAATTAATTTCAGTATCTCCTTTAGAACATGTAGCTCTCTTAAGCATGTCTGCAGATCGAAATAAAATTGGACATGTTCTATATTATTACCAACGATAAAACTATAAATGCAGAGCCACCCAGGCCTGTCGCTATGGGGGGGGGGGGGTGGGCTACCCCCAATCCCGGTCGAGTTGGGAAATTCAAGCTTCAAATTGGGAGAATTTTCTTCTCACAAAATGGACATGAAATAAGGAGCAGATATTTACCTAGCAGTCATGGTTCCGCTGCTGTGATTTAAAATTTACGGGACATGCTACATACTTTTTTATATTTATAAAGGGTGCGATTTGCGGAATAATATTCATATGGATAAATGCCTTCAAAAAAACGTTATTTTTCTGAGTGCTCCTAAGTTTCTATGTTTCAATTATTACAATATATAAAAATAAAGGAGGAATTGGGAAAATTCCTGTACTGAGAGGTGGGAATTATTAACCCCCCCCCCCCCCAAAAAAGAACTAGCGACACCCCTGAAGTCACCGTGTAAGTTTCTTCCTTTTTATAGTAATCAAGGAAATGAACATATCAGTGATGACATTTTCCTTTTAGGAAACCGAGCGGGCGTTACATTTCTCTTTTTGTTGTGCTGTTAAACGCCTCGTTACGATGAATTTCTGCGACAGACATCGAGAGCTGTTTGGCTCTGTGATTTAGTGGAAATGGGGTTGAAAATGTCAATTAACGTAGTGTTTGTGTTGATTGCAGGTGAAAGGCTGCGCGGAGCGTCATGGGGTGCTTCGGCAGCAAGGACAAGCTGTCCAAGGAGGATATGGACTTTTTAAAATCGCACACACGTTACGACGAAAGCACAATTAAAGAATGGTACAAAGGCTTTAAGGTAAGTTTAGTTGATCTTATTAAAATAAAGAAGCGTGCATGCATGCAAGTTTTCTACTTTAATTTAGATTAGTTATCTCACAAAGTAAGATATCGTACGACTCGTAAATTCGTTAACGTCAATTAGCTGAAATTAAAGCTTGCCTTGGGACTTAAATTAGTACAGTAATTTGTAGGTATTAACTAAGTCTGTTAAGCTACTGATGGACGGTTACACATCTTTGTGTTAAGAAGAGAATACTTATGTATCTTTTAAACTTTCAAAATAGTTCAAAGTTAAATCTGTTGCACTGTCAACATTTAATCTTTTTATAGCTAGGAAGTTTATTTGAACTCGCATAATAGCCTTAATTAATTATTGTAAGCTAACGCAACGAAAAATACTCGGGAAAAGTCAAATAGAAATAAACAGCGAGATTTAAAATATCTACCAAAAAGACGCAGTCATTAGAGGAACTCGAATTCAAAACGAGATTTTTTACAAAAAATTTATAGAAGTTGCAATTTAACATTATGTCATTGAACATACACTTGGCTCACTTCCAAGTTTTGCACGAAATTTTCAAAATCTAAAAAATTTATAACATATAAATAACGACAAATTTTTAAAATTTAGCAGGTAGAAAAGTATAAATATATAAAATCTTACACAAATTACAAAAATGTACGACAGTGGAATAAGATAATCTTACGCTACAAAATATAAAATGATATAAACAAACGGCAGGAAGCATGCAAGAAAAGGCCCAAAACCTAAGTTTTTTAACATATCGCCAAATGGCATTATTGTAAAAAAAATTGCCAAATATCGACTTCGAAGCGAATATTCTCTTAAAAATCGAAGTCGACTCGTAGAAAGCCTCAAAACACCGAATATATCGATTTTTAGCTTTTTGGTCTCATTTTTTGACCCCAAATCCAACTCGACCAGAAAATTCTTAAAAGCCCAACAGATTGTTTCGAATGAACTAAAGTGTACTTCAGCTTTACACCCCTGTAACTTCTCCTCTGTGAATCAGAGACTTCAAAACCAACCCGTATAATCAGAGCTGGTTTATCCTCCTTCCAACTAGGTTAAAATCATATTTAGATTTTTCAAAAACTATACGATACATACTGTATAGTCGTTTACAATTTAACCGTGCACATGAAAAACGCGAAAAACGCAACAGAAACTGTACGACTTCATTAAAATACCGTTGTTCTCTGTGATATTTCGCCGGCAAATTGAATCACTTACCTGTATAAGTTTTTAATGTACGTCGGCTTGTTTGATGACACCATACCGAATCGTTCACGGGCGTTAATAATGAGCTCGTAAAGTTTTTGTTGCCTTTTCATGTCCAATGAAAAGCTTGCATTTTGTAAACCACTCCTAAAAGTTCGCGTTTTATGAAATCTTCAAAATGACACCAACAATATTCACCTAGCCTACGTAGATCTTGCAGAAAGTCGTAAAAACTATGAAATTTTTAAGCGTCCCAAATTTTTACAAAATTTTTAGTTCTAAACCATGCATAAATAGAAAAATATTAAAATTTTCTCGTTTATGCAAGAAATAAAGTAGTTTCTTTAACATACCTGGGAATTTTCTAAATGATTTAATCATAAAACAACGGAAACTCAACAAATTTTCAAATAAAATTTTGTTGTACCAAGATCTTAATCCTTTTACCAAATATACAGTTCGATGTTTGTATAAAAGTTAGGCTTAATTTTAATTCATTTATCAGACTATATTCAAAGTTATTATAGGAAGGTAGTACATGAATTTACAGTTTCCTTTAGACAATTAATATATTATGTTGTATAAAATTCGAAGCAATCCAAATGCGTGTTATTCAGTCCAGAACCTGTAACAACTGGCACATATCAAGAAATTTGGAACTGCCAGCCGTGTATTTTACGTAAAGATAAATTTAGGTCGTCCTAATTTTATGAATAATTTTCCAAATTATAGGGACTGCAACGAGAATAAATTTGGAAAGTGAAACAAAATTTCTTGATATCTTGCATTTGCAGCAAAATTTAGAAAATATGATCATTAGATTTTAGTTAGAATCATGATTGCCTAAAATATAAAAGTGCCTATATTTACAATTTTGAAAAAATAATATTCATAAATATACGGAAACTAAATTTTGGTAACCGCAACGACAATATATGGCCGACGTAGTGATTTTTGGGGAAAACTCTGAATTTTGAAAATGGTAACTGTAATGAAATTTGATTATGCATGTTGAAGCTGCAAATAAAATGTATAACGAATTATTTGGTAAATTTTAACGTGATGAGTTTTAATTTTTTCAGCGAAAATTAAAGAATTCGGTAACATGAACAATTTAAAATAACTAGTAAAATTCAGTATATGTATGCTCTGCTCTGTAACAGGGTATATTTTACGAAAGTGCTTCTTAATGTTAGTCTTATTTTGTCGTTAATTATTGTAGGATGAAATGTCTTTATTAATTAAACGCTTCTGTATTTGCATCCATCCAAGGAGGTAAAAAACAGTTTAAAGAACACTTTGTTTGTGGTTTTGGGATAAAGGACACATTTAAATCGTCCAATAAATAAAAATTATAGAGAGCTAACCCGCTTTTAAATGGGTCACTTTATAGATGAATCGAAAAATAAAAAAAATAAAAAACGATGTAGGGGCTGATAAATGCATAAAAAAATACAGGCTTAAAAACTAATATTTGTGAAAATTCCGCGGGAAATTTTAACAAGGGGCGAGCGTAGGTGCGTCTTTACTATGTACATACTTCGGTATGCGATGTAAAGCAACGACAGGCGCAGTTAGTACTTGGATGGCATGACCATTCCAACGGAAACCGCGTTCTCGCCTCACACATCTTCCAGCGGCTTGTATATCAGTGTATGCGCGGAAGCTATACAACCTTAGGCGAGGGTTGTCTAGGAGATATACCATCCTTCGGAGGGGATGTAAAGCCGTCGGTCCCCTGTCTATTAAATGTTAAGCAAGTAAAAGATCCCTACTCTTGTTAAGGGAAGAGGTTCGGTAAAATTCCTGGTTGGGGGTAGCTCGTCTACAGGCGTCGGTGTTAGGCCTCAGTAGCGGAAATAGGCCGACGTTAAATAAATGTATTAAAAAAAAAAAAAAAAATTTAACAAATACTTCATATCTGTACTGTATCAAATTATAGATCAACTTCTTGCTACTAAAAATGCCATCCTCATAAAAAATTATTCGAGCTCAATTAGAAATCTAAACAGTTATTTTCAATTTATAGAGTTTACATATATTGAAGTAAGAGGTATATACCAACTAAAAAATAAGGATTCTATGGACATATATGTTATCAATTATAAAATGATAATATATAAAAAAATCTCATCAAAATCCCTTTAACCAAACTCTATTATAAACTCATCTGAATATCCAGAATACCCAGCCATTTTTAACTAACAAAAATAATTCCTGCTTATAAAAAAGGTGACGGAAATTATCTAGCAAATTATAGGCCAATTGCTTTACTATGTGTAATTTCAAAAATTTTAGATCCTTCTAGAGAATCAAGTAGTACAACACCTTAAATGTAATGTCTTAACAATGTAAAGAACAATTTGCTTTTAGAAATAATAAATGTACTGAACAAAGCTATTAAGTCACTGATGGAAACGATAACTGAAAAATTTGAGAATGCCATAATATAATAACACCACAGGTCATTACGATCCCCTCTAACCCGGAAGGCTCTAGAAGAGCCTTGTGTGGGAGGGGGCTATACATTTCGAGACAAAGTGCACACACCCAATATCCGTGTATAGTGGAAAAATCCCCCTCACAGTATTTTCCACTGACACGACCGGGAATCGAACTCGGAACTTTTGGGTAAGAAGCAAGTGGGCTTACCTCTCGACCATCAGTCATGTTATGTATGTGAGTAGTTTGTTTTGTGATTTCAGTAAGGCCTTTGATTGTGTTTCACATAACATCTGACCAAACAAACTCTCATTTATAAATTCATGTCTCAGTGAAAGGCAACAAATCTGCTCTTGTAACGAAACCTACTGAAATAGCCTTAATTTAAGAAGTGGTGCTCCCCAGGATTCAGTACTAGGCCCCATACTTTTTCAATTTGCATAAATGACGTCAGTAATTCATTTACTAACACTGGATTTGTGCTCTTTGAAGATGACACTACTGCAACAAGCTCAAATAAAAACTTGCATCAATAACTTTTAGATATTGATAACACTACATTAGCTTTAGCATCACGGTTCTCTGACCACAACCGTTTCTTAAATGAAGAAAAACTAAATAAATGATCTGTACTATAAGAACCTATGTGGGTATGAAAAACCAGAATTCGTTAAATTCTTGGGGGTTATCTAGTGAAATAATGTTTCAAAACTTTTAATCAACGTTCTTATAGATTTTCTGGTGCTAAAGTTGAGAACCCCAGATATGGGTGTGGCCCTCCTTTAAATATTCGTATTTCATCGACATTATTTTATATTTGCAGTCGGTATATTTGTATAGACGTTATTTTTAAGAAAGTGGCGAGGGATCCGCTGTATTTAAATCACTTTTAAAATATTTAATCCTCTTCGGGCAATTGACGGTATCCTTCAACAGTGTTTAGATTGCTTCCATGTCCGAAATGAAGTGTAGATTATTTTTCTATATATTATCTAGAATGCTCGCGGTAAATATATCGAATAATAAATAATAAATCGAATTTGGTCAATTATGCGTAATTTTGTGGCGAAGCGTTATAATACGCCAAAGCTTTCAATCCAGCTTCTACGTTAATAAGCTTGACAGTAATTTTATTTAAATCCGTAAAAGGCTGGTAATGCAGGAGAAGTAATTTTATCAAATTACATGTCAGAGTGATAAAACTGCCTGCCAAAATTAGATTTCAGAGCCCTGGAGTGTCAAAATGTTACGGTGTATACGCCCTCCTTAATTAAACTAATTAACGCTCTACAAATTTAATAATAGGGGACGCAGAGATCGTTACGGCAAATCTTCTTCGAAATATAGTTTTTAAATGTTTGATTTCGCCCATCCGTAATTAGTTTGTAAGTTGATTTTTAGTTAACACCATATGAGTTGCAGATTTCATCGCGATAATGTTTAAAATCGTTCTTAAAACCACAAGTGCCCACCCCGCAAGTTGCTTTATTCGCTGAACAGTGTCTCTAATTTTCACAAAGAAATCTACTTTTATTACAATGAACAGTGCCGAATCATTTTTATTTAATATACAGGGTGAGGCAATAGTGCGTCGGACCTCGATATCTCGAGTTCTACTATAGCTAGAAATTTTTAAAAAAGTTGCAAGTTTTATCTAAAAAAAGTTTGTAACTGCAAATAATTATTTTCGAACATACAGGGCGAGCCAAGGCGAAATTACAGGACCAAGTGCCTTTTTTTAAACGGAATGCTATGTATATCAATATAAAACAATTTAGGTCAATTAAATATACAACTTTTAAATACAGACTTTAGCGAA
Organism: Leptura quadrifasciata; assembly: GCA_963675555.1. Taxonomy (NCBI): domain Eukaryota; kingdom Metazoa; phylum Arthropoda; class Insecta; order Coleoptera; family Cerambycidae; genus Leptura; species Leptura quadrifasciata. Next base: position 190,786,998 of record OY776673.1, on the reverse strand, counting down.
CTATATCATTTAAGCGATCCCCAAGAAGCTTATAATTACTTCTGGAGTCTATTTTATTTTTGCTTTGATGTGAGTTGCCCAAAAATTAAAATTATGTCGTCACAAAAAAACTAAAAATGCTGGATCAACAGAAATATTCTAGACGATAGCGAACATCTAAAGAATCTGTTCTGGCTGTACAAAAACACCAAATTAGAGGAAGCCCGAAACGCTTATTTCGAGAAAAAGAAAAATTTCAATTTAAAAGTGATTTGAAAAAATACTTCTTTGACAACATAGTGGAAAATTCAACAAACATTAACAAAGCTAGCTGGCAAGTTGTGAGAGACATTACCAACAGTAATAAAAATCATAATATTGACACGTTAAGCATTCTGCACGACAACAAAATAGTAGATAATCCAAGTGAAATAAGTAACATTTTCTGTGAATATTTTTCAACTGTAGCTGAAAATCTCATCAATTCTGAATTCCCTGTAAATTTTAATGACTGTACGGTTTCTAACATCTCGTTCCAATCAGTGTTCTTTAGAGACATTGAGCCATACGAGATACATGAGGCATTGAGAAATATGACAAACAGAACATCGATAGGACTTGATGAAATTAATTTTAAAATTATTAACTAATGTATACATATTATTGCTTGCCGCTTTGTTACCTCTTCAACCTATCAATTTCTATTGGTATATTTCCCACCAATTTAAAATTAGGGCACGTTACACCATTCCATAAGAAATGTGAATTGGAACTGATGGAAAACTATAGAGCTATAACACAAAATTCGTATATATCAAAAATTTTCGAAAAAATTGTGCAGACACGAATTTATGAATATTTAACATCATTCGATATGTTAAGTGAAAGTCAACACGGTTTCAGGCCTAAATATTCAACCATAACAGCTGCATATGAGTTTGTAAAATTCATTTACGAATCATTAGATGCTGATAAATATGTCCTAAGCATACTATTTGATTTAAGTAGAGCTTTCGACTGCCTAAATCATAAGTTTTTAATAAAAAAAATCGAATCACTAGGAATTCGAGGAAATCTTAGTAAATTGATTGAATCTTTTATTATCGACAGAAAAATTGTTGTAAAATTTGATAACAATTACTCATATGAGAGGAACATTAACGTCGGTTTGCCTCAAGGTGCAGTCCTCTCTCCTCTGCTATTTATAATTTTTATTAATGATTTGGAAATGCATTTAAGTAAAAATATTAAATTGGTTTTATATGCTGATGATGTTACAATTGGGCTTGTGGCTGATTCTCCAGAAGAATTAAGTAATACCGCAAATAACATATTAAAATCATTCTTATCATAGTGTACACGAAATCAGTTGATCCTAAACGTAAATAAAACAACGTAAATACAATTTCACAAAAGACGGCAACCGCCTGTTTTAAATCTAATAATTAATCAAGGTAAAATTTCACGATCGGCGTCCATCAAATTTCTAGGTCTATCACTAGACGAAAATTTCACTTGGATAAATCATATAGAATTTATATGCAAATAAAACTACATTCTGCATTTTTTGCAATTCGAAATCTTAAGCCAATATTATCAAAAGGGCAACTACTAAATATATATTATGGGCTAGTATATTCTCATATGAGATATTTAATTGTTCTCTGGGGTGTAGGTGCAGAAACACAACGTTTTACAGAAAAAAGTTATTCGCCTCATGTTTTCGCTCATGCCACTAGATTCGTGTCGACCAGTGTTTATAGAAAATAACATTTTAACTTTATATCCGATTTTTGCATTAGAGGCAGCCGTGTTTGTTTACCAAAATAAAAGTAAATTTGAATTAAACTCAAATAGACATACGTATAACACTCGTGTAACCAATCAGATATCAATTAATAATTATAATCTCTCACTTTTTAGAAAAAGTCCGTATGTTTGTTGCGCCAGCATTTTTAATACACTTCCTATTGACATAAAGAACCAACAGAACTTTTCTGCTTTTAAAAATAAATTAAGAAAATACCTAATAAATAAATGTTTTTATTCCTTGCAAGAGGTTTTTAGTAATGAAGGTAACGATTAAGTTATATATTACAGACATAGTTTTATTTAATGTATATTTTAAAGTTTTAATAGTGTGTAGTGTTGTGCATTTTATTAATTTAGCTGTCTACAGTGTATTATTTGTAATTTTATTAATTATTTTATTATTTATTTACGTGTGTTCTAAATTGACTTGTCACATCTATACAAATGTATAGCAAAAGTGAATAAAGAATTTATTATCAATATTATTATTATTATTACATTTTTTGAAGCCTCTTTCTAGGCTCTATTCTTTCCAAATATGCCAAAAAATAATTGTTATGAGTAATGTAATAAGTAATATTTTTTGCCAGTTCAGCGTTCGTAATTTCATATGTTACAAAAATTAACCGTCAAAGAATGAGGTAAAATACGTTTATTTTGTATTTTAGGTAGGTACATTTGCACATGAAAACATTGATGAATTTGCATAGAGTATCCGCCAGATGACTACCTGCGCCACTCTCAAGAGTGCTTGGCGAACTTGTAGATGTTTTGAAACTTGATCTCCTATAACTGATGGTTGAAAGGTGAACGCACTTGCCTCTCACCCAAAAGTTCCAGGTTCGATCCTCGGTCGTGGCAGTGGAAAATACTGTGAGGGGGATTTTTCTACATACACGGTTATTGGGTATATCACCCTTGTATCTAAATGTGTAGCCCCCTCCCACACAAGGCTCTTCTAGAGCCTTGCGGGATAAAGGGGGTCGTCATTACCTGTGATGTATTTATTATTATTATTATTAATCTGAAATCAGCTTGACTTCATAGAATAGAATTGCCACGGACAACATATGTGTAATTAATATGGAGTCGTTGTGAAATATAAACAAAACTGGTTTTATTTTGACACCTAAGGCCCAGTTGTACAATTAAAGTTTAAGTTGCTTACTCAAGCTTTATGTTAAGTTGACATTAAGCTAAGGATTCAGAATAATGATAGATTTTGAGATCATCAACAAATAACAATTTTTCACAGTCGAGAATCTGTACCAAGTCATATATGAAAAGCAAGAATAGCAAGAGGCCAAGATTTGACCCTTGAGATCCTCCAGAAGTAGGAATGAACTGTTTAGAATCAAACGCATTATAAGGATACGCATTGAATTATGTTAGTTAAGTGTTAAGTAGAACTTAATAAGTGTTATAAGAGATTCCGCAAATCCAAAGCTGTTTAGTTTAATCAATATCATTCCGTGGTCGATATGATAGAGAACTTTTACAAAGTCGGTATAATTAACGTCAATTATTATGTCCTTGATTATCAAGTATGGAAGCCACATATTGAAAGAAGACATCTTGTCACTAAAGCCAAAATTATGAGAATAAATAAAAAATTTAAAATTACTTTCCAGTTACGCAAAATGTCGTTTTGCTCCCCAGTCTTGAATCTAACCTAATCTAAAGGAGCATAATTCGAGAGCAACCTAACACGTAGAAATTATAATAACATAGTCCTTGCCAATGGTTCCGTGATAATAAGCTACAATACAATATAATACCGAATTTACCACCACATTTATAACTTTCATTGAACAATTAATCAACAAGGCTGAATATTAATTAAACAATCGCTCGGTTATCAAATTAATTATTAGCATAACCAACATAGAAATATATCGAATCATATTAACACTCATGCAATATGTTATTACACGAAATAACAGATACGTACAAAGCAAATTTCAGCGAATGCCAGACGAATAAGGACTGGTACTGCAATTTATATAAATTATGAGGTTAAAAGCTAGTATTGAAGTTGTAAATCTGCTGTAATTAGATCTGAACTGGAATTGCCATCTATATAAATTTATCTGGGACGCGCTGCAACCTGCATACTTTGCCATTTACAACCGAAACGGGATAGTTTAAATACCATACAGCGTATTTCATTTAGTGCTATTATAAAAATGATGTTTATGTTAGATTTATACTATTCCGCTCTATTTAATGGTGTGCGTATTTATTAATACAAAAAAGGGAGTAGATTCGACAAGTACCTTCACGTTCTATAGAGTGAATGTTTTAACTTGTAATTTCTTATAATTCAATTAATTTCAAAAGTTCCTAAATTTCTTTTATAAAAAAATCCTTCACGACCTGAGCACCAATCGAGAAATTTCACACGAACAGATAGTATTTCCAATGTTGCCAAGATAGCAAAACTATATTTACGTCAATTTTGGTGTCCCTTCATCTAATAGTTGAGGTTCTACATTTAACGTCACGTTCATCTCGTATCCTGGGCTGGATGTGGTTGGAAGTCTGAAGTCATCGCGATCTAAAATTGCTGTTCTGCAGACATGAAAGTTTCAAAGTAAATCTACCTCGCTTTGATGGCATTATTCCTTGCTTCCTCTTACTATGCTAATATGAAGTTTTATTTTAATAATACTTTGGTTGAAAAAAATGTGAATCATAAATATATAATAAACACCTATTTAAGAGGAATTTTATTGAATGTGGCATTCCTATTAAACCCAACGCGCCAATATCCATTGGCTTGATGACGGTCTCGATAACTAGGGCCGAGTAGGACTACTACTCTTTGCTCCTAGATTATCTCTGTAGACCTGGACCGGCCTTCGTGATAGGTGGGCCCGCTTACTTCTACCAGACCCAGCCCGCAAATGCGAGATGTGTCGTGGTATTTTCTGCGGACCTCCCCTGGTCCTGGCTCTTCAACCTCGCTGGCAGAGGTCTCTTCTGGCGCTCTTCTTGTCTTGATATTTTCTTTCTTCGCCAGCTTGTTACCCCCGTGGGTAGCCATCGGTCTAGTTGGGTTTTAGGAAGTTTTGGCTGGGATTGACTGCCGGTACGTAGGACACAGTAATGGTGTGTCCTACCCCGGATCATCGGAAAGGTAAGGATATGAGCTGTGTAGCTCGGGAGTGTGGAGACCCTAAGTGCTTTTTTAGCACTTTCGGACTCCACGGAGCAGGTAGGACAACGGGCGTTGGACGGTATGTTGTCCGACGCCCGCAAGGAGGTTGGGTTTGGGTAGAAAAACGTCATGTCTCTGGTAGTGGTGGTCCGTCCTGGGGTATCTGAAACAAATCGGTTAGCGGGAAATATAAGTTATACTCACCCGTTGTCCAGAAGCTGTACCCTCGGCCGTTTGTGCCTCGGGGCGTCGGCAGGGTCGTAATCAGTGGCCTGTCTGATTAGCGGGTTCCCGTGCTCCTCTGCTTGGGCGTACAGCTTCTTCGCTCGTTCCCGGATGACTTCAGTGACCGTGGTGTACTCCAGGTCTCTGACGATGTCTGCGTTTCTCACGTACCATGGTGCGTCGACCGCCGTCCTGAGGGCGATGTTTTCCACTGCCTGGATTTTCTTCATGTAGGACTTTGCCTGGTAACCCCACGCTACAGAGGCGTACGTCAGCTGCGGCCTGATGAGGGTTTTGATAAGCGTGAGCTTATTCCTCAGGTTGAGACGGCTACCGTTTCCCATCATCGGGTAGATGAGGGCTCTTGTGCGCCGCGCCTTGGCTGTAATAGCGTCCGTGTTCTGTCTCCACGTTAGGCTTTTGTCCATGACCACACCAAGGTATTTGACGGTGTCGTGCCATTGGATGTCCTCGCCGTTCATGGAGACGTGTCCTGTGGGAATTTCTTTCCGCACTCGTCTGAAGAGTATGGCTTGGCTTTTGTCGGCGTTGACGGCGACTTTCCACTTCGTGCACCATTCTTCCAGGAGTGTGGCCATTTCCTGGAGTTTTCTGGTTGCGTTCCTGGCTTTCCAGGATCTGGCAATTATTGCTGTGTCGTCTGCATACAGGGCCAGGGCTGTGTGGTCGGTCCTGGGGAGGTCTGAAGTGTAGATAGCGAACAGGTGCGGTGACAGCACCGAACCTTGCGGGACTCCCGCCTCCACGGTCCTGTAAGTGGAGAGTTGGTCCGAGATTTTGACCCTTAGCTGTCTGCGGTGCAGGTAGGACCTCACTAGTTTGACGAGTTCGATGGGGTAACCCATACTCATCATTTTAGCTAGGAGGCCGTCGTGCCAGACCCTGTCGAACGCTTTGGCAACATCTAGGAACAGCGCCGCGGTGACTTGCCGCTGGTTGAACCCCTTAGTAATCTCCTCGGTGAGGCGAAGTACTTGGAGTTCGGTGGAATGTCCTGTTCGGTACGCGAACTGTTCATCCGGGATGATATTCAGCTCTTCTGTCTTTTCTGTGAGCCTCTTCAAGATTACCCGTTCTGCAACCTTGCTCATGGCTGGGAGGAGGCTGATGGGCCTGTAAGAAGACGGGAAAATTAGTTCTTTCCCTGGTTTAGGGATCATAATGACGTCGGCCTTTTTCCACCTGGCTGGAAAATGCCGTAATCTTAACATCGCGTTTACGATGTTGACTAGCGCCGCTACTCCTTTCCTGGGTAGCTTTTTGAGAGCGATGTTTCCTATCTTGTCACATCCCGGAGCCTTTCTCGGCTTTAGGCTCCTAAGGAATTCCTTGACTTCCTCGGGGGTAGCCGGGCGGATGTGGTCGTCATCAGGCAGGCGCGCCAATATCCATTGGCTTGATGACGGTCTCGATAACTAGGGCCGAGTAGGACTACTACTCTTTGCTCCTAGATTATCTCTGTAGACCTGGACCGGCCTTCGTGATAGGTGGGCCCGCTTACTTCTACCAGACCCAGCCCGCAAATGCGAGATGTGTCGTGGTATTTTCTGCGGACCTCCCCTGGTCCTGGCTCTTCAACCTCGCTGGCAGAGGTCTCTTCTGGCGCTCTTCTTGTCTTGATATTTTCTTTCTTCGCCAGCTTGTCACCCCCGTGGGTAGTCATCGGTCTAGTTGGGTTTTAGGAAGTTTTGGCTGGGATTGACTGCCGGTACGTAGGACACAGTAAAGGTGTGTCCTACCCCGGATCATCGGAAAGGTAAGGATATGAGCTGTGTAGCTCGGGAGTGTGGAGACCCTAAGTGCTTTTTTAGCACTTTCGGACTCCACGGAGCAGGTAGGACAACGGGCGTTGGACGGTATGTTGTCCGACGCCCGCAAGGAGGTTGGGTTTGGGTAGAAAAACGTCATGTCTCTGGTAATGGTGGTCCGTCCTGGGGTATCTGAAACAGATCGGTTAGCGGGAAATATAAGTTATACTCACCCGTTGTCCAGAAGCTGTACCCTCGGCCGTTTGTGCCTCGGGGCGTCGGCAGGGTCGTAATCAGTGGCCTGTCTGATTAGCGGGTTCCCGTGCTCCTCTGCTTGGGCGTACAGCTTCTTCGCTCGTTCCCGGATGACTTCAGTGACCGTGGTGTACTCCAGGTCTCTGACGATGTCTGCGTTTCTCACGTACCATGGTGCGTCGACCGCCGTCCTGAGGGCGATGTGTTCCACTACCTGGATTTTCTTCATGTAGGACTTTGCCTGGTAACCCCACGCTACCGAGGCGTACGTCAGCTGCGGCCTGATGAGGGTTTTGATAAGCGTGAGCTTATTCCTCAGGTTGAGACGGCTACCGTTTCCCATCATCGGGTAGATGAGGGCTCTTGTGCGCCGCGCCTTGGCTGTAATAGCGTCCGTGTTCTGTCTCCACGTTAGGCTTTTGTCCATGACCACGCCAAGGTATTTGACGGTGTCGTGCCATTGGATGTCCTCGCCGTTCATGGAGACGTGTCCTGTGGGAATTTCTTTCCGCACTCGTCTGAAGAGTATGGCTTGGCTTTTGTCGGCGTTGACGGCGACTTTCCACTTCGTGCACCATTCTTCCAGGAGTGTGGCTATTTCCTGGAGTTTTCTGGTTGCGTTCCTGGCTTTCCAGGATCTGGCAATTATTGCTGTGTCGTCTGCATACAGGGCCAGGGCTGTGTGGTCGGTCCTGGGGAGGTCTGAGGTGTAGATAGCGAACAGGTGCGGTGACAGCACCGAACCTTGCGGGACTCCCGCCTCCACGGTCCTGTAAGTGGAGAGTTGGTCCGAGATTTTGACCCTTAGCTGTCTGCGGTGCAGGTAGGACCTCACTAGTTTGACGAGTTCGATGGGGTAACCCATACTCATCATTTTAGCTAGGAGGCCGTCGTGCCAGACCCTGTCGAACGCTTTGGCAACATCTAGGAACAGCGCCACGGTGACTTGCCGCTTGTTGAACCCCTTAGTAATCTCCTCGGTGAGGCGAAGTACTTGGAGTTCAGTGGAATGTCCTGTTCGGTACGCGAACTGTTCATCCGGGATGATATTCAGCTCTTCTGTCTTTTCTGTGAGCCTCTTCAAGATGACCCGTTCTGCAACCTTGCTCATGGCTGGGAGGAGGCTGATGGGCCTGTAAGAAGACGGGAAAATTAGTTCTTTCCCTGGTTTAGGGATCATAATGACGTCGGCCTTTTTCCACCTGGCTGGAAAATGCCGTAACCTTAACATCGCGTTTACGATATTGACTAGCGCCGCTACTTCTTTCCTGGGTAGCTTTTTGAGAGCGATGTTTCCTATCTTGTCACATCCCGGAGCCTTTCTCGGCTTTAGGCTCCTAAGGATTTCCTTGACTTCCTCGGGGGTAGTCGGGCGGATGTGGTCGTCATCAGGCAGGCGGTGGATCCTACGTACTCTGCGCTCGACATCGTCCACCCAGTCCTCGTCCTCGTCATCGAGCTCGTTCTCTCTACACTGCAGTTCTAAGCTGTCGGCAAACGCCTCGGCTTTTTCCTGGTTAGTGTAGACGATCCCTCGCTCTCCGTGAATCGGGGGTATAGGTTTCCTCCGGTTTCGCAGGGCACGTTGGGTATTCCACATACTTCTGTCCTGTGGATCGAGTGACTCAAGGTGGCGTTGCCACCCCTCCTAACGGTGTTCTTGGAGGGCGGCTTTCACTCTTCGGCTGAGGACGTTATACTCCCTTCTGTCGGCGGGGAGCCTCGTCCTCTGAGCCCGTCTCTTGGCGCTTCTTCTATCCCTTATCAGCTGCCTGGTGACCTCCGGTAGGTTCGCCATCGGTGCTGGGTGTCTTCTTACTTCTGTTTCTGTCGTGCTGGCCCTTATTGCTCCCAGGATCTGCTCCTCTAGGGTAATGACGGCCCTCTCAACGTCCCCCACGGTATCTAGCCTGGGAATTTGTGCAATGTACTGCTGCAGGTGCAGCCGGTACGATTCCCAGTCCGTTCGTCGCTTCGTGAAGGTAGCGTTGTCGTCACCCGCCTGTCCTCCTAGAGTTAGGAAGATCGGGTTGTGCTCGGTAGATCCCTCCGTTCTGGTGGAGATCTCCGCTTCAAGGGTCATCTCCTTTAGGATGGCTATGTCCAGTACGTCTGGCCTGTTTCTACCGTTGTCAAAGGTGGGCTGGACTGGTCCTACCACCAGCAGTTCGCCGGCGTGCTGTCCCAGGAACCGCAGCAGTTCTCGTCCTCGAGTGTTGGTTACGCCGCTGTTCCATTGCTGGGATTTGGCGTTAAAATCGCCAATTGCGACGACCTGTGTCCTAGCGGGTAGAATTGCGTCCAGATCCCCCTCGGTTAGCGTGCTGTTGGGTGGCTGTTAACATGAAACCACTTGGACGTCGCCGTTTCGTGCTGTGGACACTACTACGGCAGTGGCATTCATATTTTCTAGCTCAGGTAGTACCGTCGGATGGTGGGCTATGGTCTTTTTAACGAGTAGAGCCACTCCTCTTGCGGGTCGCCGAGGTATGTTTACCCAGTCCATCCTGTACGTGTGGTATCCTGGGAAGTTGATCTCCTTGGCCGGGGTCATCTTGGTTTCCTGCAGTGCCATGACGTCTATATCGTACCTGGTCAGGAGCTCTTCGACTTCAAGTCTCCTTTGTTGCAGGCCGTTTACATTCCAGGCCGCCATCTGCAGGAATTCCGGTTTAATCTGTAAAGGCATTACAGATTAGTAAAGTTTGGCATTTGAGCAAAAAATGCACTCATCGCTGAGCACATTTGTTGCATCTGTGCTAGCACCGCTGTGAGGTTTTTGGCCTCTGGCGATGCTTGTTGTTTTGAGGCAGGGACGGTGTTCTGTCCTGCCTTGCTCTGGGCTACTTTTGCGTAGCTAGTGCCTGGCGCTACGCCGCCCTTCTTTGTTGAGGTCGTCGTCGGCCTCTGCACCGGCCTTTGAGTGGCGCTGGCTGATTGCTTGAGGTATTTTGGACACCCCTTGTAGCTGGCCGGGTGGGCCCCTTGGCAGTTCGCACACTTGGCCGGTTCGTCTGCCTTCTTCTTGCAGTCAGTCGTCCGGTGTGCCTCGCCGCACTTCACGCATTTCGGCTGCGCGGTACACCTGGATTGTCCGTGGCCGAAACGCTGGCAGCGGTGGCATTGGGATGCCGCTACCTTGGCTCTCTGTCTCTCTGTCCTTACGACTAGAGAGCAGCACCTCGTGACTTGGAGTATCTTGTCCTGGTCCTGTGGGACTAGGACAAGTACGAGTGGCACCTCCTGTTTCGTCCGTCTGGACGTCATCTGTTGCATTGCGGTAGGTGCGAAACCTTGGTCTTGGAGGTCTTCTGCCACCTCTGTACAAGTAACGCCGCTCGGGATCCCCCTGATGACTACACGTAGCAGCCGTTCCTCTGGCAGGGTGTACGTGTGGTACTCCCTTTTCTCGTTTGCGAACATCCTAGTCGCGGGCTCGATGGAGATTCCCTCCGCGGTACTTTAGCCTTGCTAAAGTTAATGCCGGTTTCGGTTAGACGACGGCTCACCGTTGTCCATATCTCCTTGTTTCTCAGCACTACCGGCGGTATGCGCTGGCTTCTTGTTTTTGTTTGAGGGGCCTCAGTCTCCTCTGTCCTGGCGTTTTGTCTGGGGACTTTAGCCTCCTGCTGGGGAGCTCTAGATCCCGATCTGCTTCGTCTGGATGGCTCTGGGGGGCACTTGAGGGGCTCTTCAGCCACCTTCTTTGCCGCCTTAGGGGCCTCTTCGTCGGAGTCCGTATTAGTGGCGGGTGGGTTTTTCCGCTTCCGCGTTTGCGATTCTCCTCGAATCGCACGCAGAAGTTCTTCGTGCTGGGACTTTTGCTCCCTCTGCATTAGCTCCAACCTCTCGGTGAGCTCCTCTATTTTCTTTCTGAGGGTTTTGTTTTCCTCTGTGAGACGTTTTATCGTCCCTTCTGTCATCCCTTGGGGTTGGGGTATCCCCTCGGGAGCTACCGCTCTGGGACGTTTCGTCTTCACTGTAATCCATGCTACCGTCCTCCACGGTAACGTCGCTGTGGGTGTCCTGCAAGGGAATACCTATAATATTATTGGGAAAAGTTATGGTTAGTAACAGTAAAAATGGTGTCTCCAAGGGAGGGAGACTTTATTTATCTTTTTAGTACACCGTCTTGAAAAAGACGTGTGTACTTCCTCTTCTTAGAACTGTCGACGACGACACTAACTGTGGGGCTGCCACTTCACTGTGCACTTTCTTGGCTCGGTACGTCTGCACTCGGTCACCTCTCGATGCACACTGTCACTGTCTGTGGAGCTTCCACTTCGCTGTGCTCTCTGATGGCTCGGCACACGTCCGCACGCTTTCACCTCTCGATGCACACTGATTAAACCCAACGTCCGAAGTTGAAAGTTGATTAGATATCTATTGGCCCTAGCAGTCAAAATAGGATTTGAAGTGGAACTTTTTCCATAATCAATTTTATGGTTGAATCCTGTTGGGGAAGTGCTAAGGAGTACAATTTTTGTACTTCAAAGACCCTGTGTTTCAATTGTTATTAACAATTTAATTTTTTTAACCGCGTTTTTCAACCTAAAAGTGTGATTAACTCGAGATATGTAGGTCCGATCGGGATAAAAAAAAAAAATCTTTAATTTTAATTGGATGGAATCTGCGGTAGGTTCTTGATGAAACATATTCAATAGAATAATTATAAATATTCAAAAGAATAGTTACAATAGGCACTTGGTTTATTGTTTCATTAGTTTTGTTCAGATTTCTCTGACATATGTTCCGGCCTTGCGACCATTATCAAAGGAGTCTTAAAAACTGACCTGAAAGTGGTGGTTCGCAGTATATATCTTACAAATCCTCTACCCACCTAGAGGGGGATAATAACTTGATTTGCTATTTCTTAAAATTTAACAATACAGGCCGGAACTACGAACTTAATTTTCTGTTTGTGTATTTGTAACGTTTTATGGTTTCTTAGGGCCTTCTTAATTTCTAAAATTTTAAGCACGTGTAGGATTTTTCCTTTGTTTGCATTATGCAAAAGTTTAACACTACTACCGTTAAAAACGTGATTTTCAATGCAATGTTCGGCAAAACCAGTTGATTTTTTATTATATAAAATAGACTGTTTGTGTTCTCTTAACCTCACTTCTATGCTATGACCACTCTGACCTTTATATACGGAATCACAGTTGTCACACTTTATTTCATATACTCCCAATGTTTTAATATCTTCTGTCTTTTCTTTATTATTAACCAACAAGCGACCTAAATTATTTCTATTAGTTGATATTGTATTAACACCTAATTTATTTAATCTATTACATACCGAGTTGCTAACCTTATTTACTTAATTTATACTATGCCACTTTTTGCTTTCTATATTTGGCACGTTATAAAAATGTTTTTGTAATAATTTTCTCTGTGTATTCTTCTATTCTGTCTATTATTTAAAATCTTTGTAATAAAATTTTCTACAAATCTACGTTTAGTGTAGGTCTTAGGAGCGCAACCATAACCTACAAAAGTGAAAATCTGGCCAAAAAACCTTTTTTCTATTTTGCTGCCCACAACCGCTGGGTGAACCGATCAGCTTGAAACTTTCAGAAAATCTGTCCTTTGCTCTAACAAAAACACCCTGAAAATTTAGTGCAAAAATATTAAACGCAGTGTGCGCAATTCAATTTGTTATTTAAAATTTGAATTTTCTGTCATTTTATGCCATTAAGTCCAAACGGATCACTTCTTTTCTCGACGTCAACGTTTTGATGCCGTAAAAAAATTTTTAAACCTACTTTGGCCATTTTTTCTTGCATTTGAAGAAGGGTCGATTCGTATGTTATCGTGTTTTCTTCTAGTCTGGAAACTAGACTTCAGTAACAACCACATTGGTTATACATACTATTTTTGGATGGTTGAAATTATTAATTTACTTATCGCACATATATCGCGCTAGGAATAATTATAACAGAACGAATGTTTTGTATCTATGCAAACGAATGACTAATGTGGAAAATTCAACAAGGCCTATCAACAGTATATCGGTATGTATTAATAATAAAATACGTACAATCTTGCGAAAATACTATTGCATTCTCTGCTGCGCCACAGGCACATTGGTCGTACAGTGCGACTTACAGCCCGAGAGTCCGAGTGCAAATGTCACTACGAAATTAGAAATTCGATTACTCAAAACTATGAGACTTTTTTTAAGAGGGAAAAACCTTCAAAAGGTTCTCTGCACTGTTGGTCCAGCGTTCAGGGATATGTGGGATTTGACCGCACTAAAAAAAAAAACCTTCATACTCCGGTCTGTAGTAAAACATTGCTTCGGAGATAGGGTCTAATTGATGGAAAGCCTTGTACATTGTAGATTGTTTTACGGAGTCGTTTGGCTTCGAACAGTCATGGACTTCCAATGGATTAACTCCAGAATCCTTAAGTGACCAACCAGATCGCCTGGTTTAAATGTATACCCCTGGTGCAGTCGTAAAGCACTGAGTGCCGCCTCCCTCCTTACATGTAAGTGTAAGGGAAGTAGGTTAATTATAGCCTCCATAGCTGCTGTGGGACACGAGTGCATTGCTTCTGTAGTCCCTAAACAGGCAAGGCGTTGCAGTTTCTGCAACTTTCCCTGTGCAGTTTTTTCCTCTATTTTTGGCCACCATACGCATGATGCGTAGGTTACCATAGGTCTGACAACCGAAATATAAGACCAATGTGCCATTTTCGGTCTTAGACCTCAAGTCTTACCAAACAACCTATCATATTGCCGCTGTTGCTTTAGTAAGAGTCCTTTCCAGTTGTGAGTTCCAGGTAAGTTTTTAATCCAGGATTACTCCTAGATACTTCACTTCACTGGAAAGATTTAATATCGTTCCATTCAGTACAGGACTTCTAAGATTGAGTTTTCTCCTTTTAGTGAACGGGATCATAGTTGTTTTGCTCGGATTGACATTGAGCCCCTCTGACGAGCACCATTTGGATATTATATTTAAGGCAATTTGCATGAGGTTAGAAATCATGACCTCATTTTTGCCTCTCACAATGACGACCAGGTCACCTGGATATCACCATTGACCACAGCAAGGGTGATAGGACTCCACCTTGTGGACAACCCCTGACTGCAGTCACCATAGCCGACTCATCACTCATAGCCGCAGAACATTTGACGTATTAAAATAGATGTCATGGCGGACACATAATTTTTGCATTCGTATCGAGTTAAGACACCAAACCCCAATGTTATTGCATAAAGAGCATCATAAAAGTTTAGTAGTATACGTGTGAAGTTACATATTTATATGACTGTATATTTAATATATATATATAATCTTATTTACGCCCCGGACTGTATTTGAATATGGAACAACAGATAAAAATTTGCATGAATGAAAACACCCTAACCATAAAATAAACTTTATGTAAATAACAGGCTGGAGAGAACAATCGAAAATTGAGATTTTTATTTGCTCTAACTGTAACAAAACCTAACTATTTATCAATAATTCGTAGTAAATGATGCTCTGAATGAGAAATTAAATAATATTACAATGTTGGAGTGAGGTGAGCGCTCCAGATTCTGTTGAAACTCGACACCTCATAACAAATATAGTTTTTAATGTGCCTCATAATTCACAAGAGGTACCTAATTCTACCAAACAGCTTTAATTGAACTTTAAACTGGACATGTGTATACCGCGCAGCTGACGTCTATGGCTGTTGATGTCATAAAATATAATCCAAAACGAGACATGAAATTAATTTCACCTGACACCTGCATGATGAATTTTAATTTACACGACCTCGGTGTAATCCTATTATCTACTGACAGCAAACACGAATTTATTCAAGAGTAAAAAAAGTTTGTCGCGATTCGCAAAGACTGATAAATATATAGCGTTTCAAAATGTGCATACGACACCTGTGGATAGAATAGCACTTTGGTGATTCCAAATCACCCATCATTAACGTTTGCATCAGCCTTCTTTACAGTATATTTTTATTGATTTTAGCTAAATATTTCTTTGGTCATAATTTTTGAATTGCCTTGTACATTCGATTCACACTTATAACATGTATTTTACTTGACACGTTTTTATAAAAACTGACAATTTTTCATATCTAAAAATCTACATGTTGTATAGCAATATTTTGTAGATCTACACTTTTTTGGTTTGCACATCTCATAAAACGAGTTTAATTATTTGTCATTAAAATTCACAAAAACTTGAAAAAGTTAAAAAGATTCAAAAAGGATTGTGAAAAAGGATGTATATAGAAGAGCGCCATTAATAATACCAGAAGGACGTCGGTCGGTTTTCTGTATGGCATGCTTTGGCTACAATTTCAGTCCAAAATGATTGTCATAGCTTTACATCAATCAATGTGTGTCTTATGGAATCCAAAAATGTTTTATGTGTTCTCTTGCCTTGACCATTCTTAATATGGAAGAGCGCCATTAATAAGACCAGAAGAACATTGGTTTTTTAATGTGGCATACTGTGGCTACAGTTTCAGCCCAAAATGATTGTCGATATTTTTACATTAATCAACATGTGTCTTGTGGAATCCAAAAATATCTTATGTGTTCGCTCGGCTGTGCTATTCTACTGGGAGCCTGAGGCACGCTAAGTCTTCTCTTAATCCCGTATTTTGCAATAAAATCGGAAAATTTTTTATTAGTAAATTCACCATTCATTGTAAGTTCTTGCAATTGATGAAAATTCTCAGCTGTTTTGGCTTAAGTTTTAGAAACCGTCTTCGACTAACTGTTATGCTTGAAAGTAATAAAATATTTTGCATATCCATTAGGTCGTATCTTCAATGGGCTACACACATCCAAGCGATCAGTTATAGTTGTCAGGTGATCGTACAGCAACATTACTGTCAAAAAAACGTCATTGATCTCCCTCTGGATCTTTTAACTTGATAACAATATCGTAAAATTTTCTTACATGCTTTCGAGCGTCTTCGCCATTTTTTATTTTAACAATTATGTTAGTATATTGGACCTGTTGATTGATAAATCGAATGCAGTTTATCCGAACGCCATTAGATATCACACAATCTTTTACTTGTTTCAATTCGTATGGCTGCATTGAGCTGGCCTTTTTGACCAACAGTTCCTTGCAGATATTCCTTCTATGTGGTCTCATGATATTACTATTCGCTTGGTTCGATAATTCGTTTTTTATAACTAGCGTATCCATCTCGATCTCCCAAGCGTCGAAGTGTGATCAACTACACAGATTGGAGTAGCTTGAGCTATGCGCCACGTTCCTCGAAAGTTGCGGATTATATTTTTGTTTATATTCCAGTTATAAATCAAATAGGTAATTTTCTCTGTCTGTTCTACCTGTAGTTTAGGTTCAGTTGTGGCAGATGTTAGTAATGCTCCTCCACTTACGCAAATTCGTTTGTGTCTCTCATTGATTTCTGCTAAAGACGTCACGTACCGCTAGCTAACTGCTGTTCTAATTCTATAAATTGTGTAGCATCCGTTGATATTTCTTTTAATAAATAGAGTTTTTAACACCCAATGCGATCATTCTAAAATTAGTATTCATTATTTTCAAATATTTACCAGTATCAAAATTGATATAGAAAACTTTTTTGCTTTAGTACAAGGTTACATCATGATATTTTAGGAGTATGATATATTTTACAATCATTATTTCAGGACAATTCAGGAAAACCATTTTATCGTCATTCATTATGTATGTCTTCCATTATTTAATTAGCAAAGGTGCGACCTAAAATACCCTAGGTTATACCGTCCCCCTAGGTTCTAAGGGCCTCTGGAGACTTTTGTCGTTCCAGAAGACTGATATTTAATTTGGCTTAAAACTTTTATGCTCTTGAGCTTACTGGATTTTCTAATATGTACTTTATCCGTTCCCAATTGCGATTTAACAGTGGATTAATTAAAAGTATTTCCATCAGTACTGCATAGTAAAGTAATAGTTTTTAACATGTATCGTTAATGTTATCTAGTATTCTTATAAAAGTGTTGTGTCCACTAGTATTCCCCGCTCTTTCGGCTACATACTCTGTCCGCTGTTTGTGATGTGTATATTGGCTTGTTTCGGCTGTGTCAGGGGAGTTGTTTGTGTTAGGGATGGGTAGGTTAACAATGTGGAGTAGTTTAGTTGTTAGCTGACTACTAAAACAGTAGTATTATCTACATCTATTGTAACATGTTTTGTGTAAAGATGACATATGTTAATGAATTACTTGATGAATAGACTTCCTTTTGCTTCTGTGTTTATTTTAATTTTTATCGGAGGAGTTGAGAGTAATCTGTGTTGAAATGTTAGAGTTTTCAGGGATTATCAATACTAATTATTGTCCAGAGCACTCAAACATTTTAGATGAGAATGAATATTCATCTGCAGTAAATAAGTACACCAGAATCCAAGGAGACACCCAAACATATCTTGATCACATACTTGTAAAGACACGTATCCGTTATGAATTATTTACATCTGTCATACTTGAAACGGAAATTACTAATTACTATATGGTTTATTTATTTAGGATACACCATCCAACAGCTTTCGCCATTTAAAGGATGGGAAATTTGCAAATAGTTAAATAACAGAAAAATATATAATAATAATAATAATAATATGTCTTTATTCAAAGAAAGGGCGAAGTTCAGTTTGGTAAGCCATACGCTGACCATCTGCTCTTACACTTAATCCGAATGCTCTTACACTTAACATATGTGTATATAACATATGTATAAAACAATCAAATATAGAAAATCATTTAAAATTAACAAACAACAAGAAAAAATAAAATAGATGCATAATAGATTATTATGAAAATAAATTCGTAATGTCCCTTATTGATCAGTTAAATATATCTAGACTATCCAGCAATCCGTGATAATTATTACACATGATATGCAACGGAGAGTATTTCAATAGGTTTGTGTGAGGAGTCGAGAGGTAAAAGATTTCTTCAAATCTAGTTTCGATTGTTGGCACGCGAAAACTCAGATTCGACAAAACTTCAGCACAATCATATCTAGTGTGTACCACATTGAACAGAAATATTAAGGAGTGAAATTTTCCGCGATCGGCCAAACTGATAAATTAAAATCTGCTGAGAAGTACATTATATGACGTTCCAATTGGAAGATATATGCAATCCATTTTATAACACAGAAATTTTAAGAATCTCCTTTGAACATTTTCAATGGAATCACTATATTTCGACTACCCTGGGTACCAAATTAAGCTGGCATATTATAACTTAGATTTTACAAACGCGTTAAACAGCATACATAATACTTGGGTGTCTGTAAAGCCATATGAATTTCTAATGATAAAACCAAGGTCCTTTGAAGATGCTGATACAATATTTTCAATATTCCTTGAAAATGACATCTTATGATCAAATGTCACTCCAAGATCACAAAAGTATTCAGGACGTTCAAGAATTGTTCCATTCAGTTGATAAGCGAACTCAAAAGCATTCTTTTCCCTATGGTATGTGACAACCTTGCATTTGGTAGCATTTAATGGCAGAGTATTACTGATACACCACTTATGAAGCTTATTTAGGTTATTTTGTATTCTCTGACGGTCGTCCAAGGACTCTGTACGCCAGTACAATTTTAGGCCATCGGCATATAACAAGCATGGTATGTCTATCGAGTCTACAGTATCATTCATAAAGATAATAAACAATAAAGAGCTCAGGACGGAGCCCTGCGGCACACCAGAAGTCGCCGAAATCTCGAAGGACTTATGATTACAGTATTCAACATATTGTTTCCGCATACAAAGATAGGATTCAAAAAATGTAAGAAGTGAGGACGGCAGTCCCACATTGTTTAACTTCTAGTCTAGTTTGTCAAAAGCTTTCGAGAAATCAACGTCAACTTAAACATTAGCATCCAGATATTCAGAGATATATTGTGTTATTCAGCAGAGGTTGGTCACTGTCGATCTTCCATGTACAAAACCGTTTGACTTGGTGTAAGCTGTTCTTGTACGTGAGAATAAAGTGGTTCATGTAAGGCTATCTCAAACACTTTAGCAAAGCTACAGATGATGGTTATTGGACGGTAGTTTTCAATTTTATTCCTTTCACCTTTTTTGTACGAGAAAGCTTCCAGATCTTCGAAAAAGTACAGAATTTCAGAGATAAGTTAAAGATAAAAGTAAGTGGTTTCGCAAGAACGTAAGCACAGTCTCTTACTATGAAGGCTGGAATATCGTCCGGTCCCTTAGTAAATTTAGATTTAAGTTTTTGGAGCGCCTTGGTTACGTCATCAATTGTGACGTACATTGCCGGTACGAGTGTTATTAGTATACGTAGGCGATTTCTTAGAAACTGAAAAACTAGTTTCGAAAAAAGTATCAAATTTATCTACAGCATGCTTAGGATTATTAAGCTCTAAATCATTATACGTCAGGTTATTTGGTATTTCCGAGGTCTGTTTTTTAGTATTGATGTGTCTCCAAAACAAATTACAGTTGCTTTTGATATTTTTTTATATATTGATTAAGTAATTCTTATGAGAGCTGTCAATGTCTTTTTTATTTTGGATCTTAGATTACATAATTCTACGTAAATATTCTTATGCCGATTTGATTTGAGTTTTCTTCTCAATTTGTTCTTGTACTTAAAATATATTATAATGGAGCATGTAAACCAAGGGGTGTACTTTCTGAACCGGGACACTATTTTCGGAACACAATTATCAAATATTTCGTATATAATATTATATAACATTTCACATGCATCATCAACTAATGCTGATAAAAAGGAGTCCAAGACACTCCAATCAACAGCACTAAGTTGGTTATACAGCTTTGGGTAGCCAGCTTTGGAAAATGATATGTCTTTGTACATTTGACAGAAAATTTGTTATTTACTTTAGTGTTTACAGCGTGAAACTTCGAAAGTAATGAAGGGTGGTGCTCAGCATCCTCCCTCACCAAAGGATCCAGTGATATATCTACTATTATATTATTATTATTGCTCAGAATGAGATAAAGTAAACGATTAGTCATATTTACAATGTTGTTATGCTGTGTTAACTCATAGAATTCTATAAAGGATTCTAAAGCTGCAAGATTTGGAGTGTAACAATAATTTTCTGGTGCTTGCTTATAATTAGGTATATTAAAATCATCTAAAAAAGTAAAGTTATTATAATGGATGTGTGTTAACGCCGGAGGAATATAGATGACAAAAACGTAAAAATAAGTGTGACTATTATGAATCTTAACACCCAGAAAATCAATTAGGCTATGTTCCGAGCGCTTCAGATCTAAGTTTAACTCAGTCGACATTAAATGTCTTTTAACAGCAAGAAGAATTCATTGGTAATATTTCACTATTATTAATCTGAGTGTCCAACCAGGTTTCCGTAAGTGCTATCAGATCATACTGATTAACGGAAGACGCATGATGAAAGAAGATTCTCCGAGACTACCTGAAGCTGCCTACTAAAAAAGCAAATTATAAGCATGGCATTAATAATAAATTAATAAATGAGTTGAAGAGACAATTTTATTGAGACCTATTGAGCTACATATACATCACATCCTACGAAAAAGGTTCACCTTCTGTGGGTTATTCTTTCTTTATTTATTTATTTACTATTTTATTTGTTTACTTACTATCTAGCTACTTGTAAAAATTGTTTAACTACTATTTACATCTACATATGTATCCATTTATCCTTATTGTAAACACATTACACATTTTTGGTAAATAAACTTTATTCTATCTATATAAATGACATAATATATTTATTTATAAAGCAACTGCAGCAACATATAGATAATTGTGCATAAAAACTAAAATTAAAATCATTAGTTTATTTGTAGATATGGCCAAAGTATTCGAAGCTGTAATTCACCCAAATTTATTACAAACACTCAAAAATCTTGGATGTAGGGGAAAATTAATGACTCGTTAAAAAACTATCAATGAACAGGAATCTCAATCTATAAGTATAGGCAATTCAATGAGCTCCACAAGGCACTGTAGTGGGCCCAATTCTATTTCTTATACATATCAACGACCTTTTAAATATCCCATCGATAAGCTTTCCTAATGGTACAGCAATATTTTTTTAGTATATGGGAATAATTAGAGAGCAAGTTAGACAAGGATTTTAAAACGGTTATTGACTTCTTCAACAATAGAGTATACTACCTTCTCCAGTTGTCTCGGTAACCTGCCAAAAATTAATTGTACCACCATATAGATCATGACAACTATAAATTTACAATAGCAACTGCAATAACTATAAATTACTTGACCATTACTACCAACTGCGCGGCTACATCTAAAATGAGATAATATCAGTAAAAAAATAAGTTTATTACCAATATGAGGTTAATCAATCCAAATATTTAAGACACTCGTCTAACTGAAATATAAAAGAATTTACGTTACTTCGGCAATGAACATACTGTATATGATTCTGAATAGGTTATGCAAATAACAAGAATCATGTTATGCATCATATCATATTAGTTTGTTTAAATTATAGCTGTGGTAGCCGCCAATATCATATAAATTACTCACGTAAAATATGATACAGTGCTTGGGAAAACTCCCTAAAGTAATTAAACAAATGACAACTATCAAATTGTGTATGACTGTCCAAAATCCTAAAACGCGAACCGTTGACGTATTTTACAGACAAAACGTCCCGGTTCAGTCCACCCACGGAAGGTACCCCCTGAGCATCATTGTCTGGCTGTGTATTTTATAGTCCATAGGATGTCATAATTTATTTGTAGTTAGTTGTAAGTGTACATATATTGAGTACATCCATTAAAAACCTGATACATTGCCTCGTGAGAATTCTCACAGAACATTTTGAACACAATCTCATCTTTATTTAACTGAAGGGCAGTTAAAGTCCATGTTAACTAGTTACTAATAAAATTTCTTGCCTTTATATAATGCTGAACCAGACACAAATATCTGTGATAGAAAATTGCACATTGGCAATCGTATGTTCCCCTAATAAAATCTTGAAATGAAAACATCGGAACAATATTTCTTAGTCAAATTTTAACTAGCTTCATTAGTCTGATTGAAATTAATTTTTGAGAAAACTATCTGATAGTGCAATAAAATGTATCCTCTTTTCTTATTAAATTCAAATAGAAACTGTTATCAAAGTCTAATTATCTCTGGTTATCTTAGTACCACAAACGTGAGATACCTCAGATTTTCTACTCCAAAAATAGAACGTCAGAACTTATATTACAAAATCATTATAATCGTAGTATTAGCGAAATTTCCTGGAACATGGTAAATTTTATAGCTTGGTTTTCCATTTCATGTTTGTTATACCAGTATTTTATTTACTTAAGCACGAATTTAACCTCAGGAAATGTAAAAGATGAATTAGTTTGATGTTTTGTAGGTGTACTTATATACATTTGAGTGAAGACGTAGATTAACGTGGCTCATAAAGATGTTTTAGCTGTTTCTATAATTTAAGATACTGCCCACATTAAATATTATTCGCAATATCCTTTTCTGTATAACAGAAATTTCTCTGTAAATCCACACTTTAACCCCAAGCTATTATATTCTAGGAGATTTTAGAATAAAAGAGAACATAGCATACGTTTATCAAAGAGACTTGATCGAAACTATTTTTTAACATAGTGATTGCAAAACACGGCTAACTTAATTTGACAAGTTTTGTCTAACCGACATTTTCGTCTAAAGCAACTGCTAGAAAATTTGTTTCTTTTTGTATATTTAGCTGGTCACTATTAAGGGAAATATTAATATTTTTGTAAGTTTTGGTTTTAAAGAATACACATATTGTTTTGTTGTATTTGATAATAAGGTTATTCTTAAAACATCATGAATTAAACCGATCGAGAACAATATTAACTTATTATGTCTTCCAATTCTTCAAGACTGCTGGAAGAAACAATTATTGAAGTGTCGTCTGCATACATGAAATCATTACGATATTTAATAAACTCGGAAAAGTAATTAATAAGTTACAAGAATATCAAGTACCGAGTAAACTGCCCTGTGGTGTTCCTAATGATATATCATATTTCTCCGACATAATATCTCCAATTTTAAGTCTTCCGTCAGAAAAATACAATATTAACAACCAGTCCTTAAGATTTCCTCTAATTTAAATTTTTTTCAATTTGTGTGCAATAAATAGAGTATGCAAAGTGTCGAAAGTACTCGACACATAAAAAATAAACCCATTATATACCGTTTGAACCAAGTCTGTTGCTGCCGTTTCTGTAGAAAATCTCGTGAGAATTTGTCAGTATGTGGTATTTTTCCAAAAGCTTTATTATTAGTTTCGCCGTTGTCCTTTCTATAAGTTTAGAGAACACGCTTAATAATGAAATGAACCTATAGTTTTTAATGTCTTTATTATCACCCCTTTTTGAAAACTCGGATATTTTTTTAGGAAAAACACCGAGCTCAACAGACTTGTTAATTATTAGAAGAAGAATTTTCCAATCAAGAAACCCGGTCGGGTTTCGCAGCTAATTTTCCCTCTGTGTCATCCGAAAGCAAAGGGTTCATATACAGCCAGATTATGCTTTCTGCACTATCTGGATATTTCTTTTCTTTTATAAAAAAAAAAAACGTAATCATTTAACATTGGTAATTACATGCGAAATGAGTTGTTTATGGTTTCATCTTTTAAATACATGTCTTTAACTTGTCATATTACGACATTACTATTGATGTTTGAATTTGGAAATCTGTCATTCCGATTATATTTGTATACTAGACAGAAGTACTTCTTCAAAAAAGGAAGTACGACGTCAACGGATACGGAAGTCGCTTAATTTAATCCTGTGACACAGTGACATTTATAAATAACGTGAATATAGACACATTCTTTGGAATTGTTTGTACGTGAAAAAAATGAGTAGCGCTAATTTTTTCTATTACATATGGAATGTCTTTTGTGCTGCTGCTTTTCTTGCATAATTCAATGGGTATCCCAGCCAGCGAAAAAGGTACCACTACTACGGTAGTTCTACTAGAAGTAAAGACAAAATAGAAATTCAAGTAATCAATTATTTACCTACGTTTGGAAAATAAAGCTTTCCTTCAACGAGTCCTGTGTTAGATTCCAACTGTGAAATCCAGATTCAGATATTTTGTTGTATTGTTATGAAAACAATGTTGAAACATTAATATACCTACATGATTTCAACAATTTATAACCTGCAATATTTTGATTTTGGCTATCGTTGTGGTAACAGTAAAGCAATGTTTGTTATATTTTATTTTCTACCATCAATTCACATTAATAGGAGAAATTTTAGTCTGTTAAAATAAAATAAATAAAGATAAAAATGAGCTTTCACGATTTCATGAATTTTTAATCTGTATCAGAAAGTAAAGGTGGTCAGAAGATGCAGGGGACTACGGTAACGGTAAAACGCTTTTTGTTATTGTCTTCCAGTTTAGTTTAAGCAAAGGTTATGTTGTTCCTTATGAAGTATAGTCAAAAAGATAAACATGATGGATGGTCAGGGGGTGCGGGGAAGCCACATAGAAAATTAGCTTGTAGTGTTATACATTGGAGGTGTTGTGTGTGCGTGTGTGTGTGTGGGGGGGGGGGGGGGTGATATTTCATTTGCAAGTTCCAGTATAAGATCTTTTACTTCCTGTACAATGATTGGATCTAAAAATATCCTGTTCATATTGTCACATTTAGTAGTAATGCAATGATTAGATAAATTAGTAAAATCGGATTCAAGTTTAGTTTTTATATTATTTGAAAAATGATTTACAAGAACATTTTAAACTTTTTTGTTATCCCTGATAACAGTATCATCATAGTTAAATATGATGCCTTCCCAGCAATATGTTATACCTTATTAGGTAGCTCCAACATTAGAACTTGAAAAAAAAAAGTTATCTGTCTCTGCGATTTATTGTTGTTAGGTATGAGTCAAAGTGAAGTTATTACTTAATTTTGTATTTATAATAAACAAAATTTTATTAGGTATGGTAATTTTTGTTTAAAGTGAAATAAATTCAGTCTAGTCTACGTAAACGGTTCACCCTTCTAGGGACTTATGTTTATTGCATCTTAAATCCGTTTATAAATTAAGTAGTTATCGTAAACATTTATCTTCAATAAACTGTATTATTATTATTTAAAAAATAATATGTTGCAAATGTCTACGACTTATAACTTTAATTTTATATTTCATTAATTTATGAACAGAATAAGAGATGTGTACGTATTATGACAAACGTTTATTAAACGTTTCAAATAGAAAATATGTTCAATAATGATACGTTGATAGCATATATTTAATTTTGATGTATTAAGAATAATACCTCTAAGGATGTAATACGGTTTAAATTAACTTGCCTTACACAAACTACCATTTTAGTCATATATTCAAATGCAATATCGCAGAGTATTCCTTTTCTCTGTGGAAACAAAATCACCCTTAAAAGCATTTCACAGATATGGTAACCCGAATGGCGCAGAATATGAACTTTAATAGCATTTTGCTCGAGTGAAATAACCATTGAGTGGTAGACTTCCTGTCTTTCCGATCTAGATAAACTGTCCCCGTGATGTATTTCCAACTTATTGAATATGGAGGTGAAGATAAAGCGCCGTAGTTTCCCTTATCTTAGTTGTTATCTTATTTGTACCCTTTTGTGTTTAACTTCCATTAAGGTACAAGGGATGATTTTGAATATTTAGCATGATGAACAATTGAGTTAAATTTGAATAAAATGATGTTCCAGTGCCGATGCTTTATTCAATTCGATTGTTTGGAAGTTAGCAATATAGGCAGTCCTACATATAATCTTTTACAATTTTTATCAAATACATCAAGTAACGTTTTAAGTAAAACTGATAAACTTGTAAAAAATTCATGGCAATTTTGCTACTTTATCAACAGAAAAAAAAATAATAAGCCAGGAAAATGAGCAGTTTTCTCTGTAATATTTGATTTTCGATGATGACCGATGTGTCTGTCCATAGAGTTTTACCTTAGTGTTCAGACATTTCGCACTACATGCCTCTGCAATCGAGCGCGGAGCATTGTTCTCCGATATAAAATAGTTATGTATATTACCAGAATACTCATATTGTAAGAATTCTTTCACCTAAATTAAATTTGAATTATCTACTACAATATTGCTTGTAGGGCATGGATAATATTTTTAAAAATACAAAAAGTAGCTCGATGCAACGGTTTTCTTTACAAAATTTCAAAACCTTTGCGTTCTTTATTGTTTCTTGGGAAACAGTAAAAAAATAATGTGTATTAACGGCCGATTTTATGTTTAAGTGATGTATATAATTAATTGCACTACATATAATAGACAACTACCAAGTCTATAATAGACAACTACCAAGTCTAAAGGTAAGACTGTCTTGAAGGGCTTTCTTAATCCGCTTATTTAACGTCGGCGTCGGCCTATTTCGGTAACTGAGGCTTATCACCGACGCCTACTGATAGGCTAATGTAGAAGCTGAGGATCGATGCTTTTATATCTTAAACAGCTGTCCACTGAGCTACCGCGTCCGCAGATTAACAATATGCAAACAAAAATGTTAATTTTTATTTTTTATTTAAGTATATGGTTTTTATCTTGAAACTTATGGATCTATTTTGGGAGGGTAGGTAATGCGCAAGAACCAAATTACGTTTGATACGGACGGGGCCAAATGAGGTCAGTCCGACACTGATGGAGCGAAGAAATGTTTTTTGTACTGTTTATTTATATCTAATTTGTAATTATCTGCCGACGATGGTTAATAAAACCGAAACTTAAGATGATATAATAACTTTTTACTTAATGACAACAATCCCAGAAACACACATCAATTAAATTGTTTATAATTTACTAATTCCAACGTTTGAACTAAAATTTAATTCTATTTGTTATAAATTTATGAAGACAAAATCCACACTATTTAAAATGTTTCAAAGTTTTCCATTGTTTAATATCTCAGCATTTCTTAATATTTATTAATGTTTTTTAATTCTATTTTTGTAATAGGACTATCTATTTAATTAGTTAAAGGAAGATACATTAATTTTGTTTTCGAGGTCACAAATTTAATTTTATTTATGTACAACTACACATTTTATGGCAGAATTTCTTGCAAGCTCCATTAAATAGTACGATAAAAGCTTTCTGGAACTTAATATTCACAGTGAGAAGGATCAAGGGGATATTTAATGAGGAATCTGATTTCGTTACCTTGATTAAAACCAAACACAAAGTGAGTGTTATCAGTACCGCAGATGCGTTGTGATATAGAAAACCTCTATAACATTTATGGTATAGTTCAAGTAGGAATATCCCGAGGCATAAAAACGCAACAAAAACTTTACGATCTCATTTAAATACCATTACTCTTTGTGCTACCTCGACCGGAAATCAGCTTGCTTACTTTTATAGGTTTTTAATGTGCGTTGGGTCGTTGCACCATTCCGCCATGGCCCGCGATAATAATTATGTCGTAAAGTTTTAGTTGTTTTTTATGTATCAGGAACTTATTACTTGAACTTTACCTATTTAATTTGTTTGAAAGTTGCAATCGGATGTTGCCGACTATGACAACCTATTTGAATAGTCAACATAAAGAAACATTGACTGAGTACTTAGTCTCAGTGGCACCAGTAATTGTTAATTGTATTCCAATAAAATGTTAATGAAATACATATTTGCAATGGTTCACGCCCCAGTACAGCTGCTGCTCGTCATTTCTGATAATCATAAACATATCTCATATTACTTCTGTTGCTTCATGATATTAAAGTTTGACATTTCAGACGGTTGTGCGTTGCTATTAGCAACGGAAATAAAAGTCACTTTTGTAACTCCTCTGTAATGGCCAGACTCACTTCGTTCATCCAGCAAACCTACATATTCGTCACAAAAGTATCACTTTTACTTCTAATAAAACAATATTCTATTAGTTCATTCATATTCGACGTTTGAAGAATAGATAACATGTTATATGTGGAGTAAAATGTTTTTTTTATGTGTTTCGGCTGAATCGGCTGTCACTTTTACTCCAAATAAAACAATTATACTATTAGTAAACATTCCGGATGTAACACGAACGTAGTTGAGCGTAGGTATACTGTGAACTAAAAAAAGCCAATAAAAACTTTACGACCTCAGTAAAATACCGTTAAACTAGTCCCGAAAGATTGCGCCCAGGTACGCACTTGAAATATTTAGATCAGCAACTCAGTGGTTCAATTTTAATAGGGGGTTGCGATCTAGTATTATTAATATGTACATTCTAATACATACGAATTTTAACTTCGGCTTTAGACTATATTTCGTTCTGAAATTGACTCGCATTATAGGTCCACTTGTTCCACATGATCCAGCGGTAATAATAATGAGGTCGTAAAGTTTTTGTTGCCTTTTTTGAGTGCACCGTAAACCTGAGCTCGACTATATACTCTCAATTTTTTCTTTGTTTTAGCATATAAATTATTGAAACTTGATATTTCCGTATTTGATGAACACCACTATTTGATAAATATTTTTTTTTCCGGTTTCAGCAGAAGGGATACCAACTTTTGGTTTTCAAATGATACACCTTGTCTATTATTACATTTTTGGATTTTATGTGTCTTGTTTAAATGTACTAACACAATCAAAATGGCAATTAGGAGTAAATGAAAAACCTACTTTATTCCAATTTAATTATAATTACACATTAATATGGCTGGAAATTACAAAAAAGAAGAAAAGGATAATAGTTCTTCAAAATTGTGCATTGACATCAATCGCATAGCTGTATTTTGAATGGCCGAGACCAATTGATGGGCCGTTATACTATTTACTGCACATCTTACTTGTAGCTCTGGGTTATCGTGAGTCGTAATGGGATTGGCGTAAAGAATATTTTTTATATAAGGTCAGTGGAAAAAATCCCCGCGAGTTAGGTCAGGTGACTTTAGAGGCCATCGTACAAGACCATTCGTTGCAATGAAGTGTTCTCCGAGTTTCTCTTGAAGGTTACTCTCAATTCTAAAGTTATGGAGAGGAAGCCATCTTGCTGAAAATACATTTCCTGTTCTAAATTCAAAGGTAATTCCTACAAAAAGCCCTCACCATCATTTTATTAGGTGGCCTAAGTTCTGGCACATTTTAGGTATTCTTCAAATATTAGTGAATTGATTATTATGTTCCCAGATTAAAAATTACACTCCTTCAATAGATGCTGTTTATCTTTAAAGCAGTATCTTGTATTTTGTCGGTTTAATAAGTCTAAATTCATAAATCTGAATTCACTGGAAAATAAATTTCTCCGATATTTTGTAAGATCAAATAGATAGTCAGTTCTCTGTGCATAATCACTTCGTGCAAATGTTGGCGTAATTGATTTTTAAATAATTCTTACTTTGATAACTAATTTCCAACTATTCAAAAGTAATTTTCCTCAAAGAAACAGTTTTATCAATTTCCACTCAAGCCAAAACATTAATTTCCGTTTCTTCTGGATCATTATTAGGTTCTCCTCGAAACTGATTTTCAACACGATGAAAATAATTTGTTGCAGTGCACTGTCGATCAGGATATCGTTCTGCTTATAACTCGGTAGCAGCAGCAATTTTATTTTCTTTATACCTATTCTGGCAAATAATTAACATCGTCTCTTGCGCATTTTGATTGTGGTCAATATTAAAATTAAAATGAATTACAAACATATAAATTTGACAAGGTAAATATTTAATTGTTTTCAAAGCCACATTTTTGTCATAAAAATTATGAGTTACCGATACCAACTGCTTTGGAGAGAGGGGCACTTAATTTTATTTTAAAATATTTAGTCCTACGTTTTTTTTTTTATTTTGAGATGTGCCATGCTTGTGTTCAATTTTAAAGGTGTATCGTGAATTCTTATATATCTGATCTCAAGAGTAAACAATTCTTGGTTATGTAACATTGTTTAATTTTGATAAATTATATCTAAAAAGTTATTCGTTTTTGGAGATCGTCTTCAGTGTGACTTTTATTTTAAAGGTGAATGTCTACAGTATATAAGGACTTCAGCCAAGTAGTTTTTCCGTAAAAAGTGTGCGGGATCCTTTTTGATTTTGCTGTCGTTATGTCATAGAAGTTGCCCATTGAAGTTATGAAAAAATCTGTAAATTAATTATTGTTGAATATGCATATTTTTCAAGAGCCGTCAAGGGTATACATTACCTTCTGGGTAGTCAAGCCTCTTATCTAGAAAATGTTTGAGATTTTCCCTTAGGTATAACAAATGGATAACTGTTGGTTTGAGGCAAATATATTTAACGGTAGATACTTTCTAGCTCAGCGTAAGGCATTAATGATATTATTGTATTGTAATCACCGCTCTACATAATGCATCAACTTTTGTTTGAACTGATATTTAATGCAGCTTTCATTCAGTCATTGTGTAGTTCTCTAGAGCTATATCTATTTTCATACATTGTTTCAAATAAATATAATAGACAGTTTTGTTCATTTTCTTTTCACTAAAAATGTGCTTTGGATTAAACATAATAGCGATAATATACATACTGTAACATACTAATAAAATGTGTAAATCCAGTGCATCCAGATTTACTCATCCAATTATATATTCCGTATTATTTATTCCAAATTTGGCGAAATGATTTAGTCTAACAAATTATCATATTTATAAAAGAATATCTACATGCATATAACTGAATATGCAAATATAGACACAAGTTCGAATTATTCCAATATTTGTGGACAGTATCACATAGAAACAGCTCTTCTATCGACATACAGATCATTTAATTTTTTTGAAGAAAATTCAAAGGTTTCAGATATTCTCGAAAAGTGGGTAGCTTAGGGTTTAGGATGTCTAGCTTTAATCCGCATCTAGCAGATTAATCCGATGGCAAAAAATTCGTTTTAGTGAAACTGACCTTCACATACTCGGTGCCAACTTGGCGCAGCACGTCGGCCATGGACATTAAAAATTTAACCGTCTTACAACAAATTAAGGGACGAGCGTGGATGCGTCTTTACTATGTACATACTTCGATATGCGATGTAAAGTAACGTAAGGCGCGGTTAGTAGTTGGACGGGTGACCGTTCCAACGAAGACCGCGTCCTCGTCTCACACATCTTCCAGCGGCTTGTATATCAGTGTATGCGCGGAAACTATACAACCTTAGGCGAGGGTTGCATAGGGGTATACCATCCTTCGGAGGGGATGTAAAGCCGTCGGTCCCTTGTCTATCAAATGTTAGGCAAGTAAAAGATCCCTACTCTTCTTAAGGGAAGAGGTTCAGCAAAATTCTTGGTTGGGGGTAGCTCGTCTACAGGCGTCGGTGTTAGGCCTCAGTAGCGGAAATAAATGTATAATAAAAAAGACAACAAATTATTACACATCATGTCAAATGCGTTTTTTAAAGGCTTGAAAGTATTTACCGGTCGTGATAATTTAAGTCTTTTGCGAACATTAAAATAGAAGATTCGTCGATACAGCAGTCCCTGGAGTTTTTCGCAGATTAGACCATAATGACACATTTAGCTTGCATCTAGGCGACGTTTGTTTATGTGGCACGTTTAAAATAATGGAAAGTTTCATTTTAAGCATTACCACTATGAGTCTTACTCTCAACCTGACCAAACTGTGGAAGTCTCTTCAACCTTAAGAGACCTCTACCACGACATCCCATTATTAGCCTACATCCAATATCATTCCTTTACAGTAGTGGTGAGATGGAGATGAGATATTTTCCGATCTCGTCTCGACATGTCTATTTCCTTTTGTTGACTAAAAATATTTTAGTGTTAATTTTATAGATGTGAAACGCTAATGCAGGTTGTAGACTAAATGCACTAATTTATGTTTCCATTAGACTTTTGCCTTGATACCACAAAAAACATATATAGACTTCACCATTCATAAGTGGCTCTTTTGAAGTACCTAACATAAGCAAGATATCATCTTACTAAATTTCACTTAACAATTCAGGAGGACTGCACTTTTTAAATTATCAAACATTAAGATGGCCATATTTGAGATACCGAAACGTTATTTGGTGGCCAACTGCGCCGACGCGGCGACCCGAATATTCGCCAACTTATTTGGTTTCCCCGTGATGGGGCTATTCTCAAGCAACAGCAAGGATTTTTGAGTGGCCGAACTTTTGCTTTCTAAATCCTCAAATCAGAAGCAGGTTCAAATGAGTGACGTCCGCGATTCCCCTATTTAAATCAACCTGAAACATTTGGAAAATAACTTTTTAGCAATTTAATATTTTCTTTACTCAATTTTACAGTCAAATATACCCTTTTATGAATGGTAAAATCATAATCTCATAAAGTGGGTAAAACTATAGATTCCTAGGCGCAATGGTAGTCTAGTTTCTTAGTAAAGCAGTTACTACTCAGAAGGTAAGGGTTTCTAGTCACATGCTCATAATGACTTTTGCTTTTTACTTTGGTCTTGCAGCGTCTATCACATGGTACAATATGTCCCAATCGTTCTAGATTGCATAATTCTATTACATTGAATAACTTTATCTGACCATTTAACATTCAATAACTAATTGACACTGACATAATGTGCTTGTATATATACCGTAAATTGAAATATTTGCATTATGTAAATATTTGGAAAACTCGTTAATTGTACCAACAATAGAAACATCATTTGGTATTTTATCGGTCTCTCCACAGAATCATGCGATCCTAAAATTAGCAATTAAATTCATAGAATACGAATAAAGTTTTTACAAACGAGATCAATAGATTTCTTGGATAACTTCAGCACACAAGTAAATCATATATAATTATTTAGTGGTACATATTATTCTATTCTGTGCCATATCATATATTTTATAATATTGTAACCCTCGTCAAGAAATCGAGTTCGCTGTACATTGAAAGGTAAAAATTAAGTATATTGCTGTTTAGTCTATAGAGCGACTTCTTAAATTCGTCTGATATCGATGTCCAATATTTCCCCAAAAGGTTTAACTCTGAAATACCCAGCTATTCCTGTGTAAATACCTTTTTCTGATCTGAAAATTAACATTTATTACTCTTTACTATTTTATTAGTAGTTACTATTTTTTTATTTGTTATATTTTCTCTGCGGTGGTTGTCTGAAACGGCTTTATCATTGAAGTTTTTTGTATTAGCAATCAATATTATCAATTAATGTTTTTATTTCTATTTTGAAAATTTTAAATTGTTACCCTTTTTAATTCGTTGGTTAAGCAAATGGAGTTTGGTTTTGTTTATACTGTTGTTTTTTGTTGGACCAAACCTGCCCCCGCCCGGCCGCTGTATTGTAATTCTGTTATTATTAGTATTTCTATTTTCTGTAAGATGGAAAAATGTTTCAATCATAGTAGCTTCTGAATGATACTAAAAATTCAAAGAGTAATTGTTGTCTTCCGATATATTTTTCTCTTACATATTTTTTCACCATTTTTCTCTTGACCACTGTGAGATGTGGGGAGTAGGCAGATTGAGGCCCTGAATTCGAACCAACTTATCCTGACATTATTTCCGTTAACCATTTTTTCTTGATACCCTTTTCTCGTGAAAATGGCTCCAAAACGGGTGCCGAAACGTTGAGACATCAATAATCTAAGACGCGGTTCAACCCGAGAACCAAGTATTTTTCATTATAATCGCTATATAAATTAGCCAAGATATGGCCAAAAATTGCTACAAGGTGTGTGCCCTTGAGAAAATCCACATAGAACATGCAATTTTTTCAAATATGAATTAAATAAATACAGCTATTTTCTCTTCAAATACTTTTGATACAAGAGAAATGATACTTTTAAGCTCACGAAACTTGTCATTGAAGTCATGTTGTTTTGATATTGTCTGAAAGTTATTTGTGATATTCTACGAATATATATAATGTATGTATGTGTATTCTTAATCTTAAAGCGGTGTATTTGACATACACAGCAAAATAAAAGTTCTTCCAAAAAAAGCTTTGAAAACGAAAAGAGACTACTTTCCGAAACGTCAGCAAAATACATTATTTCTGTGTTTATTCCGATTTATATTATTTGCAAAACATAACCTGTGACTGTTCCTTTAACGTAAACGTCAGGGGCGCAGAGGCTTTTTTCCAATAATTCTATTATTTTGTAGATTCGGTGATTTGTTTTTGAAGAGGATAATCATACATGTGGTAGAAAACCCAAATAATAGGACAGAAGATGTTGTTTTGATGTTTAGAGAAAAAAATATATGAAGGAACTGTCAAAACACGCACACACCAGCTATCACTTAAAATTTACTTTCGTATTGTAGTAGTAGAATTTTCGATATATTTTTATTGTCGTGGTGTCCTACGAGGTATATTGGCGAGATAAAAACGAAATTGGGGATGCGGGTGTCTAATTTACATCTTTTTTTTGCCGATGGTTCTGCCGAATTTACATCATCCGTTTCGTTTTCGTAAGACTTTCCTATTCAGGGGTGTCATTGTTGAATATTGATTCTGCAGGATTGTCTATATTATGTTCCCGATAAACCATATCATCATTATTATCATCAGGTGTTCTTGCACGTTTCCTCGTTGCAGTTTTGACATAAAACAGAACATTTAAGCCCTGTTTTTTCCACAATTTGTTTTACATTTACAAGAAATTGACTTGAGCAACGATTCCTGCGCGGGATCAGCGATGAAAGTATGCTTCTTAGAGAAAAAAATACCATAAAATATTTAATTTATAATTCATATGGTACATACGGGCAGTTACGGTCTCATAATTACCTAGGTATCGAAAACTGTTTCTTGCCTTTATTAATATACTCCTTATTCCATGATAATTTTGGCGTATAACGTATGTTCATGTATGTTCATGCCTTCACATGTTTTTTCTCCTAAAATGTTTTATTTGTAGTACTTATGTGTGTATATGTATGTATTTTTGTGTATATATGTATGTAAATTAGTATATAGGTATATACTTTTTGTTTCCCTATCTATGACGTACCTAGCTACTACTTTTTATTTAAGTTAACTCTGTATATTATTGATTATTATTCATATTGTATCCTATGATAAAGTGAGAAAATAAATAAATAAAATGCCTCGTGGTTGTGATCTCGTATCTTGCATATTTCAGAAGATAATCGAGTTTGAAAAATAAGACAATCATAGTGCTCTTTATTTTTTATTTTTTCGTATTTCACTTACTTGCTGAGATATCCTTTAAATTTCTTTAACGCCATTTTTAAATATTTATTCCCGCTCAACCGACAGTGCTATCGAATTGAAATTGCGAAATTATTCATCGTTAAACTGTCAGGAACAAACCTATATTATGTAATCTTATTGGATTTGTTAATTTAAAATTTCGTTAGTAGCATTATTCGGAAGTCAATGCGTTTGCGTCAATGACATTTTTTGTTACCCTATAACTCGAGAAATATTCCCGTACAAAAAAAAGTTTTAAACAATACTTATAGGTAATTTAATCCTCTATTATTGTACATATGAATCTTTTTGGAAAATTATTTATTAATTAGTTATTTAAAAAAAAATGGACATTGTGTCCCTTTGGAGCGATGGCGATGTAGCGTAGAAAATATTGATTTTAAAGAAAAATGTTTTAAACAAAAGTGATAGATCATTCGATTTCCTGTAAAATGTGTTCTTAATAAATTAACGTAAGATGCACCGTTTAGGAGATATACAATAGAACGCATATTGAAATTGAAGCAACTGCAGGATCTCGTCAAAACCCCCCGTCCCTGTCCCCGTCCCCCAACGATATTAATAAAACAAAATAGTTGTATCGAATTTTTGCAATTTCATATGTACCTAGCGACTGGGCTAGAAATATATAGTTGTTGGTTCTGATCGTTCGATGAACGTATGACTTCTGCTTACATCGTACCTGTAATTACTATAAAACAGGAACAACACGGTATAATACGTTTTTAAAATTGTTAAACAACCCCATCCGACGAGAATACTATTATATTACTGCAATTTATTGATTTGTAACAAATAATTTTTATTGCTCCCAACTTTGAAAGTTAAACTCGCATTTCAAAACGTTTGAAATTTACTGTATTTTGTAGCTATAAAATACATATTGACAGAATCCGAAGCATACCCAAGCAGTTTGCATGATTATGGAGCTGCTAGTCTGCTGAGGGATGATCCACCGCCCCCAGGAGGTTGTGACATCGAGAAGTTTGCACCCTTGAGGACTGCATGTCTGATAAAGTACTAAATAATAATATGTAGATACTTAGATACAGTTAAAATAACACAGAATACGTGATAACTCGTTTATAATTTGATAATATAGTTTACATTAGATAATGAAGGTCAATTTTAGGGCAATACTGATTAATATATATCCCATGCGGTAGTAGCTCTCGTCGATTTGTAGTGTGAGGGGTCCTCAGCTTCACTCAGATAAATTTACATTAAAATCTTTCTCAATTAGTTGTATATTAGTAGTATGGGAATGAGAACCTCGGAGCAGGATCGGAAGCATGTTCATTTTAGGGGTGGGGGTAATGAGGGTGGTGGGAGGTAATTAGGAGGCGAGGCCTAGGAGTGGTGGAGTCAAGGTCACGTGATGGGGTAATTAGCGTGGTGGGTGATAGTTAGCGTGGTGGGTGGTAATTAGAGTGGTGGAAGGCACCTAACACCTGTCACTCTAATTACCCCCCACCACTCTAATTACCACCAGCTACTTCAATTGCCCCCCACCACCACTCCTAGGCCCCGCCCTCTTACGTCCCGCCTCCTAATTACCTCCCACTACTCTCACTACCCCCCACCCCTAAACTGAACATGCTCCTGCTCCGGCTCCTCCTGCTCCGAGGTTCTCGGATACCGTATGCTTTAGGAAGACCTATTTTGGCAAGACTCATTTGCTATGGTAAATGATTCCGAAGTTTGTATTGAACTACATAGAGTTTTATTTTATATATTTTGTAACTAATTCAATTGTTTTTTTTTTTTTTTGCTTAAAGTTTTAAAACAAACACTCAGTCTGGTGATTTTGGACTTGATGTAAGTGCTGGACATTGTAACTTAAATTACCTGGCGCTTAACATAGTCAAATACCGATAGAAATAAACCAATATTAGGTCACCTACTGGAGCTAAGTAACTTTGAGTTTTCTCAGCATTTTAATATTTTAAGTCCGTTTCAGGAAGGAATCTTTTGACTTAACTTCATTTTAACTTGTGGCAGTATATAGTTTATACTTGAGGTTGAATTAAGGACATTTCACATTCTTATCTTCTCATTCTTAATTAGTATTAAGTTTTAAAATATATTTTTTAAATCTCATCTAAAGTTTTGAGTTTCTTAATTGTCCTTAAAGATGCCACCTGCAAGCGCTATTAGTCGATGTAATTTTACTTTCGATAATATATTTTGCCGAGTTTGCAAATTGTTATATTATTTCAGGTGGGTTTGTTGTTTATACTGTTAATAAATAGTCGCCTTAAAGGTAAACGATCATAATAAAAATAACTTCGTCGTATAAATCTGTTAAATTACACTTGCAGTTTACGTTACCCACTTAAAATTTCCTATGACGTCAACAAACTCATTTGGAATAGTAATGTTGTGGTTTATGTATTGGTGTGTAATTTTAAGGGAGCCATTATAGACAACATATGCGGAGATTCGAGGATTAATGTGTGTGTATATTGTGTTACGTAGCATAAGACAATAGCAAGGCGAAACTGTGCACTGAATACGAATCGAGCTACATTTGGAGCGTGGTAGGCTCATAGTCTCCTTTGAAAACTTTTGTTTTCGACAAATGGAACTTTGGAATACAATATAAATGAGACTTTTATATTTCATGGATGTGTATGCTCCTGTGTATATATTTTTTTGTTTCATGTGTTTTAAAAGAGCCGAAGAACCCGTACTTGTTGAGAAGTTTTGATAAATTGTCGTCATGCGCATATTATTATAAAAAGCACTAGAAATAACTAGAGTGTGAGACAATTTGATAGACATAGACTGATACTGGATATAACACGTACCAAGCGATGACTGATGAACTGTTATGAGCATTATTTATTCTTTGATTGACTGATTGCTGCAGGTCAATAATATTTTGGTATAAAGAAAAAATCTTTACTGCTGCATATGAAAACAACAAATATGTCATTGTCAACATATCATTGATATTATTTGTATTTGACGCATTAAGTAAGAAGCTTAGATAGTGCACTTACTGGCTTCTTGAAAATGAATGAATACTACCACTTTTGAGTAAAACTAAAGTCTTTTAACCATACGTAAAACTAGCCAAAGTAAGTAGATTTTCGAACAGATTCACCCCAAGAAATCATGATGGCCCCCCTCCAAAGGGGCTACTTTGACCTACCTATATATATTTTTTTCTCAAAAATGGTAAAAAATAGAGAAATGACCTGTATGCCATTCGATGAGCATAAAATTTTGCATAAGATTCTTATTTTTACATTTTGCTATTTTTCTTGTACCTACAAGGCTCCACAGCAAAGAAAATGGACGAAGCCTTTCAATAATAACACATCTTCGGTTATAATTCTAAAACGGTTCAATGAATCAAAATTCTACAAGATATAAAAAATAGAGGTTATATTTTTTCTATTGATTGATAATTTGTATAGGTATGTTATTTATTTAAGTAAAACCCCCAGTGGAGTGCAAAAGAAAACTTACGCATATAATTGCGTTAGGATGTTATTTAATAACTTATTATTCATTTTGCAAACTGCAAAAAATAATGATTATACTTTTTAAAAACCATTTCACATTTTTTATTTTAAGTTTTTTATGTAAAATCCTTTGCAAAAAGCTATGAAAAGAGTTTTGACTGTAACTCAAACGACCCAGTAAATTAAAATAAAAAGATGATATATAAAAGTATGTTACTTTTTCTATTGATTGGTGCAATTTGTAAATGCGATTTATTTAAAAAAAGCAGCCAGAGGCGTATATAGAAAGAGCAACACCTGCAGCTGCATTAGCACCTGATTTTATTAACAATTTATTGAGAGCCCAATATCTCTCACTACTACTTCCACTCCAGTGGAAGTATAGTAACACAACTTTTTTTAAAAATTTTACTGCCATCAGGAATATGCAGTTAAAATTTCAAAAAGAAATCATGGAATCCGCCGGAGATACAGTGAGTTGAAAGTGAAAAAGTATAAAAAAGCGTTTGCTTCATTTTTTACTAAAAAGTCGATTTAGACATAGACGCCCCATTTTTTTTATAACATTGGATTCGTACTCAGCGACCTCAAAAACTGGAATAAACTGGTTTTGGCGATTAGGATTGCATGGTCACATACTGCTATTTCTAAGCCGCTTTTTGGGGGATATCCGCTCGCCTATATCCTTGGACATCGATAAGGCGTTTGATAAAGTCTGGCACCCTGGACTGCTATATAAACTCCTTGTCGTGAAAATTCCGATTCATATTATTAAGATAATACAATCATATTTATCTAATCGCTATTTCCGAGTAACAGTCGAATAGAAGTACTCAAATTCCTACTCCTTACTCTCTGGCGTCCCCTAAAGTCGTCCTTTGGTCCTGCCCTTTTCCTATATACTTATACAAAGACATACGGACAGAGTCACCACTTTCTTCGAAAGTTGGGGACTCATAGTAAACCCAACAAGAACTCAGGTCATTATTATTTGAAAGAAAAGAAACAAGCCAAATCCCAAACAAAAAATCAATATTAAAAACACACCTATTACTTGGGCAAAAGATATTACCTACCTAGGTATCAAAATTGACGAAAGGCTAACGTTCAACAAACAAATCTCAGCTTTAAAAGCTACGCTCGCTCGGCTCAGCTCAGACAAATAATTAAAGCCGCCCCTTCCTATACCGCCACCCTCCTTTACAAGTCCTACATCCGTCCGATCCTCACTTATGCTTCCCCAGTGTGGTACCCGCTAATATCAGAATCGAACAAACAAAAATTGCAAATTATTCAAAACAGACTCCTAAAATGGGCCACAGACTTACCGACAAGAACACCAACTAACTATTTACATAACATTACAGGCACACCGACACTGGACGAACATATAACATATAATCCTTCAACTAATCCCCTCCTTTGCTGAAAAATTTGCCCGCCACCCCAACCCACTCCTCAAGCTCCCACGAATTCTGAAATTTGGACGAAAACCCAAGCAGTTCTCCCTCAACTACTAATACTTCTCTGCAATAACCTGAACACCCACCTCCAGCAAACACCTCCCCCCGCCCTCACCTCAAACCGGTACATATGACGTTCACCGCCCCTCTACCACTATCTAACCATGAAATACCCTACAACCCTCTATTTCTTCTTCCCTTCCTACCACTCCCCTCGCCCCCAGGCAAACTGAACTGGCAAACAAAAGCCAACACAACTAACACATGGAAAGCGCCCCAGGGCGGAAACTAATAAGCAGCCTTATGCGCATATACTAGTGAAAGTGAGAGAATGCCCTTCGATTAAAGGGTTTTATAGAGGAGAACACAGTAAAATAAATAATTTACAAAGGGTTTAAGCAATATTTTTCGCGGTTTGTAAGAAAAATAGTTATTAAATAAGATTATAACGCAAGTATATGGGCAGCTCTTTCTTTGCACATCACTCACCGATAGCTTTGTTTAACTAAATAACATAAGCGAATTAGAGAGTAGATACGAAATTTTGACTTACTGCAGCGCTATTCTTGACTGTTCGCATTTTTAAAAGTTACTCGCATACCAACATAATGCGAATGAAAATTCATACTAGACATTCTTGATCATTCGCAAGACATTCGAGTATTCGCATTAAACAGCGAGTGGATTTTGACAATCGGTAAATATGCGAACGATGACATAACCTAATTTTTTATTTCTAAATCTTTAAATTTATTACGTTCGTGATATGGTGTAAATCAAAAAGTCTCTTGCATTGTAATTTGTTGATAATGGACGATTTACGATATATTGCGAACATTGAAAATATAGAAAATGTATTTATTTTATGGGGCCCTCCTCCAGCTTTCTACGTTGGCCATCTTTTAGAGTAAATTCTTTAGAAAATTTACCAGACGCGAGTTTTGGATTTATCTTTATAAATTCCAGTATCAACCGTTTTTGTTCAGTAGAAGCAGTAGTAGTTCTGCATGGAGTCTCCATTACACAATAAATTATTAGCAAACAAATATTTTTCTTTGTAAATACAAATATAACCTACAACAAACTAACATGAGCTAACAATCAAGAAATGTCAGTCGACAATGCTGTCCTGTCAGCCCTAACAGAGTGAAATTAGATATTA
Source organism: Leptura quadrifasciata (assembly GCA_963675555.1). Lineage (NCBI taxonomy): Eukaryota > Metazoa > Arthropoda > Insecta > Coleoptera > Cerambycidae > Leptura > Leptura quadrifasciata. The sequence goes on along the minus strand of OY776673.1, from coordinate 190,745,519 downwards.
TTCGAAACTGAGATGTTGCCAAGTGCTATTTAACGTGCGATTAATTTCGTTCGTGTACATATGCGAAGTGCAGTCGAGAATACCATCTGTTGAAAGTGTTCGCAAATACACCGCTCGCATTAACACGTATACGCGCAACTGCGAAGGATGTCAAGAATAGCGCTGCTGGGTCGTTTTGGAATTACAGTTGAACGTGTGTTATTGTTAGAGGGCTCCGCACTTTTTTTTCTTCTATGGGCCATACAGAAGAGAAACTAGTAAAATATAAAATAAAATTCTTATGCAGAATTTTATGCTCTATTGAATGGCATCCAAATAATTTTTCTTACTATTTTTGATTAAAAAAAATATATAGGCAGATGCAAGTAGCCCCTTTGGCGGGTTGGTAAGTGAAGCCTGGCATAATTTGTCGATGTGGGTCTACTCAAAAATCTATTTATATTGAAGTGCTCTATGCGTGGTTTAATTTTACTCAACAGTGGAATTACAGAACGCCTAATAAACCAAGATATTATCGATATACCTATTTGATTATAAAAACTTTTAGTAGCCATCATAGAAAATAAAATTATACAGAAATCCATGGCCGCTCCTTGTAAATACTCTCTGAAGCTGTCAGTATCAAAATCGTTGAAAAAATTGTTCATAATTTGCTCAGAGCGATCTGGTTTATGAATACAAATGAGTTGAAAGCGGTCTAATTAAATGAAACGCGCGTTTCACTATTTACACTTTTTTTAAATTCTAAAAATATACAAGTTCGGACCTGAGCAAAATCCCACCAGCGGTATCAAACAGTTTGTAAAACGATACAAAATACCCTCATATTACATTCTGTCTCTCTCTTCTTCAGATACATGGTAATAGATAGAACACTAGGACTTATATGACTTATTGTTTTACTCTCTGTGAGTGGCGTCCACTGGATGTTCTCTTTAATAAGATTGTTGCGTTTGCTTTGCATGAAGACGGAGTATACCCTGTAGCTTTCTTTATTGCACGTTTTATTGCAGTCGGGCACTTCTTAAATAATCTGTACTTTAGTAATATCGTAAATATTTAGCAGAAAAAATGGTGGAATCCGTATTATCGGCTTATTATTAGCTCTAATAAAATTAGTAATCTATTGAGTAATGTAAACAGTATGGACAGTGTATAAATAAACATTAATCATATTCGGAAAGTGGTCATATCACATAATACAATAAATGATGGATTAATAGATAGATCGCTTTCGCATTAATAATAAATTTGATTATTGACTTTGTTTAAAAATTTACCGATTATTGTACTGATATGTGATCAATTACGTCAATTCGAGTTTTGGTGGAAGTGCTTACATCAGAATCAATAATAATTACTAACATGTAAACAATGTGTGGAGAAGTGTTTTATTAAATGTTTTTATTTTTAGCTGCCAATCGAAAGCAAATATGTGAATGACTATTAATCGATGTTATGTTGTGGAACGGATCAGCCACTGTAACCGTATTGAATGACTGCGTCGAAAATATGTTATTAGACACGAGCAATATAAAATAGTGCGTCCATCGTTAAAATCTGCAAATCGTGGCCAACTTTGAGGAAGTGTTTTTGAGCAAATATACATTGGAAAAATAGTTAAAACATCAAACAATCAAAGAGGGGATAAACAAATCCATTAAACCAGGAGCAGAATTTGAAAAACTGTATTTGCAGTATACCGTACGAATGTAACAGAATTACATTAGAAAAAATGAAATTAAAAAATCTAAGATTTATGAACACGCTTGGAAAAGCGGGCACAGAATAAAGTAGAACGCAAAAATGTTATTTCAGACACACAAAAAAAGGAAAATTAAAGAATCCGCAATAATATAAAGAAATATCTATCTAATTGTTCTACAGATTTTTGTACGGCAGGTTACCAATGTTAAAAGAAGAACTCACCTCAGGGGACTAAGAAGAGAAAAAGGGTAACTCTTTGATACTCGAGCCTCTGAAACGGGTATCCGGTACGATACGGTTTTAGCTAGGGCGCCATCCCAGTTTTAAGCGTTAGGACAACACTATCCACAAGCCGAATACGCGAGGCCGGGTAGCTCAAGTGGAGAAACGATACTCCAATGGGTCAATCGGGGAAATTAGACTTTCATACACTTATCAGTAAAACTCACAATTTAGTAAATAAGGTTATTTTATTCACTGTGCCATATTCAAAACTACGTTCCATTAACTATTTACAAACTCCAAATGTGCTTTTAGAGGGCGGAATATTAAACATAATATTTTTAGTCGCAAACTCCTCTATAAAATCCTTATTTTACTATAAGGAACGTAACCAGACTGCAACCAACAGCTACTCTCCGGGCTACGTGCCCCGCCGAGCGCTGAATTACAAGTTACAAGTCTGGTGCGTTAAGTGTAATAATTGCATATTACCATCAAAACGCCAATGCTTCGATTGATTGATTGATTAAGTAGGATCAGTCTTTCGGCTGGTGTTTGTTGCAATCGAAGCATTGGCGGTTTGATGGTAATATGCAATTATTACACTTAACGCGCCAGACTTGTAACTTGTAGTTCATCGCTCGGCGGGGCACATAGCCAGGAGAGTAGCTGTTGGTTGCAGTCTGGTTACGTTCCTTATAGTAAAATAAGGATTTTATAGAGGAGTTTGCGACTAAAAATATTATGTTTAATATTTACAAACTACCCTAAAGGCCACTAACTAGCAGTTAACCAGGTTTAATGGAGGCAGGCGGTGAAGAAAATGATTCTAGTGATAGCACAAATGACAAGCGGTGATTAGCAATCGGGAGTTGCTAGGGCAGGTGCTGGTTGAAAGAAACTGTTTCCTGTCTCTAGGGAATACGGTCATTAACGGAGATCGGTGAATAAAACGGAGCAGACGGTAAAACGCATGTAGACAAAGTGGGGATACCAGGTATGAGGAGCAAGAACATGGATACGTACATAGTACAGAATTATAAAGAAGATATAAGCAGTTTACTTACTTCTTTATGGACTTACTTACTTACTTTTTGTGGTTACGGTCGGGATTGTCAGGCACGTCGGAACGGAAACAATTTGGACGATGTTCTCGGATCCATACTAATATGAAACCTTCACTCTAGGAGAGGGAGTAGTCGCCAGATGCATGATGACGTACTACGGACTTTGCCAAAATTCTACTGTTCGGAAATAACATATGGCAATAACGGTACCTTGGTTCTCAGGAGAGGACACTTCTGCTGTCGACGTGTAGCTCTGGCGAACTGAACATCCTGGACAGCTTCAACTGTTTTCTTCCCTATTGCAAGAGCGAGAGAATGGTCACGGATCGTAGTGACGTCAAAGAAAATATTTCTAAATAATATCGATTTACGGAAAATAATGTATTTTATTTTATTTTTTAAAATACATAATGTTACGTTTTGCACCCTGTAGTAAACAGTTCCAGACGTAGGTAGATCCAATAATTGCAACAAGAATTTTCACTAACCACTGATTTATTAACCACTAAATTACAATAATAAATCCTTGTTATTAGTTATAACTTTTATCTACTATATATAGTCTCATTACTATAATTCACAAGTTGTTACTGTTCTTTATCTTATCTCATCTCGTCTCATCTCATATCAGAACTGAGCTGTACTCCACCTCGCGCGTTGGATCCTCTTATATATCCGTGGCGCTTGTTTTATTTCACTCCAGATCATTCGGGACAACTTCTCAATCCTTCTAATGTTTTTCCAGATCTTTCTACCGTTTTCTATCTAACCATGGTAATGGTAGTTTACCAGTTGGCCCAAAGATGGCAACGCTTTACCGACAGCCAACTAGGCAACTCCTTTCACTCTGCTACCAGGGATTGATTAAAGATCTCTTTGTTAAAGGGCGGCACATAACAATAATTTAACACTTATTCTAGCAGGAATAATGTAAATGGACAATTATATGGAGGGTATAACAATACAAATCCTAGGCAGATTTCCATGACGAAATTTGCTTCGTTACAGAACTTAACAAACGTAATATCATTTAAATTATTTTAAAGTAACATGCTATCCTCGTCGCTATCAGCAATACAAGATAATTCATGACGCCAGCATATCGCAGATATTTGTCAGCAACGCAAATAACTACGTCATTAACAAATAAAATAAATAACAGAAGGGTCCAGTGTTGATTCTTGAACAATTCCAGATTAGTCAGGAATTGATCAGGCATACCGCCGCGGTTTTCTACATATTGATTCTGGTCGGTTAGAAAATCAACAAATCCGAAAATCAAATGCTTTAAGCGTATGAAGAAGGATACCTAAGTCTAGTCTACATAATAATCATTGAATATGTAAGGACGGAATAGCTTCGGTCTAGATATCCAAACTTGCAACAGAGTTACACACAAGAACGAGAATTTTTTCTTGATTACTTTAAAAAACATAAGTTTTCAAAATATTCATTATTACCTTGATGTTAACAATGTTTTAAATAATTCTTTAAGGAAGCACAGATTTTTATAATAAAAATAGTAATGAACTTTTGCGGATATATCTCTTTATTCATGTTACCAGTTAGTCATTAAAAGACTTGATTGTTGCTTGTTGTAAAATGAACAAGATGTCCAAAAGTTTTGATTTTTCGCAGCTTGCATTGTTTAAATTATCGGAAACTGTGACAATTCCATATCATTAGTCAATGTAAAACTTTTTTTCAAACTACACAGTACATGATACTGCAATAAGTTTGAAAAACCCTGACAGCTAGGTTCTATAACCTTAATAATATAATATAACATTATTTATAAAAGACATCAAATTTGAAAAATAACATATACATGAACCATTAATCATCTCGCTAAAATTTGCTTTATATAAGCTTTTCATGGTTTCCTTTGTTGTCATTTTAAATTTATTGCCAGCAGTAAACTAATTAAAAACAGCAAGTAATTTGACAAATGTATGTCACAAAAGACATGTCTTCTAGAATGAAAATAGGGACTGTAAATAGAACATATATATTATATACGGACTAATCTATACCACCTATGTATGAATATTAACAAAAAGATATTTACTTCCTTCACAGAACAACATTTTAACCGTAGTCTTTAATTTGTACTATACATTTTACATATATGATAAAATTTAATTTATTTATGTATGTATTTCACTTCGAGATGACGTAACAAGAAGAAAAAATTGATATTATAAAAATGTCACCTCTAACACCCCTAAGGACAAAGAATAATCCGAAAATGAAAACCGACTTCCCAATGAGCTAACGCTTTGAGACTTATACATAGATAATGTTTTCAGCATAGAGGATAAAGTCCAGATCACTTTAGCATTTTAACTGAACGGATTGAAAAATATTTCTTTCGCGAGCTAAGCCTTCAACTACTTGGACATTTTAACAGTAATGGCTTCGTCGTTTATTTTAACACAATTTAGATAAGAACTAACACCATTACTGAGGCGATCTTTAAACGTTACTTAAACTTGGTATTTATCTAAATTTCTGACTGGTTGTTTCAAAATATTCGAAAAAATAAAAATTATAAAAATAATATTTACATTAATTTGAAATAAAAACCTCCATAACACGTGGTGTTTCAAAATTTTCACGAATACTAGATCTTTTAAGGTTAGAGTTTTATTAATTCTCATTATAGTACCACAACAGAATTAATACTATCGAATCGAAAAAAGTGTTGGTCTAAGCCTCCCACCACCTTGAAAGTTTTATCAAGGCTTTCCGAAATCAGTATAGCCATTCATTTGCATATAAGCAGAGAAAAATATAAATTCCCATAAGAACAGGGACGTTTAGCTAACTTACGCACAAAGTATTTTCAACAGTTCTGTTGTATTCGATCTCATACATAGTATTTCACTCAAACGTGCAATACCTCGTAGACCCTCCCTTGGCGAATCGCGCAGAGGTACCTCAAGAGTTACATCAATCGCCTTTACTATCACAACAATTACTTGTACAGTAACCACTTCAGAATGGCCACATAAAAAGATACGCACATCTAGAATAGCTACCCATATTTTACTCATCCTGAAATTGCAATACCAGCACAATTCAATAAATGTTACGGTTGAAGAATGGTTAGAAACTTTAAAAAAAGAAATTATTACGTTAGACTGAATTGAAGATTAGTTGAAAAATTTTTGTATTTACCTTTATTACTTTTATTTATCTCAGGATGTGGGATACGTTAGGCGATTTGCATAACTGAGCTCTTGAAGGTTTTTTTAAAATACTGCCTCCATATACAGGGTGTTGCATCATGAGAGGGACATAGCTTAATAGGAGGTAGAGAACATCAGTGGTAACCGGAACCTCCCATAGAAATGTCTCATTGGGCCTTCATTACGAAGTTACAGGGTGTTAAATAATTTTTGGCCAAACCTGTTTTTTGTCATAACTTTGACAGGGAATGAAATAACGGATTCATATTTGATACGACTAATGTACTAACGAGCCCCAAGAGGTACATGTATAAAAAAAATATATATCCAGGTCCGGACTCACTATAATTTATGTTTCTTCTTTGCATCAATAAAACATCACCCTGTATATATTTTTTTGAAATTTCGATACGATATTCGAAAAGAGCAAGAAAAAACAAACAAAATGGCCTATTTCATTTTTTTGTTGCACCTTCGTGGTTATTTAAATACGTTGTTAAATGTGCAAGAAAATGGATTACAGAACCCTATTAAATGAGAGGCACGTGAAATAAATAGTTTTATAACTAAAATTTGCAAAAATTCTATTGAGCCTAGGTGGCCTGGGTGAATCCTAATTCCGGCACGTTTTAAAGGTCCATTTTGGTAAAAAACTGTGGTCCTAATAAGTAATCGGGTATGAAATAACAAAATTTTTAATCAATCACAGTAGGCTTGTTCAAAGTGACAGATAATAAAAAGAAATCTCCTAAACAGTTGAGTAATTGTTTGTTAGTAATTTAATGTGTCAATAATCCGCATTTAGTTAGTGAAAACTTGTGAAAATATTTTAACTATGCCAGTAAAATTTACAAACGTGGAATATGCTGACATAATATTCATCTATGGTTTCTGTAATGGAAATGGTAGGTCGGCGGAAAGAGAATATCGGCTGCGTTTTCCTGGTCGTCAATGCCCTAATCATAAAACCTTTAGTACGGTGTTCCAGTATGCAAGACAACACGGAAAGTTTCCTAATTCTGCAGTTGTGGAGCGTGTTTTACAACAAGGTGTGCAGGAACAAAACAATATTATAAACGTAGTTCAAGAAAACCCAAATATGAGCACTAGACGAATCAGTTTGGCAACTGGTATTCCTCATTGGCGAGTATGGAGAACCCTAAAAAGAGAACGTTACCATCCATATCATATCCAGCAGGTACAGCGTCTTCAACAAGGCGACGATATCCCCCGCCTGGCATTTTGTCATTGGTTGTCTAACCATCGCCCAGTCATTTACAGAACCTTATTTACGGATGAGGCACAATTTACAAGGGATGGAGTAAACAATTCACGAAATAATCATAAATGGGCACAGGAAAACCCACATGCGGTACGCCAACGCCGTTCGCAACACAGGTTTTCTGTAAATGTTTGGGTCGGACTTGTGAATAGACATTTGATAGGGTCACATTTTTTTGAAGAAAGATTGAATGGTGAAATTTACTTTGATTTTCTTCATTTTACCGAATATGTTAGAAAATATCGTTATAAGAGGCATGTTGTTTCTTCAGCATGATGGGGCCCCACCACATTTTAACCTTCAAGTAAGAGAACAATGTGTATCCTAATAGATGAATTGGACGCGGGGGTCCACATGAATGGCCACCAAGATCTCCTGATTGTAACTCTTGTGATTACTTTTTATGGGGCCACTTAAAAAACGAGGTTTATAGCATTGAAATTGAAAGTAGACAACATTTAATCCAGCGCATCGTTACAACCTGCGACGAAATACGGAATAATCCAGAAATGATACGTCGAGCAATTGGTGACCTTTCTAAACGCGCAAGAAAATGCACAGAATGTGGGGGAGGACATTTACTTTAGTGTCAATTACGTTTTATTTTTAAACACATTTAGTTATTGTTTTGTTATTTATTGTTAATTGAATGGAAAATATTTTATTTATTTAGATTTTAGTTTGTTCTCTTTTCCAATTTTTATTAAGTATAAAATGTTGATGATTTTCTTGATCAAAGTAACTGGTTGCTTAGGCCTAAATGGTTTAAATTATCTGTCACTTTTATTCTTTGAACAAGCCTACTGTGATTGATTAAAAATTTTGTTATTTCATACCCGATTACTTATTAGGACCACAGTTTTTTACCAAAATGGACCTTTAAAACGTGCCGGAATTAGGATTCACCCAGACCACCTAGGCTCAATAGAATTTTTGCAAATTTTAGTTATAAAACTATTTATTTCACGTGCCTCTCATTTAATAGGGTTCTGTAATCCATTTTCTTGCACATTTAACAACGTATTTAAATAACCACGAAGGTGTAACAAAAAAATGAAATAGGCCATTTTATTTGTTTTTTCTTGCTCTTTTCGAATATCGTATCGAAATTTCAAAAAAATATATACAGGGTGATGTTTTATTGATGCAAAGAAGAAACATAAATTATAGTGAGTCCGGACCTGGATATATTTTTTTATATACATGTACCTCTTGGGGCTCGTTAGTACATTAGCCGTACCAAATATGAATCCGTTATTTCATTCCCTGTCAAAGTTATGACAAAAAACAGGTTTGGCCAAAAATTATTTAACACCCTGTAACTTCGTAATGAAGGCCCAATGAGACATTTCTATGGGAGGTTCCGGTTACCACTGACGTTCTCTACCTCCTATTAAGCTATGTCCCTCTCATGATGTAACACCCTGTATAGTTATCTGACTTTACTTTTTGAATGAATTTAAGTTATTGAAATGCAACTTTGTTTTATATTGTAAATGAAAACCGTGCTTCTCTCAAATGAACAAATTGAACGTTTACTTCAACAAATTTTGTTTATAATCGATGTAATATGGCACAAGTGCAATTTCTTATATTTAACATAATTCCCTACTCCATCTAACTTATTTTCTAGTTAAATTTATCTTAAAAGTGTCTACTTGCAAAACTCTTGGTACAGCTGCCTTTTTATTTACTTGGTTAATTTTGATTTGCTTTGGTTGGTACGACTGTGTCAATCAGTGACTCATATCTGACTTTAGACAATTTTAAGATACACAAATGGTGCAAATATGAAAAAAACACATATTATTATGTTTATTATTAAAAGTCTTTTAAAAACCTTAGTCTCTCGTTTTGTGTGTACTCCTACTCCCTCGATGTGTCTGCTGTGCTGCAAAACGGCTGAATTCGGCTGGACTGGTAGAGTTTTCACTACACGTGATGTTATTACTCGGAAATTATGATTGTTTGTTTATTTAAATGCATACAAAACATGCTCTGGATCATTCGAAAGGTAAGTTTTGATTAACATGTTTGCTTTATTTGCTTTTTGTTTATGGCTTGTTTATTATCTGTCACCCTAACTTGTCAGGTTTGACAAATGTACAAGTTTTAAGGTTATATTTTGTTTTGCGGTCGCTAAAGGTAACTTTTAAACAAATTTCATGGCTGACGACGCAAATTTTGACGTCATTTTTATACTTTTTTATCGTTACCATGGCAACCAAATTTTCCAATTCTTGTCAATTTTACAAGTTTCGATATTTCGTTATTTCTGCTTTCTACATGTACCATTTCTTTCCTTTCTTTGTCCCTGGCCTCTGCTGGTTGTTTCGCTATCACTTTCATCTTCCTACGTGACATTTAGTGTTTATAGCTATCCATTGTACCCCGGATACCTCTTGCACGCACTACATATAATTTAAACGTTTTCGCCACCGATTTTTATTCTCTGGTTTATTTTAAAGGTTCACACTAACTTTGTCCAGTTCTTATTCTAACCTAGACTTAAAATTAATACATAAATTTCAATGTTCTTTTTGACCTGTCAGATTTGTTCACTTGTGGCCCCTTTTTTTATTATTTTTGGCCCCCTTTTTAGTTTTGGTTGTTGTCTTATTATTCAAAATCCTCTATAAAAGCAGTACTTCAAATCCCCTCAGATTTATACCCATTTTCTGTTCTTTATTTTACTATTTTGTGAGAACTTTGAAAACTGTCTCTCGGTAGACCTAAATTTTTCTGTAATTACCTTTTATAAATTGTACATATAAAGTGGTGATTTGTGTATTTAGTTAGTTTATTGAATCTTTATGGTTTTTAGAGATTTTGAGTAACCTTTTGGTTTTAAATTTATTAATTTTTAGTACAACCCTTGAATTTTATCTGTTTTTGACATTCCGCGGTCGTTGGTATGAAAAATACTAAGTTCTCGGGTTGAACCGCGTCTGAGATTGTTAATGTCTCGACGTTTCGGCTCCCGTTTTGGAGCCATTTTCAAGAGAAAAAGTGGGTCAAGTAAAAATTGTCAAAGAAAATAATGCTAGGAGTTCGTGGAACTGGTTCGATTCCGGGGTCTTAATCTGCCTACTCCCCAGATCTCACCACGATCCGTCTCTAAGGCCTCAATCTGCCTACTCCTTAGAGCGAACTCACTGGCAGTATCGGACGAAGTGTTATTTATACGAAAGCTGTCTGTGGGTGAGAGAGTGGTGGGGGGTTGAGGGTCTGTTGATGGAAGCATCAGAGCAGAACGGCTGCTATCAGGATTATGAGGTGTGGATGAATATTGTGGGGCTAGCCTGGAGATCAATGATTTCCAAGCGACTGGAAGACGATGACCGTCATCCCTTTTATTTAGACAATTGGGACGTTTTTCAATCTCAATTGCTTCGCGGATGATTCGCGGTTTCTGGAAAAATGATGGTGCTATGGTTTCGGTGTTATCCAAGTCTATATTATGGCCTGTTAGAAGGCGGTGTTGGGCAAGTGATGATGTGGGATCGGATTTTCCAAGTGCAAGACGATGTTCATATATTCTATTGTTAATCCGTCTGTTGGTTTGTCCAATGTAGGTTTGGGGACAGTTTGAGCAAGGTATTTCGTATACACCGTGGGAATCATTAGGTATTTGGTCTTTTGGGGTTCTGATTAAATTGGAAATTGTTTGGTGTGTTGTGAATATGGTTTTTATGTTGTTGGATTTCAGGACTTTTGAAATTTTGTCTGTGACACCTTTGATGTAGGGTAGGAAAGCTTTTTGCTAAGGAAGAGTATATATATATATATATATATATATATATATATATATATATATATATATATATATATATATTCCCACTTTCTCTTTATTTCTTGGGAAATAAGTCTACTTATTTATTCGATTTATAATAGCAGAAACATACACAAATTCTTGCGCAATTTTAGCCAGTTCAGGAATGTTTAAGCCGTCTCGTCGCTATTAGCTCATAATTGGAAAAACAGTGTTGTGGCCATAATTTATTTTCCTAAAATGGAGCAGCTATTACCTTGGGGTGGTGTAATTAGAAAGATAAATTGCATTTTCAATCACAAGAGAGGTTGTGGCGCAGTATTTTGTCGATAATTCGAATTTACTGCGACTTATAAACCCTCGACTGGTGTTTAGCAACTTTTCATTATTGACCGGTGATTCAGTAGCCAAATAAGATAATAAGATTAGCATCTAGTAAAAATATAGCAAATATCAAAACTAATACACCGTCCAACCAATATTGATATATATAAATTCAGCTTAAAATTCAGAGGCTGAATAAAACCTTAAAATTTAAATATATGTAAATAGTATCTATGCTTTTCAGCTTGTCACTTAATGAGTTTATTTTGTCTGTATAAGGGCCAAATTATTAATAAGCTTCTAAGGTATCTGATAAGAAGTCTCCCTGTTAGTATAACAATAGAAAATATAAATGCCCTGTTAGAGATAAGTAGAAGATACAATGGTACTAACAAGAACATTATTTATCACCCGATTCATCTGGCTGTTTGTATTTAATCTGAAGGTCAATTTTAATATTATACAAGCTGACCCGACAGACGTTGTCTTGTCACAAAAAGCACTTTCAGTTTTTCCAGAATGTTCCAATTTTCCGGGCAAATTTTTAAATTTTTCTTTACTTAAAAGCCCTCTTTGGACTATTACGAACATGCCTGTCACAAAAAGCACTTTCAGTTTTTCCAAAATTTTCCATTTTACCGGGTAAACTTTTCCAATTTTTTTTTCCATAAAAACCTTATTCGGATTATTACGAACAAATCGGTCCAGCCGTTCTCAAGTAATGCGCTTACCAACGAATAGCATTTCATTTTTACTTCCACGTCCAGTGGAAGTATAATAACGCAAAAAAAAATTATTTTTTTGTTGAAATAGGCTTAAAATATCATGAAACGTCAAGATTTTAAATTTGAGCGAAAAAAAATTCCTATCTGTTGGTCTGTCTGTAACTTTTTTTGTGCGCACGTTTACTCTGGAACCGTTTATGATATTGACTTGAAATTTGGTACACTTATGTATTGTAACGAGATCTGGAACTAGATTAAATTTTGATCTAATTCCATTGAAGGGTTCGGGGGTAAATAAGGGTAAATAGTCAAAGCAAGCAGGTAAAGTCCATAAAATTGCAATTTAGGGCAAGTACGAAAAGTCATCAACAATCTTGCCCTATTTTGCTTATGTGAAGATAGAAATATCTTATATATTGGTGAAACATTGATTAATTTTGGCACTTTAAATTAAAATTAATATTCTCTTGTTGCTCAGATCTGCCAATAATAATATAATATGTCCTCGAATATATATTATATTATTATCTTTTTTTTTGAAATGGCAAATTGTGTTTTCGAAGAAATTCTTGAATGTCTTTTTTATTTTTTCGATTTGTCGCGAGTGATATGTAGCATTGTCAATTACGCTGTTTTTTCTATATTTGGTAGCAATGAAGTCTGACACCATTCTTCAAAAATATCCGCAGTCATGTTTTGGTGATAGTCAACTTTTCAATTTTCAATTTTTTCCGTTATGCGCCCATCCAGTTTCTAATACACTATGTAGAATTATTAATCTGGTTCCTTTATTTGCAGGCATATCAACTTTACATTTCTTTGAGCCATCTGTCCAGCCTTTTCTCACTGCATCATGAGTATCACCAAGTTTCATCTAAATGATATATTGGTCGTTGTTCATTTCAAAATTTTTTAATAGCTACCAAATGTTCCATACGCTACTGTACAATTCTGCTGCTTTCCATAAGACTTGCTCTTTTATTAATCATTTTGAACTTAAATCCTATCTTCAATAGCCATAGCTGAAGTGTTTTTTCACTAATTTACAATAGATATTTTCTTCTCAGTTCCATATGTAGTGATTGTATGGTTGGTATCTCATTTTCTTTATACTTGCTATAAATTGCATCTCTTAACAATTTCACCATAGACGAGTCTAATGTCCATGATGTTCCTTTGTCCGATCTAACTGTTCGTTTCTGTACCCCTTTCTTAATCAATTTATATTTCTATTAAGTAGACCGTTTATTCTACGGCTCCCGTTTCTCCTTCAGTTTCTTTTATATTTTTATGCACTTTTAAAACCATTTCTTCAGTCTGTGGGTGTAAATATGTGCAGAAACTTTCTTCGTAATTTGTTTACCATTACCATCCCCCACATCTTCCTGACATTCTCTGCTGGTGCTTGGTTGTGGATCTTCCCAAGGCCTAAACATTTTCACAATTTTATTTTACCACACACACTTGTAAACAAAAAATCTCCGAATATTCACTAGCCAAAATATTTATAAAAACACAGCTGCATAAAATACGTTTAAACACAGTGAAATTTCACCTACCTATAAAAGTACTGTATATAACTTTACTGAATGAAATAAAATGTAAACAAGAAGACAACCGTAACGCGCTGTTAAAATTGAACGACTGAGTTGCATATTTCAGATATTTCAAGTGCGTACCTGTGCAACCCTTTGCGCAATTACTTTTACAACTAGTTTAACGGTATTTTAATGAGGTCGTGACGTTTTTGTTGAGTTTTTATGTCACGGAAACTATTTATTTCAACTACAGCTACTGGCCTGGCTTGGCTTACTGGCCAGTTCTACGCGCAACTGGTGGAGGAGGCTAATTGGCGCCAAAAGATAGAAACCATTCTATTTAGGATGAATGGCGTGGTAATGACTTGAGAACATTCCATTGTCTCCGGAATGTCTAGTTACACTGTGCCATTATTAGATTGTCTTAATCGACTGGCTTACCGAATGGCTTCGTGTAAAAGGGGCTATTACTCCATTTCGCTTGATGTTATTATTTCTAGATAAGCGTACCACCTTCATGTTGGTAATCTAAAATTTGCAAAGTCTCTAAAATGCTTGTAGGAATTTCCCATATACAACTCTACTTTATTTAACAATATAATGAGAATAATTATATTGATTACTTCAGTGTGAATTACCTCGTATAAACCATATACTAAGCACATTTATAGACATATGTATGCTATTTCTGTTCATCTAAAAGAACCCTTCATCACCCTTACGTTTTTGCGATGCTCTATAAATATTGCGAACAAAAATATATCCCTATATAAAGTCTTTTTTACCGTGGATTTATGAACGTTGTCACTTTAAAAGGTCGTTAAAGAAAGCAATTTACACAAAAAAAGCTTTTCATATTTCGCCAGTAGGAAAATCTTCGTGCGACAAAAAAGAGAACCATTAGAGAGAATCATTATCATAAAAGAACTTTAATGTAAAAAATGGGTAGTTTTGAGATAAACCAATTTACCCTTCACTTAAGAACCTACAAAAGCGACCCGTATCAGTGTTATCCGCGCTTTTACTTTATACCTGCATTGCTCTTTGTAAGAGGAAAAATATGTAAAATTCTATTTTCTCGAGTGGATTCTTCTCCATCGTTTGAAGGGAATAGTGCGAAGTTTAATTTGCAAGATACTTTTTGTTGATTTTTTCAATATTTATTTTAGGACGGAGAAGCTTTTAAGTAAAACACTTCCTTCTCAAGAACAACTCAGTTAATTGCCTATTGGGAATCTGGCACACTTGTATTGAAAATTAACACGAAACTGGGTGCGTAATTAATTTATTTTCTGGAACGTTAAAAGCAGATATTGGTATGGAATCGTAATTGCTTTTTTCTTGATATTTATTTTATTTCAGAATATGCATAATAGATACAACATCATAATTATATACAGTCTCAATACGGAACGATTTACTATAAAATGTGAAACTGCGGGTTTTTTAAGGGAAAACCTTTTAATTTGCTTAGTTCTACTGCAGTGCAGAAATTATTCATAAAATTTCCATCTGACGTACTGAAGGACTTTCGAATAAACTAAGATAGTTTAAAATACCACAGCTGGAACATCAAATTACAGACTATAGAAGGCCAGTGAAGTGTTGTGGTGCATTTACCTATGTCGTACTGATGATAGCTAACAAGCTCGAAACTAGTCTACGGCCGGCGATGCACAGCAACACTGCACTGGAAATCTGCCTACTGGGGGCTTATTGCAATCAGATTTTATTTTGCGTTTTCCGATTGAAGATTTATAGGACATTATTTTCAATTGATTTGGAAACGCACATTGTGCACCTTGATTGGTGACAATGAATCGATTTCCTTTCATAGGAGACTGTCATAGAAGGTATATTTTTACTTTACTACACTTTTATTATTTTTGTATTTTACAATTGCCTCCCCAGACCCACTGCAGAACCGACCACACAACGTGAACGATTCATGCTTTAGGTGTCTGAGGTACGTTTTGTTACTCTTCCTAAATTGACTGGTATTACGTTCACCTGAAGGGTTCGATGTGACTTATTCAGACGTAAAATACAAAATTTATATTTCTAATTGGAACATCGCTGCACTATCTTAGATCTAACACTTTAATTTCTAACACTTCCTATTTAACCTGAAAGGGAACTTCGTTAGTATGGACTCGGTAAGACACAATGAAAGAAGATAGGATTTAGGTAAAGTTGTATATTGGCCTTATGGAAAAAATTTTGTTAGCTACAATTCTCGAGTATATAAGTGTAAGGTTAAGACGAGTATAATATTAACAAGAGTGTTGGTCCATACCACACGTGGTGAGGATTATGACGACTCGGGCAATGCAGTCTTCAACTACCGTCCAATGATTTCCTTTTTAAGCAATCGACTGACGCCAAAAAGATCCAACTGAAAATGTAATGTTTACGACTTGTAAGCTTTTAGCTTGCCTGTCTTTATACGTATTTGTTAAATATCATAAATAACTTTGGACGCTCGGCTATAGAGCTTGAAAATGCTTGAATTGCAACACATTAGAATATTATTGATATATTATTATATATTCACACGTTCAGGCAAAACGGTCCCATACACTATGTGCATGGTAATATGGATTCCGAATCCTTGAGGAGCCACATGTAGGCACATACGACGGAAAACATAAATTTACCATCAACATCGACTGTTAACTTTGAAAAATGGCGAAAAATTTTGTCGCCCGCTAAAAATCACCCTTCAGGAACTTTATGACGGAGCCCTTAACTCGTCTTCATAGTCCATAGCATTGCTACACAACGTCGGTTCGTAATAAAGAATTTTATCCGTTTTCGAGATAGTTGCTAAATTTACGCCGCGTGGGACATAATTTATTATAGTTCCACAAATCGCGCTCAGTGGGACTGTGAACGATCCATGCTTTTGATGGAAGTCTGAAGGACGTATTTTTTGTTCGAAAAACTTAGAAAAATTGAAAAAAATAGGAAAAAGAAAAAATTAATTTTCTTTTTCCTCAACCTTTTCTAAACACTAAATAAAAATATTACGTTCACAAAATTTTTAGGGTTCAAGTGACTGTTTCAGACGGAGATTAATGGATAAATCATACTTACTGTCGTTTATGCTTAACTGCGGCTCTGATGGTATCAATTGGAAGACGTCGTAACACTATAAATCTAACACTGTCTGTTTAACACTCTCTTAAAATTAAATCTGAAAGGGAAATTTTGTTAGAAAACACAAGTAAAAGACAATATAAAGTTCAAAAAATGTATATTAAATCTTTAAAAAATTTATGTTTTTACAACAACTTCTTCAGAGGAAATGTTAACAAACAATGGTCTGACCCGTGTACAACACATGGTGAGGAACGGGACGATTCATACGGTACCAACTACCATCCAATATGCAGTTTGAAAAGCTAACGATGCACAAAAAGATTCAAGGAACAGTTCATGTAACTGAAATTTTGGTGGGCTTATGCTTGCCTGTCTTTATAAACGTATTTATTAATTCACATAAATTTTGGTCGCTCCTCGGAGCTTAAAATTGCTTGAAGCGTATCTACTTCGTTTGTATTATGCAATAACAAATTTTACGTTCAGGCAAGGCAAATCCCATGCACGTGTGAGTACATGGTATAGATACTTTTTTGACTCCGAATCACTGAGGAACCGGTTTAGGGCAAACCCCGTCAAAACGCATCATTTCCCCGTCAAATCCGACTGCTAGGAAATGATGGGGGTCCCATGTCGCTAAGGGCTATTTTCGCTATAACTTCCGATATACTTTGAATAGTCGTTGGACTAACTTGTCCTCATATTCAATACTTCGTAAGAGTCGCAGTGCTTGACAACGTGGATTCGTAAAAGGGTTTTTAATCTTGAAAATTTGGAAGTTCAAGTCCAATTTTAGAATACTTTCCAAAATTGGGTGGTCGGGGCGACATTACGTCCCTGTGCAGCGACATTTACTACACTTACCAAATTAACGCTCCTCGAAGAGTTAGCGAAAATTTGGCATAAAAAACGCTCCGAAGAGCAAAAATATATTTCCAAGAATTAAAAACCTCCTCCACGGCGTTTTTACGTGAAGCACGCTTTTCTTACGAAATATTTCCTAAGTCGGATTTCGTTACAACGTCGAAAAGTATATCGGGGTTATAGCGTTCTTTAACACTCCCCTCCTTTCCGTGAATCTTTTTGTGCAACGTTTGGTAAATTGTTTGATTGAAAATAAAATGGATCATTGGATGTAGTCTCCCATGTGTTGTATTCGGTTATCGTTCAGACCGGCCTATCTGAACAAAACATAGATGCAAATCTAAAAATGGTGATAAATTTGAACATATATCGATGCATAGCATTCGATTGAATTATTGAACATTATGTTTCAAAAATGGCATAAAAAAAAGAAAAAATCGAAAATCCTCAGATTCTCGATGACACAACACAAACACTTTCGACGCACTTATCTTTCTTAGTGTTCTTCCACTAATGCGGGCTTGCGTCTGCTCCTCCTCGTGTCTATGCCTCGTCGATCACCTTCGGTGTCGAACTGCCTTCTGGAACAGCTTAGGTGGTCCTCGGACTGCTTGCTCCAGCTATACATTGGTTCTGCTCGGTTTATATGAAACAATAAAACAAAATTTTAGTAAAATGTTTGTTTACGTCCCGTCTGGGGATCTGCGACCGATAACATATCGTCGTCTTTGAGAATGGAACATTGAATTTTGTCGACTTATATTGATTGAAATGGTTTCCGTGTATTTAAAAATTCTCTTCTTGGGAGAAATCTGCGACCGATATCACGTCGTCGTCTTTAAGAATAGGAACATTGAATTTTGTTGACTTATATTGATTGAAATAGTTTTTATTAAAATCTCTTCTTGGGAGAAATCTGCGACAGAATCTGCATCCGTCGGATCGTTGCATCTGCCCCTCCAGCAGACGTGGCGGCATCTCGCCCTTGAGTTGCTAGACTCGTCTGAATCGCGCTCTGCGTCAGAGTTGTCGTCTTTCCATGCCGTGCCAATGGAACATTTGTTTGGACCCTTTGGGTCGGACTCTGCTTACAGATGAATGTTTAATAACATTTGATGACTTAGAAAAAATTATAAAAATACCAACTCTGCCGGACACGGTCAGAGTTGCTGCAGTGAATTTTGAAGAGTTGTATTTGGATACAATATCCTCAGATGAAAATAACTTGTAAAAAATGCATAAAAAATACCAACTTTTGCCTGACACGACAAGAAGTTGGTATGGAAATTTTGATATAAAATAAACCTAGCACTAAGTTAAAACTTAGCCTAGGTTGAAAAATGTTATAAAAAGATGATTGAATCTCCAGAACTGGATTCTGAATCAGAAGTGGAAGCATCTCGTGGCGGTGCATGGATTTGTACAACCGTTTGCTCCGGCGGTAGAGGTTCTGTGGAATCGTCTGAGAACGGGGAATCATTTCCATCGAGTGATGTTCCGCCTGGACTAGCATTTTCTTCATCGGAAGATTCGATTTCCAAGTTGTGCTCCTCTGGCGGGGCTGGTCTCAAATCATCGACATGTACTCTTGTCGTTGCATTTCCCTTTTGCACGAGATACACCTCGTCTGAAAACTTCTTCAGAATTCTGGTTGGGCCTGACCAAGACGGCGTGAAGGTATGTACCTTCTTTTTTCTCTTACTCATGACTCTGTCTCCTACTTTGTAGACGATCGGAGTGACGGCCTCTTTCGGCGCATATTTCTGTTTATAATTTTGTTGGGCCTGACGGGCTTCCTTGATCCGCTCGTATCGTGGAAGCGTTTGTTGCTTGGCTCTTTCTTGCCTCCAGGCATACAAATCCCATTCGCCTCTTTCGGCTGGATCATATCCTAACACGACCATGCTAGGTGTTTGATTTGTAGCGGCGTTCCTACGATTTCTTAATATATATGTCATTTGATGCACGTAGCGATCCCAAGTGTCGTTTGGCTTTTTGAATAAAAGAGTCTTTAGAATTTTCTTGCATTCCTGCACCCGTCGTTCCACGGGGTTGGACTGTTGGTGATATGCTGGAATTAAGTATCGTTCGATACCATTCCTTTCGCAAAATGTGATGTACCATTCGGAATTGAAATGACCACCGTTGTCTGAGATTATGACTCGAGGGACTCCGAATCTTGCTACTATTTCTTCGTCGATATATTTGGCTATCGTTCTGCCGTCGACCTGAATGTATGCCTTTGCCTCTATCCATTTACTGAAAACGTCTTCGACGATAATCATGTATCTGTTTTCGGCGTCTTTAGTCCTCTGCAGCGGGCCAATTACGTCGACGCTCAAGGTTTCAAATGCATTTTGTGGTGCATGACTTCTAAGTGGAGCACTGGGTTGGGCTTGTCTTGTCTTTACAGACTGGCATATCAGACAGTCGTTTATGTATCTGCCTACGATCCTGGCCATATTATTGAAATAGTAGCGTTTCGCTATTTTCCTGAGAGTCTCGTCTCTTCCTGGATGACATGCTTCATCTCGGTCATGATAATGGTAAATCAATTCCTTTATTTTCCTCTTTGGAACTATTAATTTAAAATTGGTATCGCAATCTTTAAAAAGTACATCGTCTTGGACGTGAAAATTTTGCATAAAAATAAGATCCGCATCGGAACGTTGTTCCTGTTGAAATAGGTCATTCCAACGGCGGATCTTGTCTTGAATATCTCTTGAACTCAATTGAGCCTGTACGATATCTTCGTATATTTCTGAATGTGTTAAAACAGAAATACGTTCTGGACACTTATAATTTGGTAGGAACATTCTTTCCTCTTCATCGTCTGTCTCGACATACTGATTTTGTGGGTTACGACTTAGAAAATCTGCTAACAAATTCTCCTTTCCTGGACAGTGTTCAATTTTGAATGCATATTCTTGCAATAGTAATGACCATCGTGTAAATTTTGTTTTGTCGTCCTTATGTTTGTTTAACCAAAGTAACGCCCTGTTGTCCGTCTTCACCAAGAACGGTTTGTCTGCTAAGTACATCTTGTACTTTCTAATATAGTTCACCACCGCCAAGCATTCTAGCTCGTTTATGTGGTAACGTCTCTCCGCTGGAGATAACGTGTTGCTTGCATACGAGATTATGTATTTTTCGCCGTTGTCGCCTAATTGATATAATACGGCCGAAAGGCCTTGAAGGGATGCATCTGTTTGCAAAATGAATTGACGTGAAAAATCCGGCCGATGGAGTTCCAGCGGTCCGGATAATAATTCTTTTAATTTTCTAAACGCTTCATCGCATGTATGGTTCCAGTGAAAACGATTTTCCTTCGAAAGAAGTTTCGTTAGTGGCTTCGTGATCATCGCCACATTTGGTAGATATTCTCGTACCCAGTTGCAAAGCCCTAGGAAACTTTGTAGCTGCTTTTTTGTAGCTGGAACGGGATAATTTTGAATTTGTAAGACATGCTTTTCTAATGGTTGGGAAGTATCGGTTCTAATTGTATGGCCTAAATATTGAATTTCATTCGTCGCTATTACACACTTTTCCGGTGACACTTTCAGATTGTGTAGACGTAGTCTTTCAAAGACTAATCTCAAGTGGGACATATGCTCCTTCACGTTTACGCTGTAAACGATTATATCATCCAAATACACTTTACAGAAATGGTGCAGGTAACCCGTTAAAACGTCCTTTGCCATGAATTTCTGAAAGGTACAGGGAGCTGTCTTGAGTCCGAAAGGCATGACATTAAATCTGTAAGCTGCCCCATCAGGAGTGGTAAAAGTCGAAAAATCTTTTGATGCTTCATCTAGCGGTATTTGCCAATATCCACTTTTTAAATCCAACACAGAAAAAATCTTCGAATTGCCTAAATCTTTAATACTTTCGTGTATTTTTGGTAAGACGGAAGCCTCGTCTTCAGTCATTTCATTCAAATGGCGATAGTCGATGCAAAATCGTGGTTTCTTGTCCGAGCGTTTTATTATCACTGGTGGTGAACTATATTGGGCAGTGCTAGGTTCGATGACGCCAGCTTTTAACATCTCTTCGATTTGGTCATACATAATTTTCTTTGTACTCGGAGACATCGGATATGGTCTGATATTAAATGGTTTTGTGTCTTTTACTGTAATTTTGTGTTTCACAGTCACTGTGGTTGCTTGAGTCGGTTCCGCAGTGAACAGATCGACAAATTCTTCGAACAGCGGCCGTAGAAATTTGTCATTTATAACAAGCTCTTCAGGAAGCTTTGCCTGCTGTCTCTCCCTCTGAGAAGCTTGATTCCAGAAGACGGTAATACGCTCTTCTGTGCCGGCATATAGGCATTTTCTGCCATAATCATATGCGACATTGTTCATATATAAGAATGGTGATCCTAATATTACTGTTTCGTTTAAATTTTCGATTACTTGAAAATCAATTTCAAAAGAGGTGCCTGAAATTATTACTTGTAATTTTGTCGTGCCAAGAGAGTCCACCATTCGATCTCCGCACGCCATAGCAAATGATCGACGTGTCGTGAGATTTTTAAAATTATCCAACATCCTCGGATGGATAACGTTTCGCGTCGAGCCTGAATCTATCAGTGCGTCGACCGCATGTTCATTTATTTGAACTTTTATACGAGGCAAAGGGAACGCTTCGCTCATATAATTTATCGACTCTCTTGTCTTGTGCAGAGGAGCGTCGTAGTGGTCATGAGTATTAGAAATGTTTAATGGACATTGCTGCCGCCTTGGTTCGGCCGTTGTGCCGGGGATCTTGCAGATGGACCCTGGCCTGGGTCTCTGGCCCCTCGAAAGTTTCCCGGTCTCCTGTTGAGATGAGGGTTATTCGGACACTGACTATGGAAGTGCCACTGCACTGTGTCTGTGCAGTATCGGCACGGGGTAGCCGGTCGGTCGGGTACTCGGAATTTCCCCGATCCGCCATTAAAATTGGTTTGCCTGCGGTCAGGATTCACTGATCCGCTTGATAAATTAGGCATAAAAATAGGACGACCAGGCGCTCTGCCTGGACCGTCCTGTCGAGATACGTCCTCTCGGAAATGCACCCTCGGTGCTGTCGGAGTTGGGCTTCCATTGCTCCTTATACTTGAATTTTGTGGACTGATGTGTCCCGGCTCTCGATAGTAAGACGCGCGGGACAGACGTTGATCAATAAGCTGGATTAGCGACGTCTGTTCGTCAGCTGAATCCCGCTCGACGTTAGTAGCCGCTGCTATTAACATCTCTGTGTTTGAAATTAGGTTGCTTCTCAAGCGTGACCTAATTTCTGGACGCAGTTGGTCCATGATGACCCGAGCTCTGATGGCTTCGGATTTAAAGGGATCAATACGATCGAAAAGACAGGTTTTCCTTGTGATAAACACTGCCGTGTCGTCTAAAGACGTTTGCTTGACGGCATACAGTTGAGCAATAGCTCGTGACTGTATGTCGGGAGAATTAAATCTCGTAAGGAATCTTTCCTTGAATAAGGCATACGAAGTAGTCAACGTCCTAAATTGTTCGGACCATCGTTGAGCTTCGCCCTTGAGTTGGC
Source organism: Leptura quadrifasciata (assembly GCA_963675555.1). Lineage (NCBI taxonomy): Eukaryota > Metazoa > Arthropoda > Insecta > Coleoptera > Cerambycidae > Leptura > Leptura quadrifasciata. Next base: position 190,722,181 of record OY776673.1, on the reverse strand, counting down.
CGGTTACGTTATGGAGGCGATCATAGTCGTGGCTTATGCGAGCTCTGTCGAAATATTCCTCCATAATTTTCAGAAATGCTTCTGGATCTTCATGATCAAGCCCATGGAACGTCACGTTCGGACATCTTTGTCTCTCATGGGGCGTACAGGTCGACACGTTCTGTATCGCCTGCACGAAGCCCTCTGCCATTTTCAGAAACATACTCTCCATCGAAGCAGTTTGTGGCTGTGAAGCTGATAAATTAACATTATCTCCCTCCGGAAACAGTCGCTGTGGTTCTATCCCTCTAGAACCGTCGTCGACGAGCGGTGCGGTGACTCGCTCATAAAATTCTCTTGGGGTCGACCCCTCGGAGTCTTCCGCCATGAATGAGAAAGGATTTGTTGGGTTTGGGGACGGCATGGTCCCTGTTCGGGCGCCATGTGAACGATCCATGCTTTTGATGGAAGTCTGAAGGACGTATTTTTTGTTCGAAAAACTTAGAAAAATTGAAAAAAATAGGAAAAAGAAAAAATTAATTTTCTTTTTCCTCAACCTTTTCTAAACACTAAATAAAAATATTACGTTCACAAAATTTTTAGGGTTCAAGTGACTGTTTCAGACGGAGATTAATGGATAAATCATACTTACTGTCGTTTATGCTTAACTGCGGCTCTGATGGTATCAATTGGAAGACGTCGTAACACTATAAATCTAACACTGTCTGTTTAACACTCTCTTAAAATTAAATCTGAAAGGGAAATTTTGTTAGAAAACACAAGTAAAAGACAATATAAAGTTCAAAAAATGTATATTAAATCTTTAAAAAATTTATGTTTTTACAACAACTTCTTCAGAGGAAATGTTAACAAACAATGGTCTGACCCGTGTACAACACATGGTGAGGAACGGGACGATTCATACGGTACCAACTACCATCCAATATGCAGTTTGAAAAGCTAACGATGCACAAAAAGATTCAAGGAACAGTTCATGTAACTGAAATTTTGGTGGGCTTATGCTTGCCTGTCTTTATAAACGTATTTATTAATTCACATAAATTTTGGTCGCTCCTCGGAGCTTAAAATTGCTTGAAGCGTATCTACTTCGTTTGTATTATGCAATAACAAATTTTACGTTCAGGCAAGGCAAATCCCATGCACGTGTGAGTACATGGTATAGATACTTTTTTGACTCCGAATCACTGAGGAACCGGTTTAGGGCAAACCCCGTCAAAACGCATCATTTCCCCGTCAAATCCGACTGCTAGGAAATGATGGGGGTCCCATGTCGCTAAGGGCTATTTTCGCTATAACTTCCGATATACTTTGAATAGTCGTTGGACTAACTTGTCCTCATATTCAATACTTCGTAAGAGTCGCAGTGCTTGACAACGTGGATTCGTAAAAGGGTTTTTAATCTTGAAAATTTGGAAGTTCAAGTCCAATTTTAGAATACTTTCCAAAATTGGGTGGTCGGGGCGACATTACGTCCCTGTGCAGCGACATTTACTACACTTACCAAATTAACGCTCCTCGAAGAGTTAGCGAAAATTTGGCATAAAAAACGCTCCGAAGAGCAAAAATATATTTCCAAGAATTAAAAACCTCCTCCACGGCGTTTTTACGTGAAGCACGCTTTTCTTACGAAATATTTCCTAAGTCGGATTTCGTTACAACGTCGAAAAGTATATCGGGGTTATAGCGTTCTTTAACAGGACGTCGTTCATTGCAGTTGTAAGAATTACGCCCCGTGAAACGGTTTTCAAAAATAAAAATTTTGTTATAGTTCCGAAAAATATTTTTTTTGTAATTTCCAAAATCTCCTTTGGAACTTTCCGTTGTATTTCCAAAAATATCTTCCGGCGACATTTTTACGTATCGCACGCAGGTCATGCAAAATATTATTACATGGTTTATTTATCAAGTTAGGCACTGTTCGATATTATAGAATGCATTACAAAATAAGCATTTATAATGTAAATAAGGTATTTAAAACTAATCCCCCAACCTATTCCTCTCTTGCCCTTCTTTTCTTTTGTGACTTTATTTTGATATATTAGTACGTTGTCTTACTCACGACGTAATCACTTAACACGGGGTAACCAAAGGCTACTTTCCGAACAACAGACACTGGACCTCTAGATGGCGCCTGTTGGTTGTTTTTGCATGTCGATATTCTGGGGATACCGACATGTACCAAATAGTCGAAGGATCCTCGTGTCGGCCGTCACATGCCTACCTTGCACTGACGTGAGCCAACAGCTCGAAACTGCAGTCTGCAAGTGGTATGGGATGACTGGCACGAGAGCTCCTAAGTAGGATCAGTCTTTCGACTGGTGTTTGTTGCAATCGAAGCATTATCGTTCTGTTGGTAATATGCAATTATTACACTTAATGCGCCAGGCTTGTAACCTGTAATTCAGCGCTCGGTGGGACACATAGCCCGGAGAGTAGCTGTTGGTTGCAGCCTGGTTACGTTCCTTATAGTAAAATAAGGATTTTATAGAGGAGTTTGCGACTGAAATATTATGTATTAATACTCTGCCCTCTAGAAGCACATTGATTTATTATCACTAAATTACAATAAATAGTCCTTACAATAACATACTGGTTATCACTTTCATCTACTATAGTATATTATATTATTGTATATTTATTGATTGTATACTCGCCTATAATAGTATTGTTTTACATAGATTTTTTAAATTAATTTTAACGTGTTCCTTATGGTTGTTATATATTTTGTTTGTTCCCATATAATTTATTGTATACTTGTCTATAATAGTACTGTTATATATATATATATATATATATATATATATATATATATATATATATATGTATGTATTTTTAATTAATTTTAACGTGTTCCTTATGGTTGTTGTTTACTTATTTAATATTTAATTTGTTTACTTTTGCATACTTTCGTATTTTAGCTCGATAACACTGTCATGTTCTTCAAATGGTACATTTGTACCGATGACTGTTCCTATACCTCTGTACTTTGGTCTCTTGGAATTAATAAATTATTATTATTATTAATATTATTATTATTATTATTATTACTATAATTCACAACTTATTACTGTTCTTTGTCTTATCCGATGACTTCTCATCTCATTCAGAACTGTACTCTACACCGTGTGTTGGAGAACTTCTTCTATATCCATGGCGATCATTCTTGATTCATCCAATCTGTCATTCGGGACGTTTCTAGCCCTTCTCGTATACCCTATGAGGCAGCACGATCTCGACCAGCTGGCGAACTATTGTCCTATGGTAACTAATTAGATAGAACTCCTTTCACTCTGCTATCAGGGAATTATTGGAAAAAAGGCTCTGCGCCTGTGATGTTTACGTCAAAGGAACAGTCAGAGGTTATTTTTACAAATAACATAGATTATAATGAACACAGAAATAATCTATTTTGCTGACGTTTCGAAAAGTAGTCTCTTTCCGTTTTCAAAGCTTTTTCTTCGAAGAACACTTATTTGCTGTGTATGTCAAATACACAGCTTTAAGATTCTGTTTATGTTATTTCCATAGATATTTACTACTTAACATAGAACTGATGTTATTTTCTTTTACATAATATTGAGTTTGTTCAGTTCTTCTTTTAACATTGGTAGCCAGGTTGTGCAAATATATACAGAACAACTCGATACGCATTTATCTTCATTCATCTCAATATTATCAATACATGTGTAGAAAACCCAAATAAAAGGAAAGAATATTCATAGAATGCCACAAATAACTTTCAGACAATATGAGGTTTAACTTTACCGACTATATGTGTTTATGTTTTAAAAATAAGGAAACATTTACTGTAAATGGGAACGTATTTTTTCCAAGAAATCTGATAATGTTAAGAAAGAAACAATTGAGCATCAAATAAAAAGGTTATGGTCGAAAATAATATATTGTTTTATTAGGAGTAAAAGTGATACTTTTGTGACGAGTCACAAAAGTGACTTTTACTCCAAATAAGGCATGTTGTTTTCTTCAAACGTCGGCGTCGATTAGCTATGAAAAATAAAGATAAAGAATTTTGCTGTGCGTTGCCATTAGCAACGGAAGTAAAAGTCCGCTCGAGCGGAGCCACTTTTACTCCTAATAAACCAATATACCATTGTTCTTAACTCTTGTGACTCGTCTGTAATTGTCGGACTCACTTCGTTTGTTCGGCAAACCTACAGACTCGTCACAAAGGTATCACATTGCCATGAGCAATGGAAGTAAAAGTACTTTTCCTTCCGTCAAGCGGACTTTTATTCACTGCCATCTGAAATGTCAAACTTTAATGTCGTGAACTAAGTAAGAAATGTCATTATTTTCTGACGTTTGAAGAAAAAATATTTTTGATGACATTTGTAATGCAATCTTTTTCCTTGAAATTTCATATGTTTCACAATTTGGCAACATGGCAACGTTGCAGAATTTTCATGATAAAAAATAGTGCTGAGCGTAATATTTTGCTGAAGTAAATGGTATAGAATATACAGGGTATGCGCCCTTCTGCTTTAAAGGAGCACCATGTGCATTTCACAGTATTTTAGAAATAGAAAAAGTAGGCGCTATAGCCATATATCGGATTTCCTTGCACCAATAAACCGCCCTCTGTATAACTCCCCATATGACATAATATTGAATAATTTTCCCATAAAAATAATAATATTTATTGGTGTATAAAACAGAAATTGTTTTACACAAGTCAAACATACAAATATCAAACATATTACATAAAAAGTGTAAATATATATAGAAAAAAAAAAAGGAATATTTTGTCAAAAAACAAAACATTGATTGAATTATAACATATACTAAGTCAATAAAACAGGAAATACATACATAAAAAATATATACACTAAGAAAATTGGGTAAAATATAGATAAAAGGTTCAAAACTGCGGATGCAGCGAAGTCTTAATAAAAACACATAAAATTAAGGGTACCTAATCGAACCAGTACTTATTTAAAGAAAGAAGTCATCAACATCATAGAGTGTTAATTATATTTCTTTTTGTATTTCTTATTCGATACATTTGAATAATAAGATATTTTACGTACCCTAATAAGGCCATGGGAATAATAGTATTGATTTTCTTTATATAACCAAAATGTCTCATATGTATACGTTAATTCACCTCCACTGATGATTTATTGTGTAATTATTACGTGACATCGTACAAACAACCTCACCCACCCAAATTCCACTGTTATTTTAGTAACCGCTCCACTTCCGAAACAGTATATAATTCTACACGTCTTAATTGAAAAATTAAATAAAAACGTTTTTCAGGTTGACAACTTTGTCGGTTTGACTAAAACGGTGTACAACGTAACGCCTCGCTGATAACAAACAACAATTCAGAAGTAATTCAACATTTACATCGGCGCATCCACCATTATTTTAAATATTCCCAACACAAATTTCGTTGTATATTTTGTTGATTGAGATTTTTTACCTTTCTATTTTATTTTCAGCAAGACTGTCCCAATGGCCGACTGACACCCGCCAAATTCGTAGACATGTACAAGATGTTCTTCCCCTCTGGAAACGCAGAAGAATTCTGCGATCATGTCTTTAGAACTTTTGATATGGACAAAAATGGATATATCGACTTTAAGGTAAGTAAACTACAAAGCAGTTTTTGATAATTCATTGAGTATTAGAATACATTATTTAAAAATAATTCAATCAAAATTTCTAGGCTAATAAAAAATTACCTAGTTTTGTCATATTTATATTGACGTTCTTCTTAACGTGTTAATATAAAAGTGTTAGAATAAAAATTATTAATAAATGTTAAAAAACACAAATTATCGTGTAACCTATTAAAATAACTATCTTATTCTAGCTAATACAGAGGAAATTGAACTATATAAGAAAATTCACAACATTTTGTAGCGGGAAAACAATGATATTAAAACTTATTAATGAGTGTTTGTTAATATTTTTAAACGCAGTACTTTTGTATTAGTAGGTTCAGAAGAGGAATGTCAATATAAATTTAAGGAAGCCGGGTATAGTCAAGATCAGCGCTTCCCGACACTCAAAAAACGCCACAAATACTTTCGACCTCATTAACATACCGGTGCTCTCTATACTGAACTAACTCGCTTATCGTTATAGGTTTTTAATATGCGTCGCGTTGCTTTTTTGATGATAGCATGCGGCTTGACCCAACGGCGGTAAATTATATCGTAGAGTTTTTGTTGCGTTTTTTGAGTGCCGGGAACTGACAGACTCGACTATAACTTCTTATTAGCGTGGAGGCTTTGCTTAAATGGTTCCTAAGTAGTGTAATTTTATATATATATATATATACTTATCTAACAAGCAATTGGATTCAAAGAATATTGAGTGTAAAATTTATATTCTGTAATTGTAAAATATGTTCCAGCATGTTATTTTATAACACACTATTAAATGTATTTTAAAATCGATACTAATTGCAAGTACTTTGGTAATAATTATCTAGAAGGCTTGTCAAATATAACTTACTTCTGTTTTAATAAACGAGGAATGGGTGCTACTTGAAAACTATTCGCGTCTAAACTAGATGAGAATAAAACTCTGTCGCACTCAGATGATTAAAATACAAAATAAGACATTTTCCTAAGTCTTTATTTCAACTATTTTCACTGTCATCTTCAGGATAATTTGCTGAATTAGGATTTGCAGCAAACAACTACTTAGCGAGCAAATACCTCGACCTGCCTTGAATTACATCTGCAAATCCTGATAGATCAGTAGCCAACTATCATTTGTCAATACTTAAACCAGACATAGACCGGTTTCGAATTTTATACAAAATACGTTCTCATCAGTATGCTAGGTCATGCAACAGACAAATCATAGTGACCAAGCTGCTCGTCTTAAGGTAGGTTTTTTTATTATGGACTTTAATATATTTAGACAGTTGGTTGTATAATTTAATTCCATTGAAATTGCTTTGTTCCTAATAGATTGTTTTGTTGTATTTTGGAGTTTGATACGCATTTTTAGATCTATTTCTTGTTTAATATTGGTGGTTTACCGGCGATCCAAGTGTATGTCTTTGTGAGTGTAAACTATAGCCGCATGCATATACAACCCCTTCACACTCAGTAATTCATTATCAATAAATATATTTCTACAGTTGTCTCGACTTTTTCTGTTAAAAACTGTCCATAGTATATAATTTTGTGTTATCTGGAGCGGCTGGAGGGTTGCATTATAGGCTAAGCCTCAAACGCTAATACCACACCCAATTAAGGATTCCGGTAGCCTGTTATATGTCAGCTTCTATCAACAGCTGGAAGAAACCCTTTGTAGAATACCTAAAACGGAACGACTCGTTACGACCCTACCTCAAAAAACTGTTTGATGTCGTGTGGGAAAGTGGTCAAGCTCCGCAGGAGTATCGTGATGCACTTTTAATCAACCTCTTCAAGAACAAAGGGAGCGCTTCGGACTGTGGAAATTACAGGGGTATAGCTCTCCTGGCTGTTGGAGGGAAGATACTCACTAAAGCGATGGCAAATAGGCTAACACCTGTTATGGAAAAGTTACTTCCTGAAACACAGAGTGGCTTTAGACCAAACCGAGGCACATCAGATTTAATCTTCACACTTAAACAGCTTCAAGAAAAAGCACTCGAACATCAAGGAGAAATTCACATGGCCTTCATTGATTTAACCAAGGCGTTTGACTCGATGGACAGGGAAGTGCTCTGGAAAATTATGTTCCGCTTAGGTATCCCTAGAAAATTTGTGGAAGTATGTCGCAGTCTACATACAAACAACAACGCCCAGGTTATGTATAATAATGAGGCAACCGAACCTTTCCAAACCCTCACTGGAGTTAGGCAGGGATGTTTCCCGGTACCCCTACTCTTTAATTTGTTTACCACTGCTCTAACAATTATTGTTGACAACAAACTGACAGTCAGAGGAATAGGTCTCAGATACCGTTTTGATGGCGGTCTCTTTAATATAGGGCGCTTTAGAGCTTTCACGAAGACACGCACACGATTCATTTGTGATCTCCAGTATGCGGATGACTGTGCACTTTTAGCCTCTACGCCGGAAGAGCTTCAAGAACTTTTAGATGTGTATGCCCAGAGCTATGATTCCTTGGGACTTAAAATCAACATTGGAAAGACTAAGATTATGTCAACTCCTCATCAAGTGAACCAAATAGACATTACACTTAACGGAAATTCTCTTGATGTGGTGGATCAGTTCAATTCCTTAGGCAACGTTGTTAATGACAAAGCAAACACGGACAGCGAGATTCGCAATAGAATTAACGCTGCATTTAGAGCACTCTGGGGACTTAGAGAGAGAGTATTTGACAACCACGACCTTGCTTTGTCAACGAAAATGGCTGTCTACAGAGCAGTTGTCATTTCAACACTGCTATATGGATGTGAAAGCTGGGTCACTTACCGTCGTCATGTGAAAGAATTAGAACGTTTTCAGCAAAGACACCTCAGAAGTATGATGAAAATCCGTTGGTTCCATCACATATCAAACGTGGAAGTACTCAGGAGAGCAAACAGCCTTCCAATTGAGGTGCTTATTTCAAGAGCACGCCTAAGATGGGCAGGTCACGTTCATCGTATGCATGATAACCGCCTTCCTAAATGTACACTTTATGGTGAATTGCTAAGCGGTAGAAGAAGGCGTGGCGGTCAACGAAAGAGGTTCAAAGACGCTCTCCATGAAAATCTAAAATCCTGCGGTATTGCAGACGAGCAATGGGAACAACTTGCAGCGGACAGAACCGAATGGCGAGGGGTTGTGGCCAGCTATCAAGGAAATGTTGCTGCAAGAAGGCCGAATCCAAGACCTAACCAGGTCTATGTTTGTCCTGACTGCGGTCGACATGTGCTCTCCCGAATTGGCCTCTATAGCCATAGTCGTGTGCACCGTAGATGAATGGGAATTACAATAGACTACACCTTTTACTTGTTTTTTATTGTACGCAATTTATCGACTGTAACATTTTTATACTCGGACTCGAGTAACGGCTAATAATAATAATATGTCACTAAGAGAGTTTTTCTATTTAGTATACTTTTCAGGTTATAAAATTTATATATTAGTTTTCTTAGCTTCCCGTTTAAATATTGAATATGGTTATCCCATTTTTAGTGATTATCGAAAATGACGCCGAATTGTTTGATAGTAGTGATATTTAGAATGTAACTATTCGTTTATCTATCTGTAAGAATAGGTTGCATCGTTTGGAGTGGTCCTCCCTTCGTTGGAGAAAAGGGCATAATTTTGTTTTGCTATATTTAGTTTTTATAAAGGACCACGCATACTCACCTCTGTAAAATGGCTTTCGGTCAAATTGCTTCAAATTCTAGTATGTTGTATATTCCGAGGTCCTGGTCAAAAGTCTCCAAGGACACGGCGCTCCAAATGCCTAACTTTTAGCTGCAGAGCTTTGAGATTGTTGAAAATGGCGTTTTCAGAAGTATCAATGAGGCGTGTTGAAAACTATATATTATTATTATTATATAGGACTACTACCTAACTATATATAGGACAATTATAAGGACCATTCTGTGTGTGGGTGTATGCATGTTGTCGCGCATGCATCTTTATTAACCTTCAATTATACGTGGATTGTTGAGATCTATCTTCGTTGGTAGGTGTGCTGCATCCATAATTGCATTCAATTAAAAAAATAGATCTTTTATGTTTTATACTTTTCAGTAATACTGCTGAAAACATATTTTCTCAATTATTTTGCCTTTTTACAATATAGAAAAAATTGTTACTCTGTAGTTAAGTGCTATTTTTTTATGTTGTAACACATAATTAAAAGCGCAATTCAACAATTTAAAAATAATTTGTCCCTCTATCCAGCACTTAGATATTCTTTTTTTTATCATCTTTCATTATTGACGGATTAATTATAGTTGATTGCCTTAGGCATTAAAATATTTTTTCCACCGTCAACTGGCGGAAATATGGCATATCAGAATATGCGTCCTTGTTTTGTTTACAATCTTGCTTTACCTCTACGGCAGTTAAGTCAGCCCTACGGCGACGCCAACATAAATAAAAGAGAAATCGCCACGGCAAGACGGAATGTAATAGATTTGCCCCCGCTCGAGATGGATGATTTAGCGAAATTGTGCATTAATTGTAATCGATCAATAATCGAAGAGATCAGAGCAATTGAATTGGATCTTGCCTGTATGCGTTTGAATGTACTGACACAAACGTCTAGCCATACATGCTTTATTTGTGGTGCTATTGCTGATCTGTAGAGACTGACTTTAGAAGCAAGAGTAAGAATCTTTATCAATCGGGACATCTACATTCCCAAGGGATTGAGATCTTGTCGGCAGCATTTAGATGATGAAGCCTGTGTAACAATTGCTTTACTACCATGTACTCCCAGGAAAATCACAAGCTTTTAAAAGTCTGGGAATCCTGGGATAACCACTAGATGTAGGGTAAATCACAAAAGATCTTTTAGGTCGAAGTGAAGTAAGGCTGTTCGAAGCCAAATGACCCCGTAAAACAATCTACAGTTAAACATTACAATAGTTGCCTCACCAAGACCTGCCTCGGAACCGATCGTGCAACCGTCGCGTTAATGCGATGGCGGATTGCAGGATCAGGCGGGACAGGCCTGGATTGGCGAGAACGATAAATAAAACTAAAATTTTGGATCTGGACGCAGGCACCGCAGCTTTAACAAGGTGCTTTCCGCGAGATGTTTCAATGCTGAGTCTCCCGTTCCTAGGGCTTCAGGCCCTCGCCTTCACGAATTGGTGGGAAATTCAAATTGTCTGATCGTCGCTCCATCTAGTGATCAATCCGGAGAAATTTTAATACTTCCCAAGTTCCTATAGATGTCATTACATGTTAAATTGACTATGACAGTGATTTTTGTTGAACGATTATATGTTATAATATATATGTGGAGGATTCACCGCCGCGACTAAGAACCTCATTCGCACATTCCTGAAAAAGCAGAGTTTTATTATCGGATACAGCTTTTTCTACAGGCATGCACCTCCATGATCTACCCATGACACCCCCATAAACCAGCCATGCGACAAGAACAGCAATTTTTAATCCTTTATAGGTGTTCATGGGGTGTCATGGTTGGTTCATGGGAGTGTCATGGGTAGTTCATGGAGGTGCATGCCTGTAGAAAAAGCTGTACCCGACAATAAAACTGTGCTTCTTCAGGAGTGTGCGAAGGTGAGGTTCGTAGTGGGATGGCGGCGGTGAATCCTCCACATATAAATTATAACATATAACCGTTCAACAAAAATCGCTGTCATAGTCAATTTAACACGGATGCCATCTATAGGAACTTGGGAAGTATTCAGATTTCTCCGGATTGACCACTAGATGGCGCGACGATCAGACAATTTGAATTTCACACCAATTCGCGAAGGCGGGGGCCCGGAGCCCTAGGAATGGGGGACTCGGAGGCGGGAAGCGGAGTCCCAGGAAAGGGGGCCGCGGAGAAGGGGACGCAGTATTTGAATATCCCGCCAATTCGTAAAGTTAGCTACGGACCTGCGCATGCGCGGCTAGCTTCAGCCGACTGTATACGAATGACCTTGGAAAATTAGAGTAAACCTTCATAAGAAATATCCTCCTTTAAAGACGCCAAGAAAACAATGTATTTTGGTATTATTTTGACAATTTTATTTATTTGCAGTACACTGTTGAGTTTACCATGCATACGAGAACGCGCATATTGAAAATAAAAAAATGTTTTTGCGCATCAATCGTCATCAGCCAGTAGATTAATAATGAGACTTCTGGCTCAAAATCCCATGTTATTTCTTATGGAGGTTCATTCTGGTTTTCCATGCATACATGCGCAGTGTTGCAGCAGGCTGAGGGTTAAAATGAATTGTGAAATAATTTGTTAACCTTATCTGCAGCAGGATTTCGTAGGCAACCTGGCCGCGGTGTATTAACCAATACATGATCATTTATTTTTTCCGCATTTTGATGAAAAAGCAGATGAGGATAGATTTCTTGCAGTGGGATCTTAGACTATAAGATATTTAATGAGAATTTAATATCTAATGTCTCTACGATTATTGCTCGGTATTTTGCTTGAAATAAAAGAACTGATAATGCGATGGTAAATAAAGTACGCAACACCTTCAACACAATAAATAACTGAATGCTACATTCTGTAGTGTATTGATAAGGAAATAGAAATACATTTAATCTTGAGCACCTGGGATGCCTTTCAAAGCACATAAAACGGAAAGTGCGGTCTTTATTCTCGATATAGAAAGGATCGGAGAAATAGGTCTCAGGACCAAATAGAAGTTTCCAAGAAGGAACTTTTGTATAAACGACGAATAGATTAAAAAGAGGAACGACTGTAAAGGTTTAATTTACTTTTTATTTTACAAGGAATTGTCATCGACAAGAACCGTTGATATTGAGAACAGTTAATTAGAAATATGGTGTTCCATAAGTAAAAATAAAATCCTCAACTGTTTGCTCGGGAAGTGGTTTTTTTATGTGCTTCTGCTTTAATTTTTTTGATGCAATAAAACACAAAGGAAGGCAATTTACGAAGAATTTCTTGTCTCAAAAATGAAGCCATATAGTAATATCCATTTGACATTGTCAAATTAAATTAGCTTTGAGAACAGTTAATTAGAGACATGTAGTTCATTTATGCAGCAGAAAAAAGTCTTCAGATCTTGTCTGTTTTATTTCCTCCAGGAATATTTTTCATGGACTCCCACATTTATTTTTTTTTTAATAATGTAAGGTAAAATAAAAATAATGTACTAAGGGTTATTTTTGGTGATTCTTAGAAACAAAGGCATATTGTAAAATACATCTGACGTCAAGTTTAAATGGCTTCAGAGAATAATTAATATTAAGAGTTTTATGAAACAGAGGACAAAAGTAACTTTTTAAATCTTATTAAAAATACATTAACTTGGAGTAACAGGCTACACACTAAATTGTGTTCTTAATTATGAAGTATTAAAAGAATAATCACTGGCATTCTATAGCGTCCTCCTCAAAATCCTCTTGACTGTTATGATAAGTTAATTCTTTTATCATAATTGTTATAAGGTAAATTCGGGTAAGTGTGATTTCAGGGAAAGTGTGAACATTCCTTATAAATCAACCTCTATTGAACTAGTCTTGGCGCCATCTGGTGTAAGGTAGTTTAAGCATCTCCACAACATTGGTTAAAACAGGAAATCTGTAACCCATATGTTCTAGAAATATTTGACGTAGATTTGAGGCTAGTTTTATTTATTTATTGAATGAGTGAGCACGTCATTTTTTACAGAAGCACAATCTGGATCAAATTTACTGTAAGTTTGGATTCTTATTCAGCATTACATAGATTAGGAGCTAAGTTTATTGTCCAATAGCTGAAATTTACATTTTCTCTGTTTGAATAATTCTATGTCATGGATCACACTTGCCTCAAGAAAAACGTGACGTGAGGTTAATGTAACCATATTGAAAGGGGAAGTGTGAACCTATTAAATTATGGGAATCTTTTTAGGTATTGAAATGGTTAGAAACTACAAGCGTAAAACGCAGAGAGCCTCACAATACTCCCAAAATGACCTCGAAACTACTGTTGCAGAAATTAAAAAGGGTGCCATGACTATATATCGGGCACACATATTATACAACATCCCTAAAACTACATTATTTTACCATGTGAATGGAACTCGTAGAACAAGGAGTAAATTACAAGGCAGGCGCCGGGTTATTCCGATGGAAGATGAGAAACGGTTGGCTGAAGGTCTTAAGACGATGGAGATTTGGAATTTTTCGGATAGAACTCCTACGTACCGTTGGAAATTTTACCACTACAAATAAAATAAAAACCCCCTTCACAAATATTATTCCTGGAAGTGAATGGTTTTTTAATTTAAAAAAAAGGCACCACAAGCCGTCGAATTTTCTAAAGGAAAAATGACGAATCTCTTTATTATCTACGAATATTTTGATTTATTAAACACTTTAAACGACCTAAAGCTCCACGACAAGACAGAATCAATATGGAATCTTGTCGAAACATCTTTGTCACATGATTTCCATAAAACAAGAATTGTTGGAGTAAGAGGAAAGCCCAGTTCAAGGGCAACTTCTGAACCTGGTAGAGAGAATACTTGCTGTCTTATCAGCCGTTTCTGCTTCCGGTTCTAAAAACTCCGCCCTTGATTGTATTCACGGGGAAACATGTATGCGATTCCTGGTTGCCTAATGAAGAAAATTCCTATCCTGGAACTGCCTATGCAGCCAGTTCCAATGGATGGATGGCAGCAAATATATATTTTTAATTACTTTTAAAAAACCTTGATTCCTGCGTTGGAACCGACAAGACCAGTCCTTATAATATACGATGGACATAGTTCGCATATCAATATTTCACTTATATAGAAAGAGCACGCGCTAATGATGTCACCATATTAAAACTGCCCCCGCATACAAGCCATCTTTTACGGTCATTAGACCTGTCCGTGTTTAAATCTGTAAAGGACACGTGGGATTTAAAACTCGTAACTTGGCAAACAAAAAATTACTGGTCTAAGAATTTCTAAGGAAGTGTTCTCCGAACTTATTGGAAAAACTTGGAAGGGCTTGGATACTAAGATTCTGAAAAATGGATTTAGAAAATTGGGCATCCTTCCATTTAATCGTCATGTAATTCCAGAAGATCCGGAAGCTTTAAAAAGGTATAAGAAATATCAACGACAAGCATTGACTAATGAGGCAAATGCAACTGATGTCATCCAAGAAAATAACTTTGAAAATGATCAGAACATTCATAATACCGCTGGAGCCTCAACTAGACCTGCTGATTCGAAATTAATTTTTGAAGAGTTATTTTTTTTTATACATTTATTTAACGTCGGCCTATTTCCGCTACTGAGGCCTAACACCGACGCCTGTAGACGAGCTACCCCCAACCAGAAATTTTGCCGAACCTCTTCCCTTAAGAAGAGTAGGGATCTTTTACTTGCCTAACATTTAATAGACAAGGGACCGACGGCTTTACATCCCCTCCGAAGGATGGTATATCTCCTATACAACCCTCGCCTAAGGTTGTATAGCTTCCGCGCATACACTGATATACAAGCCGCTGGAAGATGTGTGAGGCGAGAACGCAGTTTCCGTTGGAATGGTCACCCATCCAAGTACTAACTGCGCCTGTCGTTGCTTTACATCGCTTACCGAAGTATGTACATAGTAAAGACGCACCTATGCTCGCGCCTTGAAGAGTTATTATTAAATATTATAAAGCAAACTCAAAGAAATGACTCTTCACTAAGGAGGCAGAAAATAGCCGCCGGTGCAGAAGTAATAACTGTGCCAGACGTACTCGAAAGATTGGTAGAAGAAACACAGCAAAAAAAGAAAAGAAAAAAAGCATACACCAAACAATACTCCTAAAAGTAAGACAAAAAGACCAAAAAAATAATAATATCCAGTTTTTGGAAGAAGAAATGGGAAATGGAAGATCCAGTACTCATGGACAATGATATTGACCCTGAGGTATTTGAAGAAGAGGAAGAAGGGATGCCTCAAATTGCTGTAGGAAAATTGAGTAATAGTGGAATATTCATCTAAAAAAACTATAAGCATTTTGTTGAGCTGATTAAAAGTAGGGAAGAAGGAGGATGGTTAGTTACATTTTTGAAATATAGATAAAGTTCCTCCAGTTGGCCCAAAATAGAAGATAAGGATACCATTATCGATGAAGACGTCATAAGAGTTTTACCTGAACCAGTTAAAGATAGAAGAGATAATTTTCAGTTTCAAATTGATTTTGCTGGTTTAAATTTATAATTTAAAAAAGTTTATAATATAACTTTTTCCCAATAAATATTATTCTGAAAATTTTCACACTTACCCCTAGATTTTAAATATGAGCAAATAATGTGGCGACACTACAAACCGGAATCACACTTGCCCCAAATCCATGGGGAAGTGTGACCTACAGACATCGTTTCTCTGTCATATTTAGGATCACTTCAAAGCATTTACAATGAAAAAAATGCCGACTTGAAAATGTTACCACAAATAATCAATAATACTTTAAAAAAATATAAACTAATCGAAAATGCGGTCATACTTTATATAGTTTATAGTTTACCTTATTTGTAATTTTACTCGTATACAATACACCGTTTATTGAAAAATTAAGCGGTACGACTACAAGTTTTCCCGAAAGGAAACATATCAACAATATTGCTTGCCGAGTACAGAAGTATGATATTATTATTATTATTATTGCTATTAACTCGTCTCCGAGTATTTATTTACAATACACTAAGACTACACAGTATTTACAAGTATAATTATTGGTGAGTCCTACGATGGCTGTACAAGCCGATGCGAGAGGATATAATACGTCCACATATATCGCACGGGAAAGCTCCTCTGCCCGGATTTCCTATTTTTCGCTGCTTAACAATCCCAACATAGGCTGCTGTCTGCCTTCTCCATTCTATTCTATCTAGCGCAGTTTGTTCCCAATTATCCTGTATATTGATACTCTTGAGTGTTTCATGTAGTTGGTCTTTGTATCTTTTATACTGGCCACACTGTTTCCTATTACCATCCATCAGTTCGCCGAATAGAATGCACCTAGGCAGACGGTTCTCCTGCATACATACTACATGACCCACCCATCTTAGACGTGCTCTGGATATCATGATCTCAATTTGCACAGAATTGGCCCTCCTGAGGACTTCAATGTTTGACACTCAACGATACCATTCTATTCGCATTATTTGACGTAGGTGTCTTTGCTGGAATCGCTCTAGCTGTTTTATGTGGCGGGCGTAGACTGTCCAAGATTCGCATCCATATAGCAATGTTGGTATAATGACGGCACGGTAGACCGCGATTTTTGTTTGAGTTGAAAGATTGTGGTTGTAGAATATTCTGTATTTCAGCTTCCAGAAAGCTCTAGAGGCCGCGCTTATCCTGTTGCAGATTTCAGTGTCCAAATTGGCTTTGTCGTTTATTATGCTACCAAGATAATTGAATTGGTCAACATATTCCACGGTGGCTCCTGCCGCGGTAATATCTTCATGAAGGGCTTCGTGCCGTAACGACATGATCTTAGTTTTGCCAATATTTAGTTTTAATCCCAATGCAGTGTAGGCCCATGAAAAGGTGTCTAACATGGCTTGTAGCTTCGCTGGTGAGTGAGACAAAAGAACACAGTCATCAGCGCACTGAAGGTATCGCAGACCAACATCTCTTTCCTGCAGCTTACTGTCTACTAGCATGGTTAGGGCGGCCATAAAAATGTTAAATAGCAAGGGTGCTAGAACGCATCATTGCCTGACTCCAGTGTTAGTCTGAAAAGGGTCGGTAAACTGTCCGTTATGTAGTACCCTCACCCAGTTGTTCTCGTGTAGGCTTTTACAGATTGCGACGAACTTTCTCGGAATTTCGATTTTTTGCATGATAATCCAGAGTGCATTTCTGTTGGCAGAATCGAAAGCTTTCGTAAGTATGATATACATATATAAACACATACATAGATACACATTTAAGCACACACGTGCATATAATATTGATATTGTATAAGTATTGACTACAAATAAACATATAATTCTAATTTAGATCATAACTTTTCTAAGCTTGATAGCATTATGTCTTCTTTTAGTTTAATTTTATCGTTTCCACTAATATGCTGGATTACTGTATTTGCAGATTATTAACACTATATACTGTTATGAAGGGGAGGAAAGATCTAAAAGATGAATGTTTAGAGGAGGAAATACAAACCATGTTTTAACATGTTACAAATCTCTGCTGTAAATTTCAGTTCATCTTTGTATTCTATGAAATAAATAATTTTATATTAGCTGAATACCGTCAGTCTACATCGTATTTAATGTGTATATGTTCCTTTTAACTTTATCCTATTTTATCGACCAAAATTAAAATTCATTAAAAAAATAACTAAGTAAAATCACAGGACAGAATATTTTTGATAAGTCAATCAATACAGATATTTGACCACTTAATGATACCTAAATATCGAAACAATATTCACCACCTATATGAAATTTTACTTGCTTTGAGTTCGTGGCATTGGATGTCGATAAAACTTGGAATATTCACCTGATAATGCTTACTGAATAGGCGAAGGGAATCAGTTCCATGAAAACAATTTCGTGATAGATGATCGGCGTGATATTTCACGTAGGTATACTGGGCCTCTAACATGATCGTTTACAGTAAAGGTAATATACTTTTTTTTACCATTTATTTAACGTCTGCATATTTCCGCTACTAAGGCCTAACACCAACGCCTGTAGACGAGCTACCCCCAACCAGAAATTTTGCCGAACCTCTTCTTACGGTACATTTAATAGACAAGGGACCGACGGATTTATATCCCCTCCGAAGGATGGTACAAGCCGCTGGAAGATGTGAGGCGAGGACACGGTCTCCCTGTGAACACGAAAAGACTCCCCTGTTTTGAAAAACAAAAAAAGTTTGAATAGTGTGTTGAGCGTTAGAGTTCGATAGAGACCCTGGAAGCCCTTTGTGCACTTAATTTTGAGCTTGAGAACTTTGTGGGGTCACTAAGACGTAGGATATAGTCGAATACTACACCCTATATAAGCCCTGGAGTTGGTTGGTTCACTTGTAATTGGTTGAAATAGTAGATTTAATTTACTGTTTATGTCAGAGTCCAAAGCTTCACCCTGTCTATGTTTTTCTCGAATTAATACACATTATTTTTTAAAACGAACAATAATAATTCATTTAAACTGAACAAAGTTAGTAAAACTTTTTTAACTTAAATATTTAATTTACAAAAGCGTATAAACGATAACTTTTCATACACAGTGATTAACGCATATTAAAAAGTCTGAAAAAATTCACTTATTATTAAATGCGCCAGGGCAAAAATGATTTTGAGTTTTTTACTTTACTTGGTACAGCCAAGGAAGCAATTGCAATGCCACGGTTATATAGATAACGTTCGCGGCGCACGTATCGAATTGGACTTTGCCTTAAGTGCGGACTTTTATATGTTTCAGGAACGTTTCGTTTGAACGGGGACTTTGAGCTCGCACGAACGTTTTTTGATCTTTTTTATGAGGTCTGGAAAGGTCCCCCGCCATTCATTCACGACTGCGCAATATTGCATCAGAAGATGTGAAAATGTAAAAATTCGGAAATGATAATTACATGACTGTTTCGGTATTAAAATGAGGAATTGTTTGATGTATAAATGAAGTTTAAATCAATTTGATTTTTGAAGTTATTGACGGTAATTCTCTGATTAAATTAATTAATTTTGAAACGACCCCGTAAAGTCGTTCCGAAGGTTGTGCACGTAAAGTTGATATGATATGAGAATGTCCCGATAGATCCACGGTGAACAAAATGGTAGTAAGTTTTGATGACAATGGGGGATGAAAGTACCGGTACTTTATTGGAACATTATGAATGGAGATTGATTGTGTTTTGATATCTAAGACGCGAAATTGAATGAACGGTGAAATCGAGAGGAAAGATAATTTATAAAAAATTTGTGTGAGTGAAATAAAATATTTTGACTGCGGATATGGAAAGTAGTTTTAATGCATTTTAAGCTCATACGGCGGCGATATTTTTTAGGAAGTTAGTTTGTAATGTTTGAGCTGTAAAAATTCGTGTTAAAAATTTTAAAAAAAATTTTTTTGCTTTAGATCATGAACCATGCAGCCAGTCACTGGTAATAATTCCTATAAATAAACCTAGCACAAATCAACGAGATTGAATATGAAACGATGGGAAATGACGGGGACACACTTTTAAAAATTTGAATTATAGAAAATTGATTGTAGTTTAACTCCGCTTTAGACGAAGTCAAGTTTTTGAATCGCATTAAATATCTAAAATTCTAATTTCCACGAAAATATAAACAGTAAAAGAACAGTCCAATTGTTTCTAAATTGTATAGCTTTCGCAGCCTATGAAAAAAGCATTTCCTTTCTCACTTATTTTATTAATCTATAAAACAGGCAAAAAGGCATCAGCCTTATTAGGCTGATGTTCCGTTAGCGTTGAATAATTTGCCAGGCCCCTTCTTTCTGCTGCAATAAAAGTGTCAGCACAAGTAAATAACATTTAGAATTTAATACTTGTAATTGTCCCAAAGAGAAAAGACTGGAAAATGTGAAAATGCGGGGAAAATTATTACTCTGGCTTTATATTAGGACATTTATTAAAGACTTGCGAGAGGCACTGGAGGCGATTAAATTTTATGTGCGGTGTTCTTTTAGTAATGAAGAACTTAGAAATTACAGTAGGTAGAAAGAAATATAGAAAACAAAAATGTTTAAATATATTTTTTTAATAATGGAAAGTGTTGTCTTACTCTTATGATCTATTAGCATTTAACATTTTGAATTATTATTTTAAAATTATATACAAAGCACTGGATTAGTTTTAACGAATATAAGAACACTGAGTGGATAAATTCGACAAGCATTTGATCATCCAACTGAATGTTATATAAACTAGAATTAAATTCGAATGAAATTCATGCAAAATTTGAAATTCAAATGATTGTTTTAACCTGCCATTCCTCATAGCTTAATTAATCAGTGCATTGCATATTCGTTTTAAAACTCCCCGTTGCTTGTATATTGCGCCATCATTCAAACTGGCCATAGAAAACACAATATTGATGATAAATGGACGAGCGATGTTTTAAAAGGGATTTAATAATCTTCCTATTCAGATACAGTTTTATGACATTTACTTTGTTTAAACATATTTGTTAATAAATAATAATAAATAAACATAACAGAAATTAGATTGTTGATAATAAATTTTAAAAATATTTTTTTAATAAAATTTTTGCCAACAGTCATTTCATAAAAAGTGTACGTCTAATCCATCTATGAAAATCTTTCGAGAATATGTAGTGAAATAATAGTACGCACTCAGAACACGTTTAAGAATATCTGTTTTCTAAAAATAGCAAATTACAGTAGATTCAATAAATTTCCGATTTTAAACATTCCAATTTGTATGTAGAACTAACCGGACTATTAATTTTGTTTGGAAAAATTGAACTTCAGTAAAAGCCGCTAAAAAAGAATAGTTATTTATGCACCAAGTGCAAAAAGTGATCGTTTACTACACGAGACACGAAAATTGTCCAACGGGACCGTAGACCGAGTACTCTTCTATATAGAAGAGTATCCGGTCTACGGCCTCGTTGGACAATTTCAATGTGTAATGCAAAGCAACGTCAGGCGCGGATAGTACTTGAATGAAAAACTATTTCACATGTTGTAGTACATTTCATGCATATGTGAAAAAATAAAATAAAAAATTTGCTAAATTCCCAAAATAATCAATATAATCAGCTCACCATGGTATGCTATGCTATGCTAAAAAAGTCATATAAATATTTAAATTAACCAAAAACCACAATTTAAGTAAATAAAATCTGAAAAAATTCATTAATCTTCGATAATTCACAAATAAACCAAATTCACCGATAGCAAACCTCTAACATTCAAAACAACCAATTTACGAACTAATCATTACAAAAAATTAACCTAAAAAATTCCGCCCGATCTCAAAACTACCCCCACCCCCATTGAAAATATTTTATTTCGATTCCACACATTTTTTATTAATTATCTTCCTTTTCAGTTCAAAATGTAGCTGGATTTTACGTTCTAATATCAAAGTACATTTCATTCCCATTCACAATGTTTCATAGAGGTGACAGCACCGTATTCATCAAAACTTACTTCTACCTCGTTTCAATGCAGACCTATCCTAACATTCTCATAGGATATACCTAGCTTAAAGTACCTTCGTGAGACCTTACGGACCCATTTCATTTTTAATCGTTTTATTCGGACAGTTATTCGAAATAACCCCAAAACCGAAATGGTCGTATAATTTCAATTTCGAAATATTATGCTTTTATATATTCAGGGACATTTTCAGATCTAAAAATTGAAAAAACGTCCGTGCGAGACTAGGGTCCCCGTTTGAACGAAACCGAACGATCCCTATATAAATCCGAGCTCAGCTCGAGATCAGGTCTCGACGAAATGAAACAATACCGCACCTATTTAAGGAAGAGCTCAGCCAATTTCAATCAAGTTCTAATCCAGCGACAAGTGACGTTAGCGAGCGGAATCATCAGTAGTTTTTTAAAAAAGTGATTTTAAATATAATAAGTGAATATACTAGTGCTTCTGTCCAGTTTCTAATTACCTAAAGTTTTAGTACTGACTGTCTAGTTATGTTTCATACTTCGGCCATAGCCTAATTCTCTGTAACTAAGCTGCCGTGATTTGCTTCCTTGTTGTACCAAGTGAAAACGCAAAGTGGATTGTTTCATTATTTTAATAATCATTTTAATCTGACCAACATTTTATTTTTTCGCAAAATTCGGACAGAATTTCTGCTATCGAATAGTTACCTATTCCCAAACTTCGTTAAATCAAAATATTAGTCTAAATATATTCAAAAAATATGTTTAATTGTCTTGAATAAATATCTTTCATTTTCGTTTAAATCAAGTGTTCTTATTTCAAGAAAGACAATATGCATGGTGTAGCTTTCGACTCTGACAAAGACACTAAAGTGCTAAATAAAATCATACAATTAAAACAAAATGCATACCAAGTTCCAGAAACACATGTACAGTGTGTCGCAATTGACCCGAACCACAACTCCAAAAAACAACCTCTAAGGCTTCTCTCAACCAAAATAAAGTGCACGTGTGCCTCCAAAAGTCTCAACCACAGCTCCCGGCTCCATATTTTTATTTTTTTAATAAACGGAGGCGAAAGCTTCTCATTTGAATCACCACCAAAACTACAAATCAACAGCAATAAATCTGAAAGAATTCACTTCACTGAAAATACTATAGTTTCTCATTTACTTACCTATATCCTTTGCGTAGGCTAATATTTAAAATTACACATTTTACAGCCGAATCCTTGCTAAATTGCCACCTAAAAAATAAAATAGCAAATTACACTTCAATACAATCAACTATACTATACAAATCCCAAACAATTTCGATAAATTCACACCCGTGATTAAAAGTCAAACACAATAAGCTACACATAAGGAATCAGACTAAAAACTCGTCGAATTTCATTTCTAATGGTGCATATAGGAAGCCTTGATGGCAAAGCTCTGTGGGCTCTAATTTGGTATGCGGTCGGTCCGTCAACTTTGAACTAGGCAATTTTCAAAATTCAACTTTTCAAACAACACCTGAAAAACATAAAAACTCGATTGGTCCAAATTCGCCCCATAATTAAGACCGCCTCCACTCTTACCACCTCCCTCCTATACAGATCCTATATTCGCCCCATCCTGATCTCCTGTATGGTGTCCCCCTCCTTTCAGACACTCATAAAAAACTCATTAAAATCATTCAAAATAACCACCTCCGTCTCGCCACCAACCTCCCCCGTGCAACTCCAATAATCCGTCTCCATAATATTACTAGCACCCCTACAATGTCAGAACACATCTTTTTGCAGTTAATTCCAAAATTCAAAGAAAAACTCCTTACCCGCCCAAACCTCCTCCTAAAATTCTCTCTTAATACCAAATGCGCATGCAAATCTAAATTCCCTTCCCTAAATGATGAATATTGCCCTTAACACAGACCGACAGCCGCCCACATACCACCATCATCAACGTATCTACCACCGTCACCGTCTTCTGCAATCCTATATCTCTAACATTCACACCTACACCTATGTAATTTCCCCTCCATCCGACATATTTGTCAACCCTCCTATTCCTGAAAGCACGAAAGTTTTTAATCACTCGCTCCAATTTCAATTGGGATTGCGTTCATTTTTGTCCGAATATTATATTTTACTTGTTCCAAAGTTTGTTTTCGATTAGAGAACATTAACATAACATAACAAGATATCACGAGTTGAGAGATCCGGTGACAGTGCCGGCCAGTTGATGTCCCCAAATTTCGAAATGACACCAGGAAATATTGTTCGCAAAATAGCCATAGAATCCTTATCAGTGTGAGAAGTGGTTCGATTTTGCTGAAACCATATTTTTTTAATATCCACACCAACATTACGAAGTTGTTCAAAGTTACGCAATATCTGTTGATAACGTTGTGATATAACGGTAACCGTCAACTCATTTTCCTCAAAGAAGAACGGCCCAAAAATTCTTCGTGCAATTGCAGAAGATTTTACGTAGCTCAGTAGCGAAAGTTCTGTTTCTTAACATATCCGGAAACATGAAAGTGAGCTTCATCTGAGATCAGCAAGCAATCAACGATATTCTAGTCCATGAAAAAGTTGAAAAAACCCAAAAGTTCTGTAATAGGGATGAAACATGGATACCCCCGTTTTCGAGGACGCTGAACACGATGGTGATATTTCTAAGGTTCCCACCCCTCAACAAATGCCCATAAACTCGAGAAACCACCCCTATTTCGCGGTTTTTTTCCATCGTAGACATGCGGACCTGTTTTTTGGGCAGGATTCGGGTAGGCAGTATGAAGTTTAATCGTACATCTTATCCACCCCCGGGGTTGAAACTACCCCCTCCCCCATTAAAAAATCAAAATGCATGGAACCCAGCGAGTTCCGACATGCCCAGTATCAAGAAATATGAAAAGGGGGTGGTTTTAGGGGTAGTTGGTGGAGGGTGGGAGAGAAATGAATATTACCATCGTGTTTAGCGCCTTCGAAAATGGGGAGAAAACGTTTTCCACTATTTTGTATTCTTCGGTGGATTTCAATGTTAGAGGTGGTGGTAATTTCAACCCCGGGGGTGGATAAGATATCGTGAAATAGAGGTGGTTTCTCGAATTCAAGGGTAGTTGCTGAGGTATGGGAACCTTAAAAACATCACTATCGTGTTCAGTGCCCTCGAAAACGGGGGTATCCATCTTTCATCCCTGTTACAGAACTTTTCTGTTTTAACCCTTTTTTGCAACTTCGGGTTTTTAGCAAATAGCCCTTCAAAACGTTCGCAAAAATCAACGCGTGATTCAAAATTTTGAGGCAGAAGTTTTTGTACGACTTGAATTTTATAGAGGTGGAAGCGTAAATCTTTCAGAATGCGGCGATAACTATAGTTCGAAATATGGAGTCTTGTCGTTTATAACTTCGTAGCATAGCTGCTCTTACCCTTTCAGCATTTTCAAGTGTGCGCACAGAACGAGTTCTTCCTGTTGGTTTTTCTCTGGTACATGAAGCAGTACTGCGACCCACTTTTTATGGATTTAAATGTAAGTGACAACAAAATGAACGCTGGGTAATTACAGCAGAATAGTTATTTTTTAAATAAGCTTCAACCGCAAAAGAACGTTGAATATTTTTTTACCAACGCCATATTCACAGCTAAACTGACATTTCTCGCAAACGCTTTAACAACTGTCTTAAATTTTCATTTATCACGAAAGCATGGCGACTTGATATGAATTTACATCTTATTGTATTATGACATGAATTAACTTTGAAAACGGATACTTCATTCTACCTGACTCGTTACATCAAAGGAACTTACAGCAAAAGAGGCAGGCTTTAATCGCCTAGAATTCTAGAGAGCTTCAAATAGAAAATTTCGTAATTTCATTATGTAGATTGTTTCCTAGCCGAAAGAGCATGGGTGCACGACAAACGAAAGAGTTGAAAAAACGTTTCAGCTAGACTACCGGATCGGCTAAGCGCAATCGGTCTTAGAGCTAAAGAAATTTTACAATTGCAAGTCAGTTCTAGTCAGTCCTCTGAAGTCAGTATAATGTCAATACTCTCTCGAAACAAAAGTTATCTGAATTTCAAGTGAAATCGTTAAAAAATAATTTGTTCGGAAATAATTTTTTTCATAAATCACAAAAATACTCGAGTTTATTTTGTTTTTCAAAACTTAATCAAAGATATTTTTAACTTTCGACAAAAACTAAACAAATTTTCGACGTCGGTCGCATAGTTGACAAAAATCGCTGTGAAATAAAATATCTTAATCAATAATATTTTACAAAAATCAATTGTATATAGTGTTCAATAAACATTTTATTTCGTTTTTTATTTCCGCGGTATTTTTTGCATCGATTAAGAAAATTCGATTATACAGTGTGATTCAAAAAACCCGAGCCATCTACAAATATTTTTCCAACCCGATTTGGGCATGAGCGGCTCTCATAGAGTCTTAAGCTTACCAACTTTTTTATTTCATTAACAAGGGAGTTTCGTTTGCGTTCACAGGGAAATACATGTCCTCGCCCCACGTCTTCCAGCAGCTTGTGTGTCAGTGTATGCGCGGACGATATGCAATTTTAGGCGAGGATTGCGTAGTGGTTACCATCCTTCGGAGGGGATGTAAAGCTGTCAGTCCCTTGTCTATTAAATGTTAGACAAGTAAAAAATCCCTACTCTTCGAAAGATAAGAGGTTTGGTAAACATTCCTGGCTGGGTGTTAGGCCTCAGTAGTGAAAATAGGCCGACATTAAATAAATGTTGAAGAACTGTGAAAATCTTGTACTTGTATTTTTGTGGTAAAATAAATAGTTTGTTAGTAATTAATTGGCACAGTTTTATTCGCTGCAATTTTGTTCTTAATTTATGCGTTTTTTGTTGTTTATTTAAACTACTTAGATCAAAGTGAATAGAAAATAAATATATCAAAAATGCAATTTAAAATTGAAATGACCTGGTAACGTGACATCTACAAATGCACATATCGAAAACACCGAATACATTTTATAGTGACTCTTGGCCAATCTCAATAAGTGCCAAATATCACAGAAACTAATGTGATTATGAACACGCTACTAGATAATTCTAAAGTTGGCACAGCTAATTTGCCCGTCACGATTTTGCTTTAACCGCTTTTCCACATAGTTTAGCATAGAAAATTTATATAACCGCCGAGTAAATTACTAAGGTCCGGAGCTATTATTACTTGAATGAGGCACGATACGTTATGGAATTTTAAATTGTTATGATACTTATTAAATAATTTTCGCGAGTCACGACTGATTATGGACAATTATTTAACAAATTCCTTGATTTAGCCGCCGTAGAATACATAAATATTCCTGCAGTACTCAGGTCCATCTATTATAAATAGATCACAACTTATATAGCTTGTGCAAAATTGTTGTGGACGAGAAAGATGCAATGAAAGCAAGTACCAGGAAGTCACAAAGTAACGCTAAGAATACAATTTTAAATATACCTTGTAGATTACACTATACCCATTTAAGTATACATTTTTTAAAATATGCGAGAAGAGGGTAAAATTTCGCCCCCATAATTGGGTGTGTCAAACGTAAAATTATTTTGGCCACAAAACGACAGTTTTACAAAAAAATATTATTTTAGCCTTACACACTCGTAAACAATTAAGCTGATACCACCAAAGAAAGTATAATAAAATGCTACTAAAATGACCATAAAAAGTATTAAACTTATGATATTATTGAACGCTAATTGACTGTAGTTATATGCACGACCTCGTTCCAGTCTTTGTCGGTCTCATGCGTTTTGATCACACGCAGCAACGTATTTGCATTTTTATTATGATTTGATCTCACCGCAAACTCAAAACTTTGTACTGAATTTATTTAGTGGTTTTTTTAAAATTGATATGTGTAAGTAAATATGTGTCTATTAGAACTGGGCTTTATTAACATATTTTGTGTTTTGTGGCTACTTTTTAATGTCTAAATAATAATAAATGTAATGGGAAAAATTCTTAAGATTCACACGGTGATATATGTGTAGTATTTGTTGTCGTAGTGTTACGAGCCTACAGCGAACTGACCATGTTAATACCGCTCAACCATAGGCAACCCACTGTACTCTATATAGTATATAAAATCACCTAATATATAAAATCATATATGCATCGCTCCAACCTAGAGGGCCCTGAAAGAACGCCCGTCTCGGCCATGATAAAATATACATTTCGTAGAGAACGCGGTCGCTTTGTTGACAATTGCCAAGTAAAGTATATACGATTGGAATTGAAACCGTATAAAAACTAAAAGCCGGCAAAAACAGTCGGCATCTCTTTATTGTACATGGGCGGAGGTAAATAGAAATGCTTGTCATAACAAAATGATAAGATTTTCGGGCGTTATTATATTATCCTCTGTTTCAAATGGTCTCCAGAAAGCCATGGTAAATTAGTAAATAATTAAAATATTTTACCTTTTATACAGTAGTAAATATTTATAAATATGAACAGTAACTAACTAAACTCCTACGCTTGATATTATAATAGGCATTTATGCGCTGCACTGGCACATAGACAGCACGATATTAGACTTCCACGTTCCAAGATAAAGAAACGATTTACGAGTTTTTTTGTGCTAGTAAGCCTGTCCGTTTTATTACCTTTAAACCAGTGCAGTCGTAGATGGTTCATTCAGGCTGATTACATTGCCAGCCTCGGACTCGCCTGCACAGTTTCAACTGCCGTTCGAATCTCAATACCATTGCCAAATATATAGGACAAAATATCAAGTTCAGTACGCACGGTCCTGTGCTTTAAAACTGACCAGTTTCAATTCCAATCGTATATACTTTATATCTGTAGCCATCCTAGTGGGATGGATTTGTAAATTTAGGCAATTAGCTGCAGTTTGCTCATATTTTGGATATTGTTTTATTGTATGGAACTAGTTCCGAGAAAAACTATCACTACTAAGTAGGTTTATTTAATTTTTTTCTTTGTTATCATGTTTATAAGATCTGCTGTAAATCCTCATAAAATTTGAAGGTCTAAACCGCACTGTAAAGTCTAAGAGTAAGTAAGAAAATTATTTTTGATTAGGTTCCATAAAAGAAATAACTGAGAAACAAGGACCTATAGTGGAATCAGACAAGCATCAAGTTTTAGTGAATAAGAAACTGTTTCCAGAGTCAATTTTTTTTAAACATGTTAGTTACATCGAATACTATACGAAATGGACATTTTCTACCTCTAGCAACCGCCGCTACGCAAGTTACCGGCCATTTTGTGAAAAATCGCCCATTTTGGTCGTTCTTTCTAAATATAGATGAGTATATCTCGGTATGTGTAGGTCTAAAAAAAATCGAAAAAAATTGAGGCTGTTCGTTATGATACAGGCTATTAGCGGTTACAATATGAAATTTTACATTTACATTTTTTTTTACACATAACCGAAAAAGAAACTGACAAAACTACTAAATTTTGTTTTTTTTGTTATAAATTTGGATGTTTCAAGTGAAATTTGATGAAATTGTACTTCATAATGTGAACAATAACTGGTTAAAATTCAATACAATTCAAAATTCAATACAGTCAAAATATCTAATACAATTTTCGGTAATACTAAAGGAGAACGGAAACCTCGAATTTTTGCGTGATTTTCTCAGGATACCCTATTTTGAGGTCGTAGAACACGAATCTGAAATTGGTTTTGCGTGCATACGAACCGTTTCTCAAAAAAAAATTTTAGAAAATTTTTCTTATGACGCACTTTTTCATGCACTAATTTATACACCAACAGCACTTGTACATGGTCTTTTTCCTTATTAAGATCACACTATGTCCTTTATAGAACAATAAACCCTCCACTTATGGCAGAAAACTCACTTTCTTTTGTATAAAAATCAGAATTTTATTCACAGAAACTGTATTAGATGAACCTCCATCTGTTATTTGATTACATATATTCACATGCGTTGTTTGCGCATGTGTAAGGTTTGGTGTCTAAAGGTACCTTATTAAATCTGGGGCAGACGGCGCTAAGTACACACATTAGCGCCTTGAAGGGCAAGGGATATGTATGTTTATAAATAATACTTAACGCCGTCTGCCCCAGATTTAATAAGATGCTATGTACTATTATATATATCCCTTGCCCTTCAAGACACTTTCGAAACGTCGACCGGCCGCGAACATGTCTTGATTTATGTTTATAAAAAATAATGCTTTAACGCCATCTACCCCAGATTTAATAAGATGCTAAAGTGCTATTATATATCCCTTGCCCTTCAAGACACGTTCGCGCCCGTCGACGCTGCGACAGTGTCTTGAAGGGCAAGGGATATATAATAGTACATAGCATCTTATTAAACCTTGGGCAGACGGCGCTAATTATTATTTATAAACATACATATCCCTTGCCCTTCAAGGCGCTAATGTGTGTACTTAGCGCCGTCTGCCCCAGATTTAATAAGGTGCCTTTAGACACCAAATCTTACACATGCGCAAACAACGCATGCGAATATATGTAATCAAATGACAGATGGAGGTTCATCTAATACAGTTTCTGTGAATAACATTCTGATTTTTATACAAAAGAAAGTGAGTTTTCTGCCATAAGTGAAGGGTTTATTGTTCTATAAAGGACATAGTGTAATCTTAATAAGGAAAAAGACGATATACAAGTGCTGTTGGTGTATAAATTAGTGCATGAAAAAGTGCATCATAAGAAAAATTTTAAAAAAATTTTTTTTTCGAAAAACGGTTCGTATGCACGCAAAACTAATTTCAGATTCGTGTTCTACGACCCCAAAATAGGGTATCCTGAAAAAATCACGCAAAAATTCGAGGTTTCCGTTCTCCTTTAGTATTACCCAATTTTCAAAAATTGACTTCAAGTTTTAAAATTGATTGGCCAATTACTTTTGTGCATTGTATCGTATGAGGTTCTTTTTTTTAATGTAGTTTTTTTATGCCCTTTATGATGGTGAACAAGAAAAAAATTTCAAACTTGGGAAAAAGTGAAAATAATCAATTTTTTATTTTTTATTCATTTACAAATTCAATTATCCTTTAGATTAAAACATAATTTTCCAGTCGCAAACTCCTCTATAAAATCCTTATTTTACTTTAAGAAACCAGACTGCAACCAACAGCTATTCTCCGGGCTATGTGCTCCACCGAGCGCTGAATTACAAGTTACAAGCCTGGTGCGTTAAGTGTAATAATTGCATATTACCAACAGAACGCTAATGCTTCGATTGCAACAAACACCAGCCGAAAGACTGATCCTACTTAAAGGAGCCCTTGTGCCAGTCGTCCCAACCACTTGCAGACTGCAGTTTCGAGCTGTTGGCTCTCATCGGTGCAAGATAGGCATTTGACAACCGGCACGGGGATCCTTTGACCATTTGGTACATCTCGGTAACTTTAGGATAGCGACATGCAAAATAGTCAGCAGGCACCATCTAGGATCAGTCTTTCGGCTCCCCCACTATCACCCCTACCCTATTATTAAGGGAGTAAAAAAAATTAAAATGTGATTTAGTGTCTATACAAGAACGAAACGTCTACAAAAATTTTTTTGGCGTTATCACCCCCATTTCCACTCCCACCCTATTATTAAAGGGAATAAAAAATTAAATTGAGATCTCAAGCAAGGGCCTCTAAAATTTATTTTGGCATTAGTTACCCCCTCTACCACCCCCATTTGCACCCCCACCATATTGTTTAAGGGATTAAAAATTAAATTGGGGTTTAGTGTGTATACGAGAACCAAGGACATCTAATTTTTTTTTTACGTTAGCCACCCCCTCTACCAATCCCCCTCTATTATTAAATGGAATAAAATATTACATTGGGATTTAGTGTGCATAAAACTTGGATACAAAATCTCGATGTGGAAGTAGTGATTCCTTGGGCAGCGGTTTATATTATTAATATTGAAATTTTTATAACGAATAATTACACGTATCCTAATTTCGTTCTTGGAAGAGACGAAAATTAAGTTATAGGTTAGCTTTGTTTCCTTTGTTTTATACCTGTGTGTTATTGTACCCTTCTATCACAAAACTATTGTGTGTGTTGAAAAAATCTCCTGAAGGGCCCCTGGACGAGAAGTTTGTGATCCTTGTTATATCCTCTGTTTAGCTGATTATTACATCATTTTTTTTCTGGTGTGGGTAGGTTGGAGTAGGTTTTTCTTTTTTTGTGTCCTAATGCTTGCAATAATTTAAATACATGGCTGGCTGAATGGCTTCGGCGTTAATGCCAAAAAAAAAAAAATTACACGTATACTTGTGCGCGCATACGTATAATACAGAAAATGACGGGAAATTATTGCGCGCATATATACACCAAAAATTAATTACAAAAAAAAGTTATTTTTAGTTACATTACGTGAAAGTATGTACATAAAAAAAAATTCGTATGACCATTTGGGCAAATTGGGGAACAGAAATTTTATGGAATTGGACTAAAAATGGAATTGCGAACAAATTATTGGATATTTTTGCCAAAATTTGGCAGGCTATTTCTTGGTTATATAAGTTACTTTCATCTAAAGTTTCATTAAATTTGGTTGAATTTTGACCAAGTGAGCCGTAATTCAATTTTTTACATTTTCTTAGCATATATATGTACATATCGTGGGGGGCGATGAACCGATTTTCATTAAATTTGAACTGAAGGTTCCTTGACCATCGGCAATAAAAGGGTATCATTCTCGTTTTTTAACTAACATTCTGAAGGGTCCAAAATAAACTAAAACTGAAAAACACCCTTAAAAATGACCAATTTACCCTTTTTTCGCGAAAGAAGAGGGTTTCCCCACCCATTCGATGCAGAAAACTCAAGATATTCTTAGTTTCACCGAAACAAACTTATTTTACTATGTCGCGTTGCTTAATGTAAAATTTTCTCCATAAATCTAAATTTACTAAACTAACCCGCTTAAAAGCGATTTAATTCCTAGTGCTTCGCCAAATTCCTAGTTTCTGACAGATCCTTTAGTTTAATGGGAGTTATGGTCATCTTTATTTCTATGAAAAATATATTTGAACTTGTAATTCCTGGTATGACTTATTAACAGAAAAAATTTAGAAATAATTTAATTTAACTCAAAGCAAATATAAAGGAATTATAATCTCATTGAGAGATGAATTGTAAATTCACAGTAGAAAAGGGCTAATTTGCGAGCTTTATACTTCAAACATACCCTTTTAAAGGTCAGTAGAATCGAAAAGATACCATCAGTCGCAGTCGGTCACAACTAATTGGGAGTTCGTCCCATAATGGATTAATTCTTAATTATAAAGGCACAGACTAATTTGAGCTGTTAGGCCTAAATTAAAAGGTCCTTTGAGAAGAGAAATTCGTATACATAATTATAATTTATTAACAGAAATGTAATGGTTGTCATATTTTTAAAGTATAATTTAATAAGAAATTTTAACGTATAAACATTCGGATGATAATTAACTAGTACGTAAACTTGGAAGTCATTTGCTGCAATTTATTTATTTATTTATTTATTTATTTATTAGATACAACCACCCAACAGGTAACCAGTTACAGGGTGGGAACAATTACAATAATAATGTATATAAGGTACAAATATTACAGATCAGTAGAATATAATAAATACAATAAACAGAATGTAGAGTTATAGAAAACAGAATAGGTGAAAAAGACAGAGAAAAGATACAATTATCATACAAATAGTATTAAGCTTTTTATACACTAATATTCATGTTACACAGATAATAGATTTTTTATCGAGGCAAGGCTACAATTAAATATATCAAGCTCATTTTGCAGCGAATTATAATTTTTACACATAAAATATATGGGTGAAGTTTTTAATAGATTAGTCCGAGGAGTAACGAGATAAAAAGTTTCACGATTTCTACTTTCTATACGAGGTACCCGAAAACATAGTTGTTCCAAAATACTGGTAATAATATTTATTTATTTTGGTTACAACAGCCTAGACAGAAATCTAATTACTTGGCAGAGGTTTTACAAATCATATAAAAACTAAAAATTTATTATAACTAAATAAATAAACGATACTAAATAAATAATTAAAATAACAATAAAAGCAAATGAAATAAATATTATGATTATGATCAGTCTCATCCTAAATGTTATGATCTAATAATTCAAAAGCTGCAATTATTTCAGAGAATTGAGACTAATATTTCGAATTTTTGATATACTTGTATTAAAGCTACTTATGTTATGATAGCATTAAACATAGTTGGAATAACAAATCGGTGGATTTGTTGTTAAAATTGAATTTGAATTTAAATTTATTTTAAAAATATTGAAATTACATCAGAGACAAAAATTGAAGATTACTGAAATTTTAAATTAGTAATAAATGAAATTTACCTGGTTTTTAAACACTTGTTAACGGGGATATAAAAATGTAATATTAATTACTGGATGTCACACGGTTAAGCTCGTATATAGGTCAGAATCACTACAAAAGCTGCAAGCAAATAATTTCTTGGTGAATTTTACTAATAAAGTAAACTTTATTTATCCCGCTTTCTGTAAAATAATACCAATAGTGAAAAATCTACTTTTACTAATTAAATAGAAAGCTGTAAAATGCAGGAATGGTACAGGTATCGCCATCTGTCAATTGTTGAGCTAAGCGCACAACCTGCAGGTCGTCTTATGTAGATTTCTGTATTCAAGCAAAATTACAGAATTGATAAAAGGAATCTAAAATTAATATTAATAATAGTTTCATATTGGTTGCATACCACAGCTGATTTACTTTTCTATACATAACCAAAAATACGAGCGACCGTAATAAATAGTAAATTGTTTACAACGTGTATTAGAATTCAGTAAATACATTACATCATGTAGGACACTACATAACAGGTTAATTAGAACGTTAAAGGTAATAAAAATGACCAGATGTACTTACATAGTAAATAAAAATATATAAATTGAAATATAGGTATATGAGTGTAAATAAATGTTTTGTAAAATTTAAATCGACAATTGTTTCCTGAGATACTGTAATAGAACGGAGATACATATGTTAATGTTAAACAAAAACATGACTGAGTTCCTAAGATATAAAAATATGTACGTAAAACAGTGTGAAATAATTTAGCAGTTATACAAAGAAAATTCTGATAGTTGACAACAGTTTCATTACAAAAACCGAATCAAAATGCTGTACAGATCGTGCTAAATATAAATAAAACACTAGTTATTATATAAAACTGTTAAATAGACATAGGACATATAACATTGAGAATATTGGTTATTGAACTGCTTCCTTTTAAAAACCACTCTTAAATATCATGAATTATAGAGGCGAACTAAGCTGTAATTCCGGTGTACTTGGTGCGATAAACGAATGCTGATGACTCAACTACTAAAACAGAAACTTTTTTAATCAAGAATTCATAAATCGCGTTGCTAGCAGTCTATAAGCGGCCTCGAAACGTCTTTTTTAATAAGCAATTTGCTCTACCTAATAGAAGCTTTTATCTTACTGAAGTTCCTTCCGATATCTCAATAAGTTTGATGAAAACATCCTCTGGGAAATTCATTCAAGTTAGTTCGGTTTTATCAATCAATTTGTTAGGTTCAAAGAGCTTCCCAGAATACTTGATTATATTTTTATTGAGTTTAATATAGACCCCAGGGTGAATATGGTGGACAATAAGTAAAACAGAGACAGGAAATTGTTTTATCATAAGTTTTCTGGTTTATCCCTATTTACTTTACAGATTTTTATGAATTGTTATAATTTTCTTTTAAATATTTAAAAGGTCACTATCGTACAAAAAGACAAGCCTATTTTACACTAATTTTACAAAGAAATGTGTACAATAATTGTATGGTATATCTTAAAAT
The DNA here is from genome assembly GCA_963675555.1 of Leptura quadrifasciata. Taxonomy (NCBI): domain Eukaryota; kingdom Metazoa; phylum Arthropoda; class Insecta; order Coleoptera; family Cerambycidae; genus Leptura; species Leptura quadrifasciata. The sequence continues at coordinate 190,686,605 of OY776673.1, read as the reverse complement.
TAGAGGCCTACTTCTGATGTTTTCCTATATTTATAATGGTACATTGAATGGACCTCAAAATCGTGTTTCAAATGAATATAATTTATTGGAGTCGTATTATAGCAAAAACAAATTTCTAGGCGCTTTTTCTACATCTGTGAAAAATTTAATTACTTTGTACTTTCTTGCTTATTTTTATTATTATTTTTAGAAGTCGTCTTTTCGTTGGGAATACTTGTGTAAACTGTCTTCTATTTAAGACATGTTTATTTTAGAAAGTGAATTAATCGATTTTTAAACTTAAATCTTAATATTTCCTCCGTATTTTGTGATTTGATTGAACAAGAACAATGTTTCTATTTAGAATACTCAATATTAGAAAAATACATATATTGTTTCTCGCAAAAGATCTAATAAGGAAACACCTTTAAAACATGTTGACAATATTTATATGTATGTATTAGCAAGTCATCTTTAGGGATGCTAGTATTAAATTTTTCAAATGTCACCTATATTTTAACAAAAAAGTGTTTGTGTATTTTCATGTGGACATAAAATATTTTAAAAATTCATTCCCTGAAAATAAAACTGTTTGCTGGTACCTTTATGATACAGAATTTAATGATGGGGACTCTAATTAAACCCTGATTGACATACTTTAACAGTGACAAGCTATTGGGAAATTTGCGTTAAATCTATTTTCAATGTTGGATTAATAGAGCTTTTATATTATATAAATGTTAAATAAAGCACAGGCCTAATACTGTGTTTCTACTGAATAGCCAAGCTTTTATGGTCGTGTATTACGTGATCAGTTCTTGAGTAGATATATTTGAGTTTATATGATATTTCGCCTTGATTATTTTCAAGCGGCTATACGTATTTCTCTTATTATTAATATGTTTTATTAACAGGTCCATATTATATCTCCACAACTTGAAACTTGTTACCAGTATTAATACAGAATTGTTTAGTGTCTGCGTCTTTGGATAATTTCATTCGTCGATATAAAGATCTTTGCATAATAAGCCATTGAAAAGTATCCGCGCAGCTATAAGAAATATTGTATCCAAATATTTTAGTTTGCAGTAGTATCATGCTAGAAAGTTTTATCCTCGTGTGACAGCTAAAGGAATTGAAATAACCATAAAAGCCAAGAGCTCTACACTTCTATTTCATCTACTGAAAATAAATCACTTCTATTCTTTTGTGGTACAGTCATCATATTTTCATAAAATATGTGTCTGCCTCTAATTGTAAGTTATATTAATTTTATTCGTTTCAAATCTAGCCTGTATGAAATTACTTTGGGAGTTCCACAAGGCTCTAACCTTGGTCCATTGTTTTTTTTTGTCTTTTCATTGACAAGTTGAATGACCTAATCGGTTGCCAAAATTTGTTTTTGCATATGATTTGAAAATCTTTTCATCAATTAAATTCATTCATAACTACACTAACCTGCAAGCAGTGATAATATGGCTAGATAATATGGCGCATTGGTGCAATACAAATCGCCTTAACTTAAATATTTCTAATAAATTGTCACTTATTCCCGAAAAACTAACACCGTTACATACAATTATCAAGTAGACTTGCAGGCTCTGGTTCGCGTTAATGTACTTATGGACTTAGGTGTTCACTTTGACAATAAATTAAGCTTTTCTGGGCGTGTTGAGTAGATTCTGTCATCCTCCATCGGAATTTTGGGATTTATTCTTAGGTTGAGTCAAGATTTTCAGGACAAGGATGTCCTCATAGCGTTATCCTCAGCATATGTTCGTTCTAAGCTTGGATATTATCTGTAGTCTGGAACCCCATTTTGGCCTGTTATATGCTATATTAAATCCATAGAGTCTGTTCAAAGGAAATTTATAAAATTCCAACTTTTTCGAATTGTCGGTAGGTATCCCAACAGAGACTGTGGTTATCAATATTTATTACTTAATTTTGATTTGTTACATTTTAGGATACATTTCTACAGTCTAAAGCTTCTACACATGTTGCTACATAACACGGTTGACGCTCGCAATTTATTAAGTCAACTACATTTCTTGGTGTCATTACATTAAAATCTCCCATAAACACGATATGTTCTAATAATAATACTATCTTTGACAGCTGTGATATCTTTAACTGTTCCGTAAAGACGCTATTTACTTCATTAGGAATGCTATTAATGTATAAATCGACTATCATAGGTCATTTATTAATACTAATTTTTTATCAAATTGTTTTATCTAAATATTAAAATTTTCATTATATTCTGTGTTGTCTTTAATTATGGTAAATATTACTTCAATACATTGTCCTGTAATTGGTATTGTACTGTTGGACAAATAAATGGATATTATTATTATATTTGCCTTAGTTAGTTATTTCGACTGTTCTCTTATGTTAGTCTATTTGATGGGTATCAAGTTCGGTATAGCATAAACATTTGCTGTTTTTTTAGCCGTTAATTAGCCGTGAAAGAAAACATTTTGTTGCTTTTGTTTTTTGAAAAATATGAGATGTCCTGTTAACTTCATATGAAGTTATTATTTTATATATATATATATATTGTTTTTAGGTTTTCGCGGGTGTTAAATGAAGTGTTGTTGTACTTCCGGGTGCTCTCCCGCGTCGATGATCGACTCCTCCAGGAGTCACGGTTGTCTAAACGACGTTTCGGCAGAATCTCATCTGCCATCTTCAGGTTCTCACTGAAACTGATCAGTTCAGTTCGAGCAACGAGAAGTAGCAGTAGGCAGCTTTCAGTGAGGACCTGAAGATGGCAGATGAGATTCTGCCGAAACGCCGTTTAGACAACCGTGACTCCTGGAGGAGTCGATCATCGACGCGGGAGAGCACCCGGAAGTACAACAACACTTCATATATATATATATATATATATATATATATATATAAAATTATTTAAAAAAAATGAAGTAGCTTAACATTTGCCGCTGAAAAATGGCTTTAAGTAAAATATTGTAGGACTCTATAATCGGAAAACTTACTTTTTTTATTATAAATTCCCGGAAGCGATAAAGAACGTTTAAAATAGAGATATACACTGAAAAAGTAAAAAGTTAAGGTAATGTGTCGTCGAAATTTCAAAATTAGAGTTGGCTCGACTGAGATTTAGTTATGCTCTAGCCATTAATAAACAATAAAATTCGAATCCACAGAATCTGAGCAAGGCAGCCGAGTATCGCGCTTTGCAATTTTTTTTTTTTTTCGATTCATTTTCTGCTTGAGAATTTTCCTTTTGACATTTTACAATGTATATGAGTCGTCATAAAATTGCTTGAGGAGTACAGTAAACAGTTACACAGAAATATAAACAATAGGATTTAATCGTGAAGAGCAAAACTCGAGTCCACGGAATCTCAGCGAGGCAACTGAGTTTCGCGCTTTGGAATTTTTTTTGACTCGTTTTCTGTTTGAGAACTTGTCGTTCGACTTGTTTGATTTAATCGTGGGGAGCAAAATTTTTTCCGAAATTGTTTATTGCCATTAATAAACAATAAAGCTCGAATCCACGGAATCTCAGCGAGACAACCAAGTTTCGCGTTTGGATTTTTTCTGGCTCGTTTTTTGTTTGAGAATTTGCCGTTCGACTTTTTTATTTAATCGTGGAGAGTAAAATGTTTTCCGAAATTGTTTATCGCCATTAATAAACAATAAAGTTCGAATCCACGGAATCTCAACCAGGCAACCGAGTTTCGCGCTTTGGAAATTGTTTTTTTGACTCGCTTGCTACCTAGGAATTTGCCGTTGGACTTGCTTGATTTATTCATGGATAGTGTGATTTTTTCGGTAATTTTTTTTCGACAAAAATAACCAATCTTCGGAATCTAAGCAACGCAACCCCTTTACTCGCTAAAACACGTTACCTTTTTTTTTAGTGTTTAAATAAATTTTCCTATTATAAATCGAGTCCTACAATATTTTGCTTACAGTCATTTTTCAGCGGCAGTAAAACGGCAAATTTTAAGCTACTTAATTTTTTTTTTAAATAATTTTTTATATACAGGGTTGGGCAATAGTGCTTCATACCTCGATATCACGAGTTCTACGATAGCTAGAAATTTTTAAAAAAATTACAACTAAATAAAAAAAGTCTGTAACTTGAAATTATTTGCGAACATGCAGGGCGAGCCAAGACGAAATTACAGGACCAAGTGCCTTTTTTTAAATGGAATGCTACGTATATCAGTGCATTTTTTTGAAGCCTCTTTCTAGGCTCTATTCATTCCTATATTAGCATTGAATATCTCCTAACCGCTTGGATGTAATTAATTTTTTTGTTGAAATAATGCAATCTGCAGATGGATATTAAAAAAATCACCAGTCACAATTATGAGTTTTAAGAAAAACTTATGTGAATACCAGTTACTAGATATCTAATTAATGTTTTTGGATCATTTTTATTTCCTAAAACTATACAGGGTGGCCAAAAATTATTTTTCAATTAAGAACATCCTGTATATTTTTCGACGATATGATGTAAAAATGAAAAATGAACATTTTTGGTAAGTACTTCCCTAGGGCTAATTGCAACCAATTTCGTTTTATTGAGCAATAATTAAAAAATTTAAAAATTAACTTAAAAAAAGAGGTTTCTTCAAATAACTCAGTAGAAAAAATTATAATAAATGTTCTACATGTTGCCCATTTTGATTGATACACATCTCTATGCGCTTTTGAAATGAGGTTCCCACTGTTCCTAAAACTGCCGGTGTGATAGATGTAAAGGCAGTTATTATTCTTTCCTTCATATTCTGTACTGTTTTGGTGTCTCTCTATAAACAATTTTTTTCACGTATCCCCATAAAAAGAAATCCTTTTTTGTAAGATCTGAAGATCTAGCAGGCCATTTAGTGGGTCCATTTCTTCCAATCCATTGATTAGAGTAGGTATTATTTAAGTGGTCTCTAACTGCACTTAAATAATGTGGTGGAGCACCATCTTGCTGAAACCACATCCTATTTCGAATTCTTTCAGGGAGATTTACCAATAATTGTGGCAGATAGTTTTCAAGAAAATGAAGATAAATAGCTCCAGTCAATGTACCATCAATGAAATGTGGCCCTATTACATGTTCTCCAATAATTCCTCCCCAAACGTTTATAGACGGTCTGTGTTGGTTATCAACTTGCATAAAAAAAGTGAGTTTTCCAAAGCATAATTGTGCCTAATTGGTATTATTGGTATAATGGGGTAGTGAAGCGCAAGTTATAGCCTCTCTTACTCAATTGTTAACCTCACCATCGCGATGAGTTCAATTTGAACTTGGTGCACCCTGTTTTCACTAACGAGGCTCTAACGACCGAGTAAGGGCGGAATAACCCTTACCTTTTGCCGTGAGCACATCCACCTTCTCACGAAGAGTGCGGTAAAATTAACCCACCGCACACAAAGGTTGCTTTTGGAATCGTTTGGTTACCCCATCGTCGCAGTCTCCTTCTGTGCCATGGGACCACATCACTCGCCTTCCGCAACCGAGCTGGTCAGTTGCATACCTGCTCCAGCTATAACTTCAAATGCAGCTTCGTTTTCAGTCGATTAAGGCTTTAAAAAAATGATGGAGCGTTCAAGTGGGACAAGATCATCCGGAGGTAAAATACCCTCCCGATCGGATCTCCGGGGGAGGGTGCCCATAGGGACACCTCATCGAATGTCGAAAAAACACCAAGTTAAATCCAAGAAAACTAATTCCTTCATCTACGGCGCTTGGAATGTTTGTACTTTGAACGACAGCACTCGCACCGATCGGCCTGAAAGAAGAACTGCTCTAATAGATAGAGAACTTCACCGACTCAATGTTGCAGCTCTCAGCGAAACTCGATTTTTCTCTCACAGAAAAGTACTACACCTTCTATTGGAAAGGTCTTCCCACCAATTCAAGAAGACAACATGGAGTAGGATTTGCCGTTCGGAATCAACTTGTATCCAACTTAACACAAGTACCACAAGGCCTATCCGAGCGTCTAATGCTGCTGCGCTATGAGCTATCAGATGGCAACGCTGTAAATCTAATAAGCGCCTACGCTCCCACTCTGGATGCAAGTCACGAAACCAAGGAAAGCTTCTATCAACAGCTGGAAGAAACCCTCTGTAGAATACCTAAAATGGAACGACTCCTTATTCTTGGCGATTTTAACGCTAGAGTAGGGAGAGATGCAGACACCTGGCCAGGTATCAAACGCAAGAACGGTTTGGGCAACATGAACGCTAACGGTCAACTATTCCTAACTAAATGCGCCGAACATGATCTAGTTATAACAAACACCATTTTCCGACAAAAGGATAAATTTAAAGGCACCTGGCGTCACCCCAGATCAGGTCACTGGCATCTACTGGACTATGTTATCGTACGTAGGAAGCATCTCAAGGACGTCCAAATTACAAAGGCGCGCATTGATAGCGAATGTTGGACCGATCATCGTCCTGTTGTCTCTAAAATGAAAATTGTTATGAGACCCAAACACCGAAGAACTCAAGTAAAACGTAGACTCCGTCTCTGTATTAGTAAATTGCGTGACCAACAAACCGTCGAACAGCTAAAGCAAAAAGTTCAAGAGAATTTGGGTGCACTAGAAGAAACCAATTCTGTAGATGTCGCTGCTACCTGGACACGAATTAAAGACAGTTTAAAAAGTGCGAGTGAGGAAATTCTTGGCACTGCAGCAAGTAAAAAACAGGAGGACTGGTTCAATGATAATGAAGCTTTTATACAAGAACTTCTTGACCGCAAACATACTGCCTTCCAAAACGCTATCAACCACTCCAACGACTCATCAAAAGCAGAAGCTTTTACCCAATCTAAGTATGAAACGCAACGCGAAATCAGAAGAATAAAGAACGAGTGGTGGGCAAGCAAGGCCAGAGAAATTCAAAGGTACGCCGATTCACACGACTACAGGAATTTCTTTCAAGGAGTAAAAGCAGTGTACGGCCCCAGTCGGAAAAATATGTGCCCTATTAAAGATTTAAATGGAAATCTCCTCAAAGAAGACCAGGAAATAAGAGCCCGATGGAAAGAACACTACTCTAACATTCTTAACCAGCAAAGTCAAGCCGATCACGATATTATAAATCTTATCCCTCAATATGACACCTTCGAAGACTTAGATAAACCACTAACAACGGAAGAGATCTTAACCGCCACTGGGCAGCTAAAAAATAACAAATCTCCCGGCGCCGACTCACTCCCAGCTGAGATCTTTAAAGCTGTGTCGTCAGAGCTCATACCCTACCTCAAAAAACTGTTCGATGTCGTGTGGGAAAGTGGTCAAGCTCCGCAGGAGTTTCGTGATACACTTTTATTCAACCTCTTCAAAAACAAAGGGAGCGCTGCGGACTGTGGAAATTACAGGGGTATAGCTCTCCTGGCTGTTGGAGGGAAGATACTCACTAAAGCGATGGCAAATAGGCTAACACCTGTTATGGAAAAGTTACTTACTGAAACACAGAGTGGCTTTAGACCAAACCGAGGCACATCGGATTTAATCTTCACACTTAAACAGCTTCAAGAAAAAGCACTCGAACATCAAGGAGAAATTCACATGGCCTTCATTGATTTAACCAAGGCGTTTGACTCGGTGGACAGGGAAGTGCTCTGGAAAATTATGTTCCGCTTAGGTATCCCTAGAAAATTTGTGGAAGTATGTCGCAGTCTACATACAAACAACAACGCCCAGGTTATGTATAATAATAAGGCAATCGAACCTTTCCAAACCCTCACTGGAGTTAGACAGGGATGTGTCCTGGCACCCCTACTCTTTAATTTGTTTACCACTGCTCTAACAATTTTTGTTGACAACAAACTGACAGTCAGAGGAATAGGTCTCAGATACCGTTTTGATGGCGGTCTCTTTAACATAGGGCGCTTTAGAGCTTTCACGAAGACACGCACACGATTCATTTGTGATCTTCAGTATGCGGATGACTGTGCACTTTTAGCCTCTACGCCGGAAGAGCTTCAAGAACTTTTAGATGTGTATGCCCAGAGCTATGATTCCTTGGGACTTCAAATCAACATTGGAAAGACTAAGATTATGTCAACTCCTCCTCAAGTGAACCAAATAGACATTACACTTAACGGAAATTCTCTTGAAGTGGTGGATCAGTTCAATTACTTAGGCAACGTTGTTACTGACAAAGCAAACATGGACAACGAGATTCGCAATAGAATTAACGCTGCATCTAGAGCACTCTGGGGACTTAGAGAGAGAGTATTTGACAACCACGACCTTGCTTTGTCAACGAAAATGGCTGTCTACAGAGCAGTTGTCATTCCAACACTGCTATATGGATGTGAAAGCTGGGTCACTTACCGTCGTCATGTGAAATAATTAGAACATTTTCAGCAAAGACACCTCAGAAGTATGATGAAAATCCGTTGGTTCCATCACATATCAAACGTGGAAGTACTCAGGAGAGCAAACAGCCTTCCAATTGAGGTGCTTATTTCAAGAGCACGCCTAAGATGGGCAGGTCACGTTCATCGTATGCATGATAACCGCCTTCATAAATGTACACTTTATGGTGAATTGCTAAGCGGTAGAAGAAGGCGTGGCGGTCAACGAAAGAGGTTCAAAGACGCTCTCCATGAAAATCTAAAATCCTGCGGTATTGCAGACGAGCAATGGGAACAACTTGCAGCGCACAGAACCGAATGGCGAGGGGTTGTGGCCAGCTATCAAGGAAATGTTGCTGCAAGAAGGCCGAATCCAAGACCTAACCAGGTCTATGTTTGTCCTGACTGCGGTCGACATGTGCTCTCCCGAATTGGCCTCTATAGCCAGAGTCGTGTGCACCGTAAATGAATGGGAATTACAATAGACTACACCTTTTACTTGTTTTTTATTGTACACAATTTATCGACTGTAACATTTTTATACTCGGACTCGAGTAACGGCTAATAATAATAATAATAATAATAAAAAATTGTGCCTATTAACAAATCCATTTTTATGAAAAGTTGCCTCATTACTGAATAAAATAGTATTGAAGAAGTTGACTTCATGCTGCATTTCACCTCTGGCCCAATTACAAAATTGTAGGCGCTTTTGAAAATCTTTATCAGATAATTCCTGGTGCATTTAAATATGATATGCATGCAACTTAGTTGTTTTTAAGATTCGACCCGCAGACGGTCTGCTTATTCCTACTAATGTGTTCACTTCTCTTTGACTAACATCGGGATTCTCAACCGTTGCCAGCTCCACAGAAGACTCATTTTCTTCATTTACAACACGTTTTATTCTTTCACTTTTTTCATATTCGACCATTCCAGTTTCCAAGGTTTTGGAAACTGCTAACATCAGGAATCCTTCTTTCAGGATGACGTTGGTGACGTGATCTATTGGCAAGTAAACAACTTCTGTCTGACTCGCCCAGAACAAAAGTCATGTCTACAAGTTCCGCTTTATTAAAATTCCAAATATTTTAAATTCAATATAAATTGTAACGACCGATAAGTGTGATAAATGCTCCTTTGTACACGACAATTTATACCAAACTGGGGCTTTATTGCTTGTCGAATATCGAAAACAGCAAAAAAATATACAAAAGACATTACAGTAAAGGATCGGTTAAACACTATTTACTCATTTCAATGGATTGAAAGAAATGGTCCCACTAAATGGCCTCATTTCAACATTGCATAAAGACATGTTTTAATCAAAATGGGCAACACGTCGAACACCTATTATAAATTTTTCTAATGAATTATTTGAGCGAACCTCTTATTCTTGAATTTGACACTTATTTATTTATAAAACGAAAATGGTTGCATTTAGCCATAGGGAAGTACTTACAAAACATCGTACTTACATAGTCGAAAAATATACAGGGTGTTCCATTAGAAAAAACTGAGAAAATTCAATTTCTTCAAAGTTCTTAATTGATAAATAAAACACTTATTTATTTATAAAACGGAAATGGTTGCAATTAATCATAGGGAAGTACTTACAAAAAATGTTCATTTTTCATTTCTACATCACATCGTCGAAAAATATACAGGGTGTTCCATTTGAAAAAATGAGAAAATTCAATTTAAAAAGTTCTTAATTGAAAAATAATTTTTAGCCACCCTGTACATTTTTAGGAAATGAAAGTAATTCAAAAACATTATAGATGTCCCGTAACTGGTATTCACATAAGTTTTTCTTAAAACCCATAATTGTGACTGTGGTGATTTTTTTAATATCCATCTGCAGATTGCATTATTTCAACAAAAAAATTCATTATGTCCAAGTGATTGGAAGATATTCAATGCTAAAAATAAGAATGAATAGAGCCTTGAAAAAGGCTTCAAAAAATGTACTGATATACATAGCATTCCATTTTAAAAAGGCACTTGGTCCTGTACTCTCGTCTTGGCTCGCCCTGCATGTTCGAAAATAATTTCCAGTTATAGACTTCGTTTATTTAGTTTACTTGCAATTTTTTAATAAATTTCTAGCTATCGTAGAACTCGAGGTATCGAGGTCCGACGCACTATTGCCTCACCCTGTATATGACATGTTAACTTCATATGAAGTTAGCAGGACATCTCGTATTTTTTAAAAAACAAAAGCGGCCAAATTTTTTCTTTCACGGCTAATTAACGGCTAAAAAATGGCAAATGTTTATATGCAATACCGAGACCGATTCGCAAAAGTTGACCTGCTAACCTGATATACATATCTATTTGTTTCACTCTATTGGCATATATTTTACATAGTTTATATTTAAAGCGATTTAAAAATCATTAGGCAAATCTATGGTGCTATCTTTCAATTCAATTAAGCATAGGAATCAATAATTTACATATCACCATTGTATTGTTCAGTTGGAATTAGAACCTAGTATTTATATAACTTATGGAATTATACAAACCTTGCAACTCTTAATCATTTTATAATATCAAACAAAGTTTAAATGCACCGTATAATATCCCAAACTTCATTTGCATGTTGAATGAACGTACTCTAAGTGTAATTTATAATTCGTTTACAATCTGAGATTAGTTAGTTTAAGCTAATATTGTTCGTGTTGAAATGGAAAAGTGTCTACAATGTCTCTTGATAAACTTTAAAGGGTGTTTGGAAACTAAATCATTTTTGCGCCAGTTTTCGTAATCATGTCTTGGCTCCTAATTTGAATAAGTAAATTTATTGTAAGTAATTTATTGCTTAACCGTTCACAGTAATTCAAAAAAATGCATTTTTCCTAATGGTTTCCCTTGAAGGTCTATTTTACTAAAATGACATATTTTAGCGGGTTCTCGCGCTATCTCGAGCGTTTTCATTTGTGATGGAAAATGGATTATTAAATTATATTATATTAGAGGAAATGCATGCATTTAGGTCTTTAACGTTACTACTTCAATGTAAAGACTTGAAACATTTTGCATTATGTTAAGTTTTGCAACACACGTAATGTATACCTATAGAAATTAGTGCACTCACCCCGGGAGGGTTGCAGCCCCCATTTTACACCCCCAATTCAATAACTTGCAAAGTTTTCAACGAAATCGGCTAAAATTCATATCATGGGGGTTTTTAGGGTCGCTGATTACGAATCCGAAGTGAAAATTGGAAAATTCAAAATGGCGGACTTTGAGAATTAATTCCTGATTTACGCCGTTTCTATTGATTTTACTGAATAATATGTAAAAAATAGTAAAAAAATGCTTAGAATGCGATCTTGCATAAGAGTATACCATTTTAGTAACCACATTATTCAACCCTTTCGCTTCTCCCCGTGGAAAACTTCCTATGCCCGACCTTTTCTTTTGTAAAAATTGCGATAAAAACTTTTTTAAATTTTTTTATTTTATTACTTTGAAATATTTAACTTTTCGATGTCATTACTGTGGATAGATAAAACGATATTAATATTAACATCAATAAAATTATATTTGCTTTTCATATTCTTACATTTTGCTTTATTCATATACAGCTTCAAGTACTTTAGTATACCTATTCAGTTCTTCATTCAATATAGTTCTAATGTTATTTACGTCATCATAGTGTCAACCGCAAACATGTTTTTAACGTGTTGCCTAATAAATTTAAAAAATCTTGATATGAGTGTTAATACGTTTAAATTAAAAATATTCTGATAAAACAAGCATTTTATAGACATATGCGGAATATTTTGATTATTAACAGTTTCCCTGATTTATTCTGTTCAATAGCATGTATTCTTTGGCTACTTGTGTTCAAAACAGACAATTTGAATAAATTGTCGTATATTTATTTTACTTCTCGATGCTTAAGATACTGATTTTTTATTATTATGTATTTATTTTATATTGCATTTGTGCATTTCTTCTATACAATTGTTTTTCTATTATATCCTATTTTATTCTGTTCTGTTCTGTTCTATGTTATGCTATCCTATCGATCCGATCGTATGCTATTCTGTTCTATTCTATTTTATGACTATTGCATTTTCTGACATATTTAACAATATCGTGTACATATTATTATATATTAACAGGTTCGGACCTAGCACGGTCCTATTCACCTAACTTGAAGACGATCTTCTAAATAGTTTGTGAACCATTCCATTGTACAGTTCTTAATTCCTATATGTTCTCATTTCAGTAGTAAAAGTTTTCTATCGATTGTTTCGAATGCTCTTTGAAATATGTAACAGAGTTTAATTTCTTATACACTATCCAAAGGTATTAAAATTAATTACAACAAAAATTCAGTTCCCTTGATACTATGGCTCACGTTTTACACTATTTCATCAGGACAGACTTCGAATCCGATTTACTTGAAACTATCCATTTTTCGAGGTTGTGCCTAGAGAACTTTTGATCAATTGGCCGAATACTACATCATATTAAAATTTCAACAAAATTCACCCAGAGCCATTTTTATACCGGGTGTTAGAAAAGTATGGGAACGGTGGAAAATCTCGAACAGTTTGCATCAAATCGAAAAATAAGAAAATACGTGTCAAAAATTTTTCAAAAAACTATCTACAGATGACAAAATGACCTCACAACCCACCACCCTGTAGGTGGGGCGAGGGGCAACTTTAAAATTTCAAATGGAACCCTCTATTTTTTATTGCGGAATCGGATTCTACGGCAAAAAATACGTACATTTTATTTCGGACATTTTTTTCGATTCTCGCAAGGTGTCGCTGCAACCTTAAGCGTCCATAAGTTTGTAAATGTTTACAAACTCTAGCTACTCGTGTTGACAAAAAAACATTTTTTAAGTGTTCTTAATAACAGTATTCATTTTATGAAATTTCTACGAGAACGTTCAGTTTCTTCCAACTTTTGTAGAGGCAGGAGCGCACTTTTGTACGGAAAAAGTTATTTCATTTTTCATTAATTCTCGCGATTTTTTCTGCATAATGACTACTTTAACAGAAGAAGAGAGAGTTTCTCTTTTAATGATGCGAGGGTGGGGCGATAGAGAATGGTCCTATGATGAAGTTGTGATTTTATTCAACGAAACTTTCCATGTAAATCAAGTGGGAATTTCGAAATCTACTGTGTTCCGTACCATCAAACGATTTCTAGACACAAGGACAAATCTGGAAGACCAAAATCTGAAACATCGGAAACTCGACAAATGGAAGTGGCCCAGGCATTTGTTGAAAATCGAAGGTTATCAATCAGAAAAGCCAGTCAACAGCTTGATATTAATGCATTTTCAGTTCATAAGAATTTGAAACTTTTGAAATTTCACCCTTACAGAATTCACCTTCACCAAGAGTTAAATGAAGATGATTTTGATCGGCGACTTGAATTTAGTGAATTAATGATGGAAAGGAGTAACCAAAACCCAAATTTTTTGTCATCTCGAATCATAGGACCGTTTTTCATAGATGGAAATTTGAATGGAGAAAAATACCTGGAAATGTTGACAAATCAAATAGTTACCGCAATACAAGAGATTGCTGGTGATGAGTTCGATAATGTTTGGTTCCAGCAAGATGGGGCTCCTCCACACAATCGGGATATTGTTAGGGACTATTTCAATGCTACTTTCGAAAATCGATGGATAGGTCGAAGAGGAACTATTGAATGGCCAGTAAGATCTCCCGACCTCGCGCCACTTGATTATTTTGTTTGGGGGCTACGTGAAGGGTAAGGTTTATTTCACTAAACCTCGTGATTTGCAAGAGCTGAGGCAACGCATAATAAACATTTTTGCAGAAATACCACCTCAAATGATAAGAAGTGCTATTGAAAATTTTTACGTTCTTCTCGAACAATGCCAAGAAGTCAATGGGCACCATTTTGAACACCTGCTATAATCTTGAAATTAAAACCTGCTATTGTAGCAGTTAAGCTGTGAACTAATTGTCTCAACTGGCCGAAATCCTCACCTTGCCTTAAATGGCTGAGTTACCTCCTTGCCTTCACTGGCTGGGCTCAAGAACTTGTCTGAAGTGGCTGAATTAAGAGGTAAAACCACTGTTAGTTTTTTTTTAAATCGAGTTTTTTATTGCCCTGTAAAAAATGTAAATTGAAAATTACTAGCTGCTAATAAATTTACAGAATGTTAATAGTTGTTGTAACTTCCGCACGACCGTGTAAAATCACTGTTCTCAAAACAGCTCGGGAAATCATTCACTCTGAAATCAGTAGTTTTACTTTTCGCATTTTTTTAAGTATGCGTTCAAAACTTTCATGTTTCCACTAAATTTTTTGCGATTGCAGCGACACCTTGCGAGAATCGAAAAAAATGCCCGATATAAAATTCACGTATTTTTGGCCGTAGAATCCGAATCCGCTATAAAAAATGGGGATTTTTCATTACAAATTTCAAAGTTGCCCCCGCCCCACCCACTGGGTTAGAGGTGGGAGAGTCGAATCCAATGTCATTGGAAAGATTTCGTAAAAATAACAAATACGTGTTTTTCAGTTTTTGAATTGTTTTTTTAACCACAGGGTGGTGGGTGCGGAGGTCATCTTGGTATCAATAGATAGTTTTTGAAAAATTTTTGACACGTATTTTTTTATTTTTCGATTTGTTGCAAACTGTTCGAGATTTTTCACCGTTCCCATACTTTTCTAACACCCGATATATGATCTGTGCACTGTGCAGGGTCCTTTGGTTATATTAATCTTCTCTGGCTCACCAGTAGGACTATTGGTTTAGTATTGGATTTTACATTGTAGGGTGCATGTAAAAATAAAATAACAGCATATAACGCAAGAACGAAGAAATTATATATGTATATCATATAAACATCGATAGCATCGTATCGAAATGTATCTTCAGTAGGGAGAACATCTGCAGAAGATTTCTTTGCTATTTTGGTATTGTGCACCCTTACATATTATGTATTCTTAATTTTGTTTTTTAATTGCTATACTCCTACTCCCTACTTTTTAGATTATTGCATATTCCGTTGTATGATCGTGAGTCCCAGGATTCTAACAAATTCTCTGTATTTTAACATTGCCCTGGAGTATGAATTTACGTGTGAAATATTCCGATCATACGATTTATGGAAGTTGGCTCTGCGCTAAGAATATCTCTCGAATATAAAAGTAAAAAGATTATCCGTTATATCTATAGCGGATTTATTCGATCAATAAAGCTAAAGCTTCACTTGATGTCGTCTTAGTAAATCAAATCTCGCAAATGATGTAAAATATGAGACGTATTGTTCGATAAGTGCAGTAGAGCTTTGTATCTGACAGAAAATTGTAGTTTTATAACTCTTGTTTTTCCAATTTTACGGCTCATTATGCGCTCTTCGAGATTATCAGCTTCTCTTCTTCGTAGGTAGCAGTTCTGCAGAGAAAAGCGTGGTTTAACAACTGGACTTCAAACTAAAATAAATTTCACGATATTTTTTTCTAAAATACTTATATAGAAATTCGTATAGAAATCTAATTTCATTATATTTATTTATTTTTTTATTTCAATAATTTATCCAACGGGTGAAACCCAATTACAGGATATATTATTATAATTTAAACAGATCTGAAGCAGTGGAGATGAGTTCAAGAGGTTAGTACGAGGTGTAGGTATCAAGAGTATATTAAATGTTCTCGCTGTTAATATGGACACTCGGTATTTAATGAGTGAAATAATTGGATGACAGTTGATCAGATTATTAATAATTTTATATATAAAAAAATATTATAGACATAACCCGTCTCCTTAGTAGACTGCACATATCAAACTTATTCAAGAATAACTCCTGAGGTGTACTCCTTCTATTATTGAGGACTTGAAGAAACGTCACTGAACTTTCTCAGGTAATGTAATATGCACATTATAACATGGACTCCAAACAATGGAAGCATATACCAATTTGGATCTAATAAATGCAATAAACAAAATGCGAAGAGTAGGCAAATTTTTAAAGCTCTACCATTGCGCAGAATAAAACCTAACGATTTGTAAGCTCCAGTTACGCAGTCCTCAATATGTTTTGAAAAAGTTAATTTTGAGGCGAATACGACTCCTAGGTCCTCAACAAACTCAGGTAAAATATGGGGACTGACTTACGTGAGAAAGACATTACATTACATTTACTAGCATTTAAAAGACGGCGGTTATAGACGCGCCAAGCGTTGAACAAATCAATATTATGTTGGAGTCTCAAACAGTCAAGTTCAGAGTTTACGCAATGATATAATTTGAGATCGTTAGCGTAAAGTAAATAGAATAAATCGATATTGTCAATAATATCATTAATAAAGAGTACGAAAAATAGTGGTTAAAGTATAGAACTCTGCGGTACTCCTAATGTCTGTTTAATTAGCACAGATTGGAAGCTACGATATTGAACAAGCTGAGTACGACAAGATAAATAAGAAATAAATAAGTTAATGAGAGCATCACTGAAACCAAAGCTCTGTAACTTATTTAATAGTATACCGTGGTCCAATCTGTCAAACGCTTTAGAAAAGCCAGTATAAATTACATTTATCTGACCTTTTTGATATTGTTGACCTTGCCTGCATAAACCCATGCTGCTCCATTATTACTAAACTTTTAGTATGGAATGATATGTAATCGTAAATTAAAATTTCAAAAATCTTTGGAAAATTGCATAAAATTTTGATAGGACGATGATTTTCAATGTCTTATTACCCTTTTTAAACACTGGACAAATTATCGACTCTTTCCACGTGTCTGAAAAAGTCGCCGTCTTGAATATCAAGTTAAAAATAATACATAGCGGGTTACAAAGAACTGTGGGACAGTCCTTTACATTAAGCGCTGGAATTTGATCAGGTTGTGTAGTCATATTCGCCTTGATTTTCTTAATTGAGTTAAATACATCACTCACGGTAAACTCTCTGATATAGAGAATGTTGCTGTTATACTGCAAATTATCAGCTGGTGAACACTCACTGGAATTAATAAAAGTGTAGGAAAAGTCAGCGAAAGCATTGACGATATCCTGTGAGGGTATTCAAGAGTAGTATCCTTATAATGTATTGTAGTCCAATTTTGTTTCGAGCTCGGTTTCGAGTTAACAAAGCTCCAAAACTTGTTTGGGTTAGTATTAATAGACTTTTTTGCTTCCTCAATATATTTATTATAAGTGTTATTATAGAAATTTTGAACGATGCTCTCAACTGCCGAAAATGCGAGGTGATATATTTTATTACCTTTAAAATAAAATTATAAGTTACCATAAAAATAATATAGAAGTAATTCCGAATCTAACACAGTTTATTAATCAACAATTAAGTTAATATGATCCTCTTCAAAGTAGTCTGCTTGGGAAAGTACACATCTGCTAATGTATTTTCTGTTTTTGTAAGCACTTCTTGTAGGCTTAAATGATTTGTTTTGAAATCAATCTCATTATTATCTTTGGATTCCTCTATCATTTGGAAACACGTCCTTTTAAAGATATCAACTTCAAAAACTAAATTAGTTGTCTGATATCAGGTCTGGAGCAAACGATGGATGTTATAAGATGGAAACTCTAACAGCATCCGACTTTTTATTAAATTTTTTTAAAATTCATGGTTATTTTGACTTTTCAGCGTTAGCTTCTTTAAATTGTTTTAACTACTCAAGTAATGTGTAGTGAGACAGAAGATTACCACAAAAATGTTTCAATTGGTATCTTCAAGTTTAACACGGAATTTCAAATACACTCGCTACTTTATAATTACGTCATATTGAAATTCTTGACTTAGTAATACAGTGAATACAAGCAAAAGTAGCTATTAAACCACTATGAGCATCATACAGGGAGTTACTAACTTGCCATAAAATGTTATTTATTCGAATTCCTCATATTTCTAGCTGCACGCCCTAGGGAATTATTTGATGAAACCATACCTGTGAAATCTTTTGTGTACATATAAGAACTTCAGCAACATTTTCCCCCAAGCTTAGTATATTTAAAATTACCCTTTCTCTCTCGACTTTGTCCACGGTATTATTTGTACACAATGCCGCAGACAGACAGAAAAAAATATCAGTTTTATTGAAAATAGTTCTGCTTAAGTTACTCTGCTTCTGCTTAATAGTTACTGCTTAAAATGTAAATAATTCGAAATCATAGACAGATATTCTTATTTATATATGTTTTTAATATTATATTATTATATGTTTATGTATTTGACTCATCATAGGAGTTCAGTTAAAAAACTTTGCTGTTGCTATAGAAAGTCATATTTGGTACATTTTATACGAATATATCTTCAAGCTGTCGTAGCGTTACTACGAATTTATAGTACATTTTTGAATGTTTAGGAATATTAAATTAGATCTCAACCGTGAATCCAGCATGTCACCTAAAGCACTATTTGCTGCCAGTGCAAATAGTTGGATAGCTCTAATAAAATAAAATGAACAAAAAACTAAACATGTTGACATATTATTTAATGTGTAGTCTAAATATTAAATTTTATATACCTATTACTATTATTATGTCATAGTAAGTTATGTTTTATTTGAGGAATACACGTGAGGTGTATTCTTAAAATAAAACCTGCTTAAGTTACTAATTTAAATCCGTGAAATTGTCTATAACCATTTATTTATTATTGAATGAATCCCAGTTTTAATGTGTATGGAACCATGCCGTTTTGGAAAATATTTTTAGTACCCTACTGTCGTTGAGTAAATATATTAATTTTCTCAACATTACTATCATTAATATACTTACACCGATGTTTAACTATAAGGAGTTAAAATGCTGCTAGAACCAAAAACATAGATTTACGTAAAAACTTTACCAGTTTAACAGGGTTCTGAATTCATCAGTCCCGGAGAGAGTTAAAACCTTTGGTGTGAGTCTACCTCCGATGTAGGCATAAACAATCGGCTCAAAGTTACATAAACTAGGGAAGCCGGTGTTTTTTATTGTGACCGCAATTGGATCACAAACTTACCGCCTTTCGAAATGTTTAACAGCATCATTTTAAAATTTACCTATTGCACAACCTAGTTTTGCAATAATAAATGCTAACGATTTTGTCGATATGGTTAACAGCATACAATTGAATTGAGGTGAAATTTTGATCTCTTTTGGTGTCTGTTCATTGTTTCCATATGTACATCTTCCACCAACCTTGAATTATCCTAGGTATTTAGTCGAATTAAATAATTTTAGTCAAGTTGTAGTTACAGAACATACTGATCTTAAGAAACTTTGCGTGAAGCGAAATTGCTTTCATATTAATAATTGTTCTAGTGGGACTGCTTTGGGAAACTCTTTGTCACTTGTCATTCAAAGGCATATACAAAATGGAGATAAAGACAATTCAAGTACTTCCCTAGGATATGGTTTAGATTTGTGGACAGTGTGTTAGCAGTGTTTGATACAAAATTATCGATCGATAAATATATGTGAAGCAGATGACTGATTGGCCTTAACCACTGCAAATTTTTCAGATTTATTGTCGCTCCTACGTGATTTTCCTCAGAGTACCTCATCCAACTTGGTCCTTTATGTCAGACTTCATTGCATTTATACAGCCCTCTTAGCGTAGCTATCTTCACTTGGTTTTTCCTCTCCGAGTGATTGAAATCTCAGCCTCACTAGGCCTTCGCAGTAACACATTATGTGAGCTGAAGTTTCCTCCTCCTCCTCTTGCAGAATCTGCATGTTGTATTCTCTGCCGGGTCCGTTAGACTCATTTGTCTATTAAGCCGGCAATGCACAGTTAGAAAACCAATAATCTAATGAAATTTCTATTCTGGCTCAGTAAGTCAGTAAAGGTAACCACAGCGTCATTTTGGAGTTTAACCATCAATGTATATTTACTTGCACCGTGTCAGGGTGTCCATTTTTGTGCGACTTATTGGATACGTGGGCGTTCTATGTTAATTTTTTTGTCAAAAATGACTCCTAAATATTTCACATCACAGACAAATAGAATTTCCACTCCACCAAGCATTAGGAGCTTCAGACCTTCCAATGCTCTTTTCTGTGTGAAGGTGACGACTGTGGTCTTGTGAGGGTTTATTAAGAGTTCTTCCTTACTCCATCATATATCGACAATATTTAGGACTCTTTAAGAATGCTCTGATATCATGTTCGCATATCGCACTTTGATTACTATTGATAGATCGGCAGCATATTCTAGACAGTAAAAACCTTCTGTGGGTAGTTTTAGGAGAAGTTATAATACTCTGACAATGCATTTATTAGCGTTATCGCATTATTGAACGCGCCTTCTATAACTAGAAATGTTGCTGCTGCTACTTGTTTGTCATCCAATGACCTTGTCAGCAGACTATTTAATTCATCCAGTGCAAGGACATCGACTTCCCCATCTGGTATGCATATTGGCGCTCATTAAGATAATTTCCCCTTAGTATTCCGTCTTTAATATACCTATCCAACAGACAATCCAAAATTTGGGTAGGAAGTAGGATATGCTTATAGGTATATATGACTTGGGCGTTTGGTCCAATATTCTACCTATTTTTGGTAGTAGATGACTCAGCTTTCGCTATATATGTGATATGTATCTCCAGGTCAAGTAGACTCTGAATATTTCACATATAAAAGGTGTTAATGCATCCAGTCCCTTTTGGAGCAAAATTGGATTTATCCCATCCATCCATTTCAGGATGTTTATGAGGTTGGAAGTATGTCATTATCAATGAGCCTGGAAAGTGTGACTCCATAAGCAATTGAATACTTTTCGTTAATATTTCTTTGTAGGCTTCATCATATTTTTCTATAAAACATGCCTCATTGAACCCAGCTTTGGTCAGGACTTTATAAATTTTAGATGTTGCAGGGTCTTCGCTAACCTTCTCACAGAACCTTCCCTTCACGAATCTCATTTTGTCTTGCGGGCTCGTTTGGTGTACTGAGAGAGGTGTATTTTATACGTATCCCAATTTTGGTTGGATTTGCAGATGCAGGCAATTTTGCTTCCAAATTAAATAGGCGTTTCGCTTCAGTAAAATTGAACTATGAAGTTGAAACATACTACTTGCAGATTCACTGGCGTTTCTGTGAATAATAATATAACTGTCTTCCGGCGGCCGGCCTATGGAGGAGCAGGATTACATTTTTTGGAAAATTTATTTTCTAAACACCTAAAACAATAAATTTGTTGTAAATTCCATACATTATTATTTGTATTGAAACAACAATGTAATAAATTTTGCCATAGTATAATGATACTTGTATCCAAAATAGTGTTCATGTTCGCCTGTACTAACCTAGCCCCGGAGACGACATCCAGACTTAAATTATTAACACAATCATTTATATTTGCAGGAGTTCCTTCTTGCGATCGATGTGACGTCGAGCGGCACTCCTGAGGAAAAATTAAAATGGGCTTTCCGTATGTATGATGTCGACGGCAACGGTGTCATAGATATACAAGAGATGACCAAAATTGTACAGGTAAGCAGACAAAACTTTTTATATTTAAAGTCATAATATCAATAATAGCATGCTTTAGCCGGGTTTAAACATCGATTATAGTCTGGCCGATAGCCGAGTGGGTTAAGGCGCGAGGTGGCAATCGCGATTAATCACACAGACATCGCACCACCGGGTTCGAATCCTGGCTCCGGCACTGTCGGAGGAAATGGTTGTATGTCTGCGTTTTTTCAATGTGTAACCCCCTTACGCGCAAGCCCTGGCTTCTGGAATTAGGGGTTGTCTAATTTCTGTGGTGTTTATTATTATTATTATTATACTTTAATAAAAATATGGTGTGTTCATTAATCTTTGAGAACTAATATGTCAAAAAAACAGTAAACATTAAAAATTAGAGAGTAACAATGATAGTAAAAATCATATTTCAATACGTCAATACGATCAGCGAAATAATGTATGAGAAGCACACGTATATTGACTCATTAGTGGAGTCAAATTAGCTCAGAAATACGCTATGTGGAAAAATTACGAGAAGTTTGGATTTCCGTGAAACTTTTTGATAAATACTTGAAATATTTTAAAATAGAAAGATATACAGTTAAATATGCCCGCTAATTGTTTATTAATTGTTTAAACAAAAGAAAAATCATGAATTTCGAAGCAATTGTATTCAAATTGATATTATACGGGTTTTTGAAGAGGTCACTGAAAAAAAATATAATGATGAAAAATAAAAATTCAAAATGCTGATCCGGTATGGCCGACTTTATGTCTAAAAAATAAGAAAGAAGAATTTCAAATAAATTTCGCTTAAATTAATATTAAGGGGGATTTTGAGTCACTGAAAAAAATATGATCTTCAAAATCAAAATGGCTCATTCAATATGGCCAACTTTTGGTGCAATATTTCATAAAAAACGAATTTTAAATAAATGTAATTTGATTGAACATTCCTACGGTCTCTTCAAAAGGATATATAGCAATATAAAAATTCATAAAGTTTTATTTAAAATTTAACAGTATAATATATTTAAATAACATTATTTTCTTGCTCAATTTCATCAAGAAATTGCTGGCAGTTCAGAAAATCAGATCCGGAACAAGTGGGGCAGGCTACGGTGCAAAATAATGCAGCTTTCCTACAACCACACTGATTACTACAACCTGTTTTGCATTCGCAAAAGCTCATTTGAAGCGGTTCGTTTGGGGCCGGATCTTGGGTCATGGCAATTGACGACATACCTGAATCCTCTTGTCTTCAACCCCAGTCTCCTGCTTGCAAATTATTACTTAGCCGAGTCTGTACTTGAAAGTAAACTCGGTTAAAATGCAGATCAGCTGCATCCTCTGTTGGTGAAAGTGCCATCAAATTTAATTTACTTCGCTTTGTGGTTTCTTTAACGAATTATTTGAAACGAAACTCGTTCAAAGTTTTTATTGGTCTCGTAGCATCGTATAATGCCAATAAGCACGTCACTCCAGCATTAAATATAGCAACACAGTATTGGTTTGTTGCTAAAATAACATCAATAGCATCTTGTAAGTACTTTTTTGCCTCGCACATTTTTGTAAACTTTGCTTTGCTTTTCCCGAAGAAACCTGTTGTACTATCACATCCTGTATAGGCATGAATGAACAAAACTCGCTCTTTATAAGATAAAATGTTCGAAACTTTTTAACTGGTACAGTTTTCGCTCTATACCACCTTTTCGTTACTGTAAAAATGAATTTTTTCGATTTTTCGTGAAAAATATATGCTTACATATATCGAAAAAAAAATTTTTATACGGAATTTACTTCTTTCAAGGTCCTACTATAATGTATGCTAGGTAGGATAACGAGAATTTTTTTTTATAAAAATTATAAAGGTCTATATTCATTCAATTTTCATTAATTTTGGACCATTTTTATTTTTTATTTTATATATTTATAAAAAAGAACCTAAATTTAATTTTAAGATATAACAACTCAAAGCGTTCCAAGCTTAATGAATTTTCCAATTTTTCAAGTCCTGTATACTAAAAAATAATTTTATTAATTTATTTTTTTCACGTCATACACCTTTTTGTTTATTACTTGAAGAGTAAACTGTGAAAGTTTAAATATTTATCATAAAAATTTTAGAAATGGCATAGCTTTAACCGGTTTTGTAGAAAAACTCATTATGATTAAACTTCATATACATACCATACATGTTGATACAATGTTTTTCAAGTTTAAATAAGAATCTAATACTTTGAATTCTCTACTTTCATTTAAATTTTGGATTGTACAATTCCATGGATTAAAAAGTTATAGCAAATTTATTATAGCCCGCGCGCTCCTCGCGCGCTGCCCTTGTGTGCCTCCGTGACATATATGCGGACGTTCAAAAATAAATTCTACAGCCTACAGTTTTGATTTTACAATAATACTTCAATATTATTTTGATGTAAAATTCTCCGTTCTTTCGAATGGCGATAATAGTTTTTTTTCTAAAAAAATATTTTAAGAATTTTTTTAGAAAATTGGTATTTTGCAACTAAATTGTTAAATAAAAAATTAAGCAGGCACTCTTTTGTTGATAACTTTTTATATGTTGTTCGTAACATATTCACGAATGTATAGTAAAAAGTTATCGCTTCCCGGAATTTTTCCGAAGTGAAAACCTACTTTGACTCCACTACATAATAATAGACAGGGTAACCAAAAATGATTTTTCAATTTGGAACTTTTTAATTGAATTTCTCAATTTTTTTTCAAATGGAATACCTTTTTTTCTTTTTCAATTTCTCAACGACGTTTTTAAAAATGAATACCGAATATTTTTTGTATCTACATCAAATTAAAATTCAATTCAAGTAAAAAAGTTCTGCGTTATATTTTTAGGAACCATTTGAAAATACGAAGTTTAGGTGTTTGAACATT
This sequence comes from Leptura quadrifasciata, assembly GCA_963675555.1. NCBI lineage: Eukaryota > Metazoa > Arthropoda > Insecta > Coleoptera > Cerambycidae > Leptura > Leptura quadrifasciata. The sequence continues at coordinate 190,661,930 of OY776673.1, read as the reverse complement.
CGCAAATAGATGCCCCTGTATAAAATCCCTTGTACATAAAAGTAAGCATGCGCCCCTCTCAGACATGTCAGCTAACCCTTATCTTTGCGCTTACCAAATGTTTTTATGACATTTATGTTGCTCTGTTTTCCCGCGAATTTTCATATTTTTCATAGTACTTGGCAACGCTACATCATTTTCAGAACAAATATAAAATATTAGACATAAAATTTTACTTTTATATCCGAGTTGGTAGCGGTGGTTTAGACGGGACTGTGTGACAGGCAACACTGCTAGTCTCTGTACAACTCCTGAGTTCGAGTCTCAGCTGCGGCAGATGGCAACGTCGCACATACCGATATTTTAAGAATTTAGACGGCCGTAAGTCGATTTTGTAGAATTCAGTGCAGGTAAAAAAAATATTTTCCTGACCAAGTTGAATAGCTACACAACGATAGGCTACCCTTTTTTGTCACTCCTTATAATAGCGTAGCAGTAATATCAATCGAAATTCAGGCGTCTTTCTAAGTTACACGTAATTATTCTCTGCATTCTTTGTGAATGTTTTAATTTAAACTGTGCATACTTTAATTTTCGAAAAGAGATTAAAAACTACGCCACGGATTCTGAGAATGCTGGTAAGTGGGCATATAATTACCGTTTCAATAATTTTTTTATAACCATTTTTCCTACACCTTCAGAAGTTAACAAAAAAGATATTATTTTTGCTTCTTTTCTAAATAATTTCTTACTTATCTTCAGATAATTGTTATACTTCAGGGTTCGTCCTCAATAATTTTTTTTATTCAATAAGAACTTAAGAGTATATATAAAAGGACTATTGACTGCGCAATATTGTATTATAGGACTTTTAAATGGCTTGGTATAATATACAGAATTCTTAAGTCAACAACTTAAAGAAAACATTCGAAATGTCTTAGCATTACACCTGAACAGTTAAGTAGAAGCTGTAACAACTTTGTAAAGTGAATAAACAAATGTATTCAACTTAATGGACAGCATTTTGAACATATTTTATAACTAATGTGTATTGTTTTGTTTATTTCTTATTTGTTTAATAAGTATACTGTTACACTTTATTAGATCTGTTATGTACATTTTCAATATTAGCAATAATTGTATTAATTCTAAGTAACATGTAACTGTCAATAAACTAATTTGACGTTTACAGGTGATGTTGTTTTTAATTTCCATAGTCTATTTTGTGAATCATTATCATTTTTCGTAGCATTTCGATAAAATGCAGTATTCATGTTAAAAGCTTACAAAACTATCACTCTGTGTAATAACCATGACAAAAATGGCATTTTCGAAAAGGGGAAACTATGGGCTTTCCAACTGTGAAGAAATATACAGGGTGTTCCATTTGAAATAACAAAGTTGCCCTATCCCCGAAAATACGCTGTCATTTCCGGTTAAACCGTAAGTGAGCAAAAAAAAGACTCTGAAAAAACTTATCAAAATTAGAAGAAAACTGGCGAAAACCGCAGTTCATTATCTCGACTAGTTCAAAAGTTATATAAGTTTAAAAATTATTCCCTTATATGAAAGAAACAACTTTAACGGAAGGTCTTGTGCAATTCCATTAATGATAAAACTTCTTACTATAAAAGTAAAGGAAAGTTATGGGCTCCGATGGAATCTGTTCGCTTTCCTTTATCTCCAGGCGGTTTTCACTTAGAATTATTCTTGGTAGGAAATAGAAATATTGGTCCCCAGTTTACCAGTTGCGCCGAGAGAATTTGTTGTCGTCGGGTCACGTGACAAACCGAATCCCGCTGGCAAAGATCTTTACAGCATCTCGGAAAATAAATCAAAAGGCGTATATCCTCTTAAAGTTCGTAATTGATATTTGTCAGTAATTTATTTCGTAAGAGTGTTTTGGTACTGGAGTCAAATTAGATATTTAATATGAATTATCTGGTCAGAGTAATTTTTTTATTTTAACTTGCTTTTAAACAAATTATTATTTTTCTGAAGAAAATGGGCGAATTCCAATGAAACTTAGGGAAAATGTATATCTTACAAAGTACTATTTTCAATTATAATTTCAGCCGGCTTAGTGGCTTAACGCTTACTTTAGGCTTTGCGCTAGAGCGGGTTAGTCGGGTTAGAGCGGGTTCAAATCCTGGCTAGGGTACGGATTTTTAGTGGCGTTTTTCATGTGTTGTCGAGTTGGTAGCAATAGACTAGACGAGTTTATGTGAGAGACAACATAATACAGTTGCTGTACCACTCCTAAGTTTGAGTTTCAGCTGCGGCAGATGGCAATGTCGTAGGAAATGGTCGTTGTATAATAGTCTATGTGTATGTGTCCTGATTGAGTGATGGAATAGCTAATGCTAAACTCTGCCAAGTCGTTAATCTAAATAAGGTGTTAAAATAATATTTAAAAAAGTCAGAATAGGTATTGAAATAGCTGAAAATCATAATTGTTGCTAAAACTTTACACCCTTGTAAAACCCTGACATCAAAACTGAGAAATGTGTGTGATATCTCAAATTGTAACGCGTTAAGAGTACTTTAAGATAATCGAAAGATTGTTTTTAATTTGAACTTCTGACCATTTTCTCTGCCTTTCAAAAAATTTAGTTATAAACAAATTAAATTTTGACGTGCAAAGGGAATTGAAATATATAATATTCTTATACGGTTTAATAGTATATGAATAAGCGAACAATTTGAGAAAGCAACTTTTTTCTGCGATGCGTATTTGCCAAGATATTTTAACTTTTGCGTTTTATCATTTTGTTAATGAACAAATCAAGGTATTGGCTAGAAATTAGTTCTGGTTGTTTACAATCATTTCTAGAGAAGATTACCGTAATTTTTCTATTTGAATTTGAAGTCGTATTTACTTTAAAGAGAGAAATTGCACTCGCAAAACTCTATGAATATATTAGAAATAAGAAATGTTTTAAATTGTCAAAAGAGTTTTATTAAATAAAAATCTATTGACGACTCGGTAAATTCCAGTCCAATTTCTATTGTGCTATTATTTACCAGCATATTTGAAGTAGTTTTTAAATCTCAAATCTCCAATTATTTTTATAATTCCGATCTACTTAATAGTTTCAAGGCCAAGAAATTACTATATGTGCAATTTTTAGACTTTGTTCGACACAATATTTTAGTCAACAAATTGTGATTTTACAAATATCCTTTGTATCTATCTAAATTTGTTCATTTTATAACAATTGACATTAAATTTGGTTTGCCTCAGGGTTCTGTTTTGGGACTGGTCCTATTTCTTATTTCTTTTCTTAACATTTATTTAACGTCGGCCTATTTCCGCTACTGAGGCCTAACATCGACGCCTGTAGACGAGCTACCCCTAACCAAGAGTTTTGCCGAACCTCTTCTCTTAAGAATAGTAGAGACCTTTTACTTGCCTAACATTTAATAGAGAAGGGACCGACGGCTTTACATTCCCTCCGAAGGATGGTATATCCCCTATACAACCCTCGCCTAAGGTTGTATAGCTTCCGCGCATACACTGATATACAAGCCGCTGGAATATGTGAAGCGAGGACTATTTCTTATTTATGTTAACGATTTGCCTAATAGTAGTTCCTTCACATTCACTCATTCGCAGGCGACACAACATTACTCATACCCATAAAGATAGCAAAACTTTATTATTAGAGGTTCAAAGCAGCCTGCCTTTAGTTCAAATCTGATTTTCAAAATAATGAGCTTAAATAATGACACAGACATTAATTTTTAAACTAAAGCAACCCATACATATGAACTACTCTCATTGTGTCAAATACTAGGGTGTTATTTTGACCAGGAAGTTAACATGGGATCTATCACGTAACGTTTTTTTACTAGGCAATTTAAAATAAATAGTTTAAAATAACACAAAAAGCACGCGTTTATTACGAACTAAAAAGTATAAAATAATTTCTTGTATAACTACCTACAGTCGAGCTCAAGTTTACGGTGCACTCAGAAAAGAGCAACTCAGTCTTTCAATTTTAATAGCGCATTACGATTAGGTCTAATATTATTAATATGTACATTCTAATACATACGAATTTTAAGTTCGGCTCTGTACTATTTCGTTCGTAAATTGACGCTCTTACATTTATAGGTTTTTAATGTGCGTCGGCATGTTTGATGACACTATGCTGCATGGTCCAACAGCGCGGCGATAATAATGAGGTTGTAAAGTTTTTGTTGCCTTTTTTAAATGCACCGTAAACCCGAGTACGACTATAACTATAAATAGCGGGGAGCGCTTTGTACCTACATTACTTTATTAAGGCGCCCATTTAATTTAAAATTAAATAACCGCAGTGCGCTATTCCTTTATAATTCGTTCACTGGTTCGTTAAAAAGTACTTGCTGCTATATTTCTCTACAGTAGGACAGCCTATTGTTCACATAGTAAATAGTCAGCATCAACATTTGTATTACAACCCAGTTTGCACTTTCGGCTCGTGTTAGTGTTGAGGTTTGCAGATAATAATTACCTCCATACGTTTCTGTTGATGATTTATTTGCGTTTGTGAAGGTCCGACAATTATAGTGAGTTATTAACTATTTACTGGAGTGGTTGCAGTTAAACCAATTGAAGCCGCCATAGTATGTTCAATACCTAGTTAGTTAGAAATTATCTACCAACAATGAAATATTAGTTTTAGCAAGTAGCGTAGAGAAATCAAAAAAATAATGTGAGTGTTTTACTTATAACGTTCATATAATTTTTTAATTATGTCTTCAAAATTTTATTTATAGTGCTGTCAGGAAACGACGCAGGAAACGTAAAGTTTCTTTGTTGGTTAAATCTGTTTATTTTCAGTATATTTTTTGACCATTTCTCTTCTCTTCTACCTTACATTGGCATCGACTCGATATTTTAAAATGTCACTACTGTAGATTACATTATTAGGTATATTCTCATGTAGACATGTCTCTACTACACAATAAATATCGTAATGAGGAAGATGCATGCATTTCAAAAATTTGTGAATTTATTATTTTTCCATAATAACATTATGTAAGTTGATAAATATAATAAAGTAAACTCATAGAAAAATTTCATTTCGTAAATATTCGACATTAAAATTTGAGCTCTTATATAAACGAAACCACATGACTGAAAACGCTATGATATTACCCTGACGTCGTTTTGACGTCACTGATTTGCCCTGAGTTTGTAAATTCACGTTGTTATCCTTAATCTTGTTAATAACTATTGGTTAATATGACAGATAATTATTTCATAAGATGCTTAGCGTATTAATCTACGGCCACAGCATTCTTTTTAGATATTTCAACATTTCAATAATAACAACGTGACGTCATCTGGCACATAGGACGTCACTTGGCACGGAGGGAGCATTTCAATGATTTTATATTCACCCAAAATAAATAATTTTTTTAGCCCTCAATTTTAACAAAATAAAAAAAGGAAAAGTATTGAAAAGCATATTTTTCTGTCGTCTATCTATCTGTGATATAAAAAAATAACGTGCAACTTCCTCATTTTCGTTAAGAACAATTTCTTTAATTTCTAGTAGCGAAGGTGGAATAAGTCTCACAACAAATATATTTCAAAGAATTATTCTTACTTACTTTTAAATGTTAACTAATGTTTGTTTTAACTGCTGCCTTTAAAATAAATGAAAATCGCTAAAAAAATTTGCAAAAGAAAAATTAGAAAATCACAATTAGAAAAGGGATATAGAGATTTAGATAAAAACCGTTAGAAAAGAGCTATTAAAATTTGGATATAATCCCTTTTAGAATTTTTTTTTAAATGTTCAGTGAGTAAGTACGTTGCGTTTTTGTACGCATTTTAAGAGACTAACTAAAACTCTATTTTAATCCAAATACCAATATTAATATCGAGTAATATGCAGCTACACCTACTATCAAACTACCAGCTTTTTGAGTAGCAAAACCCGAAAAATGGTGGTTTAGCCAAGTAGAGGCACAATTTAATCTTGCAAAAATCATGAATGATAGGAAAAGATACGACCATATTTTAGTTCACTGATTTCTTCAATTGGTTTCGAAAGTATTTGATGTTATTGGAAGTCCACCTGACACTAATCTGTATACAAATCTCAAAGAGATCATCATTCACCGCTTGACGTCAAGTGAAGAAAAAAGATTTAATTAGTATACCGAGATACCGAAACAACTTAAGCAGGATCATAAATTTTACAAAAAATGATTATTGTAAAAATAAAATTGATGCCACTTGTAGAAATCTAAAACAAATATATGAGATAATCTCAGAGGCAACAAATGAGCATTCCAGGAAAAACAACAACATTCATAAATTAGACAATGATGAAAAACAATTTGGCACAGACCATGGAATGGCTAACTTTTGTAATCAATATTACACTAATATTGGTGTAGATATGCTGAAAAACATTCCACATCCACAAGATTTATTCATCCTACATACAGTATGTAACTCTTCGATGTACCTGAGACCGATAAATGAAAACGAATTAATTAAATCCCCGTCCGTAGAACTTTCTACCCCTGATGTGTGCCTGTGGGCCTTCTAGCCCCATCTGTGGAACCATAAAGATATACCGATTTAATTTGTACGGTCGGAAATGCACGTGAAGCATGCCTAATGAGAGCAATTTAAATCTGACATAAACCACAAAAGAAATATGATTTACCTCTTACTATTGAGGGAAGCAATCCACCAAAACTCCTAGAGAAGGCTACAGCTGAATGAATAGGGTCGAGTCCGTCTTACAAACCAGCGAGATACTTCCAAAGGAAAGCCTGTAAATTTGCGAGACACGTGGATAAAAATCGGGTAATATGGCGATAGTGAGGTTAACTCACCTATACACTTAAATCCTGCACCAGCAGTTAAAATTCCCTCCCAACAACAAAATATTCTGCTAAACAGAACAACAACAAATGGAGGAAATTTTTTTGGCGTTGATAACTCCAAAATCCACAAGGATGCCTTGAATAACACAAGTTTTCAGAAATCACCAACCGTGTACATGCCAATACAACGCATCTCTCTCTCTCTCTCTCCCTGAACCAGCCGGAAGACTCGCGTCGCTCACAGACGGTAACAGAAACTCCGCAACGTACGTTTCGTTGGTGCGATTGCCATTATGCGGCCCACAAAACGCAAATGCGTATCGTGGGTCGCATAAGCAACAGGCCCGCAACATTGTCACCATTACACTGGTAGCAAAAAAAGAAGATTGGTGTCCTTGTGGAGACTATAGACAACTTAATGCAGTTACCGTGCCAGACAGATATCCATTACCGCACATTCATGATTTTTACTCATAATTATATGGATGAACAATATTTTCAAAAATTGATTCAGTTCGTGCATATCATCAAATTCCTGTCGAAGAAGATATACATAAAACTGCTATCATCACACCTTTCAGTTTATATGAATTTTTAAGAATGCCTTCCGATAACTAAGGAAATGGATATTGGGATATAGATACACAATGTATTTTTTTGGTTTTAAGAATAATTAAGTTCTATCCAGTAAATAATTGTTCTTGAATAAAATACACAAATTTTTTTAACTGGTTTTGTTAATTGTGGTAACTCCACGAAACAGATCTTCTCTTATTACTTAAAAAATGTTTTCTTAACCGCCTCTCAAGTTACCGAAGTAACCCCCTGGGAGGGAGACGAGGCCCTACAGTTTATTGTGGATTCCGAACCACTCTTGGGGCAATTTTTTTTTTAATGAAGAATTGTTTCACTCAGTTTGCTAGCCAGACGCTTTGGCACACTGAGCTACCATCCCCGTAAATAATTAGTCTCTTCTCTTTTTTTCCATATACTAATTTCTTGCCTTCTAAATTCATGAAATGAGCAACAGCAGGACGGATCTTTTTATCGCTGATCTTTTCAGATCTGTAACAGTTCTCAATTTTTTCACTTATTTAGGCACCCACACTACTCTTTATGAAGTCATGGTAATAGATTTCATAAAGAGTAAATTTTAAAAATATTCTTAACTATCTTTACACAGTTTATAATATCAATTAGTCGTGCATCTAATGTGCAAGGAAAATCAAAAATCAAATTGTTTTGTTGCGCTGACAAGAATCGAATATACTCGAGTTTATTGTGGACTCCGAATCGCTCTTGGGGCAATTTTTTTTTTAATGAAAAATTGTTTCACTCAGTTTGCTAGCCAGACGCTTTGGCACACTGAGCTACCCTCCCCGTAAGTAATTTGTCTCTTCTCTTTTTTTCCATATACTAATTTCTTGCCTTCTAAATTCATGAAATAAGCAACAGCAGGACGGATCTTTTTGTCGCTAATCTTTTCAGATCTGTAACAGTTCTCAATTTTTTCACTTATTTCGGCACCTACACTACTCTTTATGAAGTCATGGTAATAGATTTCATAAAGAGTAATGTACATAAATTCTCTTTTTTCTGTTCCTTAATACCATATATTTTAATTGTTTTACTTCGTATTCAAATTTTTTAAATGTTCTTAACTATCTTTACACAGTTTATAATGTCAATTATTCGTGCATCTAATGTGCAAGGAAAATCAAAAATCAAATTGTTTTGTTGCGCTGACAAGAATCGAATGTACTCGATAGCACCTTGAAAACTTCCATATCTCACTTATTTTGTTCAGGTTTATATCGGAATATTCTGTTATTTTATGCATAAATTTATTTTAGTGACAATATCTCTGTAAGGGCGGAGTAAAATCCAAAAAAAATTGCTGACGACACGATAACAGCGACGGAAGTGACCGTAACCTGCACCGGTCGATAGGAATATTTAATTAGATCGGCTGATAGGGTATACCTATGCAAGAAATCATGTTGATTGAATTACTTCCGCTATTTACCTAACATTAATATAATTTATTATTCCAGTGAGATCCAATATGATGTCGAAAATTATATGCGTACAGTTTTCTTGTTCAAATGTGCTTTTAGAGGGTGGAATATTGAAACATAATATTTTTAGTCGCAAACTCCTCTATAAAATCCTTATTTTACTATAAGGAACGTAACCAGACTGCAACCAACAGCTACTCTCCGGGCTATGTGCCCCGCTGAGCGCTGAATTGCAAGTTACGAGCCTGGCACGTTAAGTGTAATAATTGCATATTACCATCAAAACGCTAATGCTTCGATTACAACAAACACCAGCCGAAAGACTGATCCTACCTAAAGGAGCTCTCGTGCCAGTCGTCCCACACCACTTGCAGACTGCAGCTTCGAGCTGTTGGCTCTCGACAGTGCAAGGTAGGCATGTGATGACCGACACGAGGATCACTTGACTATTTCGTACATTTCGGTACCTTTGGGACAACGACATGTAAAATAGTCAGCAGGCGCCATCTAGCGGTCTAGTGTATGTTGCAATCGAAAAATAAATAACCTGGCTGGGCTTAGCATAATCCAAATGTGCTTTTAGAGGGTGGAATATTAAAACATAATATTTTTAGTCGCAAACTCTATAAAATCCTTATTTTACTATAAGGAACGTAACCAGACTGCAACCAACAGCTACTCTCCGGGCTATGTGCCCCTCCGAGCGCTGAATTACAAGTTACGAGCCTGGCACGTTAAGTGTAATAATTGCATATTACCATCAAAACGCTAATGCTTCGATTACAACAAACACCAGCCGAAAGACTGATGACTGATCCTACCTAAAGGAGCTCTCGTGCTAGTCGTCCCACACCACTTGCAGACTGCAGTTTCGAGCTGTTGGCTCTCGACAGTGCAAGGTAGGCATGTGATGACCGACACGAGGATCACTTGACTATTTAGTACATTTCGGTATCTTTGGGATAGCGATATGTAAAATAGTCAGCAGGCGCCATCTAGCGGTCCACTGTATGTTGCAATCGAAAAATAAATAGCCTGACTGGGCTTAGCATAGTTCAAATGTGCTTTTAGAGGGCGAAATATTAAAACATAATATTTTTAGTCGCAAACTCCAGTAAAATCCTTATTTTACTATAAAGAACGTAACAAGACTGCATCCTTAATATTTTTAATAATATTTTTATATTTCTTCTAACTTACACAAACATTCATATAGGTTTACTCCCCGTTATTCGAACGGTACCATATTATATTATCTTTGATAAAGTTGCCTTTTTTTTAATAATACGTTTTTTGTTCGTGTTTCAAATTTTTTTGCGGGTAGAATTTTAATTTTTTTGAGTCATTTATTGCACAGTACATCACCTTTATGGCAGCTGTACACTTTCGTCCGAGTGCTCTCGCTAGGTCGAGAAGCATGTGCTCGAGTGCGACCATATACACCCACGCTAGATAAGTTGGAGTTATGAACTCGGAGATGGACGATTACACAAAAAAGTTGCTGCTGCTCTATGTGTCATCAGTTATTTACACACATATCATACAAAAAAGTAAGAAAAAAATGACGTAAACGGAGATAATGGATGATCACAATGCATCAAATAGAACATGCGAACCCATGCATCATGCAAATGCTTTTTATCCTTATCCGTTTGATAAATTTCTATGAAATTAAATTCGCTCTCATTATTTCACATTTTTCCGAACACAAAAATACGTCTTTAGCGGTCCCACAGTGCAAGGGAGACTGGGAGAATCAAGAGCGTAGACTGATGCACTCGCTATTCGTGCGAGATCCTTTGGCTCGGGCACAAAAAACCGACACGCGACCACAGTAGAGAATAGACCAGTAATTTCACTCCTCGGCGGTCTCTTTGATGTTTGTTGTACTCGATTTTATTTTTTTGTACCACTGCGCATCCACTATTTTCATCCTACGCGCATTTGCATGTACACTACTCGAGTAAACAATAAACATCAACCCAATAACATCACTGCTGTCCACTGCGCATCAGATAATTTAAGCCCAGGAGCATGCTTGCGCACTGAAAATCTTATCCCACTGTGACTGCCGAGTGGGAGTACTGGTCTATTCTCTACTGTGACGCGACGGAGAGTGAGCGAGGAACACCGAGACAAATCGAGGCGGGACGAGAACTCTCATCTACATTCTCGCACTCGGCCTGTCACGGTGTGCCTCGGCGAGTGTGCATAGCCGCGATTATAGTAACACTGTTTTTTATATAGAGAGGTTTTATAACGTGGTAATATTATTAAGCTACTTTTTGCCGGGTATCTGAGCTACTGAAAATGTAAACTGACTTATTTTTATGCACAAAAAATAATGTTTTTAATATATACAAGGAGGATACTGTTAAAATATTTAGATTGGTAAAATGTGACTTACAGGAATCACGGCGACTCTCCAATCCGGAAATAATTCTGGTCGCTCGTTTTTGTGTAGTAAATATAGGTGACCAGTCAGTCAGTAGAGATACCCAAAAGATTATTCCATATGAAATAAGGCCACCAAAAACTGCGTGGTAATGTATTTTCAGAATGTTCTTTTCTTCGTAACGAGGGGTCAACCACTGACCCGAAATTTGTACACGTATTTCTGAAGTATTTCCGAGAATACTGAGTATTCCTGCGTATTCCCGAGTATTCCAGAGTATTCCCGAGGTATCCTTAACATTTGTTACACGTATTTGCGATAGTGGTTGACCCCTCGATATAAGTATTGTCAATCTTATCAAGTTCACATTGATTAAAATTTTATAAACCTGTTAATTAGACAATTAATAATTATAATATGGAATCCCAGTATAGGTCCCATTCAGGTAACGATTTCTTCGGTAAAACCTACATAACACGAAAGTTTGGACCTAAGGGAACTCATAAATGCAAAGGTTGGCGAGAAAATGTGTGCACAATTTTAGTGCGCACGCCACTGAATTAAGCGCCCTCTGAAATGGGTCCGTACAAAATTTCATAAAGAAATATTGCATGTTAATTCTGTGCTCAAAGTAAAAGTCACACTGTCCTTATTGCTTTATTTATTCTTATCAAGTAATCCATGAAATAAAAATTGGAAAACAATTGAGGAAAATATTTTTCTTGGTAACAATTAACAAAATGATTGGAATGCCGGAATATAAAATAAATGCTAATTATATTTTTCTTTCTTCCACCAATCCACCGTTTTTTCGCAACACTTATCAAACCTTTTTCGTTCATTCGCGGTTACTTTTCTGAGTTCTTGGGTAATAGTTGCACATGCTTCAATTATTATTCTAGCGCGTAGTTCGTCAACTGACTGCGGTCTTGGCTTGTAAACTACTTGTTTTAGTATAACCCACGAAAAAAAAGCGAACGACGTCAAACCCGGGGATCTTGGCGGCCGCTCAATAAGCGGATTGTTTCGACCTATCCATCGATTTTCAAAATTTGTATTCAGTCAACCCCTTACCACTACTGCGTTATGCACAAGAGACCTATCTGTTGAAATTTTAAATTATGACGTGCTTGAATTGGTAAGTCATCCCAAAACTCATTTTCCAAAAAGTAAAAAATACACTTTAGTTCAAATTACTCTCAGAAAAAAAGGTTCAATAATCCTACAATCAAGTCTCCGCATCACACGTTTATTTTTTCTGAGTACTGCCTCTTTTCGTTTATGATCCAATTAGGATTTTTGGCATACCAGTACCGTGAATTTTGAGACGATACCGCTCCATTTGTTGGAAATGTAGCTTCGTCGTTGAACAAAATTTCCTTTCAAAAGTTCCTGTTGTTCAGATATTCTCCTTGGGCCCACAAACAGAAGTCCAATCTTTTTTCCTCATCTCCCTGTTGCAGAGTACATGTAAAATTTTCGGCTTAAATAGTTTTTATTTTTTTTAATCTAGTGCCGAAACAAATTGAGCGGTCTCGGTCAAATATGATATTTAGAGTTCTCTTACAAACATCTCCAGACATTTTGTACTTTTCATCTACCCCGAGACGTACCCTTAATATTAAGGGTAATTCACATTGAAAAAAATATCGATTTTCTCAATAACGGCTTTAATAATTTAAAGTGAGTATAATTGTGCTACTATTTTAAAAGGATTTTAGGCTGAAAATGTTTACTTGCTATATTAAAATTTTAACACAATAATAATACTAATCGCCGAGACAAGCACAAATAACCAAGACTATGAGCTGACACATATCTTATTGCATTCTTGACTCGATTCTCGATTATTTTCGAAGTATTCCTGGGCATTACGGAGTAGTCCGGTGGTATTCATGAAAATTTGTACTACACGTACTTTCGACAGTGGTTGACCCCTCGGTTCGTAAGTTTCTCAAAAATGTTTGATATTGTAATTCATAAGAGAATGGGTCGATAATTTGTAATATATTGCGGATTTCCTTTCTTAAATAGTGGCACAACATGTGACCTTTTCAAAGCTTTCGAGAAAACACCCTTAATGTACCTATATAGTTTTATCAATTTATAAAAATTATTATATAATAAGTTTTACGAATACTAATTCCTTTTTCTTTTTTTGCAGGCTATTTACGACATGTTAGGTGCTTGCTCGTCCAACCGGCCCGCCGACTCGGCAGAGGAAAGAGCCAAGAATATCTTCGCAAAAATGGACGAAAACAACGACGGTCAGCTAACACAAGATGAATTCCTGAAAGGTTGTTTACAAGACGAAGAACTGTCGAAGATGTTAGCGCCTTAATGTGCACAATAAAAAGATACGGAATAAGAGTCCGTCGGAAATCTCCTTAAATTTCGCATAAAAAGGGACATTTTTGGATATGACCAAGTAATTTTGACCACGGTGCAATTTTCATGTAATACTTCAAACCAACCATCCGATAGTTGAGAAACAAAAAAAAACATCGATGAAAATAGGTTTTAGTGATTATTTAAGATTTCTTTTTGTTTCAAGCCTTCTTCAGCTTGTCACTGCATTTCAGCTTTCAGGTATATTTTTATTACGGATTAATCGAGGCCTATCCTACTCACATTTAAACTAAATACTTACAGTAGGTCCCATATTTTTATTTTTTTAGAATAATCTTCAAATCGTATCTTAGTCATAGCAGTTACATTACCTAAAATAATATTTTCAAAAAATAAATATAGTAGTTGTAAGTAAAGGGTCCTGTGTAAAAAGAAAGCCTTAGTATTGAAAGTTAATCTAAAGAAAAGAAACGTTTATCAAAATTTATTTAGTTTTTGATGCATAAACATAGGGATGTTTATACACATTTTTTTAATTAACAAGAACCATCGTATTAATTCAACTAAGAACATATAGATTAGTTATCGTAAAGGTATGCGTAAAAATTGAATCACATACCGAAATGATTTCTCGATACAAAATTACGTTTTGGTAGGTCTAGATGATGTTAGAAAAATTGATCATTCTTTAGGTAAATAAGTAACTCTTAATCGTACATAATAAACATGAATAATTGAAATGATAAAACTAACAATAAACAAATAATAAATCATAAATAAAATGTGATAAAATCGTCATATGAAAGTTTGTTAGCGGTACATATTTTTAAACGTAGTAGTAGTAAAAGTCCAGTAATGCACAAAATAATTTAAGGTAGACGAATAAGGCTGTCAAAGTATACAGGTTTTATATATTTTGTATTATTTATCTTCGGTGAGTTATATTTTTGCAGAAGACACCATTTTACTCTGCTAGTATGCATACCGTATTTTGACGTTGAAATTTTAAAAAAATACACCTGGTTGGTTATGTGCAGCTGTGAAAGACGATGAAATCCTCCATATACTCCATTTCGAGGACCTAAGACTAACTAACCTATTGGTTACATTATTATCAGCTATTAATTGTACCGAAACAAATGTTAGTAAACTATCATACACAGAAACAAAGAAAAGTGTATTTAAAAGACCAGTGTTATAGTATTAAATAATAAAGAGAATAATAACATACATAAAATCAGTACGCAGCTATGTAGAAATTCATCTCATATTATAACATTATTCCAACATTAGTATAGTACGGCTTTAGTATATACAGGCATTAAAACTTATGAAGACTTTTCCAAATTTTTTATTATTCTGTAACATATATCGATTGAAATATTCTTGAAATAACAATTAAAAGAATGCGTTGAGGATTAATTAATCAAATGTAGAATAGGATAGAATAATACTTACTTATTGTGTAAAAGTTACAAAAAGGTAACAGTTTGACAATGTCGTTCTTCCACGCAAAATATTTTCAAAATAACAATTCATAGCTATCTCACATGCCTAACAAGAGTATACACATTTAATTAAAACGAAATCTACAACACATTTAAATATCACTAACTTGGTTTTTACATTATCTTTAAACGCTCGTCGGTTTGGTAAGGAAAGAATATGAAGAATATAAAAAATTGTTGGTGTCAGTTAAACAAAGCTTCTATCAAATTTTGAAGTATTATGTTCTGGCACCGTATATGCGTCTTTACGTATGTTCACGTTCTTTTTATGAACAAATTATACAAATATGATAGTTTATTAGTATAGTCTAATATACTTTAACTTGGCGTGTGTATGTATGAGTTAATATTTCCGTACGATTTCATTTTCTCTTGTACACAAAGATCCAGGAATATTGTCCACATAGGCAATGTTTCTGGACTATTGCTTTAACTTTGTGTACAATATGGGAGAAAATGAAATCGTACGGAAATATTAACTCATACATACACACGCCAAGTTAAAGTATACTAGACTATATTAGTCATCTTTTTAAAGAAAATACAGAATAAATAATTCACTCTTTCTACTATCTTTAGCTTATTATTAAAGTATGGGGTCGCATGTTCTCGAAAGGGAATCAAATACATAGCATGCTAACATTCAGAGTTCTTTGAATCTCAATGCATTGTGTTAAGTAATGTGTGTATGAGTTGCAACAATAGTTCATATGCGCATAAATCAAACTCTTTATAAAATTAATTTTGTTATAAAGTTCAGAGAGTACATAATTTTCCCAGATTTTTTAATCTTGTGAACGAGGTAGACACTACTTTATTGATGTGTGGTTCAGATGTTAAATTATTGTCTATATATAACCCTAAAACCTTTCTGTATCAGTCCACCTGATAACTTCATTATTTAAAGTTATTGTAACATTGTCATCGTCCATATTTCTCCTTAGTATAATGTCGTCGGCCTGTAGATGGTAGTGCGAATAAGTCAGTGATTGAATAGATCAAAAGTAAATATTGTGAACAGATTTGGCATTCCACTTTGTTTCTAGTAGATCAGATGTCTTGTCACTAACTCTAACACATTGTCTTCTATAATGCACATATGATTTGAACCATTCCACACAGGTAATTTTTTAATCCAATGTAATACAATATAGCTTTCTCTGCATTACTAAAACTATATATTTACTTTATTTTTTTTAATGGGACACTATATTTATTGGTAGCCTTTTTACAAAGGGCACCGCTAACAATTTGACAAGACCCAAAACGAATTACGTCTGGTGTTATGTTTTGAATTTCATCTCGGATTCGTTGTTTTATTCCATCTATTGTATCTGGTCTATTACCGTCAACTCTGCTTTTATATAACCCTACAAGAAAATCAGGCAAACCTGGCGGCCACTCAACAGACGTCACGGATATGTGAAAATTGTCCATTTTTTTGTTACGTACAAATAGAGCAATTTGATATTATTAATGGACATGTTTTTGAATTTTTGCAAAAGCGAAACAAAAGAAAAGTTATGAATTTCATGCGTTTCTCTATGTATGTATAAAAATCTCACGGTGGTTTCAACATATATTGAATTAAGTAAAATAGAATTACATACAGCAGAGTATACTTTGCGAATTACCACCTATAATCTATTATCTGTTAACAGTAATCAAATGACAACTCGTTAAATATTTTTGGGCCCAGATTTGCGGTCCACACCTTAGTGTAAGATAAATCGGATAGTTGAATGGTCCATCATTATAGGGCAACCCTTTCTAAATAAACTGGATGATAATGCATCCTAGAACACAATTGATAATTTTTCTCTTTTTATGCAAATAAAAATACTGATTGCGATGGGATTTTCTCATTGTCTGTTGCTCCTTCAGCCGCATTGTTCTCTGAGTCATGGGAATCGTTAGAGTTTAGTTAGTCTGTTTGTATAAATCGTAAACTTTGGGTAATTTCTGCAATCTTTGATCTTATATATGGTTCTATTAGTGTCTTATCGCTCTTATCGATCCTATCTAGCACAATGGAGTCAACTTCAATCCAGAGGCGCAACTAGCCCTAATATTTTGGGAGAATGAAAAATTTGTCGATAATGGGGCGCAGTTAACGACTTTTTACACTTGCAATCGCTTAAAATAAAACGTTTTTGATATGCAACATACGGAATACAATATTTTTGTGCCCCCCTGGCTATGGCGCCCCTATCTGACGCACCTTAGACACATATATAGTTACTCCCCTGCTCAAAAATATCTATTTTCATCTTTTGAATTGAATGAAATAAGTCAGAATTTAAATAATATATTTTATTTAAAAGAATAGAAGAAGAATAAAGAACATACTTTTTTAAGTCGAAAAGGAATTTGTCTCGTCTTTGTGACAAATTTTTTGTTGACACTTTCAGCGTGAATGAAAATAGCTCTCTCCATATATAATAAAGAAATGTTACTGAAACGATCTTAGGCCATTGTTGTTCTAAGCCAGTTTAACACTCTACACAAACCTGAAAATTACCTTTCACAAGTAGCTGATGAATTTGGCAATATGATTGCAGCTTGAAATATAAAACATATAAATTTGAGTATGTCTCTCAAGATAACATGCCTTTCAAATATAAATAAGTGACCTCTGGTTTCTTATTTTTTATGACACTTGTAGCAACGGTCATTTCCGCTCGCAAGCAGTTAATATCAACTTTTAATTCCCTAGAATAATGTTCTATAAAATATTTGCACCTACTATAGTCCAATTTTATAAAAAATGTCATTGCCACTTGAATGCTCTCTTCTGAAAATCGTTTTTCCATATAGTCAATGGTGGCATCTAAAACCTTATAATACACGTTGACACTCCAGTAGTTGCAAGTTGTTTGGGCTGTAGATATGCATTCATGGTTTATACCTAGAGGTGAGCCAGTTCTAGTGTCACGCAATTTTTCGGAAATTTGTTTTTTCCTTTTAGATGATCTCGTGAGAGTAAGTGAAATATCGAATTCTTCAGCAAACTTCTCAATTTCGTCCCAATTGCTTACGAAACGTTCGTCATTTCTCTATTTTTTTAGAGAAGCAGTGACACCTTTAATTACTGAAGATGCCTTACCCAGGGTTAACTAATTTTTTGGGAGGCTAAGCCCTCCCAGTCCCCTCCGAGTTGCGCCTATGCAGTTCAACCTCTTCTCTATTGAAGCATGTTTAATGTATCTCCCTTTTTTAACGTTTGTGAAAAACCGTGATACGTGCAATGAATACAGAATACGATTTTATCGATGTAGCGAAAAGTTTAAATCGAATAGTTTTACAGTCTTCTACTCGTATTACTAAGAGATACTTAGGTTACCTACTGAATTGAAAAAAGGTAAATTGAATGATTAATATGTGTATAGAACGTTTTCAGTGTCTCATATTACCACATAATTTTAGGGGAATTCTAAGAATATGTGTGTTTTTCGATAAATATATTTCTCATCATAGTAGTAATGATGTTTTTTACGAATTTTTAACGTCGAGGCACAGGCCTCTACACTGTAAGTCTTGCTAAATCTAAAGTATTAAGATTTTTAAGTCAACACATACTCATCACCTTATGTTTGGTGAATAAATTGGGAGCATTTGAAGCTCATACAAAAGAGCTGGCTATGGAGAATCTACAAAGTATTTGGTATTATTTACGAATAAATGAAAATATATTAGGAGAGTTACTGGAAAAGTAAAGGATCACAAACAAAAAACATACTGTGATGCGAAGTGCTCTACTAGCCAAACTCAAACTGGAGACCAAAATAGAGCATAAGACATTTTTTTATCGATGTGTTGGATGCCATCTACATGTAAATAAAAGAATCTTGCTTTATTTGTGAAGTTTGGTATTGGGATTTCATGTTTTTTTATTAAGTTGTATAGAGCTTTCATAGTTACTTTATTGTATCTCATGTTTCTAGGTGGTACGTATTTGTGTTTCAACATGGTCCCATTCTTTTTTAGGTACTTAAATTATGTTCATCTTAAGCCATAAATTATACGCTTTAATGATCATGGCTGATTTCTCTTGTTGTGCTACAAGAACATGACATTTTTTGTTGCAAAATTGACTTGAGTTCCATTCAGTATTTCAAAATGATATGGTATTTCATCCATATGTGATAACTACTTCCTATTCGTTCAGTCGCATTACACATCCAATACCATCGTCGTTTTTGAGGGATATGGAACGCCGTGGTATGAAATATATGGAGCGATTTCGATGATCATGTATCGACATTCTTTTCGACGAGACGGTGATCCCCGGTGTATTGCAAGAAAAAATTATCGCCAACGATAAAAACAAGAAATTTAAAAAGCCATCGAATATGCTGATACTCTAATAATTAACACGGCAATCTGCATACCACCTGCATTTGATTCCGTGATAGTTATCGGCGAAGATGTACATCTTCCCATTCTCCTTACAGTCTATCCACGTATTCAAACGTATATCTTCTTAAACCTGAGAGAGTAAAATCCCCCAATAAATATATTCAATTAAAAGTATGCCTGAGCAAACAATTGCAGAGAACATATTATTTTTACATGTCTCAAGAAATATATATGGACATGCCTGATGTTTTCGTATGATTGTAGAGGCATGGATAGAAGTGAGATTTATCTCCTTCTGATGTATGATGGAGTTGGCCTTTTAATAGTAATGCTATAAGTAGGTAGACTTATCTGTTAAGCGCTCGATTGTTGGAGTGTTGTTGGGTTGAAGAGACATGTTTGCTACTCATCTCAATATTTATGATGACATTCATTGATTCGCATGTGAACCCGATATTCAAATCTGCACAATACGCATTTAGTTTCGTGTTTCTGATGTGCATCTGTATACTAAATGGTCTAGGTGGAAAGTACACATCTAAAACTAAAAAAAAAAATATTTCACTCTGAACCTCTCTCTATCATCAAAGCATAGCACAAATATCTTTTTTATAAAACTTGTTAAATAACTATTTTTTGCGATTTCAAATATCTCAAATAAATAGGACGAATATTATTCTCCACCCTTTCGTAACTATCCACCATTCATATCAAAATATTTAAATAAAATTTGCGAAAGTATGTTAGTATACCAAATAAATCGCCCATTTCATTTTTTCAAGTATATTCGTTTCGAATTGATGGCAACTATCTTTTGAAAATTGATTATTTAAATACAAGTTTATGTGCCTGTATATACTTTGTAAGATTTTATTTGTCTCGATATCGCATTGACTCCAATGTCATACTTTAAATATGTAACATAATAAATAAAACAGTGACTGTCTTTTTTACATTAGCGATGTATGATTTTTTTGCTTAGAGGTAGAGAAATATTTAAAAGAGAAACATCCAAATTACGCAGTGATGTTATGTTTTCATAAGCTACTCTGTACCCCGCCTACCAAAGCCAGTGCAAATGAATATTACAAGATATAAGAAAGTAAATTAATATTAATTTGTCTGGAGGTGCATAAATATTTTATTAGCTAATTACATCTGTAATTTGCTTTACCCACATTTAAGCCTCCTACACATTTCACAATTTGTTGGATCCAGTCTGCAGGGCGATTCAGTGAGGATAACTCAGTGAGCATTTTTTAATCATCTGTTTAGAGCCTTTTGATTTTCTCTCATTTGTATATTTTTACCCCCTACGGCACAAATCGGTATGTGTGTAGGGAGTAAGTTTGTTTTTTTTCTTCTGTCTGTAACAGATTAATGGATTTGGGTATGGTTCTCACCATAAGTTTTAGTATTTCTACAGGAAGGTTTAAAGTTATAAATCTTTGAATTTCGACCGCTGTGTTGGTTTCGTGATGTTGACATGCCAAAATATGATCACTATGAAATTGAAAATGTTTTTGTACAGTCTAACCTAGTCAGAATCACGTGGGAACTAAAAGGCGTCTATATTGATGCTGAAAGAGCTGAGGGAGGCTTTGGGGGCCGTGGGCTTGAGAATGAACCTTCTGAAGACTAGACGACATCCAGACCACACTCGACAACCATACACATTCAAATGGTTGGAATCAAGTTTGGCAAGGACCACTAGGTAGCAGAAATCACCAGACCAGTTGCTTTGATGTGAACAAGTTTTGGAAAACTTGGTCACATACTTAGGAAACCGAGCATCCCTATCAATCTGACGAGTAAAATCTTCGACTCTTGCATACTACCCGTGATGACCTACGCCCTGAGACTGTATCACTAACACAAAACATAACGCACTGTCGACAAGTTTGCCAACAAGAAATGGAACCTGCGATGTTGGGGATCAGCTTCAGAAATTGGGTGAGAAACAAAGCTGTCAGGGAGAGAACGTTGATGCCATATTAGAGCGCCAATAAATGGCTCTGAGCAGGGTACGTCGCTAGGGACAACATCAAGTGGACGAGGGCAATAATGCAGTAGCTGCCTAGTGGAAGTAGGAGGAGTATTGAATGTCTTCAAATAAAATAGAGGGACGACATCCAGAGACAAGCCGGTAGAGACTGGATCTTGAGTGCTCAAAACAGACAGCACCAGCGGTGATTTCCATATATTTCATACAGATAAGGCCTATGTCGAAAGAAGGACGAGAACAGGCTGAAAAAGAGTACAGGTCACCGAAAGGCAACCTATATTTAACGTTATTTATCGCTGCCTATAAATCTTTGATAATCCCAGTTACCTCAGGTAATTGAACATCTATACACCGCCCAATCTGTAAAGTTGCCTGCGGAATGGTCTCAACAACTTGTAATCTGTATAAGTGCTTTTAATTAAACCCGGACTTAAAAGCAAACAATCATTTTTTACGCTCCTAATACAAATGAAGAGACATGCTATTATAACTGCTTTTTCTGTGTTAGACCTTAACACAGTTTTACTATACATGTTTTTTCAATTTAATATCCATGGATACTTACATATAATAAGATGGATATTTGTAATAAGAAGCCTATTTCCACAGCTAAAAGAAAATCTTTTAACTTCTCATCGCTTTTGAAAATGTGACGTTTCTGTGAGAAAAGAAACAATCAAATCCAAATAAGAGACCAAAAAATTAAATATAAAATATTGAAATAAAAAGTCAATTAATATAATACTGAGTGTGATCCCTTCATAGCATTTCATAGCGTTAGGAAAAACTGTTGTAAGTACGTTTAATGCGAATCATTCCATTGATTTAAAAGTCTGCCATAAGTGTACATGTTACCATTAATCCGTGATAAAACTATACCGTACCAGAGCTACGCAAATGCTTTTGAACAAACCTTGTTTTATACGTGGTACCCGAGAAATATATATACGTGGGCTCTGATTATAAGCATTTTTTGGGAAAACTAGCTTAAATATCTTGCTCATACCTGAAGCATTTATAGGTATACAAAATAAGTTGTAGAAAAATTATATTAGGGCTTAGGTAGAAGATGGCCGTGTGCACAATTCACAGGACCAGATCTAACAGAGGGTGTGCGCGTTAAAAAAAAACTAGGTGTTGTTAAAATATTGGATGTATTTTACATTTTAAGCATATCATATACATGTAACCTGTCCTAGTAGGTCACCTATCCGAATTTATGCGTCTGACAATTTTCAATTTTCCCACCCTCTATCGGCATGCGGTGAAAAATTTTGGGATCATTTTTCAACATTTTGGTACATATCGATTGGAAACTTCGGTGCTGAGTGAGGGTTCTAAATCTTTCATATTTCAGCTAAATTTTGCATGAAAATTGTAACGCCATTTGGCCAGTGAAACTGTGGTTTTCATAGCCCAGCCAACAGATTTTACCTGTAAGGTTTAAAATATGGCGATTTAATGTAGTGGTGCCAGTGCGTACCACAATATTGGCAACATAGCTCCGAAATAGAGATTATCTGCGCGATCTGACGAGATTTCATATAATTTGGTAAGGTATTTGAAGGAGGAAGTATTGAATTATTAACTAAAAAAACATGAAAAATGGTCTCTTATTAACTTAAATCTCAAATGTCATAGAGAATTGGTCTTTTTTAAATTTTATTGCATTTGAATTAATTACATTAAAGGGGTAAAGGTCACATTTTCTACAGATTTTTTGGCGACATATGACAATGCAATAGTAAAGTAGTTGTCAGCATGATTTTAAAGTTAAAGGGAAGATCAGTGACTGGAAAATAAAATGTGAATTGTTTATTTTTTTCAATTTTGAAATTTGAAAAAAATTATACCTGTATTTATGATTTTAAACATTTGTACATTAGCAATCATTTTGCCTCTTCATATTTTCTTGTTTTAATAGTAACTTTAATTAATAACCAGTTGGCAGACGGGAGAAAATTGTTTGAACATAATACTTTTTTGCAAATTAACAATAATTGTGCAACTTATGTAACTTATTGGGGTTTCTGCCATATTGAAAATAATGTAAAAAAATAATGTTTTTTTGCAATTTTGTTCATTGTTTATTAGGACTTGTATCACTGCAATTTCTGCTAATCAAAACTTTTAGTAGCACATAATTAAATGTAAATTAATGGCAGATGGGAAAAAATTGATCTCAAGTTTGACAAATTTTGGCATTATGCCAATTATTAATATACCTTTAATGAAGTAAAAATTAATAGCCCAAAATAAGGTGGTAGAAAAAATTTTTCATGGAACAACGCGACATAGAAAAATAAGTTTGTATTGGTAAAACCAAGAATACCCTGAGTTTTCCACTTCAAGTAGGTGGGGGAACCCTTTTTTTTTTTCGCGAAAGAGAGGTAAGTAAATTGGTCATTTTTAAGGGTGGTTTTTCAGTTTTAATTTATTTTGGACCCTTTAAAATGTTAGTTAAGAAACGAGGAATGATGACCTTTTATTGTCGATGGCCAAGTAACTTTCAGTTCAAATTTCGTGAAAATCGGTTCACTGTCTCCCACGATATGTATATAAATATACTGAAAAAACGTCAAAAATTAAATTACGGCTAACTTGGCCAAAATTAAACCGAATTTGATGAAATTTTAGATGAAACTAACCTATATAACCTAGAAATGGTCTGCCAAATTTTAGCAAATATCTACCAGTTTGGCCACAATTCCATTTTTAGTCCAAATTCCACGAAATTTTCAAAACTTTCCCCAATTTGCCCAAATGGTCGAAGAGATTTTTTTTTTTTAACTAAAATTAAGGTATCCTTATGTACTTTCACGTGATATAACTAAAAATTAGTATTCTTTTAACTTAGCCAATTTTGTCATTTTTGGTTTATACATGCGCGCGGCGATTTCTCGTAATTTCCGGTATTATACGTATGCACGCACAAATATACGTGTAATTATTCATTATAAAAATTTCAACATTAATAATAAAAAGTGATTGTGAGCAGGTTTTAAATATTCAGATTAGAAAACTCTCGGAGGTAAGATATAATTTTTTTTTCGAAAATTCACTTGATTTTTTAAACTTTTTACATATATTGATTATTATATTTTATTTTATTCATGTTTTCTTTTTCTAGTAGTTGTACTAGATGTGCTACTGAAAGAACTGTCTACTTCCGAATCGATAACTGGTATTTGGAATATTTCTTCACCCTTGTTATCGCTAAAGTTGTATACATCTGAGATATTCTCTGAAGTACCAAAATTGACAGAATTTTGGATGGGAGCAAACAACAGATATTGAACTGATGTGGATAAGGACTGATAAAGCTCCTTTTCCTAATGAATTACTCAATATAATTTCTTGTGATTGTAAGGTCGATTGCAAAACTAAACGTTGCTCATGTAATACCTTTGCATCACATGCAGCAATTTATACCACAATGGAAGGAATAGTTTGTGTCAAAATGCAGATAATATTGTTAGCGAAGCTGTGGTTGATGAAGAGCCTGAGCAATTAGAAATTAATCCTGATATTTATGATATTGAAGAATTCGAAGAAGATATTTGTACTTCAGATAATATATCAGATGAATACGATTTTAGCGATGACGGGGATGAAGAAATATTCCAAACTCCAGTTACCGATTGGGAAGTAGACAATTCTTGGAGTAGTACATCTAGTACGACTACTAGAAAAAGAAAACATGAATAAAATAAAATAATCAATATATGTAAAAGTTTAATAAGTCATCAGTAAATCAAGTGAATTTTCGAAAAAAATTATATCTTCGAGAGTTTTTTTTAATCTAAATATTTAAAACCTGCTCACAATCACTTTTTGTTATTAATATTGAAATTTTTATAATGAATAATTACACATATACTTGTGCGCGCATACGTATAATACCGAAAATGACGGGAAATCACCGCGCGCATGTATATACCAAAAATGGCAAAAATAAAAAATATATATATTTTTTAGTTACATCACGTGAAAGTACATAAGAATACCTTCCTTTTGGTAAAAAAAAAATCGTTCGACCATTTGGGCAAATTGGAGAAAGTTTTGAAAATGTTGTGAAATTTGGACTAAAAATGGAATTGCGGCCAAACTGTTGGATATTTTTTGCTAAAATTTGGCACGCTATTTCTTGGTTATATAGGTTAGTTTCATCTTCATCTTAATTTCATTAAGTTGAGTTTAATTTTTGCCAAGTTAGCAGTCATTCAATTTTTGACATATTTTCAGTATACTTATATCGTGAGAGGCGGTGAACCGATTTTCACCAAATTTGAACTGAAGATTCCTTGATCGTCTAAAATAAAAAGGAGCCCGTGCTCGTTTTTAACTAGCACTTTAAAGGGTCCAAAATAAATTAAAACTGAAAAACCACCCGTAAAAATGACCAATTTACCCCTTTTTCACAAAAAAAGGGATGCCCTACCTACTCGAAGCGGAAAACTATCTAGTAGTATCTTAGTTTCACCAAAGCAAACTTATTTTTTATGTCGCATTGCTCCATGTAAAATTTTCTTTGAAAATCTAATTTTACTCCATTACTTGGATACGTCTGCCAATACATTTCTTGGGTTTTATTTTGCATATCAAACTTATCTTTCAAATGTCAGATGGGAGAAAACTGTTCAACATCTCAGCATTTTAATACTACTTTAAAAATTGTTAAAGATTACTTAAAACAACCAAGATTTTCTGCCATTCATTTATTGATGTTATAAATCGTAAATATAACATAAATTTAATTTGGCAGACGAGAGGTCATTGATCCACATGTCCGATTTTGGCGACATTTTGAAATTAGTAATATGATACTTTATAGTAACCTGGGGTTTCAGCCGTTTAGCTTACGTCTACTTGTTTTTGTCTTCATTTACCGTTACAATATATGGCATACGGGATATTGATCCAAATGTCCATTTTTCACAACATTTTCAAATTTACATATCAATGTGTTGTCACATGCGGGGGGTGGGGGTGCTCTGTGGAATTTCAGCTATTCCACTTCTTGTTGCATAAAAAATAACCACCCTTAATGGCAGACGGGAGAAAATCATTTAAGCACCAGTCTATTAGTATACGAATTTAATAATTTTAAGTCACAGGACAGTAAGTGCTCATTGTGCCACCCAATATAACACAAATAAATAATAAATAATACATAAAAAAGTAAAATCATAATTAAATCAATATAAGTATACCTCAGTAATAACTCTTTAATCATGTTATAGAAGTAATTCAAATTGGTTGTAGGTGAAATTGGGTTTATTTCTAAGGTGCAGTTATTTACATTTCATAGGTTTTCCTACAAGTTACGACGTAATCATCTTAAAAACTGACAGTAATGAAATCGTCAACTACATCAATTTTAAACAGAGATTTAGTGACTGATAGTGATAATGAAACTTTTTTAACAAACCACCGTTGACCTCCATGGCAAATTGCTACGTACAAAAATCGATGAGGAAAATAAGACGTATAATCCAACATGCCATTGAAATAACATTGGAAATTGTTTGTATGGAAACAGCCTCGCGTTTTGCACGTAAACGCAAGAAGAGTCTTAATCGATGCTTACAATTTTCATGCAAAATTACACTCGTGTCTATGACCATATTTACATACATATATACACCATTTCCAGTACTTTTAACTCTGACACACTGTCCAGTATAGCGTTTCGTGCTGTTCGAGCAGGACGTTTTTGCGTTTTTCTTTTACATTTGTTCGCACCGTCGTGTGGCGTGCTGGCTATACCAATAACATTAACGCTTGATGGAAAACGGAAAAAGCGCCTTTAATGTTTTTCCTCGGCCATAGCAACCAAGTGGCCACAACGCCGTCACCTTTTTTTAAACCGGGATGCAGGGTAAGTCAACTAAAACCTTTATTTCAGTCAATTCTTGCGTTGGTCGTGTAATTGGGAACAAGGGTTTTGTAGTACAACTATCATTTCTTTTTTAGTGTTCAATCAGTCTCTCTGATAACGTTTAGTCGAGTTCGACTGATGTCAGATAATAACTGGACGTTTAAGAACTACTTGTTCAAGAGCGATATTTATCATTCTTATAGTCTAGTATACTTTAACTTGGCGTGTGTATGTATGAGCTAATATTTCCGTACGATTTCATTTCCTCCCATATTGTACACAAAGTTAAAGCAATAGTCCAGAAACATTGTCTACGTGGACAATATTTCTGGATCTTCGTGTACAAGAGAAAATGAAATCGTACGGAAATATTAACTCATACATACACACGCCAAGTTAAAGTATACTAGACTATACGATCGTATATCAATAATAAATATATCAAAATGACTTTTAAGGTGAGAATATCCATGAGAAAGAGGTCCGATAGGAAAATATTTACTGTTTTTGACTATAACTTCTTATTCTGAAACACATATTGCAAACAAACTACCTAAGTGGAGGTATAAGAAGAGTAATGTTATAAATTTGCACTCAGTAATTTCAAACATATGCGAAATAAGTAGATTTAAATTTAGTAAATACGAAAATTGACGTAATTTATAAAATTAAATCTAATTATTTTGCAAACAACTGAAATTATTGAGTGAAAATTCATATTACTACACCTGTCATAGTACTACTTAGGTAGTCTTATACTTTTTTTTTACCAATATATGTATTTAAAAAAAGTTATGGCAAAAATAATAAATATTTCCTTATCGGATCTCTCTCTCTCTCTCTCTCTCTTAGATATGCCCACCTTAATCAACTTCACTAATTTAATTATTCAAAATATTTCAGCAGATATTTTGGTATATTACAGTAGTCACTGTGGGAAAGTTTCACAAGCCATGCATTTATTTCTTTTTTATTTTATCATGTCGACAGACCCCTAAATAGAATAGAATGTTTATTTTACCAACTTCTCTGATACATATTTATCAGTGGCGGCCCGTCAGGGATGGCAGGGTAGGCAGTGCCCACCCAATTACATAAGCGGTAGTTATAAAGGTATATTTATATTTTAGCAGTTAAATTATCAAGTAAAATTTTGCGATTAATTCATTGTAATATTAAAATTAAAAAGTTATGTATAATATTTTCACTATACATTAATCTGCATCATATAGGCACGCTTATGAATCTGTTTAGAAACCGGGCATAATTCTGCCGAAAGTGTCATGCGCTAAGCCAGGGCGGGCAAGCATCGCTCAGAAATCGTGAACTCAATCATAATACGTCTGCGCGCATGTTGGTTATTCACTTCAGTCTTACGCCTGTAATTCATATCAAAACAAGACGTACGTCTTGCATACTTAGGCTATATACAGTCTAGAGTGGGCATGCCATCCCTGAGCAAAACTTGTAATAAACAATATAAATATTGAATAGAATATGTTCACAATTGAAAAGATATCAAACAGGAAAAATAACTAATGTGTTAAAATTGATTAATCAATCCCTTATGAATATCAAATATGATAGCAATTTCTAATTTGATAGGAACAAAAATGATAGTTTAAGAAAACTAAAAGAACACGCTTTAATAACAAACCGTACTAAAAAGTAAAAAATAATGTTTAAATATTAAGATTCATTTTATTGTAAAAAGCATGGGGTTTATAACAATTAATATCAAGCACCCCACGCTTTTTACAAAAATAAGGAAATACGAACTCGGCAAGGTTTTTTATGAATTTTTGAGGGCAGGGATCATGATGGAGGTGCTATTTTTCACCCTACCCTCCCGCAACTTCTCCCAACTTATAAAAACTCTTCCATGCTGTCGGTCATAGGCATGCGGGGATTTGTCGGATCGGGGTTTTTATGAGAATATCAGGGAAACTGGCCATTACTAAACCACAGTTGATCTAAGCAACCCCCGAGAGTTGAAACTACCCTGCTCGTAACACCGAAATCACTCGAAAAACTGGCTCAGAACGGGTTTCTCACGGATTTTCGAGGGGGTGGTTATTATACGTTGGGGGTAGTTTCTAGAAGGTAGAGTGAAAACACCACCATCGTGATTCCCGCCCTCAACAACTCGTAAGAAACCCGTACCGAGCCCTTTTTTCTAGGGATTTCCGTGTTGCGAGCAGGATAGTTTCAAGCCCCGAGGATTACTTAGATAATGGTTAGTTTCCATGATATTCCCATGAACATCCCAATCTCACGAATCCTCGCATGCCTAGTGCCGACAACATGGAAGAGAGGGTGTTTTTTAAACGTTGGTGATAGTTGTGGGAGGGTAGGCTGAAAAACCACACCACCATCATGATCCCTGCCCTCGAAGACCTAGATCTTGTCCAGTCCACATTTTTTTTATTTTTTGGAGATATTGCTATTACGGGCGGGGGTAGGTTCAACACCCTGGAGTCGGTTCGGGGTATTCTAGTGTAAACTAACTAAATTTATTGTTATTCCTCAAAAAAGCCGATATGACGAGCTCTCGCAAGCCCAAGAACGAGAAGCTCGGAATTGGGATGGTTTTTCATTGATAGGGGTAGTTCTTAAGGATTTCAGAACCCGACACTATCACCACAGTTTTCTCACCCTCGAAGACAAGGTGGGAAATATATTGCGAAAGATCCTACAAACTTTTGATGTTTTGGTTTTTTCGGAATCTCATTAAATGGACTAAAAGTCAACCACAACCTGATCAGTTGCAAGGAGAACTCTCAAAATATTTGGAGAAATCAAAAAATATTCTTGTAAAATGAATGACGCACTTCTGTTCATTGCGAATTTCCTGATGAATATCTAATGATACTGTTTATAATTTAACAGGTTATTAATAGCATAACCTATATTTTCTGAGCTCTGAATTCTAGATGGTATATGTGATAGTAAAAGCATGAATCCACAAGCATAAATCTTCTTAACATAATTTTTAAATTAAATGTTTGATTAGTCTGGCAAGTGAAATGAATTCTAGTCTAACTTTCCTATGAATGTAAAAACAAATATTTACTCCAATATATGATGTTTTGGTACCAAATCCCGCTTGATTTATAGAATGTATTACTTCATAAATACAGTCGTATAATTTTGCATAAAGATTCACTAAAAGTCGTTTGATTTATTAATTTGAAAAATCCCCAAAAAATTGAAATGGTAAAATAAGTTTAAAGATAACAACTTATTTTCAATGGTCAATGTTCTGCCACAATTTATTGAGGTTCTCAGAATCTTACACTTCGTCGGCTGAGAACTACACTGTTCTATCTCCACATAACCTAGTTTTGAAAAAACTGGCATTGAATGTTTAAATTGCGGTATCTGTGGCACCAAAGGTATCTTTGACTACATTGTTACTGTATTTCGTTTGAACTAATTTTCTGAACTTAGGACGATGTTTGTTTTTAATAATACCTGAGCGACCTAATTTTTTTAAAAACAT
This sequence comes from Leptura quadrifasciata, assembly GCA_963675555.1. Lineage (NCBI taxonomy): Eukaryota > Metazoa > Arthropoda > Insecta > Coleoptera > Cerambycidae > Leptura > Leptura quadrifasciata. The sequence goes on along the minus strand of OY776673.1, from coordinate 190,631,097 downwards.
CCAAATTTGGCAAAAATAGAATAAAGTTAGACGGGAATTATTTTGGATATAGGACATTATAATATTGAGATACACAGCTCCATATGTGGATATAGAACAATAATTTTCTAAAAACATGGATATAGTTCACCATACTTTTGAATTAGCTTTACGTTATGAAACATAATAACCTCATTATGAAAATGATATATACAGCTCATTTTTGGCCAAAAATGGATATAGAACACTATAATTCTCAGCCGACGACTTGTGCAGATATAATTAATTGGTCAGAAGTGTACATTACATCGAATATTAATTAAACATATAAAATTTATGACAATTTCAACTGAAATGCCTACTAACTACAAGCGTTAAAGGAAGTTAAAATAGGTTCTTTCTTTTTGAAATAAGTAAACGCAGTTCAAGAATATTTAAAATTGATTTACTTTGTTGCTATAAGGCTAAATCGCAGTTCATCTTTCCCACGCATCTCAAGAATATGTTTCAACAACATCCAGCTAGTTTGCAGTAAATGCGGCGATTTACGGCGGCCCCCAGTGAAGTCTTGGTATGACTACGACTCCCAATTTGCAATTTGTGAATGCTTCCACAGGCCCGTCGATTTTGTGCCAATTTTCAGTCAATTTCGCTTTTCGTCACTTTAATCGGTAGGTTTACTGGATAGCATTCGTAGACACTCAGATTAAAAAAAAAAATGAATTTGATCATCTGTACTGAAGATATCAATTTTCTTTGTGGTGGCTGCAAATCAGACTGAAGTAAATTCAAGGTTTTCTGAATACATACATGCTTTTTTTATGAGCGAAAACTTATTTAACTCCGTTATTTTTTAGCCAGTTTTGACTGTTCATAAATCAACACATTTTTTCCAATTTTCACGATGGCTCAATCAAAATTTGAAAATTTTAATTGTTTATAACAAATTCATTTTTTTACCTGCATTTATACAAAAACTATCTATCTATTGTTGCAATTATATGTGATAAATATTTGCCGGGATAAAGTCTAGTATACTTTAACTTGGCGTGTGTATGTATGAGTTAATATTTCCGTACGATTTCATTTTCTCTTGTACACAAAGATCCAGAAATATTGTCCACGTAGACAATGTTTTTGGACTATTGCTTTAACTTTGTGTACAATATGGGAGAAAATTAAATCGTACGAAAACATTAACTCATACATACACACGGCAAGTTAAAGTATACTAGACTATATTAGCATTTGATTATAAACAAATAAAAGTAAAAATTCACAAAATAAATTGATTTTTTCAGATTTTAAGATCTTTTGCGAATATGATTTATTTGGTTAGACATATCGATTAAAGTAGCGAAAACTGGAATCTACGGTAACTCGAGTTTAAAGTGTTATTATTTATTATTAACAACACTCAAGAAACTTAAACCATATAGCTATCAATGTTTAATCATAATGGGTAGTTGTAAAATTTAAACCAGGTTTAAACCAGAAGAGAAATTTTCTATATCTGTTGTTTAAGAAATGTTGTTTTTAAATTTACAACTTTATTTATAACTTTTGATACTGTCATTGTACAAAAAGATTATAAAAGTAAAAATTTGTGTAATTTTGTATTATTCACAAGATTCACTACGGCCGAAACAGTTAAACGCTATCTAAGTTTTTGATCTCAAAAAACACTTTTTCAGTTTTTTAAACAATGATAAAAAAAATATTCGACACAAATACCAAAACCAAACCATTATTTTTATTTAGGAGTCTCTTTACAAGATAAAACAAAAAAGATATATCCAAATCCTCAGTTCGCGAATAATTGCCTTTGATTCCTCTACTCTATTTTGGACAAAAATCCATTCTTTGAGTTGGTTTTAATAAAATAATTCCATTATACCTAATTGCGTTGAAATAAATTACGTATTTAAAATGATGAAATTTGAAATACCACATAGATTACTTGCAATATTCCCCATCAGGATAATTTTGAAAACTATATTGCATAACAAATACTTTATTAAAATTCTACATTAGTGAATTTGGGCAAAACATCTCTATGTAATTCATAGCGGTTTATTTTTAATTTAACACAGCATGTGGCACGCGAACATTTTTGATACATATATAACTTTAAAATAATAAAATAAAGGTTTAATTAAATGTTATTGCTTGTAGGGATCTAGACTAAATTTTGTTTACACGTATATGACATAATATGCGTGACAAAAATTCGTGAGTAATAATAATAAAAATATATTTCGTTATTTTGAAATTTTTTAGAGCTCGCAAATGCTTTTATTGCATAAATAAGCCTGACTAGTAAATACCAGTTTGTTTTCATTACAACATATAAAATATATTAACATTAATCAAGCCATTAGGGCGGGCAATAAGAACAGTTTGCACTAAAAGTCCCGCGGAAAAAGGGACAAAAAATAACATCTTGATATTTCACCGCAAATAGTAGTTTTAAAGAAATAGAAATGACTTTATTATTCTCGCCGTATTATATTTTGTTTAGTATTCTTGCTGAAATGAGATTTTTAACAAAAAATATATGTGAGATAATTGCGCAAAAGGAAATCAACGAGTATACCGAGTGCCCTTTTTCTGTTTACAAAACCAACAAACATTTACCTGAATATTTATTTGATCGCTTTTAGTTAACTTACCCTCTTTATAAATATTTTAAACACTAAAATATCAACAAAAACATTGGTAACAGAGATGTGATACATCATTCACTTTTTATTGTGGGAGATGTTTGGATCGATTATGTCTATTCATATTTTTCTACTTGCACATATTGTATGATATATTATTAATATATGCTATTCTAGATGTTCATATAAATAAGCATTCGGATTTTGTAACGGACTTAGGACTTTTCGATTTGCCTTGTATTTTTGCTAGAAAAGTCCTGCGTTCGAGAGATGGGGAGCCGTCGAGAGTCCTTGCAAAAACGTCTTAGGAATATTAAGTTTGTCGATATTTGTACAAACAAGTTGTTGTTGACGTCATCTTGCTATGTTGCATTTACGTATTATTATTATTCAAATAAAGTTTTCCGTATTAGTTGTTAAAAAGTCTTTTTTTCGTTAATAATTACTCAAAGGATACTAATCAATGAGTTTATTGGAGTAGGAATAATTATAATATGATTAAGAAACGTTAAAACAATAGCCTTAAATGTAAATCTGCGCGTGGCTGCATTTGTATTATTAATTTTTGTGTTCATTGTATCAATAAATGAACTCATCTGCAAAGATGATGTTATCAATTAAATGTCACTTTTTCAATTATCCTTTATTTAAAGCGGAATTTTTAAAATATAAATATTTTTTTTTGTTTGAACTAAATTTTCTGTTCTATCTAGGGACAGGTTCTTCAACATTTTTGTTAAGATCGCCCTACTTTTATCGCCAAAAAATGTTTCTCCTTTAACTAACGTCGTTGCTAGGCTTAACCGCACTACTACAGTTATTATTTTTTTAGTGATATCCTTTGAGTAATTTTACTTGGATATAAAAAGATCAGCGTAGATATCAAATCTTTTATAAAATGGTAAGTGGTTGTCACTTATTTTTCTCTTTCTTTTCTACAAAAATTAGCATTGCAATGTAGTTAAACCTGCACAATTTTTTTTTGAATTTGACGTCACGAATAACTATTGTTTTTATTATTTAGTGAGTAGCAACTATACATATATATTTATTATTTGTAGGAATATTTAAATTTTTATATTTTTTATAGATATGCATATTTACATGTACTTTTGTGTAGGACTCAAGATTTGCTTACTTTTTAGGCATGTAGTATAATGATAAGAGGCCAGAGGCATTTTTCTTAGGGATAAATTATATAATTAACACATATTGATGGCAGATAATCTTTGGATTTTTATCACTTAATATTATGACAATTAAATGATATACATATTTGGAATCATTGTTTTTCTTTGATGTGTGAGTCTTTTTATGTTATCAAAATGCACGGAAAACTTGTCTCCCTATGTCCATAACTCACATCAGCACGATACTGCACAAATTTAGTTGAGTCAAGAGTGCACGTAATTTTTTGAAAATACATGTTTTTTTATTTTTCAATCTGTTTCCATTGTGAAATGAACAAATTACATTGGGGTGGACTTTTTTATCTTCTCTAATGAGTATACAACGTTGTTTATCTAAATTTACTAAATCACTTCAAACTAAACTATCCAAAAATTGAAATGAAACCCTTAAAGTTAGAGTATCTTGTATCATTGTAGGCCAATGCATTAAATGTCTTACCTGGAAAAAATCACATAACGCTAAATATGGCAGAATTTTGACGTGCTCTTGATTCTTTTTAACGTACTAAAAGTCCCCAAATCTCCGGTGGGCGGAATATCTCCTAAAGGTACAATTTTTCACTATTTCTTAATTATCTTGGTTAGGGTTTACTTCTAGTGTGGTGGCCTCAAGCCCGTCATCTTGAAAAATTGCTAAATATCACCCAAACGGTTGGGTTTCCGGCAAAACATGTCATTATTGTTTTATTATCAATTAAATTCGTTACAATATAATCCCAGTATTACCGCCTTAGTAGATTGAATATTTTGTGATACAAACTTTTTAAATTTTGACAATATTTTACTTCTATTGAAAAATCACCAACTATAACCCCAACGACAGGGTTAACAGCAAAAAGTGCCAACATGTGTACATTTCAAGTTGAATTTGTTACAATTTGTAACTTTCATAATTTGCGATATGCAATTTTTTAAGATTTAACTTTTTATAAGTTTCTGTATGACCCTGCAACATGTCGTTTTTCTAAATATATCCAATGTAGTTAGTGTTTAAACAAAAAATAACTTAATCAATAATGATTAGAACAATATAAATGGACTACAATGTGGTTAAAATAAAAATTCATACATAAAATTATCTGTAGGTAATAATGGGGTTGATCGGGATTTTCAATTCAGTCCTCAAATTGACAAATGTTTTTATTCCAATCGACTAAGTCGGGTCTCGACTTTGTTTACCCACTTACGTTCCACAGATCTGAGGTCGAGAGAGGGGGGGAGGACCATTTAAAAATATGAAAAACCGGTTTTTCGTCAATAAGTCGGGTGTTGATTCCACAAAAAAAATACACTTCCCAAAAATGAAGAACTTTATAAAACACGCAATTTTGGTTCTAGGCCACATCGACGTCGGGCCATTATTTCGCGAGATATCGTAAATTAACGTTACAGGGAAAAAAAATTCAATTCATTCTTTCTCGGCTCGACATGCATGTAAGACTTTTATTATATTTTTAATAGAAGGGTAATGTTGCCTGTTTTAAGAGGCCGGGGGGTAGAACTCAATAAAATTGGCAGAAATCGACTTTTGCGAAAAACACTAGCACTTTGACAAATTTCTTTTCGTTTACATTCCAAATTGTAAATGGATCCTTAACCATATACCAGTAATTCTGCATTGTCCCACCACCCACAGCCTCCGGCCTCTTAAAACATTACCCTTCTACTAAAAATATAATAAAAGTCCTACATGCATGTCGAGCCGAGAAAAATTAATTGAAATTTTTTTTCCTGTAACGTCAATTCGCGATATCTCGCAAAATAATGGTCCGACGTTGATGAGGCCGAGAACCAAAATTGCGTGATTTGTCAAGTTCTTCATTTTTAGGAGGTATATTTTCTTGTGGAATCAACACCCACCGACTTATTGACGAAAAAGACGAAAAACCCCCCGTATTTTTAACTGGTCCTCTCCCCCCCTTTCGACCCTCAGATCTGTGGAACGTAAGTGAGGAAACAATGTCGAAATCCGACTTAGTCGAATTTAATTTGAGGACTACGAATTGAGGATCTTTTTTCTGCCCGATCCATTCCACTATAATTATTATATTTGACCAGATATGACAAAGTGCAATATGAAAAAGTTTTAAACTATATTGAGACATATAGCCAGTAATTAGAACAAAAATTATATATGTTATTATAATAACATGTAAATGTCCACAGTTCACAGACCACTTCATTGTTTACAGTGACCTTTGCAGCGACAAAGAGCTGTGCAGGCAAATACAGTCTTTTTACAACAACAATTTTTAGAGCAGAGGGGTTTAGACTTACAACCACATTTGATTAATTTCCTACGGCTTTTACAAATCGGTTCGCAATTTTCTCCGTTATTTTTTCATCCTAATTTGGCTGGAGTAGGTGCATCTTGAAACGATTTCAAACTATGTATCCACATGATAGATTGATGGATGCATCGATTTATGTGGTGGATGAGAGAATTCTGTGTGGGCGGTAGACAGTCCATCATCTTCACTTTTGTTCCTTGCGCAAAGAAATCGCCTTTGAGCTGATTAATACTACCAAGTTCTGTGGTGCCATCGTACAGGATGCGTGTGAATCGCTCGATTATTTTGAACACCTTTGTTTTATCATCGACTGGCTTATAAGGATGTTTTTCGGGAAAGAGAAATCCTTCAGTAGCTGATGGGTATGCTTTCCATGTTTTCCATGCGGTTTTTTTTCCTTTATCAGAAAATTATGCTGTGGTGTCTGAGCCCGTAAATGCATGGAAAAAGATAATGCTTAAGACATGTTTTTTCCAAGCTCTTGACAATTGTCATTGGTAAGATAATATCGGAAGTGTTTACCCTTACCAAACGCAACCTAGACTTGAAAATTAGGTTTGTAAGTTAGTGCCTATAGGATGCAATGCACTATTTTGAAGGCGGCACATTCTCGTATCAGTTTCTTCGTGATCAGTTCCGGGCATGGGTGTACTGCCGCTTTTAGAAATGACACATTTACCATACGTGTTGTATAATTCTTTAACTTCTTGTACGTCATGGGCTACGATTACCCCACTCAATAGGGTAAAAGTTCGGTTATAAAACTGAATATAAATTCTGAATTTTGAAGGAATGTAATAAAGTTTTTACGAAGTGTGGTTTCTCGTGCTAATTTTTTCCTTTCTCCCTTCCTTCTCTTAACGAGGGTAGTTTCATTTAAACTGTATTTTTTGTAAGTGTCCCATACAACATCTATTCTTAGACAGTCCTTAAGTTGATTATCGATCAATGATAAGAATACTATATCACTATAATCTCTTGTACATACCTCATATCATAAGTGCATGTACAATGGAAGGTCCATTTGGTGGTTCGTGATCTTTGGTTGGAGGTAGGCAAGATAATAAATATGACTTATCATTTGTAAATTGTAAATCTCCGTGTTTACTTATAGACGGAAGCCATGGATGGTTTTCGTGAGAAAAGACCTCAAAAAGATCACTTTCACGCACTTGACATTCTATAAAGTGTCCAGCGAATAGTCCATAGTCACTTTCCAACTCATTCTTGAGATCAGCATTACTACTTCGTTCGCTACGTCCAGGTTGCTGAAAGAGTAATACATGATTCTTTTTAAATGGTTTATTTATTGAAACTGTCCTATCGATGATAACGTCCCTTACAAATGATGAATATCGGTTTATTGTTGTATTCTGCAAATTTTTGCAGTTTATGCGACCTTGAATAATAATTAAATAAAATGAAGAAATAAATATTTGAATATATATTTTAGACGGTTTTTAGGTATTTTCTAGAGATATTCTAAACGCCTAAAAGATATTTATACATGTGTTTTAAATAAATATCTTGTAGATATCTTTGAAATATATTTTAGATAACTTTTAGATATCTTTTCTAAATATCTCTTAGATGTATTTCAGACTTTGGCGCATTGGATGTATAGAATAGAATAGAATAACTTTATTAATCCAAGAGATCAAAACATTGATATAGGATAAGTCAAAAAAATTTACAAGTTATAAAAGGAACAAAGTAGAAAATATTTACATTTATATACACATATACATATATAAAGAGATGCAATTATTTACAAAAAAACTTGAAATTAATCATTAAACACAAGGTACATATTCAGATGTCAAAAATTCTTCAACCGAATAGAACGCATTACTTACGAGGTATCGCCTAACAGCAGATTTAAATTTTTGAAATCCAACTATAGATTTTATGTCATTATTTAACTTATTATACAAGACTGCACCTATGTAATACGGATTGGACTTATATAATTCTAAATGATGCATGTTGAATTGAAGATTAGAACCGTGGCGAGTAGTATATTCATGGTAAATATTTTGCTGAACAAACTTGGATATATTGGTTTTTACGAAAATCAACACATCTAAGATGTACAAACATGGAAATGTCAAGATTTTATTCCGAATAAAAGTACTTTTGCATGATTCTCTGTATGCTAGACCAAACATAAATCGAATTGCTCTCTTTTGTAAAATAAATACTCGGTCAGATGTTACTGAATTTCCCCAGAAAATAATACCATATCTAATTCTTGCCTCAAAGTTTGAATAATAGAAGGTTTTTACGACATTTATGCTGACAATTTGGCACAATCTTCTTACTGCGAAACATAGACTAGCGCAATTCCTACAAATAAAATCTACATGTTTTTTCCAATTTAATGACATATCAATATAAATTCCTAGTAGTTTGAAATCAACCACTTGTTGAATAGATTTACTTTTAAGTTTTATCAGAGGACTAGATACATAATTGGATCCAATTGGATGAAATTGAAGTGAGAAGGTTTTGTCTTGATTCATAGTCAGCCCGGAGTCTCTAAAATAATTACTAATTTTTTCAAGGTTTTTTTCGAGTTTTGATGCCGTGTTCTCTATAGTTACATCGCTTACAATCAATGACATATCATCTGCAAAGGCACTGTAAAAAATGGGTATAAATTGTTCCACATCATTAATATATAATAGGAAGAGTAACGGCCCCAAGACACTACCCTGTGGCACTCCGATTTCGATATCTAGTTGGTTTGAATTTACGCCAAAGTATTCGACAAATTGAGATCTATTTGATAGATAGGATTTTAATAGTTTATTACTCTGACCGCGTAAACCATAACACTCGATCTTCTTTAAAAGAGTGTCATGGTTAACGCAGTCAAATGCTTTTGATAAGTCGATAAAAACGGCCATAACTTTGTTGCCCATGTCAATACCCTTATATATGTAGTCTAAAATGCTTACTAGTGCAGAAATAGTAGAATGGTTGTTCCTGAAACCGTGTTGATTCGGCGAGATAATTTTATTTGCCTCGAGAAATTTAATAATTCTGCTTGCTAATAATTTTTCAAAAATTTTTGAAAAAACAGACAGAAGGGATATAGGACGATAATTACTTAATTCTTTTGCATCGCCTTTTTTGAACAAACATATAACTTTTGAAATTTTCAGCAAGTTTGGAAAAGTACCTTCAATAAAACATTGATTTGTTATGTGGCATAGAGGTGTTACAATCTTGTGTGCACACTGTTTGATTATTTTAATTGAAAAATCATCATGCCCAGTGGAATTACAATTTTTTAACTTGTTAATAGTGTCCAGGACTTCGGATTCTGTAACAGCCTCGAGATAAATAGATTTTTCAGATCGGGTAATATTGATGGTATTCGTCACGTTGATGTTGTGTTCTGTTGATAACAAAGATTTAGGTAAGTTAACAAAATATGAGTTAAAGGAGTCAGCAATTTTCTTTTTATCTGATGTCTCCTCATTGTTTATTTTTATTGTAGGTGTTTCACTTCGAACGTTATTTTTTATACTGTTGTTTATTATTTTCCAGGCTGTCTTGGATTTGTTTTGAGAGTTTACTATAATTTTATCAAAATATAATCGTTTCGCTAATCTAATTACGCGTCGATATATAACTTTATATTTTTTATAGTATTGTTCATTAATAATACCAGCTTTGCGTAGGTTATGTAATTCCTTTAAACGAACAGATGATTTCTTAATGCCAGGTGTTAGCCAAGGCTTCTCTGTGGAACAAACATTTACATTTTTCGTTACTATTTTAAAAGACAAATTATAATAATAAGAGAAAATATCAGAGAAGGCAACAAATTTCATATCAACCGTTTCTTCAGAAAAAACATTGAGCCATTTTTCGTCGCTTAAATATTTCATGAAACTCTTTATGTTATTCATTGAAAAAGACCTAAATTTGATATAGTTATTTATCGGAGTATTGTTTATTTCATGTGTTATTATTTGAGCAGAATGGTCAGAGATCCCTGTATAGATTATATTTCTATCACGGACATTGAAATTTGTCAGAATATAATCTACAGCTGTGACTGAATTATTAAAAATTCTTGTTGGTTCAGTAAAAATAGAATGCAAGTTAAACGAATTAATCAGATCATCTAAGCGAGTTCTTGCATTATTGTTTGATAAATAATTAATATTTAAGTCACCACAAATAATAATTTTATGTACATTTGAACTACATAGCAAATTCAGGCAGTTTTCAAATTTTGATAAGAAGGCATTTACATCCGTGTTTGGTGCCCTATATAAGCACATCACACAATAGTTCATATCATTAATGGTTAACTTGATAGCTGAACATTCAAATATTTTATCCGAGCTTAATTTTGACAAGCTAGTAAAATCCGTTGCAGCAAAAGTATTTTTGACAAGAATAAGCACCCCACCATGCGAGTATGTGTTTCTACAGTAGCTACTAATAATTTTATAATCGCAAAATTGAACAAATTGAATTTCTTCAGGCTCGAGCCAGGTTTCTGAAATGCATAAGACGTCAAGATTTTCATGAGATATAAACAATTCAATTTCCTCAATTTTATTTTTTAAGCATTGTACATTATGATGAGCAATGTTTATACATGCAGTATTTTTATCTTTTACTAATTGCTATTCGACATAGTTTATTTTTGATTTCAGCCACTCAATTTGCCTGTTATATATCGCACATTGAATATTTTTTGCTGTATGATTTACATCAAGATTAGAGTTATACCGATTGTTATATTTCATACAATTTATACACTTAGTGGCGTCTTTGTTTTGACATTCTTCTAAAGTATGATCTTCAGCACACAAGGGGCACCCGTGTACCGGGTTTTTGCAATTTTTCGATATATGACCATATCCTGAGTACTTATAACAACGTACAACATTGAAAGTCTCCTTTACAAAGCACTTTCTCCATCCAATAAACAAAAAACCATCGTTTGTAATTTTTTTGAATAAGTTAGGACTTACTTCCACAATTATATTATTTCCAGAGGGTCTCGTTTCTTTTTTCAGGATTTTAAAGGAGCTGTTATCCAACTGATCTAATTTATTTTCTTTTAAAATGTCTTTACATAACTCATCAGTTTTGGACGTTGTTTCTGCATTATAAATTTTAATTCTTGGGTAGAATTTATTGGGCATATTAACTTGATAGTCTGGGCCGATCTTTCTTTCCAAGTTCGTTTTAACAGCTTGAAGATAATCATTATTTGCACAGTTTATTACCACTTTGCCTGTATTGGTTTGCGTAATTCTATTAATACCGGGTCCTATTTCAGCTGGGTTCACATTCTTTTTAAACGTATTTATATCCACTTTTTTGCGTTTAGATTCAATAATAAGAACAGCAGACATTTCTGTTTTTCCTTTCATTAGCTTATCGCGATATGAATCATGCGATAAAGTATCCTTGTTATTTATGCTAGCAGCTGACTGATGATTAGTTTTTGCAGAATTATATTGAGAATCAAAGGAGTGTTTAAAATCAGCATCGATGTCTTTTAAGCGTAATTTTAATAGTTTGTTGGTAGTCTCTAATTCAGCGTTTAATTTATATAACAGTTCTAACTCTCGCTTCTGAAATTCAACGTCTATTTTTGATGACTCAGGTGTGTTGTTTAAGTCCTGCTGTTTATTTTCGATCAACTGAATATCTTCGGCTTTTTGCCCTTGGACACATTGTTTACATTGCCACTCCGACTTGTTTTTAATATTAAAAAATTTATACACTAATTCAAAACATTTTGCGTGCACAATGAAACCACAATTTATACATTCCACATATGAACGGAAATTACTATTACAGAATTCACACCTTTTCGTAATTTTCAACGTAGCACTATTCTCTTCGTCTTCACCGACCGGAGACATGACTACGAACTATACGACTATACTGGATAGTCGGTGATTTTTCAATAGAAGATGAAAATTTATAAAGAATTCGAAATTTGTAAAGGTGTATCTCACAAAATCTTGAACCTACTAAAGCGGTATTACGCTCATATTATAACAAATTTAATTGTTAATAAAACATAATAATAACATGTCTTGCCGAAAATCCAACTGTTTGGATGATATTCAGCAATTTTTTAAAGAAAAGTCAAAAACCCTTAACAATAACAAAGATGGCGTCGTATTTCACAATGGCAGGCCTGAAAATTGGTCACATGGCACCCCCCATAAATTGTTTGTACTGAGGATACATAAGAAGTATGCAAAATTTGCCGCCTTAATCCAGTAGGTCACAAAATTTTCACTAACCACCCCACTATTTAGCAAAACAAGTGCGGAGAAAAAAACAGGAAGATCACAGAATTTGCTATAAAATGGTATAATCAAAGTTACAATTTCGTATAGCATGAGTTTAATTAAACAAAGTTCACCCCATAAGGTACGATTTTTCAGTTTTTTCAAATTATCTTGGTTTTATGATAGTTATTTTTATTTCTGTTTTTCGATACCAAATAAACTATATTTTGCCCCAATACATGGTTTTAAAAGTCCTTTGATTATATTGTGATAATCATCTTTTTATCTGATTTTCAGCGAACCAATTAAGTATGTGTAACTATTTTATTCCGCCCAGAGCTAAGTTGTTAACGATATTTAACCCTTGGTTGGCATTTTATGTCCTCAGGGAGAAGTCGGAGTAATCCGACGCGAGGAGCGGTTAACCGAGACCGAGTCTAGTCATGGGGAAGCAGAACAGCAAGCTCAAGCCAGAGGTGCTAGAAGATCTCAAGCAAAACACTGAATTCTCAGGTGAGTGAGCAGGTTGTGATTGGACAAACTGTACAGAAATAGTATCTATTGGAATATTCCTTTATGTCTCAAGGGTGTGGAATAATTATACTGAAATTTCACTGGAGAATTATAATAATATATAGGAGATCAACCAGTTTAGGGAATATAAAATATACAGTGATGAAATATAAAAATAAACATTGATTCTAATAGATACGCTTGCAGTATTACAGATATAAACACAGAATGTTTCTAAACAGCATGTCAAAATTTTGACAAATTCTGGGAATGAAGACAGGTTGATATAATTTAATTACCTTTAACCAAAAATATACCCCAAAGTCGAACAATATAATGCAATATCATCTTGCAACTGTGAAATATATTTAGAATAATTTGCTCGCTAATATTTAATAGTTACTAGTTTAATAAAAATATGAGTGGCATTTCAGAAAAAAAATCTAAATAAAAAAAAGGAAATTTTTGGAAACTTACTTTTCTTTAACTAATAAAAAGTAAAAAATAGTTGCAAGAAAAGCAAAACGTGCGCATTTGTATGATTGTACGCATGATGCATACGCCTTGCAATTAGTACTTTAATTATTTATAACGTATAGAACCAATTTATATAATTTCATTCATTGGAGCTGGGTTCCGAGGTATAAACCGAATGGCATTCCATTATGTCACCGGAATTAATATCGTGCTATTTGTACGGGAAAAATCGGACGTAGAAGTCTCTGATCAAGCGAGAAACCTTTTGTATTCTACGTTTTGCCGGAGGTGCCGGTTGGATATCATATTTAATCAGTTTTCACCTCCGCGCTCCCTACGTGCGGATATTTGCAAAAGTTACATTGGAATGCTGTATTGACGTCCGATCTTAGTAAGTGCAAAATTTCATCAATTGATTATGTCAGGAAGTGTGTTAAATAAAGGATGCAAGATTTGAACACAAAGATGAAAATACTACATTGTGAGTAAGAGAAAAGCAAGTAAAAATAAATTTGGAACATCATATTATGTGACTAAAAATAAAAATACAGTTTGGTGAAAATCATTAAAAATAGCACTTAGTACTTTTTGAAATATAACTCGTGATATTTCGAAAACTAAAAATACCGCAAGGATCAAATCTTGATGGTCATTGAATAATGCATGGTGATTACAATGGTGATGTTAGCAAAGTGTTGTAAGCAGTGTTGTGGTTAGGATTACGTCAATCTGTTTTCGATCTCAGAAGCTGCTACTAAAATTTTAACATACGTTTTAAAAACGACCTGCATTAAAATGAACTTATATAAAGACGTTTTAAATTCTTTATCTTTTGCAGTTCAAATTACTATTTACCTAATTCTTATTAAAGCCTTTATGTGTCAGACTAATTTAATAAAATGTGTCTTTGCCTTAAGATTTAAAGGAATAGCAATATTAATAGCGTAGAAGGTTTTTAAACGATGAATTATCATCAAACAGTATTAAGTTCATGTATCATGTACTACTTTTTTTAAATGATAACTTACCCAACTTGTACATTTTCCTTAGATGAACTTGGTAAGTCAGATACTGCAAATTCTTTAAGAACAACTCGGCCACTGGGACTTGTAAAATCATCTGATGAGAAGTGATCTGAGCACACAATACTATCTTCAGGGATATTTTCATTTCCCAAATGTTTCAAAATGCGACAGACCCATATTTTTCGACGTTTAGTATTCCTTGGTATTCTACAAATAATATAATACTGCACTTTTAAATAATATCTTTTCATTTTGCCCTTCAGTTTTATTTTCATTTAACTATATTACTCAATTTTAAAACATAAAAACATTTTCTGTACTTCCAATATTATTGCATGGAATATTTACAATTTTGCTTATTTGTCGTTCCAACCCGAGGTTACGCTTATGAGATAATTTCACCTACCTGTGAAAAGATCGATTAACTCCAATTTTAAAGAGACATCTACATACAACATAATATTTTCCCATTGTTTATTCACAATAACAAATTCTGTAATTACAACGTTTAACTTCGGTTTATCACAAACACTTTAATGGCGGCCAACGCTGCAACTGGATTGTAAACAAAACGTGTTGAGAGGGACTGCGTGCGTATATACCCACGTGCCTTTAGCCAATAGACTGCTGAGTATCAGTATTTATTTTTAAAGTAATGTAAACAAATAAATGATACACAACAAACCAAGAGGATGCTTTGTCTATCCTACTCTGAAGTCATTGGTTCATACAAAGTGAAACCTCTATGAACCAAAAGCTTTACACTAATGCAATTAAAAAAATCACTACTTCCACATCCAAATTTTGTATCCAATTCTTAAGCACACTAAATGATGCCAAAAAAAATTTTGAGACTTTAACTTTTCGTACATGCCCTAAATTGCAATTTTATGGACTTGTTTTGCCTGTTTACCCTTATCTACCCCATTTACCCCCGAACCCTTCAACGGAATTAGATCAAAATATAATCTAGTCCCAGATCTCATACAATACATAAGTGTACCAAATTTCAAGTCAATATCATAAATGGTTCCAGAGTAAACGTGCGCACAAAAAAGTTACAGAAAGACAGACAGACAGGATTTTTTTCCTCAAATTTAAAATCCCGACGTTATATGGTATTTTAAGCCTATGTCAATAAAAAAAAAATCCGTTACTATACTTCCACTGGACGTGGAAGTAATTATATGTTAAGATGGATATGGACTGAAACTGATTTTCATAAATAAATTTAATTTAATCTTTCATGTTAGACCATAATTATTTATTTATTTTCAATTTTTTTTGCTTGCTTCTTGTCTGCGTTTCTCCTTATATCGGTCGCCTATCATATTTATTATTTTCTAAATTTTCATTTTAGGATTCTTTTTTGTTTATTATTATTCATCATTAACTAACGCTAAAGCTAACGTCAACATACATTTTAGAGGCGCTTGGTTCTCGTACACACACTAAATGACGCCAAAAAATGTTTTGTGACGTTTCTTGTATACACACTAAATCACATTTTAATTTTTTTTACTTCCTTTCATAATAGTGTGAGGGTGGTATTGGGGGTGATAGTGGGGGGTAGCTGATACCAAAAAAAATTTTGAGATCTTGACTTTTCGTACATGCCCTAAATTGCAATTTTATGGACTCTTACCTGCTTGCTTTGCATATTTACCCCATTTACTCCGAACCCTGCAACGGGATTAGATCAGAATAAATCTATTTCCAGATCTCGTTTATAATACATAAGCGTACCAAATTTCAAGTCAACATCATAAACGGTTCCAAAGTAAACGTGCGCACAAAAAGTTACAGACTGACAGACAGACCGACAGAAATTTTTTTTTCGCTCAAATTTAAAATCTCGACGTTTCATGACATTTTAAGCCTATTTCAACAAAAAAATTCTTGCGTTATTATACTTCCACTGGACGTGGGAGTAATCAGAACTTATTTGCATAAGATATAGGTAAGCAAATAAAAATTCGTTCAGTAGTTGATGGTTCGCAATTCCCACCATAGGAAGTTAGGCACACCAGCGGGTTTATTTATTTTAATTTCTTCCGTACTGACATTGATCACCCAGGATAGCCTATGATCGCGCCCCTTAGACCATTTTAACTTTCAATAAATTTGGTTATTTTTATGAATTATTTGATTTATTTCCGGTTCCTAAATTTTTAAAATACGAGTTTATTTAGAAAATAATATTTAGGAAGCTGCTTTTCACCTCAGATTTGTGTTTTGTTATTTTGTTTTTCTTTAAAAAAACCACCTAAATAAATTTGCTAATACAATCTTGCTATTCTTATCTCTTTCCAGACGCAGAGATCCAAGAGTGGTACAAAGGTTTCCTGAAAGACTGCCCTAGCGGCCACCTATCCGTAGACGAGTTTAAGAAGATTTATGGCAATTTTTTCCCGTACGGCGACGCCAGCAAATTCGCCGAGCACGTTTTTCGCACCTTCGACGCCAACGGCGACGGCACCATCGATTTCCGGGAGTTCTTATGCGCTCTCTCCGTCACTTCCAGGGGCAAGCTCGAGCAGAAGCTCAAATGGGCCTTCTCCATGTACGACTTAGATGGAAACGGATACATATCGAGGCAGGAGATGCTTGAAATCGTCACGGTAAGGATGGACATGGTGTCTAACAAAGAAAATTAAATATTTTGTCCTGCATAATTTATAAGATACACCTAGGCTGGCAGGAATCTGACACAGTTCCTTTTTTTAATCCTTTTTGCAAATACCTCTGAGAAAAAAACGTTTCACATAAAATATTTTCAACATTTTTGTGAAGTTCAGTTAATTTGGGAATTTACTGAGATACGACATTTTGAAGCTATAACTTTTTTTCATCCCTTTGAAGAAATTAGGCTCTATTATTGTCATTTAGTCAAATATCTACCAATATCCTTCGTAAAAAATGTACTATATACGTTGAAAACTTATTACGCAGAGAAAAGTTTGTGCGATATTTTATTCCAATTGTACACAATTATACTCCGAATTGGTCTCAAAAGTGAGAGTAATGATTTATACAAATAAATAATATATTTTTGTTGTAATGACATCAAACATTGACATGACATTAAGATTATTTGATATTTTTGTATAATTTTACAAACAGCATAAATTGAATTCTCTGAAATTTAGAATTAGGACTGTATAAAAATACAAAAGCAATATAGGTTTACGGAGCCCAGATCGACGACACAGAATGTTATAACTGACTTGACCAAAGTATTTGAAATTTTAAGTTGACATTCGGACCACTGTCTACAATCTCCTTAAAAGTTGCCTCTTCAATAGAATACAGTCGGTCTGTATTGATAATGTATGTGCCAAACAGCAGATGCGTCGTACAAACATGGAATAGTTAAAAGCCAAGGCGGAAAGTGATTTTAAAAAAATTATTAACTTTTTTAACAACAATCTGCTAATTATAAACTACAAAAATCCATATCTTTGTATATGAATCATCAACGATGAATAATGTCGAGTTTAATATATGAATAACCTCCCCAAAAACTATATAATAATAATTAATAACTTCTGATTTCCATAGAAAATCACCTAAAATAGGACGAACATTTAAATACCCTAGTAAAAAAGTCTTTGGTCAAAATTGAAGCATTTAAAACGATTTTTTGATCAAGTGTCTAGAAATAATGTATTATGCTTTAGTACAATTTCATTTATCATATGATGTCACAGGTTGGGGGGTGTAACGAACTTCAAATAATTCAAGATGGATACTAAAAACTATCTATAACAAGTGTTACACGTACCGAATCAATGAACTGTATATGGAGTGCAGTGTTTTCGACCTAAGACAGTTATTTGCCACGCTATACTAATGAATAACTACAAAAATAAAAATGAATTAGAAAATATTAAACATTCTTACAGTACACGATACAAAGAAAAATCAATAATAGTACTAAAAATGGAAAAAGCAATTAGCCAAAGATGCTTTACATATGTAGGGCCAAAGTTTTGTAACGTTCTTCATAAACCTAACAAGAGAAACAAGTTACTTTTCAAATAAAAAATCACAAAATGGATTAGGCAACAACTTAAAATAAAATACACTAGTTAGTTGATATAAAAAACGAACCTAGAGTTGATTGCGATATAACTTTCCTTTATATTAACTTGAATACTAACTACTGTGGTTGGCTGTATGGTTTTGTGCCTTAATGCCATAAAAAAAAACTTTTTCGTATCCGATTAATACAAGAAGTTGTACAGCGCCGCAAAAATTGTCAAATAGGCTCAGAATAATAATAATAATAATAATTTATTTCCATATAGACTCATACAAGTGTTTGGATAATGTCAAAAATATTTGGAAAAAACAATTAGCTTTATAATACAATATTTAAAAGTTTCGTCAGACAAACAGGTACAGGAAATTTGAGAATGTTTGTCATTGTGTTAAAAATCTCTTAGAGAACATTTAAGTGAAACTGTTTTCCACACCACCACAGAGATAAACGTCAAGGCGCGTTTTTACGCCCCAATAGATCTATCCCATGATCTGTCCTCATTGCATCATATTAATACCGTTTTTTTATTGAACTATCTTGCTCTGTGGTTTGCTTTTTTGTTCCCGGTTGATTCTTGTCGATTTCTTCCTAGACACCAGCCTCACTTGATCTTCATCTTCAAATTACTCAGTGTATTCTGTGTATTTTTCTTTAATCACCGCAGTATCTTCGTCATCGATTTCGTCTTCAAGCAGATTTGTAATATTCTCACACGTTTCCCCTCTGTAGTACTTTAAATGGAGATATTCATTTAAGACGTTTTGGTAGTGAGTGATCAGCCTTGTTGGTAATTGATTTTAGTGTACCATCGGTCCAGCCCTATTCCTCAGGATGTTTGCAAAATCCGAGCCATGTTTGTACTAAATTATATATTCTGTAAGTAATGAATTTATTTTAATTGTTCAGTTCAGATGTACATTTTTATGTTTAAACAATTCCAACGTTTCTTCCAACACTCATTATGCTTTTACAGAGTTGTGATTCATTTTCTCAGAGGATGTTGTATCAAAAAATTATTGTCGGATACTGATTTCTCATAATCAAGGTTAACCGGGGAATAAAGCTTTCCAGAATTTTTCCTTTTGCAGGATTGCGGAAATACACTTTGATACTTTCTTTTCCATTCCAATGCGTACCTAAAAAATTTTGCGGCGCTATACAACTTTAAATATCATCACACACGAAATAGTTTTATATAAAATTTGTAGATTTTTGTAGGGTTTACAGGTTTAATGATAATTATTTTTACCATAAGACCAACAACCAGAAACAGTTGGAGCAAATATCTTTGGCGATTCACCCCCAACGAAGGACAATGCATATTTTGCCCATTTTTCTCGAAATCCATTTTTTTTTTTTTAACTATCAAGTATAACAATTTCAAGTAGGTACTTCTCAAGCCCGACATTTTGAGCCCTGAATTATTACATTTAGTCTGAATATAAGCTAGATATAGAAATTCAAAATTTGACAATATTTTTACCCATATTTTCACATGTTAATATCATAAAAGGGAAAAGTCTTATGAAAACAAATTTTTGTAAGAAACCAGTAAATTTAGTTATCCTCAATTTGGTTTTTTTACTTTTGACTGTACGACCAAAATTTGCTAAGTTACGACCAAAAAAACTGAAAAAGAGCGCCAAACGGTTGTTATATGAAGTGGCATATTTATAAACAAATTAAGTTAAATACATAATTTCATATAGAAATTAGAAAATATTAGAAATTTGTTATTTTATAAGATCGTTTCATTTAAGTTATTAACATGTGAAAATAGGGATAAAAAATTACCCAATTTTGAATTTTCATATATCGCATTTATCTTGATTAAATTTAATAATTGAATTGAATGTTGGGCTTCAAAAGACTGAAAGTTGTTATAATTAGCAATTTTTACAGAAGATATTTACGAGTTTTGAGAAAAATGCGAAGAACCTGTTTTTTGAACTTCGAGGGTGGGAATGAACCCACAAACATATTTGCTCGAATATTATTTCTATTTATAAATGTCTAAAATACAATTTAAAGCAAAAAGTCCGAGGCCCCTGAAAAAAGTGTTTTGCAAATATATTAATTTATTGGGTTACTAATACAGTTATTTTTGCAACAAGTACCTAAAATCAAGTGTTTTGGGACGAATCGTAATTGTTTCCAGACGAGGCGAAGCCGCGTCGGGAATAGTTGAGGAGTCCCAAAAAACTGATTTGGGTAAATAGTACAAATAACAGTTTTTTTGTTAAAGGTCCTTAAAACATATACAAATTTTTGATCACAGCAAATATTTCTCGGAAATAGTGACCTTCGAATTTTAATTACCATACGACCATAGTAACCAGATAGTTTTTTTTATAATAGGTCTGTTCACAAAAAAATTAATAGACATTAAAAGTAATGAAAAATAAAGATTTTTACCCGATAATAAAAATATTAGAACTGTGGTTGAAAAAAAGTTAATCACAACAACAGCAGCGGCCACAGAAATTGCTTGCTTTCTTTTAGTAAGATAAACACGTATGACGTCAGATGCTTGCAGGCTCGGCAAACGCCAGATCATTGTACGCCTAGAGTATCGCAGCGCATATCGCTATTTATAAAATAAAAAAATATTTAATACACAACGTTCACAAGAAGCGAAATATTTCAAAAAACGGAATCATTGTTTTTTCAAGACGACTTCGTTGCTACTATATACAGGGTGTCTCACCGGGAACTGAATCGATCGATATAGAGAAAAGTACACATCGGAATATTTTGAAAATTTAGATAATTACTAATGTCGGTGTGGCCAATCCAACTAAAATAATTACAAGCAGCTGGCACTTCCGCTTATACCGGAAGTCAATACCAACTTGCTTATTTCAAATGGAGTACCCTATATATTTTAGGGTTTTCGAAAAGAGCATAAAATTCTAAGTCGAAAATATGTAGCATATCATATACCTAAATCTAGTCGTTTCAGAGATATTTGACATTTTATAGAAAATTTGACAGGTGCTTCTTGTCACGTAAAAAGAACACAAGGAGAACTACGTTCTACAACTGAAATAAATTCAATAATATCATACCAAGTGTTCCGTTTTTCGCGTTACATTTTGTCAACTTCAAACCGCGAAAACTTGTTTAGGTCAAATGGAACACCCTGTATTTTTTTACGTCAAGTTGTGTAAAATTGAATTCCCTTTTTCCTGATATTAGCATTGTGGGGGTTAAGTTACAACTTTTTGAAATATTTGCGATTTGAATTGTTGTAATCATTTCATCAAAATAGCCATGATTAGAAACAATCAGTCATTATCTTATGTCAAAAAATGCCAGAATGTTTAAATTATACCAACGAAAACTTTTTAAATTTGTTTATTGTTTATGGAGAATGTGATAAAGTAATATCAAGAACTTGCAGCACATTTGTTACTCGATATCCACAAAAACGCAAAATAACACTAAAACTGTAACATGCGTATTAATCGAATTGAAGATATGGCATGAACTAAAATAGCAGAGATAAGATCAATTTGATTTCATTTTAATTTAATAATTGCTCAAAATTCCGCCCTCGAACCTCGACACATTTTTCGCACCTTCGGATTAGTTCCTCATGGGTAGCTCTTCTAATTGAATCCTGTGATATGTTTTGAAATGCATTTCTTACTCTTTGCATACAATCTTCAATAGTTGTTAATGGGCTCTCATAAACTTTATTTTTAATACTTCCCCAAATGAAATAATCCAGAACTGATAAATCGGGCGAGCCAGGAGGCCATAAGAAAGGTCCATTATTAGCAATCCATTGATCATAAAAAGTTTCTTGTAAAAAATTATTAATTAAATATGCGTTATGTGGGGGAGCATCGTCGTGCTGATAAAAAAATGTTCCTATGTTCGGCGAGGGGTAAATTTTCGAAATAGTTATTATTCAAATTTTGTAAGATATTCAGATATCTTTCACCTAAAAAAAAAAAAAAAAATTTACCTATACATATTAGCAGAAGAGGAAATTTAATTTACCGTTTAAATTTTCCTGGTAAAATTGTAATGCCACCACTCTATCGTTTCTTATGGCACAGTAAACATTGAACTGCCAACTTTCCTGAAATTTTCGCTCTTAGGATTTGAGTCACTCCAATAAAGCGAATTGTGTCTATTAAAAAAGTCCATTTTTAGTCAATTTTGCTTCATCTGTCGATATAATATTTCCCAAATAAGAATCGTGGCACTCAGACCTTATTAGAATAAACTCACAAAAATTCTGTCTTCTTAGGAAATCTGTTTCTTTTAATCCTTGAACCATATGGAATGAAAACGGGTGAAACTTATGTTAGGTTAGTAAGGCTGTTCGAAGCCAAACGACCCCATAAAACAATCTCCAATCTATGTTTTAATAAGATTCTGTGAATTGAATCCTTGCATAGTCCCGATTCCAGAGCAGCTTGTCTTAATGGCATCCTTGGAATTGCATAAAAATATCCCAGAATGACTATTTCAATGTTTTCGTCATCAACAATAGGCTTTCTTCTTTGCATTTTTGTCTTGACAGAGCCATAATTTTTAAAATTTTCCAGTATGCGTTTTACAGTGTTTGGTGACGGTTTCCGTTTTTCTGGATATCGAGTAGCAAATGTGCTGCAAGTTCTTGATATTAGTTTATCGCATTCTCCATAAATAATAAACAAATTTAAAAAGTCTTCGTGGGTGTAATTTAAACGTGCTGGCATTTTTTGGCATAAGATAATGACTGATTGTTTCTAATCATGGCTATTTTGATGAAATGATTACAATTCATGAATTTCTAATAAAATCGCAAATATTTCAAAAAGTTGTAACTTTAACCCCCACAATACTAATATCAGAAAAAGGGAATTCAATTTTACACAACTTGACGTAAGAAAATACAAGATGTTCCATTTGACCTAAACAACTTTTCGCGGTTTGAAGTTGACAAAATGTAACGCGAAAAACGGAACACTTGGTATGATATTATTGAATTTATTTCAGTTGTAGAACGTAGTTCTCCGTGTGTTCTTTTTACATGACAAGAAGCAAATGAGGATCTTTTACACGAAGAAAGTTATAACGGTTCTTGCAAACCGTTGCACCTGTCAAATTTTCTATAAAATGTCAAATATCTCTGAGACGGCTAGGTTTATGTATAGGATATGCTACATATTTTCGACTCAGAATTTTATGCTCTTTTCAATAACCCTAAAATATATAGGATGTTCCATTTGAAATAAGCAAGTTGGTATCGACTTCCGGTATAAGCGGAAGTGCCACCTGCTTGTAATTAATGTAGTTAGATTGGCCACACCGGTATTAGTAATTATCTAAATTTTCAAAATTTTCTGATGCGTACTTTTCTCTATATCGATCGATTCAGTTCCCGATGAGACACTCTGTATACGGGTAATCGAAAACTTGAATTTACGCTCACGGTATTCTTCAGTACGATTCCTGAAATTTGCAAGAAAAAAGTTGCCAGCTACAGTGTAGATAGACAACATTGCAAAAGTAACAGCAAAATAAGCTTGTAAAATATCTGCTCTGAATATAAGAAAGGATTTTATGTTTATATTTATATTACATTATGAAGACTATGCGGCAAACATTCATTCTATCAGACTTGTCCTAAGGCAGAATGATGGTCATCACTATCTTTAAGTCTGACAATAATTGTGCAAACTTTTAAAATAATGGCACGAAACTAATTGCAAACACTACGTCATTAGATTAACAATTTTTGGCAACAGCGTTGATAAAATTAAGTTTAGATTATTATTATTGTTCCAGGCGATATACAAAATGGTAGGCTCCGTAATGAAAATGCCTGAGGACGAAAGCACGCCCGAAAAACGCACTGACAAAATCTTCCGGCAAATGGACCGCAATAAGGACGGCAAGTTGAGCCTTGAGGAGTTCATAGAAGGCGCGAAGAGCGATCCTTCCATTGTCCGACTGCTGCAATGCGATCCGCAGGCGCAGTAGTCTTGACCTTATCGGTCAACCCACATCCCCCTTAAAAAGACTTTTCATCTTAAGTTGTGTACATCAACCACTCTTGTGTGATCGCGAGGTTAACTCAGCGAAATCCCGGTTTCAAAAAAAAGTACGGTAGAAATTATTAATTAATGACGAAGTACTCAAACGGTAAAAATGAAAACTATGAGAATATTGTATATAAGTTGAAAAGTCAGTGGTAATGCTATAAATAATAATTCCTGATACGTCGTACAAAAGTCAGTTTTTGAAAAAATTAAATCATAACAATACAAAAAAATTATATTGAAAGTTTCATTTACCTTTTTGTAGTTTGTATTTTATGTTCACACATTTTTTATTTAAATTATAGCAATGTATCAGGATTATGATTTTTAAAAGTGCTAGAAAGCAATATTTTTCCCTGCTGATTTTATGATAGCTACTTTTTTATATTACCTATATGTGTATAAATTAGTATAAAAAATAACGATGATTGAACTAAAGTTTATTGATTACTAGCCAATATACAACAGTAAAAGTTAGATGATAGCCTTTATATTTTAATACATTGATATTTTCAACTTACTTCATATGTGTACCTTTATGTATGAGTATTATACATACCTACTTCTTCTATGCAACCACATAACTTTAAATGAAAGAAATATCTCTAAATTCATTTTTTACCACAACTTCTACTGTACGCATCAATCGATACTTGTATTAACGACCGGCATATTATATCGTAATCGTAGGTGCTAGTTGTCGGTACTTAGTATCGAAAGATTTCACCTTTTTTCCCCGACAACCGCGGATTGTTAAGCTCACCCTCGCATAGTTTTAGTAACAAGTGTATTTAATCTTAAATTAATTTAGTATAAATAACGATTAAGCAAGTTTTTAAGTAAATCTTTTTCTTGGTGCAGTCGTTTCGGACGGTAGTTCCAGAATTCACTGCTGGATTTTTGACTGCGAATTAGTAGGTACACCCTTTTTATATGAGGAAAGAAAACGAGAAAACTCTCCTTTACTTACTCTAGAGGAACGAATGCTCATTTAGTCTCTTTCTCGTATGTGTCAAAGTTTTTTCAACATTTATCCAAATATTCGTATTGGATATGGATTTATACGTGTTTTTTATTTTGTTAACGTTCGAGGTTTGTTTTTGGAAAATATTGTTATAGTCCAGTCTGCAGGGAATTTTTTACTGTGGGACCTTGCAAGGGATGTGCAGTTGACCATTTTTGAGGAGTCGAGTTGTGGGGGGGGGGTAATGTTAAAATAAGTTTTAATTTAAGTTTACGATGTGCTATGACCTACAAATAACAAATACTTCATTGGAACCCATTTCCACACCATCATTGAAATATTGTTCTAGGCGCGTGGTTTCCCCGATAGACCTATTTCACATTCTTCATTTACTTCATCATATGAGTTGTCTCTTTATCATTTTTACTTTTTTTCGTCTTTTTTGACAGACTCGTAACTTGACTTATTGTTCGACAAAATATCATTTGATTTTGTCACTTTTAATGTTCATTTTCGTCGCCTGCATCTGAGATTTCTTTCATGAATACGCTACATTACAAAAGTTTTAAAATATCTTTGACTGAAAGCAAAACGAAACTTTCATTTTTACCACCAACATTTGCAGCGCTTAGACCATGTCAAAACAACTAATGATCAAGTGCAATCTCGGCTTGGAAATTGTTTGGACCCGGAAAAATGGGGATGGTCTCAAACGAAACTCAACCAATCACGACTGATCACAAACTTGCCTCTATTGATCTGATTTCGTACATATGCACATGGCAATCCTTGAAAATTGAGTTTCCTGATTTTTCCAGAGTTTCCATGACTGCGTCAAATTATTTTCAGGTCTGATAATAGGGGAGTAAAAATAGCCCAAAATAAAGCGATAGAGAAAATTTTACATGGAGCAACGTGACATAGAAAAATAAGTTTGGTTGGTTTGGTTTCCGGGAAGAAAAAAATGAATGTGAAACATAAGACCGCATTTCGTATGGCATAGTCGATGCGCGGAACCGTTGCGCCGTGAAACTCGTCAAGTCACGTTCATTCCTCGGGTTCAAAGATCCCACCGGGTGGAGAGGTCCCAGCCGCTTCCAGTAGCTGCCGATTTTTTTTAGTAATTTGGTCTGAAAAGGTTTTGGTTGAGATCGGATTACGTTTAGTGCCGTTTTGGCACAACAAGTTGTTTATTTTATAATTACTTACAATGTTCAATCGAACCATTGAAAAGCAGTTAAAATTCCAATTTCAACGATATATCACACTTGCAGCCTTTCGATTTGGTTTCCGGGAAAAAAACAATGAATGTGAAGCATAAGACTGCATTTCGCGTGGCATAGTCGATGCGCGGAGCCATTGCGCCGTGAAACTCGTCAAGTCACGTGCATTCCTCAGGTTCAAAGATCCCACCGGGTGGGGAGGTCCCAGCCGCCTCCAGTAGCTGCCAATTTTTTTTAGTAATTTGATTAACTAAAAACTTAATAATATTAGTTATCAAATTTATTAAACTTAATTTACATTTTTTTAAATTTATTTCTCATGGGCTGCTCGAGTTCTTAGAGAAAGAGTAATTATAAAATAATAATAATAATAAAAATGTAATTATAAAATACTACATTAGTTTTGTCAAAAATTTGTCATTATTCAGTATTTTTTTACAAAATTTGGGATTTATCCATTTGATCCAGTGGTATAGTATTCAATAAATAAGTCGCCAATCAAATTTATCCATTTTAGAAATTGAAAAGCAATCATAGGAGGCCTTGAAAATTAAAAGTAATCTCTAAATTTTTGTTATAAAGTAAAGGTTTTGATACTGTGTTTTTAAAAAAGCCACGTTAGAATCGAATAATGAACTCAATTTTTACAGGAATGTTTCCATTCATAGTGTACTGAATAAAATGATGAAATTTATAATTCTCAGTTTTTTATTTAGAACGTTAAACATTTTCACATTCCTTGATTTTTACAAGACAATATGAAAATTCCGTCATTTTTTCAAATAAAAATAGAAATTCCATGACCTTTGCCTAACTTTCTTTATCAACTTCATATTCTCCGATTTTTCCAAGTTTTCTATGACTTCCAGGTCGTTATGAACGCTGATGTAAGACAAAATGTAAAAAAATGTGCGGTTACCGACAAGCACAAATGAAGTTATATTTGCGTAGTATTGGGAAAAATTAAGATAGTGTCCCGGATATCGATACTCTCCTTGAAAATGGACCATTGAGCAGTGACGATATAACAAAAACGAAAGTTTGTTCCGAACGGACAATAGAAGTGATAAAATCGACTGATATTATCGTATATGTCATATATGTCGAAGAATGAGAAGAAATTGACATTATTAAGCCTGGACCCATAAAAAAATTAAAAAGAAGTAAAAATGAAAAAAAAAACACCTATTGCGACTTTCAGAACGAGCTTCAATTTTTATATTGACATGTAAGAAGAAACATGCACATGGCTTTGCAGGTTTTTTTCATGTCCTACCTAGGAGTCATCCAAAATCACAAATAAAGCAAATAGACATATTTAACACCTAAATTTTTTACTTTTTGGTTGATACACTGAAGAATATTAACTTTACGAAAAACGTACTTGTAAGAAAAATTATAGAAAATTTCGGGAGCTATCAAATCTTTTTATAATACTCTAGCTCAAACGAGAAGCGAAATATTTAGAAAGCAGTAATTCATCCCCATTTTCAAAATGGCCGACAATGCTAAGGTGACAGCGTGTCGTGAACTTAACTTTATTTAGACTTATTTTAATATTTCTCAAGTTCCCTCAAAAAATCACCAACCAGGTATAACTTCCTACAGGCTGGGCTATTAGTGTGTCTCAGAAAGTACTATTTTAAGTAGGATATAAATAATGTAGAATATAGGATATACGTTTACTTTGATCGACGGTATTGGTACCCAAGTCTATGAATATATTTTTTATGCTAAGTATTTATTGAATTAAACACCTTCCACTCACAATTTATTTTTAGCGTAAAATATCGCAATATTATTGTATATAGTATTTGTGTTCCGTAATTCTCATTTGTGTGTTTGTCCAACGTTATAAACTAAATTAATATTAATCTTTTGTATTTTCTCGTCTAAGAAGTTAGTTAATTTTAGAGATAGCACTGCTCCAGCAGAGAATTACGCCTAAACGACTGAACCATAATACTTTTTCTGAAATATGACGAACTATACCTATTCTATATTATTGTAACTGATATCTCAAGTATCTTATTATTCAAATATATCAATTAAATGTTACTGTTTTCAAAGTTTTTATGTGATTCGAGAGAAGTTGAATGTAGATGGTCTATTTTATTGTAAGGTTCCAATAATGTTATCTCTATGTTAAATGGTGCATACCGGGCAATGGTCTGTGGACGAATAGCCGAGTATGTAGTTCCAAAAAATAATACTTATAGACTGCATGACCATTGACTCTCTTCACCTGCCGCCATCTAAATCTAATTTTAACCGAATATACGGGGTCTGCTAAAATGTTCGAAAAATAATCAATGGGAGTTACATGAACAATTAAGTGTGTTTATTGTCTGATGATGGACGTAGATCTAGTTCATTCTCCTGTTTTGCTTAAAAAAGACATTTTACTCATATTTATAGAAAGAATGATCCGTCAATACTATGCACCTTTTGTAGTATTTTCTTTATTAGGTAGTAGTAATTATTTAGACATTCTAGGTATAACTTAACTCGTTTAAATGATTTTCTCTATAAGAAAAAATGTATACACCTATATTTGTAGTTCTAATAAAAGTATTGATATTCTGTTCTGCTCTATATCAATGATGCTTTACCAAGCATTTGGCTTGATTTTATAGGTTGGTTGTTACGGTCAACAAAATCAGCTTACCATTTATGTGATAAGAATTATTTATAAACACATATTTATTTTTATTTTCGAATTTTAAAAACAGGAAAATTTCGGTTTATTAGCGCATTTTGCACCACCTGTAAAAATGCCGCCATGTCAGATTATGCTCTACCTCCTCGAATATATAAAAATCAAGTAAAAATGTCTATTAATAATACTAATAATAATAAAATGTCTTTATTTCCAGAGTATTGCACATACGAAAACACAATACAAGTGGAAAGGGCGAAGTTTAGCTTGAAGCTACTTTATACTTAACCCTATAAATTAACATTCACAAAAAAAAATATGATGAGAAAAATAGTAAAAAAAACATATATATTTTACAATAAAAATTGAACAAAAGTATTCATAACAGAGAATGCGAACAAACACACATATATTATGCATTTGGAAATTTAAAAATGCTTTTTTTTCTGATCTTATCGCCGCTAAAGTAAAGTTACGTAAAGATTTATAGTAAAGCCAATTTTGAGGATTTTTAGATCTGTTAAATTTGCTTTGGGCAAGGTTTCTTTCTTTTTTAAGATCCTTAACACTGCTTATTAACCAGGGTGCATACGGTTTCGTAATACGCGCAGTGATAAATGGGGCATGTTTATCGATTAGTTTTAATATATTGTCTGACAAGAATTGATTTTTTAAATTGATATCATTAAAATCTGGTCTGGTCGATAGCCGAGTGGGTTAAGGCGCGAGGTGGCAATCGCGATTAATCACACGGACATCACACCACCGGGTTCGAATCCTGGCTCCGGCACTGGCACTGTCGGAGGAAATGGTTGTATGTCCGCGTTTTTTCAATGTGTAACCCCCTTCCGCACAAGCATTTATTACTATTTATTATTTAAAATAGTAGTCCCAATTAATAGATTCCAAATCCCGGTTAAATTCCTCATAACAGAACTCTTTAAAATTTCGATATGTTATTATTTTGGGTGTTATATGAGGGACTGTCAAATTTAACTCACAGAAAACGGCCCTATGATCAGTACACCAAGTCCGCATTTATAGTACCCATTTGTTTAACAAGCCCAGCTTTATTAATACAAATTACGTAAGTTATTTTTTCTGATATTTGCGTAAGACGAGTTGGTTCGTCAATAATTTGACTGAAGTCATATATGAGCATAGTTTGATCAATGATATTATCAAATTACCTAACCTATTAAATAACAATTTCCCAAGTTTGTGCGAAAACCAAGACAGTCGTAGAGATTATTTTTCCAATCTACTAATTAATTTTGTTATTTTTGTAGAATTTATGATCAGATATATGCGGTAGAAAGACCCATAAAGAGAAGAAACGTTAGGTATTTCAAATCCGTTCCAACCTTCTTGCCGGACAGAAGTATTTTTATAATTGCAATAGCACGTGGATTTAAAAATAATAATGCTTGTTAACCAATGAAAAAGGGAAACATATCCGGTTTCGTAAATTCTAAATGGGCCATATAAATTTTTAGCCATCATTTTGATATTTTAAATACCTATATGTCCTTATATCCATTTTTTAAATATAATATTTAGTGTGTTTTATTATTTATAATTTTTTATTCAATAATTTAATATGAATTGTACTAAGTATATACATACAGTTCATGTATTTTATGACTGCCATATATACTCTATGAATCTCAAATGGTCAACACATTATTATTATTATCATTATTATTAAAAAAGTAAGTCTAAAATCAGGTAGATGAATGACGAAGCATAAGAGACAAAATGTCTATTAATATATAAAATGATAATTTATATACACCCCTTTAAGTTGAAAAAGCAGAAGGCAGTACAACAGTTGAAACTGTTCTTTAATACTACTTGTGAATGAAGTCTGACAATTCCATATAAATGGAGACTCGATTTCTTCTTCCATAAGTTTGAAAAGCTTTAGAAAGCAATTTAAACTATAAAAATACGAGTACATTTGGCTTAATCGGTCTATTTTCATGCCAGAAATTCTTTCCTAAATGGAAGTTCATTCTTTTAAAAACATCTTTATAAAAGTGCCCCTTTTAAATTAAATAGGAGCACAGAAACAGTCAAACTTCTTCCTACCATTTTATTTCTCTCTAGAATGACGCATATAGCCTCTATAAATTGCCCTGTCTTAAATCGGTAGAATATCAAGAGATAAATGTTAAAAGTAAAAGTGCTTTTTAAAACTATGTTTGAAATATTTAAACACCCGTACATTTACGATGTTTATCATCGAAGTCGAGAGATAAGTAGCAACAAGGAACTGACGATTGAAAATGAGGTTGATTTTTAATTTTTAGCAAACAGGCAATTTTTGTCACGTTTGAAGAAGTACAATAAAGTACATTTAATAATATTTTTTCACTTTTTGAAGTATCAGAAGTTATTTTGTGAGCATTTTTGAGTCGTTTCATACTGGGCCCATATTTTTTAAAAAACTGTTATGCAGAATTCTTGCAGGAAAACCTTAATTTGTAATAAAAAAGAAATGTTTGCTATAGCTTTAAACAGCTGCAATTCATGAACCACCCATCGGATGAAGGTCACTTGAAGCTCATTTTATAGATAATTTAATTCTCTTAAAAAAACCTTTTGTGTCATTATTGACCAATTAAAAAATGGCTATTTGTCTAAATACACTTGAAAATGACAATTTTTCACGTTTTTCCCTCTTATCTCCATTCACTCGTTATCAAAACGATTTTTGATATACACCAACATATTCAAAATTTGATTCTCTTTAACTTTCATTAGATACACTGTATGCGTACGTACGATCTATCATTTTCGAGTTTTTATCGATTTTATCATGAAACAAGTGTTCTGATAGCGCGCTATAAAGATGTTTAAAAATTATTGATAGAGTGGAAATGATAAATAAAAGGAAATTGTTCGTAATCGAATTCTCTACAACTTTCATTTGAAATATTTTCCGAACGACCATTTTTGAGATTTTAGCGAAGAACGCGCGCGTTTCCGTTGCGTCGCAAAACTGTCAAAATTTCAAAAAACCTATCTCGGCTCCAATAGGTCGTACGAAGTTAAAAAAAAAATTACCGATGTATTCATATGTATATATTTTACAGTAGCATTGATACTTTGCGAAAAACCGATTTTTTAAATCTATTTTCTCCCCCCCCCCCCCCGTTCCCAAAATTTCAGCCCGTTCTGAATTATTTCGTCCAAATGGACAAATTTCGTCCCATTTTATTGGACTTTAAATAATTGACCAGATTTTATCTATTATATAATAATATTGAACAAAAATTGCAAATATGTGGTGTCATTTTATTCAAGATCTCTGAAATAGAGTATAATTATCTGGAGAAAGTTATTGAGTTATGCGTTAGAGGTATTGTTAAATACAAGCATATACTAACTTTCAAGATATTGTACTCTTTAGAAAAGACTTTAGCGATAAATCATTTTTATAAGTAGATAACTGAATAAATAAACATGGTGCTTGTCTTGACGGAAACTATATATGAAGTTTCATGTAGCAAAATATAGTCAAATATAATATAATACTAAGGGTTTTTTAGAATTATTAAGCTGAATGCGGGTCGTCCCTCATAAAATCCTCGTGTGTTTTGAGAACCTTTTTAGAGACCCTTGTACATCACATTCTGCACTCTCTTTCAACTTTAATAGTATGTGTTCGAAAATAATTACCACAAGATATTACTACTGATAAGTAAATACAGCATGCATGGTCCACTGTCGAGTTTTGAAATCCATTATTTAATGGTGGGCATAAAAAATTTTGCTTTGCTTCTCCTCATACAATTATTAATAGTAAATAAAATTATTTTTTAAGTGTAAGATTAATGGCTGTTTCACATTATTGAAAAGGAAACGAATCATCACACCGTCGTACAAACTTAGTCCTTATAGGACCAGGATTACAATGAATTTTGTATATTAAACTGGGAATACTCCAGCAAGAATACGAATGTATCATTTTTTAATGTCAAACATAACTTTGCCGCAATGTTCCCATTGGTTCAATAAATGACATTGACAAGAAATATGCGATTTGTTTGATAATTTCTTGGAAAAGGTTATTTATTCGTGCACTTTGTTTTCAAATCTGCTTCTATTACTGCTCTTCCAAAATAGGTTAACGATATTTGTAATAATGGATCATTAGCTATTTTATACCAAGATACTAAATAAGATCTAAATAGTGGAGTCGGTCTCTTTTTTTTTAATTGTCTTAGAATAGCAATTTTATTTTTGAAATATGCACTTGGCGTCTTAAGGAATATGGAAAACATTTTGGAACAAAATCGTCCGTTTCTACAATGAAAATTGATACTTTGTGCCAGTTTGCAAAAAATTTAAAAAACAACTGATGTGAGTCTAACAACAATTTAATTTAAAGTAATCACCATAATACTGAATTCTCGTAACCAAGTTTTGTAAGGATACGATTTATTCTCCATTCAAGAAAACCTGATTCCTTCGTATTTTGGTTTGGAGTTTCACAATATGATCTATCCCTCCTGCTCCTTTATTTTCTTCACCTTCTTTTTCGCCTTCTTCTTTCACTTCTTTTAGCCTTCTCCTCCTCCTCCTTCCTCTTCCTCTTTTTATCCGGCGCTCAACGATTTATGCTGTATATATCTGGTATAGCCTCACTTGGTAAGTTCCAAACGTCAATTTTTACGGTTATTCCATGGCTAATTTTGGAAACAATGCGTACGTTGCAATTCCAAAATTTTCAGTGCTTCTGGCGGAAATACAATACATTGTACTTCGTGATAGGTACCTATATATCTATTTGGTGGTACCAAGAAATATTTAAAGAAACAAAGATGAAATGATTTCTGTTTTATATTAGAAATAAAAATCATAACCTGGAAAAAAAATTATAATCAGAAATTGGTTAAAAGAGAAAGTTCAAACAAAAATATAACCGATAATTTTTAAGAGGTGCTGTTATGGTATTGAAAGATTTTGCAGCACTGAAATATATAAACGAATATTATCTGTATATTGCTTTACCTTCAATCATCATATTAGGCGGTTTTTATATTTTTCCAGAAAAACAAATTGGCACAAAGTATGTATCAGCTTTTTTAAAATTTTATTAAAAAGAATTCGTAATTTTCTAGTTTTGACACAAGTATTACAGCAGGAGGCATGTATAAAATATTGTATGACGCAATAGGCGATATCATACCAAAAGCTTTTCCTGATTTTTCTAGGAGGCCAGAAACAAATTTTAACAATAGAATTCCATTTCCAAGACATTTTGTTTATAATAATTTGACTCTATAAGTATACTACAACGATGATTGCATTGGTTACTAAAGATTTAAACCTCAAATGTTCCAAATCGAATTTCATAATTATAATTTTAACTAGCGTGAATAAGTCATTATTGCTCTAGAAATTGAGCTGTTCGCATTAAACTGCTCACATTTGTACCGAGATGAACAGTGGTAAATTAAATTTTTTCTATCTTTTCCTGTCTTAATTAGGTCTGACCTTAACCTAAATTGGGTGCATTATTTGGAACAAATGAGTGTTATTAAAATCACAGACCACCAATTTCTGCGAGGAATAAATACAACAAAATCGTATTTTTTCCAATTTACGAAATTTTCTAAATGTTTCTAGATATCTAATCTTGTTCTAAAAATTATTCCAAATTATTGCATAAGGTTTTAATGTTGTATAAAACGTATTTACAATTATGGTAGAATACTCTTATAAAAAAAAAACGATCTTGGAAACATACTTTCGTCACTTCATGCACGTTACACTTCCTTTTGATCGCGCAGTTTATGTGCGTTTGGCCGTACCTAATTATAATTTTAAAAGTTGGCCCAAATAGTGACTTATATTAATGAGTAATCTAGCTCATAACTTCTGAGCAAAATTTTTTACCGACCACAGCAGGTTTCGTTCTCTTGAAATAGTTGGCCATGAAAAATCATATGAGGTGCAATGGCGGCCTAAAAACAGAAAATGCAATAGATCTAGTCATCTGTTTTGAGTTTTGTACAGCGGGTCATCCAGAAGGCCTTGGCACAAACGAGTACAAGCACACCGAACATGTCTTGATCTTCCTAATGTCTTGCGCGATTGTGGTTTTGATTATCAATAAATACTTACTTGTCTACTACATGTAATATCAAAATAAAATTGCTGATGCATTAATCAAATGTTAAACTGTTTTTTATTTCATTTCTTTTACATTTTATATCATACCTAGTTATTATTAAGGCTAACAGGTAAGTAAGTGCAAATATACTATTTAAAAAAAAAAATTGGAAATTTTAAAGTTGGTTGAAATAATTGATATCTAGACTTATTAATAGAATTTTGTCATTTTAAGGGGAATCTGCAAACTGTTCGTTCTGTTTATGATGAATTTAAAAGACGATTACCAAACTTTTTCAAATCACATTTTCATTATAAATGAAAACTTAACATTCTATTGGGCAAGCCGGTACTTGTATAGTAAAGTGAAAATATCATACTATGTCTTCAACAGGAAAACTACACTTTTATTATTTTTGTAATAATTTATCCACTTTGCGTTGGCTTATATATTTTGTTAAATATAACTTAGTCCGAGTTTTTCGCCAACTTTCATTGCAATAAGATGGAGCTATTCGCAAGTTACGGACACTTCTTGTCTGTAATTAAATGACTAGAGCAACAGTGAAGTGTTGCTGTACATTCGCCTATGTTGTACTGATAAGAGCTAGCAAGCTCGAAACTAGTCTACGGCTGGCGATGCAAAATGGCCCTGCACTGCAGTATTTTCTTTAGGATTAATCTGCCTCCTGGGGGCTTATTGCAATTAGATTTTATTTTGCGTTTTCCGGTTGAAGATGTAGTCGGAAATTATAGGACATTATTTTCAACTGATTTGGAAACGCACATTGTGCGCCTTGATTAGTGGCAATGAATCGATTTCCTTTCATAGGAAACAGTGGACTTTCATAGTAGATATTTTTACTTTGCTACACATTTATTATTTTTGTAATAATTTATCAACTTTGCGTTGGCTTATATATTTTGTTATTATAAAGACTGAAACAGCCCGTTTTAGGGTGTGTTCTATTTAAAAACAATTTCTTATTTTATTTCGAATTAATGTAAATATTATTTCTACAACAACGGTTAAACAGTAATTATCATTACAGCCAACAAGAAATTAAATTCCATACAAAAGTACAACAGTTTTTCGAATATTTTAAAACATCCAGCCAGAAATTTAGATAAATACCAAGTTTAAGTAACGTTTAATGATCGCCTCAGTACGTGGCGTTAGCTCTTATCTGAAGTATGTTAACATAAATAGACGAACTCAATATTGCTAAAATAGGGATAGTCGCTACGTTGTGTACCAACCACGCCGTGAGAAAACTAAAACAAAGTGAATAAATCATAATTAAAAAACACATGTAGGACTGAGAAAGGGAGATAGTTAATTCGTCGCAGTTATAACGCGTATCTCGATAATGTAAACAAGCGTTATGCATCGTGGACAGCGTGGTATAGGGACGATATTCTGACATTCTTTCTAGGCTGATAATGAAATAAAAGCTCGGGCTAGCGGCAATACAAGGGGAAGCTAATTGTCCGCCGATTAGAGCGGTTCCCTCCGGACAAATTACCAAACTACTTCCTGTACAAGTTATTTCGATATAGCCAATCTCTGTACCTACATCGTGGACAGCGTGGTATAGGATCGAAATTCTGACATTCTTTCTAGGCTGATAATGATATAAAAGCTCGGAGTAGCGGCAATACGAGGGAAGCTAATTGTCCGCCGATTAGAGCGGTTATCTCCGGACAAATGACCAAACTACTTCCGTTATTTCGACATAATGAATCTCTGTACCTACATCGTGGACAGCGTGGTATAGGGACGAAATTCTGACATTCTTTCTAGACTGATAATGATATAAAAGCTCGGGCTAGCGGCAATACGAGGTGAAGCTAATTGTCCGCCGATTAAAGCGGCTCCCTCCGGACAAATGACCAAACTACTTCCGTTATTTCGACATAACGAATCTCTATACCTACATCGTGGACAGCGTGGTATAGGGACGAAATTCTGACATTCTTTCTAGACTGATAATGATATAAAAGCTCGGGCTAGCGGCAATACGAGGTGAAGCTAATTGTCCGCCGCTTAGAGCGGTTATCTCCGGACAAATTACCAAACTAATTCCTGTACAAGTTATTTCGACATAACGAACCTCTGTACCTACTGAAAGTAAACTACCTAGTCCGGATGTTAAAGGCGATCCTTCGGCGTATTATTGTCACCGAAACTGTCATCCGAATCATCTATAACACACGTATTTACTTCGACTTTATTTCAATATCCAAGCCGACGCTATCGTGTACTGCACGTGGCAACTCACGAAAGCATCGACGAGGGCGCCGATAGAGTCCCGGAGAATGACATACGGGTTTATATTGCGTCAGGTAAATTTATTTTGGACTCTGCGTTATTATTTAAAAAATTGGCCTTACATTCTGATTTTGAGTGGTAAACATCAGATTTTGATGAAATATTAGCTTTGATTTTTAACAAGAAAATAGGCTAAAATTATATTACAATTTGCTGAGTTGTTACTTTCAATAATGAAATTAGGTAAAAGTTCACATTCTAAATACTTTATTGGGAAAATTTACGTTTGCTGAATTACGATTTACACTGAAATGAATATATGTAGAGTCATATAAAGATAAGACACTTTATCAGAGTCAGGCAAACTTCATATCAATCATTATTCTGCAGTTTTATAAAACAAATAAGTGACTCTCGTATCCACCACATCTCACCTAAGCTGCCGTCATAAGGAGAACAGCCGTATCCGTAAATTGTCGGTTGTCGAGGAAAGTAACAAACGCGTTTGTACTTTTCCCAACTAATAAATATTTATTCAGAAAATCTGTTTCAATGGATCCTAGGTGCTTTAAATATTCAAATTCTATTGGCCCTTACATTTTTGTGAAAAATAAATTACTTTTGAAAATACAGCAAATACATCGGCTAGAAACGTTTTAAATTGAAAATTGTCATTTTAATCTACAATTAGTTAGGTAAGTAAATGAATATTTCGCTACAAATAATAGTCGATTAAAATTTTGTAAAAAAAACTTTTTGCAACTTGTCGGTGAGCATGAATATATAAAAATTTGCAAGATGTTCTGAAGAGTAGTTAACCAATCAAATCTATAAGAAGAAAACTAACGTAAGTAGGTACTTATTAAAGAACGTTCTTTAAGATGTGGGTCAAATATGGGAAAATAAGTAAAATATGAAAAACTTTTCATTCTTTTATTTAGAAGTCCGTTTATACAGAATAATTATTTTTATGAAAATCTTCAACATGACTTAATAAATCAGTTGCAACGTTATTTTCTGTAATATTTTCCCAAAATGTTATTCTGTTTGTAGGCATTAGCTTGCAAAAATTGCTTATTATCTTTACTTTCCTGCTCTCTGTAATACCTCTTTCTTCATATCTACTGAATACGGAGGCAAACCCTCGTTCCTTTAATGTTTTAGCATTTAAAAAATTTAGTTCTATTGGTTCTTTGTTGAATTCCTTAAAATAGAATAAATTAAATGAACCCCTCACAAATTTAATTCGAACCATGTCTTTTATTAATGGTCTAGGCGTTGTTTTATTTAATTTGAAAGTTGAAACTAGGCTTTTCCACTCTTTAAAATCTGTAATAGCCATAGACTTTACACTGACTTTTTCCAAATTCGAAAGTTTCACAGCAGATTCGTAATCAGAAAAATCGTAAATTGTTCCTCTTTTCGTCAGCGACATTTCCACCTGATGGTGGAAGCTGTCGGCCGACATAAAAGTATGTCCAGGCTCAAAATATTTAGTTGTCAAATTTTGCAGATTCACCTCATCAGAATTTGTAATCATGACAAAATATGAAAATAATGACCAGTTTTTATTTTGAGCAAAACAGTTATCAACTGATAAAACAATGTCTCTTGCATCTCTATAATGGAGAAAGAAAACGTTGTAGCAACTAATTATGTCTTCCTTCGTCCGCCTTATGCCAAAGTACAGCCAATTGTTTCAGTTTTCGCTGTTTACCAATGGGCACAAAGCTTTGATTGAAAACAATAATTCTTGGTGTAAATAGGGCCGTTTTGAAACCTTCTAATCGTGGCAACATGATTACCTTTTGCAAATCAGCAGATTGGTAAATTGTGTCTTGTGTTTGTTGCTACTTGAACTTGTTTACATCGATTCTGTATTCATTTCAAGAATTAGTAGCATGATCAATATGTATTTTATAATTTTGGCAGTCATCACAATTTTCTGATAAATTTTCTTTGTTATGTATAAACTGAAAACCTCACAATGCTCACATTGTTCATTTCCTAGTTTTGTAAACGATATATTCATTTCTTTGACTACTTTCCGATATAAATCGTAAGACAGTTTTCTATTGGATTATTTATGAAGGCAATCTTTATACATTAAAGTAATATTAATATCGCTAGACAGATATGTTCTGTTTGGGGCATGTACCTTACGGTAGTGTGATACAGCAAGTTGAAAAGTTTCAATATGAGCAAGATTTCAGTTCTGTCAATTTTCTGTGATGGTATATTTTCCTCCTCTGATCAGGTTTAGGTTTCAAATTTACAAAGTCTACTATTTTGTTTAGTAAAACCTAGAGACGCCAGATAAAACATTTTGCATACTTTATGTCTTTCTCCAGCTTCATCTTTTAAAAAATATTCAAAAGTATGCTGTCTGATATTGTTAGCACTGGAAGTAGTTCGTCCTTTAACTGATATTCTGTCAATACTGTCTATTATAAAATGTCTTTGTTCAATGAAGTTCATATCCCAAAATTGAATATTAATGGACGCTCTTCCTTCTTTAATTATTTTGCGACATTCTTGCATACATTTATTAGCTAAACAGCTGCCTACTCGCACAGGATGAGCCTTTTTTAATTTTTTCATTTGTTCTGTCTTCATTTTGTTTTGACTTTGACATTTTTCGTTTCCTTTTTCTTAAAGTTCCCTTTTTTCTATATACATTCAAATTGGTGGCCTCTGTTGATATTTCCACATTCTCAGACCTTTTTTTTTTCAACCTCTTTTAACGTTCTATTTTCTTATTAGATGTAGTTGCTTAAATACTACCTGGTAATAGACTTATGTTCAATTGTACTACTTCCAACTGATGTTCTATGTTTGTCAGCACATTTCCTGCAACATTGTTATTTGAAGTTAATGGTACATTAGGTACCGTAATTAAATCGTCCTGATTTCGTATTTCTTACAAACAGGTGGTATCCATATCAATATTATTTTCTTCGTTTTGAAAATAAAAAATTTCCTCTGAAATTACTTGTTGTTTATTCAAAATGTTTGGTCGAAGAAATGATCAATGGCTAACACAGTTTTGATCATTATTGGTTTCACAGATCTCCACTGTTGTTCAGTCGTCATTAGATAATACAGCATTTTTTTGGAGGATCTCATAGAGTTGTAGCTACTAGTTTATGTGGGCCTGAGTCAATAATTTAGTTGTGTCTGTGATAAATCTATGCTAAGCTTAATCACCACCCCTTTCAAATTAACATTTAAAAATTGAATTAGACACCATAAAAACAATAGTACTGGATAATGGTTTTCAAGTAAGAACAATAAAAAATTAATTAATAAAAAACAAAGTAAATTAGCTTGCTAGTATATATCCACATATTAAAGATCACAGTAACGACAAATATGTATCCCTAACGTATTATAGCAGGCATTTCTGAAAAAATTTGGAACAATTTGTCATCACATAATCTGAAAGTTAGCTTTACGTTACCATCTAACCAACCAAATTAAAAAATCAGGAGTTCATAAACTAGTATGTCCGAATTGTAATGCCTCCTATATAGGACCAACTGGTCGTTCATTTGAAAAAGAACTCTTACACTCTTTTAGACTTCAAAGAACACATTCAACTTTTGCAAACCATATTCTAGAGACAAGTCATAATTTTATGAATATAATCAATCTAAATATATTGCACGTGTTTTAAATTAAATTTGTTCTAGGCAATAGAAGTTATTAAATTCAATGAAAGTGCCGACAATAATCTTCTAAATAACCAGATAGACCTATATCAATATAACATTTTCTAATGTATTTAGCGTCTGAAATCTACGTTGCATTTATTAAGTCTTGGTAATGTTTACTAACAACTTAGTTAAATACCGTATATCCCTTTGTAAATCTATTCATTTAATTTCTGAAAACTAATGTACATAACTTTATTTATAATGTTTACTCTCAGAATGTAGTTAATATCTTGGCATCCCTTTATAAATTCATTCATTTGAATCATTCGTTTGATAATGGCACATTAAGTAACGAAACTGCAATAACATTTACGTTACAATAAATTAGTGATCGAAATAAAGTAAAGTGTGAAAAATTAAGATATTTTACTCTACTTACTAAAATAAAATTTTTAAAATAAGGTCTACGCGGGACATTATGAGATGGAAAATTAATTGTTTCTGGATACCAAAGAGAACAGTTAGTAACGCATCTCTCTCTACAATGCTTTAAGTAAAAAACTGTTCATTGTATCCTTTTCTAGATTCCCACTAAACACTGTTACATGAGAAAGACGTGAAAATCACAAACGTGACCTCCGGGGTCCCCCAAGGCTCCAATCTTGGTCCATTGTTCTTTCTGTTGTTTATTAACGATATATTTAACAATATTAGTTGTAATAAATTGTGTTTTGCCGACGACTTAAAAATCTTCACGAATATCCATACCATCGAGGACTGTATACGCCTACAGAACGACTTGAATAGTATTAAGGTTTGGTGTGATGTCAATAAACTGCATTTAAATGTTTCGAAATGTAAAGTAATGACATATTCTAGGAAACAATTAAATATAACTTATGAATACACTATTGATGGTAACACTTTAGTCAGAGAAAACACAATAAAAGACTTAGGGGTGATTTTTGATTCACAAATGACTTTCATCCAGCATATAAATACAAAAACGTCTGAAGCAGTTAAAATGCTTGGATTTATTATACGCAATTGTTTATCGTTTACTAATACCGCTGCTTTAAAAACACTATATGCCTCATACGTAAGATCTAAACTGGAATATGGTGCTTTAATTTGGAATCCTTACTATTATTGCCACAAATATGCCTTAGAAAACGTGCAAAGAAGATTTTTAAAATTTTTGTATTTTAAGACTACAGATAATTATCCTGAGCGGGGAATAGATAATAATTATTTACTCCAATGTTTTAACCTCCAATCCTTAGAAACTCGTCGCAAATACAACTCCCTATCTTTCCTTCACAAACTGTTACACAATAAAATCGATTGTTCTGACCTTCTGGCTGCATTAAATTTTTTAGTTCCAAGGCAAGAGTCGAGGCAGAATCTCACATTTCATATTGATACAGCTAGGACAAATGTGTTTTTTAATTCACCAATACACACAATGTGCATTAATTTCAACAGCATTAGTCATTTATGCGACATTAACCAATGCAATTTAATCAAACTAAAAAGTATATGTTACAATCAGGTTTAACTACACACTAATATTTTAGATGTCATTATGTATGTATCCTTACAATTAATTAAAACAGATATTTTAGCTCCTCAAATATTTAGATGCAGGTAATTATAATTTTTATGTTAACTGTTTTTATACTCACACTTGTCATATATACGCTATACTTCTTTACATTTGTGGTCTCTAGTGTGTTTTTTCTTTTTATATTTATTTTTTTTTTCTACTCATACTTTTAGCTATTACATTAGTTAGTAGTACTATATTTTGTACACTTCAAAGTGTCCTGTAATTGGGCGTGAGCCTGTTGGACAATAAACGATTATTATTATTATTATTATTATTATTATTATCATTAATAATTGCAAGAAGACGTATCTGCCACATCACAGTCATCATTAACGTCAGTGGTTAACATGAAACGTGGCTTAAGAACGACGTGGTTAGAAAAGATATTAATTTTACAGTTATTCTACCATTTATTTTAGATGTGGATAGTGACACAAGTTACTTTAAATATTTTGCAGTGAATAACTTCCACTATGTGTATTATTGCAGTATAGGTATTTATATACTGGGTGATTCATGTTAGTATTCGCAACCTTCATAACTGTGGTATTTTGGAAATTGTAATGAGACTGATTTGTATTATTATTTTTGATAATACATCTGCAAAGGATGAGTACAAGTGGGTTAACCAAAGAGTACTTTATATCGGAAATAAAACAAATATATTACTTCAGTTATGTAAATACAAATTAATGATCGACAATTATATGCCAAGCTCAGCACACGAGAAAAGTTTTAATAAAACGGCCATTGTTGAAATATGTTATGTCCTTAACAAAGTGATCAGCCGCTCTCGAAGGTGGATAGGGAG
Source organism: Leptura quadrifasciata (assembly GCA_963675555.1). Lineage (NCBI taxonomy): Eukaryota > Metazoa > Arthropoda > Insecta > Coleoptera > Cerambycidae > Leptura > Leptura quadrifasciata. The sequence goes on along the minus strand of OY776673.1, from coordinate 190,587,275 downwards.
CTTCTCTGCACCGGCTAACAAAGATTTCGATTCCTGGAACCGAACCAATGAAATTTGTCAAAAAAAAAACTATTCTTCAGCTAAACACCGCTCCAATAAAATATCCTGAGTAAAGTGTGGATCTAGCCAACTTTTTAACTAGTAAAAGCGAATATAAAATTTGTTCACCTCAGTTAAAATTCTTTCCAGCATACTTTCTTTGAATGAATTGAGGTTATATGACTGACAAAATCTTTTATTAAAATATCTTCTATTGAATATATTTTTTGTTATTTTTTTACTTTAACCCAATTAACCCTGACCCTGTTGGGAAGGTGCTCAGAAGTACCCAAAAAAAATTTGTACCTCAAAGACCTTATGCTCCAATTGTACTTAACAATTTAATTTTTTTAACCGCGTTTTTCAACCTAAAAAACCAAAATCTTTATAATTAAAATTTCTACAAATCTGAGTTTAGTATAGGTCTTAGAAGCGGACCCATAACCTACAAAATTGAAAAAACTGGCCTAATAACTTTTTTTTTTTTCATTTTGCTACCCAGACCCGCTGAGTGAACCGATCAGCTTCAAACTTTCAGAAAATCTGCCTTTTGCTCTAATAAAAACACCCTGAAAATTTGGTGCAAAAATATTAAATTCAGTGTGCGCAATTGAATTAGTTATATAAAATTTGAATTGGCCGCCATTTTATGCCATTAAGTTCAAAACGAATCTTTTTTTTTTTCAAGAGTTAGGTCTCGACGCCAGCTTTTTGATGCTGTAAGAAAAATGTATAAACCTTATTTTGGCCATTTTCATGCATTTGTTTAAAACCCAATTAACAAAAAATGAAAGTTTTCGTCCATTTTGAAATTTTTTTATCAGATCAAAAAGAAAATGTCAATACCTTTATTTTCTTTTAATTTCAAAAAAGTTTATTTGGTCAAACTAGACTCAAGATATTCAACTTTCTGGATTTTAGCCAATTGTTAATTAACAAATGCATATTTTTGGCCAAAATTTTAACTGTACCATTTTGAAACATATTCAGCTCATACAACATATTTTAAAAAAATGTCTTTTCATAAAAACAAATTTGCATACTGTGTTTGATTAACACCGTCCCAGTATAAATAAACAATACATACTAAACTTATTACACATAGGTACATTTAAAAATAGTTGTTAATTTACCTGAAAAGAACTTTTTTCATTTATTTATCGATATTAGTTGCAAAATGCAATAACTTCCTTGTTTTTAAACCTTTTTGGGATTTTTAGGTAGATTTCTCATATACCTATTGCAGAGTACAGCATGTCACGACTTCGGGAAAATTTCACTATAGTTTCTTCGATTATGGTCCTCAGACCCCAAATATATAGATATATTTTCTATATCTCAAATAAGTTCGAATATGGGTCAAATCGCCTTCTTCGTTTCAAAATGGCGGCGTTTCAAAGTTTTAAAAAAAATCTCAAAATTTCTATTTCGAATCAAATATGTACATGTGATACATCGTTGGATAGTGCTCATCTAGCCCTCAAATTTTGTCTAAAACATTTTTTGCTAAAACGCATAGGAAAAATTTAAAAAATGGCGGTAGTTCAAAGTCTTTAAAAAAATTCTGAAAATTTTATTGTGAATCAAATATGTACATGCGGTACATCGTTGGATGGTACTCATCTAGACCTACAAATTTTGTCTAAAACATTTTTGCTAAAATATAGAAACAAATTAAAAAGCGGGATTTATTTATATTTTGAAGACTACCTACGTGCTAATAGTTCATAAATCGATGACAATAAATTAAAGTTAGGCAGTTCTAAAAAAATATACTTCATTACTTATTTACTAAAATAATAGAGACCTGAAGCAGTGCAAAACAATATAGGACGAAATCTAGCTTTCAGACTGGCCCCTGCCATCGGATTTTTTTTAAATATGTTATTTTTCTCAAGCAATGCAATGATCAACTTATTTTTTTGTTATGACCCATCATTTAATTTTTAAATAAATTATATTATTTTTGAATTTATTTTTTTATCGAGCCTACTTGTAAAATGCAATCATTCCCTTGTTTTTAATTTTTTCAGGGCCCATTTTTTGAAATATTTTAATTAATGCATAAAAACTTATATCTTAACTACAAAACTTTAATAAATTAAATACTTAAGTTGTTTTTTTAAATTAAATTTACCGCCCTGGATGTTGGTAAGCATAATCTCTAGAATAATTTTAATCGTACCTGCTTTAATATTTTATAGCTGGCTTGCTTCTACATGTCAGGCAACGTCAGGCGCGGTTAGTAGTTGGATGGGTGACCGTTCCAACGAAGACCGCGTCTTCGCCTCACACATCTTCCAGCGGCTTGTATACCAGTGTATGCGCGGAAGCTATACAACCTTAGGTGAGGGTTGTATAGGAGATATACCATCCTTCGGAGAGGATGTAAAGCCGTCGGTCATTTGTCTATTAAATGTTAGGCAAGTAAAAAATCCCTACTCTTCTTAAGGGAAGAGGTTCGGCAAAATTCCTGGTTGGGGGTAGCTCGTCTACAGGCGTCGGTGTTAGGCCTCAGTAGCGGAAATAGGCCGACGTTAAATAAATGTATTAAAAAAAATTGTTCATATAAATATTTTATTTAAAATAAAAAAGTTTAAAATTTTTGAATGCATTGTATTGTATTGACGGTTCAATTTTTTGCGGGGTTGTCAGTTATTTCGGTTGTTCAAATGCGCACACTGCATTTAATATTTTTACACCAAATTTTCAGGGTGTTTTTGTTGAAGCAAAGGTAGATTTTCTGAAAGTTTGAAGCTGATCGGTTCACCAGGGGCTCTAAGAAGTAAAATTTTAAAAAATCGGTTTTTTGTCAGTTTTTTCATTTTTGTATTTGACTGCGCTCCTAAGACATACACTAAACGTAGAATTGTAGAAAATTATAAAGATTTTGTTTTTTTTTGTCCCCATGGGACCTATATATATCGAGTTATTCACAATTTTAGGTTGAAAAACGCGGTTAAAAAAATTAAATTGTTAATAACAATTGGAGCACAGGGTCTTTGAAGTACAATAATTTTGTATGTACTCCGTAGGACCTCCATAACCGGATCCAACCATAAAATTGCTTATGAAAAAAGTTCACTCAAATCCTATTTTGACTGCATTGGTATAATACAGTTTTAATTGTTTAAAGATAATTTATTTAAAAATCAATGATACATCTTTATAAATAAAATATAATGTATACAAGGATCATTTTTAGAAAACAAAAAATGAGCTGTAATTTTGATATTTCAGATGATAATTAATTCTATGCTAATGAAGATTCTTCCATCGAAATTTAAAACAACAATTTTGAGTAACGGCGATTAAACTGTTCCTTGCTATAATACTTGTAGAAGCTTCCACTGATCTCTGACCTAGCCACCAATTTTACATCATCCAAATATCTGTTGAAGGTTTCCACTTTGTAAACGGGGTCACTGCGACTGCGACACAATCTTTCAGCCCATGTCTGTGCTGGGGGGATATTTCTTCGGATACCTTTGCGACGACTGGCTAGCACCTCCATGATGTCGTCGTAGTAGTTCCGCCTGTATTCGTATATGTATTTGTAGGGAATGAACTTTGGTCTGAAACAAATTAAGAAAAGTCAAAATAGGTAACATAGTGTTAAGTACATCAGAAATTGTAGCAATAAGACAGTAACATGTGATTTTGTGATATTTAGAGGAGTCTTCCTCTGAGAGTTCTTTTCTGCATACCACAATCAGAGGTACAACATGACCTCCAGGATGTAAAAAAATATCCTTGAAGTAAGTACTGAACTTTAGGATAAGAACGATTGGGCAATTAAACTCAAAGATACCCATAAGATATTGCAAATTTGTTTGAGGACGTCAGTGTTCTCAGTATGTACCGTACAGTATACAACATCATCTGGTATTCGAATACACTACCGAAGTTATAGTTAAAGATCTTGAAATTGTAGCATAAGGATTGTTTGATGGTAGCAAAACTAGACGATATTAGACTTCATAGTAAGCTTACGAGATGCTGATCTAGAATCAGTCTCTCATCAGCTTCTGCCAAATCGCCATACAGACAAATATTTTATTTTATTTTGTTTCATTCCATATTATTTACAATACAAGATTATTTACAAGATGGGAACAACACATAGGTATGTAATACAGAATTGAGTTGTGCGTGTGTGGTGGGAGGGGAGTGAGATTGATATTGGACTTTAGCCACAGAAATGATATTTTAATAATACATTTTTATTTTTAAATTCACTGCTATAATGAAATCGGATATCTGATATGTTTTTGCAGTTCAGATTTAAAAAATGTGTGATGTTTACTGGTAACTGAACTTTGCTAGATATAAATTTTTTTTCAAGAACTGTTTTTTGTATAAAAAATATTTGATTTAGGTTTACAATGGAAACGCTATCACACGTATAAGGAGGATTGAGACTTTCAAATATCTCGAATAGTAGACACTTTATGAAACAAATGCCCGTAATCAAAATTTAATCATTCCGTGGAGGAAATACATCAATGCTTAATTTAGTCACCCACCTCCCTCCTTGTAGGAAGGGCGGGGGTTACTTTGAAATCTTAAACAGGAACCCCTATTTTTTATCACAGATTCGGATTCTACGTCTAAAAATACGTAGGATTTGTCTAAAATATTTTTTAGATTCATGATAGATGGCGAAGGTGTAGGTGACCGGTCGTTAAATGAGGAATTTACGAATTACCACGTGGAATACCAAAATATTAATTTGTTGAAATTAATTATGGTGGTCAACAAATAATCAAAATAAACAAAAGTATCTTACTCACAATAAGTGGGAGTGGGTCGATATTCGTACGCTACAATAAATAAATTTATTAAATAAAAAATAAATAAGCACCACAGAGCTTAGACAACCCCCAATTCCAGAAGCCAGAGGTTTATGCGGAAGGAAGTTATACATTGAAAAAACGCAGACATACAACCATTTCCTCCGACAGTGCCAGAGCCGGGATTCAAACCCGGTGGCGCGATACCCATGTGATTAATCGCGATTGCCACCTAAAATATCTATAAATAATCTAAATAAATCGATAAATTATCTATCTGTGGCTTACTGGAAATCATTCTTCTTTGGGTCATGAATCAAGGGATGAAAAATGATTGTTGACGTTAATGGTGCCAGACCTAATATGCAGAATATTAAGCTTGGTGTTCCTCAAGGAACAGTTTTGAAACCTCTGCTGTTTCCGGTATATGTTAACACTCTACCGAATTACGTTACAAGGAGATTGGTTACAATGCTCTAACATGATACCACCGCCACTTTAACACCTCAAAATCAGCAGCAGTTGCTATTAGTCGTTGGCTTAATAGACGATTTCAGTGCATGATGTCAATTCAATCGTCTTATTCTTACTGAAATTAAAGTGCAACAACACAGTGCTGTATAAGAAAAGCCCCAGTTCAGGCATGTTTAAATATATTCTATTCAATGATCAAGTTGAATTTCTATTCTAGGCTTGTGCATAGCAAATAGACCTCTGCTTGAGATAGATAAGTCGAAAATATACGTACGAAACTAAATTTTACTACTACACACTATATATCATCTCAGTGAACTAGTTCTAATGAATGTTTAGTATACCATGGCGTAGTCCCATATTTCACTTATCATGAAACATGATGGTATGGTATGATATGGTAAGTTAGTGTTACTTTCAGTGACCAAAAATGATATTTCGACGCCATGAAAAATTCACTCGAAATTTGTTGGTGCATCCAGAGTGCCATGACCAGAAAATATTGCTTTTTGGCATATCCACGAATTTCTTAGAATATCCGCTATCTTATGGTAGTACTCTACCATTATGGTTCCATTTGAAAAAATTAAGTTTTGTTAAAATTTTCTGATCATGGGACACTAGACCGATAAATTTCGAGGCCAATTTTTTTCATTTAATTGAAATGTCACTTATGGGGGTACTTTTTGAGACAGTTGCCTAAAACATGTTGTGTGCACCTAGGACAAATGATCTATCTCAGCCTTATCTGAAGTTTGCTTGGCCTCGGCTGTGCCTTGGCCGCAACTTCGGATTCAGCCGAGAAAGATCAACTGTACAGCAGCCTTGATACACAAATAACTATTAACATTTATAATATGAGATTTTTTCAGGTGCTTAATGGAAGAAACGCTTTTCTTCAGGTCATTTCTGTCGCCAATCGTAGTAACACTTTTGCTGTAAAAGATATGTAGAATAAATTCACTCAACAATTTTTCACAATAATCGATTTAAACAGTGTTTCTTTCTATTTTCTGTCTAGTGTACTTAATACATCCAGGTCCAGCGATACAAATTCTGCGGTTCGGTACATCGATGCGCTTAGGCCACTTTGAACTGTCTACAAATAAGTATACTTATGCCACAAAAGAAAAAATTAGCTTATAATGAGGCGGCATAGTACAGGTGTACGCGTAGTTCTCTCCTGCTTCCGGGTTTGCAGTCACTCCTTGAATCGACATAAGGACATAATGAGCTTTATTGGTATCTCAAATAGCATTTACACATATCAGGATTAGGATTTTTACAAAGAGAATAAAACAGATCTAAAAATTGTGAATATGTTAATAAACTTTCTTCAAAAACTTTGCAAAAAACTGCAAAATGGCTAGTGATTTGGTTCTTTAATATTATTTCCAAGATTTTTGCGAAAAAAGGATGATGGCAATTGGTTGATAATTTGATCCTTAGCTTCTTTTTTATAGATTGGTATAACTTTGGAAACTTTTAAGAAATCTGAGAAGAAAATGTTATATCTAACACGCAAGAAGGTTTGTTAAAGAAACTAAGATTATACATTTAGTTGTTACTAACATTTTCATGTAAATGTTTTTTATTGTCTATTATATCGGAAACTTCATTATAAGTTACTTCCCTGAAGCAGAATTTCTTTATCGGGATGTTCACATGGACATTATTTAAGTCGTCATTATAATTTAATTGACCAGAAGGAAGCTTACTTACTATACTATGAACAACATTAGTAAAATATTCGTTCAATTCATTTGAGTGACTTCAGAGTTTTGCTTTTTTACTTTGTTGTTATCTATTATTCTCCACATCGCTTTTTGTTGGTTACTGGAGTTAAAATAAAATTGTCATGAGCCAGTTTCTTAGCCTTTCTCGAGCCTTTACGATATCTAGGTGTATTTAAGTTGTTTTATTGTTGCTCGCAAATTTACCGTAGGTGTAGCATTTTTCTTTTTTCTTTAAGTTCATCAGTAAACCAAGTTAATTTAAATGGTGATTATCTGTTAATTGATATAGATTTTTTTTTGAATGAGGCTTCTATGGCACTGGTTATAATTTCCAGAAAACGGTAAATTTTTTTATTTACGTACAGATTTGAAACTTTAACAAACTCCCAGCAAACATTGCCCAAGTGCCTATGTAAAAAGGATAGACCCGTGTCCATTACAGGTCTAACGTTTATTCTTGCAGTGGTGTTTTTGAGACTCGCTTGTCTATAAACTAATTTAATACCTAAATGGTCTAATAGATTAGTGTTTACTACTCCCACATTACATGCACCTATATCTTCGTCAACGAATACGTTATCAATAGAGTTATTGTTCCGAGTTTAGTGCCATCGTTCTAAATGAACTAAAATTGTTTACTACGAGATGCACATTACTCTCGTCGGTATTAAAATTAACGTTGATTATGAAAATAATGAACAATATGTATTAGGAATACTAGGAATAGTGGTCAGTTAAATTAACTTTCCCGTTTATTGACTACATTTATTGTTTAGTCATGGCAAAGTATCAATCGTTTCAGCAAATAAACCGTAATAAGAAAACAGAATTATATTTTGAAATGGTAAAATCACCACTGGCTCTATGTGTACCTTAGATTGGGGTTCCTTCTAACCTATGTCTCTAAAATAATAATATTTATTGACGAGAAAATACAGAAAGTACATTTAAGTAGAAATATCCAACATAATGCGTAAATAAATATAGCGGGAAGAGCCCATTTAGTTGGACCTGTCTATGGGCGTCAAGGGTTATCGTTCCCATCCTGCATTGCAATTCCTCTCTAAGGAAAAGCCCTCTAAGTGCGGCGTTGCAGCAAAGGAATGGAACAGTTATTAGGGGGATTTAAATACATATGTAATAACGTTAAGGTGAAACTATATCCTACTGAAAACAGAGGAAAAAAGTGAAGATATAATATCATAGTTTCATATGTGAAGATACTTCTTAAATACAATATTATATAGACATATATGTACTGTATACACATATGCATACAAATGCACATACATATCATACCTACATACACACACACGCACACACAACATACACATTTAGAAATATATATTACGTAATTTGTTACCCAACCGATTGATTATTAAATAAAATTAGAAAATTGCAGAATGAAAGACTTTAGTTTATGAAGGATCAATAATGTTATGAAAAATATTTCGATCACAAGAAGCAATTCAGTTTTTTGAATAGATGTTTAACATTTAAATGTTTGCAGAAATCCGGCAAAATATTATACAACCTCGTACCAATATAAGAGAGGCACCTTTGTCCAATCGTTTTTTGAATCCGAGGTAAAAATAGGTTAGCTGCTTCGTTGGCTCTAGTGTTATATAAATGACTTACCACCGTTACGTATTGTGGGTTATTAAAAAATAATATTAATGTAATTTTCGAAAATAATTGTCTAATATCCAATAAATTCAGTTCTTTGTATAATTGTTCGGAGGGGTATCTTAAAGATTTATTATACATAACTTTCAATATTATCTTTTGTAATTTTTCTAGAGGTATCAAATATGTTTTTTTAGACACCCCCCCCTCATCAGTTATGCCGCATTGTAGGACTCAACCAAGCCATAATACAGTATCTTTAGTTTATCCAAGGGAAGAATTTGACGTAATCCGTACATTTTAGGGACTTTGTTAATAACATTTTTTATGTAAACATCCCATCTTAAAAATGAATCGATATAAATACCAAGATATTTAATGGATGAAAGAATTGAGATACTTTGTCTTCCTATAGATACATTAGCGTAGTCTGGTAAGTATTTTTCAAAAGAAGTGAATGGAATACCATTTGTTTTTGTGACGTTTATCGTTAACAGATTTGCAATAAACCAATCCGTTATATTTTTCAGGACTTTTTCCGCTTACGCTATAACATCTGTAGTAGTAGATCCATAATAAAGAATAACCGTGTCGTCTGCGTATGAAATTATAGTTCCAGTTAAACTTTAGGGTAATTAATTGATTCAAATATATAGTGAAAACTGGACCTTTCACAGTTCCCTGTGGTACTCCATAGGACACTGTTTCTTCATGACTTCATGATTTATTTCTACTAACTGCTTTCTTTCTTCCAAGTAGCTTTTAAATAAATTCAACGCGTTACCCCTTATGCCAATGTGTTCCAGTGCCTATGCTTTATGTCTGTATACCTGTACTATTTTATAGTGCTATTTTTATAATTAAGTGTGTCTCACGTTCTTACAAGATAGGAATATAAAATAATTTATGAAGAAAAATACGAAGTATTAGATTTTTGTTTTTTATATTATACCACAATGAAAATGTGTTATTTATTCATACAAATTAAACGTGATTTTTAATCTTAAAATTAAAACAAGTTTAAACTACCTGGCGAAACTGTGGCCTTAAAATTATTTCTGCTGTAAAGTGTTTTGCATTTAGCAAGGGACACAATATAAAGCGAGATAATTAGCGAAAACCTTGAAACTAAAAACGTTTGTCAGGTTTTAAATATAAATCATTGTGACATTGGGCAGGTCAGATATAGCTCATTTTAGACGAAGTTAATATAAAGTGAAGTTAGAATTGTTTAAAAAATAGAAAAGTTGTTTCCAAGTAACCATGTTATGGAATACAAAATATCATGAAACCTTTTTCTACATAGCGGATGAAAAAATTCAGACGCATTGGAATACATATAAATAATGCCAAACTGTTATTATATGTACTATACAGGGTGGAGTAATAGTGCATCCGACTTCGATAGCCCGAGTTCTACGATAGCTAGAAATAAAAAAAATAACCTATATAGTCGAGATCAGCGCTTCTCTTCACTCAAACAACGCAACAAAAACTTTACGACCGCATTAAAATACTGTTAAACTAGTTGCAAAAGTAATTGCGTCCAGGTATGTACTTGAAATATTTAGATCAGCAACTCAGTCGTTCAACTTTAACAGCGCGTTACGGTCTGTGTTCTTGGTTACATTTTATTTCATTCAGTGAAGTTACAGAATTCTTACAGGTATATGAAATTTTATGTATTTAAACGTATTTTGGGGGCGAGCGTAGATGCGTCTTTACTATGTACATATTTCGATATGCGATGTAAAGCAACGTTAGGCGCAGTTAGTACCTAGATGGGTGACCGTTTCAAGTGTTATAGTATATACTACATATCATTAAAAAATTAAGTCGAAAAAATGTAAAAAAATGTCAATTAAATTCGTCTTTCAGCTCGCCATGTCAAAATAGAACCACCACCGCGTTAACGCGGTGGTCGCAAGGTCGGTCCCGGGATGGGTGCTGGGGAGGCAGTGTTTATACCATTTTTACCTTGAATAAAGACTTTTTGAATTGAATTGATGTCAAAATAGAAAAAAAGTATCCATATAATTTAAATAATCAAAAAATTACAATTTTTCGAAATTTTTTCTGAAGAAATTCACTACAATCCGATAATTCCCAAAGATACCCAAAATAACGTCAATGCATTCAATATGCCCATTTTATAGCTTAAACTTCTCAAAATAGTAACTTTAAAATTACAGCCCCCGTATAATATCAAACCATTTCTAAGATATTTTGCATACCCCCGGTATAAAAATCTAATTCATTTAAATAAAAATTTTACATGCCATTCTTCTTTCAATCCAACTATCTATTCGGTTTTCCGTCTTAAATAATAAATTACTATTTATTTTTGTACACGACATTCTACAGCTCCTCGATTAATATCAATATTTACTTTCGTTAGTTCAACATATGCGTATATTCACAAATTCTTTTATATTAACTCTACAGCCCGCAACACAGTTCAAATATGTTATCAAAACTGACTTCTGTTCGTTAAGCTCGCGCCATCCATGGCACTTAGTATGACTGCAGCCCCATAATAAGTGCTCGCCTACGGAATCGTTTTACGAGGGTGAGTCGAAAAGTAGTAAATAAATTCGGATAAAATTATCAAATAACTTCTTAAGTAAATCTGACTCGAATTCCATTCAAACAGCAAAAGATTTCAAATTTTAAGACCGAAACAACATAACTTTCAGTTCAAATTTCAATCAACTTCAGTTATTGCACACTTAGTGCCCGCACTGAATAGGTGGGGACATTTCCAGCTTCTTCCAGGGTCTACCGTGCCCGCACGGAATGGAAGATAGCTTTCCAGGCCACAAAATAATGACCGTGCGAAATTCGCGGTGCACGATGAACGCCTAGTTCTCATAACTGCGGATTGCGAATTTCCGCACGGATTGTCTTACGAACATTTCACTACACCTGCAAGAAAATTAGACTGTTTTAGAACAAATTTTATAAAAATCCGCACAAAAAAATCGCATTCTGCAACTATCTGAATGGGGCTTAACGCAACAGTAGCGATAGTATAAAAGACTGCGCGCGGTGAATCCCGGGCAAGTCAACTCCGGTACTCGTACTTAAACCTATCAGCGAATTCTTCCTTGGCAGCTCCAAGTAAAAGGCGACAAATGTATTCTATCCTCGCGCAATCAAACTATTATAATCGGCACCTTCACCAAAAACGTGATTTTTTTGATATTCAAAATACGAGTTATTGTTTTATTTTTTCTAAGACAAAACTTTCGTTGTTGAAAAGTTAATATTTTATAAACTACGTTAAGTTAATTTTACGTGCATTAGGCTCTATTAAGTGCTTAAAATTAAATATTATAATTCCGTTCTAAAACTAATGTTTTATTTCAAGAAGTAGTATACAGAGTGGTGAAAAAATACCCTGCCACGAACAATTAAAAGTGTTTTTTCGAATTTTTACAAAACCAAGTGCTCCGGGTGCATATACAGGGTGAAGCCTTTGACTCTTACGCAAAGAATTAAAAATTTTCAAAGAAATTAAACTGATACTTTCTAATCAGAAATAAGTGCACGAATGTCCTCGAGAGTCTCTACCAAAGCTCTTCGATTCAAACTTTTTTAATTTTTCAAACTCGAGGGCATTGTTCGTGTTCACAAGGAAGACCGCATCCTCGCCTCAGAATCTCCCAACGGCTTGTATATCAGTGTATGCGCGGAAGCTATGCACTCTTAGGCGAGGGTTGTGTAGTGGATATACCATCCTTCGAATGAGATATACAGCCATCGGTCCCTTGTCTATTAAATGTTAGGCAAGTAAAAGATCCCTACTCTTAGAAAGAGAAGAGGTTCGGCAAAATTCCTAGTTGGGGGTAGCTCGTCTACAAGCGTCCGTGTTAGGCCTCAGTAGCGCAAATAGGACCAAGTACCAAAGTTAATAGTAAAACATTTTTGGAATCTTACAGTAAACGATCATATTCGATATATACCCACTTATAATTTCACTTCGATTAGACATCGTGAAATTGAAATACCAGCGTTATCATGGAATTAATTCACTTCGCCTATTCAGTAATTATTAGATTCATATCCTTTGCCATGAACTCGAAGAAAGTATAATTTTCTGCATGTGAATATTGTTTCGACGTTTATTTTAGGCATCTATTTTCATGAAAGTTCCACAAAATCGAACATAGTAGAACTTATCCCGGTTTCAAAGGTATTATCATTGTAAACGTCGAGACGATTTCCATAACTAGAAATAAATTCTACGCCAACCGACCGTTGACTGCGCGGGAACAAATCTATCATCTCGTAGGTATTCTTTCATTCTCCGTTACAGGCAGACAGACAGATCTGTTGCATGTGGCTTCATTTTTGTGTAGTCGGTTCCCATATATACGCGCCAAGAAGTGTTTTAACTAATAAAACCGTTCATGTTCCGTTGCGATTTTACAATTTCTATGAAACGCTAAACGTCCAGCTATTACTTCTGCTTTATCGGGTTGAATCCAGTAAATGTATTGTACCGGACCAATTCCGATAAGGTGACAGTTTTTGGAGTAAAAATAGTGCTGATTGAAATCATTTTCTGAGGGACTGCTGAAAAAATAGTTAACACTAAACAGAATGAAACATTATGTAAAATATAAATGAAATGTTTATTAACAAAAAAAAAAGTTAAATATACGCCACCATTTAGAAACGTGACAAAATTATATCTACATTTTTTTCAGGCTATTGTGCAATTATTTTCTTAATGTAACAGTGGAGAAAAGTGCCTATTGAATATTTGTTTATTATGATAATAGAAGAAATGGCCACTAAATCTAGTTTTTTCCACCAAATCGATATCTGCCTGTAGTCTTCTTTTGAACGATTTGGCGTACTCGATTTTGTTTCTGCAGTTCCTAACAATTCTTTCAGCCCAAGTCTCAGCATGAGGTATGTCTCTTGGTATTCCCCTACTTCTCTTATCCAAATAATCCATGACATCGTCATAGTAGATTTTTCTATATAAAGAAATATATTTATAGGGCAGGACTTTCGGCCTGAAACAAAACAGAATTAACGTTCCAGAGGGTGACATAACTTGTGGATAAATAATGACACACACTACAAATATTAGGTCTAATAATAATTCAACTGTTTACTATTTTGTGTACTACAAAGCAGGTTCAGCATTAATTGATGCGTCAGGTTGTAAGACGACGGCTGCCGTAGTTATTTCATAATATCGAACAAGCAAATTAAAATGTTTTACCTCCATTTCGCAAGTCATATAATTGCTTTAAATGACGGGTAATTAACGCTGACAAGTGAACAAAATTAAGTACAAAACCGTTTTGATATTAATTGCCACAACTTCAAAAGCTTTTATGTCCTATCCCACTTTTGAAGTAATTTAATTATTTTTAAATAGTTTTACATTTCATTTTATTCATGTTAAACACACTTAAACTAAGAAATTATTCATTACCAATATTCTGCGATAAGGAATAAAATAATGGATGGTGACAGGCAAAATCATGTTTATCATCTTCGGGTACCTTTTACAATTAAATATGTCGAGAAAAACAAATCTTTTTGGAATAGTTTTGAATAGCCAAAAGCCGAGTCTTTAAAATGTGTTGAATAGAGGGTGATTTAACTGGACGCCCATTCCCTAAAGACATTAAATAAGTTTGCAGTGACGTTTTGTATACAGTATGTCTCATTTAAAATGAAGACACCCGGAAATCCGGATTTATGCTTTAGCACAATTGTAATCCTATTATAAGACGTACATTTCGAGACAAGCTTAAGTTTAATTAACAAATTGGGACCACGGCAGGCCCCCACATGGGCCCTATTCCGATATTTTGCTTCGCGTTGAGGATATTGAAAAAAGTTATTAGAAAAAGTTGTTGCAGATTCTAATTTTAAGCCCCAATACCAAATTTCATTAATAAATTCGCATTTTCCACACACGGTTACAATTTTGGTTTTCAATTTAATAGAATGCCATTGTAATGGAAAAATAATATTGAACAGAAGTGTTGATTTGACAAAAAATACATTTTAAGAGAAAAACGATTAATTTTTGGCAACTAAAATAATTAAAGAAACAACAATTTACAGTAACAATCAGTTTTTGACATAATTACTCAGTACACGTAAATAAAAAATTTAATAAATGTAGCCTCTCTCAACTAAGACACCTTCAATTTGAATACATTTCTCAATTCTTGTACGATTATTTATTTCACTCTGGATGATGCTGATTTCGCTCGTCTTATTTTGACAGAAAGTTCTTCTCGATTTCTGGATCTTGACGCACCAATTGACGCACCATCTGACTGAAGAAACAAACTAAACGCTCAGCATTTAACAAGTTATTAAAGAAAAATGGACCAATTATTCAGTCTCCTAAAATTCCACAGTATTCTTTAAATATTGGTCTCTTCAGTTAATCAGTTAATATCTATAGTTTTGAGAAGACACCACCCCATTAATAGTAAATGTAGCCCCATCAGTAAACAAAATTTTACCTATTTTCCTAGTCTAAAAAATTGCAATAGTCCAGTCTTTAATTGCACTTTCAAGTATTTTATTAGAAATTATGGCTTATAAGGCTTGGTATTATGATGTCTGAAACATCTTCTAATTTTCTTCTTGTCGAATTTTCAATCTTGGCTTCGCTTGATTTGTAGCTAAAATTAGATCTTCAGGATGCGGATGTATTCGACGAAGTTGGTCATTCTCAGATCTTTTAATAACATTGCCAGTTTCATTGAAAAGAGCATTTATTGCGGCGCAGTTCGATGACTAATATAGTTTAGACTAAGTACTTTACACAATAGAACTCAAAGATTTGTCAGATTGACATTTAATTTAATAGTTTTGATTCACGTAACCAAAATTGTAACCGTGTGTTGACTTTTGGGAAAATATTTAAAAAGCTAAAAACACGAATTTCGTAATAAAATTCTCAACAACTTTTTCTAAAACTATTTCGATATCTTCAACGTGAAGCAATATATCCGATAATGGACCCCATTTGGGGGGTTGCCGTTGTCTCAGATTGTTAATTAAATTTAAGCTGGTTGCTCGAAATGTACGTCTTATATATGACAACAATTAAAATATATGTCTTTACGTATAACTGAAAATTACTTCGCATTATTCGTATCGTCGATACGAAAAGTAAAGCGACTGCAGTCGCAGTTAGTACTTGGGTGGGTGATCTTCAAGGAAATACAGCGAACTCGCTCCGCCTTCTAGAAGTTTGTATATCAGTGTATCTACAAAGAAGAGGTTCAACAAAATTCCTGGTTGGAGGGAAACTCGTTTCCAGGCGTCGGTGATAGGCCTCGGTAGCGGAAACAGGCCAACGTTAAATAAATATATTTAAAAAAATACTTCATACTAGACGGGGCTCGAACCCGTTTCACTAAGAGTAAGGTAAAGGTGGCTAGTTACTTAATACCGACCAATTCCGTCCAAATGTTAGTATAATGGAGCTTTCGCTTCTTCAGTTATTATGGTCACCAGAAACATGGGGGAAGGCATTTTCAAAGTTGTTAAGATTGTGTTAATTTGATAAAGTAACAACATCATAAAAACTTTCCTCTACGAACTATATTTACTGTTTTAAATATGTGCCTAGCAAATACAATTTACCCTTCTGCGAAGAGTATAATGAAAAAATAAGTGATTTAAAATAAAAATATGTACAAATGAAAGTAAGATGTTTATACAGCGGATAATTTTTTGCCTATGACTTTCTCACGAAGTCTGTGCTATATCTCGAACTTAAATCGAAAGAGCCTGTCTACCTTTCTGTTATTTATACCGATAATAAACTTGGAATATTCTAGCAGATAATTACAGTAGTAGTATCGTTACAAAAAATATATTATACATAAAACGAGAAGCCACCGAAAATCTCATAATCTTGAATCAGTTAATCTACTCGTAGTTGGATGGAATCTGATAGATCGAAATGTGGAAAAATATTGATTATGAACAGATTGGAACACTAATAGATGCATCAGAATGTAACATGAAATAGAGTAAGAAATATTTGTTTATAACCAATATTTTATTTCTAGTTTTGACATATTTTTATAAGATGAACTATTATCTGAACTATGAAATTATCTTAAAGGACAATGTCATTTAGTAACTAAGGAGGGAGGGAAGAGAAATTGAGGAAATCGCCCTTCACATTTTAGCACAAATAGAAAATGCACGTTCTTAAAGAAGCAAATAAATAGAGAATTATATTCATCTGTGTTATAATAATTTTCCACATAACTCTTGGCGATATAGATAAATAATTCATAGTTCTTGTCTTACACAAGATTTAATTTGATTAATAGCACAGGACCATTTTGTGTAATTTCATCAATATAGTGGTCTACTGCTATAGTAACATTACATTTTAAAATGCACATCTTCTGAAAATTTGTTTGAATATTAGAAATTTGTAAACGAAATATATCAGCTTAAAAATTTGTAGTTACTTTTTTTTAATAGGTGTGATCTTATATCAAGTTATATATTTCATTTTTAACTTATAAATCTAAATCAAAAAAAATCGTGATGTATAGTATGTCCGAAACTATTCCATAAGAGAAAAAAGTAGCTGAAGTAAAACATTTAAGATCTGATTGTCACAAGTGAAGGAGATTTATAAGGAGGAGAGATATTCGATAGCTAGTAGGAATCAGTAAGCTTAGAATTCACTCTAGACAACTTCTTAATCTTTCTATGGAGATGCGTAAAAATGCATGAAATTGAGACAAACCATGTTAAAATATCTTAAATATATTTCAACTGTGAGTCTATTTTATATTAATGTATAAGTGTTTTCCGCTTAGATAATATACATTTTTAGTGATGCCTAATCACGAAACATGGTGCTAATGGCTAATGACTACTTTGGAATGTGGATAAATACGTTTAATTCAAATAACGCCATCTAGCGTCAGCTTGGTGGCGTGATGGACAGTGGCGTCTCCTTCCACGCAAAAGGACCGGGTTCAAAACCGGGTCACAGCAAGTCGATGCGATATAGCGGATCTTTCGAAAGAGATGTAAAACTATGGGTTTCGTGTACCTACGTTGTGAGCTCGTTAAAGATCCCTACCCCACGACAAAGTGTAGGGGTTCGGCAAAATTCCCAGGTTAGGGGTCCCAGTGCCTACATAGCCACTGATGAGCTTATCACCTGGCGTCGGCGATTGGCCTTGGTAGCGGAAATAGGTCGTCGTTAAATAAATGATTTTTTAAAAAACGCCATCTAGCGGTTACAGCAGAAGCGAGGTTACATTTTCACTCCGGTCAGGGTTCTGGGTTGGATTCTTTCGTCTGCATTAAAATAAATGAAGTGATCAATATAATTTATTAGAAATTCCGATATACATATTCGGCAAAAGTAGTTTTATATGTCCTGAAGCAAACGAGTACTTACGAGAAAGAAAACAAAAATCCCTTTCCTGAAAGCAAGACATATGATTGTTATGTTTGTGGAGCACGAATGAAAGTGTCTCGACCTCCCGTCTCACCGCGACTGCATTTTACTACACCGTTTGCCGCGACAATACCGATGCCCTACGTTGATACACAACAAGGTGATAAAAATAATATTTCGTGAAGTGTGGAACGTGTTGGGAGTAGTATATCCGACTTTATGTTCCTAATTTTTGTTGTTTTCTCTCTCACACTTGGTTACTTCAGGATATATATATATATAAACAACTTTTGCCGAATCTGTACGTATAGACATATAAATGTTGTTTTAAATGTTTTTTAATCGCCTTCCAAGTCACCTGACCCTCTTAAGTCTATGATATCAAGATTTGTCTGAGTAAAGTAGACGAGGCCCTACAGTTTATAGTGGGATCCGAACCACTTCTTGGGAATAATTTATATCTGAAAATTACTTTGCAGTATGTGGGACTCGAACCCACTTCGCTAGGTATTCGCAGAAAGAACGCGCTAACCCATTGAGCTACCGTCCCCGTAAATACAAATATAGATGCAGTTTTCTGTAATAAAAATAATGGGTAAGATTACTTTTTACTTTAGAAATTAAATGTAAAATATAAAGTTGCATTTTCACTAGTCTACATTTAATTTTTGTTTGGGAGAGCGAGATCTTAATGAACTTGATGGAGAATTTAAAAGTTGTTACTTGACTGCTTCGGGAGAACGAAACACAACCAATGGTAAAAAGTTACTTTCTTGTTTAACTAGAACTTTGTGTTGTGAAGCACTCAAAATTTATACGTCTTGCAAGTTTCACATGTTTCATGTAAATTGTGTTAATTCCAATTAGCTCTAGCTAAATCTAGTACCGAATAGCACAAAGGTAGTGTGCTTTTCCTCATAAATTTTAAGTTCTGCATTGTTCCATGAAAGAAACTAACAGAGATTACATACATTTGGTAAACTAGAAACATAAATAAAAACAGGAATGGGAAATGGTTTCTCATACATTGCAAGTTAATAAATTATTTAAATACAAAAGAACCCGGTCAAGACAATCTATAAATGTTAGCTAAAATATTTACACTCTTGTACTTGTACCAAGCAATTACGTACTTTAATTTCAAACATATGTTACTAATTTGTGTGATGGATAAACATAAGAATGATGAATGTTAAATCTTGCATGTTGTCACCTCTTTGAGATACGTATAATATTTCCTTTGAGAATATGTCACAACTTACATGCTACCTTCCCATTCGCGATATGTGTTTCCGAATGCATCAAAATTATAGAAATTTCTGGCAAATGGTAAATGAAAATCGACTAGTTTATATCTCTTATGCCCCGAAAACAATATTCGATGTTTTTAAAGATATCTACAAAGCAGAATTACCTTTTAAAAACTATTTTAAAGGGCCACGTCGCGAGACATGTTAAGAAATCTTATTGTTATGAGCACGATTACGCCACTGCCTCATGGAATGTGAGTGAAAGGGCCGGATGCGTCTGGTTGGTTCTAGAGGAATCGAGTACATTCGACGCGGGTATATATACAGTGGATTCAAACGCGCGGAGGACAGTTTTATATTAGACAAGTGATAAGATGAAATAAGAAACAGTATTAAGCTATGATTTATAGTAGTGAGACTATAGTAGATGGAACTTGTAATTAGTGTGTACTAATGTGCATAAGGACTTATTTATTGTAATTAAGTGATTAATAAAGTAGTGGTTTATGAAACCTCTTGTTGCAATTAATTGAACCCACATACAGGGTGTTTGCTGGAGATTGTAAACACGTAACAATTGGTGTCAGAAGCGGTATTGCAACAGGATTTCTGAAAAATTCGAGGAAGTTCTAGAATGTCCTATTTGGAAACCACTGCAGATATTGAAGTGCTTTGAACTGGAAAGTGATATAGACATTAGACAAGACTTATTTGTGACACTTTTGAGAAAATTTCTAGAACCTTTTATGTGAAAACTAGTGCAGTTAGCTAAATTCTGTCAACTGGAAAGATATATAGACGTCGAATAAGACCTATTTGTGACTTTTTGGGGAAATTTCCAGAACCTTCTATTTGGAAACTAATGCAGTTAACTAAATTCTGTCATCTGGAAAGTAATATAGACATACCTATAAAACCTATTTGTGACATTTCGAGAAAACTTCTAGAACATTTTATTCCGGAATTTGTGGAAGTATTTGAATTATATCTAATATAGACATTAAAGAAGACCTATTAGTACTGTTTCGAGAACTTTTTAATTGAAACAGGAAGCATGGCTGACGAAAAGCAAATGCAAGACATGTTTGTGGAATTGAGAAAAATGATGCTAGACCAGAAAGAAGAACAAGAAAAACGACGTCAAGAGGAAAAGAAGAACAAGAGAAACGACGCCAAAAAGAGAAAGAAGAACAAGAAATATACGAGGAAGAAAAAAATAAAACGTCAGGAAGAAAAAGAAGAGCAAGAGAGACGTGAAGAAGAATTGAGAAAAAATAGACAGGATCAACAAGATGTTCCTTTCAGCCACTGAAGACCTCAAATGTGATATTAAGGAGGAATGGACAGCATAAAGACTGAAGTAAGTGATGTCAAAGGAAAAATAAATAAGGTTGAAGAGAAAGTAACTGAAGTCAAAGAAGAAATTAGTGGCATTAAAGGAAAGGATACGAATGTCGAAGGAAAAATGAATGATATTGAGGAAAGATTTCATGCAGTTGAAGGAGAAGTAGAATGGCTTAAACGGCAGCTGAAGTCAAAAGGAAGCCAGTTAGTAGCGTCATCCGGTCCTCGATTACAGCCTCCCTCCTTTGATGGACAAACTTCTTGGTGAACGTATAAAAGACAGTTTGAGGCAGCTGCATACGCGAACAACTGGAATGATTGGCATTAATTCTACCATTGAGAGGGGGTAAGCTTTAGAATTGTTGCAGACGATCCCAGTGGCGCAGCAAAAGGATTTTAATGTTTTAGCAGCTGCATTCAACTTAAAATATGCAGACCAACACTTTGCTCAACTATATTGGACTCAGCTGAAATCACGTATACGAAAGCTGGAGAGAGTTTACAAGAATTTGAGGCTGCAGTAGAGAGACTTGGCTTATTCAAATGCACCAAGGTAGTTTCAGAAGCAATTGACAGTTGACTCGTTTATTGATGGCATAAAAGACGAAGAGATCAGGCGGGTCCTTAGACTTTCTCGGCATAAGACTATTAGTGAAGCATTGATCCATGCTCTTGAAGTAGAGGCCGCCTATATGCATTCCTCGTGGCACAGAGTCGTTTCTGTGGAGGAAACCTAATCAGGCGAAACGAATTTATACACCAAACTCAAGGATTTACACAAGATGTTTACTCAATTAATGACCAAGACAAATTTAGCAGAAAAACAGGAAAATCGACAAGGTCGTGTAAAGCCTAGCGCAGTATCCGATGTTACCGTTACAGCAAGCCAGGGCATATGATGCCAGATTGTCGACAACGGAACCTTGGGGAAGTAAACGCTGCAAGGAAAGACGAAGTCAGCTCCGAAAGGACGAAAATAATGGCTATGCTAAAGGACATATAGAAAATGGTCGCACAGGTACTGAATGAATAGAGTTCGCGACCGGAGCCGAAACAGGAACCGCAACCGGAGAAACAAGAGCCTAAGCAGCAACGAAGCAGTGAAAGGCTTACGAAGGGAATCCGCTATTATAATTGTGGCAAATTGGGGCATACCAAGAGGTAATGTCATCAGAGGCACCCTAAGGAAGTGAATACCGAGGATGTAAAGAAGCAGCAGGATGTAGCGCAAGTGAAGGCGGTTAAGATTGAGGTTCCAAAGGACTGGACAAAAGAATTTGTAAGGAAGAAACAACTGAATGATGACGAGATTGGATCACTATTGAAGGCAAAAGCCCGCCCCGCCCGGAATGGAAGGACGTTTCTATCAAAAGTGTTGGACTGAGGGCTTTGTAGGCGCAATGGGATTCCCTAAGGCTTGAAGATGGACTATTATGGAGAGCATGGTCATGGGAAAGAAATTATCATGCGGTTGCTGATATCCAGGTGCCGAGTACCAAAAGTACTTCGGGAAGTGCACGAAGGAATATTCGGAGAGCATTTTGGCAAGAATAATACCTTGGCTACAGTACGGGAATGATTCTACTGGATAAATAGCCATCAGGATGTATAGGCTTGGTGTCGCAGTTGCAAGGTTTGTGCGGATGTGGTTGCCAAGGGGTCACCTATAGAGAGTGGTGACCGAATGAAGGCTCGATATGACCGTAACGTCAGTTCGGCGGGATTCAAGGTGGGAGACTTGGTTTGGCAGTACAAACCACAGCGGAGTGAAGAAGGATTCACGAAGTCTCGCTCAGCTTGGGAAGGGCCGTATGAGTCATCATCCTGATTAAAGATGTTTACCGAATTCAACGTAGTAAGAAATCCAAGATGAAAGTCGTGGACTTGGACAGATTGGCGAAGTATGTCGGGGACTCTGAATTGCCTGACCTTAATTCAGGCTTAAGGAGGGGGCAGTGTTATGTGCACGACTACGCCACTGCCTCATGGAATGTGTGAGAAAGGGCCGGAGGCGCCTAGTTGATTCTAGAGTGATTGAGTACATTCGACGCGGGTATATATATATACAGTGAATCCAAACTCACGGAGGACTGTTTTTTATTAGACTAGCAAGTGATAATATGAAATAGGGAACAGTATTAAGTTGTGATTTATACTAGTGAGAATATAGTAGATGGAACTAGTGTGTACTGATGTGTATAAGGACTTATCAGTGTAATTAAGTGATTAATAAAGTAGTGGTTTACGAAAGCTCTTGTTGCAATTTATCGAACCTACATACAGAAGGGTGTTTACTAGAGATTGTAAATACGTAACATTATTTTAACATTAAAAAATATCCTGATTTCGTGTTACTGGTAAAAATAAAAATTTCATTTATTAAGAAATTTAAAAAGTTGTCAAATGCCTGTTACATTTTTTTAACATTTGCTTTATTAATACTATTTAACTTTTTAAAATATTTCATTGAACAACGACATCAATTAAATTTTTGACATATTAATGTACCCCATAATATTTCGATTTCCATTTTTGCATCAAATCAAGATTATTCAAATTTGAGTTATAATAGTTTATTCAATATATTGTATTCCACTATTGATCCACCCCAATTTCAGTCGGTGCGATTGCGGGCTTTATGTGGCAGATTGTACTTTGGCTATACTGATAAAACTACAAAAGGGCATACACGAATAATATTAGATATGCGCAATTTGTCTTCGTCCGTTGGCAGTGGAGAAGTGATAAATAAGTTGAACGATTTTATTGAAGTTAAGTTCTCGAAAATGATACCTTTCATAAACGGACAGATAGACAGACAGACAGCACAACACTTTTATATAACTGAACGATAAAGGGTATGATCGGATAAGCATGGTGAAAAATGCCCCAAAGCCAAATTAGACCTTGTGTGTATTGTGTATAGTTTGCTAGCTCCACAAACAATTCCTACTGAGCTTTAACGTCGTATCCCTACTGTTGGAACAAATAACATGTAATAATCTATCATGGTCACATATTACAAACAATGAAGTAACCAAAAATACAGGAAATTTTAGAACAGATTATGCACTTTTGTAGTGGAATCACACCAAGAATTTTAAAATATATTAAATTAAATATAGCCGAACCAATACTTATATTTTTAATCTGTGTCTCCTTATTTTCCTGATGAGTTGGAAAAATCAGTGGTATATATAAGAAAGGTTGCAAAAATATAAATGAAAATTACAGACCTATATATCTGTTATAAATAAGATTGCTAAATTAGTAGAAATATGTATAAAAAGCAGATTGGTCAAATATTTGAATGAAAATGAATTATTATCAAATTTTTAGTTATATTAGGTTTTAGGGAAAATATGAGTATTGACAATGCAATGTATGAAGTATCTCAAACATTATACAATTTACTTGATAAAAACAAAAACATATCGATGTGTTCCTTTGATTTGGCCAAGGTATTCGACACAGTGTCACAAAAAGTTGATTGAAAAGTTAGCAATGTATAATATGCTATTCATGGGATAGAAAATAAACTATTTTGGAATCCAGAGAACAGTGTGTTAAAATGGGACAATTTATGGGGGGCAAT
Source organism: Leptura quadrifasciata (assembly GCA_963675555.1). Taxonomy (NCBI): domain Eukaryota; kingdom Metazoa; phylum Arthropoda; class Insecta; order Coleoptera; family Cerambycidae; genus Leptura; species Leptura quadrifasciata. The sequence continues at coordinate 190,562,985 of OY776673.1, read as the reverse complement.
AATTATCAATTACAATATGGCATTCCACAGGACATAGTGTTAGGATCAACATTATTTTCAGTGTATATTAATGAACTTCTCATTAAAACACAGTGAAAGATTATAACTTATACTGACCATACCGTTCTACTGGTAGAAGGAGAAAACTAGAGGCAGGTAAAAGAAATGTTTCTGCTCTTTATCTTCAGCTACTTTCGTCATGAGAAAAATATCCAGAAATTATCAAATGAACAATGTAAAATCTTTGATACTCTAGAAGGAAGAAAGAAATTCATTGGCGTAACTCTGTAAATAACTGATGGTTTAACGTCACTATTTCAATTCAAAGATTTTGTTCGTGAATACGATTAATTCGCACCACGTCTTGCCTGTTGTGATTTATAAGAAGAACTAGGAATATATCTAGTGAAGTAAAAGAACTAATTTCGGCTAAAATTATAACTGTTGAAAAGGAATGGATTAAATGTCCTCAAAGTGAGAATTTTTCAGAAGGAATTGAATGTTTGAACAAAAACCTACCTTTAGACTGTTCACGTAAGCTTGTTAACAGCAGAATCGCCTAAAAAACATGCGATAGTTGTGATGGATAGACGGATTACGAGTGAGGACGATAAATCCAACGAAACGCCAACAATCAGGTTTCTTTTGTACAAATAATGAAATACATCAGTACCAAATTGGGGTACCAGAAGACCAGAATCATTTCGAGAAATTAGTGGAAGTTGGTGGTCTCATTTTAAAACAATTTGTTTTGGTTTTCTATAAAATAGTTTTTATTTTAATTTCACTGCTTAGTGATTATGTCAAATTTACATTTTCAGTCTTATTATAATTATGCCATTATCAAAACAGATGTGTTGAACTCAATTATACAAACTCGTAACAAAAATGCTTTTAACCACTGCACACTTCTAAACACAAACCGCAAAGCTGTAAAGGTATATAAGTACTGTTTGTCACCCAGCTTCAAAATTATGTAAAATCAATGCTGCAATAATAAAAACAAAAATACATGTGAAGTAAAATGAAGTAGGATTTAGGACACAGCTTAATAAAGCGGCGTCAAAAAATAGTAAGCAAATGTTAAAAAGCAATTTTAGAATGCCTACATTAAAAAAATAGTAAACAGTTTAAAATTATTAAATGTTTACTTAAAAATAGGTGGTAATTTAAAAAATAAATAAAATATTTGAAAAAATGTGTACTTACCCCTTCAAGCAAAAAATCCCATTGAACCTAAATCCTACCTCATGTATGAAGACGTAAAAATGGTCACAAAATATCATTAAACAATCAACAAACATAAAATGGATGCAATTCAACGGATATTATGTTTTCTATAATATACTGTAACACATATTCTAATAAACTAGGCGCTCACAGTACGAAAAAAGTTTATTATCGTCCTCTGAAGTATTAAAATGCATTTATATGTATTGCTAGTCTTGTGCAGTAGCTAAGAACCTTAGGACCGACAACTTCACTTTATTTCTTATACTACTGTGAGGAATATATAAAATTTACTTTATTTCTAAGACATTGTACATTCAGGTGCAACAACCGAAAATTAGTAATATGTGGTTCTCCTCGCTTTGGGATGTTATTGGTTGATTTCTCCTAAAAAAATGTCCTCCTCTTCGTTGGGATGAATTTAAAATGCGTAATACTACTCTTACGGGCTAAAAGTCTTTTGATATAGATTTCTTTTAGTGCAAATTTTATGCCAACTTGAAAAGATTTGCAGTCAGTCCTTTTGCCGTCATATATTGTAGGAATATGTTTTACTATAACATCTTCATTATTTAGCTTAGTTTTGAATTTAATATATTCTTTTATCATCTTCTGATCTTTGATTCTGGAAAGGAAAAAGCAGATTTTCTTATCCTTTCTCCCACTCTCTCCCTCAAAAATATTGCCTGAGACATTATTGAATGCCGAGCCTATATTCAAGTATCTTTGTTTAACAGAAGCTTTATTAACGGAAGATGTTGTGATATTTACATTTGACAGCAGTCAGATTTTCAATTGAAAAATAATCGAAGAAGGTGACCGTACATACGATCTTGTTTTGCAATCATATTATTATATTTTCTTCATCAGAATCATCAAATTAACAATATAAAGCCAATAATAAAAGTATAATTTTATGCATTTGAGTTTTCCAATAAAGAAGTTATTTATTTGTTACTAATTTTTTAGCATAATCCTTATTCCACCTTTTCTAAAAAGGTGCGCTTCATGAAATATTGATATAATTTAAATGATCAAAAAACTACAATTTTTCGAAATATTTTCCGAAAAATTCACAATAATCCGATAATTCACAAAGATGCCTAAAATAACGTCGAAACATTCAAAACATTCAATTTACCCAATTTACAGCTTAAATTTCTTAAATTAATAACTTTAAAATTATAACCCCCATATATTATTAAACCACTTCTAAAACACTTTGCATACCCCCGGTATAAAAATCCAATTCATTTAAATACATTTTTTACAAGCCATTCTTCGTTCAATCTAAATATCTATTCGGTTTTACTTCTCAAATAATAAATTATCATTTATTTTTCTACACGACATTCTACAGCTTTCCATCAATATTTACTTCTGTTCCTTCAACATATGCGTATCTGCACAAATATTTTAAATCAATCTGCAGCTCGCAGCACAAATAAATTATATTATCAAAACTTATTTCCATTCGTTCAGATCGCATCGTCCGCGGCATTTAGTATGACCGCAGCCCCATTATTAGCAATCACCTGCTGAAACGGACAAATTATCAAATAACTTCTTAAGTAAATCTGAATCGAATTCCATTTATATAGCAAAATATGTCATATTTTTAGACCAAAACAATCACATTACTTTCAGTTTAAATTTCAATTAATTTCAATTATTGTGCAGTTGTGCCCGCACTGACTGACCGGGGACCTATCCAACTTTAGACCGTGCCCGTGCCCCTGCCGAATGGGCAGTAGCTTTCCAACTTACAAAAAAACGATTGTGCGAGACTCGTGGTGCACGTCAAACGTAACCATAGCGATAGTATAAAAGACCGCGAGCGGCTAATCTCGGGCAAGTCAATTCCGATCCGCGTTCTACAACTGATCTCGAGTTCTTCCTTGGTAGCTCCAAGTAAAAAGCGACAAATTTCTTCTACCCTCGCGCATCTAATTTTAAGTGAATTTTTCAATTATAATCGGCACCTCCGCCAAAAAAGTGAATTTTACAAATTCCATCAAATCAAAAATCGAGTTAATTTTTTTATTTTTCCAAGACAAAACTTTCGCTGTTGAAAAGTTAACATTTTTGCAATATATTTTAAGTTAATTTTAAGTGTATTAAACTCTGTGCATTGTTATTAAAATAAATATTCTAATTTCTAAAATCGATACTTTCAAACGAAAATACGTCACGAATTTCCTCGAGAGTCTCTACTAAAGCTCTCCAACGCAAACTTTTTAATTTTACAATCACCAGGAGCTAATTCGTGTTCAAGGTCTGTCTAGATGAAAACAAACTGTCTAAAATCCTTTTTGAAATACTACATCTTCATATAAAAAAATCAAAGCCAAACCACCCGTTGTAGATATATGAAACCACTTACAAGACATACATGTAAACGTGCAACTATACGCGCCAAACTTACAGTACTCTTTTTTGCATTGAGGGTTAATAAAAATGAAACTATAGCTAAATTATACCCAGCTATCTTGCTTAAAAAAAATTGAAACCTGCCAAATGTTACAACTTATCACCGCTGAAATTATTATGTTACCCCTCTTTACAAAGATACTGGATTCTTTCCGCGCTTTCAACATCAGAGATCCCACGGAATAACACTTGCTTACAGACTAAAATATTATTATAAAAATGAAATTGTTATATTAAATGGCAATCAATTTGAATTGTGATCAGAATATTTTAATATTCATATTTCAACTCAAAAATGTTAATTTACGTACACTGCGCGGTATATAAAATGTGGTACAACACTTGTGACCAGAAAATCATATTTTTTTTAGTTGTGTAAGGTGATCTTCCTGAGCGTGACGGATATGCTGTCATTTAAAATCGTTGTAGGTTATTGATATGAGACGTCAAAACTGTAACTTCTCCACTATATGTGATAGAAAAGTGAATAAAATCTTGGTCTAATTTTATGATTTTATTAAGATTAGCAATAAAATTTGTGCTTAAAAGAAAACTATTAGGAAATACAACAGCTGGTTAAACGATACAATTTTAATTTGTTAAAAACGCCAAGATAATTCTGTAACATATAAAAATTAGTAATAAGTCATAGTTCCACTGTTGTCTAAGACTTTTTGTAATCCGTTTGGCATCGAGTTAATTAAATTCATTGGTAAATTTTGATCTTCCGATGTTTCCTAAATAGGAGTCCTTAAACGTTCTGCATTTCGCGCAACATTTTTCTCATAAAATATCTAAATACTTAATTGAATTCAGTCTTCCATTGATGTTCCAGCATATTACCAAAGCTCATCTACACATCCATGCCCAAACGTTTACGGAAAATCTGCCGGAGCTATCATTTGATGAAATATATTGCTCTTTATATCTACAATGAAGCGCTTTATATACTCGAATATACCCGTAATGATGACTGAAATACTTTTTTATCAGAAAAAATGACCCTTCCTCAAAAATACAGTGCATCATGAAGTAATAATTTGACCTTGCTTGTTTTTTTCATTAAGCATATATTTTTCACAGATTTTTCGAATTAGTCTTAAGGCAGCCGTTACGGAAGTTTGTCTCTACATTTGTCTTCATTGCTGTTCCAAGCGAATGATATTTTAAAGTAAATCAGCATCTTGCTCAACTGTAGTAATAGTTTTTCTTCCTGTTCCTCTTTTTTCAATAAACTCTTTATTCTCCCATCGTTTTTTAATTCGGAGAATAGCAGTTTCATTTAAATTAAATTCTTTAGCTATCCTTCTTATAGACCAATCGCCCCAATTTTGATAATTATGCGTATTTTTTAAATATAATTGTGTTGGTATCGTTATAAGTACCTGTGCCAGATTTTATAATGTCAAATTTGACAAATCGAGCCAGATTTACATCAATAAAATCGGAGTGTACCGCATTTATATGCCACGCAGTGTACCGTATTCAAAAAAGATAGGTAGTGTTGTTTATCTATATTACATTTACGGATGTTTAAAGATAGTATAATATCGTATTTACAGTTTATTAGGGTAAATAATTTCAATAACAAACAGTATCTAGTTGTCACAATAAATAGCCTTGACATATAAGACAACCCCAGAAAAGCATATTTCAGTGGACGTTTTCAGTTGCGTTCAAGAACTACAATAGATTCATATCATAAAAGTTAAATAAATCACGCTTCATGTACAGCAAAAATGAGAAAACATCTTAAAACCATGTTTCGAAATTACAAATATATACTATCCAGATAATTGTTATTAATTGGAGGCAATAATTATTTAGAATTTCAGTCAGGACTTATACTATGATCTAAAGAGTAGCTTGTATGTACACTGCCTCTGGCATGTACCATCTGTATCAGGTTGCTGTTTTGCTGTTTTAAATTAAGATTTATAGCGGCCATAAATAAATGTCAAGTCAGATTCTTTTACGCAACTCGTGGTTGCTGTTGACGAATAAATTGGTTTCAGCTAGGCATACCTATTAATCTGAAATACTTTAAAATAAAATAACATACAACAGTTATCTTAGATCATATATTAACGAAGGTGGAATAAAAGTGTACAGGAAAACTTATTGATTGTTGAGAATAGTGTTGCATAATATTATTCACTGAGGCATTGACATCGATCTGAAAATAGTGGAGCCAAAGAGATAGATAGGTTTTGCTCGATAGTTGTGCCCCGTAATATTTCGAAAAGGATTAGACGTGACATTTCGTTTTTGCCTATTAAATGCAATGTGAAATTAAACTTTGCTATTGATATCATCCTCATTTAGCTCGGGAATAAGTGATACTTTGCAAAGATGCCATTTGTTATTTTTCAAACTTTTCTGAAACGCGGTCATATCTGGCACAACTTCTCTACTAAGTTTATGGCAATGCAATATCAATAACTCAACGTCTTCAAAATTCTTTGAATGTCATGTTAGATGTGGTGGACAATCCAATAAATTGGACACAACAGAGGGCTTTGAATCATAATATGAGCCGATATTCCATTCAAAAAATTTGCAACCGGAAAAAATTCCATTCGTATAAAATTCATTTGTTACAAGAATTGAGTGAAGAGGATTTTGATAGTAGAATCGAGTTCTGCGAAGTTATTATGAATTAAAAGAAAATGTCGATTTTGTCAACCACATATTGTTTTCTCACGGATCTACATTTTGTTTAAATGGGCACGTAAACCAACGCAACTGTAGGTATTAGCCAGACCAAAATCCATATTGAATGGAGGAAGATCATACCAAACGACTACAAAAATAAAATGTTTGGTGTGGCATTATTGATGGACACGACATAGGGCCCTATTTTATGAAGGGAAATTTGACCTCTGATCGATATTTATTACTTTTTCCAGAGCATATTATTCCAGAGTTTAGACGATTATTCCCGAACAATAACAATCCCAATTTATCAGCAGAACAAATATGGTTTCAACAAAATGGGGCTCCTCCACATTTTGGACGTGTGGTATGGGTATATCTAGATGAAATTTTTCCTGATAAATGGATTGGACGCAGGGGGGCAATTGAATGGTCAGCCTAGGCCCCCGATATGACCCCGCTTGAGTTTTTTCTGTGGGGTCACATAAAAAATGTAGTCTAAAAAATAGGCCGCAAAATAGAAGAGTTGCAAGAAACGATAAGGCATGTTTCCACTATTCCTCCCAACGTCCTACAAAATTTTTTTCAGCGAATTCATTACAGTCAGGAGGTAAATGGTGAACACTCTGAGCACCTTATAAAATGGAATTACAGAGAAAATATTTGTTTATTAAAAGTTGTTTTCTTTCTTTTTTCTGGCATAACTATTGTTTTCATACAATTTAAAATATCTAGGACGTCCATTAAAAAATACATTTTTTTCGTTTCATGAATTTTTATCCACCCTGAACAAATATATTTTTTTAAGAAAAATATAATTAAAATTTAATCATATCCATATTCTCCACCTTGTGTAATTTCCATAATAAATAAATATCCACCATTTCGAGCTTTTTCTTTAATAAAGGACCCCGGAAGAAAACTCATGAAAATTAAGCTTCGGTGGAATCGGCGGCTGAAACTTTGCTATTTTGTAGTTCTAGTGATGGTGATTAAAATTCATAATTGTCACAACTCGATCTTATGGGCCGTCAAAACTGGTAATTTGCATCATTTTAGCCATTTAAGAATTTTTACTTTTTTACTCTTAAACTATTAACTTTAGTAGTAAGCAGTAAAGCTCGTTTTTTTTTTCAGAATTATATATATATATATATATATATATATGAAGTGTTATTGTACTTCCGGGTGCTCTCCCGCGTCGATGGTCGACTGGTCTCATCTGCCATCTTCAGGTTCTCACTGAAAACTGCCTACTGCTGCTCCCGTTGCTCGATCTGAACTGACTTGATCGAACTATCGAAAAAGTTTAGGTATATGATATACTATATGAATTTTGTTTAGAATTTCGAGAGGAACTGAAATATTGAATAATATACAGTGTATTCCATTAAAGGAAAAATAAGTTTATTTCGTCATAACTTTTGCCTGATCCTATATACTTAATTTTTCTTTATTGTAATAGATTTAAAAAAGAAACAAAACTTTTTTGACAACATTTTTCGCTAGCTATCATACTTTAGGAGATAAGCGACCGTTATCGTTATAACCCTATATAAACGTTTATTAAACAAATCACTTTGACTCTTTTCCTAAATTCTTTCGGATCTATAGGGTTTCAACATGTCGGGATCTCTAAATTTGTAATTTAATTAACATTGATCTAGTAAATGTCAAGCTCAAAATTCCGAAGCGCAACCATCGAAATTCTTAGCTAATTAATTAGCAAGTAATATGATATACTAGAAATATTTTAGAGGACTAATGCTAAACACGAGTTAGTCTATAGTCACAAAAATCACTACATTTTCTTCAATTTACTTAATTAATGACAGTGATTCATACATATTACACACAGACACTCCCACTGAACAATTATTAACTCTGACTCCTGTTGTTGTATTTGCCAAGTGTGAATACCTGAAAGTGTATAATAATATCTACTTCATATTTCCCCTGTCATTAATAAAGTACCATTAACAAGCTTATTTATTTGGGGCTGCTCGCTTGTTGCTTGTTTACAACGTTTAATCAAATTAGTCAAGCGTTGTAAAAATCCGAGCAAAAACATTATTGGATGACAACCAGAAAATTTAATGATTATAATAAATTAGAAAAAGTGTAATTGTCTAACAGTTTAATGGAGGCTATAAAATTAAAATAGTTAAGTAAATAACTTAGAAGAAATATATAATACTGAGCGAGTTTGTTCCTATTAGCAATGATTATTTTATTCATAGCATACTAAACAATCAAAATACTATGCGTTCTACTCAGGCCGTCGAAAATGTAGAAAATTAGACTTGTCAAAAGTAGACAATAGAGAGCAAAATTAAATGTAGGAATGATTTAGATTCAAATTTGAAATTATGAAAATTATTGGCAATTTAAGAAATAATAAATTCAATTTCCAATAAGAGCAAGAAAAATTTCAGTTATTTATGGATTTAGTATAAAAGGAAAAATAATTTTCTGTTCGGCTTATGACGTGTATCGGAATTTATTAGAACATAACCAAGAAAACTCAAGAAGAAATAGATGAATAAATAGAAGTTTCAAATTATTCATTTGAAGAGAAGAGGAGAGAAATATGGTAAGAAAATCCTAACCCTAAATAACCAGAAGGAAGTAAACCAAATCTGAGTCTGAGTGAGAAATTGTTTGGAATCTGGGATCTGAGGAGGAATAAAGTCTGTCAAGAGACGAAGGTATAACAGTGTAGCGAAGGTCATATATTATAGTTAAAAAACATTATATTCTCTGATCAGGAATACATTTGAAATAAATTTTAATAACTGTCGAATATTTTTCCTAACCTAATAATCCACCACATTTAGTAAAAAATCAACCGAATCTTCAAACCAATTCATACAAATGCAAATTATGGTTTTCCAGGTAGGTTGTGGTGTCCTGAATAAGGTCTCAAAAGTCCCTGCAGTGGGAATGTAAGGATAAAATTTGGCAACGCTGTAAAAGGTTAAAATCGTACTTTGAAACGAATTTTTCGAGATATTTCGGTTTTCATTATCTCTACGACAAAAATGCATCAGGCCAAAAAGAAGGCTATGGAAATTCTCTACAACAAATATGCGTATACGCAATAGTTTTCTTGAAAAATTCGAGTAAAAGTCATACCTAAAATCAAAAAATGTATTTGTGGCAGTTCTTATTGCACGGAGGGTTAAAACATAAAAGAAAACAACGCGTGCATCTCTGAGCGCGAGCTAGGAGTGAAACTTCTTTACCGATTCTTTTCTTTTACTTTTCGCCTCGACTGATTTAGTTTAATAAAGATGCACAGCAGGCATAGATGCAACTGGAGAAGTCGCCCGGTATTTTCTCTATATTCGGGTCATTTTTCACGAAATGCGATGGATTACTGGCTAGAATCGCGTCGAATGTGACGGTGATGCTATTCTGGTGGCGGACTATCTGAATCTGAACCAGATCTCCAAAATGCCACTTAAGTTGTTGATGGGGAACTTCTCTTGCACCGAGTTATATGTCATCAACATGAAACCTACGGCGCTATTTGACAAGCATATGCTAATTATGTGCAAAATCACTTTGGCTCGAAATCCAATATTGTTTTTGATGGTTATGAAAATATCAGCAACAGTGCGAAGGCTATGGAGCAGCTTGGCTGGTCCTCAAAAGCTTCATCTATTGACACTTACTTTGATGAACAGATGGTTGCAACTGTAAACCAAGATAAGCTCCTTTCCAATAATAAAAATAAAACCAGATTGATTTCGATGTTGACAGAGAAGTTTCAGGCAAATAATTACATTGTTAGACATGCTGAAGATGATGCTGACATTTTGATAGTTGAAACAGAGCTTGAGGAATCATGTAAAAATACTACGGATGTAGTTGGGGGAAGATATGAATCTCCTTATAATTTTAACTGCTCGTTCACTTATTGATAAAGAAATTTTTCTCCTCAAACCAGGTAGAGGGAGGGTCGAACGAAAAATTCTTCACGAAGCTTTGATCACCATAAAGATGTTCGAGATCACATAGTATTTTTGCACGCATTCTCTGGGTGTAACACTGCATCTGTCCTGTTCAATAAATGTAAGATTGCAGCTTTGAAAGTGATGAAAAAACGGCAGAACTTGAAACTTGTAGCTGAAGTTTTCAGTAAGACTCTTACTTCTCCTGACATAGTTACTTCGAATGGGATAAAATTTTTCTTCGCAATCTGTAACACTCCAGTTAAAGACGTTTCCATCTATAACTATCGCTATTCTTGCTATATTAAAGGTGTAAGCAAAAGCAAACCAGTGAGATTGAATTCATTACCACCCGCTCATGACGTAGCTCAACAACATTTATTTCGTGTTTATTTTTAAGTACAGAAATGGTTGGGTAATGTATTGAATCCTACACAGGAGGGGGGGATGTTAAAAGATACTATTTTGTAACCAAAAACAACATCCCAACTTCCTGCACCTGATTGCCTTTTGAAAATTATTTTCTGCAACTGTACGAAAGGCTGTGGACCATTGTGTGACTGTCGGAGGTTGGGACTTAATTGCTCACCAGTTTGCGGCAACTGCCATGGACAATCTTGCTTGAATGCTGAACCGATTGAAGACTTGTCACTGAAGCAGAAGCTCAGAGTTCTCAGATTGGCTCGAATTTCCTCGAACAATGAATCGATATAGTAGTTTGTGCAACAAGAGTGGATAATATGGCTAATCCACTCGAGTTGTACAGTATACTTTTTCTACGACCGGATTAAGAAAAAACTACAAATAATAGTTTTAACCAAATTTTAATATACAAACTTAGCTTCTGCTAAATCTTATGCTCTAGGTGCATTTTATAAAAGCTTTAGTAGCCTAGCGGTTATATGCACGCTTCGATTCTGCAATATACGGACGATCCCACGCATTTTCCTGATAACGGTACAACACCAACCACCCTTGACATAGTGGTCAATAAGGGCGTGAGGAATTCTACGCCGCCTGAGGCGTTGGAAGAACTCACATCCGACCATAACCCAATTTTTCTGGAATTGGATGATATGCCAAGGGAAGACATAACACGCAAAATCACTTCTTATAGAGACACCGACTGGCGCCTCTATAAGGCACATATTAACACAAACCTACAGATAACCAACACTATCGCTTCTTCCGCCGAGCTGGAAAATGCCGTGGAGGAGTTCACAAGGATATTGCAGTGTGCCAAGCGGGGTGTTGCAGCAACGATAACGATAAATCCCTACAAAGACCGACTCGACGAAGCGGTCCTACAAGACATTCGAGAAAAAAACAGACTGAGACGGCTTTGGCAGCGAAATCGTGATGCCGACGCTAAAGTCGAGATGAGCAGGCTGCAAAGGCGGATCAGGACCTCCATTAGCACTGCAAGAAACCAGAGGTGGGGGGACAAATTGGCAGCCTTGAATCATCAAGACAACTCGCTGAGAAAGTTGACGAGGGCCTTGCGAAATACGCGGGAAGCCATTCCCGCGCTGACAAGCGCGAACGGACATACTGCGTTGACAGACATGCAAAAAGCGAGAGACTTAGCGTCACAGTTTGAACATATACATAACGTGAACGCCCCAAATAAATTAGAACATGACCGCATCGAAAATGACATTAACCAAGTTATTGGCTATGATGTACAATTGACTAGACGTGAATTTCTCAAGATCATGGTCAAACCCTCGGAAGTAGCAAAAATTGTCAAGACTTTACCTAATAACAAAGCGCCGGGAAAAGACGACATTGAATACAAGCTGCTCAAATATCTTCCGAGGAAGGGTATTGTGCAGCTGACGTATATCGTTAATGCGATCCTGCGACTGCAACACTGGCCCAGCCAGTGGAAATGCGCCGTGGTTGTGCCCATCTTGAAGCCGAACAAGAACGCGAAGCTCGCCGGCAGTTATCGACCTATCTCGTTGCTGTCGGCGATCTCCAAGTTGGTGGAGAAGCTCGTCCTGATCAGACTAGACCATGCTCAGGATGAGCTTCACATCAACGACGAGTCTCAATTCGGCTTCAGGAGGTGTCGGAGCACGGTGCAACAAGTTACTAGGATAGTTAACGACGTCGCTGTACAATACAACCTTGGGAAGAGCACCGTCATGGTGCTCCTCGATATTGAGAAGGCTTTCGATACCGTCTGGATCCCGGGCCTGCTCTACAAAATGCACGACTACAACTTTCCGACGTACATAATCAAACTAATTCACTCGTTCCTAACAGGTAGATCCCTGCAAGTCCGAGTGAATAACAAACTATCAACACGGCGGGACATTCGCGCGGGAGTTCCCCAAGGGTCGTGCCTGTCACCGAAACTATACAATTTATACGTGTCCGATTTCCCGGAATTCCCGAACACTAAACTGGCTAAGTACGCCGACGACACGGCCATGTATGCTCACTCACACAATGCTCAAGCGGCAAACATGCTGCTGAAAGCACACATGGCCCGTGCCACGGCGTATTACGGCCTGTGGAAGATTCGGGTAAATGCCGAGAAATCGGAAGCAATAGTCTTCACACGCCGCTTCACCGAAAATAGAGTTTTAACGCCAATTCTGATGGGGGGAAACCAAATTCCAATTAAAAGGTGTGTGAAGTACTTGGGGGTCAGACTGGACGCAAGACTGACGTTCAATACTCACATCAACGAGACCATACGGACAGTCTACTCCATGTCCAGGAGTCTGTATCCACTCCTGGTCAGGGGTAGCAGACTAAGCAGACAAAACAAAAAATTAATTTATACCATGGTGGTCAGGCCGGCAATCACATACGCGGCACCGGTGTGGTGCAGCACATCGGTCACGACATTTAATAAACTAAAAGTTTTAGAACATAAATTTATGCGCCTCATTTCCAATTCTAGCAGATACACCTCCCTAAGAGACCTCTACGAACGCTGTAACGACATAACTCCAATAGCGGACTACGTTCAGGAAATATCTCAGAAGTTTTATGCATTCAAACTGGGCGACAGTCCGCTTACCCGCAACATTACACGAATTAGAGAGCGTGATGCACCCTTTCGGATCAAACACAAATTACCATACCAAGCGCTGCCCATTTTCCGGCAACCTCTCTAACCAACCTTCCATCTATCACAACTTCTTCTATTTAACTTTTCTATCATTTAAACTTTAAAACCTTCGACTCTTTTCTGTCCCTGTCTTCGTTTATGTTTGTTTATTTTTGTTTTTAAATTCCTCTTCATTATCCATTACAGAACTAAATTTAAAAAATTCAAAATTACCCACCTCAATCTCAATTTTTTAAATCATATAGTGGCATCTGGGATGTCCTGCGGTAGTTGTCTGAAGCGGGTTTTTTGCTTAGTTCTCTTTTCCCGCATCAACTATCAAAATTTCTAAGTGTTTTTTCCACAAGTGTTAGTGTTTCTAGTGTTAGTGTTTTAAATTCCTCCAAGAGGAATATTTTAAAAGTAGATTAAGCATTTTAATTCGCCCTGCGCGGCGAAAGGTGTTGCCTTTACAAATTGTTTTTAGCCGCCGAACCAGACACGCCCCGTTCAGTCTTTCATCCGCCGCGACGATTCACGTCACGGTTGATCGACTGGTCCCGGGACGTGAGCTGGCGAGGCCATACATGTATATAAGAATTAAAAATAAATGTTTTGATTGATTGATTGATTGACGCTTCGATTCAATTCAAAGACAAAAGGTCATAGGTTCAATCCCCACATATAGCTGCTCCATGACCTATGGCATACTGATGAGAACTAATAAGTTTGAAACCGGTCTATGTCTGGTCAGGGAGTTGACAAATGATATTGGTTACCATTCTTTAATGATTTGTAAGGTGTAATTCAATGCAGGTCGGGGTATTTGTCCGCTGAGTAGTTGTTTCCTGCAAATCATATATTATAACAGTAGGTTAAGTCCACCTAGGACTGAAAGGTCGCCGCTCTCAGGTACTTGCAGAATCGCAAGTCGCTATACGCCCATAGAGACATCTATGGTGTATAGTAGCAATTGACCATTTGAGAGGTTTCACTTACCTCTCACCACTACTCAATTTACTATAGTTTGTATAAAACTAGCAGGTTGGCCACTATCATTTGTCTGCTCCATGACCTATGGCATACTGATGAGAACTAATAAGTTCGAAACCGGTCTATGTCTGGTCAGGGAGTTGACAAATGATATTGGTTACCATTCTTTAATGATTTGTAAGGTGTAATTCAATGCAGGTCGGGGTATTTGTCCGCTGAGTAGTTGTTTCCTGCAAATCATATATTATAACAGTAGGTTAAGTCCACCTAGGACTGAAAGGTCGCCGCTCTCAGGTACTTGCAGAATCGCAAGTCGCTATACGCCCATAGAGACATCTATGGTGTATAGTAGCAATTGACCATTTGAGAGGTTTCACTTACCTCTCACCACTACTCAATTTACTATAGTTTGTATAAAACTAGCAGGTTGGCCACTATCATTTGTCTGCTCCATGACCTATGGCATACTGATGAGAACTAATAAGTTCGAAACCGGTCTATGTCTGGTCAGGGAGTTGACAAATGATATTGGTTACCATTCTTTAATGATTTGTAAGGTGTAATTCAATGCAGGTCGGGGTATTTGTCCGCTGAGTAGTTGTTTCCTGCAAATCATATATTATAACAGTAGGTTAAGTCCACCTAGGACTGAAAGGTCGCCGCTCTCAGGTACTTGCAGAATCGCAAGTCGCTATACGCCCATAGAGACATCTATGGTGTATAGTAGCAATTGACCATTTGAGAGGTTTCACTTACCTCTCACCACTACTCAATTTACTATAGTTTGTATAAAACTAGCAGGTTGGCCACTATCATTTGTCTGCTCCATGACCTATGGCATACTGATGAGAACTAATAAGTTCGAAACCGGTCTATGTCTGGTCAGGGAGTTGACAAATGATATTGGATACCATTCTTTAATGATTTGTAAGGTGTAATTCAATGCAGGTCGGGGTATTTGTCCGCTGAGTAGTTGTTTCCTGCAAATCATATATTATAACAGTAGGTTAAGTCCACCTAGGACTGAAACGTCGCCGCTCTCAGGTACTTGCAGAATCGCAAGTCGCTATACGCCCATAGAGAAATCTATGGTGTATAGTAGCAATTGACCATTTGAGAGGTTTCACTTACCTCTCACCACTACTCAATTTACTATAATTTGTATAAAACTAGCAGGTTGGCCACTATCATTTGTCTGCTCCATGACCTATGGCATACTGATGAGAACTAATAAGTTCGAAACCGGTCTATGTCTGGTCAGGGAGTTGACAAATGATATTGGTTACCATTCTTTAATGATTTGTAAGGTGTAATTCAATGCAGGTCGGGGTATTTGTCCGCTGAGTAGTTGTTTCCTGCAAATCATATATTATACTTTTTTTTGTCATATATCTCTAAAATTTTGTCTGTATATAATAATTTCAATAAAATTTTAGGTGGTATACCGTTTATCGATTCTTCACTGGAATCACTCATTTTAAATTATTTTCTAGCTCAAACTGCTCGAATACACACTGACATTACTTTGACAGCTTACGCACTAACTTGAATTTTTTAAAACGAATAGTTGCTTATGTACTTAATACACGAACTGTGATTGGTCGATTTCATATCCATCCTAGAACGTATATGAAATATATCCGTTCAGTTAACTGGAATGGCCCACTTATCCATTCTACAGACTGTACGGAAAACAGCAAATATACATAAGGGAGTAGAAAAAATTTATAGAAGGAAAGAACGGACAAGAAGATAATTATTAATTTGACAACATTTTAATAAGTATGACAGTCGTGAATTAGGCCAGCCGGGGAAACCACATAAAAAAACACACCTAGTACCTAGGTGCCACCTAGTAGTTATCAACCTCAAGGGTGGTGTAGATTAGAGTACTTAAATTATTCATAATATCACACAAGTTCAAATTCAATGCAAGATTTTGAAAAAAAATATTGTGTATACGAAAAAAAGGCCCTATATCTTTTTATAAAGAATTTCCATAGCTGTCTTTTTGGACTGATGTATTTTTATCGCAGAGGAAATGAAAACCGAGATATCTCGAAAAATTCGTTTCAGAGTAAGATTTAGTCCTTTACAGCGTTACCAAATTTTATCATTACACTCCCACCTCGGGGACTTTGAGACCTTATTCGGGACACCAGAACCTACCTGGAAAATCACCATTTGTTTTTGTATGAATTGATCTGTAGAAAAATTCTAAATGCAGTAGTTTATAAAAGATAACTCAATTTTTATATCTTCCAGCAATAGCTTTGATTTTTTGTTTTTCTCGCAAGAGAGAGAGAGAGAGAGAGATACGTAAATATTCTTTTCTTTTATTTGGGTTTTCTACCACATGTATTATCCTCTTCAAAAACAAATCACCGAATAAATAATATAAATCCGAATAAACACAGAAATAATGTATTTTGCTGACGTCTCGGAAAATAGTCTCTTTCCGTTTTCAAAGCTTTTTTTGAAGAACTCTTATTTCTGTTTATGTTATATCCATAGATACCTACTATTTACACAGAATTGATATTTTCTGTTAGATAATGTTGAGTTTGTTAAGTTCTTCTTTTAACATTGGTAGCCAGGTTGTACAAATATCTACAGAACAATTCTATACGCATTTATCTTCATTTAATAAGATTATTGCTGATTCTTTAATTTTTCTTTTTTGTTATCTGCCTCTTTTGTTAAAATTTTTGCCAAGTTCCAGTTTATTCTATGTCCGTTTTCCCAAGCATCTTTAACTTCTGAATTTCATTCTTTCTAATGTAATTCTTGTGCCCATCCAACCTCACATTGGAAGGTTTAGATGACTCACCCACATAACATTTATTACATTCGCACGGGATATTGTAAATACAGTTTTCTTGCATTCTGCTCGCTGTTTATCGGTTTTGTTTTTGTTAAAATAGATCTCAAAGTATTCCCCGTTTGAAATACCGTCCTAACAACAAATTTCTCACTTATACGGCGTAGCTTCTCCGATAGTCCGTATACATAAGGAATTATTGCTGTATAATGACGTTCAGGTTTTTGTCGTGCCTGATTATCCCTATTTTCAACATTTATGAAAACTCTATCATCGAATGCTTCAGAGTATTGATTTTGTACTAGAACCTCTTTGATAAATTTTTTCTCGTTATTTAATAGTTATTTAATATTTCATTATTAGATGAAATTATTTTGGCCCTATCGTATAAACATTTTACAACACCCCTTTTAACATTTATTGACTGATTTGAGTTAAAATTTAGATATCTATTAGTATGTGTTGGTTTTCTATAAACGCTTGTTTCAATTGTATTATTTGCCCTTTTAATTAAAACATCTAAAAAACGATAGTTCATTCCTACTTTCTAATTCTAATATGAATTTAATAGACTGTTCCTTACTATTTACATTTTCTAAAAAACTATCTAGTAAATCAACACCATGAGTCCAAATTGCAAAGATGTAGTCAACATATCTCCACCAGACAACCGGTTTGTTTATACAATTTTGAACATGTGTGTTCTCAAAGTTCTCCATAAATATGTTGCTTAAAATTGATGATAATGGAGATCCCATCGCCATATCAAAATTCTGAACTTATTATCCAATCGAAAATAGGTTGTTTTTATACACATTGTTAAGAGTTTCATTATACTATTTACACTTAATTTAGTTCTAGTTTACAAATTACTATCATTCAGCAACCTATCTTTAACTATTTTTAAGGTTTCATCTGCCGGAACATTGGTAAAAAGACTAACTACATTAAAACTAACCATCAGATGTGATTCATGAATATCGTTTTCATACATTTTTTCTATAAAGTGTTTACTATTTTTAATATATGAATCGGTATTTCCAGTTAATGGATCAATAATTTTAAGTAACAATTTTGCCGAATTATGACATGATAAATTAATAGAACTAACAATTGGTCTTAAAGAAATATTTTGTTTATGTGTCTTTGGTAATCCATAGAAATGAGGAGGCTTACTAAGATGTGGTGTAAGCTTCCTTCGTTCAAAATCATGTTTGAAAGAATTAGTGAGGGGCAATATTAACTATAAATACGAAAGAATGCACGTTTTAGAAGATGTTAGTACATATAGAAACTGAAAAACCGAAATGCAGAAGTTACTTGATATACAATATGGACAGATTAGATCTATAAATGGCAAATGAAAGAAAAGTTAATATTTTGAAAGTAATTTCTCGATAGAGGTAGGAATAAATCTGAAGATTATCTACGTTTTCAGTGGGAGCTTCATACCTTTTCAACTGAAAATCCACCACCAACAGGGAGGCCGATACTAGTTAGTCTCTTGCTTATATCTCCCAAACGGCTATAGAATAATCACAGGAACAGGAATAGACACTCAATTTTCTATTAGTAATGTCCTATGAGTCGTCATCATGCATTTCCTATCAGTTTCCGTGTAGTCGAAACACGAAGCGAAAGATACACTTTTCACTGCAAATACATTATTACCAATTCAAGTTACTTTAAAAATACTTCAAGTAATTGTAAAAAGAATCGTCTCCACGAAATTCAGTTTTCACAGATCTGTCGTGAATATTTGTATTCGTGTTTTACAGATTTTTAGAGTGTATTCGATAATTTTCAGGTATCAAGTACATTTGGGTAGACGTTTGGAGCAATTATTTTGAACATTTAGTAAAGAAACCGAAGAACAGCCCTCGATAAATCTCTGGTGTCGCTCAAGTTTATATTTACGACATCTCGAAGTAGCAATGTTTATAGAATGAAAATTTACCCTTGTATAAAGTTTTATAAATTTATAGGCTTTCTTCAGTTTTAAATTTCAAAGAAAGAAATCTTTATAATATATGGAAGAGTATGTCTGGATATTTTTCTGTACGGTAAGAAACTAAACAATTGCCACAATTCAAATGTGCTTTTAGAGGGCGGAATATTAAACATAATATTTTTAGTCGCAAACTCCTCTATAAATCCTTATTTTACTATAAGGAACGTAACCAGACTGCAACCAACAGCTACTCTCCGGGCTATGTGCCCCGCCGAGCGCTGAATTACAAGTTACAAGTCTGGCGCGTTAAGTGTAATAATTGCATATTACCATCAAAACGCTAATGCTTCGATTGGACCGCTGGATGGCGCCTACTGGCTGTTTTACATGTCGCTATTGTAAAAATACCGGGATGTACTATAGTCAAAGGGTTCTCATGTCGGTCGTCGCATACCTACCTTGCACTGACGAGAGCCAACAGCTCGAAACTGCAGTCTGCAAGTGGTGTGTGACGACTGGCAAGGGAGCTCCTTTAAGTAGGATCAGTCTTTCGGCTGGTGTTTGTTGCAATCGAAGCATTAGCGTTTTGATGGTAATATGCAATTATTACACTTAACGCGCCAGACTTGTAACTTGTAATTCAGCGCTCGGCGGGGCACATAGCCCGGAGAGTAGCTGTTGGTTGCAGTCTGGTTACGTTCCTTATAGTAAAATAAGGATTTATAGAGGAGTTTGCGACTAAAAATATTATGTTTAATTGCCACAATTACTAAGGGACACTATCGAATGATGAAACAGTGAAAGATGTATGCCAAAGCGATTAGTAAAGTTTGGAAAAATAAATGTATATATATTTACAGTATACACTGTAGGATTTACACAGGTTTATAAAATATGTAATAACAAACTATCTAGAAATATATAAGTGAAGATAATAAATAATATTAATAAGTGTAGGAGAACGTTTTCACATAATAAAACATGACGGGTCATATAGTAAATATTCGTTAAAATCATAAAAACATTTCCAAGAAGATATTTTCTAACACTGTTTTAAAAGTTTATATTCTAGTCTTTGAATATCTTCCGGCAGTATATAAAAAAAATTTATGGTATAATAACCTAAGGAATTCCTTGTTTTGAATCCGTGTAGAAAATCATGGTTTATTTCCTTATTATTTCTCGTGGAATGAAAATGAATCAGGTCACATCTCACGTATTTATCCTGATTTTTTATATAGAGGAAACAATTTAGCTTATCGGTGATAACAGTTTATTAAAAACAGTCTTATATTTACTATAACTTCATCGTTTTTCTTTGAATGAAGGAATTATTCATAGTGTTTGCTGACCAAAATTGCACATGAATAAATGCGTCCGTGTCAGATTGTTAATAAATTTGATTGCATGTCGAAAATAAGATTTCCCTAAGGCAAATTGTGTTCTAAGAAGAGGTCTACAAACTTTGTCGAGCAAATTATTGTCGACTTTATGATGCCTCAGACTGCGAACCATTGATTTTGCCATTACAACGTTATTTAAATGAATTTTATAGTAAGCAAATGCAACAAATATTAATTGTAATAAAACCTTATGGAAAATTAGAAAGTAAATTACAAACTCAAAAGAAGTAAATATGAAATAATGGAAATAAAACTACGTGGTAGTATGATAACAAATAATAAAAAAGAAATAGCCAACGAATTCAAGAATCATTACACAGAAATTGGGCAAAATATGATAAAAAAAATTATCAAGCCTCAAATACACTTTTCGTAGAAATTCATCAAATCATTCACTTGTTCTTTGACCTATAGATAATAAAGAAGTTACTAGCTACATTTTAGAAGTAAAAAATAATCAAGCATTGGGATTGGATGGTATTACATCAGAAATACTAAAAGAAACAGTACATATTATCTCATTGCTTTTAGTATCCTTAATAAACAAAATTTGTGAGAGTGTTACATGGCCAAGATCTTTAAAGCTGGCAATTAAACCATTATATGAAAAAGAGGACAAACATAAAATTTAAAAAGTTTGTTTAGTCTCGCTTACTTCAAATATAGCGAAAATTCTGGAAACATCAATACAATTTAGACTAGTAAAATATCTCGAAAAATTTAATTTATTATCGAAAAAACAATTTGGTTTTAGGCAAAATATAAAAATAGGAATTATAATATTCCAACCTATCTGCAGGTGCCTTATATATAATATAATAAAGACTAAACAAATTAAACCAAAACCGCAACATATCTATGACGAGCGCTGAATTAAATGGTGAAATTGCCGTATTTTTTCTAACACAGCACTAAAATACAATAACTTGAACTGCAAACCGGTTTCGACCTATTTTTGGGTCTCGTCAGTGCAGTGCAAGTGAGCATACCTTCGATAAACCTGGGTCGCATCTCATAGACACTGTTAAGTTCTACAACAGTAGAGATTAACTAGCACCATCTCTCGGTAGCGTCGAAACAATCCAAATCGAAAATAAAATTGATAATCATCACTGAATAAGCAATTTTACAGCAGAAGGAAATTTTATAAAAATATAAAAATAAGAATTATAATATTCCAACCTATCTGTAAGTGCCATTATACAATACGGACTAAACAAATTAAACCAAAACAGAGATGGAGCTAGTTACGCTCTACTGTTGTGAAACTTAACAGTATCTATGAAATGCAACCCAGGTTTGTCGAAGGTATGCTCAGTTGCACTGCACTGACGAGACCCAAAAATAGTTCGAAACCGGTCTGCAGTTAGTGACATCCTGAGATGAAGGATTCTTCGCATCTTCCTCGTAGCATTCGAGCAATCCAAGTTATTGTATTTTAGTGCTAACTCTGTTAGACAAAATACGGCAAATTTCACCATTTAATTCAGTGCTTATCGTCGGCATGTAGCTGGGACAATAGCTATTTTGATTTAAATTGTTTACTCCTTATTATATAGAAGGCACTTGCAAGTAGGTTGGAATATTATAATTCCTATTTTTATATTTTTATGAAATTTTCTTCTGCTGTAAAATTGCTTAATCATTGGCGATTATCAATTTTTATTTTCGATTTGGATTGTTTCGACACTACCGAGAGATGGCGCTAGTTACGCGCTACTGCTGTGAACTTAACGGTGCCTATGAGATGCGACCCAGGTTTATCGAAGGTATGCTCAGTTGCACTGCACTGACGAGACCCAAAAATAGTTTGAAACCGGTCTGCAGTTAGTGACATTCTGAGATGAAGGAGGCTTCGCATATTCCTCGTAGCATTCGAGCAATCCAAGTTATTGTATTTTAGTGCAAATATGGCAAATTTCACTATTTAATTCTTTGTATTCATAGACCTTGCGAATATCTTTGAAAGCAGTGGAGGTGATAAGGGTTTGCCCTCCCCGCGAAATTATATCGTCATATAATAGTTATTTTTGGCTTTCTATTTCTATTGTTTTAGTTTTCTTCCGTTACTTCACTTTCATATTTTAGTTTTATGTTATTGTCACTACTTCAATTTTTCTTTCATATTAATTATAATTTTGAATTTGAAATGTATGTTACGTATTTTTTAAAATAATGGCGTTTATTTTTATTACAAACCGAACCAAATAATTTATAATTATTGTAAAAATATATTATCAATTTACCTTTGGAAAAGCTAATGTAACTTGCCGACATGTCGTTGCCTTAAAGTAAAAAATTTAGACACACATTGTTTTAGGTCTAGTTGTTGGGCACGTCCATGTTCAATATTCATTGTTGCCAAGTCTTGCATTATTTTATTTTATCTTTTCATTTATTTGTTCCGTATGTTCGTTCTGCTCTCGACAATTTGAGGACCCCCGAACCGCGGAGTCTGTGAGGCCCTTATCGCCGCCAATGCTTTGACACAAGAAAGTACTAGAGAAATTAGAAGATCAGAGGAATTTGCCATAAATTGTTTCACACTTATTTAAAAAATAAGACGTGAACATCGACAAGAATTTTAGTGAATCTAAAACCGTCATGTGTGGACTGCCTTAGGAAACAGTGCTTGCCCTAATAATGTTTATTATTTACCTAAATGATATACTAACATTGAACGTAAAAAGTTCGGTAGTATGTTTCGCGGATGATGCTATTATATTTTACTGGAAATTCTCTCACTGTTGAAGTAACAAGGAAAAGTTATTAAAGACTGGTTTGATGAAAATCTGCTAACAATTAATATAAATAAAACATCGTTGCCGTTCTGTTCATATACAAATAAATTACCTAGTTTTAATGGCATTTTGCATAAGTAATACAAATCTAAGGATACAGAGCTCACAGAAAATTAAATATCTCGAAACAATTATAGATTGTCATTTAAATTGGAATTGCCATACGAATGATCTGTTAAAGCAGGGTTGAAGACACCTTCAAGAAAAGTGAATAGTCACGCATATCGGCACTGCTAATGGTTTTGTGGATGGATGATTGCTTTCATTCGAATCTAAGAATACAGGTGAGTATCACAATGATATGAATGCTGAGATTTTCAGGGAACACTTTACACAAATATTGGATCTTATACCACCGTTATCTGTAATTGTAATATAGAATGATAGTTATCACTCTAGGCAGATTGGTTGGACCCCTAAGATTTCTTGGCGGAAAGCGGATTTGGTAAAAATATTGCTTTTCAAATGAGTATGCTAAAGCGGGGACTTTTGAAGATTTTCAGTCTTAATAGAAAACCTTCCAAAGAATACATTATTAATGAAATTGCAAAGAGTCGTCAAAATAACTAAACTGCAGCTATCACCCTACCGCCTTGTTTAAAATCATTGTCTTATTTACAAAAGAATTAACAATCTCCATAATAATCCAATTGGTTTAAGAATTTAAGAATTAAAAGATCATCTTGTGTCATGAGATGATCAACATGTATCGTGTCTAATACCCAAACTACCCAAGTATTGCCAAAAAGCAGCAATTTTTTGTCATCAAACCCAAAGTAAAATATTCTAGCCACTCAAACTTATGTGATAATAGTATATTACAGTACAAGTGAAGAAACTAAGAATTTCGCTCGCCCTATTGAGCTTCATATATATATATATATATATATATATATATATATATATATATTACTAAAATAAGAATGTACGAGATGGTAGCCTGATTATTAAATCGAAGGAGTTCTTGTAAATGTAAAGCATTCAAAGATTAGCAGATGAGAAGCTTGTGAATAAGTACAACGTTAAAGAAGAGTGCTTAACCGGTCGAATCCAAAGAAATCTTGATCGTTTATATCCACTAACAAGAGACTGTCGTCAATACCATGTGTGATGACTTACTATGAGGCCAGACTGGATACTCCCCAGTAAATTGTAAATAGATTTGAAAAGATTTTTGCTAGGTAACAATTTTCTTAATTTCACTACATATGATACCAAACATACGTCAACAAACAAGAATACTAAAGGAATTTTATATATAACTTCAAAAAGTGAAGATGAAGTTACAGTTGCATTAAAGGAAGTCAATCCCAAAATGATTGCAAATCCGAACTTAACTCCAGCGTTCTTGTTAGAAGACTGAACCATTGCACTTCCCAAACAATTACAAATTATATTAAATTTAATTTTTAAAACACAGATATTTCCAGATGTTTGGAAAATTTCTAGAGTGTGCCCATTTTCTTTTGAACTCTATGAATTTTTATGATCATGATTTCATAAAAGTAAGATATTAATATTAACTGTTTTAATCTCATATTATTGCTTATTCATAAGTATTTATATTTGTCGCTTCAATAAATTAAATAATTTAGGAATTAAATAACAAACAGAGCATTGTAAGGGCTTCAAATGTTGTAGAAATAGTATGATGTACTTGGCATTTAAATCTCTGTGGGCTTGATGCTTTATGCTTTACTTGTTGAAATACTATAGTTACTAATTAAAGCATTTTTGTAAATAAAATTTTTTGTATTTGTTATTTTAAACTCTCGAGGCTTCGGGCTTGGTAATTGAACCACCACAAAACTTTACCCAACTCTGTTAAACGTTTGATCGAATACATGCCGATGTTATTATTTAGAGAAAATAAATATGTTAGTTATATAATTATTTTACATAATTATACAACTAAACATCTCGTCGACTTTATTGAGACACTTAGTATAATGAAATATATGTTGTTATATCCAAATTACTGTGTTTATGATTTTTATTTTAAATTTGGTGTTTCTCAGTATTCAATTTCAAGTTTGTTTATTTTTCCCCCAGCTGGAGCGAAACCTACGTTAAAAAATATAATTTTTGCACGCGAAAACACCAGGTATAATTAACAAATATTCTTGTTTGCGTAACGCATTCTTATACCTTTTTAACTTTTATTTTTAGAAAAACAATAGGTGCCACACAAGTAACTAATTATAGAGCACTTACAGTTATCTAACTCACTTTATATTTCGCTGAACAATGGCTAGTGTTTATATTTATCAAAGCTTACTAGATATTAGTGAGACATATTTTGTTAATTGATTTTATTTATTGAAAATATAACTAGGCGTTATAAAAATAAGTAAATTTGAATGCGACTTCATTGTATTCAAGATAGAGAAAGAAAAATTAGACTGGCTATATTAGTTTCAGTTTTAGTTTATCTTTTTTATGTATGTAAATGTAAAAACGTTTTTATGCAGATCATCTGCAATGCAATCAACTATTTAATAATAAACATTTTTTTCTTGCATAGTCGAAATATTCAAGCAAGGCAATTTTTTCACTCAAAATACATATGTTGTGTTGTCTATCTTTTCCGCATATGTAAATAAGAATTGAAAGATATAAAGTTTTATTTTTTTATAATTTGTATATTAGCACAAGATCAATAATTTATACTTGTAAACTAATGCAATTTTAGACTAAAATACCAACTTCTTAATTTACAAGCAATTAAAATGTAAAAAAAGTTCGATGCTTCCGTTTTAAATTAACTTTTTGACATTAACTTTTTTTAATTGAAAGTGTCTCAAAGTATTATTAAACTATATTAATAATTATATTTATTTATATATTTATATGATATAATTTTAATAATTTATCACAATGTTCCCGGGTCACGCTAAAAGTAGACGCAAACAATTCTATTAATATGTTGTGTTGGTCAGTGAAGAAGTATATAAATAAATAAATCATTTCCGGATAATACAGCTAACACTACTATTGACAGCTGTCAACTGTTAAATGCCACTTTCGACATCGGATTTGATATCAGCGACCCAAATAACTCATTGTACATATTCTGATAAATCTTTTCCAGAAAATAAGGCGAGTTGACAGTGCCACTGACAACTGTCAACTCTCAAATGCTACTTTTGACATCGTATTTGAAATCAGCGACCCGACAAACCCCCGTAGAACACTAGCGAAGTCGCATTGAAAGGAACATGGCTCCAAACTATTAGTGAAAAAATCCCGTTAAATCGACTCATTCAAGGAATTTCCTGGTTATTCAGATAAAGCACTACCTAAATAATAATATATAAATAATTAAACACCACAGAAATTAGACAACTTCCAATTCCAGAAGCCGTGCGGAAGGGGGTTAGACATTGAAAAAACGCGGACATAACAACCATTTCCTCCGACAGTGCCGGAGCCAGGATTCGAACCCGGTGGTGCGATGTCCGTGTGATGAATCGCTTGCCACCTCGCGTCTTAACCCACTCGGCTATCGACCAGACAAATATTAATTATAATCACCTACAGACTGTCAGAACTCCAATTAGTTGTGTAAAGTATTTACGTTGTCATTATAATACAAGTCAACGTTCTTCAGGCTACACACATACCACGTATTGATAGTCATCGTTAATTTGGTTTCGTCAGTGTAGACTACCATAGAAAGATTTTTATTTCTTTGATTTCCTTTAGTTTTTTCTCTGCTAGGGAAAGTAAAGTACATACAGTGCGCTAGTGTAGAGGTTGTTGTGAGACTTCAGCTTCACTATTATATCTCTAACTGCCCTCTTGTGTTATTAAATATGCCATTACTATAATTTGATTCTTTACTTACGTGAAATCCGTTGGCGTGTCCAACAGTGCCGCTAAGGCAGTCGCAAGAGTCCTCATTTGGCCTATTATCACTAGATAAGACATTTGACTTTTGCCAGCTGAGATCATGGTATATTGATCCATATTGTGGTCTATATACGATTAACTGTGGTTTTGGAGTAAACTCCTTTACTGTTTCACCTCCACTTATACCAACTGGAATAAAAACCTATATAAAAATTGGGCACTCTCAAGTCTATCTATGGAGGCATTTGAAATACCTATATTCCATGGACTACTGCGAATGAATACCTAAATGTTGATTTCGATATGTGGAAGACATTTTCATCTTATGGCAACATAGTCTCGAATAACTTAAAACTTTCAAAAAGCTCTGAAAATATCAATTTCACCATGCCCTTAAAAGAACATTGCAGTAGAAAGTATATAACAAAATTGAAAAATATCTACGCGCGCACTCTCACCACCACCCAACACAAGAACAGGTTTTTGTTGAATTTTTTGAGTGCTGATAATATATTAACTCGACTATACACATGTACACATACAGATAAGATCAATAGGAATTTTCAGAAAAAAGAATGTTAAAATATTCTACAAAATTGGCGCTCGAACAGGGATTATAGACAAAATTATTATAGACTTTCACATTCAGCAGGCACCGAAATTTACATACACAATTTTTTCCAAAATACAACGCCCTGTAAACAAATTAGCGATTCGGCAAAGTAAATTCGACCAAATGAAGTTTTGGAGGAAATAAAACAGTGAGATGAGAAAATTTATATAGAGAGGACATCATGACCCGTCAAGACACCTCTCCAGACAGATTGCGAGAAATGAGAGTTGTTACATTGGTGACGGAGTCGACCATTATAGATTATTCTATGCGAAAACCAACTAGTTTAATAAAAAAATTCTCGTTAAAAGTTAGGGGGCATATTTTGAGAAACGAGTACCCAATTAAGTTTTATTTGATTTGTTATCCACCTTCTGGTAAAATTTGTTCATTGTTTTTATGAAATCGTCGCGTCGCGCGTCGTACCAAATATGTATGCAACAAATGCATAAACTAGTATTTCATGAGTTTCATGCAATAATTTCTCCACGACATTCCTCAGTATTTAAACAAATTAACAATGTAAACATCAGAACACGAATTTAAAATTTGATGTTTAATCCACTGAAATGTTAAATTTTTTTAGACCTGGGTAATATTTTGGTTAGGACGCGATCTTTTTCCTTTCTACAAATTTTTTGTAAGACGCACAGTTATGGAGATATTACACAAAAACTGTTTGCACCCCTATCTTCAAGATGGCGGGAAATGGGGTAGCTGTCGACCCTGAAAATTCGATTTTAAACTTAGAGCTCGCCCCTATGCAAAAACCAAAAAAAGCGCGTCCTACCCAAAAAGCCTACCAAAAATTGAGATTTCATATTTCCTTATTTTACTTTTTTACTATTTTGCCACTGACGTGCAAAGACATTGTCAAGAAAGCAGTTTTTTTTAATGGCCATACAAAAAAGCAATAATTGTTTGTTTTCTGTTTTTTAAGTTCACTATTGGAAATTAATTTTAGAAACCATTTTTCATGTTATGATATGATGGGACTTTATACTTAACATAATGTACGTGTAAAATAAACTTGTATTCACAAATATTCCAACAAAAAGCAATAAAATACTAACATACCTTATCCAGTGTTTAAAAAGCAATAATTTATTAGGGTCCAGGTACTCTTCATCGGCTGCTTCCGGTGGCTGTTCGCCTTCTCCGGCCGCAGGTGCTTCTCCTTCACCGGCAGGTGCAGCTTCATCAGCTGCTGGGGGTGCTTCTTCCTCAGCTTTCCCTTTCTTTATAGGCTTAAGCACGGGCGCAGGTTCATCATCTCCACCACCAAACCAGTCATCATTGTCATCAGCCATTTTTTATCTGGAATTTATCACAGAAATTGTAGCAAAAGATATGTGCGTTCATAGTGAGACTAATTGCTAATTAATGCGTACAATGTATTGAACTTTTGAGCATAGTAGTTTAAACATTAAGAATTATTATCTTTTATCACAATTTTTTGATATAATAATAATAAATATAAATAAACAACCACAGAAATTAGACAACCCCCAATTCTAGAAGCCAGAGGCTTGTGCGGAAGGGGGTTACACATTGAAGAAACGCGGACATACAACCATTTCCTCCGACCGTGCCAGTGCTGGAGCCAGGATTCGAACCCGGTGGCGCGATACCCATGTAATTAATTACGATTGCCACCTCGCACCTTAACCAACACGGCTATCGGCCAGATATGATTCTATAAAACAATATATTTGGAAGTCTTGGCTTTCTTTGAAACCTTATTGCCAACTAGATGGTCTAAAGTGTATTTATTAAAATTAGCAATAACTCACATTAAGCAGTAATAAATATTCAAAAAACTTGTTTTAAGGCTTCATTTATTTATTTTTTTTTTCGTTATCGAAGCAGTGGTACTTTTGTTTATTTACAAACGTTTTTGGATAAGGTGATACATTTTATTAACAATTTGAATAGTTTTTTTCCTTAGTGATCATTTTTTCAATAAAGAAAATAAAATCTTAAATATTATGCATCTATACAGTTGTGAGAATCTGTCAGTTTATGTAATGCCATAATTGTACGTTTAATATACAATTAAAAAATTACGCGTATGGAATTTCAAAAAATAATTATGAAATCGCACATTTCTTCGGCCAGAACTTTTTAATTGTTTATCGTTGAGGAACAGCTAGAACTCATCTTAAAGTTTGTTTCTTTAGCTTTAATTTTTCCTATTACGATTACTGACGTAGATTTAGCTTGCCGCTCTTTCAATTTTAACATTACACTTCATCGCCAACATATTGGGATGCCATTTTGAAGCACTACGATTTCTGTGAAACTACTAACCCTACTACTAACCTAAACTAAAATGCAAATTAATAATAATAATAATAATAAAATGTCTTTATTTTCTTATGACAGATAGTGTATTACAAAGATAATTAATAAACGAGATGGCGATATTCAACCGTGTTGCTCTTCCATATAACCATCTCCATAAAAAAACCAATTTATATACTATTTACAAATTACAATAGATTCCTGCACACAATTTACACTTTACAAAAGAACATTAGGGTCTTTTACTAATTACGTAGGTTTTGATCTGATTTCTGAAGGCATTCACAGAGGTTAGATCTTTCATTTTCACTGGCAAGTCGTTATAAATTCTTACGGCGTTATAGCTAAATGAACGTTGAAATAGCGAAGAATTATGGTTGGGTACACTAAAAAGCTGACAATGGCGTGTAGAACGTTCGTGAATATCACTACCTTTAACGAGTTTATGTTGTAGATATGAAGGTGTCTGAGTAGAAATAATTTTAAAAATAAGACAAGCTAGGTGAACTTGAAATCTTTCATCAAGTGTTAACCATTTAGATTCATTAAATTTATTTGTAATATGATCATATTTACGTAGATTATAACAAAATCGTATACACGCATTTTGCAGTTTTTGTAGACTAACTTTATCTCGCTTCAATAAGGCGGGCCAATATACTATATCACAATATGCAAGATATGACAGAATGAGAGAGTCGCACAATTTTAGTTTAATATCATTACTCAAAATATCTTTATGAAGTGAAAGAATTTTTAGTTTACCAAATGACTTTTGCAATAGATTGGACACATGCTTTGAAAATCTTAATTGAACATCTAAAAAGACACCTAAATTTTTACAATTATCAATAGGGTTCAATATTGAATTATTTAGCATTATTTTAAAATCCGCGTTTTGCAAAGTCGATTCCCTATTTGTACCAAATAACAATACTTGGGTTTTAGATTCGTTTAAAACTAGTCCATGTGCTTTAGATACATTAGATATAGATAATAAATCAGAACTAATATTTTTTGATGCTTGAATAATTTCGGTTGATAAAAATGAATAATAAATTTGAGTGTCGTCCGCGTATTGATGCGACTGACAAAACTCTAAATATTTATAAAAATCGGCTGTGTAAATCGAAAATAGTAACGGACCAAGAATACTTCCTTGTGGAACACCTTGCATAATATCAAAAAATTATGAGAAATTGTTATTAACTCCCACCCGCTGGCACCTCCCTTGAAGATAGCTCTGAATGAATGATACAGCTAATGTACTAAGTCCAAAGTAATGTAATTTAGTGCACAGAGTATTATGATTCAGAGTGTCGAAAGCCTTACTGTAGTTTAAGAGTACCAAGCATATATTTTTATGTGCATCACACTCTCTAAATATGTCATCAGTAACTTGTAACAGGGCTGTTGTTGTGCTGTGGTTCGTCGTCGATTTATAAGGATTTATTTTGGTCTTTAACTTTTATTTTTTCGCAATTTTTTTTAAATTTTATTTTAATTCCTTGTTTATATTATCGCCCGGACGGAGTTTAGCTACAGCTACTTTACCACTCAACCAGGGACCCAATTCTTGAAATCGTAGGAATTAATTCTCTAGAGAAATTGACGTCATGTTCTCATTTTTTTTTTTAAATGACTTATGTACTACAATCGTATTCATGAAAATTATCATACGATATATTTCTCTTGATATTAGAGGAAAAAATTCTCAATGGTTTTTGACGGGGAATTCGAAAATTCTCTTAGTTCTGAATTATGTGTACAGTTTGCAATATTATTTGCTGATGAATATTTAGTTAATAATTAATAAGTTTCATTAGTTCATATAGTATTTAAATATCATAATTTTTTTAATGATAGATAATTTTCATCTTCAAGCTGTAATTATACAAAATTTGGAAAATGCTGAAGCTGCCATTGCATATGAAAAGCAACATTTTATTAGGAATCGAAATCCGTTTGTCGTAAGTGATAAACGTTTTATTAAATATTTCAGACTCGCCAAGATTCTGGCGAGGTATGTAATAAATACCCTGGATAAATTTTTGACTGCATGCAATAGGGCATCTTCTATTGCAAAAGCTACTAAAGCACTTGCAGAGTACTTCACGTCCTTTAATTTGAAATTCTTAATGTGATAATTAATCTCCATTCTCTTGACATCTTGGTTTTTGTCATGTTTATTGATTCGAACGGGAGCCGCCTATCAACCGTCTACTTAACTGGACCTGGTGACTAAATATCGACAACGGACATCACGGACGTACATACCAACATACATACACATCGAATATGGTTAAAACAGTAAATACGAAATCTAAATTAAACTCTCTGGAATTTAAGTAATTTAGTTTTAGTGCCGTGTCATTTATATAACTACTTTTCCGTTCTAGCGGAAGGAGTAAAGAAATCTTCTTAAAATAAAAACTATACCAAATGCTTTTGAATTTAAAGAGAAGGACATAGAGCTCACAAATATCAGCTTGCAGAACAACAAATTGGCAACTATCTAATCTTGTCCCAAATCTAAGAAAACCCGTCAAGAATATGACAAACGTCGTCTTCTTACCACCTCCCTGCTGACCGAGGCGAACACAAAAATAACATCAAAATTGATGTTTACTTTTAATTTTGTTGTTGTTAATGTTGTTTTCTTTGCTCAGTTCTTAATTTTAAAAACTATCGAACTACAATCATATAAAATTTGTATATAATATATAATTATCATTTCACATGCTTCTTGCAATCCAGTTTTAACCTATTTCCACATATCCGATTGAAATTTATCACAAAACTCACATACTATAAGCATCGATGGAAAGGCCATATAGAATGCAGTTCAAATTTAATTTAATCTCCCATAAACTCCCTCGTTCAGCTCCCCTGTCCAGAAAACTAAATGATATGTATTTTTTTAAAAACAATCATGTTGAAATGTATTAAAAGAGAAAAATAATATTTCTTTTTGGGCATATTATGACACTTAAAATAGAAATGTGCATTATGCGGAACTTCATTGTATAAAAAGAAAACAATTCATATTTGCGCACCACCCTTTTGTTTTTAGTATCATAATATAAAGTGGGCACCGTATGTCTAACAATTATTTTTTCTCTTTTTAGTACAGTTCAATAAATATTTGTTTTTCAAAAAGTTTTTTTTGCTTATAAACTTTAACTTTAAATATATATTCATCAACGTCAATTTAAATGGCTTTTTTAATTCAATCTACGGGTATATAATACATATATTTATATATTATTCAAGTATAATTAATATAATAATATAGTGGTTATTTATTTATTGATACCTAAAATACTTAAAAATTAATATCAATATTTGTTGGTTTGATAAAGGGAAAACCTATTACATTTGTAAAAAACATTACGTAGGATTTAAAGTTATGTTTTTTTTAGAATTTAGATTGGTAATTTTGTGAACTTTGATTAACAAAACCTGGTATAAGTTCAGGGCTGTTCAGTTGAATTTGATTTAGCAGACACGAAGATTGCTATGAGTCACTTTTCTTCTTTTTTTGAGGTCAAAACAGGAGATACACTCCTACAATAGGCCAAGCGGTGATCGCAAAATAATGACCGTCACTGAACATTCAAATAATTTATGAAAAGAAGAAAGTAGATAGTGTAGGGAAAATAACACCCCCCCCCCCTCCCAGCCCCCCTGTCAGCCTAGGCAAATCTTGGCAGGAATGCAATTAATGAGGTAACTAAGTTTAATTGATTAGTATTTCGCATCCACTACGTAGCAGCTGGATGAAATTTACAGAGTTTGTAGAGAAATACCTGCACATTAAGAATACGTTTCGAACAAACTGGCAAGATGTGTATATAATATGATAACCAAATTAATAGGGGAAGTTTCTCTAAATGTCATAAAAACAGCGTATTTTTCGCTATTCCAAGGCACATTTCCTTATGCAATTCTAACATGGGGGCATACAGCTCATTTAAATAGAATATTTAGTTTACAGAGACCTGTTGTGAAATCGATCTCTGGTCTTATATATAGAGATGACACAAATTCATTGAAATTGGAATACTAATGGTTCCTTCTTTCTATATCTATAGGTGTTTGATATATGTTAAAGAAAACATAAACAGTTATACCGTTCATGGCAGCAATACAAGGTTTATTAATAAGATATCCTTGGGATAAAAGTGGAAATGGAGAGTTTAGCCCCTCTTTCTTCGACAACCCTCCCCCCCTCCACACTACTTCTTTACCATATAACCAGTTTAAAAAGTTACTAATAAAAGGAGCTTTCTATAAATGTCAAGGAGATTTTTTATAGACTGAATATTCAACTGAAATTGTGTAAAATTGTATATTGATTTTAAAATATTTTAAGGTTAAATGTTTGCCAACTGTGTCATCAATATTCCATATTATTACAACTAATGTGTAATATGATTAATTTGACTTGTGTAAAACTTCTGTAGTTCTTAACACCGATAAATTATTTCTATCTAATAATAATAATAATAAGCTTTATTTTTATACGACTTTTACATGAAAAGTATTAGAAATTGTCAAAACACACATGTAATAAATAAAAGTAATAAAAACATATAATATATAAAAGAAAAAAAGATATTATATAAGAGTACAAAACTATCAGTATATGTATATAAATAATTAAAAACATGTAAATGTTACAGTCAATACAATGATACCCACTGAGGTGACCATTAAAAACAACAACAATAGAGATAAAAAGTACTAGACGAAGAGAAAAAATACTATGATGATGATGATGGCAATTACTACAGCGGATTGGAAAGAAATTCATGTATTGTATAAAAACTATGTTCTAGTAACAATAATTTTACAGATTTTTTGAACTTACTTACATTCTCAATATTTTTTATACTGGAAAGGAAATTTATTGCACATTCTTGCATACATCACAAAGGAGCTATTTGACAAAAGAGAAAGCTTGTGAGGGGGTAATCTTATGTGACCTCTATGTCTTAAATTATAGGTGTTTGCTTCCGAGGTTTGTGTAAAATCCTCAGTATTTCTTTTTACATACATAACACAATTGAGAATATACACAGAAACAACCGTCAATATATTCAATTGCTTAAAAAGACTTCTGCAGAAGTAATATATGGGTTTACAACACATAGTTCTTATTATCCTTTTCTGTATTATTAAGACCTCAGTTATTCTAGTTGAATTACCCCGATTTATAACGCCATAGCTGAGGACAGAATTTACGTACCCATAATAATATGCTAGTAAAATTTGTTTGTTCACCAGTTTTCTCATTTGCCATTTTGAAAAACAGCTCATTGACAATTTTTTTAAAACTACATCGATTTGAGGACACCATGAAAAGTTACTATCGATTTCTATTCCCAGAAATTTGACGGTCGGACTGCTGCTGTATCATTCGCAAATAGCGAAATGTGTCCAAAGTTTAGGGCTTTATTAATGTCATTAATGAATAATCGATAAGGTGAAATTGTGAAATGGTGGTGCTGTTTATGGGTTGAAAGTGTTTTTTGCAATTTTCGGCGAAATGGGACCTCCTAGCGGAAAATACCCTGTACAAAAGTTGTAGATAATTAAAAAATCTAAAACTTTCAAATTAGTCAATTTCCAACATGACCTCAAATTTTCTGAGGAAACGGCGGGAAACCGATTTTTCGAATTTTTATTTTTTCTCTCTTAAAAATATTCAATTTACAAGAAATGATGTGAAAGCATACCTTTTCTTGCATTGAATAATCATGATTTTTTTGGAGCTGGGAAACAAGTAGTTTCCGAGATATTTACATTTTTCGAAAAAGACACCGAAATCTTCCACGGAAAACTTTAATGATGTTTTTTTTTATTTAAAAATTCTATCCGGGCTCGCTTTACCCGTTAAAATGTCTACTTTAAAATGGTGTATATAATTATGTTGATGGTTTATTTTTCATAAAACCGCTTAAAATTAAAAAAACCAAAAAATTACTGAATTTTCAATATTTTTTATTATTTTCATTTTTTTATTATTATTAAATAATGGATTAAATTTCAATCACAGAATTTACTACAATGTAATATTACTAAAGTTGAATGAATTTCAATGAAGAAAATGGGGGAAATCATTCTGAAGCTTAAGTTTTTTATGGCAATGCACCATACCGTACTGAAAGTCGTAAGCTAGAATTAAGACTCACTGGTCCGGTGTGCATTTTTATTAACGTATATTTTACTATTTTTCCAATACATAAATGGTATAACCATGAACAATCTGTTTTATGTATATTTGAATAAATAATTATTAAGTAAAACAATTAATTTATTGATATTTTTTACAAATTTTGACTCGCTTCGTCTTCAGAAAAATATTATTTTGTGATTTTTTTATGAAACTAAAA
The DNA here is from genome assembly GCA_963675555.1 of Leptura quadrifasciata. Taxonomy (NCBI): domain Eukaryota; kingdom Metazoa; phylum Arthropoda; class Insecta; order Coleoptera; family Cerambycidae; genus Leptura; species Leptura quadrifasciata. Next base: position 190,526,511 of record OY776673.1, on the reverse strand, counting down.
AATTTATAAAAATTATAAAATCCTAATGAATTTTAGATCTTTTGCATTGTGGTTGTTCTTCTTCTTCATCAATAAAACTTTCGAATTCCGAAGGATCTTTGAGATTATTGATGTTTTCGAGCTCTTCAATTTCATTATTGTGACTCTTTGCTCTTCATAGATAATCTCTTCCGTCTCACTTAAGTCCTCAAATATTTCTTTATCTCTATTTGAGCAGTTTTCATGGCAATTACTACATAAATTGGTACATTTTAAACAGTGTTTTCGGCAGCCACATCTTTGGAGTCTACCTAGATGTTCGTTCCAGCCCCATTGCTTAGCTTTTTTGTTATCGGACCAAATAACCAAGCCAAGTTTGCAATTGGTAAGAAACTCTACAGGAGTGGTGTCCTTCAGTTGGGGGAAAATTTTCCAATTTAAAATTAGATTTGTTAGTTGCCAGTTGGTAATGCTCAAATGTTAATTGATTTAATGACATATCCATTTCTTTACTTTTGTTAATACCAGCTATAAGTTGAGATCCATTTTTTGCGATGGTTATTTGGTATGCATCTTTTAAAAAATATATATTAGCTAGGCTTGATAAATTTTTGTTGCTCAATAATGATTTTACTATTGTTTCTTTTACTTTTCCAGCAAAACCGAAAGTTGTATCACAACCCGAAAAAGAGTCAAGAAATGCTTTTATACTTGTGTACGATTCGTGTTTGAAGCAACTAGATGTATAAAATGAATCCTTCTGAGCCTGGTTTGTGGCAAAAAATACTGAGACCATTTGAATTTAGTTGATGCAGAAGTACTGATGAATCAATATCTTGACTCACGACGACGGCAGTTTTATCATCGTGTTATGCTAGTTCAATTGTAGTATTTATAATTAATGCATCGACGTCTTCGGGAATTTGCTTGCACAAAAATCCGTCCACTTTAGGCGGGCTTGAACCTTTTATAAGCACCTATTCCAAATACCTTTCTAATATGAATTTTCTAATTCATAATTTTGTAAATTGTTCTACCACGTTTATATGCATAACTTAAATTTTTTTTCTTAATTTGTTATTTATTTAAAAGTTTCAGAATGGTTTCCGGCACAAATTCATTAAACTTTAGTAATATTACATTGAAATAAATTCTGTCATTTAAATTTAATTCATTATTTACATAAATAATAAAAAAAATTGAAAATAATAAAAAATATTGAAAAATTCGTGATTCGAAGTAATTTTCTTGGCTTTTCTCAATTGTAAGCGGTTTCATGAAAAATAAACCAACAGCATATATAAACCATTGTAAAGTAGACATTTCAACGGTTAAAATGATAGAATATGTAAATAATAAAAAAACGTATAAGATTTTGTAAATGTAAATATCTACTTATTTCCCAGATTCCAAAAAAATCATGCTTACTCAATGCAAAAAGGCATACTTTCACATAATTTCATGTGAATTGAATTATTTTTACGAGAGAAAAAAATAAAAACGCGAAAAATCGGTTTTCTGTCATTTGCTCAGAAAATGTGATGTTATGTCGAAAAATGCCTTATATGAAAGTTTTAGATTTTTTTATTATCTGCAACTCTTGTGAAGGATGTTTTCCGCTTGGAGGTCAACCCATAAACAGCACCCCTATTTTACAATTTTACTTTATCTCGCATTTAATTTTTGGTTTTTCTCTCAAATATAACCTTAAGTAAATTTTTTTATTGGTTCTTGTCTGTTAATATTTTTTTTAGCCTTCATCCGCTTTAGCACCAGGCAGCCTAGTAAATAAGTAAAAACTAAAGAGTGACAACTGCGCAAACTCACTGACTTTCTCATGAACTAATTTTCGGTGTGGCCTCAACCTACTTCTATGCAACTTGACACCCTGTATCTCTGTCCACAGCAACAATTTACTAAAACATGTTCGGTTATATATTTCGGTCCAAAGAGTCCTTTGAACTACTTATGGCCTATTATTAATGATCCGCCCTGTATATTATCTCATTATTTATCGAATTCTGAATAACTGTCAAAACGTCGTCTCTCGCCACTTTGTTCTTCCGACATGTTTCTTTGAGCACGATAACTTAAGGAAATATCTAAATTTTACAATGTATTAATGTTAGCTGGAGCAAAACCCATGTTGTATTTGAAAAAAAATCAATCAGTCAATGTAAAAGTTATTAAACATTTCAACAAATAATGTACCCACATTAAAAAGTTCATAATAAAATTCTATATCAAAAATACTGCAAATATACTGGCACGCATTAGTCACCCAAGTTGGCATTATCGGGATCTGATTATATTTAAATATTTAAATACGTTGTTTAAATTAAATATTCAACAATTGCATGAAGGCTTCATTGACTAAGAGTATATATAATCTTGATATTGTACTTATCTTGCAATTTCCTTTAATTAAAACAATACTTCTATGCCATTTTAAGTAGAAAAATTACTTGATTTAAAAAATGGCAGAATTAAATATTAACCAATGAAATAGGCTATTAATTTTCACTTAATAGATAGAATATGCATGTCTGTATTTCTGTATTCTTAGTGCAAAAACAACAAAAGTCAGACTCACGCTTTTGCAAAAATTTTCAAATATAATTCAGTTTCTCTCAATTATGTACAAAATATCGACACACCCGATAGTTCGTAAAGATCACTTAAAATAACTGTAACTATAAAATAGAAGATATTTAAAAAAAATCACTGCACAGACCTCACAAACTGATTTAACCTGCGGCCCAAAGATCTTGGATAATGATTAAAATACAGAACGGTTTTAAACGGGGATAGTCCCCTCCTCCCTTGCACCTTGCCAATCACGCCGTCTCCTCTGTTTGTCTTTTCTACAACGCTACCTTAACCCTACTGACCCTGCTTTTAATAAAACACACTAAAAAATGGTGGGATTTTGTTAATAATGTCATTGCGGTGTATTTATAAATTTTATTTACAAAGTTGAATTTATTTTTGAAACAGAAATAACAATTGAAAATTCGTTTTGTTTTATGTGATTATTAGTATGTATATATGTATATGTACATGTGGTATTAGCACTACTGACTTAGTATTAAAATAATACCGTGAAAAAATTCCACATATACAGGGTGTGCCAGTAAAAACTCACAGATGAAATATTTTGGAAACTGCTAGAGATATTTGTGTCCTGTAAAAACCCATTGCTAGAACATAAATGGCTTTAGTTTTGTATACAAATAGTTTTTTAATATGATAAGGGATAGATGGCGTTGCGCTACAAAGAATTTTTTGGATAACAGAAACTTAGAAATGTTATCTATATTGAAGAGAATTTAATTCCAATTAAATTTCGTTATATGGAAAAAAAATGAAAATCCAACCTTTTTCGAGAAATTTGAGTTTAAAATATTTAACTTTTGGAAAACTAAAATTGGCACAACTTCCTTACATTGAATTTTAGACGATGGTTCGTTTGAAACTTTCTTCATAAAAAGATAATGTGAATAATTTGACAATAAAACTTTTCTTACAACTTCCGGTTAAACCGGAAATTACATTTATTAGAATTTTAAAGCGCCCGCCTCTATATTTTATTAAACGATATTCAATACAAATATGTTCCATGCATTTTTTCTAGTGCAACCATGGTAGTAACTTAGCAATAAAGGAAATAATGCATGTAGTTAATTCTCCTATACCAGCTGTCCTCAATGCTGTACTCTCTTACAGTCCTGAAAATGGATATACATGAGGTATTATTGAATGCCAAAAGTCTTCAATGCCATTTTTTGTGTTTTAACACATTTCTCGCCTTATGAATTAGGTGGTGAACTGCAGTTTTTGTAGATATGTCTATACTGTACGCAAATTGATCTTGGTGTAACATGACCGTTACATAATCTCTAATATATTTGTCCAACATTTTTTCCATCGTCTTTAGTAGGACCAGTTGAAACAATTACAAGAAGGACAAGAAGGATAGAAAGATACTCAATGAAGTACTGGGAACGTGTCCAAAGAAAGAGACCCATATGTGGTTTTACATGAACATGCGCAATAGAGCACTTATAATGTAAATGCTTTAATATATCTCTATTTGCCAACTAAAATTCAGTAGTAGCAGACAAAAAGGGAATACCACAGACGATTATTTTGCACAGTTCTGAAAAATGTGGATATTTTTCTCCTGAAACCTAGACGAGAATGTGGCAAGGAAGGAGAGGTATAAAATAACTCTATATAATATATATCCAACAGTAAGAATGACATTCAGAACCGACTATGAACCCTGGGATTGATGAAATAAACAAAAAAAATTATTAAATTTAAATGAAAATAACAAAACATAGTAATTAGATGGCGCAACATAAGTCTTCAGCAAAAAAAAAGAAAAAATTTAATTATAAATAAAAAACATATCGATACATACATTAGGCGGCGCAACGCGAGTCGTCAGTAAAAGAAAGAAAAAATTTAATTATAAATAAAAAACATATCGATACATACATTTATGTGCGTATGAAACTGAGCGGATTTTTGTAACTAAAGGGTACTTCCATTTTTCACTGGACAACATACCAATTTCACCGAAATCCAATTTCCATACGAAATGTGCGGGATTTTTTAATGATCAATATAGCAAATGAGCTAGATTTTGAAATATTCAATGTGCAGAGGAGCACAGTGAATACGTTATAAAATAGAAATTGATATTATGTTTCTAAACGAGATGAAACTCACCAGATGAGACAAATTGCAAGTCTAGGGGTACGCAGTACATCGGAAAGACAATCAAAAGAGCGGCGGGGTAGCCGTGCTCATAAAGTCAGAGATTGCGCACACGCATCATTCTGTACGGAACACATCTGTGGAGAATATGTGTGTGACGCTGGAGGGCGGCATGAGCATCATCGCCGCGTACAATAGACCAGCGAACAGTTTTACGGAGGGTTGTCTAGAGAATTTGATGAACACGAGCTCGCGCCACCTGCTCATATGCGACTTTAACGCTAGGCATCGCAACTGGAACTGCCATAGCAACGACGCGAACGGCAATACTCTGTTCGACTATGTGAATAGTCGAAATGTCATCCTGCAGTATCCGGACGATCCCATGCATTTTCCTAACAACGGTACAACACCTTCAACACTTGACATAGTGGTCAACAAGGGCGTGAGGAACTCCACGGCCTTCGTGGCCCTGGAGCTAATCACGTCCGATTATAACCCTATTTTCCTCGAATTGAACGGTATGTCAAGGGAAGACATCGCACGAGAAGTCAATCGTATAGAAGTGCCAACCGGCACCTCTATAAAGCACACATTAACACAAACATTATGCTAAACAACACGATGAGCACGCCCGCCGAGCTAGAGAATGCGGTGGAGGAGTTCACGAGAGTGCTGCAGGATGCTAAGCAGACTGTTGCCACTACCATTACAGAGACCGACTCGATGAAGCGACCATACGAAACATAAGAGAAAAAAATAGACTGAGACGGCTTTGGCAACAAAATCGCGATGTCAACACCAAGGCTAAGATGATCACGAATCAGAAATGGGGCGACAAACTGGCAACGCTAAATCCTCAGGACAACTCGCTGTCGAGGGCCTTGAAAAATTCGCGGGACGCTATAAAGTGAGCGACTTAGCTACACATTTCGAGAACATCCACAATAACGATATACCGAACAATTTAGAGCACTACCGCATCGAAAACAATATTAACAAAATCATTGGCCATGGCATACAAATTCCTGAAGGTCATGACCAAGCCATCGGAAGTAGCACAAATTGCCAAGGACTTAACAAACAATAAAGCCCATGGAAAAGACAACGTCGACTACAAGCTGCTCAAATACTCCCGAGGAAAGATATTATGCAGTTGACGTACATCGTCAACGCGCTCCTGCTGCTACAACACTGTCCTAGCTAATGGAAATGCGCCGTGGTCGTTCCCATCCTCAAGCCAAACAAGAACACGAAGTTCGTAGGCAGCTACAGGCCCAACTCGTTGCTGTCGGCGATCTTCAAGTTGGTGGAGAAGCCCGTCCTAACCAGACTAGATGCTGTTCAAAATGAGCTCCGCATCGACGATGAGTCCCAGTTTGGCTTCAAGAGGGGCACAAGTACGGTGCAATAGGTCGTTGGGATAGTTAACGACGTCAAAGTACAATACAACCTCGGGAATAACACCGCCATGGTTCTCCTCGATATTAAGAAGGCGTTCGACTCCGTCTGGATCCCCATGTTACTCTACAAACTACACCACTACAACTTTCCGACCTTACTTCATTACTTCCCAGAATTCCCCAAGGCGAAGTACGCCGATGACACAGCCATGTATGCGCATTCACACAACGCACAAGCAGCGAATATGCTGCTGAAAGCTTATTACGACCAGTGGGAGATTCCGATGAATGCTGAAAAGTCCGAGGCGATAGCCTTTACGCGTCGTTTCACCAAAAATAAGATCATAATACCCATTTAGGTCAGGGGACACAAAATTTCTACTACTTGGGATGAGGCTCGACCAAAGACTGACGTTTAATACCCATGTTAATGAGACAATGCGGACGGTCTACTCCCTGTCCAGAAGTCTTTATCCGCTCATGGTCAGGAGTAGCAGCCTTAACAGAGAAAATAAAAAGTTGTTGTACACAACGGTGATCATGCCGTCTATCACATACGCGGCGGTGATGTGGTGCGGCATACCAGCCACGACAATGAAAAAGTTAAAAAAAAATTCTGGAAGGTACACTTCTGTCAGAGACCTATGCGCATGTTGCAACGACATAACCCCGACGATAGCGGATTTATGTCAAGCAGGCCTCTCAAAATTTCTACTCTTTTAAGCTGAGTGATAGTCCACTAACTGGACACATAACACAAATTAAACAGCATAATGCCCCATTTCGAATTAAACACCTCTTACCGTACCAGACGTTACCGATTTTCCGGCAACCCCTGTAGCCAAACTTCACCAATTATAACTTCCGCTTACTCTATCTACCTTTACTGATATTTCATACTTTTCGTATCTTTAAATCCTTCCTGTCCCCCCTTCTTCCTGTCTGTTTGTATCTTTTTGTCGCGGTTATTTTTTCTTGGTTTCTATTTGTACATTCTTGTCTCTAAATTATTTTCTCATCATCAATTTTTAACAAAATCACAACCTTGTGGTATCGAAAATTTTTAAAGCTAAAGTTTAGGCCAGCCTTGCGCAACATCTCGCAGAAGGCTTCTCGTTTGGATTGAGGTGCCTGCGTCAGCTGCAAAATTTTAAAAAGTGTTTGTGCCCTAGTTTTTAAATAAGTGTATTTTTAGTTGTGTTAAGTCTTTTTGTAATTAGATATTTGAGAATTTTATTACCGTCTTTTATCTGTTTTTGCAGAAGGTGTTTAGGTTAAGTTTTATCAAATTTTGTTTAACCGAACCAGGCCTATTCCGCCCGATCCTGCAATCCGCTATCACGATTACCGAGGTGGTTGCACGGTCGGTCTCAGGATGGGTTCTGGGGAGGTACTGTTGTATTTTTAATTTATAATAAAGTCTTGCTGACTGATAGATTGACCTACCTTCAATTGCGATCTTCAAGCAGGATGACGGATGATGAATGCAGGAGAGTTGCTCAATTTCCATATGCACACGCACGCAGAAAAATATCTATTTAGTGGGCACACACAAAAAATTAATATTAATTCCTAGCAAGCAGGTGAACGATAGTGTCTTCTTCCTTAGCGCTTGATGCGCGCGCTTTCTTTTTCCCCGCTGCCGGTTAAGGTGGTATATCCCTTCCAAATAACATTTAACCGCAAATAAAAATAATTAAAAAATATATTAAAATAATCATTATTCCAGCAACCCGAACAAAAATGATATTTCACTTAATTACCTAATTAATGAAACTAATTCTTCACATATACAGGATGTGGCCGTAACACTGTGCTAAAACAACAACAATTGAGAGAATCACGAACAAATTAAAAAATCACCAAATACACTGGAAACGAGCAGCAAGAAAAGGGGAATGCCATAACGAATTTGCAATCTTGATGAAATGGATGAAGCAGATGAAGAATAACTCCGGAAGCAAAGACGCAAAAAAATAAACATTTTTCTATTTGACCAGTTTCCTAGTTATTATTTTTCTTTTTTAATCAACATATTTGTCACGTATGTCTGTTCCATATTCAGTACAATGAAATCTTATAATCCTACTACTTATTACTATTACCATTTTTAAAACATTTTTTTTTCTATTATTACTTTTTTCTAATACATAAAAAAATAAACATATAACTCCACATCACAATAAAATAAGACAATGTATTTCGTGAATACCTACATTGTCCGCCCTATATTCTTGTACCATGCGTCATGTGAGTCTCGCTGCTAACAAGCACGACCTCAGTCCAACAGTGGAGGTAGCCGGCCCGTCATTATGTTTACCGGGTCTGGCAGCAATGCCCACTGATAGCTCGTAAATCAATTAAAATTTTTCTCACAGCGGATTGAGTGACATGTGTTCGCTCAGAACATTCAACAAAGTGCACTTCTGTGCATTCGCATTTTAAAAGCATAGTAATAGAAATGAACTTCACTGTCATCATAAGACCAATGATAACCTATGGAGCTGTGATTTGATGGCTTAAAAGCAAACAGACTACAGCTAAGGTCAAGCTCAGCCAAGTGCAGAGAGTTGCCTGCGTAAGCATAACCGGAGCTATGCGAACAACGCCAACGAGAGCTGTGGAGGTAATGCTGTATCTGCCACCACTAGGCATATATTTAGGAAAAGTGGTTCTGACAACAATGGTACGCCTCAAATCATACAACCAAATGTAGGCTATGGAGAGGCCGGAAGCCGGCTGTGGAATAAGGCTATCAGGAAGACGCCTCTTCTACAGGCGTGCACAGATGGCATCTCTCCTCGGTTTGTCTTTGACAGACCCTACATAATACAGACGAATAGTTAGAGCGAGGCTGCTGGCAAACGTGTGATCAACATCTTCACAGACGGATCAAAATAGAAGGATGGAGCAGGATGTGGAATATATTCCAGAAGTCTGCAAATCCAATATAAATGTGCTATGGATGGGCGAGCCAGCATAGTATAGACGAAACTGGCGGGTATAACTATAGCCGCAAAAGAGCTGGTCTGTAGGCAAACTACGGACAAAACAATCAGGATCTAAACAGATTGTACACAATCATTACTAGCACAGTGTAGTGGCAACAAAGTAGCCGACAGACTGGCCAAGAAGGCAGCAGGATTAAGTATCTTTGGACCAGGCCCGGTCAGTATGTTACCGTTCACGGCGAGAACACAAATAATTAAAGAAAACACCCACAATGAATTCAAGAAGCTGTGGGAAGAAACAAACAGCTGCCAGCTTGCTAGGGAACTACTAAAATATCCCAACAAGAGTACAGCAATGGACTACCTGGCAATGTCCAGAAGGAACCTACGTTTTATAACGGGAATCCAGACTGGACACTGTTCGTTAAGGAAACATCTACATAATATTATGAGATAAGCGAATACCTCTCTGTAGAGGTTGTGAACCAGAAGATTCTAACCAACAGCAGTCTAACATGCACTTTGAGACTGTTCTGTCGCGTCATCAATCAGAGAATCCATTTTATGAGAAGTTGGCCTACTTTAGCCGATGTGAGGGAGATACACCTAGGCAGCAACACCAGCTATTTCACAAGATTAGGTTGGTTGGAGGCCTAAGTGAGGGTCTGTACGAGGATGTACAAGGGACCCAATGGGGTCTAAGTGCTGTGGTCAATAATTGTTATTGATCGCCCTCCCAACCAATTCCAGAAAGCAATTGTGTTGCAATAAAATATTTTACATTTTTTCTATATATTCGGGTTTTTTCTAGTTAAATATGATACTTTTTCAGTTATTTACGAATAACCGTCTATAAGTACTAATTTTTCGATACTAGGATCACAATTTTTAAATCGTTATAACTTGGAAAATATCAACTCTCTCTCATAACTAATTATATTCCACTTTTTTGCTTAGAGTTTGATCCCCTATCAGGTTCACCAATTTGTTCTTTATTTTTGTCCGCCACCAGAGGGGATGAGAACCACCCCCCAATTTATAGGTGAACCTTTGTTGTTCATAATGTATAGAACACATTTTAAAAGGTCTTACAAAAATTTATTCATTAGAACTGGGTTTCGAGGTAAGAACTTTATGGCGCTCTACTATCTCTCAAGCTAATAAAGTTCGGTTAGGTAATTTTTGTAATCTACGTAATATGAAACGTGAAAGTTCGAGGAACTTCGGGGTGTAAATTATTTTCACAATCCTTTGCTAAGCAAGGGAAGCAAAATTTTCAAAAAAATTATACATCTTTATCTTAAACATTCACATTATATTGAAATTTCCTGAAAATTAAAATATGAGTTATTTATAATGAACTTTCTTTCATTTTCGATCAAAGAATTACAACTAAAAGAGCCTCAACTGATTGAAACTGACCTGTATTTCACAAAAAATGAATCATTAAACCGACTTGAATCTTTCGCTGAAAGCTCTAAAAATAGTCCAGTAGATCAACCTCAATACCGATCTTAATGTCAATAAGACAATTCAATCGGCAGATTGGCAGTTAAGTGTACCTGTTATTTGTGTCGTTAGCTCACATAAATAGTGCAGCCTGACATTAGCGGTATGTGGCGCTGAACAATAAGAGTTACGTAGATGCATGTGTTTATCTTCTCTATCTATCATCGCTCGCTTTTCAGCCAAAAAGTGAAGACGAATGCGTACGCGCAACGGACACGCAAAAACTATTTTGAATTTACAAATGTGCTTTGGTGTTGATAATGTTGGGTACTTGCAAACAAACAAAATTCGTAAATTTTAACTGCGAAAGCAATTTAACGTAGTGCTTTAAGGTGGAGCGCTGGTGACCAAGGCTGATTGCCAACGCATGAATATATCAATTCGCTTTCCACTGTATATCTTCATTCATATTTCTTAATTGATACGAACATTTTACTCTTATAGAAATAATAACAAACAAATAGCACAGTCAGAATAGCACAAAAAATTAATATAAAAGAATTTTTTCCATCGGCATCTTTATGGTTGGATTTTGTTGAGGTGTGCTCAGGAGTACCCAAAAAATGTTTGTATTTCAAAGACCCTGTGCTCCAACTGTTATTAACAATTGAATTTTTTTAACCGCGTTTTTCAACCTAAAAATAACTTGAGTTATATAGGTCCGAGCGGGACAGAAGAAAAACCAACCAACCAAAGTAATTTTTAAACCTATTTTGGCCATTTTTTTATCAGATTAGAAAGTAAATTTTAATACCTGTATTTTAATTTTTTTAAAAAGTTTATTATATATTTTTGCACCAAATTTTCATGGTGTTTTTGTTAGAACAAGAGGTAGATTTTCTAAAAGTTTGAAGCTGATCGGTTCACCTGTTAAGGAACACGCCAAAACCTTCGATAAACTTTTCGAAACTGTAACAAAATCCGACATTTCGCATGAAAAGCATGCTTCACGTAAAAATGCCATTGGAAGAGGTTTTTTCATTCACATTTTCGCTCTACGGAGCGTTTTTTATGCCAAAATCTTGAAAACTCATCAAGGAGTGTAATTTTAGAAAGTGTAATAAATGTCGCTACAGGGACGTAAAGTACCACCAAAATTTAGAAAATGTAACAAAAATCAACTTTACGAATCCACGTTGTGCAACACTACAACTCATGCGTTGTGTTAAATGTGAGGACAAGTTAATCCAGTCTCTAGTCAATGTATTTCGAGAGTTCTGGTGAAAATAGCCTTTAGCAACAAGGGTGACCATTCATTTTCTAGCAGTCGACTTTGACGGGAAAATGATGGATTTTAACGGGATTTGCCCTAAACCGCAGTTATTCGGTGTCAGAAAAGTATCTTTACCATGTACTCAGATGTGCATGGCACCGCCTTGCCTGAACGTATGAATCTATAATTGCAGAATATAATTCAAAGTTGTTGCGATTCAAGCATTTTTAAGCTCCTAGGAGCGACCAAAATTGATATTGAACTGAAAATACGTCAATAGACAGGCAAGCAAAAGCCCACCAAAAAATTTATAAACATTGAACTTTTCACTGAGTCTTTTTGTGTAATCGTTAGCTAAAAACTAAACATTGGGTGGTAGTTGGTACATTATGAGTCGTTCCGTTCCTCACTATGTGTTGTACACGAGCCAGACTATAGTTTGTCAATACATTTTTCTTGAAGGTTTGGTAAAAATATAATTTTTAAAAAAGATTTAATATACAGGGTGATTTATGTAAACATACGGAAAATAAAATGGTATAGTCTGTTATGTGGGAAAGCCTCTGTAAAATTTTAAAGCGATCCGAGGTAATTTATTATATTTTTTTGCATTAAAACCTGGAAAGACACGCTTCTGAACGGGTGAGTTATGCTATCTCGACGCGTTCACACACGTGTCGCTTGTTTGTTTACCAGGTACTATCAGTTGTTTTAGTCTAAGGTCAGTGCGCCACGCGTTCACTGTTCAGTTCAGTGACTCTTCGACTTCCGTTTAGAGCATTTCCCATTTTTGTTAAATTTTAAACTGTATTCGCAAATATCGATTATGCCAGAGTTCCCGTCGCAAGAGTACTGCGACATGATATTAACCTATGGTGCAATGAATGAAAGTCTTGCAGTTGCTGTACGAAAATACAGGAGAAAATTTCCCCATAGGCGCAAACCAAAAATGTAAGTGCAGTGCAACGAGCTCGTGACACCGGGTTTTGTTTACCAGGCGTCCTGTAGACGAAGAAGTTTTAGAATTACTAGAACTAGACCCTTCAATAAGTACCCTATACGCGAGAATCGTTTTTACCCATACCACATAAGAAAAGAAGTGATTTCGTTGCACCGTATTACGTCAGATTGGTTAGTCATAGGCGGCGCACTTCTACAAAAACAAAATAAGGTAATTTTTTTTTCCAAATTTTTTTATTTCTTAATTTTTTAACTCCTTTTGGTGGGGACAACCCACTGAATAATTTTCTGCATGTTTACGTAAATCACCCTGTATATTTTTGAACTTTATATTGTCTTTTTCTTGTGTTTCAAAATTCCTTTTCAGGTTTAAATTTTAAGAAAGTGTTAGTATTTACTGTGTTAGATTTATAGTGTTAAGACGTCCAATTGGTACCATCAGTGAAGCAGTTAGGCAAAAACGAAACAGTAAGTATAGATTTTGTATTATTCGCTGTCTGAAATAGTCAATTTGAACCCTTCTTTGTAAACGTTTAATATCCACTTTGGAAAATATAATAAAAGCTCTTCAGACGTGTAAAGATGGATCGTTCACACACCCAACGGCTCTGGGCAGCAAGATGAAAAAAAACACGATTTTTTGCCAGTTTTTTCACTTTTGTAGGTTATGGTTGTGCTTCTAAGATCTACACCAAACATAGATTTAGAAAATTTAATTACAAATGTTTTTTTGTCCCGATCGGACCTATATATCTCGAGTTATTCACATTTTTAAGTTGAAAAACGCGGTTAAAAGTTTTTTGGATACTCCTGAGTACCTCCCCAACAGGATCCAACCATAAAATTACTGATGGAAAAAATGCCACTTCAAATCCCATTTTGACCATTAAAAGGGTATGTACACTTCCCGACAAATAAAAGTAGGACAACTCTTGTTCATTGAAAACTGTAATTTTTAGTTATGTAAATCGATCTTGGTAGACGACATTCGTGCGGCGGTGCCAACTCTATTCTATTTTCCAAATAATACAACTGGCCCTTAGGAAAATTAGGCAGTAATTTATTAAACATATTTAAAATAATAAATAATTTTGTACATATAAAATAAACTAAAAAAATAAATAAAAAACAAACAAAAACAAAAATATTAGAATTCAATATCTAGTTATGGTTCCGTTATTATTTATTACTTCTTGTATTCTTCTGGGCATTGAATTGATCAAATTTGTGGTAAGGTTATGACTTTCCACCAGACTTTCCCAGGTTTCCTCAATGAGAGACCATAAATGATTTTCATTTAAGGGGATAACATTTTGTTTCTGCATTTGCTTAACCATTATTCCCCAAATGTTCTTCAACGGATTCATGTCGGGACTTTTGGCAGCCTAAGGCAGAACCTCAACATAATTTTCAACTAGATAACTTCTCACGCAATTGACGGTGTGCACTGAGCAATTATCATGCTGGAATATAAAATTGTCATCAGGGAAACGCTGTCTAACTGAAGGTAACTTTATATTATCCAAAATTTCCAAATATTTTCTAGAATTTAGCCTTCCATCGATATTCCAGCAAACCCCTAAACCTTCCATTGACATCCACGCCCAAATATTCACTGAAAACTTTCCAGATCTATTATTGGGTGCAATATAATTTTCATTAAACCTAGAGCGTGGTGGCCTATACACCCGAATACTACCGTCATTGTGGGATTGAAATATTTTTTCATCAGAAAAAATTACATTTCTCCAAAAAACTGCATCATTTAATAAATGATTGAGAGCAAATATTATACGGCCTTGCTTTCTCTTCTGTTAATTGATATTTTTTTGCGGCTGCACAATTTTTAAGATCAGACTTTTTCACTCTTCTTAAAGCCGCCCTTACGGAGGAGGGGAAATTTGTTTCAAATTTAGCCTTACTTGCATTATCGAAAGGATGATTTCGTAAATAATTTGCTAAAGTAGTATCCTGCTCTTCCGAGGTTTTTCTTGGTCTACCTGTTCCTACCTTTCTCTCAACAGTTCCTTCATTTTCCCATTTTCTTTTAATTTTCAAAACAGTATTCTTGTTGACATTAAATTCTTCCGCAAGAAGTCTTATTGACCAACTGTCCTCAATCTTTGAAACAATTAGTAGTTTTTGAATGATGCTTAATTGTTGTGGCATCGTGGAATTTAAAAATGATAATTTCTGACAATTCAACAACTGTCAAAACTGAATTGTCAAAGGCTATTTCACAAAACTAAAATAAAGTGTCCTAGTTTTATTTGACGGGAAACGTACATAAATGGATTTGATAAGTGGAAAATTATTATTATTAAATCAAAACTAATTGTTGCCCAATGATTTTGAAATTCTTTTCTAAAGCAAAAAAATTTTAATTTGATAATATTCTGAATCTACCAATCGTTCCCAAAAATTTCAGTTATTAATTCGTGATTTGACATAACTGCACATGTTGCAGGTTTCTTAAATAATTCGAATTCACTAATTGAACTACAAATTGAATAAATAATAGAATACTGTTGAAATGTTGGAAAATGCTCCAATGCAACAAATCATTTATATTAGAAAAGAAAATTGGCACATACTCAACATTTAATTACCTAACTCAATTAGTGGTTGAAATAATTGACACAATATATTTATTTTTATTTTTATTCTAAGAATTTCATTATGTTTAATTAAACTTTAAATTTGTCTTCATTAAAAAGTTAATACCTAGATATTATTGTGTTTGTGTAGTACCTCAATTATAATCATAATCCGTTGATTTCAATTTTATGTAGTATCGATTTTACTCTCAAAACAATAATTTTGTATATCAAAACTATCTACATCTGTCTCATTTCTATTTGTATAATTTTGTCTCTAGGATGATTTACTGAATACATTTTCATGTTCTTTTTCTAGAACCTCGTTTGCGTAAAAAATGTTGTGGACCGACGTTTTATCTTGATTTGCTAGGTACGCGATCCATCATATAAAGTGCTGGTGATAAGGAACTAGAAGTGTTGAGATAGGTATTAATTTTCTAAAGATAATCTCTCATTTTAATAATCTCGAGATTACCCGTACTACGGTACGGCTAAGATGTTACTAAATAATATTTAATCAGAGTATAATTATTTAATACAAATACATAAGTTAATTTCTTATGTCATTCCTAATTATAATCTAATTGAATCAAAATTAATAGCTTAGATTATTTTATAATTTAAATATGTCTGGTTTTATCCAGGAATATGGTGAATTATTTGTATTTTATATGTGTTTTCTATTTAAATGCAGTACCAAAGAGAGTCAATTTGGCGTAAATAGTCATTAAGTAAGTTTGGACTTTGGTATCTACTAAATTATCTCAAGCCTTCGGCATTTTAATTAATTGGCATAAGCAGTCACAAATTGGAAGAAATAATTGCATGATAGTAGTGCACGTAACTCAGAGAAGTGGACAGGCAGCTAACTTAAAACTTTAAATGAGCAAAGGAGAGCGAACAATGAAAAATACCTACCATAATTTTAGGAAACATTAACCTGTTGGTAAAAACGATAGGAACATAAGAACATTACTAGAAGAGTGTTATTTCACAGATAGTCTAACGAAAATGCAAACTCAGTGAAATACTGAAAAAC
Source organism: Leptura quadrifasciata (assembly GCA_963675555.1). Classification (NCBI taxonomy): domain Eukaryota; kingdom Metazoa; phylum Arthropoda; class Insecta; order Coleoptera; family Cerambycidae; genus Leptura; species Leptura quadrifasciata. Next base: position 190,510,132 of record OY776673.1, on the reverse strand, counting down.
TCAACATATGTGTTTGACTGCGATAAGGAAAACATGAAGCAGAGGTTAAACCTGCCTTGACACTTGGAGCAATGGAAGTTCAAGCATGGATCATATCCTGTAGCCTGGTAAACACAGAAATAATAGAACAAGTAATTATTAGCCGTTACTCGAGTCCGAGTACAAAAATGTTACAGTCGATAGATTGTGTACAATAAAAAACAAGTAAAAGGTGTAGTCTATTGTAATTCCCATTCATCTACGGTGCACACGACTGTGGCTATAGAGGCCAATTCGGGAGAGCACATGTCGACCGCAGTCAGGACAAACATAGACCTGGTCAGGTCTTGGATTCGGCCTTCTTGCAGCAACATTTCCTTGATAGCTGGCCACAACCCGTCGCCATTCGGTTCTGTCCGCTGCAAGTTGTTCCCATTGCTCGTCTGCAATACCGCAGGATTTTAGATCTTCATGGAGAGCATCTTTGAACCTCCTTCGTTGACCGCCACGCCTTCTTCTACCGCTTAGCAATTCACCATAAAGTGTACATTTAGGAAGGCGGTTATCATGCATACGATGAACGTGACCTGCCCATCTTAGGCGTGCTCTTGAAGTAAGCACCTCAATTGGAAGGCTATTTGCTCTCCTTAGTACTTCCACGTTTGATATGTGATGGAACCAACGGATTTTCATCATACTCCTGAGGTGTCTTTGCTGAAAACGTTCTAATTCTTTCACATGACGACGGTAAATGACCCAGCTTTCACATCCATATAGCAGTGTTGGAATGACAACTGCTCTGTAGACAGCCATTTTCGTTGACAAAGCAAGGTCGTGGTTGTCAAATACTCTCTCTCTAAGTCCCCAGAGTGCTCTAGATGCAGCGTTAATTCTATTGCGAATCTCGCTGTCCATGTTTGCTTTGTCATTAACAACGTTGCCTAAGTAATTGAACTGATCCACCACTTCAAGAGAATTTCCGTTAAATGTAATGTCTATTTGGTTCACTTGATGAGGAGTTGACATAATCTTAGTCTTTCCAATGTTGATTTTAAGTCCCAAGGAATCATAGCTCTGGGCATACACATCTAAAAGTTCTTGAAGCTCTTCCGGCGTAGAGGCTAAAAGTGCACAGTCATCCGCATACTGGAGATCACAAATGAATCGTGTGCGTGTCTTCGTGAAAGCTCTAAAGCGCCCTATGTTAAAGAGACCGCCATCAAAACGGTATCTGAGACCTATTCCTCTGACTGTTAGTTTGTTGTCAACAATAATTGTTAGAGCAGTGGTAAACAAATTAAAGAGTAGGGGTGCCAGGACACATCCCTGCCTAACTCCAGTGAGGGTTTGGAAAGGTTCGGTTGCCTCATTATTATACATAACCTGGGCGTTGTTGTTTGTATGTAGACTGCGACATACTTCCACAAATTTTCTAGGGATACCTAAACGGAACATAATTTTCCAGAGCACTTCCCTATCCACCGAGTCAAACGCCTTGGTTAAATCAATGAAGGCCATGTGAATTTCTCCTTGATGTTCGAGTGCTTTTTCTTGAAGCTGTTTAAGTGTGAAGATTAAATCCGATGTGCCTCGGTTTGGTCTAAAGCCACTCTGTGTTTCAGGAAGTAACTTTTCCATAACAGGTGTTAGCCTATTTGCCATCGCTTTAGTGAGTATCTTCCCTCCAACAGCCAGGAGAGCTATACCCCTGTAATTTCCGCAGTCCGCAGCGCTCCCTTTGTTTTTGAAGAGGTTGATTAAAAGTGTATCACGAAACTCCTGCGGAGCTTGACCACTTTCCCACACGACATCAAACAGTTTTTTGAGGTAGGGTATGAGCTCTGACGACACAGCTTTAAAGATCTCAGCTGGGAGTGAGTCGGCGCCGGGAGATTTGTTATTTTTTAGCTGCCCAATGGCGGTTAAGATCTCTTCCGTTGTTAGTGGTTTATCTAAGTCTTCGAAGGTGTCATATTGAGGGATAAGATTTATAATATCGTGATCGGCTTGACTTTGCTGGTTAAGAATGTTAGAGTAGTGTTCCTTCCATCGGGCTCTTATTTCCTGGTCTTCTTTGAGGAGATTTCCATTTAAATCTTTAATAGGGCACATATTTTTCCGACTGGGGCCGTACACTGCTTTTACTTCTTGAAAGAAATTCCTCATCGTCCTGTTGTCTCTAAAATGAAAATTGTTATGAGACCCAAACACCGAAGAACTCAAGTAAAACGTAGACTCCGTCTCTGTATTAGTAAATTGCGTGATTAACAAACCGTCGAACAGTTAAAGCAAAAAGTTCAAGAGAATTTGAGTGCACTAGAAGAAACCAATTCTGTAGATGTCGCTGCTACCTGGACACAAATTAAAGACAGTTTAAAAAGTGCGAGTGAGGAAATTCTTGGCACTGCAGCAAGTAAAAAACAGGAGGACTGGTTCAATGATAATGGAGCTTTTATACAAGAACTTCTTGACCGCAAACATATTGCCTTCCAAAACGCTATCAACCACCCCAACGACTCATCAAAAACAGAAGCTTTTACCCAATCTAAGTATGAAACGCAACGCGAAATCAGAAGAATAAAGAACGAGTGGTGGGCAAGCAAGGCCAGAGAAATTCAAAGGTACGCCGATTCACACGACTACAGGAGAACAAGTAATAAATATTAAAGCAAAAAGGAATGCAGAAGTCAACACAATTATGTGAAAATCTGGAAATAAGGAAAGAGAGAAAATCTGAAAAAAATAACAAAATACCAAAGATTACCTGGAATTGCATGTAACAAATATGTAGACTTCCCATCCTATAGTCATGCGGCTCTCAGTCCAACTCAGTGTAGACGTAGCTGGCCCAACAGTGTGTTTTATCAATAAATCAACATTCTACTTCTTATCAATCCTAATAGGTATATGGTGACAAAATGTTGTTTTTTATTTTTCTGGAATATACCAATTGTCAGCAACAAAGAATGGCAAAACGTAAAGAAAAAATTTGCAGTGTCTCAGGAAATTAATTTGTATTAAAGTAAATGAAAAATAAACAGAATTCTAATCTAAATTTATAAGTGGTTTTCTACTATTTGCACTGTGATAAAATGAAAAAAATATGTTGTTCCAAAAAATATTTGTATGCAGTATGAAAATAACAGGAAAACATTAAACTTGTCTTGGTCATTTCTAAAATTACATCAGATTTTTACAATATTGGATTTCCCTCTTTAATTTTGTTCCTTTATGATAAAATATTTTAGATAATATGGAATGTGGTGGGTTTAAAAAAATATTTTGCTAGAATAAAAATTTCGTCATAGTCTCGAAAATTTCTTTTTCAGGTGTCTTTTTGGTCCTTCGTCATGAACAATTCTTAAATGCCTCAGATGGGTTCAGTAACAGAGGCAACTCTAATTGTAAAGGATGCAATCTAGATGGCAAGGCTGCAGAGCATGTCCTGTGCAACTGCCTTGCTGTCTAAATAGAAAAGGCTCCTTGAAGAGTGGCGCCCCAACAGTGGCGGTCCGAAGCCAAACGCCCCCCTTCCCCCCTATGGACACATGAACTTTGTAACCATCGATTAACAATTATTAAGATTTCTCTACCACACATTTACTGTCAACAGATCACAATAAAATAAAATATGCCCAGTTGTGCTGTATTATTCAACTTTAATTTAGATAGGACAATAAAAAAGAAACACACACTATTTTGCCGACATTTCATATATTTGGCACTCACATCTTCAGGGCTTAATAGTTGTAATGCAACGTCTGTAGGCATAACAGTTTCATCAACACCAATATTTAATATTAATAATGATGAAATTGTTGTGCATAAAGATGTTGCATTATAACTATTAAACCTTAAAGAACTGTGTGTCAAATGCACGAAACGCCGACAAAATTGTATTATTTTTATTGTCCTGCCTCCAACCATTTAAGCGTTAATCATAATATTTTCAAGCACGCAATTATAATTTAAAAACTAATCATGCGTTACTTTTTACAACAAATAAAATCACAGTAATTTTGATCTTTCAAAAAATCTTCGTCCACCCTTTTGATCCTCTTGCAGCTAACGCTACGTGTACACAGCTTGTGCTGCCCATCTTTGATGCCCCCCCATGTCGAAATCCTGGGACCGCAACTGCGCCCCACCGGGCCTCCTCCGCAAGTTCATCACAAGTGCGGTTGGTTTGAGAAATGAGGGACTCGGAGGGAATATAAGTATCTGCGGAGACAGCACATTAGGTCAAAATTTCTGCTTTGAGTATATATCTGGCTGATAGTCTTGTTGGTAAAGGCGCGAGGTGGAATCACACAGGTATTGCGCCACCGGGTTCGAATCCCAGCTCCGGCACTGTCGGCGGAAATGGTTGTATGTCCTCGTTTTTTCAATGTGTAACCCCCTTCCGCACGAGTCTCTGGCTTCTGGAATTAGGGATTTTCTAATTTCTGTGGTATTTATTTATTATTATGTAAGCGTAATCTAACAATTTAGAATTTAATACTGAGTCGGGCACTATATCGTATTGGTACGTTTTTATTCACTTTTAAATAAAATATTAAGATGCTTTATAATTGATAAAATGTATAGTAGAAATGTCAGAATTCTTGAAAATATTTTCAAATAAAGACTTGTTTTCTATTTTTCCTTGAGCACTGTATTAACAGAAATATTTGGAATTTAGATATCCCGATAAAAGTAAGGCATTATTCCCGCATCGATATTTTTAACTTGAAAACAAAGAATAAAACTCTCAAGGGCAAATATAGCTATTAAATGTTAAATAGGTTTATCAAATATTCAGTAGTTCCTAAAATTACTGCCACGTAAAAGTCCGCACGACCATAAGTTAAGGAATTTAATAATATTCATAAATTTGTCACTTTTGAAATAGGATTTGAGAAAACTTTAGCTAATTCCGCTACGGTTGGCTCCTTGTCAAACATTAAATGTTTAAAAGTATATACAATTTGTTATTTAGTTAAAGACATTTTATTGCCTAATATTTTAAAGATTTTATTGTCATCGTAAAGGTACTTAATTGTTTAAAGCAATTTGAAATTGAGACGATTTATGATAATTTATTTTAATATTAAAAATGATCTAGAAGCGATGCGTACCGAAAATATTTTATCTTCAGCAATCGTCGGCACATTAATTTTTAATATCCAGATTAGTTGCTTTCCAATGTCAGTCTCGGTTTTATCATCAGTAATTAATGACGCATTATCAGCGTAACGTAAGTGTAACTCACTAAAATGGTCAAGAATGTCGTTGACATAAAAGAGTACCAGCGAATTGGTATTCCCTCGATTTAGATGATTATCTAAATCTCAATTTAATCCATAAGTTTTCAACATATTTTATTTGTTTATTTTATTTTCGACTGAATAATATCTACTTTGATAATCGGCTCGATGATTATCGGAAATTCCAGAAATTAAAACCATTAATAGGTATTGGATCATTATTTTGTACAGATTTACAGTGTACGCTCTGACGATGACGTTGCACGCAGACAGCCAAGTTGATCATAACAATCGTAAGGTTTATGTTCAAAATATGACGCTTGTGGTCATGAACTGATTAAACCAAGGACCTATTTTATTTGATAGGGACCTCTAATATGGCAGTCATTACTTGGTCAAACCAAATTCGCGTCGTTCACCCTCTGCCACCAAAAACAGTAAAATATTGAAGTTTGTGTAGTTAGTAATTTTTGAGCTATCGGATTCATTCGATCCACAATATTTTTGTAATTTGAATTAAAACTCTATACCCCATCCCTGTAATCGATATATATTTTATTTCAGGGCAATTATACAAATTAGTTACACACTTTTTTATGAATAGACCTAGAATTAACTTTACCCCCAAACCCTCAAAGCCTCTCCCACAATTTTTTTAAAATGGAACACCCCATTTTAGCATATTTTACCGTGACGTATTTTATATACATATACATGTATTACATGTGAACTTGAATTAAATTCTAAAAAACTGGAGCTGAAATGGAAGAAAGGATTGGGCCCGCAACACTAGAAGTAGTTAAACAGGCAATTAAGGCCCAAGAACATAATAAGGCACTGAGAAAGATTAAATATCCTCCAAGATCTATAAATTAAGTGGCGAACACCTAATAAAATCTATCCATGCACTGATAACTAAAATATGGGAGGAAGAAACAATCCTCAATCTCCAATAACAGAAAAATAGCATTATATGCCCTATTTATAAAAAGGGAGATAAACTAAACTGTGACAATTATCACGAATCTCTCTTCCATGTACTGCGTACAAAATACTAACATATATCATTAACCAGCATCTGCAACTTCTAGCAGAAAATATAATTGGCAAATGGCAAGCGGAATTCATATATGGCAGGTCCATGGCGCAACGACTCTTCACAGTAAAACAAATTTTACGCAAAGCCTGTGACTGCTACATTAATGTATGTGAATAGAATAGAATGAATAGAATAGAATAGAATGGAATAGAATAGAATAGAATAGAATAGAATAGAATAGAATAGAATAGAATAGAATAGAATAGAATAGAATAGAATAGAATAGAATAGAATAGAATAGAATAGAATAGAATAGAATAGAATAGAATAGAATAGAATAGAATAGAATAGAATAGAATAGAATAGAATAGAATAGAATAGAATAGAATAGAATAGAATAGAATAGAATAGAATAGAATAGAATAGAATAGAATAGAATAGAATAGAATAAACTTTATTTTCATTAGACTCGCTTACACAAGTATAGAATAATGTCAGTTATAGAAATAGGTGTAATGTATATAGATTTGCAATAGATAAAAATATGTGCACTGTTAAATACAATGATAAAAATATTTATAAATGTCGGTCAATATACGGTGTGACATAGCATGCAAACAACATACTACATAATAAACAAATAATAAAAGATAAAGGTATTAATTATTAAAATTTGCATTAAAATATTCTGTTACAGAATAGAAACTAAATCTTATCAATAAATTTCTTACAGCGGCTTTGAATTCATTCAAGTTTTCCAGATTTTTTATATTAACCGGTAGCTTATTAAAAAGTTTAATACCCATTACAACGGGACCGTTTGCAACCAGTGACAACCGGTGATGAGGTAAACTTACATTATTATTCACCCTGAGACCATAGCGAGCACTCCCATCTCGAGCCTGGATAAAGTTTTCCGGGTTTGATTTCGTAAAAACCACTGAATTAAAAATATACAATGAGGGGACAGTAAAAATATTCAATTTTTTAAATAGTTCTCTACAAGAAGTATTCATAGGTTTAAAAAGCAACGTTCGAATAATTTTCTTTTGTATTATTAGAATATCATTGACTCTACTACAATTTCCCCAACACAGGATGCCATAGTTAATGCTCGAGTGTATGTATGCAAAATAATAAGACTTTAATATATGTTGTTTCTTAGTTGCCATAGTACGAAACAATGAGTCGTTAATTTCTTCAATAAAAAGTTAACTTCATTGCCCCAAGTTAAATGAGCATGAGATGAAGTCCTAAAAACTTAATGGAGTTATTTTGCTGTATACTCTTGTTCTCAATTTTTACTAAAACACTTTGATTCATTTCTCTAGTAGAAAAAATCAAAAATTCAGTTTTAGTATTGTTTAAAGTTAAGCCATTGTTGGAACAAAAATTTACTATATTATTTACAGCTGAGTTTGCATACAAACTGAGCTCACTAATATCCTGTGCAGAGACAGCAGCTGATGTGTCATCAGCAAATAAAGACACACATGAATTGTCAAAATATGATAGCTTCATAGATTTCAAACAGATTCAATTAACAGAAACAAACTGTATCAGACATGGCTCGTATTAATAATACCGCATAAACTAATCAGAATGATAAAAACAACAGTAGACGACACGGTAGTGGCGATATGTATCGTTAAATGTTTACAACCTCCAGTAACACTCTGTACGTAGGTTCAATAAATCGCAACAAATATCTTCACAAATCATACTTCATTTATCACTTAAATTACAATAATTAATATTTAACAGAAATAACACCACTAATAATAACTTTAACCTAACATAAATTCACTACTTTCAATCATAACTTATTTCTGTTCTTTTTCATCTGATCACTTGGTTGCCTAATATACTACTCTACCCTGCCTGCTCAGTTCCCTTCTTATATATACAAGTGGAACGTACTCGAATCTGCTTCTAGAACCTTTCTTGAATATGGTGGAAATTTCTATAGTTTTCTAGGCGCTAAATGGCGGTTCGTCAATTGGTCCAGAGATGGCGTCATCCTACCGGCCGAATCTAAAACAGGTCTCCCTTCACTCAGACCAGGGACTAATTACATCTCTCTCCGTTAGCGGGCAGCACATAACAGTATTCAAACCAACTAACTGGCATATTTAACATCTTAAAAGGTTTGAAGCAAGGATATGGCTGACCACCACTCTATTTAACTTAGCTCTGGAATATGTAATAAAGTTAATGGACATTGAAAAAAAAACTGTTAACCATCATCATCAATATTATGAGCCGAAGAGCAGAAGTAGCACACCGACTCTATTCTAACTAAAACTACATGCCATGAAAAATGCCTCTGTGTGTGTGTATGTATGTGTGTTATCACGATAGCGCAGACACTACTGAACAGATTTGGATGAAACGTTGCGTGAGGGTTTCTTTAGTGTTCCAGAAGATCTGAAGAGGTTTTAGTTGAGATCGGATTACGTTTAGTGCCGTTCTGGCACAACAAGTTGTTTATTTTATAACTATTTACAATTTGCAATCGAACCATTGAGAAGCAGTTAAAATTCCGATTTCAACGATATATTATCACGCTTGCGTCCTTTCGATTTGGTTTCCGTGAAAAAAAAACAAAGCAAATGTAAAGCATAAGATCACTTTTCGTGTGGCACGGTCGATGCGTGGAGCCGTTGTGCCGAGGAACTCGTCGCGTCACGTGCATTCCCCGATTTCAAAGATCCACCCGGTGCGGTGGGGGGGGTCCCAGCCGCTTAAAGTACTTGCCGATTTATTTCTCATTTTATGCGAAAAATTTATTCTTTATAAAAAAATTTGCTTTTGTTAGAAATATGATTGCCATTTAGTAAGTTAACAAGTTATATACAGGGTGTTCAGAAAAAAATTGAAAATCATGTAAGAGTAAACTTCGTTCAAGTTTAACGACATAAAAAACTGTTACTAAGAAAAGTTGTTTAGAACTAAAACTTAAATCAGAGATCCAATTTGTGGATAAATATTCCTAATTCGACTTTTTGGAAAAAAAACTCAGTGTAAAGTATCAAGTGGTATCGAGTGGAGGTAAAACTTACGGTAAAATGAAATTTATTTTCTTACAAAAATTATTAAATAAGACAGCTAATTATATTAAACTACTTTTATTTCTAACAGCATTGAATACATTTATTGGGAAAATTAAAATAAATTTAAAAAAAATATTAGTCAGACACATCTCTACCGTATTCCACGCATTTTTGAAGGCGAGAATAAAGCTCTTTGCAACTGTTTTTAACCTCTTGTAAGGATATTGACTGAAAAGTTTCCCTAATGCAGTCTTTCAACAGATTAGTGTTATTATCCAAAGACCTACTGTATACAATTTGTTTCAATCGACCCCACAAATAAAAATCCATATTTGTTAGATTATGGGACCTCGGAGATCAATCCAACGGTCATCAAACTTATTCTGTAACCAGGTTCCAACATTTGTCGCAGAATGAGCCGGACAACCATCTTGTTGAATTGAGGTTATCCAACGGTAAATTTTCTAATTCATCACTGAAAAAAGTTTGCAGCGTTTACAAATAACTATTGATATTACAACTATTTAAAAAAAAAAATGGCCCTCGACACAAGTATTGTCGCTTACATTGTATTCTAAAATCAGGATTAACATCACTCTGATATCGACTATGGTGGATTCATCTGTAAAGCTAATTTTTTTATGAAAATTTCTACCCATGGTTCCAATCCACAAACAAAAATAAAGACGTTTTGCTTCATCGCCTGTCTCTAAAGTGCGGTTGAAAATTGATTTGTAAGGATATATCTTATTGTGCATTAAAAAATTTTGAAGCTAAGATTTTTTAACTACTTCCAAATATTCCGCTCGCCTTCTTAATAACAATCTGGGATATTCCTCTACTGATTGTAATGAAAACAGAGTGCTGGCATTATCTTCGTCAAATTTTATTTAGGTCTTGGTATTTTCAACAACAATCCAGTCCTTAAAAATTTCTGTACTAATTTATGGCAAGTCGACTGTGCAAAACGCATAAAGGGTATTGTAAATTAAAATATTCGATTCCTTCCCTATAGCAAGACTCATCAATTCCATAATACTATATCAGAAAAATGTTTTGTTGCTAAGTTAACATTTTTACAATAGTTATTAATAATGAAGTAGAAAATGACAGTAAAGTAGCAAATCGAGGACAAATAAATATCACTGTCAACCACAAGCCAACAGTGATGCAGTTTTTCTTTTAATTTTCAAAATAGTAAAACTATACCAACTCATAAACAAATTGGGATTGTGATATACATTTCTCTAATAAATTTTCCTAATAATTTTTTTCAATGCTGTTAAAAATAAAAGTGGTTTAATATAATTACTCGTATTATTAGCTGTCTTATTTAATAATCTTTGTAAGAAGAAAATAATTTACGTTTTGCCATAATTTTTACCGCATAATACCACTTGATTTTTTTTTTTTCAAAAAGTCGAATTAGGCAGATTTATCCACAAATTGGAAAACAACTTTTCTTAGTAACAGTTTAGTTCGTAGTTTATTCTTATTTAATTTTCAGATTTTTTTTATTTTATGAACATTTTATGTACATGACATGTTAACTCACTCCATGGCAATCATATTTTTAACAAAAGCAAAACTTTTGAAAAATAAATTTTTCGATTAAAATGAGAAATAAAAAAGTTTATCCTCTAATCCACTCTAACTCTGGACATACTAAAGACGTTTCCAGAACATTCTATATAGTTCCATAGTGTTCTATTTGGAAACCACTACAGATATCGAAGTGCTTTCAACTGGAAAGTGATATAAACTTAATAAGACCTATTTGTGACATTTCGAGAAAACTTCTAGAACATTCTATTTTGAATTTTGTGGAAATATTTGATATAGACTTTAAATCAGATTTGTTAGTGCTCTTCTAAGAACTTTTTGGATGGAAATAAGAAGCATGACTGCCGAAAAGTAAATGCAAGGCATGTTCAAGCAATTTAGAAAAATGATGCTAGATCAAAAAGAAGAACAAGAGAGACGTGAAGAAGAAAAAGAATGGAAACGTCAGGCAGAAAAAGACGAACAAGAAAGACGACGTCAGGAAGAAAAAGAAGAACAAAAGTGACGCGAAGTAGAAAAAGAAAGGAAACGTCTGGCAGAAAAAGACGAACAAGAAAAACGATGTAAGGATGAAAAAGAAGAACAACAAAGAAGACGTCAGGAAGAAAAAGAAGAATTGAGGAAAATTATACAGGTACAACAGGATACTATTCTTTCCGCTACTGAAGGATTAAAAAATGAAAAGACTTATAAAGACTGAAGTTAGTGACATTAGGTGAAAAGTTACTGACGTTGAAGAGAAAGTGAACACAGTCGAAGAAGAAGTAAGTGAAATCAAGAAAGGTAAACATGGTCGAAGTAGAACGACTTAAACGACAGCTGAAGGAAAAAGAAGGTCAGTTAGTAATGTCATCAGGTCCTCGATTACAACCCACCTCCTTTGACGGGAAAATTTCTTGGTCAGTGTATAAAAGACAGTTTGAGGCTATGGCATTGGAGTGCTTAAGAGAATTTGAGGCTGCAGGAGAGAGACTGGCACACTTGGCTTACCCGAATGCAACAAGGCAGTTCCAGGAGCAATTGGCAGCTGATGCGTTTGTTGATGGCGTAAAAGACAAGGAGATCAGAAGGGTCCTTAGATTATCTCGGCATAAGACTAGTAGTGAAGCATTGATTATGCACTTGAGGTAGAGGTCGCCTATATGGATTCCTCATCGCACAGCGTACGAGCCGTCTCTGTGGAAGAACCCCAATCAGATAAAACGAATTTGGACACCAAAAATCAAGGACCTACACAAGATGTTTACTTAATTAATGACCAAGACAAGGCCCAGGAAAACAGGAAAGTTGACAAGGAGGTGTAGCCTAGCGGAGATATTCGATGTTACCGTTGCAACAAACCAGGCAATATGATACGAGATTGTCGACAATGGAACCTTGGGGAAGTAAACGCTGCAAGGAAAGAGGAAATCAACCCCGAAAGGGCAAAAGTGATGGCTATGCTAAAGGACATACAGAAAATGGTCGCACAAGTATTGAACGAAATGAGTTCACGACCGGAGCCGAAACAGGAACCGCAACCGCCGAAACTGGAGCCTAAGCCGCAAAGAAGCGGTGAAAGGTTTACGAAGGTAATCCGCTGTTATAACTGTGGCAAATTGGGGCATATTAAGAGGTACTGTCGTCAGATGTACCCTAAGGAAGTAAATTCCAATGATGTAGCAGAAGTGAAGGCGGTTAAGATTGAGGTTCCAAAGGACTGGCCAAAGGAAGTTGTAAGGGAGGAACAACTGAGCCATGACGGAATTGGACTTATACTGAAGGCAAAAGAGAAAGACGTACGACCAGAATGGAAGGATGTGTCGAATGAAAGTGTCGAGTTGAAAACCTTCTATGCGCAATGGGATTCCCCAAGGCTTGAAGATGGACTATTATGGAGAGCATGGGAGAACCCGGATGGGAAAGAAGTTACCATGCGGTTGCTGATATCCAGGTGCCGAGTACCAAAAGTACTTCTTGAAGTGCACGAGGGAATATCCAGAGAGCACTTTAGCAGAAATAAGACCTTGGCTAGAGTACGCGAACGATTCTATAGGATAAATAGCCGTCAGGATGTGGAGGCTTGGTGTCGTAGCTGCAAGGTTTGTGCGGGTGTGGCTACCCAGGGATCACCTACGGGAAGTGGTGACCGAATGAAGACTCGATATGACCGTAACGTCAGTTCCGCAGGATTCAAGGTGGGGGACTTGGTTTGACTGTATAACCCACAGCGGTGTGAAGAAGAATTCTCGAAGCTTCACCCATATTGGGAAGGGCTGTATTCTATCATCATCCGGATTAATGAAGTTGTTTCTTGGATTCAACGAAGTAAGAAGTTATGTGCACGGCTACGCCACTGGAATCATACAAAATTCGAGAACGGCGCCAGAAAAATCGCGAATGTTGAAGAACATTCTAGAATAAACTAGTACATTCGACGCGGGTATATATACAGTGGATCTAAACGCACTGCAGGCAGTTTTATATTAGGCAAGTAAGAAGATGAAATAAGACACAGTATCAAGTTGTTAGTAGTTAGACTATAGAAGATGGAACTTGTAATTAGTGTATACTAATGCATATAGGGACTTATATAATTAAATGATTAATAAATCAGTGGTTCGTGAAGATTATTGTTGTAATTTTGAACCTACATACAGGGTGTTTACTGGAGATTGTAAACACGTAACAGTACTCTTATCTAGTCTACTGTCCTTCTATGAACTATTGAGAGGGCTGTTAGATGCTACTTGATTATAGAAAGTGATTTAATACACTAGACTCTGTCATCTTGCTTATTAATTTAAAATATTATGTCTTAATATTCCTGCAAATTCTACTTTTTATAACTCACTTAATAAACGCTGTCAATAGGTGGGTTTACTTAAGACATCTTTAACGTAACCATTGCTACACATGGTATGCCACGAGGTAGTATTTTAGGATCTTCCTGTTTTACATGTGTGCAAATGGTCATAACAATTACCTGCATCGCTGTTTTCTCCATTAATTCTTAAATGATACTCGGTTCTATCATTCCTTTTTCACCCTGTCAGTCTAAATATTAATTTGGGTCTAGGTAAAATATCTCAATTTAACAATGAACCAAATATTATACCACACACATTGCGAAAGACTGAAAGTATTAATAGTTCCAATTTTAAAATAGTTTTAAATGAGAAGAAGTCTAAAATCCTTACCAAAAAATTTGTCATTAGAATTTATATAGGTACACGTAAGTCTTTAATAAACAGTTATATTGCCAAACTTACATATAGTGTATTTTCATGAGAGAAACTAAATTAATTAAACTAATAGTATTATCAACTGATTCTTATTACCATCCAATATGTTAGCCAACAAATTGCTCAAAAATAACCTAAGAGAATTCAAAATGTATGTGTAAGATTTTCATATCATGTAGTTTCAAACAACAGAATTAGTTAATCGTTTTCTTTTGATTAACAAATGATTCGTTGCATTTTTGAAAAGATCAGGTATCAGGTAGTTAATTAATTCTCATGCTGTACTTCAATGTTTACTTACCGAGCCCCCAAATTACAATTCCTCTCAAAACAAAATCCTCTTCACTATAATCGTTCCAAGAACAGATCATAGCTTTCATTTTCGATAAGCGTTAAACATATATATTAATTTGTCTACGTCTTTTGAACTTCAATATTGTTGTTACACTTCATTGGATTTTAATTAATTTACTTACATTAGAGTTGTTATATGAAAGAACATTAACTTGGAGATCGCCACTACTATTTGAAGTTTGTTTCATGTGTACATTTGAATAATAAAATAAAGACATGTTATTATTATTGTCCTATACTCATCACTCTATCAACAGTATTTGAAAACTGATGGCGAAGAGAGATATTTTTTATCAGTTTTCACAGTATATTCCCCCACTACACTATTTAGTTTATGCTAACTTAACTTTAGTTTAAGGTGGTATCTGTACGATTGAAGAACAGTCCAATTGCCTGATTATGTTTATCCAAAATACTTTAGGTGTATATACATGGAACCTACGCCATTTTGAGGCAGAGAAATCAGAGTAATGACGAAACAATTAAATTATTTTCACCTGAATAAATTGTTATTATATTTCTTTTGCTACAGCGAAATTTTAGAAGAAAATAATTTAATAAATTTATTTAAAAATCTACTAAGGTGAGGTGGAGAAAATGTGTATGCCAAGCCATAATTGCACTATTTTATTGTTTAATTTGGCGACGTCTGTATTCCCACTTTTCTATAGTAGAAAAATAGAACTAAAATCTCAGTCTAATGGCAACTTTCGAAAGAAATGGTCGATTTGTGTACAAGAAATACAGTTGGCAACAATTTTTCACAGAGACAATACTTTTTTGTTCTTAATCGCTGTACTAGCCAAAAAAGTAAGTATTTGTCTGATTTTATGCATATTTGTAATTTTTTTAAAATTTAACCTCAGTATTTGACCTACTAAACAACTTGCCCCACAGAAATCTCATATTAGCGCAAGTGTGTAGCAAATATTGAGGTCAAGTATACTACACACTTGCCCCTAGACTGAGTTAATAGGGAAGTAATAAGTCAATATGGTGCTCATAAGAAACAGGGCAACCCCCAGATGATACTTAGTTATCACCTAAGAGGTGTAAGAGGAAAGAAAATTTCAACAATGGGTAGATCCACAGCAATCTCTTTTAAAGAGGAAGTTAAACTCGCCGAATGTTTGCTCACAATGGAATGAGGTTGGGGATTGTCGCGAGGTGACATTTTCACTATTGTTGAGCAGTATGTGATTAGAAACTATCTTAAAAGGTTTTAGGTGGATCTGTGGATTATGCTAGGAAGAATCCATTCATTATTTATAGCTATTTTGAGTTCTTAAAAACAGTTGGATGAATTCAAATTACACAAAAAACCTCGTCAAATATGGAATCTCGACGAAACTAATTTTTCGCTGGATGCATCTAAAACTAAAGTAGTAGGGACACGAGGGGCTCCTTCGTCTCGAACAGCTGCAAGTACTGATATTGAAAATACCTCAGTATTAATGGCCGTTAACGCTGATGAATTTAAAGCTCCACCACTTACTATGTTCAAAGCCAAGATCATGTGGGATGACTGGGTTGCTCCTCCCTCAGAAACATTTCCTGGGACTGCATACTCTACGACAACCAATACGTGGATGGAATCCAATATTTTTCTAACATATTTCGAAAAATCTTTAGAAATTTTTAGGAAAACCGACTCATCTTGCTGATATATGATGGACATACGAGTCACGTTAATGAAAAACTGATCAAAGCCGCCACAGATCATGGGATGACCACCCTTAAACTACTGCCCCATTCGTCTCATATTTTGCAGCATCTTGATTTAAGTGTTTAAGTTTTTAAAAGTAAAATAAAGAACTTGTTCAATTGCAAAGGCATAACGGAGGACGAAATATTCTTAAACAAAATTGAGGTCATTCGTAGAAAAAATATGGAATGAAACTGACCCAGAAATAATTTTCTGAAAAGCTGGAATTTTACCATTCAATTCCAATGTATTAGCTGTAGGGAAATATGATCCTGCAGCATATAAGAGATGGAAAGAACAACAATGAGATGATATTGCGCCCCATCTGTCAACGGATAACATTCAGCCAGGGCCCTCAGTTTTAAATCAAAAGGTGTTGCAAAACAATTGTGACTTCGAAGAATTGCTCTTGGCTATGTGCGGTCAAACAAACCAATCCAACTGAGAAAGGTAAGAAAATGAAGGACCAGATATTATAACATGGAACGAACTTATGCGTCGCATAGAAAAAGAAGAAGGAGGCCCTAAAATCTGCAATACCAAGAAAAAGACAAAAACTTACTGAAAAGAAAAGACACAGAAAATATCGTGTTTGATGACAGTAACGATGATATAGAAGAGAAATAAGAGAGATGGAAACCCTAGATGAATGCATGGCAGAAATGGATAAGCCTTCAAGAGGTATAGAGGAAGATGGCCGGGTATTGATGTCTTTTTCAGGGAAAAAATCGAAAAAGCATTACGTTGGCCAAGTTATTTCAGTTGATAATGATGGTAACCAATTGGGCATGCAATTTTCCAGAAATGTACCTTCGTTAGATCCCTTAAGCATCAACTTTTTCTTAGAAAAGTACTTGTAAATGTACTCTTGTTGCTAGAGATGATATCGGATTATTTCTTCCCAAACCTACTTTAACTAGACGTGGTTTAATACGATTTGAAATAAGTTTCTCAACTTATAACATACAATAATATTTTTATAATTTATGTGCGGTTTATGTTCATTAAAAGTTATTTACTAATTTTGCATTAAATAAATTTTCTTTAATATATTACAGGCAGCTGTAAATTTTGTATATTTTCTACTTTTCTAAATAAAAGTTTGTAACGCAAAACATGAATTTATTCCAACGAATTTCTTACATAATATTATACAGGAAACGATTGAGTGTCACACACTAGCACCAGGATTATTTAATATCGTAATAAATATAAAGGTAAAGTGTGAGTACACACTTACCCCAAAATATGTGTAGTAAGACCTTGTTTTAAAAAATTGCCATAAAAGAAAAAATATTGATATTTCATTGCTATCGTCGTACTGAGTAGGGACTACAACACGGAGGAATAGATATTACCTCACTCTTACTCCACCTCACCTTATACCATAGGATAATGGATTGGAGTTTGGAACATCCTATATACATAATAAACGTCACTTTTTGACTATAAATGATTTTTTTCCGCTTCCTGTTTCACCGAAAGTGACACTAACTTTTGATTTTACCAAATGGAACGTCCTGTATATTATTGCATTTTTTAATTCTGAATCCAATGACACCACATAAGTGAGACGTCAATATTTATTTTAATTTAATTGCTAGTTTATCCATTTAATTGTGTCATGATTGTTGCGATTTATTCTAATTGATCCGTATAATGCTAGAAAAATCAATATCCCGTCGATAATAATAAATTATGTGGTTTATGAACAAATAAAGTTCCTCCATTTCAGTTAAAGCCAGCTTTGATTCAAGAACAAATTGCCTTAAATTACTAACCAAAATCAATGAATTTGATTAGAAGTATGCCCCAGGTAGTAAGTATCCACTGAATGCTTTTCGATAGCAATGAATGTAATGAAAGTAAAGAAGAAATTTATATTCAACAAATATAAGCAGAAGTTTTCAAAATCGCGGGGATCGGATGGTGAGAAGTGTGCCTACTGGACTCTGGAATCGTTTTTTTTTTATTATTAGAGGGGGTTATGATTAATACAAATTTTTGGATTTCAAACCCTGTTTCGTTAGCCGCCCTCTTGAATCGAAGAGTTAGCTTCGTCTTTAAATAGCTCGCTGGTTTTCTGTTTCAGAGTGAAAATGGTGATAACCAAACTTGTATAACATTTAAAACTTTAGTTATGATTTTTTCTATAGGATCGTCATTTTTGCACTTACGCCTACGATCAAGGTAAGCCAATAAATTATTATTACATGGTTGCTAACAACGCACTCCAACAAAAGTACTTTTTATTCATTAATAATGTGACAAATATTACAATTTTTTTAGCTGTTGAAAGAAATAACATTATTTGTATTATCAAACATCAATTCCGAATTGTGTGATTGTATAAACTCATACTCGTGCAAATCGATATTTACGCCGTAGATGCAGAAAATACTGGTTTAACAATGTATTTCATGCGGTACAGCTCACGTTTTGTTTCAAAAATATTTTTTACCTCCTTATTAAGAGACAAAAAGAAGTTTCTTTTGGCGCAGATTGTAAATGCGCGAATACAGTTGTCGAAGAATAATTTTATGGCTCTATAACAATTTATTAACACACTTCCTTTTACCGTAGGCGTAAGCCTAAAGATGTTGACCCTATTGGGAAAAGAGATGCGAACTAAAGTTCTAAGGAATGAGACAATGCAATAATATAATTTCACCATCCACTTTCTGGTATAAAATCCATTCTCTAGGCGTCTGAAGGACATATATTAATTATTTTTTATTTAAAGGTGTGTTATACATTTTCTTTAAAGCAAAGTATGAGACCTTCAGTATAAGATTGCAGTCCATTGTTATTTAATGTTTACACCCTCGATTTACACAATATGGGCATGGAAGCTAATGTGCTACAGTATGCAGACAATTTTTGTATATGTATTTCCAATAAGACCGATAATTAATCAATGCATCACTGATTTGAAATATATTATGTACTGCTGTGAAAGTTACTTCTTCCAACAAGGATTTGATATTTCCCCTAAAAAATCTGCAGTAGTCTTTTATTCAAGACATAGATTACCTCAGACCAACAATTTGAACTTAGCGGGCATAAACGTCCCAGTTTGTAACAGCTATAGATATCTGGGTTTGACTATAGATAGTAAATTGACATGAGAAGCACATATCTCCGAATGTCTAGTCAAATGTGAAAAAAGTCTCAATATCTTAAAAGCAACAAATGGAAGTACTTGGGGCGCGGATCCTAAAATAAGCCTTCTATTCTTTAGGTCTTATACTCGATTTATTTTAGATTATGGCTGTTTTCTTTATGGCTCTGCCACAAAATCAAGACTTACCAGATTAGACAGGCAATACAAAGCCTTACGACTAGTACTTGGCGCACTTAAAAGCACTCCAACTGCTGCCCTTCTAACACAATATAATGAACACCCATTAACGCTAAGACGAGAATTTCTTTCCCAAAAATTTATAATGAAATATCGTAGCCGAGCAGATAATGCACTTCTTGCTAAACTGGCTGAACTTTCTGCATACGATTTTACAATACCGTATTGGTTAAAGAAAACATCTCCGGTTCTTGCAAAGGCATTTACTAAATCTTTAGATTACAACTCTGTCTCCCAGTCCAAGCATCTACCCTTTTTCAACTCAGCATACGATATCTCATTTGTAAAACCCACCGTCATCATACCAGAATATACTTCTCAAGATAACCATAACGCAATATTTTCTGAAATTGTATCCCGGTACCCGAATCCTTGTAAAATATTTACAGATGGGTCTAAGTCATCGACCGGTGTAGGCTGTGCAGCTTTTATCCAAAATACGAATGAACAGTTACTGACCAAACTAGATGCAAAATGCTCTATTCTATATACACTGCTGAGTCAATTGGTATCAGCCAAGCCTTAGACTGGGCACTACAAAACAGCACAAACTATTTCGCATTTCTAATCGTCACCGATTCTCAGTCCATCTTACGAGCTTTTTCCGATCCAATGAAACACATCTTTCATAATAAAGTTCTAGTGGATATATTAGAGAAACACCTGAAATTGAAAAAAATAAATAAACACGTCACATACATTTGGGCAAAAGGACACTCGAATATTAGCGGTAACAGAATGGCGGACAACTTGGCTAAGAGAGCTAGTACTACCGGGGATACCCTTGAATTGCTACCATTTACTGACATCATTACGAATCTCAGAGCAGACGTACAGGAGAAATGGATGCGCTAATGGACATCGGTATGTAGGGTTAAGAATTATCATTACTGCAAGATATACGACACTCTACCAAATACAATACAGTCAGGAGAAGAGTTTTGCAGTAGAAACATATATGTAAAATACGTCCGGTGCCTATTTGGACATGGATCATTTAAATCTCACCTATTTAAAATGAACCTGATCGAAAATCCCTTCTGTGACTGTGACGGCAGCATCGGTGATCTAAACCATTGGCTGTTTGCATGCCAGCACAATAGAACCGCAATAAAATTTTTAATAGGCGAGCTGGTAAATCATGGCATACCATTGCCACAACACAGTATATCACTTCTATATTTGGTCGTTAGAAACGAGCTCCTTAAATCAAAATTCTTCAAATTTATTAAGTTGTGTACAGTAGAGATCTAGAATCTTTTAGCTGTCGTTTCCTTTGTTTTTACCCTGTGTGAATTAACCTATACTTTCCGTTGCCCGTCTTGTTTGTCTCTTTCGAAAGTCGTCATGAAAGGCACCTTGACGTGAAGCGTGTGTTCCCTGTGTTTCACTGTTGGTTGTTATCTTACTTATTTTCTCTTAATTTCGGTAGGGTCTATATCTCTAAATTTCGTGGCTGAATGGACTATGTCCAAAGCCAATATCCTTAAAAAAAAAAAGTATAAGATTGCGGTCTTTCAACTCATATAGACGAGATTAGGAAAATTATACTTACTATTATTAGAATTATAATAAAAATAATTATTGATAGTTTCAGAAACTATTATTGCGGAAATTTCAATAAAAGTATAGTAATAAATATATTAGCATTAAATTCGCATGTATTAAATATGGAAAGTAAATAAAGAAACAAGTTATTGCCTTATACCTTAAGATAAACAACAATGCAGCTACGGACACGTGTTTCAGAGTTATTGCTCCTCATCAGCGTAGCGTAGCTTGGCGAATATATCTTATAAATCGAGCAAAACCAACAAAGGTCGGAAAGTACAGTGCACAGTACTCGATTTGTATTTTCATACTTCATGTGCCACATTTAGGGCCTCAAATGAGAGCAGTCAGTACGACGAGCTCTATGTGTACTACTCTATTTCCACCTGGCAAACACTAAGTAAAATATGATGGAGGTTTATGAGGCTAAATAATTAAATAAAGAAACAAGTTAGTGCCTTATACCTCAAGAGAAACAACAATACAGCTACGGATACGTGTTTCGGAGCGAATATATCTTATAAATCGAGCAAGGTTTGCCAGGTGGAAATAGAGCAATACACATAGAGCTCGTCGTGCTGATTGCGTCGTTTTGCTCGATTTATAAGATATATTCGCTAAGCTACGCTACGCTGATGAGGAGCAATAACTCTGAAACACGTGTCCGTAGCTGCACTGTTGTTTATCTTGAGGTATAAGGCAAGCAATAACTTGTTTCTTTATTTACTTTCCATATTTAATACATGCGAATTTAATGCTAATATATTTATTACTATACTTTTATTGAAATTTCCGCAATAATAGTTTCTGAAACTATCAATAATTGAGGTATAAGGCAATAACTTGTTTTTTTATTTAATTATTTAGCCTCATAAACCCCCATCATATTGAAAGTAAAGTTTTACAGTCATTTTCCCAGTGATCTATTTCTTTTATAATAAATTATTACAGTTTCTATATCATTTGAGAAAACGTATTTTCTTGAAAATTAACGTTTCTACGGTAGGCCATCGAAGGAATTTGGAAGCGTATATCTGTCCTCAACGGTCCATGTATCAGCGGCATAAGATAGATATTGCTGCGGCATTTTAATCACTAATCTTTATGCACATCGTGATATTTCTGTCACGCCAAGTTTTGCTCCATTATCAAGTTGCCAATATTGGTGTTTGAACTCTTCATTGATTTCCTTATTTGCGATTGTCGGTAATGTCTACAAAGGTTGTACAGTGTACCATCCTATTTACTACTCCACACTCACCTATCCTTAACAAGGTTGTTGGGTTACAATTTGCTTTTGTTATAATTTGCACTTGATTCTTACCCAAATATTATTTAAAGCCTAAAGTGCTATTATCAATAAATCCCAAATAAAAGTCTTAGCTCCACTTATTTCATCCTACAACTCCTAACTCCTTCATCTGAAATCGCATAATTTATTCATAAAAAGGTAAAAAAAGCAATGACAAGACATCACATCAGTTACGCGTTATTCTCTTGGCACTGACACGATATTTGTAGAAAGTTGATGATGGTTGTGTTCTTACAATAACGAAACTCTCGAAGTGTATATCTTGTTCTTAGTAACATACTGACCAAACTCAGGGTGAAATGTTAGCCAAGTAAACAATCGCAGTCGACTAATGCATTTGTTGCAACCGTCTCAAAAATGGAAATGATTGCTTATCTATATGTCAAAGCCTGCAAATTTATTCTCTTCCACAAACCGAGGCAAATAGCCTCAAAATTGGTTTTTTATTAAAATCAATATTTATATTAATTTCTTTACGTTATTAAAATCTAAACTTAGAAATGTTGCAATGTGTATTGTTTGGTACTTCAGATAACTCTTTAGAAAGATCATAGAATTCTTGTTAAGAGATTATCTGATAAAAAGTATAGTGTCGTGTCGTATATAAAGGGTGTATGTATGTATATATGTGGATTATCTGAACTGTTATTATTTTCAAGCAGTTAAGCAACGAACATGTATTTAATTCACGCTATTTGTGCCTTTGCAGTATTATTTGTAAATTTAGATGAATCTAATGGACAAGCTGTTTGTGGTAAGCTTTTTTAGATTAACTTCTTGTTTAAATATTACGTACCTAAGTTAATGATGGAGTACTATAAAGTTTAGAGCCTTTAGAGCTAAATATTTTTCAATTAATGAAAGTGATCTTTAGGAAGTTATAAGAAAACTATATACAGTTTAGTAACTCATTTTACAAAACCAATGAATTGATATTATTAATTCTACGAAATATAATAACAAAATTAACAACTAACTCAATTCCTTATTTTTTGCATTAGTCATTCAAATTAGACATATTTCATTTTGTTCACCAAAAATAATTTCATTTTTCAGTAAAGACTGTTTATTTTAGTTAGAGTTAGAATTTCTTAATAGAAAAAATTATTTGAGATATTTTCACCGAATTGCCTGTGTTAAAAAAATAAAAATCATTAAAATAAGATACCCGTATTTAAAATAATAGAAGACAGTTCAATCAAATCATTTTACCGCCAAAAATTTTGTATAAGCTTAAGTAAAATAGTAATAGTAAAATATAAGCAAAATATAACTGAAACAGTAATAATCCCAATATATCCATTAGATAATATTTAATATTATACTAAAACAATTAAAGTAATATTAATATAAATGAAATATTTGTATCTTTTAAATCACTCGATTTGTTTCGAACTTTTTCGCATAGCGCTTGGAAAACCTTTCCTGGAATCTAATCTTATATATTAGATTATAATTATTTTTGACATTTTTTATGAAGTGGGATTAAAAACTAATTCAGGAAATATAAGTATACACAACTTTGTAAATAAATTTGTTTTTGGTGCCATAATAAGAACTGATATTATATTTTGCATTTTTAGTATATATCAAAAAATCCTGATTTCTAAAAAGTATTTTTTATTTACAATATTTTTATATAATATGTAAAGACTGATAATTAATACTTCAAACTTAATTTATTGTTTGTGTTTGAATCCAATCTGTTGTTAATTTAGAGTAGGTATTTTAGAAAAACAAACTTTGTGAGTAGAATTGTTTTTTTTTTTCGAAAAATGGCTAGGAATTTAATTCGCTTGCATAGTTTGAAATTGGTAAACATTCTTCTTCTTATTCTTTTCTTCTTCTTCTTCTTCTTCTTCTTCTTCTTCTTCTTCTTCTTCTTCTTCTCCTTCTCCTTCTTCTTCTTCTTCTTCTTCTTCTTCTTAACAACGCCTTGACAGTTGTTTTATGAGCCGTTCATCATTTTGTCGTACTCTATGGAACATTTAACGGCATCACATGCATCACGATTTTCTGGTAAACTTATAGACTAAAAACTACTAAAGTTCTGAAAATTTTCTGAAGACTTCAACTTATATGATATGTAGTCCAGTTTAAGGAGACAACACTACGCTGGATGCAGGTCCTAAGTATGAGGACTATTTTACCCAAATCAATATCTTTAGCATAAGAAAACCACTTGACCATAGTGCTTGGATACATCACTTGTCGAACGCTTTGCTAACCATGTTAACATCATCGGGGGATGACAAAAACTAAAAACCAGGTCTGATCATCCACGAAAAAACATTTCCATGAAATCTTCAGAAAATTTGTTCGCTAGCAAGCCTGATGTCTGTGATATTTCTATCATTTAAATATTGCTCAATTGGTATCTGTATTCTTCGTAGAATCTGACGTTGGGGTCACCGGTATTGTTAACAAGATCTTAAAGGTATGTTACTTCATTTAAAATCTCACATTAAGTAGTGCTTAGTGGTTAGACTACAACTATAACTTTCATTTGTTTGAGAACTCTCGGTAGGTATGTAAACACTTGCTGCAACTAAGATAGTATCATCTGTAAATTTCAAGTAGGAAATTCTGTTTTCAATCTGTCCGCATCATATGTTCGTTGTAGATATATTGATGACAGCTCGCATCCCTGCCTGATGCCAATTGGCAGGGTTTTTCTCGCCCAAATATAATGAAGACTACAGATTGGTTCACAATTTCTCCCATTTCTCATTGTCAAAATCTGATGGTAATATGCAAAACAAAAGGTACATAGACATACAATATTGTTTTACCTCTGATTAATTGCCAATAGTCAGGTAAAATGTCTTTAGTTTGGAAGAATCATATATACTCTTCCACAACTAACTGAAATCGCGCTCCGCATCTCTGATCTCTGGGAAGTCGACCCTACTCGTAACACTCAACCTTGACATTGTTGATGTTCGGTAAGTGCCGGCCTAACCGATTAATTGCTCGCTAATTCGTGATATATGTTTGCACGTTCTCCTCGGCTTCTATAGTTATTCCAACGTAGATAATATTTTTTATGTTTGACGTAATAAGGAAGATACTACTGATATTACTCTAGGAGTTTGAATAGTGCCCTATTTAAAATGTCAGTGGCAATAGACACGAGCATAAAAGATTTAAATTTTTAGCGATGAATATTACAAGCAAGTAAACTGGTACATAACTGAAGTGTGCACGCGTGAAGATTAAATCCATTTGCCATTAATCGAAGCAAATAGTTAGTTGCTTAACAATGTAAAAAGTGGCAGGTTTACTGAGAGGCTGGGCTACCAAATGCCACCACACCTCCATCTTTAGTTCTAAGATCATCAAAGCCCGATACAGTAATACTTCAACTCCCGTGATAAATGTCGATACTGGCAAAGGAAATTTTTATGAAGGCACCGTTCAAATAGGAGAAGAAATCCTAATGATAGTACAAATGTTAATATCTCAAAAATAATTTAACCATATTAATTAAATAAAAATTTCGAGTTATAGTAAAATTATTACAAATATGCTGGAAATGACCTTGGTTAAGATTTAATTAAATTTGGTTATTTATTCCATTGTATTTCATTTGACCTTTTTTTTTTTTAGTTCCTGGACCAGTTATAAATTTGACAGTTTCGCAGTCTAGAGGCCTTAGCTGGGTGAGGCCAGATGATAGTTGCACTGTTGCTAATTACTTAGTTACAGTTCGGAAGGAAGGAAATCCCAATTTATTATACTATGTTGCGACAACAAATTTGAGTTTGACAAATTTGGAGATTTGTGAGCGATATGAATTCTCAGTAATAGCAATAACAACTACTCATGTCCAAGGTTTAGAGACTATCCTTTCTACAAAGACACCACCACAGGGTAAGTACTGGCTAAAGAATAATAAAATATATCTACAGTTATCTACAATTTTCATATAGTTTTTGAGCCCCGAAAATCACAAATTTCGCGTTTCTTGAGATTTCAAATTTTTTTTTCTCGAAATCTATCAACTTTAGAAAAGAATATCTGAAAACATTTTTCGTTTGTTTTGGGGTGAAAAATACGAAAATATTTTTTCTGAGACGAAAAAGTAAATTTTTCTAATTTGTTTTAAAAGAATTTGTTAAAACAATTTCAAACCACATTCTATCTGGCAAACTGTACTTTCTTATGAAGGAGCACACTTTGAACGAGAAGAATAAATTTTCGCCCGGACTATATTGATTCAGTGATATTGCATAGCATCAGACTTTTCCCTAGCTATGGTAGTCCTGTTTTAATACTACAATATTTTTATGCGCAAAATTGTTTTATTCTTTTTAATAAATAGATTTGTTGTGAGTAATGTTGATTGTTTAAAATATAGTTCCTTGTGCAACATCTTGAGGATAAGAATTTTTATTTTGAAACTACTCTGCTTTTAGATGTTTTAGAATAATACATTTAAAATGGTCTGAATATGTTACGTCTTGGTAGTCCTTTTCTCATTTTTCATAACATTTTTCTGATAATTACATACGTTTTTATAGGTATTATCGAGAAATAATCTAGTATATCCCTGTCAGAGTATTGCGAATACCGAAAAATAAATAGCCTGACTGGGCTTAGCATAGTTCAAATGTGCTTTTAGAGGGCGGAATATTAAACATAATATTTTTAGTCGCAAATTCCTCTATAAATCCTTATTTTACTATAAGGAAAGTAACCAGACTGCAACCAATGTTACAAGTCTGTCTTAAGTGTAATAATTGCATATTACCATTTTAGATTGCAACAGACACTGGACCGCTAGATGGCGCCTGCTGACTATTTTACATGTCGCTATTGTAATAATACCGGGATGTACCAAATAGTCAAAGGATCCTCGTGCCGGTCGTCGCATGCCTACCTTGCACTGACGAGAGCCAACAACTCGAAACTGCAGTCTGCAAGTGGTGTGTGACGACTGGCAAGAGAGCTCCTTTAAGTAGGATCAGTCTTTCGGCTGGTGTTTGTTGCAATCGAAGCATTAGGGTTTTGATGGTAATATGCAATTATTACACTTAACGCGCCAGACTTGTAACTTTGGTTGCAGTCTGGTTACTTTCCTTATAGTAAAATAAGGATTTATAGAGGAATTTGCGACTAAAAATATTATGTTTATTATTATCTTCACCAAAATATTAAAGTTCTTTTATTTCTTCTAATTCAATCTATGTGCATCCTTTTGCAACCACAATTTCTTAGTTTTATATTTATGTAACTTTTTTTCAGGCCTCGACTTAACCGTGGATGTTTTAAATACAACGCAAGTTAGTCAAGATGTTCAGTTATCATGGAGTATGAAAGCCGGTGTAGAACATTGCGTAGATTCTTTCCGATTGGTAGTATGGGACGAAGATACTATAATCCCAAGTGATATTTACGTTCAAGACACTAGCATACTTCTTCAAAATGTTGTACCTTGTATGAAATATGAATACGAAATCAGAGCAATAATTGGTGCAGAAGAAGAGGGAGAGCCCGTATATAAGAATTTCACTGCGACTCCAATTGGTAAGTGCACATCGGATCATAATAACGGATCCGATAGAATGAAGCATCCATTTTGAAAGTTAATTCATATTTTAAAACAAATAAAGCTAGCTGGTTCAATGAGAACTTGCAGAAAATGCAAAATCAACTACATTTTCCGATAGATGTAAACAAGGAAGACTCTTTTCTTTTATCCAAAAATGCAGTTAATTCCTATCGCGGCAAATATTCTTTTGAAATTCTTAAGGCTAAAAAACCGGCCAATGACAACTGCATAAATAAATCCCAAAATACTCAAGCAGCTATGTGGGATATTGTAAAAAACAATAATTTTCATTTTCAATCCGAAATAAGTGATTCCATAAATGCTAATGACTTCGATTCCTATTATTCGAACGTTGCAGTTAAATTAATTCAGGATCATCCATCAACCACATCAACAATGTCATTCTCCCTTTTTCCCCCTAATGTAAGTCCCAATATTTTGTTTAAATTCCGTGAGGTCCCTTACATTGAAATAATAGATATCATCACCAGCTTAAAAAATAGCAATAGCAAAGATGCATACAATATCAATGTGCAAATAATAAAACCAATAAAAAACATCATATTGTATCCCTTGACAAACTTAATCAATTAAAGTATTAGGCTGAACAATTTCACAGCAATACTCAAATTATCAAAGGTCATCCCCATCTTCAAGAAGGGCTTCTCAGATGACGTCTCAAACTACAGACCCACCTCATTAGTTCAGATTTTGGCCAAGATTATTGAAATTGTCTTAAAAAATCAAATGACGTACATTTTGAGAAAAATAATTTATTTTATTGCAGTCAATTTGGCTCTAGAAACAAGCCCTCAACGACATTGGCGATAAATAACTTGACAGAAATTATCATGAAAAATTTTGAATTACATAACATAACCACTGGAACCTTTTATGACCTAACTAAAACTTTTGATTGTGTATCTCACAACATTCTCTTGGACAAACTATATCACTATAACTTTGACTGTAATAGTATAATAATAATGATTCGCAGCTAACCAAGATAAAACAAGGCGTTCCACAAGGTTCAGTTCTTAGCCCACTACTGCTTATTATATTTGTAAATGACTTAGCAAATTGTGACGATAATACTTCATTTATTTTATTTGCTGATGACACCATACTCTCAATTTTGACAGTGGCCATAGTCATATCTTACTGAGTTACGATTACACAATTACACTAAACCAGGGCAAAACACAAACTATGAATAGACCAGTGATAATGTAGTTAAATTCCTGGGAATGTACATTGATCCAACACTCCGCTAGGATAAACATTAAATATGTCATAAATCTTTCTAAATCATTATCAAAGAAAATGTTTTTACTACAAAATTCGACCAATACCGTTTTAAAGCAAGTTCTTATTACAGGTTACCATGGCACTTTTCATTCCAACATGACCTATGCAATTTTAAACTGGGGACATTCAACTCACAGTGAAAAGATTTTTTTAACTTGCAACGTAAATGCCTGAGAATTATAGCAGGTTTAAACTACAGAGATGATTGCCGTGAAAGTTTTAGAAATTTTAACATTCCCTATGTTTTCGGCTTGCATACTCGAATGCCTCCTGTATTATTAAACGTAATTTGCACACATTTGATAGCCAGGGTGATTTACACACTTATCCTAATCGACTCAGAAATAACATAAACATAGGTTTCTTAGACTAGCAAAAACCAGAAACAACGCAAACTATTACTGCATAAAATTTTATAATAAGTTACCTCAGTGTCAGAAATTTAGATTTTTTAAATTTCAAACGTAACACTACCTTCAAAGCAAAGCCTTCTATAGCTTTGAAGAGTACTTTCAGGAACATTTCCGAGACATTTAATCTTTTTACCAGGTAGAATTCTCTTGTTTCTATTGATATTTTATCTATGAATTAACACATCTTTATGTGTATTGTTTTTAGGCTATTCGTTTTATCAAATAACCTTTTTAATAGTGTGTTATTCTATTCTCTTGTACCAGTTGACTTGTGTAAACATTTTTTTGTACTGACATGGATAAACGATTATTATTATTATTATTATTCATTAAATTCAAATCAAATTGCCATGCTTTCGCGATAAATGGAAATTTAAGATAATTATCAAAGCTTTTGTAAAAACTGTCAGCTTAGCTGTGAAATATTCAATGCTCTTTCACAGTTGAAGCTTATTTAAAAAATAACTGTTCTATTGTAATCGCCCAGCGTTTATTTCGTCGTCACTTTCATTTAAGTCCACGAGATCCAGTCTATCAGTCTATAAACAGTTTCAAAGGGCTTTAACTCACAAATTCAGTAACTCTGACGAGAAATTTGTAGATTTCCAATTTCCCAATTTCTCCATAATTATACGTTCGTCGCGTCGTTGCACCTATCTCCTCGTTCATATTTTTCTTGTGTTGACATGTGCACAGTGGCCAATATTATAAACTACGCATATCTCTGATCTTGAAGAATTTTACAAATTATTAAGTCATAATCTTTCCTATCATTTATGTTTTCTACCACATGTATTATTATCCTCTTCAAAAATAAATCACCAAATCTACAAAACAATAGAATTATTGGAAAAAAGCCTCTGCGCCCGTGACGCAATTCTATTATTTTGTAGATTCGGTGATTTGTTTTTGAAGAGGATAATAATACATGTGGTAGAAACCCCAAATAATAGGAAAGAATATTCGTAGAATGCCACAAATAACTTTCAGACAATATTAAGTCATAATTTTTCGATTTCTTTGTATGAGTTGGTATATGCACGTAAATGTTGACTAACGTTCAACGCCAAGCAACTCAGATAACACAAATCATTTTTTGAAGAAACCTACAATCGCCTAGTAGGAATATTTTTAAATATACATATAAATCCGTCCTGAATATGGATTATCTGGAAAATTTGTTTATGTAATATTCCATTGTTATACTAACGGACTATTCAAAATTATTTATATGTCCGAATATCCTGTGGTATACACAGAAATCTATAGCTAAATGATGCCGTCTTCTTAGTAAAACTACACATAATATAATAGTTCTAATTCTTATTTCCAGTATCAAGAGCTCCAACTCTATCAAGCATTAACCAAGGAGTAACAACAGTGAACATAACGTGGAATTTACAGAGTTACGCTGAAAACCGCTGTCCTATCACAGCAGTAATAGCCGATGCCTCGCCAAATTTCAACGTTTCATTTCCAGTAGATGATTCACCTAGGAGGCCACCCTTTGCTATGACGTTGAGTGATTTGCGTCCTAACACTATCTATTTATGCAGAATATATATTCGAAATAGTGCGGGATTGTCGTCACCTCTTGCAATTGCCGTGCAAACGCAGCCAGGACAAGAAATAGAGATCGACGACATGAAAGAGCAACATCACGAAATACTACAGCTGCATCAACACATACTTCCGTAAATACATTAAGTACTCTGCCAAATTTAAAACTCCAATTGTAGTATACGTCACGAAGCATTCAGCCCTTAAGTTATTCCTCATTATAGTTAGTTATAATATGAAATCAATAGTCATTACAACTCATAATTTTTAAGTGTTGAAAAAGAAAGTTGCTCTGGAATCTGTTTCATAACAACCGAAATTTTTATGTATCTGAATCCTGGTAAAATTTCAAAAAACAAATCTTTCTTATTTAATACGTGCCAGTGTGAAGCGACTAGCTACGAAATAATGGTTCATTTATTGTGACGTAGTCGTTGAGAATTAAACTTTTAACATTAGGATAAGGGATGCCAAACAAATTTCTAACAAAATCAAAGTAAGGTGAAACGCAATGTTTGTAAAAAGTTAGCAACCATGCTTTAATTAGAGTTTCTAGAGAACTATAAAAACTACAATCTTTTTAGCAAGAAATTGATTGTTATATAAGGTTTATATAAATTTTAAAAAATGTGGCAAATCTCTAATAAAATGGTACCACCAACATGTGATGTATTGCTAAACATGCTACTTGAGGAAACTAGATGAACATACATACGCTCGCTAGCATATTTTTTATTTTCAAGTTTAAAATGTTTTGAAACAGACTTCAGTAAATATATTTTTTTACATAATTTATAATTTTAGCACCTCGATGTCGATATGTTTAGAAGTTTAGAAGTATTGCAGGTCCTTTCATGAAATTCCCAAAATGTATTATCCGTCCTTCAAAATTTATATATTGTTTAATTTTATTTGTTTAATAATTGCATGACTTTCACATTAAAATTATATTTAGTCTTCTCTCAATTAAGTAATATTTAGACGTAACTAATTGATCTGTAGTAACTTAACTAACATTAGTAAAAATGTTGCTATACGTCATTTATATTGAATACATAAACCATGCTATTTATTATGTATCGTTACTTTTATACTGTTACTGTAAATGCTTAAATAGTCGTAGCTGAACACCATGTTGCTATACGTCATTTATATTGAATACATAAACCATGCTATTTATTATGTATCGTTACTTTTATACTGTTACTGTAAATGCTTAAATAGTCGTAGCTGAACACCATGTTTCGCTAACGCCTCAGGTTAAATCAATTTTTATACCATTATTTTATGTAACTCCGATGTCTCTACATATGCCCGTTTCGAAATAAAATATTATTGTTTTTACATTAAGGAGTCGTTTTTTTCTTTTGTCACTAGGATTGAGTCCAACCCAGCAGAATCAGGATATTAATTTTAACATACATAATTTATGGGAATCTAAATTATAGTTGTATAGAGGGTTGTTGAGACATTTTTAGTTGTATATAGAATAGATAGATAGGTCGGAGTAGAGTGGTGGCCACTGAGCTCATCGGACCTTACGTCGTGTGATCTTTTTACAAGAATATCGATCGGGAGTTAGAGCAGTATGGTTGTATTTAGAGCGTATATGAAGCTGTGACCAGACTGGTACTAATATAATGACCCCCAGGGATTTCAAATTGCCTCTGGAAAACCCGGCCATAAAAGATTAATAAAGTGAAGTTTTTAGTAATTTAAAATACATTGGTTTTATGTACTCCACATACATGAGATTCGTTAATATGAACTGAGAGTGCGCGGTAATAATTGATGGTATGAATGTCAATTATTCATGTGATGCATTTTGTGACAGTCATCACCAGTGCTCAGACATATCACATGACGTATTGAACTTTAAAGCAATTACCGGATATTTATGGTACTCCAAAAATTGCACATCAATGAAAATCTATGAAGATAATATTAAAAATACTTCGCAGAAAAGGCCGTGAATAAAATCGAATTTAAATTGAAAATTGAATTTAGTCTATGAAAAATCAACTATTAGAATCCATAACGCTGGAGACTTCTATTTCCTTCATTTCTGATTCTGGCAGCGCATATATCATTGTTTTTTCATTATTGTATTCGTTTCTCTTGTAACAGTGTGCTTTTTTCAGGTGCATACCCTGTGAGTAACCCTATTACTATTCTCAACTGATGTCTGCTTAACTGCTTAGTTCGTTTTGTACACGGTTTGAACATGAAGGCCTCATCGTATCTGAATCCTGGCATGTTCTGCCAGTATCTGACAGGCTCTTCCTTGCCCCAGTCTGTTATGCACCTCCTTGCACTGCATTTTGGCACTGCGAGGGTCGGTTCTGGGTCATGGCATTCTGCAGCCGATCCTTGTTTGGCAAGTTTGTCGGCTTTTTCATTTCCTAGGATCTCACTATGTCCTGGCACTGAAATCAGTTTTACTGGATTCTGTTCTGCCAGTATTTTGAGTTCTTCTAGGCATTCCCAGACCAATTTTGAAATCACTTGGTGGCTCGTTAGTGCCTTCAGTGCCGCCTGAATGACTGAGATTATGTGGATCTGCTTATTTGCATAAGCTCTCCTTTCACGAATACATTCGAGTATTGCGTGAATTTCTGCCTGGAATACAGTGCTGTATTTCCTAAGAGCAAAACTGAGGCCTGTTTTTGGGTTTTCTCCATTATTCTAGATCCTGTTCCTGTCAGTTCTGGACCCGTCTGTATACCAGGTCAGTCCTTTACGCAGGAATTCTGGGGTCCCTCCATTCCATTGCTCTCGATCTGGTATAACCAGCTGAAAAGGTTTGTGGAGGGAGTATATTATTACCATGTGGTCTGATGCTATCTCAAGGATGGGGTCTGCCACAATTTGTCTTATTCCCTCGTGGTCTAAGTGGGCAGTGGTGTGTCAGCTCCCCAGAGTTTTGCAGCCCAACGAGTCCCAACATGGCCTCCCCCTGTATCACTATGTGAAGCGGGGGAAGGCTAATCAGAATCCCCATTGCTACAGTGGGAGTGGATCGCATTAACCCCGTTATGCCTAAGCATGTCAGCCTTTGTATCTGGCTTAGCTTGTTCGAGGCTGTTGTCTGCAGCACACCAAGGCTGCATAAGTAATCGAGAGTCTTATAACCATGGTATAGAGCTACTGTACCATATTAGGTTTAAGTCCCCAAGTTTTTCCGCAGATTCGTCTTAGTGTTAGGGTAATTTCCGATTTTCAATTTATCCTCTCAATGTGCTAGTTCCTGGTAAGTTTAGAATTGATTATGATCACAAGGTACTTCACCTTTCCCTGCAATTTTCAATTCTTCATCTGAGAGTCTTAAGGGTGTTAGTCCCTCCAAGTTCCTTCTCTCTCCAGTTTGCTTGGTCATTTCCCAGTCTACGTGTAGCATGTCTCAGTTTATTGTGAACTACTGGCGCTTCCTTCAATAGGTGTTGTATACCTTTTTTTACTTGTTTCTTGCATTTCATCGTGTATGTTTGTATCCTATTATGATTGTTTTTACTTCTATTAATGTTGACGTTTGCTTTTGCTCTTTTAGCCTTATTTGTTTTACGTTGCCAAAAGACAAAGTTGCATTAAGTAATAATCACTGTATTTATTTCGAAAGAAAAGTTGAAAGAAAGTTACATGAAGTTAAGTGAAGTGAGGTACCGTCATCGGTTTAAGCGCTGAGACCTTGATCAGCGAAGTTAAGCAGCGTTGGTCAAGTCCGTGACTTGGATGGATAAACGGCAATTCATTTCGCCGTCCTGGTTGAGTGGAAGAGTAGCTATAGCAGCAAAATTCCGCTAGGACGTAAATATAAAACAAGACATTAAAAAAAAAAGTATGAACTGTGTAGCAGTATTTCACAAAAGTTGTTCCTTAAGGAAAAAATATTGCGATAAACAAGATATCAAAGACATGCAAGTAAATACCTACGAAGACTGTGATGCTGGAAGTATCAATGAAAACTCAATAGGAGCATTAAAGTACGAAAATGAGTTGTTAAATGAGCTCCATTCAGAACTAAGACTCACAAACAACCTACTAAAAGAAAAAATACTTACCCTCGAGAGGAATAAAACCACCTAAAAAGTAGTAATGTAAAAACACCAGAACAAAATAAAAAATATAAAACATTAAATCGAACTGTTATGTAATAGATATTAATACCCATCATACCCCTGGGTGTAATAAAAAACACAAAAAACACCTGACAGCAGCAGCAAAGACGAAAATAAAATGGATCAACAAAAAACATTCAGTCAATAACATGCACATGAAATGGTAAATTTAGTAGATATGGAAAGAAACCAAAGACAGATAATGCAAGATAATAAAAACATGAAAGAAAAAATTAATAGACTCTAGTAAATAACAACAAATCATCACCCTTACAAACAACAAATGGTGACTTGGATATAAAAATGAATACAGCTGATGGAATAAATAATGCGCCATCGTGTAGCAATATTTTAAAAAGCAAAAAATCTAAAACGACCACACAAATTGGAGGTAGGGGCTCTGATGAAGGTTTTGAGTTCGTACAAAAAAAATAATTTTTATTTTCCTGTTGAAAGTAAAAATACAAGCCACTGTCGAGAAAATAAATAGAATAGAATAGAATAGAATAGAATAGAATAGAATAGAATAGAATAGAATAGAATAGAATGGAATGGAATGGAATGGAATGGAATGAATGGAATGGAATGGAATGGAATGGAATGGAATGGAATGGAATGGAATGGAATGGAATGGAATGGAATGGAATGGAATGGAATGGAATGGAAGAGAAAATAAGAGAAGAGAAGAGAAGAGAAGAGAAGAGAAGAGAAGAGAAGAGAAGAGAACAGAACAGAACGGAACAGAACAGAACGGGACATAACAGAACGGGACAGAACAGAACAGAACAGAATAGAATAGAATGGAATGGAATAGAAAATGTTTATTGTGTCAAAATGTACAAACAAAAATACAAAAGATACAGTGAAATCTAATATTTAAACCTAACCCTAGGTGCTTAAGAGAAAATATAAGTACTTACATAAATGTGAACTAAAATATAAAACAAAATATTAAATTTTAATGTTAAAAAGAACAATACAAATAAATTTAATTAATGCATTCAAGCTGTAAATATTAAAAGAGGTTCGGATTGATCCTGAGCTCATTTTTCTAATAAGACTTATAATGTTTTTTTTGAACACTATATGAATTTTGAAAGAGTCCAGCTGGAAGTGCATTGCACATATGTGGTGCCAAGTAAGAGAAACTAGAGCAAAAGCTAGTAGTGCGGTATTGAGGTATGTCTGAGTGTATTTGGGACGTGTCTGATAGCGCGCTCGTGGATTTGATTACGCCTTATTAGTTTGTTGTATAAGTAGGCAGGTTGTTTAAATTTTATAATATTATATAGAAGACATCAGAAATGAACAACTCTTCGTTCCTGCATTTTTAAAAGTTCAAACTGACGAATATATGGTGTAACATGGGCGAACAGAGGAACATTTTTAATAAATTTCATGCATAGATTTTGCAATTTTTGCAATTTATTTTTATCTTCTACTCTTAGACACACACAGTAATGGCGTTGAAAAGCTTCAACTAGAACGCACCAGAACAAAAACTTTTAAAGCGGGACTAAATTATGCGCTAAAATATGAAGCACATAATTCTAAATTCTGACCTAAATTAATAGGCTTCTGCAGATACACTTTCTCAAAAAACAATCAGGATAGAAGCCACAAACAAGAATCAGAAATACAAGAAATTTTTTTAATAAGAATGGAGGCTGTTTCAACGATGAGCCTAAATAAAATAAAAATAAATTTAACAAAAAATCGGTGGAGTAATTATAATACACACTTCGCTTACTGTTTCATGAGTTTTATTCAGTTCTACCTGACATATGTTCCGGTCTTGCGACCATTATCAAAGAGTGTTAAACACTGCTCTGTCAAAGATTCTTTGATAATAATGGTCGCAAACCCGAAACATATATTAGGTAAAATTAAAACTCATGAAACAGTAAAGCAAGTTTCAATCCAATTAAAAAATCGGTGAATATTCAAAACACATCATCTGCTAAAAACTCATTAAGAACAAATGATAATTTAATGAATCTACCAAAGAACGTAAACCGTAAAAATTCTGTAGAGGTAATGCATTTCTACATACTAGAAGTAAACATGAATCACTCAGTATCCTAATAACTTCCCATAAGGTAGACGCCCTATGTCTTTGTGAACATTGGATGAGTGAAAGTAAACTTAATCTCAAACTGATCGAAATTTTAACTTACTAACATACTGTGCACGTACAAACTAGAAATAGAATTTTCATATACTTATATGCAAGAAATAGTGTTAACATAAAACCTTTAAAGTACTGAAAATGCGAGGAAGAAAAATTCGAAGTCTGTATAGCTGTTATGCAAAATATTGACAAAATATTTATAATCTGTGTTTGTAGACTTAATCTGTTGCTACACAAGGTATTCAATGATATGAAATGATCAACATATAATCGTAGGTGACATAAATATTAATTTCTTAATCATATTTTCAACAAGGGAATGATAATAGACACATTCTCTGAATACAACATTGAACATCACATCAATGTTGCTACTCGGATATCCAGTCACAGTTGTACATGTATAAATAACGTGATTTCAAATATAGAGGTGGGCAACGTGAGAGTATGTTGCTCCTTTGTCTGATTACACATATGAGGTATGTTCATTTAATATATTTCAATTAAAGCAAAATTATGTGTTTAAATACGTAAGGGATTATAACGACAATAATAATCAAACATTTCTAAATAATATCGCTAGGGAAACTAAATGTACAAGACCAACAATTTCAATGATAAATTTAATGCATTCTATATTACACTGGTACAACGGTTCCTTTCCAATAACTAAAACTCACATACACAGTCAATTTTGTCATATGGAAAACTTACTATTAGTAGTAGTCGCAGTACTGGCTTTGATTTATTTAAAAATCATTAGCTCAGCGATGGAAAACTTAAGAAAAAAATAAACAGTCCGGTATACACTTTAAGATGTAATCAGTTTAAACAAATATACAAATAAAATGTAAAATATCTAAAGAAAAAAATTAATGATAATCGAATAAACAGTGTTACAAATATTATGAAAGAAAGCTGAAAAATTATAAATTTTAACAAAAAATATAGAGGCAATCATACCTCCATTAATGTGCGATACAGATGGCCAACTAATTACCAACTTAATAATCTTAGCTGATTATTTTAACAACTACTTTTCACAAATTCCTTTTCATATACAACACCAAACCTCAGCTTACATATTGAGACCAATCATAATACTCCAACTTTTTTCCTGACTCCCACAACACCAACTGCCAACCTGGAATACATTATATAAATATCCTAATGGTAATATCCTAAAATTAGTCAGTCATCTAATAGTTGAGCCAATATCCTACCTAATAAATGAACCATTCACCTCGGGGCAATTCCCTGATCTATTAAAACTGTTAAAAAGTATACCTATATTTAAAAACAAAGTCTCAAAAAATTATATCATTAATTATCGATCTATATGCGTGCAGATCCAATTAGGCAAATTTTTGAAAAGCTATTAACATTTGGTTAATCATCAAATATTCATAATGGATTTAGGAAAGCCAAATCCACTTATAATGCTATCCTTGACTCTCGAATTTATATATAATGCACGAAACAACAAGGATCGCACCTTAGGCTCATTCTATAATTTACAACGTGCTTTTAACACAATAAACCATGAACTACGTATGCTGAAAATGCGAAATATAGGAATTCAGGATATAGCATTTGAATGGGCTACTTCATATCTAACAAATCACACATAGACTGTAGTTACAGATGATGTTAAATCAGATATACGACCAGAAATGGAGTACCCTAGGGTTCGATCATAGGCCGTATATTTTTACAATCTTTATCTGTCTGTCAACTAGCTGTATTGCATCTAATAAAATCATTCTCTATGCAGATGTGACATAATAAGAATGCTGCTAGACAGTTACAAATGATACACTAAAACAGATTTACTATGGTCGCTATCCCAAAGATACCGAAATGTACTAAATAGTCAAGTGATCCTCGTATCGGTCATCACATGCCTACCTTGCACTGACGAGAGTCAACAGCTCGAAACTGCAGTCTGCAAGTGGTGTTTGGCTTGTATATCAGTGTATGCGCGGAAGCTATACAACCTTAGGCGAGGGTTGTATAGGAGATATACCATCCTTCGGAGGGGATGTAAAGCCGTCGGTCCCTTGTCTATTAAATGTTAGGCAAGTAAAAGATCCCTACTGTTCTTAAGGGAAGAGGTTCGGCAAAATTCCTGGTTGGGGGTAGCTCGTCTACAGGCGTCGGTGTTAGGCCTCTGTAGCGGAAATAGGCCGACGTTAAATAAATATATATATAAAAAAAAAAAAAAAGTGGTGTTTGACGACTGGCACGAGAGCTCCTTTAAGAGGATTAGTCTTTCGGCTGGTGTTTGTTGTAATCGGAGCATTAGCGTTTTGATGGTAATATGCAATTATTACACTTAACGCGCCAGGCCTGTAACTGTAGCTGTTGGTTGCGGTCTGGTTACGTTCTTTATAGTAAAATAAGGATTTTATAGAGGAGTTTGCGACTAAAAATATTATGTTTTAACACCGTGTATATTACTCAAAATTTAAATTACTCAGGAAATTTTAACTACAAAACATGTATCTTTTTCGAGAAATTGGCGATTGAAAATGTTATATCAATCATAAATTATTTCATTTGCATATATAAAATCGAACGTAGAAAAAATCTATGACGGTTATGTTAGCCTTTTGGTAAGTAAAATTTGTTAAAATCAAAAATGTAATTTCCGGTTGAACAGGGAGTACTACAAGTGATCTTCAACTCAAATTACTTCGATGCTTTTAATAGAACACCCTGTATTGCAACTTATATTTACATTATATTTTGCTCGGCGATTATTGGATAGTCCATAAGATCTAATTTTCGACCATGGCGTTGGTCTTCAGAAATAAACGCAATAGATGGCGATACAGTCGCTGACTGGTTTCGTAAACAAGTTAATTGGTAAGAAAAATTGTTAAAAGTATCTGATTTAAAAGCAATTCCAAAAAAATTTTAGCAGCATTAATTGTCTCCACAATATAGCTTCATTTCAATGAATTGACTGAATATGTTTAATTTTAATCAATTGTCTGAACATGTTTGCGTATGTTATAAACGTTAAGAATTCAATAAGGTTATAATTCTTATATTAGTTTTGAACTGTTAAAAGTTAGGTTAGGTTAGGTAAAGAAATAACTAATAACCAAAATTTTTAATTTTATTAGCACTGAAATCGACTTCTAAAGTTATAAAAATTGATTAATATCTAGCGTGAAGGTAAATGTGACTACAACGTAATACATTTAAATCAGTTTAGACCCATATTATTGAATCAATGGATCTTGTTATGCACTTTCATTTTTAAATGTTTTCGGTCTTTACCCGGATTAAAATTAGCGGTGTCATCCGCCAAACTTATTATATCTCCTTCTGTTTTTATTTTGGACAGATTAAGATAAATAACAAACAATATAAGTTATCTGATAAAATGGTTTTATCGTATTAATATATAAGAATGAATATATTAAATATTTATCATAATTGAGTAGTCAAAAATGACTCCATTACATATTTTTTGTGTTTTTGCAGTATTATTTTTAAAACTATTGAATATTCATGGACAATTATGCAGTAAGTTTGTTAAAATCGCACATTTATTATATTTTACATGAGGCAATTTCTATTATTGAAGAAACCAGATAATATTACAATGTGTTATATAATTGTTGTCAGACAAATATACTGATATTTGTCACGACAAATGCCTTCATAGCCTAATAAATCGCGAGTAAGTTACCAGATGCATCTATAGCATTCCGCCTATCATATCTTTGCACCCCTCAACTCTGCTATTCCTAACACACATTTACGTATGTTAGTAAAGTAATGCAAGCGTATGAAATTGTTAATTGTTGCATCTTCTACATTAAGCGAATGAAAACGTTTCTAGGGGACCATGGGATAATGTTTATTTTATGACAGGTTATAAAAAGAACAGTTTTCGAAATTGAAATGATAATCAAATTGTCTCTTAGTAGGATTATAAATATGTATTTTTAATCGTCTTCCTTTCAATTATATTTTCATTTCAGTACCTGGCCAAGTTAGAAATTTGAAGGTTACGTCACCTATGGGTCTCACTTGGGACCCACCACTTGGTAATTGCCCTATTAGCAGTTACTTAGTTACTATTAACAGAGGTGGGGGAAATTATCCCACTTTAGTATTTCAAGTCCTAACATCCGAATTAAATGTAGATGACTTGGATATTTGTGAAAGATATGAATTTAACGTACTAGCAATTTCTTCAGATAATGTGCAAGGTTTGGGATACGGACTGTCCGCGAAGACGCCACCTCATGAAAGTGAGTATTAATTTTTTAATACAAGGGTAAGGGGAACAGTAGATATAATCTTACTTTTACTTTTTAATCCGAGAATATGCCCCCCCCCCCCGTCCTCGAGGATGCTGAACAACACGATGGCGGAGGTTAAATCTCTCTCCGAGGTCACCCCACCCCTGGAAGAGATAAACCGCGTATCCGCCATCCTCTGGAACTTCTCCCTCCGAGGCGAACCCTTGAAACGGCCAAAGCTACCCTACTCCTTAGATACGCGGTTTTGTGAAGTAACTGCACCGGATAAGAGAAAATAAATCATTTGTTCACAGATTATTGAATACGTACCGGATGCTGATTACAGGTATCTTAATTGACTGTTCAGCTGAAAAAGTCAATGCATACTTGGCGTTGGTGGAGGTTATGATAGTGGTCGTAAATATATTTTCTGGGAAACTAAAGACTTTGAAGAAAAAGGCATTCAGTTTGAATTCACTATTCGATACCTGCTACAACAAAATATAGCCGCGGAAGTTATGAACAAAACAATAGTAGTACGTTGTATATTACTAAATTCGAAATTACCTAAATAAAACAAAATGTATGCCAAAATATTCTGAAGGATTATAAAGTGTTGGCAGTAAATGTTGTTTCTTAAAGACGTACCAAGAAAATTTTAATAATGTAGAAGATAGAGAAGACAAAAAGATTAATATCGAGCAGTAAATGAGATAATGGATTCATTGAAAGAAAACAATACATGGACGTTGTTGAATCTTCCACTAGAAAAAAAAACAATTAATAGTAAATGGGTTTTCATGTTCACAACGAGAAGATTTTGATTGCACAGAAGTATATGCTCCTGTTGCACGTTTAACCACGGGAGAGCACTCTAGTGTTCATCCATCAAGCAATGAAATGTAAAGAAAAAATATCTGGTGCCAAATTAAGGGCAGAGTGTTAGTGTGTAGTGTTAGATTTTAGATCCCGGTTACAATTAAAAAAAAGGTTATTTATGTTGTCAATCTTATGCCATTTGTTTAAATATGAATGTAATGTATTTTCTATAGTCTTGTGCTTGTAGATAGTCTTATGTCTTATTGGAATTGGCAGTGCCTAATTGTGTTTCCTCTTGTTCAAATTCTGCTAAATTCTAGAATATACATACACATTAATACAGATATGCACCATGATGATGATATATACCACTTATGGAATAAAATTGCTTCTGTCAGTACATTAAAGATTTGTGACAAAATCTTCAATTAGTCAATTTTCAATCTAAAATGTACGTCTTTTAAATGGAATTTGAAATATACAGGGTGATTCATACAAATGTAGTACAACAGAGGTAATTTTTAAACGGAATGCCCTGCATATTGCCATATTTTTTAATTTCCCTTGATTAACTGATTTTAATAACTTATAACACAGGATCAAACTCATTAATTAGATAATTGTAGGTATTAAAACTATGATATTGTTGAAAGATTTTATTTGAACATATTTCCGATTTCAATGTATTAAATGTTGCCCATTGTACCAAAAAATGTAATCTACGGAGTATCGTTCACGTCACTGTCATTTGTAAAGTCAACATAATAAACAACGCATTATTGGACAGAAACTCATCGAATTTTTTGACGATGATCGGTTATGAAGATGTGTAGAAGTCAAGAATTTTATGACATTTTCAATCAGAAGTATCCTAATTTGCCCAATATTTGTAAAGTCAACATAATAAACAACGCGATATTGGACAGAAACTCATCGAATTTTTTGACGATGATCGGTTATGAAGATGTGTAGAAGTCAAGAATGTTATGACATTTTCAATCAGAAGTATCCTAATTTGCCCAATATTTTACAAGGGACTGTGTCTAAAATTCATACATAGTTTGGAGAACTTAGACATATTAAAAGTTTTGAACAGAATTTATTTCTTAGAAGATGATGTGAAAGGAGACACATTATTAAGTATTCAAGAATATCCAATCGAGTTTACGCCAAACTGCTCTACAAAATAACATATTATATACATTTCTCCAAGAAATTAACGCACCACCAAAAAATAACCAAAAGTTTGAAGTTAATTTCTGTCTAGACCTCTTGCCCGATATCTAGGAATTTTTTTGTATGATAGTTTCCTTATTCAATAATGTGAATGTTCTATTATTTTTTAATAAAAATTTTGTTTTATTCATTACAGTGTGTATCAATTGCGGGGTGTTTTTTCCATAAAATTTGTAACACCCTGTGGAGTTCAACAGTTACAGCAGTAAGTTAGAACTTAAACCGTACTCTACCCT
Source organism: Leptura quadrifasciata (assembly GCA_963675555.1). Taxonomy (NCBI): domain Eukaryota; kingdom Metazoa; phylum Arthropoda; class Insecta; order Coleoptera; family Cerambycidae; genus Leptura; species Leptura quadrifasciata. The sequence continues at coordinate 190,466,111 of OY776673.1, read as the reverse complement.
TATCTTTTCTTAACATTCTCTTTTTTGAATCAGTTTATTATCTTCATTAGTACCAGAAAAACACAATTTTATTTTACTTAGAAAGGTAATCGAATCAAAAAATTAAATGGAAATGAACAAGATGCAAAGAAGGAATGTCAATAGCGAGTATTTCCGCCTCTACCACGAATGACTTCTTGGCAACGCCGATTCATAATTAAAATAAGCGACCTTATTTCATTTTGGTCCAATTCTTCCCATATTTGAACCCAATTTCCGCCCAATGTCTGCTGTGTCCAATTGATTACGTACCTCTTGTAATTTTCTACCAAGTGCATCCCAGAGGTTTTCCATTGGATTTAAGTCCAGGCTATTAACTGGCCATGCCATGGTGTCAATTCCGACTTTTGCCAGATAATGTTGGACAACTCGAACGACATGAGGTCTGGCATTATCCTGCATTAACATAAAGCCTTGCCCTATATATGGCGCATATGGAAACACGTGGTTGTCTAAAATGTCTTGTTTCAGCTGCAAGGCTTCCATTAATGACGACAAGTTCCGTGCGCCCAGTCAAAGAAATTTCTGCCCACACTATCACAGATCCGCCCCCAAATAATATTGTACTGAAGAAATTGCACTGAGCATACTGTTCATTGGAACGTCTATATACACGGAGACGTCTATCATTATTATGAAGACGGAATCGGGACTCATCCGTAAATAACGCACATTCCCATTGAGCCACGGTCCAGATAATATGCTCTATGGCAAAATTTAGCCTAGCCCCCCAGTGATCTCTAGTTAAAGCTGGACCTCGAGCAGCAACTCTTGATCTCAAATTACATACTCTAAGTCGCTGCCTAATGGTTTCCCCACTAATTTGTAAACCACTTACTTCTCGAAGCTGTATCTGAAAACTTCTCACTGTTACAAAACGTTGTTACTCGATTTCTTCCTTGTCCCGGTTTGCGAACGTGACTTCCAGTCTCTCTATATCTTTGTATCACTCTTGAAACAGTTGTATGCGCCACATTAAATTGCTGTCCAATTCTTCGACAACTTCAACCTAGTTCAACTAATATTAATGCTTGAGAACATTCTTCACCACTAGGATTTCGTGCTTGACGTTCCATATTGACAAAAATATTGGAAAAAAATACGACTATTACCACAATAAACACATTCCTTTCAAATGCTTTTTGACATTTAATCTACATGTTTCTTTTTTTTCCATAGCATATGCTACTTACTTCTGTTTTCCCAAAATGAAATGAAAAAAATGACATCGAAATCAAACAAGAGATCTAGACAAAAATTAACTTCAAACTTTTAGTTATTTTTTGGTGGTGCGTTAATTTCTTGGAGAAATGTATTTATTGATTCACTGAATCCTCATTTCATTTTCGACCGATAATTGAACTTATTTAGTTCATCTCTTATTTTTTGTCTCTTCTCTCTAAGTGTGATAAACCAAAACATAGGAGAAAAGCTCATTTCATTGATTCTTTTTCAGGTTTGGATCTACATGTGGATGTTTTAAACGCAAGTCAAGATGATCAAGGCGTCTTGCTAACGTGGGGTATGAAAAATGGCGTTGAGCATTGCGTGGATTTCTTTCGAATAGTAGTGTGGAACGAAGACAGTATAATCCCAACTGATCGATATACTGACGATACTTCTATAATTATTCAAAATGTTGTCCCTTGCATGAATTATGAATATCAAGTCAGAGCAATTGTAGTTGTAGAGGGAGAAGGAGATCCAATATATGTAAACCACACAGCAACCCCACAATGTAAGTACTAGTTCATTTACAGTGTTTAAATATTAGCAAAATATAGGTATGAATATTACAGATATTAGGACCCATAGTATACATACTTATAACTACACTTATAATGCAATGGTAATAATTGATAGAAAATGCTTTTTAACAGCCTTCCAGGTCACCTGAATGATCCTCTTAAGCCTAGATTATCTAGATTTGTCTGAGAAAAGGAGACGGAATCCTACAGTATATAGTGGGATTCAAACCGTTCCTTGGGGATTACAAACGAAGTAATCGAACAAATATTTTGACATCCCATTTCAAACGCTTAAAACCACATTTTCTCATTTTTTTCAATGACAAATAATCTTATATAAATATATATATATTATTAGCCGTTACTCGAGTCCGAGTATAAAAATGTTAGTCGATAGATTGTGTACAATAAAAAAAAACAAGTAAAAGGTGTAGTCTATTGTAATTCCCATTCATCTACGGTGCACACGACTATGGCTATAGAAGCCACTTCGGGAGAGCACATGTCGACCGCAGTCAGGACAAACATAGACCTGGTTAGGTCTTGGATTCGGCCTTCTTGCAGCAACATTTCCTTGATAGCTGGCCACAACCCCTCGCCATTCGGTTCTGTCCGCTGCAAGTTGTTCCCATTGCTCGTCTGCAATACCGCAGGATTTTAGATTTTCATGGAGAGCGTCTTTGAACCTCTTTCGTTGACCGCCACGCTTTCTTCTACCGCTTAGCAATTCACCATAAAGTGTACATTTAGGAAGGCGGTTATCATGCATACGATGAACGTGACCTGCCCATCTTAGGCGTGCTCTTGAAATAAGCACCTCAATTGGAAGGCTGTTTGCTCTTCTGAGTACTTCCACGTTTGATATGTGATGGAACCAACGGATTTTCATCATACTTCTGAGGTGTCTTTGCTGAAAACGTTCTAATTCTTTCACATGACGACGGTAAGTGGCCCAGCTTTCACATCCATATAGCAGTGTTGGAATGACAACTGCTCTGTAGACAGCCATTTTCGTTGACAAAGCAAGGTCGTGGTTGTCAAATACTCTCTCTCTAAGTCCCCAGAGTGCTCTAGATGCAGCGTTAATTCTATTACGAATCTCGCTGTCCATGTTTGCTTTGTCATTAACAACGTTGCCTAAGTAATTGAACTGATCCACCACTTCAAGAGAATTTCCGTTAAGTGTAATGTCTATTTGGTTCACTTGATGAGGAGTTGACATAATCTTAGTCTTTCCAATGTTGATTTTAAGTCCCAAGGAATCATAGCTCTGGGCATACACATCTAAAAGTTCTTGAAGCTCTTCCGGCGTAGAGGCTAAAAGTTCACAGTCATCCGCATACTGGAGATCACAAATGAATCGTGTGCGTGTCTTCGTGAAAGCTCTAAAGCGCCCTATGTTAAAGAGACCGCCATCAAAACGGTATCTGAGACCTATTCCTCTGACTGTCAGTTTGTTGTCAACAATAATTGTTAGAGCAGTGGTAAACAAATCAAAAAGTAGGGGTGCCAGGACACATCCCTGCCGAACTCCAGTGAGGGTTTGGAAAGGTTCGGTTGCCTCATTATTATACATAACCTGGGCGTTGTTGTTTGTATGTAGACTACGACATACTTCCACAAATTTTCTAGGGATACCTAAGCGGAACATAATTTTCCAGAGCACTTCCCTGTCCACCGAGTTAAACGCCTTGGTCAAATCAATGAAGGCCATGTGAATTTCTCCTTGATGTTCGAGTGCTTTTCCTTGAAGCTGTTTAAGTGTGAAGATTAAATCCGATGTGCCTCGGTTTGGTCTAAAGCCACTCTGTGTTTCAGGAAGTAACTTTTCCATAACAGGTGTTAGCCTATTTGCCATCGCTTTAGTGAGTCCCTCCAACAGCCAGGAGAGCTATACCCCTGTAATTTCCACAGTCCGCAGCGCTCCCTTTGTTTTTGAAGAGGTTGATTAAAAGTGTATCACGAAACTCCTGCAGAGCTTGACCACTTTCCCACACAACATCAAACAGTTTTTTGAGGTAGGGTATGAGCTCTGACGACACAGCTTTAAAGATCTCAGCTGGGAGTGAGTCGGCGCCGGGAGGTTTGTTATTTTTTAGCTGCCCAATGGCGGTTAAGATCTCTTCCGTTGTTAGTGGTTTATCTAAGTCTTCGAAGGTGTCATATTGAGGGATAAGATTTATAATATCGTGAACGGCTTGACTTTGCTGGTTAAGAATGTTAGAGTAGTGTTCTTTCCATCGGGCTCTTATTTCCTGGTCTTCTTTGAGGAGATTTCCATTTAAATTTTTAATAGGGTACATATTTTTCCGACTGGGGCCGTACACTGCTTTTACTCCTTGAAAGAAATTCCTGTAGTCGTGTGAATCGGCGTACCTTTGAATTCCTCTGGCCTTGCTTGCCCACCACTCGTTCTTTATTCTTCTGATTTCGCGTTGCGTTTCATGCTTAGATTGGGTAAAAGCTTCTGCTTTTGATGAATTCGTTGGGGTGGTTGATAGCGTTTTGGAAGGCAATATGTTTGCGGTCAAGAAGTTCTTGTATAAAAGCTTCATTATCATTGAACCAGTCCTCCTGTTTTTTACTTGCTGCAGTGCCAAGAATTTGCTCACTCGCACTTTTTAAACTATCTTTAATTTGTATCCAGGTAGCAGCGACATCTACAGAATTGGTTTCTTCTAGTGCACTCAAATTCTCTTGAACTTTTTGCTTTAGCTGTTCGACGGTTTGTTGGTCACGCAATTTACTAATACAGAGACAGAGTCTACGTTTTACTTGAGTTCTTCGGTGTTTGGGTCTCATAACAATTTTCATTTTAGAGACAACAGGACGATGATCGGTCCAACATTCGCTATCAATGCGCGCCTTTGTAATTTGGACGTCCTTGAGATGCTTCCTACGTACGATAACATAGTCCAGTAGATGCCAGTGAACTGATCTGGGGTGACGCCAGGTGCCTTTAAATTTATCCTTTTGTCAGAAAATGCTGTTTGTTATAACTAGATCATGTTCGGCGCATTTAGTTAGGAGTAGTTGACCGTTCGCGTTCATGTTGCCCAAACCGTTCTTGCCTATGACGCCTCGCCAGGTGTCTGCATCTCTCCCTACTCTAGCATTAAAATCTATATATATATATATATATATATATATATACGCAGAATTTTTTTTTTTTGAGGTTATAATGAACCTGTTTTTTCAATATCATCTGCAATCAATTATTTGATTTTAATCATTGTTTTAATGAATAATATAAAATAAAAATTTTCTTTTCAGCGCCACCACCCCCAACTCTACTAAATATCGAACGAGGCACTACAACCGTTAACCTCACTTGGAATCTTCCAAGTTACTCGACAAACCGCTGTCCTATTACATCAATCGTAGTAGATGCTTCGCCAAATTTCAGAGACATATTTCCAGTATTGGATTCTCCGGCGAGGCCTCCATTCATCATGGAATTGTCTAGTTTACAACCTAATACAATTTATTTATGCAGAGTATACATTGTGAATAGTGGAGGATCGTCTTCAGTTGTTGCAATTGCCGTACAAACACTACCTCCGGATGGTAGAAATACTAGTGGAACTAGTATAAAACAATATCAACTACAACGACACCAGTTAAAACTGTATTAACATCTTCACCCATAAATGCATTAAATGAATTTGGTACACAGAGATGCAGACAGATTTTTTAAGTTTCTGGTGCTTTGTAACCCTATTGTGGGGGCAAATTCAAATTTTGTTCTACATGTAAAATAATACAAGACGAAGCTGTGTCTTTCACTAAAACTGCGTACCCACGCGGGCAGAGGCGGATTACCAGCAAGCAAAAGAAGCTAGCGCTTTGGGCGCCATAATTTGGGGGGCGCAAAATTTCCTGCAATTATTTTTCTAATTATTTTGTTTTAAATTATTTGATCATATTTCATGAAATAGAAAAATCTTAAAAAAGGTTGCAAGGTGAAAGGAAGTCAACAACAAAAAAAACTAAGGTCTTTTAGACTAAAGTCAAATTTTGATTGTTTTCATTTTGTTTGATTATTTGAATTTCGTATTCCGTTTTTTGACTTGTGGAATGGAATAAAAATTTGAATTATTTGAACACATTTTATTGTTCGTTTAATTGTTTTTTTTTTTCATTTCATGTTCATGTTAAAAAAAGACAAATAAGGTAAGGGGGCTCAAATTTTGGTTCAGCTTGGGGCGCAATATACACTTGATCCGCCTCTGCACGCGGGCACTCCTTACACCCACTCTTATTAGTTTTGTGCTTACGAATGGCTTATAGATATTTAATGCTCTATCCCCATTATTTTTTAACGTATCAAAACATCTATTATTTAGAAAGGTTTATTTTTTCGTAGATTTTTTACCATGATATTGAAGAAACTTGAAAAAATATTTTAAGGGATAGTATAATAAATAAATACACTTCGATATTATTTGAAATCTGACAGTCCCAAATTACACTATTATTTATTTTGTATTATATGTCTCTGTATTTTAAAATGTATTTATATGTATGTATATTTTACATTTGTTTATTTTCTGTTTTAATTTCGATGTTTTCATATCTGTACATTTACAATCCACATAAATAAATATTATTATATATAAGAAACTCTTTCACAACAGCATCAGTTAGGTTAGAAAACAATAAATGATCCTAAAAAAATGTAAGTATGGAATATATTATGCCAATGTTGCAACGAGATTAATTGTTTCAATTGTTGATAAATTGAAATACTTCAGAAATTAGAGGACGACGAAGTTACACGACGATACTTCAAAAATAAATGATTTTTTTGCGTTGAAATCGGAAAGCGATGACCAAAGTGCAACAGGTTATTCAGATGTTGGAAATATACAGAAATTAAATTTTTATAGAAGTAAGAATTATATCTGATCCATCAGAAAATCAATCTGACCATCTTTTATGACAAAAAAACTAGGTTAAACGTTTTTGTAATTAAATGTTAATACATTCTGTAATTCTTTTGTTAATGTACGTCCTGTATATTTCTTTCATTTTTAAAAATTTATTACATATTATTTTAATAAGAAACTATTTATAGTAAAAATCTCAATGGTAATATGTCGGTACTTACAACAAACTAACGTAGTTTTAATAAGCTATAAGAAAATAAAATAAACACTGCTATTTAAAAAGCTATTTATATCACTATATTTTTCTTTTTGCGACTATAGTTTCGTAGTTGCTAGGCTACATTATTAGGGACAGTGAATAAATGAATTATATACAAACAAAACCAAATTAAAATTCTTGTTGCGAATCAAATTCATCTATTCATAATTATACAAATCAATACAAAACAACCTCATAGTTCCAAAATGGAATTCTATAGTAACCTTAGAAAAAGCACAATACCTTTTTAAAAAAATCAGAACGCAAAAAAATTTTTTAGACGTTTCGTTTTTTTATATACACTAAATCACATTTTAATTTTGTTTACTCCTTTTCACAATAGCGTGGGGGTAATAGTGGAGGGGGGTGGCTGATGCCAAAAAAAATTTGAGACCTTAACTTTCCGTACATGTCTTAAATTGCAATTATGGACACTTACTTTCTTGTTTTGCCTATTTACCCCCGAACCCTTCAACGGAATTAGATGAAAATATAATCTAGTTCCAGATCTCGTTACAATATATAAGTGTACCAAATTTCAAGTCAATATCATAAAGGGTTTCAGAGTAAACATGCGCACAAACAAAAAAGTTACAGGCAGACAGACAGACCGAAATTTTTTCGCTCAAATTTAAAATCTCGACATTTCATGGCATTTTAAGCCTATTTCAACAAAAAAAAAATATTTTTTTTGCGTTACTATACTTCCACTGGACGTGGAAGTAAAATACAGTAAAACATAAAAGTAATTTCTACAGACAATAAATTGAAAAAATTAATAATTTCATAGAGAAAGAGACACTAACTATTTTAAAGACGGGTCCAAAGAATCAAATTTAAAATAAATTAAAGAACTAAAAAAATAATTTTTACAAAGAAAGAAAAATATAAATTAATTAATATGAACCTAATGACACCAAAACTATATGGCCTAAAAAAACTACATAAAAAGGGAAACCGAATAGACCTGTAGTCTCGTAATTTAACAAGTTTATAAAATGGAAAAAATTTCACACCAACAGCCCATAGTATTAAAAAAATTAATTTTTAAAAACTTGCTTTTCTGTAAAAAATCGTACTAAAAAGTAAAAAATAATAATGTATGACTGCAAGAAAAGCAAGGCCTGCGCACTGTGTATGATTGTACGCATTGTTGTACGCGTGATTGTATGAAAGAGGTGGAATTGTTGTACACATATTGCCTTCAATCATGCGTACATAAAGATGATACACATAGGTACTTATATACAAAGTGCACACGCCTTGCTTTTCATGCAGTCGTACATTATTATTTTTACTTTGTAACACGCTTTTATTAGTTTCACCTGCATGTTTGTTTGTTTGCTTGTAATGGAATTTTTTAACGTGATTCTCACCCACTTCAAAACGCTAGATTAAACTGAAACTTTGCACACTTATCAAGGACCGATAACAGTACAATAATTTGACAACTTTTTCCTAATCTCCTCACCAGGATCATCAGGATAAAATAAAATATACTATTTCCGAGATTTTGGCGGAGGCGCCGCTGTTAATAATACTAATAATAAAAGTGTGTTAATTAAATAATTTTTAGTAAGTTTTAAAAATTTATAATTTAAAAACTAAAAAAAACACGCTTTAAAACCGAACTAAAAAGTAAAAAATAATAATGTTTAAATATTAAGATTTTGTTCAACGGCGATATATTGTAAAAAGCGTGGGGTGCTTGATATCAATTGTTATAAATATTTTATTGGTAGCTATTGATAAAAGTAGAATTATAAAAATATAGTATAAAGCACCCCACGCTTTTTACAATCTATCGCTGTTGAACAAAATCTTAATATTTAAACATTATTATTTTTTGCTTTTTAGTTCGGTTTTTAAAGCGTGTTTTTTTAGTTTTTTAAAGTATAATTTTTTTAGTACGACTTTTACAGAAAAGCAAATTTTCAATATATTTTTTTTTATTTTCTACTTTTTAGTCATACTTTTATTAAATTATTATCATACATTGCTTAATGATTTGTTTTGATTTCTCGTTCCTTCGTTTTGCAGATTTTTCAATTTTTACCCCCGCGCCCTCCACTTGCAGATATTTGCAAAAGTAACGGTGGAATACTGTATTGTCGTCCAATCTTAGTAACTGTGTAAAATTTCATCAATTGACTATGTCAAGAAGTGTGTTAAGTAACGGATGCAAGATTTGAAGACAAACATTCTGAATACATTGTGAATTAAAGAAAAGCAAGTAAAAATTCAGTACAACTTGTCGACAAACAAAACATATTACCCATCCTGAACGTTCAGTCTTAGCATCATTTAACATCAGTAATATGTTTTCGAATATACAACATACTTATAGAAGAATAATTCGCCAATAAAATTTTAAATAAAAATTTAAATTTTATATTATTATAAAACACGAAATTTTGTCAACTTGAGTGAAAATTTCCAGTTCGATGGTACATTATATAAATACAACGAACATTTAGTAATGGTTTACCCACAAGCCCCCTCGTGGCGGTACTATTTATGGAAGAAATTAAAAGAACCGCTTTGGAGTTTCTACGAACTCAACTGATATTGAAGCCAGTTCGAATCTTGCAGAAGAATATTTAGTTAAGACATTGTGAAATGCCCGCCCTGTAAGACAAGACGTTCGATGAACTTAGGTTCTGGTTATTTTGACACGGCAAAAATATTGACGTTGATGTTTTCCCTCCAACAAGTAGCTGCACTATAGTTCAATGCCGAACCGGTTTTAACAGGCCAATTAAAAATCGACAAAATTGGTATATAAATGGGGAAAAATTGATTGGATCCCAACAAAGTACCAAAAGTAGAATGGGGGTGGAAAAAGTTGTGTTGTTAGGAGTGAAACGTGGTTTTTTACGATTTTCGGCAAAACTAGACCTCCTATTGAAAAATGTTAAATACAAAAGTTGTAGATAATTGAAAGATCTACAACTTTCATTGTTATATTATTTCCCTCCTTGGAAATTCTCTTGAAGCGGTGGATCAGTTCAATTACTTAGGCAACGTTGTTAATGACAAAGCAAACATGGACAGCGAGATTCGCAATAGAATTAACGCTACATCTAGAGCACTCTGGGGACTTAGAGAGAGAGTATTTGACAACCACGACCTTGCTTTGTCAACGAAAATGGCTGTCTACAGAGCAGTTGTCATTCCAACACTGCTATATGGATGTGAAAGCTGGGCCACTTACCGTCGTCATGTGAAAGAATTAGAACGTTTTCAGCAAAGACACCTCAGAAGTATGATGAAAATCCGTTGGTTCCATCACATATCAAACGTGGAAGTACTGAGGAGAGCAAATAGCCTTCCAATTGAGGTGCTTATTTCAAGAGCACGCCTAAGATGGGCAGGTCACGTTCATCGTATGCATGATAACCGCCTTCCTAAATGTACACTTTATGGTGAATTGCTAAGCGGTAGAAGAAGGCGTGGCGGTCAACGAAAGAGGTTCATAGACGCTCTCCATGAAAATCTAAAATCCTGCGGTATTCCAGACGAGCAATGGGAACAACTTGCAGCGGACAGAACCGAATGGCGAAGGGTTGTGGCCAGCTATCAAGGAAATGTTGCTGCAAGAAGGCCGAATCCAAGACCTAACCAGGTCTATGTTTGTCCTGACTGCGGTTGACATGTGCTCTCCCGAATTGGCCTCTATAGCCATAGTCGTGTGCACCGTAGATGAATGGGAATTACAATAGACTACACCTTTTACTTGTTTTTTATTGTACACAATTTATCGACTGTAACATTTTTATACTCGGACTCGAGTAAAGGCTAATAATAATAATAATAATAATAATTTCCCTCCTTATATTTCAACATAACCTTAAAACTATTGAGAAACGTCAAAAACAAATGTTTGGCTTTTTATTTCTATCTCTCACAGAATTGATTCGTTTTTAGTGAAATTTGGTGAAAATAGACATTGTTATGTCTCAAATAATCTGTAATTTTTTGAAGCGAAATATTTATTTTTTGATTTTATGCGAATTTAATTCCTAATTTTCAATCAAAGTAGTTGATTAACGAAATTTTGATTTTTGAAAATTTCAAGACGAAATTTGTTTCGTTGAAACCTCTAGTTTAAGATAGTGTAAAGAAATCATACTGTTACTATGGAAAAACATTGTCAAAAATGGGAAAAACCAAAACAGAAATTTTTTCGAGATCGATTTTTCCGTAATTGTCACAAATTCTTCATTGTTTATTGAAATAAAGTGTTGAGAGTGATGCAGAATGGTAATTTCAATGTAATATCAAATAAGAGAACTTTGGTTAACCATTTAAGGTTGGGGCTGTTGAGAAACAAATTGTTTAAGCAATAATTTTACATATAAAGAATTGTTAGAAATGACAGCCAAAAAAAATTTTTTTACGCCTCATGGACAAAAATAAACTGAAAATAATGTCATTAAAATAAATATTTCAAGTGATTGAAATGGCGGGGCAGTTCTTATGCTACGCAATCTCAAGCGCGCGCGCAGCTCTTTTTTGATCATGTCTGCTAGCTCGCATGCAACCCACTTGTCCCTGATTTTCCGCGTGTCTACAACTGACACGTGTTTTGTCGTTGTTGAATGTTCAATATTAAGTTTATGTGTTTCTCATCACATATAATTTGCTGCATTTCCATGGTAAGACTCAAATTTCAATTTTATGTTTGTGCACGTCATAGTGTATCTGATGTAATCTAATAACATGGTTCCTGGTGACTCTTTTAAAAGCGATGACGGAGTTGGTGAAGAAGTAAGAGATTTGTAACCAAAAGATTTATCTATTACGAAGACCCAAATCAAATTCAAGGCAAAATATTTTTTACTAACCTCTATTTAAAATATGCATAATATTTGTTTCTAAGCGGCAAGTTGTCTGTAAATATTATTAAAAAGTGTTACTACGTGATCTTTTTCAATTTTACATACCTATAGTTTTCTTTGATAAAAAAAAATACTTTGCAGACAAAATCTGCATTGGCTCTCATTTTCCATAACTTAAAATATGGATATGTACCCTAAAATCTTGCATTTACAGCTCGATTTTAGGTCAATTGCACATACCACGTACCCAGCACTATGCCGCAGTAACGATACCACAATGTGATGTCATTGAGTCTCAACAAATTGTTTTAAATAGAGGCTCACTCACCAAGATAACTGTTTCACACATCAAGTTCAGGTAATACAAAAGTCACATCCTACAACTCAAACAGCTTCAGACATGAATAAAAAACATTGTGGCGTTTTTACATTGTTTTTTGAAAAGGAAAAAAAACAATGTGAAATCATTAATGGCTAACCAAAATTTATCAAATCTAGCAGAAATTTTTTATGGGAAAGATGCAGACAAACAAACAATTGCTGAAAATGGATTGAAACTAATAGAGTCTATTTATAAATGCAAAAAAAATATCTCTGAACGAATTAAGATTTGAAATGTATCAAGTCGCAACGGTAGAAAGTTCATTTAATTTAGAAAAGCTACCATCAACTGAAGGAGCAGCTGAACAACACTGTTACAGGGCCTATTTTCAGATACAAACTTGGCTTGGTAACAAACTTACGGCTACGGATTGGGGATGGAAACACCATCTAACCGGAATAATGCCTAAATTGACAGAAAAAGAAGTAATTCCTGAAAGTTTACTCTCTCCCCTATAACCATCCTATAAAAAAATAGGATACATCATCTTACAGAAGTGTACTCAGGCTTAGGACTAAAAATACGCAATATACAAATAAATTATCTTTCAATATTTCCAGAAAACCAACCTTATTGGATGGTACAATACCGGTAGATTCAAGCCATCCCTTTCCATAGAAAATAGCTGCGTACCGAAATATGGCCAATAGAGATTTTGCGATACCCCGTCAAAGGAAAATCTGTATACCGGGCTAGGAACCATAACAAACATAGAAAATTAAAAACTTCTTTTCTAGAAACACTAAATATCGCGTAATCGCTAAAAACTCCAAGTATATAACAATAAGTAAAATGTATCTTTAAACTAAAAATAATTGCAAAAAGAAATTTTTGTCTATTACTTGTCTAGTATCTTTGTGGTATTGAGTACCAAGCTTGTTAGCAGCGCCATATCTGGGTCGATTGGCGAACTACTATTATTATTGCTAGCTTCTCTCTACTAGGGGGGCTACCTGCAGAGACTTCTGGTTATACGAGAGTACACAGCAGAATTTTAACCTTTGATTATTAATCCTGTTTACATTCTAAATAATATATTTCTAATTTCTCTTCTTATTCAAGGTTCAATAAAAGTGTAAAATAAATTCAATATTCATATATTCTACATTAAAAGTACTTGGAACGTTACAATGTTTATTCTGTAGGTACTTCAGATACATCTCTAGATAAATAAAAGAATTTCTGTTAAATGGTTATCTGATAAAATTTGATTATCATAATAATATATAATATATAAAGGGCATGTGTATTAATTATTTGTTGTTATTTAAACAATCGAAGATGTCTCTATTACATGTTTCCTGTGTTTTTATCTTATTATCTGTAGGACTGTTCGAAATTTATGGAGAACCTTGCAGTAAGTTTTAAGAAATTGCAATTTATTACATTTTAACTGAATTAATTTTATCTCAAATTTACTAATATCGAAATGCCATTTAAATAATTTAGAAATAGAAAAATAATAAATATTTTGAGGGATTATATTGAAGTGGTTTTGATAAGGAATTTTGTTATTTAACTGTCAAAAATAATATGACTAGTAATAATCACTGGAAATGCTTAGGTACAGAGGTAAAAAAGGGCCACGTTGTATACATATACTTTTAAATGAATTACAAATTACATGATGTAACAAGAAAATAAAATAAGTTATGAGATATATAAGAAAATTCTCTTTTATTTCGAGATAAGTATGGGATAATAATAATATATGTATAGCCGTTTGCAATTTTACCGTGCCGATAAAAAATGCGATAAAAACCGTACGAGCCAGTTAAAATACCATTACTCTCTGCACTATTTCGCCCGCAAATTGAATCACCTACCTTTAAGAGTTTTTAATGTAAGTCGGCTCGATATTGAGAAGGTGTTCGACACCGTCTGGATCCCGGGGTCACTCTACAAACTGCACGACTACAACTTTCCGACTTACTTCATAAAACTCATTCACTCGTTCTTGACGGGCAGATCCCTGCAGGTTCGATGCAGGTTCGAGTGAATAACAAAATCTCTACACGGCGGGAAAAAAGCTATACAACCTGTGCGTCTTCGACTTCCAGAGTTCCCGAATACGAAGCTGGCCAAGTACGCCGACAATACGGCCATATACGCGCATTGGCATAACGCCCAATCAGCAAACATGCTGCTGAAGGCGTACATGGCCCGTGCGTCGTGGTATTACGACCAGTGGAAGATTCGAGTAAATGCTGAGAAGTCGGAGGCGATAGTCTTCACGCGTCGTTTCACTGACATCAAAATCCTAACACCAATCTCCATCCGGTGAAACAAAATTCCAACCAAGAGGTGCGTGAAGTAATCAGGGGTCAGGCTAAATAAATGAGACAGTATGGACTCCTTGTCCAGAAGTCTGTACCCGCTCATGGTCAGGGGAAGCAGACTTAACCGACAAAATGAAAATTGGTTGTACACAACGGTGGTCAGGCTGTCCATTACATACGCGGCGTCAGTGTGGTGCAGCACGTCGGCGACGACAAAGAAGGAACGAAAAGCTCTGTAGCACAAATCAATACGCCTCATCTCTAATTCTGGAAGGTACACCTCCCTCAGAGACCTGCACGCACTTTGCCAAGATATAACCCCAATAGCGGACTACATCCGGGACATCTCCCAAAAATTCTATTCTTTCAAGCTCGGCGACAGTTCGCTAACAAGAAACATAACACAAATTAGACAGCATAATGCCCCATTTCGGATAAAATACACCTTACCATACCAGACATTGCCGATCTTCCGGCGACCTCTGTAGCCAAACTTCACCAACTATAACTTCCACTTACCCTATCCACCTTTACTGATACTTCATACCTTTAGAATCTATAAATCTTTCCTGTCCCCCTCTTCCTTTCTGTTTGTTTCCTTTTATTCCATTTGTTTCTTATTTTTTTTTCGTACATTTCTGTCTCTAAATTAATTTCCATTCAAAATTTTCAACAAAAAACCGAAATTGTCGAAAACCGACATTTTTAAAACCACACTTTAGGCCAGCCTATGCGTAACCCGGCTTTTTCACACCTTGAGGAAGGCTCCTCGCTTAGGTTGAGGTATCAATGTCGAAATTAAATTGCGAAAAGTGAAAGATTTTAATAATGTGTAGTTCTTAAGTTTTATAAAATCTGTTTTTAGATATATGTTATTTTACCACCTTTTTTAACCTATTTGTCATCAGAAGGACTAAAGGTCGCGCGAATCGCGCGGTGGTTGCACAGCCGGGCCCGGAACAGGTCCTGGGGAGGCAACTATAATCGATAATTTAGAATGAAGTTATATTGAACTGAATTGGACAATTCTAAAAAAGGAAAGCCACACTTTTATTTAAGAAACTCCTAATTCTAAACAGACTGAAAATAAGGAAAGCAGACTAGAAGTGAATAGAGAGTATCATGAACAAATTAGGAAAGGGATCAAACACACAGGGAACGAACAGCAATAAAAAAAGAAAATAATACCATGATGATACCACAATGATACATGTGCTGAGAACAAAGACTACTTATGCTGTTACTCTTACAGAAAATAAAATATTCCCATCCTAGAACGGCAAAGTTATTCCCGCAGTTATTTCTTGCTGTCGAATGTACTTCGAAAATATATTAATGTCTTATTTAACTAATAGATTAAAATATTCCTCGTCTGGTTTATTGTAAAAGTAATACCTTCTATTTTGAATTAAGTTTCATCAAATAATATAGAAATGTAGATCAACCATTCAACTTAAAAATCATGCAAAAAACTATAAAAAAATTATATATTTAATAATTAGCCAAACTTTCACCAATTGACTAAGATGAGATTTATAAGTTACTCAAACTCTATGATTTTCTCCATTTAAACTATCGCTACAAATGGAATTTATTTCTATGGATGTGAGATCATGTTCTTCATTAGTAGAATGCAAGTCCTCACGTTTTGAGGACTAGCCCCTTACCGTCGTAGGTTCATTCCAATTTTTTCTTAGTTAGCTCATCCATTAAATGATTTGTTTACTTATTTAAGAAAAGTGTCGTTTTTTAGTCTTCTTTATGTGATGATTTATTTTATAAAGAAAAGAAAGAAAACTCATTCAGACGTAATAAACCGCACAGTTGCCACCGCTTTCACGTTATCGTCAAACTTGGCATTTCGTTGATTATACTGTTAGGCCCTTCCGAAGAAATCCAAAGACCAGTCTTTAGAATCCTTCACCAGAAGTTGACGGTATGATACGTGTCAAGTCTGACGACAACAATATGGCTGTTCCTTACTGTTCTGTTCCCTTGTCATGCAGTGAAATGAAGTCCTGGTCTCCTGAATTCGTAATTCTGGAGTCCAGAAGGAAATTGGTAATTCTTGTGTGACATTACCTCTGACGAGGCTTACACAAATACCAAAACACTTGAGCAGTACACCACTCAACGCGTGTTTCGCTAACCATGTTAGCATAATCGGGAAACGATTGAAACTAAAGCAAGCCTAACAATGTAATCTATATTCTATATCCTTGTTAGGTTTATTTTAGCTTTAATCGCTTCCCAATGATGCTATATGGTTATCAAGATGACGCCGACTAACCTATATTATTGTTCAAATGCTTTCGTAGATGTGGAAACTACGTCAGAAGTAATTACACGAATTTCCTCCACGTCTGTCTTTAGTATTGCATTCTGTTGTCTATTCGCATTAGTTAATGTTAGTCTTTCTTAGGGCACTAATACAAACTTGTTTTGCAAAGAAATGTAGAAATAAACCATCGTAAACTATCTTCAATAATTTGAATGAAACAATACAAAATAAAAAAGGAGAAGAATCCTAGTTATTCTTAACAAAGGAGACATTAGTCAATTGATAATTTTTGATTTATAGCTAGATAAAACGATAAAAAACATTAAAAATAAGTACGCTGGAAAAAAACAGTAAAGGATTCGGATGCGAGTATCTCAAGTATTTTATATATTTCAAAAAGATAAGGAAGTTGTATAAGAAATAAATATATATTTTTTTAAACATTTAATTAGCGTCGGCCTATTTCCGCTACTGAAGCCTAACACCGACGCCTGTAGATGAGCTACCCCCAACTAGGAATTTTGCCTTTTCCTTCGAAGAGTAGGGATTTTTTACTAACCTAACATTTTATAAACAAGGGACGGACGGTTATACATCCCTTCCTCTACACAATCCTCGCCGAAGATTGCGTAGCTTCCGTGTATACACTGATATACGAGGTGCTGGAAGATGTGTGGCGAGGCCGCGGTCTTCCTGGAAGAAGTTTGTGGGTCGCTCAGTAAACTGCTGGTCAGGGTCAAGTACTACACCCTGTATAAGCTTTTGTTGAAGTATTGTACACTTTATTTTATTTTATAGTTTTTTATTTACCACTGAATATTTTTAATGTTTCTGTCAGGGTCAACAGACATTCTGTATATATAATATATTCGTCTTGAAATCATTTTAAAACGAAATGAGAGCATTTTATTTAAGATTAGTAACAGAGTTTGCAAAACGTATTTGATATTAAAATATTTAACTTAACAGGGTTGTGAAAAGATAACTTTTCGACAACGGAAATTCCGTCTTGGGAATAAAATTAGTAGTGAAGTAAACAATAGACAGAAATAATGTAAATTGGAAAAGTGATTCTGAAAAAATTCACTTAGAATAAATGCACGTCGGCAAAATGGATTAGGGCTTTTTACTTGGCGCCAGCAAGGAAATAATCACAGTGTCGTGGTACTCGAAGTAGGCAAGCTTGACTAGACAGACGGTACTAAATTAATTTAGAATCCTAACGACTAGTATATTCAGTATGAAAGCTTAACTAGACAGAAGGAACTAAATCTTTTATTTAAGAGCCTAACAGACTTACTAGTATATTTACTTATTAAAGCTTATCTAGACAGAACGCACTCAAGCTTTAGGAATTGGAAATAATTACTAGTATATTTTTTATTGCAAATAAAACACTTTTAATTAACTACTAATAACTCGCGAACTTTCTGTGATCACTTATGACTACTTTCGACTACTGGTAACTACTTGCCTTTTCTATATGTTTCGTAGCGTTTCGTTTAGCGGGGGCCCGAGTCATGCTCGGACGTTTTTCCCTATTTTTTATGGTGTCTGGAAATGTCCCCCGACATTCATCTCAAACCGATTGTGAATTATTGTGCAATTACATACAAAATATAAAATTTCGAGACTGGAAATTATATGATAATTATGACCAATAAAAGGAGAATTTTTTTACATAAATTTGAATCGAATCTGGTTTGGGAGTTATTTGAAGTAACTGTCTGAATAACTCGCTGAATATTGAACAGGCCCCGTAAGGTATTTTGGAAGTCGTTTAAGCTATGTTAATATCATATGAGAATGTTCCTATAGGTCTGCATTGAAACGAAGTGGAAGTAAGTTATAATGGCAGTGATGCTAGCATTTCGGGAAGTAAGTTTTCATGAATGCGGTGCTGGCAGCTCTATGGAACATTGGGAATGTGAATGAAGTGTATTTTGATATAAGAACATAAAATTTAAATAGAAGTTAAATCGAAGAGAAAGATGATTAATAAAAAAAATTTGGAAGCGAAATAAAATATTTTGATTGGGGGTGTGGAAATTAGTTTTGATATACTTGAAGTTCGTGTGGGGGCGGTATTTTTTAGGACATTAATTTGTAATGTTTGAGCTGTAAAATGGTTAGTTTGAACGATTTAATTGATTGATTTAAGTTATTTATGCATTATCGGTGAAATTGTAATTTTTTATTGAATTAAATATCTAGATTACTTTTTTCGTAGTTTGGCTGTCTGAACTGAAAAAGATAATTATTTTTACTATAATACTTGAAACGGTCACCCATCGCATATAGAGTTATGTACATAGTAAAGATGCACCTACGCTCACTCCAAAATAAATATTAATAAAACTAGAAATAGCAATACCTATATACTATACTTATCATTAACATTATCAGAATTCACACGACTAATTGCAAGTATCAAATCATAATTTAACAAATTGTTCTAAAGTTCTCTCTCTCCCCCTCTCTAACTGGATTGTATTAGTATTTAATGTATAATATAGATGCATCAATTGCTACAATTAATCTTGTCGTATGTAGTGCTAAAAGTGATACAAACCGCATCAACTTCAATTTGTGTCCAACAAGTTCTAAATGTACTGGAATTAATTCGTAAGATTTATACCTATAAAATTGCTTTTAAGAAACACATATTTTAAACCTAGTTTGATGTTTAATCCAACAAGAAATATATCTATGTTGCTTATGAAACTTGACGATATCGGTCTCTCTCATAGTTTATTATCCCTATTACATTACATCTGTCAAACAGAACTTAATACGTGATATTTAATGGTTTCAAGTCGACTGAATACAAGGCTACTTCTAGGATACTGCAAGGGTCTGTCCTTGGACCACTATTTTTTATTATATTCATCTAATATTGGAGTAGACAATGTTAACTGTTTAATGTATGCCGATGATTTGAAACTTTTTTTTCTAAAATTATACACGCAAATTGAATACGATCTCCTACAACTGCACCATAATTGATAGATACCATACGCCACAGACCTGAAACTCCGCGAGATTTAGAGGTCTTATTTAATAAAACTCTATCATTTAGTGTACATATAAATACCAGTCACTGAATCTAGTAAAATACATGAGTTTTTACAATAAAATGAATTTTTTAAACATTATTTTTTACTTTTTTGTTCGGTTTGCTATTAATGCGCGTTTTTTTAGTTTTTTAAACTATAATTTTTTTTCATGTAAAATAATAAAATATATATTAATAAGAGCGGCGCCTCTGGCAAAATGTCGACAATACATGAGTCATTTTTTTCTCAAATTTTTAATTTATCCTGATAATCCTGGCGAGGACAGTAGGACAAAGTTGTCAAATTATTGTATTGTCATCGATCCTTGATAAGTGTGCAAAGTTTCAGTTTAATCTGATGTTTTGAAGTGGTGAGAATCACATTCAAAGATTCCGCTACAACAAACAAAAAACGTACAGGTGATGCTAATATAAAGCGTGTAAAAATGGAACCACATAATATATCCTCCTTTCGAACCTTGCTTCTGGATTTGGGGACTGTTTGCTATGCGTGCTGTTTCTTTTTGTGTTTAATTAATATGTATGTTTTTCAATAGTTATTTTATTTTTACTTTCAGTTCCTGGCCCAGTAAGAAATCTAAGAGTGACTATTTCTGGTGGTCTTACTTGGATGTCACCAACTGAAGATTGCAACGCTGATCAATACTTAGTTACTATTAGAAAGCAGGGCGACCCTAATTTTTTGTATTATGTCCATTCGACAAACGAGACGATATATTTAAGTTTATCGGCTTTGCCGATTTGTGAAAGCTACGAATTTTCAGTATTAACAATTGCTAGCGATCATGTACAAGGTACGGAGACTATACTCTACGCAAAGACACCACCACGGGGTAAGTTTCCTCTACAAAATATATATCTATTAAAAATTAGGTTGTAATGAACAAGCAGTTGAATGACGAACTCTTAAGTTTCTATAATATTGCTATTGTGCATCAAGCAAATTACTTTTTTGGTCATCCTTTTGCATTAACCTTATTCATATTAGTAGGAGGTCCTAGGGCATTTCGCTTGCACCAAAATGCCGATGGTTGGCAACCCATATGGTGTTAATAAGGGTGACTTCCTGTACACAAAATCCATCTTGCCACCCCCCACCTCCCCGTTGATCTCCCCTCACCCATCCTTAAATGGGTAAAATTTTGATCATCTATATCCACGTGCAACTTTATAAGTCTGGTCTAAAAAATGTCAAACAAATACGTTGAAACATTCATTTAAACTAATTGAATAATGACAAAACTATGGAAAGAAACAAAATATTTTTTATTATAAAAATTTTAAAGTTAGTATTAAATATTAATCATCCTCTTCTTTCACGTCTGACGTGTCATCTATATTATAATGCATACATTGCAAATTATTTAAGTTAACTTGCACTGCTTATTTTTATATCACGTTTTTTTGCAACTGCAAGAAATCAGTTCGACAATTTTTTCGGGTGCGGCATTTTCCCAGGATGATAATATGGGAACGTAATATGTTTTAGATTTTCTCCAACTATAATTTTCTGGATTTAGTTCCTCAACAATATTTTTATGCGGGTTTATCCAAATGTACGTCTGGAGTCGTGCTCTGAGCAACGCTGAAGTCAAAGCAGCTTCAGTGGGAGGTAACTGCTTACTCTCCATCTGCTGTTTTGAAAAGCAATAAGAGTTTCTTTTTGAAGAACTGTTAATTTCCAAAAAAATAAAAAATTAACAGCACAAGAGAAATATGGATGAGGTAGAAATCAATTATTTTGTAGTCCCCATAATTTTACCTGGAGAGCAAATTGTTATGCAGGATGAATCCAAAATATCTACATTAGCAGCTATGTATTGCACATGCAAAATTATTCTAGTATCTGCCTCTTCCTGCTTTGTAGACAGTTCTTCGATATAACCATCTAGGTTAGAATATGATGCATTACCATAGGAAGTAAAAACTTATCTTTCTTTGAACACGGAATTTGTCTTTATAATGTGTTTAGATAAGTACTCAGCCAAATCATTCTTTGTTTGATTGTTCGACAATAAGTCGCTCATTTTAATATTTTTTATGTTAATATTGTCCCCAATAATAAATTGTTTGAGAGATTTTTTATATCTACTGTCTATGGTTTTTTGCTTCAGAGACATTTCATCAGAGATCAAATATTGGATATACTTCATTGAATTGCTGGTACTTATTCCAAAGACATTTAGCAAAAGCATTCGATCATTCTAAACACGTCTGTATGCTCCCTTTTTTCTGAAACAGGTGTAGTTCTGCAAATCTATCGATGATGACAACGTTATAAAATTCGGAATCGAATTTGGATAGACCTAAAAGTAAAAAAATAATAGGTATTTAACTGCCGTAAAAACAATACTCCACGTAGACGTCGATTTTTGGGCACTTTTCTTCCAAAGCATGCAATGTGGGGTAAACGACGCGGAGGTGGGGGTGACAAGATGGATTTTCGTGAACAGGAAGTCAATCTTGTTAACCCAATATAGATTGCCAATCATCGGCACTTTGGTGCAAGCCAACTCATATTTTTTTAGCCCTAGGGCCTCCTACTATATATAGTAATTTCAAAGTTAGGTTCATTAGAGAATTTACCAATATAGTCTAGTATACTTTAACTTGGCATGTGTATGAGTTGATTTTGGGCGTACGATTTCATTTTCTCTTACATAGAAAATTAAAACAATAGCCCAAAGACATTGTCCATTTATGCCCATACATGGGCGATTGTAGTGCACCTCCTATTATACATGGTGTATTTTCTATAAATCATTTAGTAATTACATTTTGTTCTATTCCACACCCTTTCCATCGGCGTTTGTCGATGTTTCTCGATACAAAAATATTTAGCTAAGTTAAATTTTAGTTGTTGCCTAATAACATTTTTTGATACCTAACTCAATTATCTTTTACCTAAATTATATACTTATCGCATTGTTAATAACTAAGCAATATGGCAGTCATGAAAAACGACTCGACAGAAAGTAATATAAAAAATTATACATTTACAATGCTATGATCATTTCCAGATGTGGATCTCAATATTTATGATTTAAACACAACCGAAGTTAGTCGAAATCTGTTTTTAACCTGGAGCTTGAAAGTTGGCGCCGACAGGTGTGTGGATTCCTTTCGGGTAGTAATATGGGACGAAGATGCCCTAATTCCGACTGATGTTTATGTTCGAGGTACGAGATTTATTCTTCAATCGATTATACCTTGCATGAAATATGAATTTGAAGTAAGACCTATCATTGGAGTGGAAGAAGGAGACTCGGTGTTTACAAACCACACAGCAGCAGCATTCAGTAAGTAACAAAACATTTCCACTTTCATGATCATGAGATTTATTTACATATTATGGATAGTATGACGCGTATTTATCCACCTCGAACGATGACGTGGAGAAAAAGGGCCACCCTTTGACACTCGAGCACCGGAAACGAGTTTTCGATTTGCTCGGGCTCCAGTCCTAGTTTAAGTGATAGGACACGCTACCCTCAAGCCGAGTACCCGACGCTCAGTAGCTCAAGTGGAGAAATCATACTCCAGTGTATCAGTTTGAGAAATTAGACGTTCACACACAGACAGTAAAACTCAGAATTTTCAATAACCACAGTTTATTAAATTAAGCCTACTATTATAATTCAATTTTTCTAACTAGTTATTTTCTTCCAAAAATCTACAAATGATTAGTTACCGGGAGGAGCAAACAAAATACTAGTATCAGTTGACTCAGGTAACAGGGATAGCAAACACTAAATGGCGACACAGAATAAGCGGTAAGCGTTAGCACAAAAGAGGTGACGAAGCGTTAGTACAAAGTAAGCGATGCAATTATTAAAACGATTGAAAGGGTGCAGAACTTTTGTAAATTGTAATATTTTGTGAACGAATAAAGACGTATTATTATTACTATTATCTATTATATATAAAAATTACAGTGCAAAATTATATAGAATATATGTACATATTACACTTGGCTAGTGCATGTGCTGCTACTACTTATGGACCTGAAACATAGGTGCATTAGTGAAAACTGAAAAACCAAAGTATGGTTAGAAAACAAATAATTTTAAAACTTTACAGTGCCCCTCTGGCGCCTCTCATGGAGCTTTACTACGGAATGACACCTTCAAATTGAAACTACTACTAGAAATACATATAGCCAGCTGGGCCGGAAATGCAAGGCACTACATGATTACCAAAACAATTCTTCAGTGTCCCTCTGGCGCCTCTCATGGAGGTTTGCCAAGGAAGGACACCTTCGAGTTGTACGCCTGCAGGAACGGACTGCTACTGAAAAGTAATGTATGATTATAAATACATATAATTCCGGCTGGAACGGAAGAGTCCTGGACCCTCGTGAGTGGACTGGACTTGGTCTTGTGGAAGTTAGCGGTGTTGCACTAGCCAAATTTACCCATCAGTTTACCTTCCTTCTATGGTCTTACATACTGTCGGATATGAGCACGTCTGCTGTCATTGGACGGTTGGGACGAAATGAATTCTGCAGAGCTTCCCAGGTTTTTTCTGTAATGAAAACAACTTGTTAAAGGCGCGGGAGCAGTTGCCAGACGAATGCGTGATCGATCGATGACTTTGCAATAATTCTGCTCTTTCACAATGAAATATAATATCAAAGGTACCTGAGTTTGGTTTTCCGACTGGGCACGTCTGCTGCCGATGAGTCGCTCTGGCTAACTGCCAACACGATGTAAATTTAATTATTTCCTTTGAATACATAAAAATATTTCGGAATATTTCACGACTTAGTAAATTCAATTACTTGAATATTTTCCTAGACCGGAGCAAGCAGCAGGACACGTGTTTCGCGTGTGAAGGCAGCCAGGGAACTGAACTATCGGATATTTTAATTGTTCCCTTGTACCGAAAGAATGACGTTGCACGAGTGACGTCAAATCGACTTAGAAATATTTTATTTACTTTGCTTGTTGGGATTGGTTTACGCTGAATGGCAGGCACTCACCTTTAGCTCACGGGACTGCTGGTTGAGGACTGAACTATTTACTGCAGGTTCGTACGTTCTTCACTTTGTTCCCCCACTACCCGAGTGCATCTGTACTTACAACTGGTATGTTTATTCGGTGCAGCTGCAAATTAATATACATTTTAAAGCTTAAAACGGAACAGTAATAAATATAAAAGGATAAAATACATAGAGGGTATAAATAAATAAATACAGATCCTAGGCACATTTTGGTAACGAAAAAACGCTTCGTTATAATATTTCACTTTGAGCATCACCCCACGAGAAGTACCAGTTGTTTAGATAATATGATTATAAATTCTAGCAATATTTTTCTAAATTAATAATCGTAATGATAAGTTCCTGTAAAAGAGTTAGTAAATCTATATATCAGAATGAAATAAGGCCGAAATGATGCACGCGACAAGTATATTTTCGAAAATAATAAATAACACTAATAAAGCAATGTGGAATATCATTAATAATGAAAAATAATGTGATAAAATTACAGATAAAAACCAGATCTAATCGGAAAATTTCGAATACTTAGGCTAGCAATATATTAAGAAAAACCGCTTCCCAAGGAATCACTCCTTCCGCGCATCCAGATTTTGTATCCAAATCTTATGCACATTAAATCCCAATGTAATATTTTATTCCCTTTAATAATAGAGTCTGGGTGGTAGAGGGGGTGGTTAATGTAAAAAAAATTTAGAAGTCCTTGGTTCTCGTATACACACTAAATCCCAATTTATTTTTTTATTCCGTTAAACAATAGGGTGGGGGTGGAAATGGGGATGGTGGAGGGAGTAACTAATGCCAAAATAAATTTTAGAGGCCCTTGGTTTAAATCCCAATTTAATTTTTTACTCCCTTTAATAATAGGGTCAGGGTGGCAATGGGGGAGGTAGAAGTGGTAGCTAAAGCCAAAAATTTTTTTTTCGACGTTTCGTTCTTATATACACACTAAATCACATTTTAATTTTTTACCCCCTTTAATAATCGGGTGGAGGTGGCAATGGGGTTGGTAGAGGGGATAGCTAACGGTAAAAAAATTTTTAGACGTTTCGTTTTTGTATACACGCTAAATCACATTGTGTGGGGGTGGGTGGTATTGGGGGTGATAGTGGGGGGTGGCTGGTGCCAAAATTTTGAGACCTTAACTTTTCGTACATGCCTTAAATTGCAATTTTATAGACTCTTACTTTCTTGTTTACCTATTTACCCTTATTTACCCCATTTACCCCCGAACCCTACAACGGAATTAGATCAAAGTATAATCTAGTTCCTGATCTCGTTACAATACATAAGTGTACCAAATTTCAAGTAAATATCGTAAACAGTTCCAGAGTAAACGTGCGCACAAAAAAATTACAGACAGACAGACAGGAAATTTTCTTCGCTCAAATTTAAAATCTCGACGGTTCATGATATTTTAAGCCTATTTCAACAAAAAAAAATTGAATTTTTTTTACGCTACTATACTTCCATTGGACGTGGCCGTAAAATTCATATTTTTTGTTTAACTGTGAACGATGATATCAATTCCAATGGTATCAGTTTTATTGACTGATAACCTATCACCTCGTTAGTCCTGAAGAAGACAATAAAGTTTGTCGAAACTTTCGACTTTAAAAAGAATAATAATATAATACACCGAGAGGTAGTGAACAAAAAATTGTAAAATCTTATATTGAACGAAAAATTAACGTAACTAGAAATGACATTGAGCAATGCGAAATCGACCACCTGCAAGACCGCAGCTCTTGCGTTACTGTAAAAAAAATTAAATATCGACAAAAAAAGTCATGAAAACAATTGAATTGGACCAAATTTCGATGGCAGGTGCTCGATGCACGTCTTAATACGAAATCGACCCCCTGCCATGCTAAATCCGTTGTCAAATCCGCCTGCCAAGCGAAAAAGTGGCATTTTCAAGACGTATCATTGCATTTATCTCATATTGAAAAAATCCACTTCCACGGGCTTGAGGAAAGCCTCTAGAACCTTGTGAAACCCGCCTGCCTATCCAGCGAATGCTCACACCGAATTTATATATATATATATATGTTAGATAGTGGATTGTAGATTTAACTTTTTAAAAACATTTATTTAGTTTAACACTGGAGTCAACGTTGACTCTATAATAATAACAATAATAATTTTGAAGTGATTTATTCGAACATGAGTTTAAGACTGATTACAAAAAGGTTGTTGGTAATATTTATAATGTTTTGAGAACAAAGGAAACAGTGTTGCTGATTCAGCACAATCAGGATTACTCAGAATTGAAATACAATGCTCATGCAGCGTGAGCGGTTATTGAGAAGAGCTGTTACGCAGTATGTAATACGATATGTTTGAGAAGGTTAAGCCTGTCTCGATAATATTATATATCATAGTATATTTCTAATATAACAGCTTCCCCCTTATAAAAAAAGTTGGTGTTTTATGCAGCAACTTTTGAAATGAATATAAAATGTATATAAAAGGTAATGGTACAATTTGGAAAAATATAAAAGATACAAAAATGTTAAATCGTAAGGTTTAAAACACAGAATATAACCTTAGCGTCTAGAATATGAGATGCAAGCACAATAAGCTTGATTCATAAAATAAAATAACATAAAAATGTTAGAGTTAAAATATAGCTTTGGCAAGAAAGCGTAAAATACAAACATACTAGGTTTGAATTGTAAAATAGGATAAAATATTCCTAAGGTTAAAATATAGCTTTACTGTGAAAGCATAAAATATAAGCATGATGGGTTTGAATGAAAATGACGTAAAAATGTTAATAAAATTGAAATTAACAAATGATAGAAAAATAATGAAATATAATGATTAAACAAATGAAATAAAATTCACTGAAGAGTCCAGCACTGAAAGTGAGTAAAAAGGCACAAAACAGTTTGTCTTTATGTAAGTTCTATGTCTTCGGCTTCGTTGTCTTCTCTTCTTAAGGTAGGTCGTCTTCGTGAAGGAAATATGTTAGCAAATGTCCTGTAGGGTTTGCTAGGCCTCGGTGGAGATGGGGGTGATGCAGAAACATCGATGGCTAGTCTTCGTCTTTTTGTTCTGCACTTACAAAATAGGTACAGAAATAACAGTCCAATTATTAGCACAATGATAAAATAGGTGAACCAGGATATGTGTTTTGTTATAAAGGGTTCGTTGATCAAATCATCTAAATCTCTGGAGTATTGGTCCAACTTGTGTTTGGCAACTTCGAGGTCTTCCGTATTGAGATTGTTTAATTTTAGTGGTTTAAGATTTGGAGCTCGGATTTTGTCTGGAATATGTTTACAACATTCAAATGGAATTTGGATTGGATGAGTGTCGTCTTTTACATCGGTTACTTCATTGGTACTAGCTTGAATTTTTGTGATGCCTATGAAGGCGTAACAATTTGGTTGTAATTTTACTATTGAATTTTTGTAGATGACTTCAGTTTTTGAATTTCTTTCTGGACAGTTGATGGTTGTTTGTAGAGGTTCTGCGTTAATAACTAACCATGTGTTTTCGTCTATTTTTTGGACGTTGTAGCCTTGGCTGATGATAAATGACGTCTGGCAGTTTTCTGGCAGGGTTTTGAGGTTCTTGAAGAGACGGGCTTCGCATATGGCATTGTTGTCAATAGGATATGCAAATAAATTTGGACATAATTTGGTGTTGAAATAAAGTGGTTTGCATTCTTCAAGGTTCGAGATAGGTATGTACATTAATGAATCATCATCTCTCGCGATGTATTTTTGAGAAGTTGATAATACATGATATAAACCAGTTCTATTATCCAAAATAGGAATAGGGTATAATTGAAATACTGAATATGTTTGAGGGTCTATTAAAGGTATGTCTAACACAAATATTAGATCCGAATTTGTTTGAAAAGCTTTTAGTTCTATAATGTCTAAGTACTGTGCAACCTTTGATAGTTTGATTGGAAGCGGTAAATTGTTCCTTTGTAGGTTTTGCGAAATTTCCTGTAGAGAATTTACTAAGTCTTTTGGATTTATAATTGACGTGTGAATTATTTTAAGCCTCGCGAAAGTGATGGAATTTAGGATGTCATTTAGGTTATCCTCGATAAATAAATAACTTGCCATAAGTTGTTCGCAGATTTCGATAAATTTCAGTTTTGCATGGACGTTTTCTATGTCTTTAGTCATGTCTAAAATTGAGGTTTCGATTTCTTTAATATCCTTATTGAAAGTTTCTTCGTCAACTTGCAATTTTTGAATAGTTGCGTTGAAATTTTTGATTACTGAAGTTGTAACGGATATTTGGTTTTTAATTAGGTTTTCGAGTTGGTGTTCGTCATTATTCAATTTGTTGATACAATCAGAATAATACTGACCGTCTTCTGCGTCTAAATTTCCGGTTATTGATTTGAAAATCGTTCCGATGCCATTTAGTATTCCTCGTTTGTATCGTTTCGTGTCAAGGTAAATTTCGTCAAATTTTGATTGTATTGATTGGGAAATTTGCGTCAATAAGCTAAGGTGAGTTTTTACATCTCCTGAAAAGACGTTCATGTAATGATATGCTGGGTCGAGTGTGTTGTATAGTGTCTGTAAGATCTTGTCGTTTTTGTCGAAAGCTGTCTTGAAGGTAGATATGTTTTTGTGTACCAGTAAAGTCCATTTCTTGTGAGAAATCACAATGTCCGTGTCTTGGTGATAATATACTCCGATCGTATTGTTAATAGGTGTTATTTTAAATTGAGCAAGTGCTGATCCGATCAGCAGGAGAAACCTGAAAATAAATTTAATCTTCAGTATATGGTTTCATTCGATCAAAATTTACTTTGGTTGTTTGGTTTGTTTCGAGATTTAGTAATGTAGCGGAATTTTGAAAGATTTCTGTAATTTCAAAGGGACCGTTGAATTTATTTTGTAGTTTATTTTTTATTTGTGATTCTTTGACGTACACTTTGTCGCCAATATTATATGTGTGTCTATTTTCGGGAATGTTCTTGTCGAATCGAACTTTGGCTTTTTGTTTTTGTGCTTCTGTTCGACTTCGCGCAATTTTGTAATAATGGGATATTCGATTATTTAGGTCTCTAACGTATTTGGTGATCAGGTCTTTTTGGTTGTAAAGAGTTTCAGGTGGTCGGTTAGCTGTATGTCCGAAAATAAGCTCGTATGGCGTAAAGCCATGAGTTTTGTTTACCGAGTTATTGTAACATATCACCGCATAGGGTAATATAGTAAAGGGATGTTCGTTGGGATTTTCGGTTTTGTGTATTCTTATCATTTCTGCTAGGGTGGCATGGAATCGTTCGATAGATCCGTTGGATTGAGGATGTCCTACGCTTGAGTATGTTAGTTTTATGTCGTAAAGGGTGCAAAGGTCTTTTAATAAATTATTATCAAATTCACCGCCATAATCGCAATGAATTCTTAGTGGGGTACCATAATGCTGAAAATAAAGCAACAGGGTATTTACGACTGATTTTGCGCTCTTGTCTGGGACTGCGTAAGCTTGAGTAAATTTGGTTAACTCGTCGCGGATAGTTAATGCATAGTTTCGCGTGGGAAATTCGAATAGATCAATATTAACTCTCTCAAATGGAGTTTTAGGGGTTTCAGTAATCACTAAGGGATTATTGAGGTTTTTACGACAGACTTTTGTTCTTTGACATGTTTCACAATTTTTTATAAAATTTTCGACGTCTTTTGTTAAGCCTTGCCAATTATATTTATTTTTGATTCTACGTATCGTTTCATTTATTCCACGATGTAAATTATTTTTTCCGGTGTGATGCTGGTCGAGAATGATCGGACGTTGGTCCTCGTCGGGAGTTCGTACTAAATTTTGACATATGATTAGTTTTAAGTCTTTTTCAGCAAAAATAAATGATAGGATTTCGAGAATTGGAAAGTCTAGATTGTTTTCAACATGGTAAGTTTTGGAAAGGTCTAATTTGTTTCGGTGTTTATATAATGTTAAAAATAAGTGTTCTACCACAGACTCTGGGTCGAAGGGTAGAGCGATAATGTAATAATTTCTTTGTCGGGTCGATTTACTGGAAACGATATTGATTGTATTGTTATAGAATTCGGGGTTTTCCTCGAAAATATCCTCGATAATTTGATGGTGAAGGTCTGTCAAGTTGTTTTGTTGGAAAAACGTTATGATGTTTTTATTTTCTCGATCTAATAGTTGTTTATTTGTGATTTGAATTTTGGAATAGTCTATTAGAGATTTGGTTTTGTAAAGGCGGGAGAATGTGTCAAATTCTCGGGCAATTTGTTCGTCAGTGATCTCGTCGTCATTGTCTGAGGTTTCATCTTCGTCTGAGTCTTCGTTTGAGTCTTCGTTTGCGGCTAGAATTTTTGAATAAAATTTGGAACATTCTGAAAAGTGATTGATTTTAATTCTGGACAACGCGTCCGCGTTTTTATTGATTTTTCCGGGTTTGTATATTATTTCGTAATCGTATTCTTCGAGTTTTAAGCGCCAACGGGCTAGTCTACTACCTGGGTCTTTTATGGAAAATAACCAAGTGAGTGGTCGGTGGTCGGTGACGAGTTTGAACTTCCTTCCGAATAGATATGGCCTAAAATGCTTTACACTCCAGACCAAAGATAAAAGTTCACGCTCAATGGTTGAATACTTAGTTTCCGCGCCGCATAAAGTTCGAGATGCGTATGCGATTGGCAAATCTTTTCCTATACTTCCTTGTGAAAGTACAGAACCTATTGCAAATGCACTAGCGTCTGTAGTTAGGACAAAAGGTTCATCAAAGTTGGGGTAGATCAATATCGGGGTAGTTGTCAAAGTTTGTTTTAGGGTTTCGAATGAATTTGTACAGTCATTGTCGAAATTGAAAGGTATATCTTTTTGTAGCAACTTAGTTAAGGGTTTTGAAATTTTGGAGAAATTAGGAATGAAGCGTCTATAGTAGCCTGCTAGACCTAGAAAAGATTTAATTTCTTTCTGATTTTTGGGTTGAGGAAAATTTAGAATTGCTTCGACTTTGGCAGGGTTTGGTTTTACACCATCCTTTGTAATAAGATGTCCTAAATAGGCGACTTCCTTGCGAAGGAATTCGCATTTGTCTGGCTGAATTTTGAGGTTGGCTCTTTGTAGACGTTTGAAGACTTCTGTTAATCGGGAAATATGTTCGTGGATAGTAGGGGAATAAATAATAATATCGTCCATGTAGACGAGACAGCGTTCATTTTGGATGCCTAATAGAATATTGTCCATGACCCTCTGGAAAGTGGATGGAGCATTTTTTAGACCGAATGGCATACGTACAAATTCGTAGTGGCCATTCTCCACCGTGAAAGCTGTTTTTTGGATGTCCTTAGGATCGATTTCAATTTGGTGGAAGCCAGAGGCCAAGTCTAGAGTCGTGAAATATTGACATCTGCCTAATTGGTCTAGAAGATCAGAAATGTTGGGCAAAGGATACTTATCACCTATCGTTACTTCGTTTAATTTTCGGTAGTCAACTACGACGCGCCATTTCTGTTTACCAGAAGCGTCTAGTTTTTTGGGGACTACCCAAACTGGGGAGGACCAGGGAGAAATTGAAGGCTGGATAATGCCTTGGTCGAGCATTTTCGAGACTTGTGATTTTACCTCTTGTTTATGAATTTGGGGGTAACGATAAGATTTAGTGAAAATTGGTTTAGAATCGTTAGTGTCTATTGAATGTTTGATTTCATTGGTAAATGTCAAGTTGTCACCTTCTAAATAGAATATGTCTGAAAAGTCTAAACAAAGTTGAGTAATTAGTTCACTCTCCTCATCGTTCAAGTGATCTAAGCGTAATTGGTTTCTTATTTCGTAATTTCTGTCTATATATTGGGAATCCGGATTTTGAAGATTTACATTAAATATTGACCTAAATTTTTGGACGGGTTCAAGTTTAAGATTTGAAAATTTTATTGTTTTCGGAATTGCATTTGAGTTTATTACTGTCGTCAAAAATTCACCATTGTTGTCTATTTTGACAATGGCGTTCGGTAAACGTACCTTTTCGTTTTCCTGGGCTATTAGTATAGCTTCGGTATTTTGTAAATTACATTTAAGCTTAAAAATCTTTTCTGTGCGTGGTTCGATAGAAATTACATTTTGGTTTTTTGTTTCGTTTAAATTTTGATTTTTAATCGGGCTCCAGAGTGTAGTTAATATATTATCGGTAACTTGATACAATGGTACGGTTTTGAAATTAGTGATTAATTGTCTGTTTTTAATGTCTATTAAGCAATCGTAATGGTCCAAAAAGTCGGCACCTAAAAGTCCGTCAAATTCTATATCTAGATTATGAATGTAAACTTTGTATGGATCATTCGGATTGAAAGGTATGAGAGCAGATTCAGTGATATTAATTTTTTCGTCTGTTATACCTTGTATAATTACATTTTCGTGGGATCGACGTTTATAGTTTTCTGCCGTTTCGGGTTTGAATATAGAGATACCTGCGCCTGTGTCTATCAAGATTTTGAAACGTTTAGTGATGTCTTCTATGTAAAATAAATTTTTGGAGTTTACGATATTTAGTTTGTAGTGGGGTGTTTTTACATGAATTGATTTTCCGGGAAGTTCAGGTTTGGGTCGAAACTGTCCTGGAGGTTTATCGCTTGGACTTGATGAGAAATTTGGTCCAGCTCGTCCGTTTGTTGTGTCGGAGTACTCGTGGAATACTCCGGGCCTATGCAAAAATCCGGAGGATTAGCAGTATAATCCTCGTGCTGTTGAGATTGAGAATTAGCAGTATAATTCTCGTACTGTTGGGGTTGAGAATTAGCAGTATAATTCTCACATTGTTGGGTTCCAAAATCGTAATCATAATCATTTTCGTTAGAATAATTGGGAGAATAATTGGTAGAATAATTTACAGGATAACTTTCATATTGGTTTGGGCTATCAGTGTAGTTATCATAAGGTTCTTGATTTAGGTGATGTGTCTTTTGTTGATTAAACCTGTTGAAATTTGGGTTTGGTTGGATGGCAGAAGGTCTTTGTTGGTTGAAGTTTGGATTTGGCCTGATAGCTGAGGGCCTGTTCTGTTGAGAATAATTTTGCTGCTGGTTAGAGAAATTTTGGAAATTTTGCGGTCTATGATTAGATGTGAAATGTTGCCTTGGAAGCTGTGCTTGATTAGAATAAGCATTTGGTGTGAAATTGGGAGATGGGGATTGATAGTTTTGCCTTGTGCGGCATTCATTAACATGGTGTCCGCTTCTTTTGCAGAAGGTGCAAAATTGTGGGGAGTTTGGACGTCTTTGTGGGTTTTGAATGAGATTTTTATTTGGAACTCTATTAGAAAATTTTTGTGATTCAAAATAGGATAATTGCAATTCACGTTTAATGCGGTTTATTGCGTCTAACATGTCGCCAGGGTTACCAGCCCTAATGATTTGACCTAATTTGGGTTCTAATCCGGTTAATAAAGTAGTCAATGTCATATTTTCAATGAGGTTACACTGAGCAGTTTTTTCCTCTAGAGTTAGAGTCTGCTTTTGCACTGCTGCGTGCATTTTCGCGTTGTGCGTTTGTAGTCTTGATACAAATATTAGTGCGGTTTCGTTGGGTAACTGACGAATCCTCTGCAGATCCTGAATCAAAGCTGTCAGGTCGCGAGAGTCGCCAAAATGAGCTTCAAGTAAGCTTTTGATTTCTGCCCATGTAGCAGGGTTTCGGGAATTTATTAATTCTGCGGCTTTTCCGCGTAATTTATTTTTTATGTGAAGCGTTAATAAGACGCGCTGATCATCAACAGCGATACCCTGAGCGGTTATGCAAGCTGAAATAAATGTTTGCAAGAATATGGGGTTGCCGTCAAATTCGGGCACTATGGAAAATATTTCGCTTAACCTATAAGGTTCAATATTTATGGTTTCGTTCGCCGTGATGGAATTGTTTGCATTGGAATTGCTTACGTTTGTAGCCATTTTATTTATATTATTTAGATGATTAAATACTTAAAACGCCTTTTTCCAATTTAAGTTAGTACGCTACTGGTGTTTAATAAGAAATTTTAATATGAAATGTGCAAGAATTTATTCTGTAATATTTAAAATTTATATTATAGAATAGCTAGATTAATTCGAAAAACGCGTTTGGTTAAAAAAGCGTTTTGAGTTTGGAAATAGTATGTCTCTGATAATTTTATATTTTGCACACACGGTATTATAGAACACAAGCTTGTCTTACGGCCTTAACCTTAACCTTTTATGTGGTATGCAATATTATATTACGATAAAAATGCAAAGATAACAATGGTACGTGATTACAGTTAATTAGATAAATTCGCACTTAAAGAGCATATGATATTACCATAAAAATAATGTTACGATAGGAACAGTGTATGATTACGGTTATTTATATAGGTCACACAAATTATAATCAAGATATTTTGTTTCAAGTTTAAATAAAATTACTACCTTAGATATTAGAACTGTATGTAGCAATGCAATGTATTTTGATAAAATAAAATGTAAAATTATGTCGTTGTTTGCAAATAAATGTTTGCGAGATGATTCAAAAATGACTTACCCTAAATTTTTCATTCCTCGTGGTCCAGTTGAATGCGACTTCGTGAGCTTAGCTTCACCAAAGGTCTCTCTCTGCCAGGGGTATCACTGGGTGTTCCTTCCACAGGGTTGCCTTTGATGCCGAAGACACCAACGATGGGACGGGATGAAATTCTTACTTGCTAATTGTTGAATCGTGTTGATTTGAAATGTTGCTTTGTTGCTTGTATTTCTTGATAATTATTATTGTTTCGCTTCTGCGCGTTTGAGAATAATGTAGGTTCTTCTGAACAAAGGATTGGGATCCACCACTACAGCTAAGAAGTTCTCCTTGTTCCAGAAGCTCTTTTCGTCCGGTTAGGCACCTTTTTCAGATGGACTCCTTGTTCCCTCGGATATGTTTGCTACTGGTTAGGCTCCCGAACTGTGTGTTTTTCAGATCCGCCACGACTGCGCCAATGTTAGATAGTGGATTGTAGATTTAACTTTTTAAAAACATTTATTTAGTTTAACACTGGAGTCAACGTTGACTCTATAATAATAACAATAATAATTTTGAAGTGATTTATTCGAACATGAGTTTAAGACTGATTACAAAAAGGTTGTTGGTAATATTTATAATGTTTTGAGAACAAAGGAAACAGTGTTGCTGATTCAGCACAATCAGGATTACTCAGAATTGAAATACAATGCTCATGCAGCGTGAGCGGTTATTGAGAAGAGCTGTTACGCAGTATGTAATACGATATGTTTGAGAAGGTTAAGCCTGTCTCGATAATATTATATATCATAGTATATTTCTAATATAACATATATATATATATATGTATAACCGGGCGGGCGATGTCCAACTTTCAGATGGCGCTCCCGGTTATTTAATTTTAATTTTCGGAAAAATGTTGAAAGTTTGAATGTACAATGGTCAGTGATAATTGATTCTTAATAAAAGTTGAGTATTGCAAAAAAATGTCTAAAAAACGATGCAATCTTGGAACTGGATTTCGATAACCAAATTTTAAATATGAAACTTTCAAAGTACAATTTCGAGAATTAAATTTATAAAACAAAGGTCATGGCTTCGATCTGACATTAAAATTTTTGAAATATGTCTTTAAAAATATAAATGTTTTAATACTAATCTGATGGAAAAATATTTTAAATTGCTGGTTGGAAATTTGCATTCATTTTTTTGCTATACTCAACTTTTTATTAAGAATCAATTAATATGAGATTAAATAACCGGGTGCGCCGTCTGAAAGTTGGACATCGCCCGCCCGGTTATTATAAATTCGGCGTGAGCACGTGTACGTTCGCTGGATAGGAAGTGGATTTTTTTGATATGAGATAAATGCAATGATGCGTCTCGAAATTGCCTCTTTTTCACTTGGCAGACGGATTTGACAACGGATTTAGCATGGCAGGCGGCCGATTTCGTATTAAGACGTACATCGGGCACTTGCCATCGAAATTTGGGCCAATTGGGGTCGATTTTTCATTGTTCAATGTCATTTCTAGTTACGTTAATTTTTTCGTTCGATGTAAGATATTACACTTCTTTGTTCACTACCTCTCGGTCTATAAGGTTTGCTGTTTTTTTATCCAATTACCGACGAAATACTTACAATTTGTGGATACTAAACATTCATCATTGAACATCATTGTTTCGACAGATTATAATTCACAAACTTAAAGCGATGTTTTTCTTTCTAGGGACAGCACCTCCAACACTAGCCGGTGTTAACGAAGGCGCTACAATTGTCAGAATTACATGGGTTTTCGAGAGTTATTCAACAAACCGATGTCCTATTACGTCGCTAATAGCAGATGCTGCACCATTTTTTAACGTTTCATTTCCGGTTCAAGATTATACCGCCAGACCTCCTTATGTTATGACATTGTCAAATTTATATCCTGGTACTCTGTATGGATGCCTTATCTATGTTATAAATAGTGGGGGAAGTTCTCCGCCTGTTGCAATTTCTATAAGAACTCTCGACTGAATAGACAATACTTCATTAACAACTTCATCATTTACTGCGTCGCATACAGAAGTGTTATTATTACGCAGCTGTTCAACCCTTAAAGAATTCTTTAGAATGCTTATCTTCATTGAACTACTGCACTAAATTGATCACTGAAAATAATTTCTTTATATGCATTCTTGATGTTAATGGTATTGCGTAATATAATTTGTATATTTATAGTTTTAAATTAGATCTGTTTCAATAATATATTGTAAGTCGTGTCACATCTAAAAACCCTTTTTTTCTTCGATATTGGAGAACAAAACAGTCCAAATAATCTCAATTTTTGCTTAACAGATCTACATATTTACTATTAAATGATAATTTGATTCATTGAGCTTTTTCTAATTGTATATATGTTGAGATGTTGAAGAATACCTTGATAAGTATCGCATATGAAATCTTTCAATAGATAATACGCTATGTAAGGACGAATAAAAGTAAAGACGGCGCCGGCGGCTACTAATCGTGTTACAAAAAAAATATACATATGCTGAACTTGATCTCAAATTTATTCGAAACTCTCTTCCTTAAATTGATATAGTTGGTATTAAAGTATCAATTATTAGTTTCCAACCTCTTTTTATTTTAGTTATTTATATACCACCAAATATATTCAGCGGTTCATATGCAGATCTGTTTGAGATGTTCGAATCACTTAATTATTTAAATGATGGCGACGTTTATTTTATAGGAGACTTTAATATTCCAAAATACAATAACGCTAATTGTTTCAAGCATACATGTAAAATATCTGCGGCAGTTTTCTCAATTTCTGACATTACGCAGCTTAACACCGTTGCAAATGTCAATAACGTTACATTAGATTTAGTATTGTCAAGCAAAAACTGCCGTGTTACGAGATCTCTAGAATGTTTACTCACTGAAGATTTAAACCATCCACCTTTGGACATATCAATAACAGTAAATACTTCTCAGTCTGAAAATTTCTCGTGTAACTCAACAAAAAGCTACAATTTTAAGAAAGCAGATTTTCCTCAACTATACGACATTTTATTCAAAACAGACTGATCCTTCTTAAATGAACAAAAAGATGTTAACATTGCATGTTCTGAATTTTACTCAAAATTAACTGAAATTTTTTATAAATCAGTTCCCAAATGTGTTCCCAGATAATCTAAATATCCACCATGGTACACAAATAATGTAGTACGAGACATATAAGGAAAAAACATATTCTCTGGAAAAAATATAAACAAGCAAAGAATACCAATATCTACAGGGAGTTTAGTGACATAAGAAAAAAGATAAAGGATGATTTAAGACAGCCGCATGAAAACTTTCTGCTGAAAATACAAGAAAGCATAAAAAGCGATCCACAAAAATTCTGGTCTAACATTAACGGTACAAGAGGTAGCAGTTCCATTCCTGATAACATTACATATAATGATACTCAATGTACGAATCCCCAGGATATTGATAATGCCTTCGCTACCTTTTTTTCAAACTGCATATTTAAAACCTAACAATAACACTTTGCATATGTCATTAGCCAGTCACGCACATTTCCAAATTATTTTTAACCAACGTGGATTTGTTACCGGTAGATCTACTGTAACTAACCTGGCAGGTATCACGCATTTATTTCGATAGAATTGGATGCAAACAGGCAAGTCGATATTATCTACACTGATTTCTCGAAGGCCTTTGATCGCCTAGATTACTGTACTCTATTAGAAAATTGGGTAAGTTTGGATTGTCAGTAAAGCAATTAGAATTCTTCTCTTCATATCTAGAGAATAGGCATCAGTATGTTGAATACCGTGGTTACAAGTCGTTTGATATCTTAGCCGCCTCATGTGTACCCCAGGGTGCTGTACTGGGCCCGCTTATGTTTGTTGTTTTTATAAATGATATTGCAGATAATCTTAATGTAGAGAGTCTCTTATATGCCAAGGATTTGAAAATATATTGTGTAATTGAAAGCGAACAAGATTTTGAAAATCTTCAGAATAACCTAAACATGGTAAATGACTGGTTCCTATCTAATAACTTGCCTCTCAACATATCTAAATGTAACTCATTCACCTTCTCTAAAATACGTAACCCTATCAATTACAATTATCATATAAACGATCAAATTTTGCAGAGACCGGATACAGTAAAGATCTTGGAGTTATATTTGATATGTGTCCAAGTTTTAAGGAACATATTAACTCCACCATCGTATCGACTTTAAAAAGTTTAGGTTTTATAATTAGAAATTACAAAGAGTTCAGTAATACTGATATTATGAAACTGCTGTACTATTCATTTGTACGTTCAAAACTGGAATACTGCTTATTGATATGGTCCCGAGGATATGCTATTTACATAAATAATGCTGAGAATATTCAGCGCCATTTTGTTAAATATTTGTGCTTTATTGAAATATTTATCCAATAATTGTATATCCGCAAAATGTTATTTTGGAAAGATTTCACATGTCTAATTTGGATAGAAGAAAAGTCCATTCAATAATTTTTCTTTACAAAATTATGCATAACATTTTTGATTACCCTCTCATTTTAGAGCAATTGAATTTTCATATACCTCGTATAACAAGTCGGAATTGTGAAACATTTTATCTTCCTGCACCTCGAACTAACTTATTAAAATTTTCCCCTTTATATTGTATGTGTAAAAATTATAATCTACTGCAAGATCAGCTTGATGTATTCAACTGCAGCATTCGTTCTATTAAATAACTTGATTTATATTTATAAGTTTCGCTTTCTATACTAGCCTGCTGTAGTTCTATCTTTATGTGCTTTTTATTTTATTTTTCATTATTGTAATTAATGTATTTTTATTTTATAATACCTGTTTATTATAATGTTTTCATATTCTTCATTGTAATGTTCCCACCCTGTAAATGGTTACCTGTTGGGCGGTAGTATCCAAATAAATAAATATGGAAGATAATTGATAAAATATGTAAGGAAGCCAGTTTTAAAACTTGCAGTTCTGGTTAGATTACGAAATAATTTTCCAGATTTCTTTTTTCTTATTGAAAGTTACTGAGGTAGTGGACTATAATGATTAATGACTGGATAATGAACGAATCAGGTAGTTTAATCAAAGGAGTGCCAAAACTTGCTGCTCTACATGTCTACAGAGTGCACAAGAATACAACGTCCGATGGACTTACTACTCTTTTAACAAGCAATTTTCAAGAGTTAAAATGTGAAAAATAATATCCAAACATCCGGAGATATATTCATCCTTTAAAGTTACGATATTGGAAGAAGATTTTGGAAAGGCAATGAATGCAGAGGTTTGGCCATACGGAGCGTGTGTTAGCCGTTTTTTAGAAATGAGGAAGAAAGTGACGATTCCAGCAACATAATATTTAATCCTGCCAGTCTATTGTTAAATGTGCAGTGCTTAAATAGTGATAAATTAAATGAATTATACCTAGATATATTAAACTATAAACCAAATTTTGTATGACTAACAGAAACGTGGGTAACTCAAAATTCAGTCGAATCATTTCATATACCTGACTATATGTTGAGAGCTAATTATTGTAGAACCACCTTTAAAGGTGGTGGGGTCGCAATATTTGCTAAACATATCTTAATGGTAAGAAATCTCAATTTAGACAATTGTTGTATCGATAAGCAGTTAGAAATTTGCGCAGCAGCTTGGGGAATGAGCACAGGTGAAACGTCAATAATTCTGACGTGCTATAGGTCTCCTTCAGGAGACGTTAATAATTTTTTCGATGGAACTGTTAATGTCTAAAACTTTATATTAATATTTTGTTATGTGGTGATTTTAATATGGACTCGTATCAACCATCCAATGATTTAAAAATTTTTTTTTCATTT
This sequence comes from Leptura quadrifasciata, assembly GCA_963675555.1. Classification (NCBI taxonomy): domain Eukaryota; kingdom Metazoa; phylum Arthropoda; class Insecta; order Coleoptera; family Cerambycidae; genus Leptura; species Leptura quadrifasciata. The sequence goes on along the minus strand of OY776673.1, from coordinate 190,424,983 downwards.
ATTTAACGTCGGCCTATTTCCGCTACTGAGGCCTAACACCGACGCCTGTAGACGAGCTACCACCAACCAGGAATTTTGCCGAACCTCTTCCCTTAAGAAGAGTAGGGATCTTTTACTTGCCTAACATTTAATAGACAAGGGACCGACTGCTTTACATCCCCTCCGAAGGATGGTATATCTCCTATACAACCCTCGCCTAAGGTTGTATAGCTTCCGCGCATACACTGATATACAAGCCGCTGGAAGATGTGTGAGGCGAGGACGCGGTTTCCGTTGGAATGCTCACCCATCCAAGTACTAACTGCGCCTGTCGTTGCTTTATATCGCATACCGAAGTATGTACATAGTAAAGACGCACCTACGCTCGCCCCATTTTAAAAAATTATGTAACGTTTTATCTACTTTTAATCTAAATTATATGGTGAAGTGGCCCACCAGAGTGACAATTTCCACACTTACAATTGATCAAATTGTTAGTAATTTTAACCTAAGTAGCATATTATGTGTGTTCGATAATAACATATCTGACCACAGAACAATTCTACTTGACCTAAGTTTAAATAAACACAATTTACAGGCTGGTAATAAATGCTATATAAAAAGATCATTTACGAAAATGCTATTTGTAATTTTAGAGATTCGGTTCAAAAAAATAACTGGTCTGAGCTTTACCGTATCAAAGACTTAAATGGTGCATTTGATTTTTTTGTCGATAATTTTTTATTCCATTTTAATGTGAATTTTCCCAGGCGTAAGTATTATATAAATAATAGACAAGATAAGAGGTGCGTTAGTGATGAGGTTAGGTTATCAAGCCAAAAATTGAAAGATTTGTTCGTTTTAGCAAATACATATCCGGAATTCAAATCAGTCTATAAAACAGAAAAAATGAAACATAATATTTTAACCAAATCTACTAAGAAATTATATTATCAAAATATGACGATATACCTGTATTCTTAATAAAACAGATACTAGATGTTTTAGCGTTACCGTTAGTTTATTTGGTGAATCTATCATTTTCAACCGGAAAGTTTCCTGAATGTTTAAAAGTCGGAAAAGTGATTCCGATCCATAAAAAAAATGATGCCCAAACACTGGAAAATTATAGACCAATAACCATTCCCACAGGTTTTTCGAAAATTATTGAATATTGTTTCCTGAACAGACTATTGTCTTTTCTAAATAGTTATGATATAGTATCAAATAATCAACATAGATTCTTGTCAGGGAAGTCTACCATAACTGCTGTTCACTCGTTCTATGGAGAAATTATGAAATACATTGAGGCAGGCGAGTGCCCCGTTGGGATCTTTTCTGACCTTAGTAGGGCATTCGACTGCATCGATCACGAAATACTACTCACCAAGCTGTCTATGTATGGTGTAAGAGGCATATCATTGGATTGGATTAAGAGTTATCTTCTTAATCGTAAACAATATGTGTCCTTTATTGATAACGAAACTAGCACTGTCGAATATGTTAATTCAGAGTATGTCGATATTAACATAGGAGTACCACAGGGCTCAATTTTGGGCCCGGTGTTATTCCTGCTTTATATGAATGATCTTGATGCCTTGTCAACCTCCGCTAACTTCACCATTTACACTGACGATACGTCAATTATTATATCTGACAGAAGTGAGGAGTCATTAAAAATCAAATGTACCACAACATTACATAAATTAAATGAATGGTTTAGCCGGAACAGTCTTCATTTTAATGCTGATAAAACTGAGGCACTAAGATTTCATAACAGATAAAAAACATGTGATAACCTGGAATTGCAAATAGACACCCAGAAATTGTCAAGTAAAAATGAACAAGCAAAATTCTTGGGAATACACGTGGATGAATGTCTAAATTGGAAGATCCATTGTGAAAGTGTTATATCTAAATTAAATTCTATAGTCTTTCAGTTTAGAAGTATAAGAAATGTACTAAATATTGATCAGTTGCTAAAGCTATATTACGCTCAAGTCGATTCAAGACTTCGTTATGGTATTTGCTTCTGGGGCGCCTCCACCTCATCACTTAATGTTTTTATAGCTCAGAAGCGGGTTATAAGGTGCATGACTGGTATATTAAATACTGACTCGTGTAAAAATATATTTAAAAAATACAGAATTTTATCATTGCCGTCTCTTTTTATATATGAGCTTTGTTTGTATATATTCAAAAATAAGGATAGACTTTTATATAACAAAAATGTGCACGCTATTAATACAAGACAAAAATATGATTTTCATATACCATTTCAAAGATTAAATGTAACGTTCAATTGTGCTTTTTTTGAATTTAAGAAACGTTTAAAAACATACTTAGCTGATAAATGTTTTTATAGATTGGATGAACACTTCTGTATGTAATTTTAATTCGTTTATACGTTGTATACATTATATATCATATTATTATTTATTTATATTTCGACCGACTGCTTTATACTGTGCTGTTTATATTTGTTATACATTACTTTGTGCGTTTTGTAATTTACAATTTTGACTTGTTCTATCCAATATTCTATAATTGGCTTTGGAATTAATAAAGTATCTATCTATCTATCTATCTACGTATGAAAGAATTCGAGGTTACTGGCCAAAGAGAAAACACCAATTTACGTGAGAAAGCCGCGAAACCCTAACTTTACGCCACATATAACACTATTTTTTCTTCAAAAGTCCAATACAGATTAAATAAATATTTTTTCTTCAAATATATTTAGTATCGTTTGTGAGCAGCAATAAAATACATTTTTTTTCAAATATCAGAAAATTATCACATTTCTTAACCATGTTATGACATAGTTTGACGTTTCAGTCGACAGTGCATTGCCACTAGCAACGGAAGTAAAAAACTTTTTCTTCCGCTCTAGTCGGACTTTTACTTCCTGGCAACACAAGTAAATTTTTTTATCTTTTTTATATAGATAATCGACGTTTGAAAGAAAAAAAGAAGTCTTATTCGGAGTAAAAGCCGCTTTTACTCCTAATAAAACAATATACCATTTTATGCAGCTATCACAAAAATGAGGTTTATCGGATCTGACAACATTCCTAAAGTGTCATATCTTTGTACGCATTTGTCAATCTTACTTTTTTACCGCTTTTACTTCAAGGTCTCATGTATTACTTGATCATTATTAATATTTGAAATATGTCACGGCTTGTCAATAAACTATCTAGTGACGTTTTCATTTGTTTTCGTTATTACTTTATTTATTTATTACTTGATATTACATCATCCGGAAAATCTGGAAAAAATACCGGGGGTCACCGGGAAAAGACTGAGAATTTGAACGTCCGAATTTGGTAGAGACCCTCATCATGAGTTGTTCAATAAATATGCAGAAACCAAAGTTTATTTTGGGTGTTATTGTTATTTTAAAAAAATAAAATGTTGTTAAATTAGACATTTCTAAACAAATTGTCGAAGAAAATGGATAAACTTGATTTAAACTTTGGACAAATATAATACAATATAATAAAAATATATCTTATAGAAATTCTGCAATTAAAATTTCAAATAAAATATTTATTAAAACATCTAAAAAGGGTCATTGCTTTTACCACCTAAGCAGTTTGGTAGTTAATATATAGTTACCACAGGTAATGAAGTACTTATTATTGTTTATACTGCATATATTACTGTTTTTACGTAGTTGTAATAATAAAATAAAGTTCATTTTTAAGTATACTCAGAAATGTTTAAGTACTTACAAGCCAGCTGATCGTAACTGTTGTTTATTCATAGTTGTTTTCTATCAATAGAAATCAAGTTAATCTCCAATACTACGAAATATTTACACTTAGAAGTAAGATACTTATAAAATAACGTAAATAAGTGTAGTCGTCTCAGTATTATGATAATATCGTATTGGAATTGTCTCAAGAAGTTTTAAAAGGAATCGTGAAGGAGCATTTTTTAAACCATATTATTGAATAAGTTTTACAGGATACTGAAAACAATAATCCACAACATACTACCTCGATTAATTATGTACTGCGGTAATTTTGCTTTGAATTCCACAAGGTTCAATTTTAGAGTCGTTATTTTTTTATAATTTATTGGTTTAGTGACCCTTATATTTAACTTATAGCTTTTGATTTTGTGGGGAAAAGGTTATCAATTTGAAGAAAATCAGTTTCTTAATTAGTCGACGTTTCGTGTTTATTTGAACACATCCTCACGACTTTTTAATTATAGTTTTCCTTGTAAAACTTAAAAGGTAATAATTAAACACAAACTTATACAGTAATGATAAATACGACACAATTTGGAACAAGCAATGAACAACTAATTAAGAAATTGGTTTTCTTCAAATTGATGACCTTTTCCCCAAAAAATAAAAAACTACAAGTTATTTTTTATGTTGTACACAACCAACTCTCATAACAAAATTGAACTACCATTGAGTGGCCCGAAGCCTGGCTTACCCTAAAGCAAACGCGTCAACGTCAATAGGGGATGGTCTCATTCCCAGTTCATGGACCTCTGGAACTCCCACCCAGGATTTCGGTAAGCAAAATTTGGAACCTTTTCAATGTTTCTAAATCAATTACATGTTGCGATAATTCCCAACTAAGGTTTTTCTTCACGACCTCACACATTAATCCTTAATGCTTTAGTTACATTATTGCGTATTTCTAAGTACTTTTCAGTGGCCAAAATTAAGATAACATATTTCATTAATTAAAGGTCAGATTTTAATCACCTATGTCGAAAGTATTATATAATCAAGTTTACCGTAATTAATACTTTGTTTAACATCTGTTTACATGATTGATGAATCTGTTGTCATATCTCTAAACACCACTCTAAACACACTTGATTATTTGTTTACTACATTTTATTAGAGATCATATCAGAAACAATATTATATTTATTTTAATTGCCTTGCTAACGTCCGACCAGCGCATAATGAGCAGTTTTCGAGTTCTAATTGGACAAAATTCTAGAAATTTCTAACTGAGCTCAGCATTTAGGGCGTGGTTTTTAAATGGGTGAAAAGTAAATTTTGCTTTAAAATGTTTAAACTTAAATATTTCAACTATGTTTACACAAAAAAAAGTAAAGAAATTTTAAAGACTAGGATAATGGGTTTTGAGATTATTTAAAATTAAACATACTTTAAAAAATACTTAAATTTTAAAACAAAGTTATACCTGAAATCTACGATGATATAGTGCGATAAATGTAAGGGGGTGGATCTTGAAGAGGAACGCAGTCGATCATCAATGTTTAGGCCGTGTAACTAAGATAGGAGTGTTGCCATAAAAGGCAAAACTCAGATTAAAATGAAAGCTATGCAATATTAAAATATAAAAGCTGCGAGAAATAGTAAGAGATATGAAAAACTATACGAATATAGTTGTAAAAGATTAAATTACATGCGGAAAGTGCGAAAGAGCATATACAGGGTTGGACAAATGTGTGGAAATACCTAATTCTTGCTCATTATAATTTCGAACAAAAAAATACAATAGTCCTCAAGTTTTTGTAGCATTTTTATTTTATTCAGTGACGTACTTTGATTTCCAACAGCTACCCTAATTTTAGAGATATGACATCATCGGTAGTTTTTTTTTAATGGATGACCCTGTATATTTTTACATTTTCAGATAGACACTTTTTCATCAATTATTATGATATAGGGTTTTCTAGGTGTGCGACTTGTGATTTTCGAGATATTAAATAATATAATAAAGAGATGGCTGTTTACATCTTAATTACCAAGGCAACCTGATAAAAGATATTTTAAATAGTTTTGGTGTTGAAGTTTTTGCTTCTTTTTGCAGGTTAAGAAGAGCATCAAAAGAAATATCTTCATTTGTAGCCGATTTACTTCTACCGGATTTTGGCCGATTTTTAACACTTCCCATTTCGTGAAACTTTTGCACATCCTTGGAATTTAGAAATTTCAGAATTTCTATCAGGGAATGTTTTATTAAAAATAGTACATGTCTCTTTTAGAGATCTCTGTCTGTCTCCAAAACCAACCATCATTAACAACGTAGTTCAGCCTTAATTAAAAAACAATGTTAATATTTCACACGGAAACAACCTGATAGTATTGACTGCAACTGACAGTAATACGAATGATTTGAATTATATTAAAGAAAGCTTGCAGAAACTATGGCAACAAAAGAAAAAGAATATTTTTAACAGATAGCCTTGATAATTAAGAATTAATGTAAACAGCCGTCTCTTTATTTTATTATTTTGTTTAATATATTGAAACCATAAGTCGCACATCCACCAAACTCTATATCAATGTAATTGATGAAAAAGGGTCTATCTGAAAATGTAAAAATATATAGTAGGTTCATCCACTTTAAAAAACTACGATGACAATGTATATTGGTAATTTATTTACAACATCTGTTCGTTTTAATATAATAAAACTTTATTTTTCATTCATGTTACCTGTTTATTCCCCTTATTGTTATTATGGCAAATAAATGAAGCAGCAAATGCGAACGACTAGCTGATTTAGCCGGAGCGAAAGGTCGTGGATTCTGGTAACTTTTTAAGAGAGGTCAAACTTACCCTTTTTTGCGTGTGCAACACATAAGACGAATTTTATTTTATTTGAGGAAAAGAGACAGTAAAAAATTGATGCTATTTGGGCACTATCTATAACGAATAATGAGTCGATCTGTCTCTTTTTCCCTTAAAACCAATCTCCTATAGACGAGACTGAAATTTATGGTAAGGAAAAAAATTATTATTAAGATGAATAATAAAATATATAATATAAATAATTAAATTTTATAATATGAATTTTAAAAAAGATAATTTAAATATAATTTTGAGTGAAATTTTATATTAAAAAAATTACATAAGTAAAAGGAATTTAATACAAAAAAAATAATCGAGAATATAATACCAATTTCCTATGATCCCCAACTATCTCAGAACATCGAATCTAAATATTTTTGGCAATTTATTTTCGACAAGATTCGATTTTAAAGGAAATATGAATGGAAAGATCGCAGAATAACTTCTAGTATTGTCGAATAAAAAATGAATTGTGGTGAGAGGTAAGTGAAACCTCTCAAATGGTCAATTGCTACTATACACCATAGATGTCTCTATGGGCGTATAGCGACTTGCGATTCTGCAAGTACCTGAGAGCGGCGACCTTTCAGTCCTAGGTGGACTTAACCTACTGTTATAATATATGATTTGCAGGAAACAACTACTCAGCGGGCAAATACCCCGACCTGCATTGAATTACACCTTACAAATCATTAAAGAATGGTAACCAATATCATTTGTCAACTCCCTGACCAGACATAGACCGGTTTCGAACTTATTAGTTCTCATCAGTATGCCATAGGTCATGGAGCAGACAAATGATAGTGGCCAACCTGCTAGTTTTATACATACTATAGTAAATTGAGTAGTGGTGAGAGGTAAGTGAAACCTCTCAAATGGTCAATTGCTACTATACACCATAGATGTCTCTATGGGCGTATAGCGACTTGCGATTCTGCAAGTACCTGAGAGCGGCGACCTTTCAGCTATACTATGGTGGTGTTCTCTAACACAATGAAATGTGGATTTAATTTTAATAGTAATTACTGGAGGATCTCACAATTGAAAACTTCTATGGTATTAATCAGATCAGATGTGAAAGGTAGTTGATTAATTAATAAGGTAAACTTTTTATCTCACTATTTTAACTACAGTATAGTCGAATTCGTCTGTTATTGGCACTCAAAAAACGCAACAAAACCTTTACGACCTCATTAAAATATCGGTACTCTATATACTATTATTTGTTTGCAAATTGACTCACCTTTATAGGTTTTTAATGTGCGTCGGCTTGTTTGATGAGGGCATACCGCTTGACCCACGGCGATAATAATTATGTCGCAAAGTTTTTGTTGCGTTTTTTGAATGCTGATAATAGATAAACTCGACTATATCAATGTACTTTAAAAATATATTTTTACTAAACAAAATAAAAACTAATATTTTACGGGTGCCGCCAACTGTTGATAAGCGACTCAATTAATTATTATGGGAGTGTACCACAATCGGATTCCTTTTTAGTTAGGTATAGAATCGATAAAAGTATCTTTAATCAATAATAGTTTAATATTAAATGCATGCCACGGATCAGATAATAATATACTTTGCTTACATAACCGAAAAATACGAACTGTTCAAATTAATAAAGTAAATTATTTTCAAACTGTGAAGGTCCAGTAAACATATTACATTATATAAGATACACTATATTATAACCGGTCTGTATGAAAGAAATTTTATAGGTAAAAAAAATAAGTACATATTGTACAGAGTTAGTAAAGTAATCAAATGAAAATTTATATAAATGTAAATGTTATGCAGGCATGGTATCGACAATTGGTAGTCTGAAGTGCTGTAACCGAGATAAATAATTTATTGTAAAATAACGTGACTGAGTTCCTAAGTAATCAAAATAGCTATATAAAATAATGTGGAAAAATTTAGCAGTTATACAAAGAAAATTCTGTTAGTTTGAAGTAGTCTCACTTACAAAAACTAAATAAAAGTGCTACCAGATCATGCTAAACGTAAACAAATCCCAGTTAAAGTTGGACATAGGTGTCATGTAACATTCATTTATTTAACATCGACCTAATTCCGTGATTAAAGTCACGGATGACAGGGAACGAGCACCTCCAACCTGACAATATTCTGAAATCTCTTGTCTGTTACTTGCCTAACGTGAAGTAAACAAAGACCGACTATTTTACATAATCTCCAAAGAATGGTAAATACACCACGCAATCCTCTACTGAAGTTACGCTCATCCTTTCAAATTTATTTGATGATGATTTCATTTTTATAATGCAAAAATTCACACAATTTTGAATCATTGTACATAAGTGAAAATAGTTACAAGGAACAGAGCCAGAAATCAGTTTATACAATGGCTAATTTATTAAAGAAAAATTTCTAGCATAACGCACGTTATAAAAATAATAAAGAAATGGTTAATTAACTTAGCATGCAGTTATTATTTACAATTTATCAATGTTATGGACCCTAGCCAGGGCCTTCTCAATTCAGACAAAAGAACTTGGCAAAATTTTAACACGTGCCAGAGAGCTTTAAGCTATTGACATTTATTGATCTGAAAAATAAAATACTAGATATATGTAATTTAGAATAGTCACAGTGTCGCAATTTATAATGATTTACTACTTACTTACTTACCATTAAATATTTAATTTAGTGAAGCGCGGTGCAGATTTATTGTTGTTAAGTAGTCATATAAATATTAGTTATACAATGGAACAGTATTTTGAGCATGATATTTAAAATAAGTTACTAATCTATTTAATATGCCGAGTAATTATAGAATTTGATATTTCATACAAAATAAAGTCTGAAAAAATTTGTCAAATTATAAATTTACATGATTATATTTTGTTCATGCCAAAATAATTTTCATCAATTATATTAATATATTTACAACGTTTGTATTTTCACTTCAAATGTGTTTCTATTCTATTAATAATTTTCAATTTTTACGAGACATTCTGTGTAAATTTTGAATGAGAGACCTGCAAGAATTTCATAGCTTAGGGCCTTGCCAAGGCTAAATCGGACACCGACTGAGGTAGAAGTTTAAAACTGGTTATTAAATGCTCTTTTAATACCCCAATTTGGCAATGGGTTGCGTTGATCCCCGGCGCATCCGCCAAAATCATCTCCGGAACTAAAATTCAGTGTAGACGTTAAAAGTGGAGCGGATCTGGAAGCAAACCAGACTCGAATAAGCAAACGTCCAATTGTGATTTTTTCTTTTGCCAATTAGTAAAGTTGGGTCCCCCCAACACATCCGACACATTTGTGCTGAGGAAGGCAGGGGGTGTGGCGTGAGGTAGAAATGACATGTTAAATGTATTGGAAAATGGTTTTTCGAAGATAACTCGGCGGCTTTTGATCTTCCGAAAAAAAATCTTTAGACCAAAAATGAAGAGCTCACGAAAATAAGGAAATTTTGCTCCCAACCTTATCGACGTCAAACCATCGATTCGCGGGATATACGATACACATTTCATCCCTTTAACTTTTTTCGTAATAAGGAAGCTATAACCGTTTGTGGTTTTCCTATCTTTCAGGTTTTTGTAATATATCTCACAAAGTAGGCTATGGATTTCAAATTTCCTTTTACTTATATATTTTCATGTATGCTTCGAGCCAAAATCCATCAAATTCTCTCTCACATGAATGCAAACGTAGCTTTTAAACATTCTCAAAAACTATCAAATCTATGTTTGATGATGACAGATAAAACATCTATATTTAGGAAATCAAAAGTTTATAAACAGAAAGCAACCGTATATAGACCTATCTAACAGCTATTTTGAAACTAGATTTAAAGAACATTTTTCATCATATCAACTTTACTAATCAACTTTCACAAACTAAACACTCTTTTCAACTAATAACTATATTGAAATATTATGTACCGCCCAAGAGAGTCGTAAACTAAATTCCATAAAAAAATAGAAATGTATAGTTATGTTAAGAAATCTATAAAAACCTCGCATATTACGATAAAATCGTGAGATTTGGCGCATATGCCCTAGAGATGACCCCTCTAAGGTGGCATTGGAATCATCCCTGGTATTCCAAGGGTGAGCCCAACTTTTTCATAAGAAGTAAGTATTGACAAGTATTGACCAATTTTAACGTATCTCTCCTCATTTTTGAGTAATACGATTTTACAAGATTGTTTTTACCATTTCATGTATATGTTGGTCTTGATAAGATTTTACACAATAGTGTTGAAATTGTTGAGCTTAAGTTAAACTATGGTCAAAAATTAAAACCTGGGACCATAGGATTTTTACAGAAAACTAAGGTCGTCAAACATAAAAGCAACCTAACTAAAATAAAAAGACTATAAATGAAAAACATATTTAAAGGAGTCATTTTGTATATTTTTAACCATTTCGAAGTTCTTCTTCACATGAAATGAAATTGTAACTATCAGTTTAAATATATCTCCACAAAATGTGAAAATCGGAACAACCGTTTTTATTTTCTGGTCCCATCTACATATTTTTATTCTATAGTACACGTTATATGTATATTTTTATGCATCATCCCCTAGCGGATTTCCCACCAATTGCTAACAGGATCCCGGAACAAATCTGATCTTAAAAAACGTCTCCATAAGTTGTTGATATTGTTAAAGAACACGATAAATCCCTCGATGTACTTTTCGAAATTGTAACAAAATCCGACTTTCCGGTTTTTATATTTTTAATCATATTTTCGCTCTACGGAACATTTTTTATGCAAAAATTTCAATAACTCATCAAGGAGTGTAATTTTAGAAAGTGTAGTAAATGTCGCTGCACGGGGACGGCCCCGACCACCAAAATTTAGACAGTGTACAAAAATCGATTTTAATTTCGGAAATTTCAAAATTAAAAACCCTTTTACGAATCCACGTTGTTAAGCACTGCAACTCATGCGTTGTGTTAAATATGAGGGCAAGTTAATCCAACTTCTATTCAAAGTATATCGTAAGTTTTAGCGAAAATAGCCTTTAGCGACTAGCAGTCGATTTTGACGGGAAAATGATGGGTTTTAACGGGATTTGCCCTAAACTGGTTCCTCAGTGATTCGGTGTCAGAAAAGTATCTTTACCATGTACTCATATGTGCATGGGACCGCCTTGCCTGAATGTATGAATTTATAATTGCTATAATTCGTTACGATTCAAGTATTTTTAAGCTTCGAGGAGCGATCAAAATTGACATTGAACTGAAAATACGTAAATAGACAGGCAAGCAAAAGCCCACCAAAAATTTATAAACATTGAACTTTTCTTGAATCTTTTTGTGTAATCGTTAGCTCAAAAACCGCATATTGAATGGTAGTTGGTACATTATAAGTCGTGCGTTCCTCACCATGTTCTTGAAGTTGTTGTAAAACATGCATTTTTAAAGAGATTTAATATATATTTTTGAACTTTATATTGTCTCTTTCTTGTGTTTTCAAAATTCCCTTTCAGGTTTAATTTTAAGAAAGTGTTAGTACTTACTGTGTTAGATTTATAGTGTTACGACGTCCAGTTGATACCATCAGAGAAGCAGTTAAGCATAAACGAACAGTAAGTATAAATTTTGTATTAGTCTCCGTCTGAAACAGTCGTTTTGAACCCTTATTTGTGAACGTTAATATTCATTTTTGATAAATATAATAAAAGTCCTTCAGACGCAAAAGATGGATCGTTCACAATATCCCAGCCAAAAGTTATTGGCGTTGTGTTTCATGAAACTGCTATTACTCACCTTCTAAAGCCAACAGAAAATGTTAAAAACATTTACCAATAGAGACAGAGAATCGTCTAGAATTCCTAGAATATATGGTCTTCCTAAAATCACAAAATCAACATTCTTCTACGACTAATTGTTGGTACTTTTCGTTCCCCAACCCATAAACTAGCAAAACGTTTAGCCAATAGTCTCCAACTCATTGTTGAACAATTTCGATGTTTTTCTTCACATGAAATGAAACTGTAACTATCAGTTTAAATATATCTTTATAAAATATGAAAATCGGAACAACCGTTTTTTTTTCTGGCCCGCTCTACATAATTTTACTCTATAGTACACGTTATATGTATATTTTTATGTATCATCCCCTAGCGGTGTGATTTCCCACCAATTACTAACAGGATCCCGGAACATATTTGATCTTGTTAGGATTCTTAAAAAACGTCTTCATAAGTTGTTGATATCCCAGACAAAAGTTATTGGTGTTGTGTTTCATGAAACTGCTATTGCTTACCTTCTAAAGCCAACAGAAAATGTTAAAAACATTTACATTTACCAGTAGAATCGTCTAGAATTCCTAGAATATATAGTCTCCCTAAAATCACAAAATCAATATTCTTCTACGACTAATTGTTGGTACTTTTTGTTGCCCAACCCATAAACTAGCAAAAAGTTTAGCCAATAGTCTTCAACTCATTGTATTCAAAATTATTCTATTTCTCATTACGACATCCAAGCTAGTTTCGATATTGTGTTACTAGTTACCAATGTCTCACTTCAATCTATATCGTAGGGGGCGAGCGTAGGTGCGTCTTTACTATGTACATACTTCGGTATGCGATGTAAAGCAACGACAGGCGCAGTTAGTACTTGGATTGGTGACCATTCCAACGGAAACCGCGTTCTCGCCTCACACATCTTCCAGCGGCTTGTATATCAGTGTATGCGCGGAAGCTATACAACCTTAGGCGAGGGTTGTATAGGAGATATACCATCCTTCGGAGGGGATGTAAAGCCGTCGGTCCCTTGTCTATTAAATGTTAGGCAAGTAAAAGATCCCTACTCTTCTTAAGGGAAGAGGTTCGGCAAAATTCCTGGTTGGGGGTAGCTCGTCTACAGGCGTCGGTGTTAGGCCTCAGTAGCGGAAATAGGCCGACGTTAAATAAATGTATAAAAAAAAAAAAAATCTATATCGTGATGATATTATCTGGACCAAGAAATTGAAGGAAACAGGGAGTGCAAAGAAAGAACAAACAGAACTAATAGTTGATTGTTACGGGGTTGGAAATATTTGGTTGAATAAAGTAAATCATAAAATATTTAAATTCAATAAATGATTCTAAGAGACACCTATCGGCAAGGGGTTATAATTTATTCAACGAACCGTTCAGATAGGTAGTTACTGATATTAAAGTGGCTGGAAAGTAGCGACGGACTAAGTAGCGGCGAGGAGAAACATAGGAAAACAGAAGTTTTTTTGAATTGTGAGATGGCCGGTGAACGTGTGTGTCCTGGAAGAAATTGTTGGTAATTTTTGCGTAGGTTGTACGGATATTTACACCACGTCCACGTAGTAAGACGTCGCTTATTAGTTATTATATATATGGTATGGTTTTCGGCGCCGTCTTGGAGCTAGAGAGGATAGCCATCAAAGACGTTTTTTTGCGCCTTCTGTACGTTAGGGGTTTCGGCGTATTGGAGGTAAGCGTTTTGCTCAGTACAATTCAAAGATTGATAAATGGTCCCTCGATTGATGTCCATTTTCGTATTTTTAGGCCTTTTGTATGAGTTGCTGCCGGGCGCTGTCTAATAGCTGGGACTGCTGGGAGTACCGAGAGTACCTTACAACCACTTGGTCAGCCAAGGAACAAGCTTAAGTACCACATAGTGGAACTCTCATTTCATTCATTTATTGTTTACCATTCAGTAGCGGTAGACGATTATCTCGTCAGTTAATCAATATTAACTAAATTAGTATTAAGTTACTACGCGAGATATAGTTAGATATTTACATTCCCAATAACTATCCTAACTGATACCTCTTGCAAGGGTTAGTGAGTGCACTCCGTTTAGGAAAAAATAGAAATAGAAATAAACCCCCTTTTTGATAACCTGTACTGAACCGAATATATCATAGCCATGTGCATTTTCTTTGTTTTGTCGTTGTTATATATTTATTAAAGTATTTAGTGTATGTTTAATGGTTGTCATCACTGATACCCCTCTTTCTTTCGGCAGTAGGGCCAGAACCATTTGGCGCCCCCCTCTAATATTTTATTGTAGTCTGTTAAGAATAATATATTAAAGAAGAACACTGATCTTCGAACCCACGCCCCCGCTGAAAAGCTAAACTAGCTGAAAATTAAATAAACAAGGGTAATATGATACAAAGTACAATAAAAAATGAAAATATATCTCCATAAAAATGTATATATGTATTTGTTTTTATTGGCATGTATATGTGTATTATTGTATATATGTTAGATAGTGGATTGTTTGAATAACTTTTTAAAAAGAAACTTTATTTCTTACACTGGAGTCAACGTTGACTCGTTAAGAAAATACAATAATAATTTAGAAGTAGTTTAATCGAAAGTGAGTATAAGACTGATTACAAAAAGGTTGTTGGTAATATTTATAATGTTTTGAGAACAAAGGAAACAGTGTTGCTGATTCAGCACAATCAGGATTACTTGGAATTGAAATACAATGCTCATGCAGCGTGAGCGGTTATTGAGAAGAGCTGTTACGCAGTATGTAATACGATATGTTTGAGAAGGTTAAGCCTGTCTCGATAATATTATATATCATAGTATATTTCTAATATAACAGCTTCCCCCTTATAAAAAAGTTGGTGTTTTATGCAGCAACTTTTGAAATGAATATAAAATGTATATAAAAGGTAATGGTACAATTTGGAAAATATAAAAGATACAAGAATGTTAAATCGTAAGGTTTAAAACACAGAATATAACCTTAGCGTCTAAAATATGAAATGCAAGCACAATAAGCTTGATTCATAAAATAAAATAACATAAAAATGTTAGAGTTAAAATATAGCTTTGGCAAGAAAGCGTAAAATACAAACATACTAGGTTTGAATTGTAAAATAGGATAAAATATTCCTAAGGTTAAAATATAGCTTTACTGTGAAAGCATAAAATATAAGCATGATGGGTTTGAATGAAAATGACGTAAAAATGTTAATAAAATTGAAATTAACAAATGATAGAAAAATAATGAAATATAATGATTGAACAAATGAAATAAAATTCACTGAAGAGTCCAGCACTGAAAGTCAGTAAAAGGCACAAAACAGTTTGTCTTTATGTAAGTTCTATGTCTTCGGCTTCGTTGTCTTCTCTTCTTAAGGTAGGTCGTCTTCGTGAAGGAAATAGGTTAGCAAATGTCCTGTAGGGTTTGCTAGGCCTCGGTGGAGATGGGGGTGATGCAGAAACATCGATGGCTAGTCTTCGTCTTTTTGTTCTGCACTTACAAAATAGGTACAGAAATAACAGTCCAATTATTAGCACAATGATAAAGTAGGTGAACCAGGATATGTGTTTTGTTATAAAGGGTTCGTTGATCAAATCATCTAAATCTCTGGAGTATTGGTCCAACTTGTGTTTGGCAACTTCGAGGTCTTCCGTATTGAGATTGTTTAATTTTAGTGGTTTAAGATTTGGAGCTCGGATTTTGTCTGGAATATGTTTACAACATTCAAATGGAATTTGGATTGGATGAGTGTCGTCTTTTACATCGGTTACTTCATTGGTACTGGCTTGAATTTTTGTGATGCCTATGAAGGCGTAACAATTTGGTTGTAATTTTACTATTGAATTTTTGTAGATGACTTCAGTTTTTGAATTTCTTTCTGGACAGTTGATGGTTGTTTGTAGAGGTTCTGCGTTAATAACTAACCATGTGTTTTCGTCTATTTTTTGGACGTTGTAGCCTTGGCTGATGATAAATGACGTCTGGCAGTTTTCTGGCAGAGTTTTGAGGTTCTTGGAGAGACGGGCTTCGCATATGGCATTGTTGTCAATAGGATATGCAAATAAATTTGGACATAATTTGGTGTTGAAATAAAGTGGTTTGCATTCGTCAAGGTTCGAAATAGGTATGTACATTAATGAATCATCATCTCTCGCGATATATTTTTGAGAAGTTGATAATACATGATATAAACCAGTTCTATTATCCAAAATAGGAATAGGGTATAATTGAAATACTGAATATGTTTGAGGGTCTATTAAAGGTATGTCTAACACAAATATTAGATCCGAATTTGTTTGAAAAGCTTTTAGTTCTATAATGTCTAAGTACTGTGCAACCTTTGATAGTTTGATTGGAAGCGGTAAATTGTTCCTTTGTAGGTTTTGCGAAATTTCCTGTAGAGAATTTACTAAGTCTTTTGGATTTATAATTGACGTGTGAATTATTTTAAGCCTCGCGAAAGTGATGGAATTTAGGATGTCATTTAGGTTATCCTCGAT
This sequence comes from Leptura quadrifasciata, assembly GCA_963675555.1. Lineage (NCBI taxonomy): Eukaryota > Metazoa > Arthropoda > Insecta > Coleoptera > Cerambycidae > Leptura > Leptura quadrifasciata. Next base: position 190,408,194 of record OY776673.1, on the reverse strand, counting down.
AAATAAATAGCTTGCCATAAGTTGTTCGCAGACTTCGATAAATTTCAGTTTTGCATGGACGTTTTCTATGTCCTTAGTCATGTCTAAAATTGAGGTTTCAATTTCTTTAATATCCTTATTGAAAGTTTCTTCGTCAACTTGCAATTTTTGAATAGTTGCGTTGAAATTTTTGATTACTGAAGTTGTAACGGATATTTGGTTTTTAATTAGGTTTTCGAGTTGGTGTTCATCATTATTCAATTTGTTGATACAATCAGAATAATACTGACCGTCTTCTGCGTCTAAATTTCCGGTTATTGATTTGAAAATCGTTCCGATGCCATTTAGTATTCCTCGTTTGTATCGTTTCGTGTCAAGGTAAATTTCGTCAAATTTTGATTTTATTGATTGGGAAATTTGCGTCAATAAGCTAAGGTGAGTTTTTACATCTCCTGAAAAGACGTTCATGTAATGATATGCTGGGTCGAGTGTGTTGTATAGTGTCTGTAAGATCTTGTCGTTTTTGTCGAAAGCTGTCTTAAAGGTAGATATGTTTTTGTGTACCAGTAGAGTCCATTTCTTGTGAGAAATCACAATGTCCGTGTCTTGGTGATAATATACTCCGATCGTATTGTTAATAGGTGTTATTTTAAATTGAGCAAGTGCTGATCCGATCAGCAGGAGAAACCTGAAAATAAATTTAATCTTCAGTATATGGTTTCATTCGATCGAAATTTACTTTGGTTGTTTGGTTTGTTTCGAGATTTAGTAATGTAGCGGAATTTTGAAAGATTTCTGTAATTTCAAAGGGACCGTTGAATTTATTTTGTAGTTTATTTTTTATTTGTGATTCTTTGACGTACACTTTGTCGCCAATATTATATGTGTGTCTATTTTCGGGAATGTTCTTGTCGAATCGAACTTTGGCTTTTTGTTTTTGTGCTTCTGTTCGACTTCGCGCAATTTTGTAATAATGGGATATTCGATTATTTAGGTCTCTAACGTATTTGGTGATCAGGTCTTTTTGGTTGTAAAGAGTTTCAGGTGGTCGGTTAGCTGTATGTCCGAAAATAAGCTCGTATGGCGTAAAGCCATGAGTTTTGTTTACCGAGTTATTGTAACATATCACCGCATAGGGTAATATAGTAAAGGGATGTTCGTTGGGATTTTCGGTTTTGTGTATTCTTATCATTTCTGCTAGGGTGGCATGGAATCGTTCGATAGATCCGTTGGATTGAGGATGTCCTACGCTTGAGTATGTTAGTTTTATGTCGTAAAGGGTGCAAAGGTCTTTTAATAAATTATTATCAAATTCACCGCCATAATCGCAATGAATTCTTAGTGGGGTACCATAATGCTGAAAATAAAGCAACAGGGTATTTACGACTGATTTTGCGCTCTTGTCTGGGACTGCGTAAGCTTGAGTAAATTTGGTTAACTCGTCGCGGATAGTTAATGCATAGTTTCGCGTGGGAAATTCGAATAGATCAATATTAACTCTCTCAAATGGAGTTTTAGGGGTTTCAGTAATCACTAAGGGATTGTTGAGGTTTTTACGACAGACTTTTGTTCTTTGACATGTTTCACAATTTTTTATAAAATTTTCGACATCTTTTGTTAAGCCTTGCCAATTATATTTATTTTTGATTCTACGTATCGTTTCATTTATTCCACGATGTAAATTATTTTTTCCGGTGTGATGCTGGTCGAGAATGATCGGACGTTGGTCCTCGTCGGGAGTTCGTACTAAATTTTGACATATGATTAGTTTTAAGTCTTTTTCAGCAAAAATAAATGATAGGATTTCGAGAATTGGAAAGTCTAGATTGTTTTCAACATGGTAAGTTTTGGAAAGGTCTAATTTGTTTCGGTGTTTATATAATGTTAAAAATAAGTGTTCTACCACGGACTCTGGGTCGAAGGGTAGAGCGATAATGTAATAATTTCTTTGTCGGGTCGATTTACTGGAAACGATATTGATTGTATTGTTATAGAATTCGGGGTTTTCCTCGAAAATATCCTCGATAATTTGATGGTGAAGGTCTGTCAAGTTGTTTTGTTGGAAAAATGTTATGATGTTTTTATTTTCTCGATCTAATAGTTGTTTATTTGTGATTTGAATTTTGGAATAATCTATTAGAGATTTGGTTTTGTAAAGGCGGGAGAATGTGTCAAATTCTCGGGCAATTTGTTCGTCAGTGATCTCGTCGTCGTTGTCTGAGGTTTCATCTTCGTCTGAGTCTTCGTTTGAGTCTTCGTTTGCGGCTAGAATTTTTGAATAAAATTTGGAACATTCTGAAAAGTGATTGATTTTAATTCTGGACAACGCGTCCGCGTTTTTATTGATTTTTCCGGGTTTGTATATTATTTCGTAATCGTATTCTTCGAGTTTTAAGCGCCAACGGGCTAGTCTACTACCTGGGTCTTTTATGGAAAATAACCAAGTGAGTGGTCGGTGGTCGGTGACGAGTTTGAACTTCCTTCCGAATAGATATGGCCTAAAATGCTTTACACTCCAGACCAAAGATAAAAGTTCACGCTCAATGGTTGAATACTTGGTTTCCGCGCCGCATAAAGTTCGAGATGCGTATGCGATTGGCAAATCTTTTCCTATACTTCCTTGTGAAAGTACAGAACCTATTGCAAATGCACTAGCGTCTGTAGTTAGGACAAAAGGTTCATCGAAGTTGGGGTAGATCAATATCGGAGTAGTTGTCAAGGTTTGTTTTAGGGTTTCAAATGAATTTGTACAGTCATTGTCGAAATTGAAAGGTATATCTTTTTGTAGCAATTTAGTTAAGGGTTTTGAAATTTTGGAGAAATTAGGAATGAAGCGTCTATAGTAGCCTGCTAGACCTAGAAAAGATTTAATTTCTTTCTGATTTTTGGGTTGAGGAAAGTTTAGAATTGCCTCGACTTTGGCAGGGTTTGGTTTTACACCATCCTTTGTAATAAGATGCCCTAAATAGGCGACTTCTTTGCGAAGGAATTCGCATTTGTCTGGCTGAATTTTGAGGTTGGCTTTTTGTAGACGTTTGAAGACTTCTGTTAGTCGAGAAATATGTTCATGGATAGTAGGGGAATAAATAATAATATCGTCCATGTAGACGAGACAGCGTTCATTTTGGATGCCTAATAGAATATTGTCCATGACCCTCTGGAAAGTGGATGGAGCATTTTTTAGACCGAATGGCATACGTACAAATTCGTAGTGGCCATTCTCTACCGTGAAAGCTGTTTTTTGGATGTCCTTAGGATCGATTTCAATTTGGTGGAAGCCAGAGGCCAAGTCTAGAGTCGTGAAATATTGACATCTGCCTAATTGGTCTAGAAGATCAGAAATGTTGGGCAAAGGATACTTATCACCTATCGTTACTTCGTTTAATTTTCGGTAGTCAACTACGACGCGCCATTTCTGTTTACCAGAAGCGTCTAGTTTTTTGGGGACTACCCAAACTGGGGAGGACCAGGGAGAAATTGAAGGCTGGATAATGCCTTGGTCGAGCATTTTCGAGACTTGTGATTTTACCTCTTGTTTATGAATTTGGGGGTAACGATAAGATTTAGTGAAAATTGGTTTAGAATCGTTAGTGTCTATTGAATGTTTGATTTCATTGGTAAATGTCAAGTTGTCACCTTCTAAATAGAATATGTCTGAAAAGTCTAAACAGAGTTGAGTAATTAGTTCACTCTCCTCATCGTTCAAGTGATCTAAGCGTAATTGGTTTCTTATTTCGTAATTTCTGTCTATATATTGGGAATCCGGATTTTGAAGATTTACATTAAATATTGACCTAAATTTTTGGACGGGTTCAAGTTTAAGATTTGAAAATTTTATTGTTTTCGGAATTGCATTTGAGTTTATTACTGTCGTCAAAAATTCACCATTGTTGTCTATTTTGACAATGGCGTTCGGTAAACGTACCTTTTCGTTTTCCTGGGCTATTAGTATAGCTTCGGTATTTTGTAAATTACATTTAAGCTTAAAAATCTTTTCTGTGCGTGGTTCGATAGAAATTACATTTTGGTTTTTTGTTTCGTTTAAATTTTGATTTTTAATCGGGCTCCAGAGTGTAGTTAATATATTATCGGTAACTTGATACAATGGTACGGTTTTGAAATTAGTGATTAATTGTCTGTTTTTAATGTCTATTAAGCAATCGTAATGGTCCAAAAAGTCGGCACCTAAAAGTCCGTCAAATTCTATATCTAGATTATGAATGTAAACTTTGTATGGATCATTCGGATTGAAAGGTATGAGAGCAGATTCAGTGATATTAATTTTTTCGTCTGTTATACCTTGTATAATTACATTTTCGTGGGATCGACGTTTATAGTTTTCTGCCGTTTCGGGTTTGAATATAGAGATACCTGCGCCTGTGTCTATCAAGATTTTGAAACGTTTAGTGATGTCTTCTATGTAAAATAAATTTTTGGAGTTTACGATATTTAGTTTGTAGCGGGGTGTTTTTACATGAATTGATTTTCCGGGAAGTTCAGGTTTGGGTCGAAACTGTCCTGGAGGTTTATCGCTTGGACTTGATGAGAAATTTGGTCCAGCTCGTCCGTTTGTTGTGTTGGAGTATTCGTGGAATACTCCGGGCCTGTGCAAAAATCCGGAGGATTAACAGTATAATCCTCGTATTGCTGAGAATTAGCAGTATAATTCTCATATTGTCCATTTTGAAAATCGTAGTCATCGTTATTTTGAGATTGATAATCAGGAGAATAATTTACGGATTGATTTGCAGAGTAATCTTCGTATTGGTTTGGGTAATCTGAGTATTATCATAAGGTTCTTGATTTAAGTGATGTGTTTTTTGTTGATTGAATCGATTAAAATTCGGGTTCGGTTGTATGGCAGAAGGTCTCTGCTGCTGGAAGTTAGGATTTGGCCTGATAGCTAAGGGCCTGTTTTGTTGTGGATAATTACGTTGTTGATTAGGCAAATTTTGGAAATTCTGTGGTCTAAAATTTGTTTGGTTAGGTAAACTCTGGAAGTGCTGTCTAGGAACTTGTGCCTGATTGGAATAGGCGTTTGGTGTGAAATTGGGGTGTGAAAATTGGTGGTTTTGCCTCGCGCGGCATTCGTTAAAGCTGTGTCCATTCCTTTTGCAGAATGTACAAAATGGTGGGAGATTTGGGCGTCTTTGCTGATTTTGAACGGGATTTTTGTTTAAAGTTCTATTTCCAAATTTTTGAGATTCGAAATACGATAATTGTAATTCTCGTTTGATGCGATTTATTGCATCTAGCATATTGCCGGGGTTACCAGCCTTAATAATTTGACCTAATTTTGGTTCGAGTCCAGTGAGAAGAGTAGTTAACGTCATATTTTCTATTAAAGTGGATTGCGCGGTTTTTTCCTCTAAAGTTAAACTTTGTTTTTGTATTGCCGCGTGCATTTTTGCATTGTGTGTTTGTAACCTGGACACAAATATTAAAGCTGTTTCGTTAGGTAATTGACGAATTGTTTGCAAGTCTTGTATCAAGGCTGTCAAGTCACGAGAGTCACCAAAATGTGATTCGAGCAAATTTTTTATTTCCGCCCAAGTGACGGGGTTTCGTGAATTTATCAATTCTGCGGCTTTTCCGCGTAATTTATTTTTTATGTGAAGCGTTAATAAGACGCGCTGATCATCAACAGCGATACCCTGAGCGGTTATGCAAGCCGAAATAAATGTTTGCAAGAATATGGGGTTGCCGTCAAATTCGGGCACTATGGAAAATATTTCGCTTAACCTATAAGGTTCAATATTTATTGTTTCGTTCGCCGTGATTGAATTGTTTGCATTGGAATTGCTTACGTTTGTAGCCATTTTATTTATATTATTTAGATAATCGAATAACTTAAAACACCTTTTCAATTTGAGCTAGTACGCTACTGATAATTGGCAATTTTTTATTATATGTAAAACAATGTGCTGTTTATTTTATAATATTTCAAAATTTAATTACAAGGATAATTGGATTAATTTAAAAAGTGTTTTTAGTTGGGAATAATGTCACTGAAATTTTATATTTTGCACACACGGTATTATAGAACACAAGCTTGTCTTACGGCCTTAACCTTAACCTTTTATGTGGTATGCAATATTATATTACGATAAAAATGCTAAGATAACAGTGGTACGTGATTACAGTTAATTAGATAAATTCGCACTTAAAGAGTATATGATATTACCATAAAAATAATGTTACGATAGGAACAGTGTATGATTACGGTTATTTATATAGGTCACACAATTATAATCAAGATATTTTGTTTCGAGTTTAAATAAAATTACTACCTTAGATATTAGAACTGTATGTAGCAATGCAATGTATTTTGATAAAATAAGATGTAAAATTATGTCGTTGTTTGCAAATAAATGTTTGCGAGATGATTCAAAAATGACTTACCCTAAATTTTTCATTCCTCGTGGTCCAGTTGAATGCGACTTCGTGAGCTTAGCTTCACCAAAGGTCTCTCTCTGCCAGGGGTGTCACTGGGTGTTCCTTCCACAGGGTTGCCTTTGATGCCGAAGACACCAACGATGGGACGGGATGAAATTCTTACTTGCTAATTGTTGAATCGTGTTGATTTGAAATGTTGCTTTGTTGCTTGTATTTCTTGATAATTATTATTGTTTCGCTTCTGTGCGTTTGAGAATAATGTAGGTTCTTCTGAACAAAGGATTGGGATCCACCACTACAGCTAAGAAGTTCTCCTTGTTCCAGAAGCTCTTTTCGTCCGGTTAGGCACCTTTTTCAGATGGACTCCTTGTTCCCTCGGATATGTTTGCTACTGGTTAGGCTCCCGAACTGTGTGTTTTTCAGATCCGCCACGACTGCGCCAATGTTAGATAGTGGATTGTTTGAATAACTTTTTAAAAAGAAACTTTATTTCTTACACTGGAGTCAACGTTGACTCGTTAAGAAAATACAATAATAATTTAGAAGTAGTTTAATCGAAAGTGAGTATAAGACTGATTACAAAAAGGTTGTTGGTAATATTTATAATGTTTTGAGAACAAAGGAAACAGTGTTGCTGATTCAGCACAATCAGGATTACTTGGAATTGAAATACAATGCTCATGCAGCGTGAGCGGTTATTGAGAAGAGCTGTTACGCAGTATGTAATACGATATGTTTGAGAAGGTTAAGCCTGTCTCGATAATATTATATATCATAGTATATTTCTAATATAACATATATTGTTCTAAAAAAAAAAAACGATGTGTATATGTGTGTTAAGTGCATGTATTAGAAATAAATTATAGATATATAAAATCCTTAATCCAAATGAAGATATAACATCTATAATTATTTACACAAGAAAATTGGTGTATTACTTGATAAACATAATTACCAGTTGTGATTTTGTAAGTATCTTGTTTATATAAATACAATTACTGATCACTTTCTAAGGAATATTTCAACCAAATCTTTATATAAAGTAACATAAGAACTAATAGAAAGTCGAAACTTACTATTATTCGCAGATGTTACCCTTTTATGTGGTCCGTGGTCTCAATGATTTAGTTACGACACTATATAACATCTTGTAAACTGATATTGAAAATAGGAAAGACAAATAACTTATCGCACCAGGCACAAGGCAACAATTGGCTAATTTCCAAATATTCATAATTCGCCGAAAGTCACTTATTGTAAATTGTTTGCCAAATCGTAGATCATGGATAGTATTGTGTTGTTTTCTTATTATATAAAAAAAATATTGGCATTGTAATAAATTGAAGGAACCAATATCGGACAATATTTAAATAGTGACTAATTAATTATACAATTGACATTAATCGTTACGAGAGCTGTTAAAATATTTAATATTAGACATCCTAATCGTCCTAAAGCATCATATGCATCATAACACCGTTTCTGACCTTAATAGGAAATTTAATCGAACCGGCGCTATTGTGAAATCAAAATTGAAGCCAACCAAAATTTATGCAGATGATAATGATATTATACTGGGTTTTGTTAATGGATATCAACGAACCAGTGTAAGAGAATTTATCAAGAAACAAGACCCGATATTACCTTCGCAGGCACAAGTTAAAATCCTTCAAGCCAAAATTTTTTCACATGTTGCAAGGAAGGGACCCAGAAAGAAGATTAGACTATTGCTATTGGCTGCAGTGATTTTTTCTAGAGGGACATCGTTTTATGTTTATGATACTCATCTCAGATGAATCCACATTTACTACTAATGGCGGATGGGATTATCCAAATTGGGTAATCAACTGCAAAAGTCAGTACTCCCAAAAAGTGAATACAGGGCGTGGTATCCTGAGAATCCGGTTAATTGGTCCTTTTCTTTTTGAAGAAAATTTAAATTGTGACGTTTGCTTAAATTCTCTGAACACGGAATTCTCCAATTAATACAGCAAAATTAACAACAAAAATTTCATAATAAGAACTTAATTAAAATATGAATGATTTTTTCATAAATATGCTTAAAAATAGATACTTTATAAAAAACCAAAGAGTCCCGAGTGGAGGCGTATCTGCTAGAGGCGGTATTTAACATCAAAAGGAGCGCGGAGCGCCGAAGGTCAAATCGAGATAGCAGCGTGTTTTATTTGTGAAGAAAGTGTCTTGGATGACAAAGTTTAGTTGGTGAGGATGCATTACAAACTTTAAGAAGATGCAGTAAAAAGAGAGATGATGAAAAACACCGTTTATTACAAAAATTAACGTCTAAGGCATCCATAAACACTGTATGAAAAAACTGTTGCCAAAAATCGCCAAAAAAATTAAGATCGGAATCAATATTTGATTTAAAAGAAAATTTTTTTTAGGCAACTGCCACAAAAAATGACGTTTATCGGATCTGACAGCATTCCTAAAGTGTCATCTATACTCAATTGTCAATCTTATTTCTTTGGCCGCTTTTTATTTTTGTCCGCTTTTACTTTACGGCCGCACTTCACGGCCGCATGTATTACTTGATCAACACTAATATTTGAAATATGTCACGGCTTGTCAATAAACTATCTAGTGAGGTTTTCATTTGTTTTCGTTAAAAACGAATTAAAACTGTCAGCTTAGTAGCCTTCTTGCAAAATTTTGTTCATGTCTCCAGTAATTTATACGAAACAATTTTAAAAACATTTTATTTTAGATTTTGAGACAGTTGCCTAAAAAATGTTGTGTTCGCCTCGGCCAAATGATCCTTCACGACCTTATCCGAAGTTTGCTTGGCCTCGGCTGTGCCTCGGTCGGAAACTTCGACCGAGAAAGATCAACTTTACGACCTTGATATACAAATAACTATTTTTGTACGGAAATCATTCCTCATAACTACAAAGAGATCCAAGCAAAAAATCACGTCACTACATTTTTAAGTGGTAAAAAACAATTATGGAACAATCTGTTAAAAGAAACCATAAATGGGGACGAGTTGTTCAAGGGCGTATTAGTAATATCATCCATTTATTTGCAGCCGAAGCTAAGTACCATCAAATATTATGTAAAGTTTTTCAAGCAAATAATAGAGAAAAAAGTGTGATACACCTGGACGTCCTCGCTCAGATGAAGCAACATCTGCAATGTAAAGAATTTATGAATATGTAGAAAATAGCGACGATTGTTAATTTGCATTACAGGATGTAATAAATATTCTTACCTATTATTTGGGTTTTCTACCACATGTATTATTATCCTCTTCAAAACAAATCACCGTATCTACAAAATAATAGAATTATTGGAAAAAAGCCTCTGCGCCCGTGACGTTTACGCCAAAGGAAAAGTCAGAGGTTGAGTTTTGCAAATAATATAAATCGGAATAAACATAGAAATAATGTATTTTGCTGACGTTTCGGAAAGTAATCTCTTTCCGTTTTCATAGCTATTTTTTGGAAAAACTCTTATTTTGCTGTGTATGTCAAATACACAGCTTTAAGATTATGTTTATGTTATTCCCATAGATACTTACTACTTACACAGAACATAGAACTGATGATATTTTTTTTTAGATAATGTTGAGTTTGTTAAGTTCTTCTTTTAACATTGGTAGCCATGTTATATTATTTGCAAAACATAACCTCTGGCTTTTCCTTTGGCGTAAACGTCACGGGCGCAGAGGCTTTTTTCCAATAATTCTATTATTTTGTAGATTCGGTGAATTGTTTTGAAGAGGATAATAATACATGTGGTAGAAAACCCAAATAATAGGAAAGAATATTCGTAGAATACCACAAATAACTCAGACGATGTAATAAATGAAATCATAGGTAGAGTTGCTCACGTTAATACTATAAAAGGAAAACTTATGGAGATGATATTATAATTACGGCGAATAAGAAGAAACTCCTACAGTTTGCTCTAAAAATGTTGGGCAAGCAATTTTACATGAAAACTAACATAAAGAGAAACAGTTAAACGAGACCGAAGAAAAGATTAGAATTATTGAAAATGCTGCTGAAATAGTAACAGCTGATATCGCAAGTATGGTTTATGATAATAGCTCTTACCCACACAGCAATAGATATTTAGGTGAGGTTGACAACGTAATTCCGGAATCTTTAAAAATTTTATTGGAAAACATTATTTTGAAAAAGAAAAAATTTAACTTAGAAGACCTGAAGGAAAAATGTACTTGTATATCCCATTGCATAGTGTTTGCAGTTAAACGGCGATCAATTGACCCATCTTTACAACTTAGTATAGCCTCATTTGTTTTTAACAAAATTGGTTCAAAAAATTTAATAGACCTATTATCGAAGTTAGGTCTTTGTTTATCTTATAATAATGTTAAAATATTAGAAACATCGATAATAATGGCACTTCCAGAAGAAATTGAGGGTTTGTGCAATTTATTTTTGATAATAATGATTTTAACATAAATACTATTGACGGTTTCAACTAAAAAATGTGCGAAAATAAAACAATCCGCCCTTGTAAAAAAGGCATTGTAAATTTAATTGGATTTGAAAAAAAAGAAGAAAAATTGGGTTGGACAGTTTTGTTATTGAGGATTTAAAATGTCTTCTTACTTTCAAAAACCTGGAAACATTTCGTTTGACCGACATAGATTCATTGTCTTTAGAAAATCCGTAGTGAAACAAAAACTGAAACTAGAATCATTGCTGCCAACTTCAGAAGCAGCTGCACAACACTCATTTAGAATGTACTATCAAGTACAAAAATGGTTTGGAAATGAGAAGTGTACTGAACACTGGGGTGGAGAAAAAACGACGGCTTCTTACAGCCTATAAGAACACTTCTTGAACTAGCCCCAGAATCAATTCTACAATTAATTTCGTGCAACTGCACAGGCTATTTCTCTACTGTAAGGTGTGGTTGTCAAAAAGCGGGCTTAAGGTACTCGATATTATAATAATATAAATATAAATAAATAAACAGCACATAAATTAGACAACCCCCAATTTCAGAAGCCAGAGGCTTATGCGGAAGGCGGTTACACATCAAAAAACGCGGACATACAACCATTTCCTCCGATAGTGCCAGTACCGGGTCCGGGATTCGAACCCGGTGGCGTGATACTCGTGTGATTTTCATAACAACATTGAAGATGAACTTGACTTTAATGACAAAAGGAATTGAATTATCTTCGTATTATATTAGTTTTCGGTAAACAAAAAAAATTTGTTCATTTCACATTTACTTACTTATTTTTTAGTTTAGGTAATTTTAGAAATCTAATGATGGATTAAATCATAAGGATAATTAATGGTCTTCCAGATGACTGTCTTACATTTTAATCAGTTTAATCACTAATTTTCATGTGTAAACATTTTATTTGATGATGTCTGGCCGATAGCCGTGTTGGTTAAGGCGCGAAGTGGCTATCGCGATTAATCGCACGGGTATCGCGCCACCGGGTTCGAATCCCGGCTGCGTCACTGGCACTGTCGGAGAAAATGGTTGTATATCCGCGTTTTTCCAATGCCGCATAAGCCTCTGGCTTCTGGAATTGAGGGTTGTCTAATTTCTGTGGTGTTTATTTATTATTATTTATTATTAAAATTAATAAATTTGAATGATATAGGGTTAAATTTAATTTTAACCCACTTCTTCCCACTTGCCTCTAAAGCAGGTCCCACTTGACTCGGAACTCATTAATTTCTTAAAAAGTAAAAGTATTTCAAAGCATGTCTAAAAAGGTTTCATTAATATTTGAATTTTGTTTCTTTCCAAACCTAATTTTACTGTATTAAATAATAATAATAATAATAATAAATTTATTGATCCTTTGTATACTACAAACATTGTAAATAGGATACGTCAAAACGAGATACAGAAAATGCACAAACTATATAACAAAAAAGAAGAAACGTAGAACTATACATGTATATATTTAAAATCGGAAAAATACCACACTATCAGGAGACTTTGTTTTTTAAAAATACTATAAATTCAGTAATTGAATAAAATGGTTCAGTGATGAGCAGTTTTTTTAAACGTCTTTTAAAAATTATTAAAGTAACACTGCTTCGAACATCTTCAGGTAGTGCATTAAACAGATGAGATCCTGCATACAGAGGTGATTTTTTGTAAAATTCGTGATCGTGCTTTAATGACGTAATGGTATGGAGCTTTTACCGCTTGCTTTAGAAAGACATATTCTTTTCCAACAGCATGGCTGCCCAATATATAGAACACTGATCCCTGATATTACCCCTATGAACTTCTATTTATGGAGTGTAGTTAAAGCAAAAGTTTATAAAAGCAGATGACGCACACAACAAGAATTCAGTAACAGAGTTTTGGAAACTTGTCAATCAACATCTAAAGAATTAAGAATGTATCGAATCATAATAGAAAATAATTTTAAAATTGATTTAAATTGAAGGGAATCTAATTATTATCGTTAGCATGATTCATGTTATGTTCAATTTTTTTAATGAAATACTGTTACGTGTTTACAATCTCTAGTAAACACCCTGTACGTAGGTTCAAATAATTGCAACGAGACTTTTCACTAATCACTACTTTGTTTAATACCTAATTACAATAATTAATCGTTATTATAACGCGCTAAGTATAACTATAGACAGTAATACAATTCACAACTTTTTACCGATCTCATTCCGTCTGTTCACTTGTTCGTCTAATATCAAAGTGTGTTCCGTGCGCGAAATTCATTCCTTATATATGTAAGACGCTTCATAATCATAGCTGGTTCTGATTAAGAGATTGATTAACACTTCTACCTTCCAAAGGTAGCCAGCCCCAGATGGGTAGCATATGCCATAAAAAAAATTAAAAGACAATCTCACGCATAATGATATTTATTCAAGCTGAGTTGAAGCCTAATTATATGTAAAATGCAAACCTTTTTAATACTAAACCAAATGACGTCAATGCAGCTTTCAAACATTTCTTTCCGCAGTAAGTTTAAATCATGAATTAACTACAACAATATCTTACGTAATGGGACACTAATTTGCTTATTTAAAAATATAAATATATAATGTTCAAATTAATTACTTCAATATTAATTTGTAATAGTGGCTGTATTAGCAACCTCCCATTATTTATTGTCTTATTATATTTTGTTACCCAGAGGTAAAGACGTATTATGATCACTAGCAAGTTTACTCAACTTCGATTAGGTCAATTATTAAAAATAAAACGTAATAATCTACAATGCCCTTTTAAAATGTATATCTAAACTTTGGTTAGTTGTAGCAAAAACAAACAACTGTATTGGATTTCACACTCTTGGGAAAGCTACGTATAATTGGTCATGGGAGAAACAGAAATCGAGCTTGCCCCCGAGCTTTATTTATTGTTGTGGAAAGCATTACCTAATCACAATCCGAACTTTATGAGCAGCATCCCTGAAGGATTGTAAGAAGAGGAACTATAGAGGTACTAGGCCTTCCACTACCATTCAACATGTCATTGATGGGTCAAGGTCATATAATAATATGAATATAAATAGAAGATAGTTCACTAAAAGCTTTATATAAACTTGATTGCGATTCAATGTTATGATTTTCATTGATAAGTGCTTTAAAACATACGTATATGATAGTGTTCTTCTGATACAAAAAGTTCATAACATCAGAAAAATTTAAAAATACCACTTACCTGCCTTAGATGTGTCTGAATGTTGGTCCTTACCAGACAAGATATTCAGCTACTCTTTATTGGCCTTGAGCAGATTTTTATGGAAATTATGTCGTGTTAACATAAGAAATGTTATTTTAAACGCTCTGTACTGCGAGTTTGTCCATTACCTAATCAGTAATAAAATATATTTTTTTTTTTCGCTTTGTTATTTTTACGTTATATTTTTTTCCATAATCACTTTGTTTTTGTTTATAGGCCAGTCAGTGGGGGATTTTACTCTGCAGAAGGTGAGGTGGATCTAGTTTTTTATATGTTGTATAGGCCTAGGCTCTACTGGAAGATTTAAGTTTTCGACTTTGAGGGGTTATCGCTCGAGCCGCCGCACCATCTTGAAACAAAGGTGCAAAGAAATTGTTTTGTTTTTTTTTCACCAGAACTCCAACCGTTGATTCCACGACAAAAATACCTTGTAACAAACTTGAAGAAGACAAAATTCACTACATGTAGCGAAAAATAATAATAAAAAAAATAATAAAATTTAGGGGTTTAGACGGTTTTTTGGAAAAATGTTAATCATTGCGCCGCTGCATATCATTGAATAAAATTCATACAAAAAAATTAGGAAATTCTGTCTTCTTTAAGTTTGTTAAAATGTATTTTTTTATAAGATCAATCATTGCAGTTATTTTGAAAAAAAAATTTTTGCACCTTTAGTTCAAGATGGAGACTCAATCGGAAACACCTTAAGGTCGAATACTTGCATATTTTATTAAGGCAAGTGGAATAGCTGTGAGAGTTCTGGGTGAAAACACATGCATTTTCTTATTGAGGTTTATTTTGCAGAATTTTGGTTCGTAACAATGAAAACGGAGTAGATTCGGTATTCTGAGAAATCGCGCAAGAGTATATATATTTAATGTATAACTACGTATATTTACTTTTGAATTAGTGGGATTCGGGAAATTAGGAACGGTCATTTTAGTTTATAATGAATAAAATAGCGGTGCAGGCATGAGCATTCGAACGCGTGCCCTATGGATTGCAAGACATTTTACCATTTAAAATTCTTTATTCAACTTATAATTACATGTCATTTTTGTATTTTATTTATATCATGATATATTGTTTACAATAGTTATCCTTCCCCGACGCGTTACAAATTACTTACGCAACGAACGATTCGGTAGGCCGATGTTTTGCCAAAGATATAAAAATACAAATTCAAATTATATATGATTCTAACTTTTCATACAGCTCAAGTTAATTAACTTTTATAATCCCTCTTAGGTTATGATAACGATTAAGTTTTTTAAAAGAATATGACGTGTTATCTAATATATTTACAGGAAACTTAAATAAGTAAAAACCTGCTTAAAATGATCACTATTTACAAACTAAAAATACACCTATTCTCTATGTAATATAAAATAAAATAAATGATTCTTTAAAAGTTTTATGGAAAAAATAAAATTTATATGTAAGTATTTACATTTTATTAAATAGAACAAACTCTCCATACATAATTCATAATCTGCAAGACTCCACAGAAACTATACGTTTAAACATTAATGTTATCTTTCTTGGTATAAAGGTAAATTTTCATGGATAAATTTATGCGTATGAGCAATATTGTGATACGCTCTAATATCAGTCATATTTTGCGTTAGTGTCGAGTTTTGTATTTTAAACTTAAAAAATTTATTTGCGGTTTTCATTATATAGTCTCTGATCATAGGGATGTTATACTGTCGGTGAAAAATGTCCACAGGCGTATACCTATTTGTTTCTGTCAGTAATCTAAGGATTTTATTCTGTATCCTCTGTAATCTGTTACATTGCGCGTCTGAAATGGTGTTCCAGGACGCGCATGCATATGTGAGGATCGGTTTTAAAATAACTTTGTAAATGCACAATTTGTTATCCTTAGTTAATTTGCTCCTTTTGTTGATTAACGGATATAATCGACTTAAGGCAGCATAAGTACTATTTATTGTTTTGGTTATGTGGGGTCCAAAGTGCAGCCTCGTATCCAGGGTTACCCCTAGGTACTTAACCGCGCTCTTTTCCCCTATGACCTTATTATTAATTTTAAGTTTGTTGAAAGTTTTTATATTTGTAAATTTCCTATGCATGGTGATTATGTCCGTTTTATCTGGGTTTATTTTGATTTTCCATTTGTTATGAAATTTTAATAAGTTGGCAAGATGATAACGGATTTTTTGAGTAGCCGTTTCGGCATAAAATGAACGTGCATAAATTGCCATATCATCTGCGTATAAAATGATATTCGTAGATTGATTAGTTGGCGTGTCCGACAGGTATAAATTGTATAGAGTTGGCGATAAGATCGCCCCTTGAGGGACGCCAGCAGACATTCTTTTCGGATTGGATCGCGTATTGTTTATATTAACAACAATATACCTGCCGAACACGTAACTTTTTATCAAAGCTACAATATGTTCAGGAAATTTACAAATATATTTAAGTTTATATAATAGGCCGTTGAACCAAACAATTTTTTTTGTTATAAGCTAACACAGTGTCCTGCACCACCTTGGAGATTGCGAGGGTAGTGCTGTGCCCTTCGCGAAAGCCGAATTGTATTTTAGGCAAAATGTTTTTTTTATTTATAAATTTATTGATTAAATTTAAAATAATCTTGTTTGTAACTTTGGACAGGGTATTCAGGAGGGATATTGCACGATAACTGGATGGGAGGTGGGGAGGTTTGTGGGGTTTAAGGAGGGGAACAATTATTGGGAATGCAAGACAAACGTCATATCGTTGAGCCATCGTGGTACTTACAGTGGTTTGTACGGACTTGCCATACATAGCTCTCTGTAATACAGGCTACATTGATGCATATGCCAAGCCGTATTTCATAAAATTTTGGTAAATTATACATTTAAATATGACTGATACTAGAGAATATGTATTAAATTAATATATTTAATGAGTTTTTATAGCATATAATTTAATCCAATGGGATTAGGGATGGTGTTTATTTCATGTAGTAACAGGTGATATTGTTAGAATGGAGATATAGATATTTAGATATGTAAATCTGAAATAAAATATAGGTTATAGGTATGTTTATCAAAATTCGATCTCTAACTCTATAGGAAGTCCGATCAAAACATGTAAAACAGCGTAGTAGAAAAGCTTTACTGAACAATACGATTACATTATATTATATAGTTTTCGCACCAATCAGAGGTATTACATCAACTGTGTATTCATATATCCATAATAGAATCATATTTAAATAAGAACCGTTACAGTTATAATATAAAGAGTAGATAACAATCAAATCAAATTCATGTTATATCTAATATACTATTGTCGAGTTATTTTTCTCATACATTCTTAATATACATGCATATAACCACAAAAGATCAGAACAGAGGTATCATAAAATATATACAGGACATTCATTTATAACAAACTATTTGGCAGCATTTACCATTACAAGCATAAAATGCTTTAACGGAGCAGAACTATGGTCTTCGTAAGTCATTCTTTGGGTGAAGTTTGGTTTATAGATTTCTATATCTCTTCTCGTTACCACTTCATGCTTTTTTTGGGTCAGAGTCCCTCCGAATTATGTATTTTTAAGGTGTCGGAATGTATCAGCTTGGAAGCGGAATAGTTTAGAGTAGTACCTTTCACCTTGCATACCTCATGATATTCATCTGAAACTGAAGAATATAAAAGATAGGCCTAATTTTAGGACCCAGCTGGCATATTCCGTAATATACAAATCAGGGCCGTAACATTCCAGCTCATCTGTCATGTCACCAATTAAATTCTCTGGTAGGGATATCAAATTCACAGGGTGTTGATACATAAATGATGCTACATATATCATAGTAGAGAACTTTATCTTCTAATTTTTCTAGGTAACTGTAGAGTTGTAACATATGAGGCAATACCCATCTCAATCGTCGTCAGAGGATCACATATTTCGTCTTCATCTCAATATTGGCAATGATAGTGCTGTCCTTAACATCTAGACCACTATCAATTAATATTAATTAGGAGCTGATTCTATATCCGAAAATATAAAGAAAAATTTCCTTGGACCGGAAATGTTTATTGAGATATGCCATATAAACTGCAATATACAGTGTGTTCCCCAATTCATGTACAAGTTTGTACAAATCACTGTAAGTAGTGTAAGTACCACGATGGCTCAACAATATGACATTTGCCCTGCAATACAAAAAGGGCGCACGTTCGAATCCTCATACCTGCTCGGCTTTTTTATTCGTTATAAACTTTAGTTCCTAATTTTCCGAATCTCATTAATTCGAATTATAAGTAGTCATTCATTCATTTTTAGAATTTTTTAGGGACAATGAGAACGGGGTGTGTTCTCATTGTCCCTAAGAAATTCTAGAAATGAACCTCCATAAGATAATACATGGATTATTGATCCAGATCTCTCACAACTATTCTACTAAGGTGTAGACCTATACAACATAAAAAAATTGGAACTAGAGAGATAAATTCTCGCTATCATATTAGATAGTAGTCGCTCACGCTTTTATTTAAAATTAGATTTTTATAGTTATTAGATGAAGTGAATTAAAATTGTCTAATATTTGTTACGTGATGTATCAAAGTCTAATTATTATTCGTTGTGCCGAAAACCATCCTACATTCCCTATCCTAATACATCACAACAGCAACTGTGGTAAGTTTTCAACATATATTTTGGTGTATTATTTTAGTAATGTTTAGAATATTTGGAAATATAGACCGCTTCTCCAGTTCCTCAGTTAGATCCTTGAGCTGGCGTAAGCAAATTTATTTAAATGAAAACAAGGGTAACAAGAAAGGTTTTAAAATTTGACGTACTGTTAGTGTAATACATTTTCAAACTTCCTGTCAAGTAATAATTTAACAATTAACATTTTTAATCAGAAGAAGAAGTAGAAGAAACTGTAGCCCAAAAATAAATTAATTTTATTTAAGTATAGAATTCTTTATTGTAGATTATAATACATTATATACATTGAAGCGGATATAAGAAAATGCAGATATAGAGTACGAAAATTAAAATACAAAATTACAAGATTTCTCAACCTAGTTAGAAAAGTGCACGAATTAGGACTGATATTTTTCCCTGCGTGCACTTTTCCTCTCTGCCGCAGCTTGAGAAACCTCAAATGCTTCAGAATCTTGTTCAGTTTCTGCTACCAAAGCTCTTAATCTAGCCACCCTGGCTTCTCTGGCAGCTTGTTTTTCCGCGATCGCGGCCATTTCTTCTTCGATATCGTTAATCTTTTCTTTCGATTGCCTAGCTCTTATAGCCGCAGAACTGTCTGATCTAATTGAAGCAGAAGTGTCTTCCCTTCGGGCTCTAACTGACGTTACTTCTTCGTGTCTTGCTTTAACTGAGGAGACTTGGTTTTCAATAGGTGTCCATTTCTTGAGACTCGTATCTTCACCATCTGTCTCGAATGTGACTGCCTTTAAACCTCTGCGTTTGTAGGAAGATCCATCGTCTATTATACCTCTTCGAGAATTCTCGGAAATGCCGACACTGTCTAGGATTTTTTCCGATCTGTCTAGGAGCCGGTGGGATTTGAGGTTGTTTGATGTATTCTCTAGATCAACGTCATCGATTACTGATACTTTTTTGTTGGCTCTGATGCGCTGAATAGTTGCTGAAGTCTATAAGGAGGAGTACAAATAAATTAATTCTTAAACATTTCTTTTGTTTTGCCAATAATGATGTTTTATGGTTTTTATTAGTGGTGATTTTATTAGTAGTGATGCATTTTATTTAAATTCTTTCGAATGTTAATTGTTCAATAATAATAAAAGAGACTTACCACAAATATACCACTATTTTTCTATTCAATTATATGATTGTTGCAAATAAATTGCGAAATTGTAATTGATTTTACATATAGTAGGATTGTAAACAATTGCAATTGCCTTTCTTATTTTCTACAAATTGATTTTATTCTGTATATAGTCGAGGCAAGAATTCAAGCGATGCACGTCACAGATCGATTCTATAAATAAAACAATACTGCTAAGAATCATGAAGCCCCATTAAACTGTACCTATTTCTGAAAAAAGCTTAATAACTGGATCTCAAGAATTACTCTTTTTAACGTAATTAATGATTAAAAATTATGTTAGTATTAAAATTTCTTTAATGAGATCATTCGTGACGTGCATCGCTTGAATTCTTGCCTCGACTTTATTTCCATCGGCATAGTATTAGTCCATTATGCCGCTGCAAAAATGCCTCGCATTAGCTTTTTTGCTGGCTATTTGTCAGTAGGTGAGGGGGAAGTAGGGTTCGTAGCCCGGAGCCACTAGTGCGGTCATGTCATGTCATTTGTCATTAAAGTAATGCTTCCTTAACGTTTGAAAAAAAAACAGTATTTACTAAATTCATGTTCGATGTTTGAAGAGAACATAATATGTATTTGGAGTAGGGTGATTATTTGTGTTTTATCTCGCGCTTCGCCCGTCCGTCAAGTACATCGTCGACACAAAAAATGTCACTTACTGTGAAAGCAAAAACACAACTGGAAAATGTTATTGTGAAATGATTATGGAGATTTTGAAGCTCTTTTAATGAAGCTAATAAAGTAGACAATTATCTGAGGATATCATTATATCATGGCTATTACTCATAAATTAAATTCAGATAAACAAATTCAAACTTTAAACATATTGTTTTTATGTTCTTTTAAAACAATCTATCTGCCAGTGAGTCAAAAAAGCTTTCAGAAAACATCTACACTCAACGTGTTTATTAATAGCTTTACAGTGTAATATACTTTTTGTTTCAAAATTTTGTTATGAATTATGTTTAAATAACTTGTCGATATCACTTGTTTACACTAGTGATAATAACTTGTAATCTTCACTCAATATTCTAATTCTTTTCTGTCATATTTATCTCGTATACAGGCTGTCCATTTTATCAGGGCCCTCGAGAATATCCCACTTAATATCAGTCGTACAAAAAAAAATATTTTTACGAAATTTGTGCCTGTTTATATAACCTACAAAGTGATTTAAAGACATTTGAAATCTATGGCCTACTTTAAGAGTTATGGCGGAAAATATCGAAAATGCGGAAAACGTCTAGGCCAAATAGCTCCGTTATTTGAAGAGATACGAGAAAAATTCTAAGTCGAAAATTTTTTTGCAAAATAGAGTGTTTCAACGAGGTTTTATCTATTTTTTTTCAAAACCGCTGTATTTTGAGATTTACTCTTCAGGCTGTTAAAAAAAATATTTTGAAACGGGCGGGAAATGGCGCCACGAAACAGAGTATTTTCCTCCCTTTCCAATGATATATTCATATGCCATATTTATTCATTGGTACTACGTTAGTAATTATAAAAACATGTTTTAAAACCAATAAATTTTTTTTTAACAAGCATTATACTTGCCGTGGAGAAGTATGATTAAATAAAACGATAAAATAATTCAATACGTTGTTCAAATCTTTGCTATAATAAAACATTAAGACAATTAAGAATAATAAAATAAATTCAGGTAACAAAAACAAATTAATAATAAAAAGAATATAGCACACAGGACATTAATATTTATCCAATCCTCAAAATAATTTTTAAGATATTATATCAAGTGTTCAAAGTGTCCACCGCGATTTCTTATGCACAATCGAGCGCAGCGAGGCACTGCATTTAAAATTCAGCATTCTGTAACTTCAGCAACTGTAATAGATGTCTGTTGAATTCGAGCTTTTAGGTGCGGTGTCGTCGAAAACACCTTATCTTTAATATACCCCCCATGGAAAAAAATCCATTGAGGTTATATCTGGAGAACGAGGGGGCCATCGAATAAATCCATTGGTACCTATCCAATGTTGAGGCAAAATTTCGTCTAAATAATCTAGGCAAATCTTGGAATTGTGGGGAGAAGCTCCATCTTCTTGAAAATATTGAAAGTTGTGTCGATTCTCTAAAGGTCTGATTCTCTAAGAATTCATTAAATTCATTTCTCAAAAAGTTTAGGTACCTTTGACTACTGCGGTGACCATCATAAAAATAAGGACTTATTAAATTGGTGCCTAAAATACCTATCCACGCATTTATTGAAAAACGATTTTCAAACCCAGTCGGTCTATGCCAGTGTGTATTTTCAAAAGTCCATTTGTAACGAATATTGCGATTAAAAAATCCATTATTGTAAAAATTTGATTCGTCGGACCAAAGTATTTTACTACATATTAATGGATCGGCACGCTTCTTTTCCAACAGCCACCTACAAAGTCATCCTCCTTGGTTTGTCCCCCGCTTGTAAATTGTGAACTTTTTTGACTTTATAACACCGGTAACCATTTTTGTTTAAAAGTTTTCTAGCACTTGTTTTATTTATATGACAAGCAATTTGAATTTCTCTTGTTTCCAAATTTTCTGTATTTTTATTTCTTACATAATTATTAACTCGATTTACCTTATTTACATTATCAGTAACACTAGTCAACCTTGCCTTCTTCTTTAAAACTTAACCATTATTTTTCAGTTTCGTAGTTATATTTCTTAACAGAGTTTTATTCGGTTGAAGTGCTTGTGGAAATCTGTTTCTACATTCTACTTGAGCTAATCCAGAGTTAAAATTGCATTGGCAATATGTAACGAACATATTATAACGATCAATGTGAGTGAAAATCATTTTTGAAAATTCTAAATTCTTAAACGAGTGTGATTGAGTAAGAGTTTAAGTATTAACTGAGATGATCTGTCAAAAAATTAAATTGTCAAGTTTGTTCAAAGCCAACTATTTTAAAATAATTGAAATAATAGTGAAATCATGAAATACAAGCAAATGGATATTATACTTAAATTAATTGGTAAAGACATTTTAACTTTCTGAGCAAAGAGTGACGCTTTTATGGAGGACCTCGATACATTGGCATAACTGCGAATACTCTCCATAATTGCTCCATGTTGCTTTCTTGATTATTATTTTGGTTTTGTTACCTGAATTTACTTTATTCTTTTTTTTTTTATACATTTATTTAACGTCGGCCTATTTCCGCTACTGAGGCCTAACACCGACGCCTATAGACGAGCTACCCCCAACCAGGAATTTTGCGGAACCTCTTCCCTTAAGAAGGGTAGGGATCTTTTACTTGCCTAACATTTAATAGACAAGGGACCGACGGCTTTACATCCCCTCCGAAGGATGGCATATCTCCTATACAACCCTCGCCTAAGATTGTATAGCTTCCGCGCATACACTGATAGACAAGCCGCTGGAAGATGTATGAGGCGAGGACGCGGTTTCCGTTGGAATGGTCACCCATCCAACTACTAACTGCGCCTGACGGAAGTACGTACATAGTAAAGATGCACCTACGCTCGCCCCTACTTTATTCTTCTTAATTGTGTTAATGTTTTATTATAGCAAAGATTTGAACAACTTATTGAATTATTTTATCGTTTTATTTAATCATACTTCTCCGCGGCAAGTATAATGCTTGTTAAAAAAAAATTATTGGTTTTAAAAAATGTTTTTATAATTACTAACGTAGTACCAATGAACAAATATGGCATGTGATATATCGTTGAAAAGGGAGGAGAATACTCTATTTAATGGCGTCATTTTCCGCCCGTTTCGAAATAATTTTTTTAACAACCTGAAGAGTAAATCTCAAAATACAGCGGTTTTGAGAAAAATTAGATAAAACCTCGTTGAAACACTCTGCTTTGCAAAAAATATTCGCCTTAGAATTTTTCTCGTATCTCTTCAAATAACGGATATATTTGGCTTAGACTTTTTCCGCATTTTTCGATATTTTCCGCCATAACTCTTAAAGTAGGCCATGGATTTCAAATATCTTTAAACCATTTTGTAGATTATATAAATCAGCACAATTTTCATAAAAATATTTTTCTATACGACCGATATTAAGTGAGATATTCTCGAGTGCCCTGATAAAATGGACAGCCTGTATAACAAGTTATTATTATTAGAAAATACATGTACAAATAACGAAATTTAAAGTTTTATATATATCAATTGCATGTCCATGGAGAGTCATCTACAATATTATATTTTATTAAGGCGAAACTAAAGCAATTCACACAAACACAAATGCTGAATTAATTTTTTCATATCAAAGTTTCTAGTATTTTTAGAAAACCAATATAGGAAAATGTGCTATATAAACAGAATTGGTGATAAAATTATACTAAAAATTGCTAATAATTTTAATAATTTTAGGAACATAATTAAGTATATATTTTTTTAATAACATTTTTGACATAAACGCGTGCAGCATACCTATCTATCTCAAAATAAGAGGATACTAACCTTTTCTTTATGAAAATGGAACCTGAATTTTTTGATTTTTTTGGGGGCACTATAATATACTAGAAGACAATGTTTTGATTATACAATTAAATGTAAATTCTGTTAGAGAATGACTAGATTTATTTAAATGTACATTGGAAAGGAATGGAACAGTCTATGAGGACTGCCGTGTTGAACATAGCGAGTAGACAATTGCCAGTGAATTTATTATGTATAAGATTAGTTTAGCATTTGTCGTTTAATATTATTATTATTATCAAATTCCAGCGTAAAAAATTTGTTGAAATAATACACAGTTATACTTTGTAAGATATAAATAAATAATATAAATAAATAATAAACACCACAGAAATTAGACATTAGATTGTAAGATATACCACGATATTTTAGAAAAAAGTGAGTTTCGTAGTAAATATTATTAATGCAATGAAATATTATCAATGACCAAATAACAATGTGCAAATTCCTTTGTTACGTTGATCTAAAATGTCCTTTAAATCTAATTCCAAAAACTCTTCCAATCTGGCCCATCAGAGTGTTTCAAAGTTAAAGGTACATATGTTACTTGTGAATAGAGGGCACTTTGGTTGTTCCAAATTACCCAGCATTAATGCATCCATCGTCCTTGCTTACTGAGATACAAGATGTTTTATTGATTTTGGCCAAACCTTTTTTTTAGTCAGAACTATTGAATCAGCCTTTATAATCGGTTCATACTTAGAATATATGTTTCACTTATTTTACTTGATAGAGCTTCATAATAAACCAAAATAAAAATCCAGGTCCGATTTAATAAAAAACTGACAATATGTTGTATGTCAAATTCAACACAAAATTATGACAAAATTTTGTAGATCTGTCTCGATATTCGTAAAGAACGGAAAAAATTGAATAGAGTAGCTCACTTAATTTTTTTGTGCATTTCATTAATCAACCAAAGAATTTAACTTACACTTTTAGACTAGGTAAGTGAACTATTGTAAAATAACATTAAAAACAATGTAGATTTGCACACATAAGTCAAAATACTACTTAATTTTGTTAGTCTACATTTAAAAATAATATTATTTTTAATGTATGTATGTACAATAATAATAAATAAGTGAAAGTAATAAATACATAACTACAATAACAGTTCAAAATGGCCTCCATTTTGTTGAATACATTTCCTTGTTCTAGCAGTAATGTTTCTAATTGTACGTCTAATCATATCTGGATTATTTCTAATTTTTACGCAAGCGTTATTAACGCGTTCCTAAAGTTCCTATCTACTATTAATAGCTGCGTCATATACCTTTGCTTTTAAATGTCGACAAAGATAATAATCAACAGGATTGAAATCCGGTGACCTTGAATGCCAATGATGAGGTCCATTTCGACCTATCCACATATTTGGAAAATTATTGTTTAGGAAATTTCTCATAATATTCCTAAAATGGGGTGGAACGCCATCATGCTGGTAATACATTCCCGCAATATTTTCTTTCTCCAATAACACGCGTAAAAATTTTTGCAAAAGTCAAAATAAGGTTCACCTGATAATCTACCAGGGAGAATATGCGGCCCTATCAAATGATTGTGGAAAACACGCACCAAATATTAACAACAAATCGATGTTGGGATTTATTCTGTCTTACAGCATGTGGATTCTCGTCTGTCCAAACATGTGAATCCAGTTACTAAAATTTTACCGATGAACTTCATCCCCTTCCTCTAACTTCTGAACCGGTTGAACATGGAATGGATAGAGATTATTTTTTTTTAGTGTTCTCCAAACACTGACATGTGGAACACCTAAAGCATAACCTACTCTTCTTGTGCAAATTTTTGGATTATTTGCAACAATATTTATTATATTCTCTTCTATAGCTAAATGTTGCCTTACTTAATGCTCATTAATAATCCAGGTCAGATAGCAAAAGAGAATGCATTTTTTAGAAAAATTCATCAGTGCGTTTTGTGAACGTGATAATTAGGAGAAAAATAGTGGGAATTAGATGTATATGTTTTGGAAGGCAAATTTCTTCTGGAATCTGTTGAAAAAAGGGCAAAAAGTGCCGAAAACAGGTTTTTTCACATTTTCGATGCGAAAGAAATTTTTTTATGTATACAAAAAATACTGCGAAATAGCTCGTAAAAAGATGAAAAAAATTAGTTTTTGACAATTAGAATCGGCCAATAAGCTTTTGCACAAAAAATTAAAAACCGCTAAATATGGCAATTTTTTACCATATAATTACAGGGACTGTAATCATCGTAGGAAATTGTTTCGGAGCTTAAATTGTAGCTTTTGTTGTACCTACCTACTCTAAAATTTTATGCAAAAATATTAATAACTTTTAGTGGAAATAGCGAAAATGTAAAAAAGGTGTTTCCGAAAGACGGTGTGGAAATGGTCAAAAATAGCCACAGAACAATTTTTCAAAAAGCTGTTTGTTTCTGATGAAATTCTCTACAACCCTATCATCTTTAAATTTTCGTAAGGTTTCATTTAGTACCTTAAAAACGCATTTGAAAATCAGGCTATTTCTGAATTTTGGAACTTGGGGAAGTGACGCGTGGTGGGGGAAGTTGTTCCCGCAGCCGAACTTAGGCCTCTTCCCCACAGGGCGCGATCCGAACGCTTGCGATCTCGTCTTATAGTTATCACATTTGTACTCAGTATATCCCCTTCCACCGAGATCGTCACGATCAATTTCGAATCTTTTGGAGGGGATATACAGAGTACAAATGTGATAACTATAACTCGAGCGTTCAGATTGCACCCTGTGGGGAAGAGGCCTTGGAGCGCCACTAAATGATCGCGCTTTCCCCCACCACGTGTCACTTCCCCTCCGCTCGAGCGCCCGAACGTTCGAAATTCAGAAATAGCCCGATTTTCAAATGCGTTTTAAAGGTACTAAATGAAACCTTACGAAAATTTAAAGATAATAGGGTTGTAGAGAATTTTATCAGGAACAAATAGCTTTTTGAAAAATGGATCTATGACCATTTTTGACCATTTCCACACCGTCTTTCGGAAACGGCTTTTTCACATTTTCGCTATTTCTGCTAAAAGTTATTAATATTTCTGCATGAAATTTTTAGAGTAGGTAGGTACCAACAAAAGCTACAACTTCCTGAGATAATTATAGTCCCTGTAATTAAATGGCAAAAAACGGCCATATTTAGCAAAAAGTTATTGACCGATTTCAATTGTCAAAAACTTATTTTTTTTTCCTCTTTTTACGAGCTACTTCGTAGTATTTTTGTGTAACAAGGAAAATTTTCTTTCGCATCGAAAACGTGAAAAAAACCTGTTTTCGGCACTTTCATGCCCTTTTTTCAACAAGTTCCAAATAATATATGATTCGCAGGGAATAACTACTCAGCGGACAAATACCCCGACCTGCATTGAATTATACCTTACAAATCATGAAAGAATGGTAGCCAATATCATTTGTCAATTCCCTGACCAGACATAGACTGGTTTCGAACTTATTAATTCTCATCAGTATGCCATAAGTCAAGGAACATACAAATGATAGTGGTTAACCTGCTAGTTTTATACAAGCTATAGTAAATTGAGTAGTGGTGAGAGGTAAGTGGTGGATGATTCGTAAGGTGTAATTCAATGCAGGTCGGGGTATTTGCCCGCTGAGTAGTTGTTTCCTGCAAATCATATATTATAACAGTAGGTTAAGTCCACCTAGGACTGAAAGGTCGCCGCTCTCAGGTACTTGCAGAATCGCAAGTCGCTATACGCCCATGGAGACATCTATGGTGTATAGTAGCAATTGACCATATGACTTACCTCTCACCACTATTCAAGTTCCAAATAAAATTGGCTTTCCAAAATATATACATCTAATTCCCACTATTTTTCTCCTAATTATCACGTTAACAATATACACTGAGAAATTTTTCGAAAAAATAAACTATCTGACGTGGATTATAAGGTGGCCGTTGGATACCGAAAATGACTTTTAGAATAAATGACAACTCTAGCAATAGTTTTATGATCAGGAATTCGGCGTCCAGGAAATATTCTTTAATATACCTCCACAGTAGCCCGTCCATTGCCATCACAAAATTCATACACATAGATTATATCCCCATATTCATTATTTGAAAGTTGATAAGGCATAGGTATACTTACATATACATATACTTTGTAATGAGGGTAATAATATTAGTACAAATAACAAATATTTTAGAATAATAAGACCCAAGTATGTCGAACCAAAAAATATTAAAATTTTTAGCATTGCCTACTTGACGACAAAGCAGCTATGTTATAAAATCATCTCTTAAGATTTAGTAAATGGATTATTCGGAATCGAAGAATTCTTAACAGATGTCTGTTCACAGATGAGGCACAATTTACAAGAGATGGTGTTTATAATTTAAGAAATTCACATGTTTGGACAGAATAGAAACCACATGCTATAAGACAGAATAAATCCCAACATCGATTTGCTGTTAATATGTATGTATTTGGTGCGGTGATTTCAACAATCATTTGATTAGGCCACATATCCTCCCTGATAGAATATCAGGTGAATTATCTTGTTTTTAAAAATTATTTTACAATATTTCACTTAACTAGCCTAGAAGTGTAAGAATTATCACTGCTGCAAGTTAAATGTTTTTGTTAGTTAAACCCTGAAACTGTCTCGACCATTTTAATGAAATTGGATTTACGGCAAGTAATCAAGGTTGATGAATGAAATGCGCACACAAATTAAGTGAGCTACTCTATTCAATTTTTTTCGCTCTCTTGTCGAATATCGAAACAGATCTAAAGGATTTTGTCATACAGGGTGTGTGTATTTTGACATACAACATATTTTGCTTGCTTGCTTTACTGCCGGGTAATTTGGAACCACAAAAGTGGAAACACTTAATTAAAATTTCAAATCAGAATATAAACTACAAGCCTCTGTAAATAAAGAACTGATCGTTTTAAATAGTCGATAACCCGTGTTTCCAACTAAAAATTCGAAAAACTTATTTTAATTATATTGTTTAAAATTTTTTGTTTAATTTTCTTGCTTATTTACTCCACTTTTTTTTCTATAAAAATCATCTCTGCCATTTTCCCCACAATTACTTTTTACATAAAGTTTAGCAAATGCTTAATGCATCGTTTTATAATTAACGACTTTACTACTATAGTTGTATACTCACTATGTTCATTAATAGTAAGAGAATGAATGTAATTGACAAAACAAAAAGTTGTAATAAAATGTAATTGATATATTATTTTAAAGGTTATAAATACATTGCAACAATAAACAATTAGTTAATAAACATTATTATTGGCATGCAGAGTTCCAACTGATGCTGTGGGCGAGAAGATTTATGATCAAACTATTTTTAAATTCCACTAACAAAAACGAGTGAATTGTACGTTTTCAAAACTGGAAAGGCAGATTTCAAACATTCTTTGAAGTATTGCAACTTTAACATATCAAATACATCAAAATGGAAAATATGGTTATTCTATTTTTTACGATACTGTAATATAGTTTGAAAATATTATTTTTAATAATGTTTATTTTGTAAACATGTTTTACTAAAATTTCGGCTGAACATTTTTTCAAAATATTTTGAAAATAGCTCTTACATTTTAGTACTTTATTTGATTTAAGTTTCTTTTTGCAATTTTCTTTGTTGATAAGTTTCCTTTACACAATCTATTAAATGTGTTAGGTAGGGCCCGATTTTATTTTCCGTTTTCTTGTATAATAAATAGATTTTTTGGAAACATCTGTCATTGAAGAATTGTGTGGAAATTATCTGCTAAACTTTAACCGAGACTTTAACTTTAACCCTGGTTTAAATGTTTTTCTTAATGTATTGTCTCAAGCATAGCTGTGTGTTTTGCTTAAATATACTTTCATTTCAATGAGGAAAGAAAACCAATTAGTGTATTATTTTGGAGTTTTGAGTTCCTTTAGTAACATTTTCTTAAAAAGAATTTCTTATACACGTTATCGAGAATGTTTTCCCTTAGAAAATGCTACTACAATTTAGATAGAAGTATTGAAAATGAATTATTCCTAAAAAAACTTAATTTAAACTCCTTTATGACAAGATAGTGGCTAAAGTACTGAGCTCAAAAATCTATAAGAGCCTAAGTCAATTTTTAACATAATAGAGCTAAGGACACTGTTGAGTTTATCAGATTTTGATAAACACAATAGTGAATTTAACTCTATTGTACTAAAATGGAGTTGAGCCTTTGTGCTTCTCATTCCAGTTTTATTATATCATTGAACAGGTTTTTTATTTCACGTCTTTTTTGTACATTCCATTTTTATCTGTGTATATTTTTTTAAAAGATTATCTGATTTCCATTATCTCTGTTCTATTTACTTTTTAAAATACTTTTAATTGGTAGACCGCCCTTTTCTCATAAGACAAAAACAAAACAAAATATTTATAAGTGGTGTAGTTATCGAGTAAGGTCAAATAATTTAAAAATGTTTATATATACTGAAAAAGTGGTTATGTAACTGATTTATGGAGAAGTCAAGAGAAATGTTCTTACTGCGCGATGATATGTGCAACGCAGAACGTAACCTTCTAGAATATAACATGTTTTTCAGATTAAAAAATAACCTACCTCAAAATAACATTTTTAATTAAAAATGGTGAGAAAGAAACTATAATAACAGTTGACAGTTGAACTATCATTTTAGTTTGGTTTCAAAATCGCCATAGAGAATGGATAAGAGAGGCTTCAAGAATCTTAATTTAAGACACAGTGTAATAGAAAAAGTTTTGTAAACTAGTAAATCTTAACTCATAATTTGCAAAAGTTGTCTCCTAGAGATTTTGAATGGCCAAAAAATATTTCCAAACTTTTAGTTCTATTGATCCTAATGTCTATATGGGGATTTCACGGATAGATAAGAATTACTTCATCAGCCATGGGTTGTCAAACAGAAAAGATAGTCAATGTTGGTCAAACCAGAACTCACGTTTTATTAGAACATTTCAAGCATAGGGCCATTTTGAAATAAAGTATTTTTATGAACGTACCTTAACAAAACAAGGATATCTAAATTAATCAGAACGAGCTTCCTCTTTTACTTGAAAACTTCAGATTAGAAAACATTTGTGGCTTTAGCTAGAGGGGGCTACAAAAGTAACACTTAATGAAGCAAGGAAATGTTAGAATTTATGTTTATACAGGGTGTCCCATAAGTAATGGTACACAGAGCAATGGAAGATTCCTAACGTAAAAATGTTACGTTATCTTAGTCCCAAAGTACGGTTACTCGTAGCAACATTTAGAAGATATACCTTTTTTATGTAAAAAATACAGAAAAACAGGAATTTTCAATTTAAAAAAATTTAAAAAAGTCCCCAAAAATATTTGACTTATAAACGGTGCGCAAACTACTGTAGGTGGCTCCCTCTACAAATAACAACAAACAAAAAAAGATTTGAATCCCTTGCTTCAAAAAACCCACAGTCACCAAATTCTTAAAATATTTCAATTTTTAATGAACTTATTTTTAAAAAACCAGAACAAAAATTTAACTTTGACAAGCTGTATCTCTTTTGGTATCAACTTTTGGACTAAGGTAAATTTCGTTAAGTCGTAATATTTTTAAATAAAGAATCTGTCATTGCTATGTGTACCATTACTTATGGAACACCTTGTATAATAGTGATGCTCATATTTAGTAACTTTTAAAACAATTAAGCATTTTTGATATACTTTTATTTGCCTTGATATTTTAAGTACTAATAAATTTATAGTAGTTTGTTGTAGTTTATCTGCTGATTTACCTTACATTAAAAAAAGCGTTTTCAATGTATTCTATGTTGTATACTAATATTTAATTTCGTATCTTATGAGAAAAGTGCAGCTTATCAATAAAAATATTTGAGAATTCTATAGTAGAATTGTAGTAAAATAACATAAATTAGATTTTTTTAAAATAAGCATAGAAAAATATGGAATTTACAAAAAAGACTTAAAATTAAAACACCTACTCGATGATGAAAATATAAAGTTTTTATTATTTTATATTTATAATTTAAAATTAAATTATTTAGAAAGAAGTTGCAAATGACCATCGGGAAAATTCTGTTTTTCAAACAAACAACAATCGTCTAAATTCGTCCACAGATTACGAAATTATGCACAGCTATCAATGAAAAATATAAATAACTATACATAATACCAGCATAATTTTTCAAATACAATAAGTCGTTTTGGATGCTTATTTTGTTTTGTAAGTCAATTATTACCATAACCAATTTTTTATTATTTTTAAATTTTCTCTATTTTTCCTCGTAATATAAAAAGTCAGTACACAAAATAAGAGTAATCCAGATTTCAAAACGTTCAATTCAAGTTAAGAAACATAAAAAATTATGAGAAAAATCGCCGCACCTCGTCATTAATGCCATTCTCAAAGTTATCTAGAATAGACCTCTGGGCAATTCGACCTCCACGTGAGTCAAAAAGGTGTTCTTCTCTGATGTGTTTTTCGGCACGCTTGCGGGAAACATCGAGATCTTCGTTAGCAAAAATTCTGGCGTGGCGGTCTGCTATATCTCCTACGAAAATAATTTCATTTTATTTTATCATTTCATTGATTTCAAGCCCAGTCAGGCTATTTATTTTTCGATTGCAACAGATATCCAAGATACTGAAATGTACTAAATAGTCAAGTGATCCTCGTGTCGGTCGTCACATGCCTACCTTGCACTGACGAGAGCCAACAGCTCGAAACTTCAGTCTGCAAATGGCGTGTGACGACTGGCACGAGAGCTCCTTTAAGTAGGATCAGTCTTTCGGCTGGTGTTTGTTGCAATCGAAGCATTAGGGTTTTGATGGTAATATGCATTATTACACTAAAAGCGCCAGGCGTGTAACTTGTAATTCAGTGCTCGGCGGGGCACATAGTCCGGAGAGTGGCTGTTGGTTGCGGTCTGGTTACGTTCCTTATAGTAAAATAAGAATTTTATAGAGGAGTTTGCAACTAAAAATATTATGTTCTAATATTCCGCCCTCTAAAAGCACATTTGAATTACGAATAAATTGTTGAAACTAAAAGGTAGTCTCAAAAAAACACTACCAACTTTAACTACCACTTTATTTGCTAACTATGAAATAGTTATCCAATAGTTTTAACCTTGCATCGATAAACCGGCCCTAAGTGAAATAAACCAATCTTTTTACTTT
Organism: Leptura quadrifasciata; assembly: GCA_963675555.1. Taxonomy (NCBI): domain Eukaryota; kingdom Metazoa; phylum Arthropoda; class Insecta; order Coleoptera; family Cerambycidae; genus Leptura; species Leptura quadrifasciata. Next base: position 190,374,662 of record OY776673.1, on the reverse strand, counting down.
CCCATATACGGAGTCAATAGGTAAAAAAACCAATTTCGGATCTTTCATGAATTTACACGTTTTCCGCTGGATCCAAGGAAACGGTTTTTAAAAATTATTTGCCTGTCGCCTGTGATCTATGGTCGCCTAAATCCGCTAGACCGATTTTGTTCAATTTTTTTTATGCGTGTTCAAGACGACTACACCTCGAAGCGAAATTACAAAATTTGCCCTAGCTTAAATGTGTGGGGAGGTAGCCCCTAAAAACTTTCAAAAAAGTGAAACATAATTTTTTCACTAAATCGCCTCTAACGTATTTGATTAAATTTAACACATGGATATGACTTTAGTATTAGTATGAGATGGCATGACCCGTTGCTCCTAAAGAATACAGGGAGGGATACTATGGGAGGTAAGGTTTAAGAATTAAATAATCTTTTTCTCTAAAATGGCTCTAACGATTTGAGTCAAATTTGACACATGGATGCTCTCTTACCGGTATGAAATAGCATGACCAATCGTTTTTTACTCAAAAACCGTTTACAAAAGTGTTGGAGATATTTTTTGTAGCTCAAGAAATTCTGCTTGATTGGTTTCGCATCGATGAAACTGAAATTAATTATTGAGTTTGGATTATCTCAATTAGAACTGAAGTTACAGTTTTACAAAGTCTTCAGAATTATAAGGGAACCATGCAGTAGACGTAAAAATTTTTCAAAAACTAATTAGCAAGTTGTTTCAGAGCCAGCGTATCTTCTTCGTGAAGAAGAGATGATAATATATCCAGGCCACACGATTGAATGGCTTTTCTATATACTTCAACCACGTCCGCGTCACGCCTCTTGCGCCAGAATCTTGACTAAGTGTATACAAAATTCCAAGATCATAACAAGCACTCTGTTGTTCCTATGAATAAATCAATAATTTTTCAAATCAGTGGAGACCATATTAATTAATATCAAAATTTACTTTCTAAACGTCGATAGCTTGATCACATGTACTATTTGGCAAAATATGTAAAAATGGCATCTAATTAACATGTTTCTGTACGTCTTACTCTTACCTAATTGTGTGCCTCGAGGTGGTGGTGACAAGGGCCTTCCTGAGTATTTTCTGTCCAAGCGGTCAAGAGCTGGCCTATAATAGCTTTCGCCAATATTGTAATTGGCGTCGTAGAGACGAGTTCGTGGTCTACTAAGAAGAGTTTTTCTAGACATAGTGTTTCTGAAAAATAAATACTTCATGAAATTATATAGCCAAAAGTAATATTAAGTTATTTTGCAAAAATCCAACTATAAATAATGCCAGGTTTGGCGTAATCTAACAGATGTGCAAGGTGAGTCAGACCTTATAATTCAAAATTGAAGGAAATGTGCATGACGTATAACAAATGCTTAAGTTTAAGAAGGTAAACATCGGCAGATATTTTAAAAAGAGTTTTAAAGGTGTTGAAGGTTGAAATTATATATAAAAGTTATATCAACATATTCGTAGAAGTGCAAGTGATCTAATTAAACTGCTGGCCACTCGAACTTACACATAGAGAATTTTAGGCAAAATTTAAAGTTCAATATTTTCAACAGGAATGCAAATTTTTGAACGCGGCTTGCAAATTTTAAGAGCTAGTTTTTTTCGGATTAAGCTGCATGACGTATATTTATCGTAGGAACATAAGTTTATTATATACGGGGTGATCAATGAAGTCATGCAAAAAATCAAAAAGTTTGTATGAGTGAAATTTCCGCAAAAAATTTTTTTGGTCGTTGCAATATGGTTCGTTACTAAGGTAACATCAATATCTCTAGAGGGTTTTGTCAGTTTTTGGATTAAGGCCCTTAGGCCTTGTACACACTACTCAACATAAAATTTGGATACCGAAATTTTTAAAATGCTATAACTTGACATTGGATTGACGGTTCTTGAGGATTTTTGCGGATTTGGAATCCTTATTTCAAGTAGATTTTCTATGGTCTAAGCATTTTATTTGAGGGTTGAAATTTACACATTATGCCGGGTCGATAATAAACAAAAACGTAGGGTACGACGCGCTCTAAGGTTTGGCATTATTTAAGTTTTTGTAAAAATAAATTCTCACCTCAAGTTGTTTTTGTTTAATGTTCCTCTCACTGTTTTGTCCGAAACTCACACCCCAGTTTGTTGTCTTAAAGAGTCATTCAGTTTTACAGAGTTCTTTGTCCACCCCCAAGCCCATAATTATGATCGGGTGTAATTTCTACGCGACGCGTCAATTTCAAAGTAGGCATTGGAAAAACAAATTTGTTGCTATGCAATTAAAAACTGTTTACATTATTTTAGAAATAATCTGACACATTTCAATGTTATAATTTTGTAAAGTTTAATTAATATGAGGCGTTTAACCACGACAGAAAGGGAAAATTGCATTCGACTTCTCAACGAAGGAATGTCAAAACAGCAAATTGCGCACATTTACAATGTCAGCCGAAAGACAATTTATAATTTGATCCGCCGCCTCGAAACTACTGGTGATCATATTTATGGGCATGGGGGTGGACATACAAAAAAAATAAACGAAAGAACCGAAAGAACTTTAATGAGAGAAACTATGCGGAATAGAACAAAGAACTCTAGAAAACTAAATGACTCTTTAAGACAACAATCTGGGGTGAGAGTTTCGGACAGAACAGTGAGAAGAACATTAAATAAAAACAACTTGAGGTGAGATTTTTTTTTTAAAAACATAACATAATGCCAAACATTTTAAATTATAGAGCCTGTCGCAGAGCAAAATGTGTCCGGTTATTACAACACCATAGAGCGAATAGGCGGGCATGGGCAAATCGGCATGCGAATTGGGGTAATGCAGAGTAGAGCCATTGTTTATTTACTGACGAAATAAGATTTAATTTGTTTCACTCCGATGGCCGAATTTTAGTTTGGAGAAGGCCAAATCAGCGATATTTGGAGGAAAATATGGACCCTCAAGAAGCATTTGGTGGCGGAGGTGTTACAGTGTGGGGAGGTATCATAAGAAATGGTAAAACCGAGCATTACCAACCAAACCATTAATGCTACTGTTTATCAGGAGGAAATTTTGGAACCTATTGTTGTTCCTTTTGCTCGACATTACGGCCCAGAACTTCTATTGGTGGATGACATCGCTCGACCTCACAGAGCGCAAAGGATCACAGAGTTTTTGCAGGCACAAAACATCAATAGGATGGACTGGCCTGCAAAGTCTCCGGATGTTAATGTCATCGAACACGTTTGGTCTTATTTAAAACTTAAAGTGCCAACGAAATATTAGCTTCTCTTTTTTTTAATTAATGTACCTAATTTTAATTAGGTAATTTTAATTTAAATTTAAATTAAATTCATTTTTAGTTTTTTAGTTAAATTTTTTTTTAATTATTAAAAATTACCAGAATTAGAATTATAAATTTTTTAAGAATTGACTTTTGGCCGTTGTTAAGCAATCTTGTACATTGTAGAATATAATGTAATAAACTTGTTCTTGTCGCTACGTTTTTGTTTATTATCGACCCGGTATAATGTGTAAATTTCAACCCTCAAATAAAATGCTTAGACCATAGAAAATCTACGTGAAATAAGGATTCCAAATCCGCAAAAATCATCAAGAACCGTCAATCCAATGTCAAGTTATAGCATTTTAAAAATTTCAGTATCCAAATTTTATGTTGAGTAGTGTGTACAAGGCCTAAGGGCCTTAATCCAAAAACTGACAAAACCGTCTAAAGATATTGATGTTACCTTAGTAACGAACCATATTGCAACGACCAAAAAAATTTTTTGCGGAAATTTCACTCGTACAAACTTTTTGATTTTTTGCATGACTTCATTCATCACCCCGTATATAATAAACTTATGGTCCTACGATAAATATACTCATGCAGCTTAATCCGAAAAAAACTAGCTCTTAAAATTTGCAAGCCGTGTTCAAAAATTTGCATTCCTGTTGAAAATATTGAACTTTAAATTTTGCCTAAAATTCTCCATGTGTAAGTTCGAGTGGCCAACAGTTTAGATAGTTTGTAAAACTATTTTACAAATTAAAGTGCAAAATTGTTCAATTATATTCAATAGTAAAAGAAACCTATTTACTGTAACAAAAACTTAACTTATCTTCTAAACAAAACATTGAATTAATTAAATTGAGAATACACTCAACATCAACAATAATGTCTCAATGCAATAGTTGTAATAAAGATGGAAATGTTGTACTATTCTGTCACCATTACTCAGACTTATCAGCTTCTGAGTTACGATGCATGAATCTAAAAAAGCGTAAATTAATGTTTCTAAGCCAAGAATGTGAAAAAGCTTTTAAATAAGTGCCACTATTGATCCAAAGAATAAATGTATTAGAAAAGCAAATGGCTGAAATTAAAGAAGCAGAATCTCAATTAACTGTGGATGAAAAATATATGGTAATAAATAATGAAAATATGGTTATTGAAATCCTTAGATTTGTATGCCTAGTGTATCTCTTTCCTTATAAAAATATAAATTAAAATTCATGAGTAAGAGGAATATTTGTTAAGGGACTTTTTGTTATTTTTGAGTATAACAGAGCACAACTCAATGGGTCAATGCTTACGTGTTAGACTTGAGACCAAAGAGTCCCGGGTTCGAATCCTAGATAACTTATGGATGTTTAGTGGCGTTTTTCATATGTTATCAAGTTCATAGCAGTGGAGTAGGTGGGGTTATGTGATAGAAACACGGTCAATTACTGTATCATTCCTGGGTTTGAGTCTTAACTGCGGCAGATGGCAATGTCTTAGGGAGTGGCCCTTGTGAAATTTTTTAGTAGAATAGCTAATGGTAAACTCCAGTAGGATGTTAATCTATGCAAGTCGATTAAAAAACCACTTTTTTCGTTATGTATTTCTATGCAAATGTGTACAATATTTTTGAATTATATTTGATAAGTTATACAAGGTTAAACAAAAGAATCAAATTAAATTTACAATCTATTTAACTATTCAACCAAATCTCCTCACTGTTAGATATTATTCATGTCACTATTATTCCACCCAAATTTCTATTCCCATATCTGCAAATTCGATCATGTAGTGTTAACATATAATCTCCAATTTATTCAGAATCTGGAAGTTCAGCATAAGTATAATCATTTTATAAAAATCGGTTTCCCCTTGATAAATCGTCATTTAAGTCATATCGAGTGGTCAACTATCTTCCTAGGGTTGGATATAACTAAACAATGGGAAGTATTCGTGAACACTTGCGAGACGGTAATGTCTCGTTTCAAATCCAAAGTAACTTACAAAACTAATAAATTTAAACCTTGGATAGATAAAAGCTTAGAATAACTACTGAAATTCAAAATGGCAGAGATATATAGGCTCTCAGCATCCAGAAAACTACCAGACACACAGAACATACTCAAACTCTATATCATCTAAAACAAAAGTGGCTAAGACACAATTTGAAAACAGATTAATTCACCAAAATAAAAAATCATTTCCCAGATACATCCGGATCTCACTCTCATCTACTGTCCAAAATCCAGAAGACCTCACCAGCTCTGGCAGCTTGTGCACAACCAATATAGAATGTGCTAACACTTTCTGCAATTTCTTCGCATCAACATACACCCAGGAACCGGACGGACAATTGTCACATTGTAATGTTGCAGTAAATCCACACTCATTGGATACGATACACTTTAATGAAAATATAGTTTTCGAAAAATTATCCAACTTTGACAGCTCTAGCTCCTCTGGGCCTAACGAACTAACAGCAATATTTTTTGTAAATCCCTCTTTATTATATTTCACAACTCCATAAGCTCATCTGTTGTACCGCCAGTCTAACTTAAAGCAAATGTTATTCTGATTTTAAAAAAAAGGGAACAAATTATGTGCTGAAAACTATAGACAAATTAGCCTGACATCCATCCCTCTAAAAACAATGGAAGGAATAATCATGGATCAGATGCTGCCCTTTTTTATGTAAAATAATGTTAACAACACGAATTTTTACCTGGGAGTTCCATAACCACGAATTGGACCCGGGCACTTGATAAAGAAGAACCAACCGATATTATTTACTTAGATTTCTCTGAAGCTTTCAACAAAGTCCCTAAAAAGCTACTGGAACTGAAGATTTTCCACTTTGGTATACGTGGGCTTTTATTGTCCTGGATTTCGCAGTATCTACCCACCGATCATTCAGAGTAAAAATTGATGCCGGCCTCTCTCTCCCGCTCACCCTATTTCCAGTAGCCTTCCACAATAATCAGTCTTGTGTCTGTGATATACTTCCGACATTCCCAGACTACTCAATTGCAAAACTTCACAGTACGTAGACGATACAAAAGTTTATTGCAACACAAACATTGATTCTGTCACTCTCCAATAGGACTTCGATAAAATTTCCTTGTGGCGTGACAAATGGCTTATTCCTCTTAACATTGACAAGTTCGCTGTACTCCATGTTGGTAAAAATACTGCCAAATTGACTTACAACATCCATAGTGTCGTAATAAAATCCGTGTCGTCTCAACGCGACCTAGGAATCTTGATAACCGATACTTTAACTTTTATTAGTCTGACCATATAGGTATCTCTCTCATGTAAAAAAGTTAATAAGAGAGAAACGTGACAAATAGGTGAAACAACCTTTTACGGTTCCGTTCTAATCGCGTTCATTAACATTGAGCTATAATTTAACCAAATGATGGAAGCTCTTCACACCATATCGCGTGTAGTAGGGGTACACGTTGCAGATCCTAGACCGAGGGCCTCCATCTGGCTTGATGTGCCGAAAGTGATTTAGTAGAGGAAGAGAGAACGATAGTTATCATTTTTTGGGGCTTTTTAAATTTAGCGCTTATGTTTACTCTTGCATTGGGGGAAGAATTTGGTTGAGTTTGGTGGAAAATATAATTCTATAGTAGATAACACTACCGATTTTCTAGTTGATCAAATCTAGAAAACTGTAATGTATTAACCTATAAATGGCGCTAGTGTTGGTTGAAAATATGTTTGAGGTTCATGGTAAGAGTTGGCCTAGAATCCGCGATTTAAACTACTAAGTTTGAAAATGTTTTAATTGTTTTGAAAATATTTATTTCACCGTCTTCCAGGTCATTTTAATGATCTTCTTAAGTCTGAGAGATCTAAATTTGTCTGACTAAAGCGGGCGGAGCAATACAGTTTATATTTGGATCCGAACCTCTTCTTGGAGATAATTTATAATTGAAAATGACTTCGCGGCACATGAGGTTCGAACTCACTTCACTAGGTACGTTCAAAGAGAAAGCTATATGCGCTAACCACTGAGCTATTCCATGTGTTATTTGAAAAACCATAAATAATAATAATAAGCTTATTTAGCAAAAAATATAGTGTGATATTGGGTAAATAAAATAAAATAGAACAGCACTATAGGCTAGGCCTGTCCGTGGGAATACCAATAAGTTACACAAAAAGTAGAATTACATATTAAAAGTGTACAAAATGTTACATACATACGTACTTACTTACATAAATACACGTGGGTGCTCAATTATTTATACATAAAACAGACGTACATTCATCAATACACACATATATTACGAGACACAGTTTTATTAATTAATTAAAATGTGACACTTAAGTCATTGCTAACCGTTTGAGCTATATATATTACTTAAGGACGAAACAGTGTCGGAGAGAATTATATGAAAGGATGGGGAAAAATCTGAAACATGCTGCAACTTTAAATGTCAAAAAATAGAGAAATTTTACTAAGGTGAAAAAGGATTCTCTAACCAGGACGATTTGCATTTATTTTAGTGCAATTATTAGTTTAAATTTTTAGAATGATTATGTCATGTATCCGGCATCTGGGCATAGAGAATACAAACTGCTGAAGGTGTTTCTTAAATACGTTTATATTGACAGAATTTTGCAAGTCCAGAGATAAGTGATTATATAATCTAGGGCCCAGGTACATGTGAAATCTCTGTCCTAACGTTTTGTTCATCAGGGGAGTTAGGTATATGTTTTTTTTATTACGCGTATTGTACATATGTTTGTTTTTTTTCAGGTCAGCTTTAGTTTTTTTTTGCCTGAGGACCCAGTAGTAGAAGAAAAGTTGACGTGGGTCCATCAATTGGGCTTCTTTATCTAAATCGTCTGATGGGTACATATACGGTTTGGCGAACATTATTTTTAATATTTTCTTTTGGACAATTATTAATTTATTTAGAATTGTTTTACCAGCACCTCCCCATGCTAATATTCCATAGCTAATATGTGACTCCACTAGTGAGTAGTATACAGTTCTTAAAGAATTTATATCTAAAGTATTCCTCAATATGTTCATTTTATATATTAGTGACTGTATTTTTTTAATTATATAATTTATATGTGTGTCCCATTTTAGGTAGGAGTCTATAATGATACCAAGATACTTAAATTCAGTTGTCCGAGCTATTGTGAATTCATTTGAGATATTGAGGTTGTGGAACGGTGGTAAGTTTTCGCATTTGTGCAAATTGGCAAGAAATATGTTTTATAAAAATTTACCGTGAGTAATTTGTGGTCGAACCATTCTTTGATTTTCTTTATGTCTTCCACAACTATTTGTTTTAAAGTCAGCCAACTATCACTTGTATAAAATATTGCAGTGTCATCTGCGTATGTTATTATGCTACCTCCACTTTGGACAGAAAAAAAGTCATTTAGATAGATGTTAAAAAGGATGGGACCTAGCGCAGTTCCTTGTGGTACTCCGTACCCACTCTTCTGACGTCACTAACACAGTTATTAATTTTTACATATTGGTGCCTGTCTGAGAGGTAGCTTTTAAATAGATTTAGAGGAACTCCTCTAATCCCTATGTTATTTAGTGAGTCTATGAGTAGAGTGTGGCTCACCGTATCAAAGGCTTTGGATAGGTCTATAAATACACAGAGCGATACTTTATTGCTGTCCAAGGCAGAGTACATTTTAGATGTTAGTTGAATATTATATTTGTTGATGTAGTTTGACAGTCTTTTCTTGAGAATTTTTTCAAATACTTTAGAGTAAGTTGTTATTAAACATATAGGTCTGAAGTTAATTATTTGTTGTCGATCTCCGTTTTTACATATGGGTAAGACAATTGATTGATAAATAGGTCTAAGAAGAACATTAACAAAAGGGGAACTTTATGGTTTCAAAATTACTTCATGTTCCTAAAATTATGAATAGTTACCTATCAGAATTTGTATATTTCTAAAATAAAAGTCTAATCACTTTGCAAATAACTAAATTTGTCAATGCAAATTCTCAATTCTACTGCTATTATAGTTACGTCTAGATATTTCCATAGTGTTTTGGTAATAATATACATTAAGAAACCACGTGTAATCCTGTGGCAACAATTGAACATACTAAATGCCTATAAAACAGATATATTTTTCTTGCTGTTTATTCCTATATTTTAAATTACACACTTGATGGATAAAAACTATACGAATACTATCTTTATCTTTTAATACAATATTATAAAATATAATCATCATTTTAAAAAAATATGTGTATACTAGAATAAATTTCGATTATATAAATACCCGACCAATATTCTATATTTTGTTGTTTTTATTTTTTCGCTTAGTTTATTGGCCTATGAAATGTGAAGCTAATTATAGAACGACGAGTAGCTAATTCAGATTTGTGAAAATATTTTGGTGAAATAATGGAAACTAAACAAATTTTGAGAGAATTAAAGTGCCACTGAATTTTAAATTTATTTTAGGAGACTGCCAAGGTTCCGGAACGTGTTGAGAGTGCAAAGACATTTTTGTATTTTTAGATTTTAGGAGAAGGAAAATAATCTCTCTGTTTACTCTTAAGTGTAAACTGATTCAAAGCCATTGAAGCAAAACATATCAAAATTTAAGTGCATATAAATTATGCTCGATTAGGAAGAAATAAACAAAGACGTTTCAATGTATTCCAGAGTGTATCTATACAGGATGTTACCAACATGATGAATCTCTCCCAAGCAGCACAATTAGTTGAATTTACCAATTTAAAGCTGAGATAGTCGATATAACGTAATTGCAACTATGTTCAACTTTGAATGCATATTATATGGGCTTATCAATAATTTATTAAGTTATACTTTTCATTTAAATGAAAATGATGACGAAATAAACGCTGGGTGATTACTACTGGGTAATTACTACAGAATATTTATTATAAAGGAATACTGACTAAACAGTAGAACATAACAGGCCTGACATCACATTAGTCGACAAACCTCATAGATATATCGATACCAAACAGCCACAATCTGGAAAGTAAATATGAAGAAAAGATAACGAAATATGAAGAGCTAGCGAGGGAAGTCGAACGTCTATGGGAACTGAAGAAAGCATACATTTATTTATTTATTCAACAACAACTTTACAGGTGAAGCCCAATTACAAAGTTGTAATGATAAGAACATTTACATGAGGCATTAAACAACACAATCAGCATAGGAGAACTAACAATAAAACAGAATTACAAGAAATATAAAAGATATCCACTATACACAAATATAAAACCTTAAATAACATACAGTCATGTCACCAGAATACAGCAGGCACCGTTTATAAGTTACAGTAATTAGGTGTATATACAAAGTAAGAGGGTCTAAAATACAAAAATATGTAACAAACTTATACAGCTTAAATATCATTAAGAGTGATCGATTTGATATTTTTCATATAATTGGAAGGGCTGAGGGTAAATAAATCAAATTTCGAGTGGGCAATGTTACCTAATATACATAATCTCACTAGAGGACTAGACACAGGTACATATTAGTTTTAAACTGAGGAATATAAAAAAGGTCATAATTTCTACCTATTCGGTATGGTACATTAAATGGCAATCTTGAAAGAAACTCTGAGTTAACAGAGTAGTGGTTTAGGAGTTTGTAGATATAAATTAACGAGGCATGTACACGCCTCAGATCAAGAGATTCATAGTTATATCTAAACAACAGTTCATTGTAATGAGCGAAGTGATCATACAAACCAGTTTCTTTAAATAACAGATACTTAAGAAATTTTTTTTGTGTACTTTCTACAAGATCAATAGAATTACGATAGAACGGTGACCAAATAATTTGACAATAATCAAGGTTAGATCTCACGAGACTGTTATATAGTACCTTGATACACTCTATATTAGAAAAGTCTTTCGTATTTCTAATGAGGAAACCCAGCTTTTTCAGACTAGCATTGCTTGTCTGCCTTATATGACTATTAAGAGATAGGGATTTGTCAAAAAGAACACCCAGATCTTTAAATTCATTAACACGGCAAAGTTCAGTATTATCAATAGTATAGGGGAAATCTATGGGTTTGATTTTTGTTAGAAAACGTCATAGCTACACACTTTTTAATGTTAAGATCAACTTTGTAATCATTGCACTACATAGAAATATGACTTATGTCTTGTTGCAGTAAGTTACAGTCATTGGTATATATTGGTATACATCGTACCATTGCTGATATCATCAACTACAGTTATCCCTAAAACATTGAAGAGAAATATGGAACTACTGAAAATACCAGAAAACATCTACCTGGTAATGCAGAAAGCAGTAGCTCTACAAACGTGCAGCATTGTCAGAAGTTTTCTTAATTGTGCCTCTGGAAAGAGTAACTCTTGTTGGAAACACCCGAATTGCGACTTGCACTCTCATAAGAGAGAAATTAAAGAAAAAAAATTAATAATAATAATCTTTATTAACCATTGTGAGATACATAACATGTATATACGGAAAATCAAAATATGGTACTTAGTATAAAAAATATGGGTATAATATATTGTAAATATGAAAGTCATATACATTATATAAAATAAAAAAGAAATAGAATAGACAATAAAAGATATAAAAGAGAATAATATATACAGGGTGTCACGCAACTTAGCCGAAAAATTTTAACCATATTTGCACCTTTAAATAAGAAGTCGATTTCTTAAAAAAAATTTAATAAAAGTCCAACACAAAAAAAGATACAAATTGTTAAAATTACAAATTAATGGAAATGTTAAAATAACATATTATTTCTTTAAAACTGTTGAAAGTTCTGTCCATTGACATTCAAGCACACCTGAACCCGTCTAATCCAATTTTGTCACACTAGCTGAACTGTTCTTCCTTCCTGCTGTTCCCGAAGACGCAGGTTATGGACAGCTGTTGTGATACGTTCACGTAATACATCGATATTGTCAACTTCGGTTTGGTAGACTTCATTTTTTAAATATCCCCACAAAAGGAAGTCAAGAGGATTTAGACTACTAAACGATAATTTGGGGGCGCACCATCATGTAAAAACCACATCCGACTTCGGACCTCCAAGGGCACATCTTGAAGAAGACCAGGAAGATCATTACAGACAAACTGCAGATTAAATCATTTTTTTATAGTTTTTAGGTTAACAGGAATTTCATTAAATAAATTGATGGCTTTGTAATTTGGTGAGTGTTTATAAAGAGTAGTATAGTGAGTTAATACATTATTGTTACGAGTATTATAAGAGTGTGTATCTCCCAGTCTATTAAAATTTACAATGTTTTTCTACGTACAGCACACATTTTAAAATAATAACTGTTAATATTTTATTTTTCTTGAAAACGCCCCTGCAGCTATCTAATGGTTTTAAATTAAAGATAAGTCTAATATTATTCTTTTTTGGGAGATTAACACTCTGTTTATATTTCTGTCTACACCCCATGTAATTATGTTCAAAGACAAATGGCTGTAGGCTAAGACATAGTAAGTATTTAGCAAGCCATTTGTATCAAGTACAGTTTTCATTTGTAATATTGCAAAACACACAAAGCTTAGTTTATTGCAAACAAAACCTATGTGATCATTTCAAGAAAGTTTATTATCGAGCCGAGTTCCTATAAATTTTACCTTTTGTACCACATTAATATTGTAATCATTTAGAAAAACCGGAGTAAATCCTTTTCTAGAATGAAAATTTATGTAGACAGTTTTTTATTATTCAATATTAATTGATTCATTGCAGGCAAGAGTTACTTTTTCAGCTAGCTCCTCAGGCGTCTGTGCTAAAACTGTAATAGGAGTGTCGTTTGCGAACATTGGGACTTTACCGTTACTGATATATTTTGGTAAATCGTTCACGTACAGTGCGAATAGCAATGGTCCTAACACAGAATCCTGAGGAACTCCCATATGTACATCCCTCGTATCTGACAAAGTGTTGTTATACTTAATCAACAATTTTCTGTTGGACATATAGGATTTTATTCACTCTAATAAGGTTTCTCGTATTCCAATGTGCTATAATTTGCTGACTAAAAACTCAATATTAGCGGTATTAAACGCGCGAGGGAGGTCAAACATTTGTGACATTACATGCATTCCTCTATCAAGTTCCTTATAAACAGGATCTAATAGATAATAGGAAGCAGTTTCGATAGACTTTGTGGCTATAAAACCGTGTTGACAGGGAGACAACATTATGCAGATTTAAAAATTGAACTATCATGATTCATGATATGAACTAGTCTCTCAATTAGTTTTGAAAATACACTCAATAGTTAGATTTGCCGATAGTTGGCTATATTATGTGAATCATCTTTTATGGTATTATACATGCTGTTTTTAGGATATCTGGGAAAGATTTATTAATTAGATATTTTAAAGGCTTACTTATAGTGTCACTAATGCGTTTTAATAATTTGGTGGTAATTTAATCTAACCCAGTTGAATTTTTATTTTTTTGATTTGTAATCTCACTTTTAATAGTTTAATCGTCTATATAGCACACAAAGTTTGGGTTGGTTGTTTACTACGCTAGTGCATGGTAGTGACAATGTTTTCTCCAAAATGTTCAAATAGTTTAATCGTAGATATCGTACTAAAGTCATTTGCTATTGATAGCTATTTCGGAAGAATCACTTATTGTATTATTATCAATCGACAACTTTATTGAATTTACTTTATTATTGCGACCAAGTTTATTATTTATTATTTTCCATGTCTCTTTGCATTTGTTTCCTGAATTATTGATTCTATTTTTGTAATAATTGCTTTTAGTTGTTTTAATGTTCTTTTTGTAGTCTTTTATTATTATTAAAGTGCAATATCTTACCATTTGCACAATTAGTTGCATTTAATAACCACGAAAGACTTTTTAAGTGACTTCTTTGTTTAATCAAATCATCATTGAACCATGTATCTTCCTTTGGATCGCTGCGAAAATTCCTTTGGAGTAGTGGACAGCAAGTATCGAGACAAAAAGGCAGCTCATTTATAAATTATATAAAATGGTACATTGATATTGTCTATATCATATGTAAATGACCAGTTAGTTTGGGCAACTTTTTGCGTGAATAATATTCTTTTCACCGAAATTTCTATGACTTTTGATGGTATATTCAAAAGTTTTCGACACTGGGACAATTCTATAAGGACGAGAAAAGTCGTAAATTTGTAACCGCTGGCGCTGGTAGGCTGGTGGTATTTCAAGATCCTCCACACCGTCTTATGACTCACATTTAGCTCTGCTACTCACATTTTTTGGTAGGAAACAGTATATTTTTTACCGAAATTCAATTAGTTTACAAGATTATCCATCTATATCTACACAAGAAAAAACATCAGCGGAGCCGTGGTTCTGGGATCTACCCAAGGTATTGAAAAAAAAAGTAGCGGCTCTATGGAAAATATATCGAGCACACAATGAGAGAAATGAACCGACAATTAGTCAGGCGCGATCATAGGGAGGGGGGCATGGCCCCATGCATTGTAATCTGGTAGCAGTATTTTTATTTCGCAAAGAGCACCTTTATTTTGTTAGTATATTAGCGTACATATATAGACATACTAGAAAATGGCGGAGGATCCGGTGATAAAACCCTTATGCGTGTGGCTAATTTTTATTTTGCACAGTACTACTCTCGCAAAACCTTAATAGTTACAAAATCGGTTAAATGACAAAAAGTTTCGTATTTGAAAGCCAATTAAATGAGTATGGAAACTGAAAATATTCCGATTGGTTCCGGCGATATACGGTAAAATCCGTTTCCTTTGTTTTACCTAGAGTTAGTAAAAAAAATATTTAAAATATGGCTAATCATTTAAAATCTTCTTTTATGAACAATCAAATACATTAAATAAGAGGGCTAGTCTATACCTGCTGTTAACTCAATATTATTTTGCAGAGTGAGCACCAAATAAAGTTTATTTCCACTTGTCAGTTGTATTTCTTTATGCAAAAAATAACTTTATAAAAAATAATAATTTGGCAAGAAAACAAATAAATTAAAATGTCCACGATTCTTCTAAATGTAAAGTCGCGTCCTCTTAGATATCTGTAGCAACTTGCAGCTTTAGTGTAATTTGATTGAAAGCTTTAACATTTCTAGTGACTAGTGATTGCGATCAAGATCTCGTTGTGGTATATTTTATTTTTTGTAAAACTCCACACAAAATAATCTAAAGGATTTAAACAACATGAGCGGGCTGGTCACCTTACTCTTCCATTGGTATTTAAGGCACCCTAGAAAAAAAAGGTAAATAATATTGTGTTAACAGCAGGTCTGGATTAACCATGTTAGTTAATGCATTGGATTATTCATAAAATAAGTCTTTAAGTGATGAGATACACCTTTTATTGCTTAAAATTGTCAAGTGTGGCATATCTTCGAATTTATAATTTCAAATGCTTTAAGAATTAAAAAATAAATAAATTTGATTTTCTCCTCGAAGAGATGAAACGTCATAACAAAATTTGTAATAAGGTCAGTTAAAGTAAAGTTAACGTGTAACAAAATATTCCTATAAAATTTTTTTATATAATAATAGCGCTACGTTAAAAGAAAGTAAAACAAGCTATTTCGGACTTTACCATATACACCAATGGCAATAATTTCAGTTTCTATAACCCATTTCATTGACCTTCAAAATACTAAACTTTGTAACTGTTATGGTTTGCCAAATAACAATACTATTCAGTATAAAAAATAACCATCGTGTATTATTAATTTAAAAGGTACAAAATTATATTAAATTACGACCTTGAAAACCGAGAGCTGCTGTGAAATATGAACAAAAAAATGAAATAGACCATACGACCATATTTAAGAATCAGCAGCGCCTGATATATTCCCGAGTTATTTTACTCAAGAGGCAGTTGACGAATACATTAATTTTACTAAATTTTGCATGAAGCAAAATTGCTTTCAATTGGAAAAAACTTTTTTCGAGCAGCTTAAAGAAACTGCTATGTCAAACTCTTTATCACCCTCGTAGCAGGTTCGAAATGGAGATAAAGACATAATTCAATTATTCCCGCAGGAAATGGTTGATATTATATAAATGGAGGATATATTTGCAGTGTTTGATACAAAACTAGCAAACTAAAATAGTTTGTTTCCAAATTAAATAGTCGTTTCACTTCGATAACATTCAGACATGAAATTGAGAACAATGGACAACAGATATATTATTAATTAGGGATAGTCAAAACAAATTACAATTCGATATATATATATATATATATATATATATATATATATATATATAGAAAAAACACCAACACCCTTAGATGCATCCTTAATGGCTCACGCCATTGTGCTCAGCACAATAAGACTGCTCTTAATTTCTTAATTCATTGCCTATTAAGTTTTCCTCTGAACCAACAGATATTTGCAAAAGGAAAAGCTTTCGTTACAGATATAACCAAGAACAATAAATACCCTGCTAATTTAGTTGATAAAATTATTAGAAACCATCGATTTAAACAAATCCTTCGAAACTCCTCGACCTTTCAAACCGAACAGAAGAATACAAAATTTGTTCCATATGAACCTCGACTGACCCAGAGTTTAGGTAAGATTTTTAAAAGCTTAAATATGACAGACAATCCAGTTGGATGCGTTTGAATATTTACAAATTGTAAAATTTGAAAATAATGTAAGTGAATAGGAAAATAAGAAAACAAGAAACGATTTCTAATTACAATACAAATATGCTTTAAAAATGGCTAAAATTGCTGTAAATGACAACATCATAATCTTTAAGTAACACATCAAGAGCTGTCTGGAACTTGATGAATCCTAACAAAAAAATAAACTCTCCAACTTCAACATTAAATAGTAATGATTTTAATAATTCCTTTGTAAATGTCTCTGCAAGTCATTAGTCTTCCAGCAAACAACACTGATCCAATGGAATATTTCGCACATGTTAATATCCCTGTTACTAGCCAAAGTTTCAATGAAGTGACGGTTGTTGCTATGGGGTTAATAATGACGGTTTAAAATGTCAGAATTGAAAAAATAATAAAATAATTATTTTCGTGGCCTACCGTGTTATTTTTGTTTCACTTGTGTTTTGATACACATGACTCACTCTTCTTGCAATATAGCAGCTCATTTGCATTTTGAATATCAAATATGTTAAGAGGTATTTAAGATACACCTATACAATATTATATATTTGAAAATGAAATCGGGGGAAAAGGGCTTCTTGAAAATACAATAATATATAGGGTGTTCCATAAAAAAATATTTATTCCGTATCACGTGACCTATACATGATATTGTTTTTTTGTCACTTTCAATAAAACATAGGTACCTAATATCCTACAACGTTTATACGATTTTTTTTTCTATTTACAATAATAACAGAAATAAAGGGAGGAGGATCAATATATAGTAAATAACTCTATACCATAAGAATTAAAAAATTATTTAACTTCTTGTGATGAAAATGATGCTCCTATAGCAGAATGAACATATTGCGACATTGCAAACAATTGATAATAATAGGGAAGAAAAAGGAAATCGTGAAAATTAATCAATAATGGTTAAAATAAATTGATTATTTGTTAAATACAGTAAGGGTTCTTTAAAATCAATACTCAACCTTTCAATAATGACCCTACAAGAAGAAATTCACCGGTGAGAAATAAAGTCTCAGAGATTTATGCTTCAAAATAACTTGTTAGAAACATTTCTAAAATTACATTATGCCTTATTACATGTAATCAAATGTATTAAAAATTTCACGTAAACTTTATATTCTGCGCGCACATAATAACTAAACTCATTAACATAAGCAGTAGATGTGGTCAATTTCCTGGAGTCTTGAAGATAGCATCTGTAGTGCTTATTTTCAAAAAAGGTGATATCGATGATGCGTCCAACTTGTGCGACCTCTTTCCTTGCTACCTATATTGTCAAAAATCTTTGAGAAAGCCCTAAAACTACAAATAGTAAATTATCTTGAGGAACATGAACTGTTAAAAACTCTCAGAATGGATTTAGGAGTAAACTGAGCACTACAGATGCTATAATCAAGTTTACAGAAATTACACTGAACTGCTTTGAAAATTGATTTTATTCAACATTAATATTTTGCGATCTTAGTAAAGCGTTCGACTGCGTATCCCACAGGATCATATTGTTAAAACTTTTCGAGTACAATTTCAGTAATCATAGCTTAAAGTTGCTTGAATCATACCTTGACAATCGTAAACATAAAGTCTGCTTTTAAGTCTGGTCGATAGTCGAATGGGTTAAGGCGCGAGGTGGCAATCGCGATTAATCACACCGACATCGCACCGCCGGGTTCGAATCCTGGCTCCGGCACTGGCACTGTCGGAGGAAATGATTGTATGTCCGTGTTTTTTCAATGTGTAACCCCCTTCCGCACAAACCCTGGCTTCTGGAATTGGGGGTTGTCTAATTTCTGTGGTGTTTATTTATTTATTTATTTTATTTAATGGTATCAGCTGTTTGTTGTATGCAGACGACACAACTTTACTTGGCGCAGGCCCTGACCTATGCGAACTGATAGAGGATTGTAGGAATATGCAATCGAACGCTGAGATGTGGTTTTCTGCCAAAAAACTTATACTAAATGAAAATAAAACTCTCACAATGATTTCATCCACCAAAGATCTAAGCAACTTAGATAACAACCCTGTTTTTGAAAAAATTTTTGAGAATTAACTTGGATCCTAAACTCACATGGAACGCCCATGACAATTTGCTTGGGGACATTTGGCTAGCAGACATAGACTTTCTCGCCTACAACGAAGAGCAGTCAGGGTTGTGGGAGGAATAGGTTATCGAGCAGATGCTAAACCAATATTCATTGATTTAAACATACTAATTACGATATTTTCATTTTTTTCTTACATTTCAACAAATTATTATTTATTGCACAGAAGGGATGGAGTGATTTTTCAAATTTCCCATTTACATATTCTAAAAATATCAGATTTACATATTTCATTGACAAAATTAATGGATTTTATATTGTACCCATCACGTTCCCATATTACAGTCAAATTAAAACAGACATATCTTTTAATAAATTGTGCCTGTAATTGATGATTTTCCAAAACCGTATTATGTATTTATAAAGTCAATAATGAAAAAATAGTCAAAGTATATATCCACCGGTCAAAAATAAATAATCTTTATCCCATTCATTTCATTTTGTGAATACGTGTGTTGAGAACGAAACTGTCGTGTTTCCAAGCCAAACAAGAATATAATATAATAAACGGTGTTTTGAAACTGCTAGCCAAATAAATGTATCAAAAGAAAATGTTGTTTATTCCCTTTTCTATTTTCGTATATACGTCCAAAACTTACTTTGGCAGATTTTTATTATCCTCACTCTTAGTTCCTAGATTAAAAATCGTTATACACGTACTAACTAATTTGTAATAGCCGCCGGCATTTCAAAAACATATGTAGTACGTGCCAACGTATGTTGGAATATTGGAACAGCTAGGTGTCTAATCATTTTAAGTTTGAATTCCTGAGAAAAAATGTCTCAGGGGAAATCGGTGCATTATTAGTAGTTTATGAGCTATTAACAGAAGTATGGTTTGAAAATCGTAGTCATGTGGCATGTTAAGTTTTTATTTGAAATTTCACACATGGAATAATAAAGACTAGGATAAAGCAGTAAGATATAATATTGCTAGGACCAATTATAACTGGCATGTCTCCATCGGATATGGCAATTTCAGTCCATTTTATAAATCATTACAGATAATAATTTTGATGTTAATATAAGGTGGTATATGTAATTTTATTTTTTTTGTAGTCCTTTCGTGTAATACAGTTTATAGTCTAGTATACTTTAACTTGGCGTGTGTATGTATGAGTTAATATTTCCGTACGATTTCATTTTCTCTTGTCACAAAGATCCAGAAATATTGTCCACGTAGACAATGTTTCTGGACTATTGCTTTAACTTTGTGTACAATATGGGAGAAAATGAAATCGTACGGAAATATTAACTCATACATACACACGCCAAGTTAAAGTATACTAGACTATATGCGTGTATTAATTGATTTTATAATAGGTGGCTAGTGTTACTCCTCTTATTCAAATTATTGATCCACGCTTGGGGTGTTTCCTCATGGACGTAAACACGTAACAATACCAACGAATTCATAAAATAAAATTTTTAGAAAAATATTGATAACATAACACCGATGGGATAGTTTTACATGTGCTTCTGTTAAGTGTTTTGTCCTCCGGACGTTCTATTTTCTTTAAGGCAATTAAAAACAAATTTACAGGTCTAATTATTTATTTTTTTAAATAGTTAATTTGTTAAATTGAAGTAATAAATTCATATTGACTTATTTATATAATGCGAATTTATTTATACAATGGCGAATTATTTATATGACTTCGATTTACTTGTGCAATAAATTTTCTCAGAATTTCAAATATATTTTAGAAATATATTGAATTAAACATTTGTCCAGTACAGAATAGGAAAGTTGACCAAAACCTATTACCTATTACCCGTGAAAAAAAATTATGACAAAAAATATTTGTGTGATATTTCCACTTCCACCAAATACCGTCACCTGAGATCACAATTAAAATATTTTCCAATGACAAATCTGAAAAAGTTAGTATTTTCTCATGGCAAAATTGTTATAATTGCTCATCGTGGCAATTATAAGTAATTATTTAATATATTCAATAGATTTCGCGGTTGACGCCAAGTGAAATATTATCAAATATATAAAAAAAACTGGAAATATACTTTTTAATGTTTCAGAAAGTTTCATTAAAACTTAAATTCTACGCGTGTTTCGGCTTTTTCAAGAGTATAGCAATACTTAAGTTTAAAATTGGGTTGTTTCTTAATATTCAGGGTGGGGCAATAGTACGTCGGACCTCTATATCTCGAGTTCTATGATAGCTAGCTTAAAAAAAATTGCAAGTAAACTAGATAAAAAAGTCTATAACTGGAAATTATTTTCGAACATACAGGGCGAGCCAAGGCGAAATTACAGGACCATGTGCCTTTTTTTTAATGGAATCCTATGTAATCAGTACATTTTTTGAAGCCTCTTTCTAGGCTCTATTCATTCCTATATTAGCATTGAATATCTCCCAACCACTTGGATGTAATGAATTTTTTTGTAGAAATAATGCAATCTGCAGATGGATATTAAAAATAAATCACCAGTCACAATTATGGGTTTTACCATACTGAATACCAGTTACGTGACATCTAATTATGTTTTTGAATCATTTTTATTTCCTAAAAATGTACAGGGTGGCCAAAAATTATTATTCAATTAGGAACATTTTTAAATTGAATTTTCTCAATTTTTTAACACCCTGTATATTTTTCGACGATGTGATGTTGAAATGAAAAACGAACTTTTTTTGTAAGTACTTCCCTAAGGCTAATTGCAACCATTTTCGTTTTATAAATAAATAAGTGTCAAATTCAAGAATAAACTTTAAAAAAGAGGAGGTTCCCTCAAATAATTCATTAGAAAAATTTGTAATAAGTATTCGACGTGTTGCCCATTTTGATTGACACATGTCTTTATACAATTTTGAAATGAGGCCATTTAGTGGGACCATTTCTTCCAATCCATTGAAATGAGTAAATAGTATTTAACCGGTCCTTTACTGTAGTGTTTTTTTGTACATTTTTTTTTGCTGTTTTCGTTATTCGGCAAGCAATAAAACTTCAGTTTGGTATAAATTGTCGTGTACAAAGGAGCATTTACACTTATCGGTCGTTACAATTTGTATTCAATTTAAGTTATTTGGAATTTTACAATATGAATTTTAATAAAGCGGAACTTGTAGACATGACCTTTTTTAGGCGAGTCAGACAGAAATTGTTTACTTGCCAATAGAATTTATCACCAACGTTATTCTGAAAGAAGGAATCCTGATGTTAGCAGCTCCCAAAACCTTCTCGATAGATTTCTGGAAACTGGAAATGTCGAATATTAAAAAAAGTGAAAGAATAAAACGTGTTGTGAACGAAGAAATTGAGTTTTCTATGGTGCTGGCAACGGTTGAGAATCCCCATGTTAGTCAAAGAGAAGTGAGCTCATTAGTAGGAATAAGTAGACGGCCTGTGGGTCGAATCATAAATTTTTTTTTATGGGGACACATGAAGAAAATTGTTTATAGGGACACACCAACAACAGTACAAAATATGAAGGAAAGAATAATAACTGGCTTTACATCTATCACACCGGCAGTTTTAGGATCAGTGGGAACCTCATTTCATTTCAGAAGCGCATATAAATGTGTGTCAATCAAAATGGGCAACATATGGAACATTTATTATAATTTTTTCTACTGAGTTACTTGAAGAAACCTCTTTTTTTAAGTTTATTTTTGAATTTTGTAATTATTGCTCAATAAAACGAAATTAGGAAAGTACTTACCAAAATGTTTGTTTTTCATTTCTACATCTTTGTCGAAAAATATACAGGGTGTTCCATTTGAAAAAATTGAGAAAATTCAATTTAAAATGTTCTTAATTGAAAAATAATGTTTGGCCACCCTGTACATTTTTAGGAAATGAAAATGATTCAAAAATATTAATTAGATGTCTCGTAACTGGTATTCACATAAGTTTTTCTTAAAACCCATAATTGTGACTTTGGTAATTTTTTACTATCCGTCTGCAGATTGCATTATTTCAACAAAAAAATTCATTACACCCAAGTGGTTGGGAGATATTCAATGGTAATATAGGAATGAATAGAGCCTAAAAAGAGGCTTCAAAAAATGTACTGATATACATAGCATTCCATTTAAATAAAAGGCACTTGGTCCTGTAATTTCGTCTTGGCTCGCCCTGTATGTTCGAAAATAATTTCCAGTTATAGACTGTTTTATCTAGTTTACTTGCAATTTTTTTAAAAATTTCTAGCTATCCCAGAACTCGAGATATCGAGGTCCGACGCACTATTACCCCACCCTGTATACAATAATTATAGGGCAATAAAACGACTACTTCTTACAATTCTGTCTGGGAATTACTAAATACCAATTTAAAATTTTTAAATAAATAATAATAATAACACCACAGGTAATTACGACCCCCTTTATCCCGGAAGGCTCTAGAAGAGCCTTGTGTGGGAGGGGGCTACACATTTAGAGACAAGGGACACACACCCAATATCCGTGTATAGTGGAAAAATCCCTCTCACGGTATTTTCCACTTCAACGACCGGGGATCGAACCCGGAACTTTTGGGTGAGAGGCAAGTGCGCTCACCTCTCGACCACCAGTCATTACATTAAAATATCTAATGTACCATAAAATGTGTGGCAATATACTAACTACATCCATGAATTCGAACAATTTTATCTAGAATGTTAGAACTCACAAAAATCTGTTGTTCGTTTGTTACATTTTTATTATTTTTTCATGATTTCTAATTGCTCTAGTATATCTAATGTCTTACCTTTCTTTTCTGAATGACTTAATTCGACATTGTTTAAAGTTTATGTCTACGAAGTGATTGTTTTCAATGGTCTGGACATGCCGCTGCTACACATATTGTTTAATAAGGACTTTTATGTTCCACCAGCCGCTTTTTTAGATTTCAGACAGTTTGACCAATATATATGGCATCATAGTCCTTACAATTTAACTTATACTTGCCTGTTTTTTCTGATTTTTTCATTTTACCTTTGTTATTATTACTTAACATTATCCCTGAATTGTTTTTATTAACAGAAATTGTTTTACAACCTACTTTATTAAGCTTATAGCTGATTTTGTCACTAGTCTCTGATACATTTATAAAATTTGATTACTTGAAAGGCACCAGCATAAAACTTTTTACCTAAATTCTTCTTTTGTTTGTTCTTGATTAGTTTTTTATCAGATTACCGACATTACCGTAATGTCCATTATTCTTGGCAATTTCTTTAATAGTTCTAACTTTTTTCCATAATTTTTTTGAGTTAGTGGAAAGAAGTAGCAGAAAAGTAGTAATAGCAATAGAGCAGTCAACCTAACTGAAATAGAATTCAATAATAATGGAATTCATAATATGTTAGAAAAAGACCTAAAATATTCCCCGAACTTATATAACAAACAGGAGGTAGATATTAGCGGTAAATACTCAACTAGCATTGAACCGTTTAAGTAATATTCAACCCGAGGACAAGAAATATAGCTAATTTATTCAATAATATCGATTCTTGTAAAAATAGTAAATCAGAATTAATAACCATAAAAAATATTAAAAACAAAAAAGATAACAATTTAATTCTTTGTAAATGTGACAAACGCAACAGTGTGACAATATTAATAAAAGAGGATTATAATGCAAAAATTGCTTCCTTTCTTAACTCAGACAAAATTACTACATTAAAATATGACCCTACTAAGTATCAGACAGAATTCAATAAACTCTAAAACATTGTACATTAATCATCTCGCCTGAAAACATTTTCAAGTTTAAAATAATTAACCCCTTATCCCCATTATTCTATGGACTTCCAAAAATTCATAAAGAAAATGTCCCTATTCGACTACTAGTATCCTACGTTAACGCCCCGTATACAAACTTTGTAGAGAATTAAACAACATCTTGTCTTCCTTGACTAAATTTGAATCTAAATATGCAATCAAAAATTCCTTTCATTTCTTTGAAAAAGTAAAAACCTAGATATCCCGGTTAATGCAAAATTAGTATCTTTTGACGTCAAGTCTTTTCACCTTTATATCATTACAACCATTATATGAAATAATAAAAAACCTCATAACCAATCCAACATTGACCTCGTCTCAAAAAATCAGCTAAACAGTATTATAAAAGCTTCCACTAGTCAAAATTATTTTGTAAATTAACAAACGAACAACATTTTTGTGGGTTATAAAATTCTAGATAAAATTGTTCAAATTCTTGGAATTAGTTAGTATTTTAACTGAAACTATACAGTTGAAAAAGTACATAACTTGCTCAAAGCGTAAACAGTATAATTTAACATTCAAATTCCCATTCGATCGTACTCCCCGCTCTTAAGTTATTGTGCTTTAAAAAACGTAACACCAAACTGACGAACGATCTAAAAGTTACTCAGTATTCGATGACTAACATCATACCGTTGTTATCTACGATATTTACAATTTTACGAATTCGCCCAAATGTTTCGTTCGCGCATTTGCGAAGAGTGTATAAATAAAATTTAAATAAGGTTCTTAATAAAACTGGATAACAAGCGTGTAGGTCAACGCTATTAATTATTTTGTGTTTTAATTATTTCGACGTCACACATTTACTATAATTTCCTTAAAACTTGAGCTAAGTAGTATACAAAACTTGTTTGTAATATATGTTATTATAGAAAATAGACATTTTCCCATATAGGTCATTTACACAAATCAAAATATGCAGATAATAAGCAAGCTGCCTTAACATTTTTGACATCTGATCGTTTATATTTTGTTATTTTAAGCGATAATAAATAAAATATGGTCATTTTTTATATTTGATATTGAAGTTCGTTTATTGGGCTAGGTCAAAAATCTATTTCTATTGTCACACTGTCTAAAATTACTTGTATATGTACCTATTCCTAAATTCTTTCCGAATTGTAGGCACACTTATCACAAATATATTAATTTATAAAATTCGTGCAGAATAAATAAGCGACCTTTGTTTTTGTTATTTGGGTGTGCCCCCCTTCCTACAAACAATATAAGCATGTAGATATATAGGTATTAGGCACCTACCTATATATACAAAACAAAGAAGGTTGAACACCCAAAACCGTGATTTAAAGATAGAATGAGAAGCCACTGGCCCGTTCTAAAAACTATTCTTAGCTAAAACGGCATGGCTCGGATTTGTGTTATAGGTTAAAATTACGAATATTCTATTTCACTATATAGTTCAAAAAATACTCAAATACCATCTATTTTTAGTGCTTGCCGAAAATTAAGCAAATCGTTTTGCTAAATTAGGAAAAATGGCAAGTGTTATGTACAGACACCGCGGCACACAGTCTTAAATTAATCACAATATAATCTTATGCCAATAGTATTTATAGATAATTACACATGCATATCTGGCTAGTTAGAGTTACAAATAATTATATATATTCAAATTCAAATATCACCGCTTATTAAAGTACCTATAATAAATATAATATTTTTTTTGAAGTTATTGGTTGTAATTTTTTTTTATTATTAAAAATGTTCCTATGTTTAATATAGTTTTGCTTCTTACCTTAAATCTACTGCTGTATATAATATTTAAAATAATTATAATCTACACTACACTCACTACTACGACGCTGGGCGTCGAAATGATGAAGCGTTCCGGTTCTTTTTCTCCCACCAAAATGCAATGATGCTCCCACTCGTATTATATTTTTATATTTTCTTGAAATGTTTATTTTTTCACATACATTTTGCACGCCGACGTTTATAATTATATTTACCTATCTACTCTACCCATATTTTCATTCACATATGGTACAAATTATGATTATTTTTCTAAATAAAAAGCGTATATATTTGTTATTTCAGTAGAAGTATAATGTGTTTAGTATAGTTTTAATAATTTTAAATTTAAATTCTTTGCCCAGGACTAAGTAGTAGCATTAAGAAAATGATGCAGATGGCGCTCATCATACCGGGTGTCAACGGATCATGTTAGACTCCCTTTTTTTCCTTATTTTTAACAATATCTGAATGAAACTTAGTGGATGTATTATATGATCAAGATCATATTTTGTGACATAACTGTCATTTTTTACCCACTTCCGGTTTCACCGGAAATGACCCCAACTTTTGATTTTGAAATGGAACACCCTGTATATTATTATATTTTTGAAATCCTTAAAAAATTCTAAGTACGGTGATGTCCCATAAGTGGATATTTCGACTCCATGAAAAAAATTTGACTCGAAATTTGTTGGTACACCTAAAGTATCATGACCAGAAAAAAATTCTTCCAATGAAAGGGACTGGTGTGATGTCAGAAAAATAAAATCGAGCTTAAAATTTTGAGAATATGTATTTTGTGGGCCATCAAATTTGGCCTGAACAGTTTTTTCTACTAAAACTTAACTTTTTCAAACGGAACCATAATGATAGAGTACTACTGTAATATAGCGGAAGGAATCGGTGGATGTACCCAAAAGAAATTTTTTCCCGATTGCGAATTTCCGCTTGCGAATTTTTTTTCTAATTCGACATATGCGTTCCAGGAGAACTTAATTTGCTAATTTAACTTCTAGTTAAAAGTAAACGAATTGTCTTACGAACATTTTACTGCACCTGCAAGAAAATTAGACTGTTTTAGAACAAATTTTATAAAAATCCGCACCAAAAAATTCGCATTCTGCAATTATCCGAGCGAGGCTTAAATCCCATTATTTAACGATTTTTATATTGATAATAAAGTAAACAATTTGATATTATTATGTGATTATGAATACTTCAGTTCATTATAACTAAGTTAAGCAGTTTGAATTTCAAATTAAAACATTCTTTTATTTTATTATTTTTAATGTGTAGCGATTTTTTATCAAGTAGTATGGTTTTTCAAAAAATGTCTGTTGTAAATGGGGATTTTTATGTCAGTTATATTATTACAAGAAATCATTGGTGGGTATCTCCAAGTTGGTAAAGAAGGTCGTGCTGATCAGGCTCGGACACTGTTCAGGGGTTCAGGGGGAGTTTCACATCAACGATGATTCCCAGTTCGGCTTCAGGAGGGGCAGAAGCATGGTGCAACAGGTCATTAGGATAGTTAACGATGTCAAAGTGCAATACAACCTCGGGAAGAATACCGCCATGGTGCTCCTCGATATTGAGAAGGCGTTCGACACCGTCTGGATCCCGGAATTACTCTACAAGCTCCATGACTACAACTTCCCGAGTCACCTCATAAAACTTATTTACTCGTTTCTGACGGGCAGAACCCTGCAAGTTCGGGTGAATAACAAACTCTCAATACGGCGGGACATTCGCGCGGGAGTCCTGCAAGGATCGTGCCTGTCACCGAAGTTGTACAACTTGCACGTCTTCGACTTCCCAGAGTTCCCGAATACGAAACTGGCCAAGTACGCCGATGACACAGCCTTGTACGCGCATTCTCATAACGCGCAAGCATCGAATATGCTGTTGAAGGCGCACATGGCTCGTACCACTGCTTATTACGACAAGTGGAAGATTTGGGTGAACGCTGAAAAGTCGGAGGCGATAGTCTTCACGCGTCGATTCACTGAGAACAAAATCATAACACCCATTTCGATCAGGGGAAACAAAATTTCAACCAAGAGATGCGTGAAGTACTTAGGGGTAAGACTCGACCAAAGACTGACGTTCAATACTCATATAAATGAGACAATACGGACGGTCTACTCCTTGTCCAAGAGTCTGTATCCGCTTATGGTCAGGGGTAGCAGACTCAACAGACAGAATAAGAAACTGTTGTACACGATGGTGGTCCGGCCGTCCATCACATACGCAACGCCGGTGTGGTGCAACATACCGGCCACGACAATGAAAAAACTCCCAAGTGTTTAAACACAAATTTATGCGCCTCATATCCAATTCAGGAAGATACACCTCCCTCAGAGACCTATACGCACGCTGCAGCGACATAACCCCGATAGCGCGCTACGTCCAGCACATCTCTCAAAACTTCTACTCCTTCAACATTCAAACTAGACGATACTCTGCTAACAAGACACATACCTAACGTAAATTAGACAGCATAATACCCCATTTCGAATCAAACACCCCTTACCGTACCAGACGTTACCGATTTTCCGGCAACCACTATAGCCAAGTTTCACCAACTATACCTTTCACTAATCCTATACATCTTTCGCTAGTATTTCACACCTTTCGCTCATCTTTAAACCTTTCCTGTCCATACAAGTGTAAAAAGTCATTCTTTATTGCACGAATGGCTAGATTAAAAATACGAGCGAAGCGAGTTTAAAATATAAATTATTCGGCCATCAATATATTCAAACTTCACTGAATTCTACCCAGGTAATTTTAAAGAAGGCCTTGAAGGTCTATATGAAATGAAGTCGCTACTGTTTCTAAAATTGCTGACGTGATCAATCAACAAGCAGTTATATTATTATTCTCTCATTTATATTTTGAATTGTAGAACATTAGAAACTTCATTTCAAAGACTCATAGATTGTGTGTCAATGAAAATGGGTACGTAGGGCACTTTATCACCATATGATGTAGGAATGAAAAACCAGCATTTTTGTGTATGTACATCGCCATTTATTTTGAAACCATTTCGATTTGAGCAATAAGTACAAAATTCAAAAGTAAACTTAAGAAATTGGAAGTTTTTTGCTTATTGATTTTTTGTACCCACTATATTTTTGTGCAAAACTGTAATTACTATTCAATTCTAATTTTATCCCATCCTGACCCACAGCTAAAAGCCACGGGCCGCCACTGGGTTGAACGGATCATGTTCCTCCGATCTTGTGACGTCACGTGTTGAAAGCAAATACGCGGCAATATATGACACTATATCTTCTAATTATTTAAATATATATTGCATTTACCATGATTAAATAAACCACGTATGATGAGTAGACGTCATAAAATGTAAAGCTTTTTTTTTCACTATTCATTTGCCATAAAATTATATATTCCTGAATAAACATAAAGTTTGAATAGGCAGACCTAAAAATTTTAAAAACGAATGTACTTTATTTGAAAAGATGAAAAAACTTTATTGCTTTGCCTTAAAAAAATATAGACATTAAAAAATTCATATTTTGCAAACCATTTTTTTTGTGCAATTAATAATTGATAAATAAATAAAGAATAGTAATAATAATCATTATTATTATTATTAAGTAAAAATGTAGTTTAATTTTGGCATAAACTATTTTTAATTACGACGTAAAAGACTTATCCATTGTTTAATGTTAATGGAATATATTTTATTTTTCTTGATAATGAATAATAGATAATACATAAGTTTTAATATTAGGTACATAGTTTATTTAACATACAATATGTTTATAAATATTTGCAAGTGTAGTTATATAATATAGAGACCTGCCTGAGAAGGGTATTTATTAAACACCACAAGTGCGTTTATAATTTCCGGACTGAAAAGACGTGACGTCACCAATTCTTATAACAATATCTTGTTCAGAGTGCCACTCTAGCTCTAGCTTTCTAAACGCACTCCAGTGTATTAATGGTTGCGTTCATCCCGGTGAGCTATCAGGTAACGCTCACTGACCTCATGCTTAAACTACGCTTCTTGCGTTGTCCTCATTGGCTTCTTGCATAATGATGTGCATAATG
This sequence comes from Leptura quadrifasciata, assembly GCA_963675555.1. Lineage (NCBI taxonomy): Eukaryota > Metazoa > Arthropoda > Insecta > Coleoptera > Cerambycidae > Leptura > Leptura quadrifasciata. Next base: position 190,344,075 of record OY776673.1, on the reverse strand, counting down.
GTTGCGTTCATCACGGTGAGCGATCAGGTAGCGCTCGCTGATCACATGCTTAAACTACGCTTGTTGCGCTGTCCTCATTGGCTTCTTGCATAATGATACATGATCGCTCAGTTAGTCAGCGCTACCGCGTGATGAACGCGACAAATGATACGTGATCACTCAGTTAGTGCTTCCTTGGCGCTACGGCGCTACTGCGTGATGAACGCGACCAATGGAAGAAAAGCAATCGTACGAGCCTAAAGACGGTCGACATTTTGACGTTTTGGGGAATTTATGGTTAGAAATTTATTCGATACGTTTCCTGGGTGTTGTACTGTCGTATTCGTTTTTTATTTGTTATATTTAATTATTTACAAAAAATAAAGGAAAATGGATGTAATGTAAGTAGAATTTTGATTTGATAATGCTTTACCTATTAACACATGAGTACTTAATAAATGTTCTCTATTTTAGATCAAAAGGAAAGGAAGTAGAAAATGTAGCCATTAACTCTGAAGGCAAGAAGAAACACAAAAAAGAACATAAGCATAAACATAAAAAGCACAGCTCTGAGAGATCGGAGAAAGATAAATCGAAAAAGCACAAGAAACATAAGAAACACAAACACAAAGAGAGAGATGTATCACCAGACAGGCAGTCATTAAAAAGTGATAAGAATGATCGGTATACTCCTGAAAGATCTCCTAAATCTAAGGAAATTAAGGGTACAGATAGCTTGGCTAATGGTAAGTCTTTATCTAACTCGATAGAAAAAATTGATGTCGTAGATGATGAGGTTGTAACTAAAACGGATGCTGAATCTGTTGTTAATTTTGTGTCAGCAGGCTTAGACTCTAAAATGCACACATTAGAAGTTATTTCTTCCGAAAGCGAAGATGTGCCTGAAGTAGATTGTGACAGTATAGACATAGACATGAGTGTAATAGAAGCGGACATGGATTTAGAAGAACTTATGAAACAAAAGGAGCTTTTACAAGCTCAGTTGGCTAAAGCAGAAGTAGAAGGACTTATAACTCCAAATGAAGAATCAAATAAAAATGGAAAGGCTCCTGATGAGATTATTTTACTAGATGATTCTGACGAGGCAGATACTAGTGTACCTACGAAGAGGATGAAAAGATCACGAAGCAGGGATCGCAAAGTTATTATTAAGGATAGAGTTAGGGAAGATGTTAAAAGAAGACGTACACATAGTCGAGAGAGGTCACATAGAGAACAAGACAGAGACAGGTATAATCGAGAATTAGAGAGGCATAAAGATAGGGAAAGAAGTCATAGACAGTCTGCAGACCGTAGATCGAGAGAGAGGTCACACTCTCATATGAACGATAGAAATCATTATGATAGATCACGACAAAGATCAAGAGATAGAAGGAGTACGTCTCGTGATAGGCGATATGGTGGGTCTAGAGATGTAAGAAGAAATTATGATGAAAGAGACAGGCACAGAACAGGTAGAGATAGATCAAGGGATAATAGGGAAAGAAGTCGTATGAAATCTAAATCTGAAAAACAAGATAAATATAAAGACTCATTAAGTGAGGGACAACAAAAAATTAAACAGAGTAGTGACAGCAGTGATGTAGAAGTTGATTTGGATTTAAATGAAGATGAGGAAGATGAAGAGGCAATTATTGTGAAAAGGAGAAAACAAAGAGAAGAACTGTTAAAGGTAAATCTGATAAAATTCCAGTCTAATTTATTTATTAATTATCTTGCCAGTTAAATGTTAAATATTTATAGTTGAAATCACGAATGTTGTCATTCACGTCATCAATTTATGTACTTATCAACGACATGCGAATTTTGTATTTTTGTAAATACAAAGTGTATAGGATGTAAATAACAGAAAGTCATGATTGCTGAGGTTACGAGAGAAGCTCAAAGCATAACGATACTTTTATAAGTGAACAATACAACCGTTAGTCGTAGCCGCAGCCAACGTTCAGCATTCTGTCAGTTTTTTGTCAATTCAGTAGCGTGCGTGGACATAATATATCAAATGGATTGTATATATTATTTCTTTTCGTTTTTATAAGTTTTTAACGTTTCTTACTATGATATTTTATGTTTCCTGTAATAAGGTAAATAATTTGTTAGTGCTTTGGTTTCACTGTTTGTAAAGAAACCATCCTTAAAATGGCGGCAGCGGATGTTAAAATTCATTATAATGCACTTGTCTTTCGCATACGCTTATGTGCGCTATTCTGTGTGACCTTGAGATGATTTGATTTGAAAATTAAAAAATGATGACGTGAATAACAACATTCGTGATTTCAACTCTACCTAATATCAATAAATTTCTCAGGATATTTTAGTAACCCAGAGCTACGATAGCACATATCTTTGTTTTGTCATACATCTCATTATCTGTTCTCATTGTATCTGCTATGGTTAATGTAAATTAGTTTTTACCTGGCAACAGATAAGGAATATTTCAGAAAATAGCCAATTCAATAAGAGTTTATTCAAATTCAACATATAACATGTCTTTCCTAGAATCTATCCTGGGACAAATTGTGCAACCACGTGAAACATGGCGGAGATTGCAGTTCAGGCGAGGCAGATTTGGTGCATTATGAAGTAGAAATATTTATTCTTTCCCCTATTTGGAAATAGAGTAGTAAAAGCTCATTTCATTGTAGATGCAAGTCATCTAAAAACGTAGTCAGGGCTTATAAATAACTTTAAATATTTCCTTCTATTTTATATTGGAAATCTATACTTTTAAGAAATTTTAATTGTAAATCCTCATGCTATGACAGTTCTTGGATAAAATTGTATCTGCTTTGGTCATGAATATCTAACCCATTTCAAATTGTCTTTGCCGCTGCCTCATTTATATGCGTAACCATTCAGTCAAACGTCATAGTGGGTGGCCTGGGGTGTTCACCCTCTCACAACTTAAGACCACGAGACAATCAAGCTATTATAAATAATGTGCAATTTCTTTGAATGTGAAGAAAAATAGTAGTACACACGTGTCTGGTCCGTCTCTAATTGATTTATTACTCTCCCATTCTCCAATAGACTATAAAAATATTTAATTGATCCACAGGTATTGGTATACTTACTATTATTTTTTTTAAAGCGACTTATTCCTAATGAAAACCTTGAGTTATACATACAGATAGCGGCAGCCAAGTACGTACAAGGTCGAATTTATGGGTATCTAGACATTTCATATTTACAGGTACTAAGGGGTCATCCACAAATTACGTAATGCAAAATTCACCAACTTTTTACCCCTTCCTCCCCCCCACGTAACAGGACGGCAACGCATGGCTTCTGACCCCCCTCTCTATTCTGTTACATAGCGCATGCATTGTAAAAGCTTTAGGCTTTGGTTCAGAAAAGAAAGATTTTCTGATTTCCAATAATCACTTTTTAATAAACAATTACAATTTCTAGTCAACATTAAGGTGTGTGTGTTTCTTCATCAAAACCTAACCACACACGCCTGATTTGTGTATTTATCATCTATCCAAGTGAACTCAATATTATGTTAATATAGAGTTCACTGCATCTATCAGACTATACTCTATTTGCTGAATAGGAATGGTTAACTGGTTAAACCACTCCCCAAAAAAGTGTGTCATATTTAAATAAAATTGTTCTATTGGTTGATTTTTAACCCCATAATACAACCAACCATTTTATGTTTTTGATGTTGTTTAGTTTTGACGTTTGTTAAAAATTGCTGTTAACTTATCCGTTATCTTTATTTGCTGTTATTCCTATTCATCTAATAAAACAGTATTTTTCAATACTATATGAAATAATTAATATTGATTAAATGTCAGAACCACTTTCTCTTTTTGAGGTTAGGAATTCTTTAGAAATGCTTTTATTAATTTGTCGCGTATAAAACTGGCCATTGCATACATTGGTCAAAGCAAACATGAATTAATGGGAAGTGGTTTAAATATTTCTATTCAGTAAGTCAAAACTGCCAACTTTCCCCTATAAATTGTAAATTGCGCGCTAGTTTTAAATTCAAAACTTGAACATTAATATATTTTGCTATTTCTTGTGGTTCTAAAATCGTCACGTAACGCAAACCTTGACCTCCACCTCCCTTCACATAACAGCACTGTAACGCCAGGCTGGACACCCCCCTCGCCTCCAATTGCGTTACGTAATTTGTGGACGACCCCTAAGCAGATTAAATGCACGATACAAAGAAATGTAAATAGTTGGGGCTCGATTGAGATGGCTGAGGCTTATCGCATGCTATATGAAGGTATTTACTTTTATTCTTCTTTGAGCAGAAGCATAGAAACGTTTGTTTTGTAGAATATATGGCATTATTAATTTAATAAAATGGATTATTATCAGGTTACCGAAAAAATCCAGATAATTAACTGCATTATGGTGGTTGGTTGAGGTGGCAATCACTATTAATCGGGTATCACGCTACTGGGTTCGAATCCCGACTCCGGCACTGACACTGTCTGAGGATATGGTTGTATGTCCGCGTTTTACTTCCACGTCAAGTAAGATGCCAAAATAAGCTTTATTTCATTTATTACACATGTCATCGGTATGTTTGTCCCATGATAGTTTAGAATCTAAGTAGGTACAGCTACACAGTTATTAAGGAATTTTGAAAGTTTGCACAAGTGTCGCGGATTTTTAGTGAAATATCAATATCTTTTCTGTGCTTGTTTTTTACATATTTTACTTTATTGTTGAAAATCTTACATTTCTAAAGTTTAATGTCACATTTGTGATAAATCAATAAGCATGTTTATTTGTAATGTAGAGATTGGGAGCAGTGACTGTCATAAGCGAAGATTCAAATACAAACATATCATTGCCACCATCTCCAAAACAACCATCAGAACCTCCTGTAGTTACAGAACCAGAGCTTGTTGTCATAGAAGAGAAAGAAAAAGAACCAGAAGAAGAGAAGAAAGATGAAGAAAAAACTAATGAGGAATCTCTAACGCCACCACTGTTACCTAGCATGAAAGTAGTAACAGACCAAAATGACAAGAAAAATGATAAAACCAAAAAGTCTGATTGGGATATGTTTGCCGAGCAAGATATATTCAAAGCAAATACAAATGTAAGTTTTTTTTAGTAATATGATATATATAAATATAGAACTGTTAATTGCAATTTCTTAAAAGTAAACTAGAATTTTTCCATTTTAAGGGAAATTATATATTTTTGTTTTAGTCCCCTAGTACAATAGTTACCAAAGGCTCAGGCGCAGAGAATCCTGCTTTAACAGACAACTGGGATGATGCTGAAGGATACTACAGAGTTAGAATTGGTGAAATATTAGATTCTAGGTATATGGTATATGGTTACACAGGTCAAGGAGTGTTCAGTAACGTTATTAGAGCGAGAGATCAAGCCCGAGGAAATCAAGATGTTGCCGTTAAGATTATTAGGAACAATGAAATAATGTAAGCAAATCTTAAAGTTTTATATTTTTAATATACTAGACTGAATTTGTGGTGGGTTCCTTGTGAAACATCTCGACAACAATTGTTCTTAAGTAAACACTGCTTTTAGATGTATCAAATTACTATATTTAAAATCTTCTACAAATGTTTCAGCTTTTTAGGCCTTTATCAAGAGTATCACAAAGTGTATACTAAAATAACAAAGGTGGTTATTCTAAATATACACCTAAAGACATTTATGACTTAATATATTTATGACTGAAACTTTAGTTATGGGAAATTTTGAAAAATTCATGAAAACATGAAATTAGAGGCTTCAAACATTTCTTAATCATCAATATTGTCTGGACAATTAACATACATTTTAGATTTTAAATAGCCCCATAGGAAGAAGTCAAGAGGGGTAAAATCGGGAGACCGGGGTGGTTATTCAATAGTTCTATGTCTTCCGATCCACCTGTAAGGGAAAACTTCATTTTAAAGATTTTTTCACTCCATATGAATAATGCGGTGGAGCTCCATCTTGTTGATACCAAATAGACCTATTTCATTTGGATAACTAACATCAGGAAAAAGTTCACAATTAGCTTTAAAATGAATTTATTTCTTGCAAATGTACTTCACTCTTAGACCATTCAATGTGCCGTTACGCTCTAATGGCATGTCATTACATTAGCGAAAACTATTCTTACGTTATGAGAGATAGAAAATTCCAACTATCCAAGCAACACCAAATGGTTTAATAAACGTTTTTATTTCGTTTATATGACTGGTATATATAACGTTTGTCACAACCTACATTTAACGTTCGAATGTCCGCGCAAATAACGTATATATTTGTCTTATCATATATTAAATATAAAACGTTTTAAAAAACGTATCAAATTCTAAATATATACGTCTTAAGAAAACGTCATACTGTTGCCATATCATATACGAGATATATACGTTTATGTGGAACCTCAAATAAATGTATTCCATATACATCGATAGTACGTATGTTGTAAATGTTTTTCTCACGGTTATGAAAATCTTTTTCTTCAGTTGCTGGTATACGTGTGTAATCCATACATTCACAGGGTGTCCCTGTATTTAACATCTAATACTTACAAACTTTTTTATTGTCAATTTTTTGAGAAAGTCATTTTTTATAGTGTTGCTTCAGCTTGTCAAACTTTTTTTGGCAATGCCAAAATTTAGGTAATATATTCAGAGAATATAAATATCTGACTTCACATGAGGTGAAAATATTTGAAATTAAAAATATAGAAGTTTCAAAGCCTCATAAAGCTGGTGAACCATAGTTAAAAGGAAATTAGATGTAATCGTAAATTATAATCTTTTTATTTAATCTTTTTTTTTTCTTGAAAATCTGAACTTTTTCTAAAGAATTTAATTTTTCTCAAAAAATTTAGAATAAAAAGATGGAAAATATCGAGAGATTTTTTAAAGGGAATCCACCCTTGTATCTTTGTTGATGAATATACGCTAGAAATTCTTTAGACCTTTTTTTATATTGTTTTATAAACTAAGAGCTTGTTTAATAAATGATTAAATAGTTTTCATCACTTTATTTTCCTGTTATACAGTATTATAGACTAATTTATTTCAAATAACTTTGCAAGTCAAATCATGTCTTAAATCAAAAATCATTTGCTACTTATGATAAAAAAGTGTTAATTTATATTGCTGCATAACAATAATGAGACGGCATTGAAACAAATTAATTTCTGAGTGCCTTATTTTGTAAAATATGTTAATTTTTCTTTAATTATAACAGGGAAATTAGAAGCGATACATTTCCCTTTACAAAATTGTCGGTCTACAACACTATAAAAAAGATAGAATTTGAAAGTTAATATTATGATGATCTCCAATATTTTTAAAAGTACATATTTTAAACCTCTTACCTATATATATATATATATATAACTGATATCAAGGAAAAATATTTCAATAGGTCTGTCCACAAAAAAATTAACTTATATTAAAAGTATTGAAAGATAAAGATTTTTACCCAATAATAATATTAGAATCGTGGTTGAAAAAAAGTTAATCAGAACAACAGCAGCAGCCATAGAAATTGCTTGCTTTATTTCAGTAAGATAAACGCATATGACGTCAGATGCTTGCAAGCTCGGCAGGCGCCAGATCATCTGTACACTGTGTTAGGTTTATTTCGTGTCGTTACTGTTGTTCTCTTTAAAAAAAAGTTTGAATTCACAGAAGTGACAGTGCCTTTACTATTTAGAACATCAAATAGAGTTTGGTTATTGTTGTCAAATGTGGAGGAGGGATTCCAGAAAGAAGATTCACTTACTCTTCCAAACGTAGATGTGATTATGATATTCGATTTTCTTTCAAAGCGCAGATAAATACGACTATGACAAATATCATGACAATATCAAAATTAACTACATCACTATAGCAACACCTAGAGTATCGCAATGTATATCGCATTGCAAGCATGTGACGTCACCCGCGCCAAGGGAGCGTTTTCTAGCCTCGACGCGTTGAGGTAATTTCTATTACAAATAACGCCAAAAGTAGATGACTACTTTTAAAAAAACTTTGTAGGGGTTTATAACACCCATACTATCATTTCCAATTAAAAACAAAATTTTATGGACAGACCTATTGTATATATGTATACAGAGTAATTTTTAAAAAATATTTATTATTTAGTACTAGCTTTTTTATATTATATTAAGTATTGCTTTATTCTGCAGGATTGGCTAAATACATAAAACTATTTTATCATTTACTATTTCACCCTTGGGGACCTAGGATGTTTATCAATGATAACAAAACACAACATTGTTCATTACTCTTTACTAAAATCCAAAAATATATTCTATTTATTATTATTGTAATTATAGCGGCTTTTGGCAAGGTGCAGCCAATCTTGAATTGCTCCTCTAATTTTACTGTTGCTGGTCTCACCCACGCCTTCAACGCTAACTACGCAGAGTTTTGCATCTTCTGTGATAAAAAAATACAGTTACTATGAAAACTCTCAGATAAGCAATAATTCTTACCAATCACAAGTTGGTTCATTCTTGTAACTTTAATGCACTACAACGTGATAACTTAAGTTAACGGGCGGCTCATCAACACAACACTTGTTGAATTTCAATCAAATAATATATATGCAAAAATAAACAAGTAAATATTCTTTGTTTCAATCATAAGGGCACATTTCTAAAGTTGTCTACCGCCACACGAAACAGCAATTAACACGACGATCCACGGTTGTTCACCAACGGGACCGTTGAGACAATGAGACAGATGCATATATTTATGAGAAACGCTTAAGTATTCTGCAACAAAGACAACAATACTAACCCGGTTGCTGGCGACAGCGCAATCAACGCAGATTGATATACGTTTAAAAACCGTATGTTATAAACTGCAATATTACTGAACGAATATTTTCATTTATCACCTATCTATTACAGATTTTGATTAATGTAAATATTTTACTCATATTTTCAGATATTGCTATATTCCTCGAACCTTTAGATGCAATTGTTTATGATATGCCTATAAAAAATGTTGTGCAAATACATATTTATCGTATATTAAAAACTATAACATGGCTGAAAAAATGCAAATGTCAATTTCGCCAATTTACAATTGAAATATTTGACAGAAATGTAGTCTCAATTAATTATCGTTCAAATACTCTGCATTACTCCGAAAATTTTCGGAGAAATACATTTATAATATACGTATAAAATTGGTTTATGAAATAAACGCTTTTCATAGACGTTGATTAAATATACGATAACGAAATTTAAACCATAATTTCATATAATAAGCCTTTATTAAACCGTCACGTGTTGCTTTTGTATCTCTGTTCAAACGAAAAGAGTACGTCATAAACTTTGGTCAGTCGTAACCACGTTCCAAAATTTACGCATATTCCTCAACTGACAATTGATGTCCATATTTTAATGAAATTTGGATAAATAATCTGCAGCTTCAGCGGTATTTTACTGTATTTAATCCAGACAATATCTTTATTTATCACTGCATTCTATAATTTATCCATTATCCATTTGTGACTAGATTATAATAATTAAAAGAAAAATATTTCACTTTATTTGATAAACATTAATTACAATTTGATAAGACTTATATTTTGCTGTCATTTCACGACCATCTGTAATTCTTTATTTAGATTTCTTAGATTTAGATTATATTGACAACTTTGAGTTATTTGAATGTTTGTCTAACAAATTGTATATTGTTTTCCCTTTTTAATGATAAAATGTGTCTTGTAGGCATAAGACAGGTTTGAAAGAGTTGGAGATTCTAAAGAAACTCAATGATGCCGATCCCGAAGACAAGCTGCATTGTTTAAGGTTAATTAGGCATTTTTTCCACAAACAGCATTTATGTATGGTTTTTGAACCATTAGCCATGAATTTGAGAGAAGTCCTTAAAAAATACGGAAAGGACGTGGGACTACATGTCAAGGCCGTAAGGAGTTACACCCAGCAGCTACTCCTGGCTCTAAAACTATTAAAAAAGACTGGAATATTACATGCTGGTGAGTGTGGTCATTATAAATTAACTGAAAAACATTTTTGCTTCATCGGTCAATTCATTAAATCCAATTATTTATAGATTTAATAGTTGGAAAGGCACATTACCTACAACTTTATTTGTGTTGGTGTTTTAACCATCAGCCCTTTAAATATGCCACTGACAAATTACAATTATGATATATGCAGTTTTCTCACATCCTTTGTTTTTTAGACATAAAACCTGACAACATATTAGTAAATGAAAGCAAGCTAGTATTAAAATTGTGTGATTTCGGTTCAGCCTCGATAATAAACGAGAACGAAATAACCCCATATTTAGTGTCGAGGTTCTACAGGGCACCCGAAATCATCCTTGGCATCACTTATGACTTTGGCATTGACATGTGGTCAGCTGCTTGCACTATCTACGAACTTTACACAGGAAGAATCATGTTCTCGGGAAAATCCAACAATCAGATGCTTAAGTTTTTCATGGACGTCAAAGGAAAATTTCCAAATAAGGTTATAAGAAAGGGGGCATTTAAAGAACAACATTTTGACAGCAATTGCAACTTTTTGTACCATGAGATTGATAAGGTCACTGAGCGGGTAAGTTTCTTTTTTTAATTATTGTATAGACTCGTCCTTTAGTCCTGTTTTTATTATTGATTGTATAAAAAATGCGAAAGTTTGACTACTAGTTATTGAACTAGTTTCTTATTAATATTTTAATAAAGACGTCTATCGTGCGGCAAGCCCTACAAAATAAAAATAAATTAATCTGTTGCTTAATTAGGCAAAATATTAACAGAACTGAAACTCAGGGCCGGATTATGACTTTTTTCGCCCATAGGCCACATATAGCCGCCCCCCCCCCACTGCAAAACTTTTAAAATTATATTAAAGTTTTTATTTATAATATGAAATAGTATAAAAAACAATACATACTCAGCATAAACAAACGAGAAAAGAAAACGTTAAATGGAAAAAGTTAATCAAGTAGGTATAATAGTTATTTATGATCAAGTTTTAATGTTGTTTAAACTGCTAAATTTTGAAGGACCAGGTGAACCTTTTGGTTGCCAACTTTAACAGTAATTAAGAGTTAGAAATTTAAGTGGCCCAATACCTTTGGTGGCAATTAACACTCCGAAACGTCCAAAGGCCCCGGCGGCTTCACATCCACTTCTTTGCTTCCAGGTATCTAGATTTTTGTTGATACAAATCCAAGAGGAGGAACACCACATGGCATAAAACGTCAAAGACAGCACTAAAAACTATTAAAAGAGCGAAGAGTGGTAAGGCGCGTTTTTTCACCGCCAAAGTTACAAGTCGATCTCATCTATATATTTTATGTGATTGAACTTCTGAACATTCCCACACATGTGTACTTAAGTCTCGTGTTGATTGGCCCGCAAAGTTTTAGAACAAAAGGGGTAAACTACGAATACTTCTAAAAGTAACGGCGAAATGGGACGGTTAAAAATGATATTTTATTTTGTATATGGGGAACCACAAAATAGTAAGGTGTCCAAGGCTTTCTAAAACTAGATGACCCGCACCAACAAGATAAATAATTTTTGGGAACTAATTATGAAAAATACTCCTTAGGGGAATCCGAAATGTCTTGTTGGACTTCTGTCAGCTTTTGCACAACTTCTCAAAAAGAAAAAAAGATGGCGGAATGATATTTCAAGAATTCGTGTTTTTAAACATTTATCACCCACTAAAAAATTAACTACTTGCGATATTAATCTGATTTTTTATATTTATATATTAGAGCCATGAGTGGTTCCATCTACAGTAATAGAATTTAAAAATAACTTACGTTTTTTTTTTAATGAATCCTAAAGTCGGAACAACGAAATTTGTGTATTGAAAATTTCGACGTGCGGGTAACTATATTAAATGTTCGAAATTTCTATGTACTATATATGAATGGAATATGGTCCAAAGACCGGAAAACTTTAAAAAAAAAAAATTAGGCCGATATCTTACACAGTTTTCAAGTTACAGATTTTTGAAGTGGACCATAATGGTGTGTTGTTATGTTAGCGCGCAATGTGATGACTTCGGTAGCGTCGGCTCTGTTTACTTCACTTCAATGCATACGCATAGCCAATTAGTCTATACCATATTGTTGATACTACTGGTACTTGATCGTTTGATTCGTTTGCAAATTATTAGACTATTATTTCTGTGTTATAAATATTTGGTTTGAAACTGTAATGTAATTTATTATATTTACTATAAACGTGCAAATACAGAAAGAAATAGTTTATAAATTATAAGACAGCGGATTTAATAAAAAGGTTTCAAATGACTGAAATTTTAGACTTAAAAAAATGCATCATATTGTTATGTGCTGCCCTCTAACAGAGAGGAGAGTTGTAATTACTCCCTGGCCAGAAGGGTGGCGCCATCTGTGGGCCAACTGGCGAACCACCATTTAGTAGTGCCTAAGAAAATTATAGAGAATTCCAGTATCTTCTGGAAAGTTCTACAATGATATTCTGGACATTTCAAGTGGGTATATAAAGAGGTGAAGCCAGCAGATGGGGGAACAGAACAGTACAGTTTAGTGAAGAATAAGGAACAGTTCAGTATCCAGTTCAGTTCTGGGTAATCTGTGGTTCTGGTTACAGAGACAGTTTGTAGAAGAAGAGTTCAGTTGAGTGAAGTAGGCAATACAGAGTTTTTAGGTTAGATAAAGTTGTCAAGTTTAGGAAGAAAAGTACATAGTGTTTTAAAAGTAGTGAATTCATATTAGATTAAGTTATTATTAGTTGTGTGATTTTTAAGTATTTACTAGTGTAATTTTAGTGATTAAATAAATCAGTGGTTTGTGAAAATTCTTGTTGCAAGTTATTCGAATCCACAAAGTATTTACTGAAAATTGTAAGCACGTAACAATTGGTGTCGGAAGCGGAATTGCAACAGAATTTCTGAAGAATTCGACGAAGTTCCATAGTGTTCTATTTGGAAACCACTGGAGATAGTGAAGTGAATTGAAATGGAAAGTGATATAGACATTAGACAAGATTTATTTGTGCCAGTGTGAGGAAATTTCTGGGACATTCTGTTTAGAAATTAGTGTAGTTTTTAAGTGCTTTCAACTGAGAAGCGATATAGACTTTAAATAAATAAGACTTGTTAGTGTTGTTTGTCAGTGTTGTTTGTTAATTTTTGAATGGAAACAAGAAGCATGGCCGCTGAAAAACAAATGCAAGACATGTTCGCCGCATTTAGAAAAATGATGCTAGAGGAAAAAGAAGAACAAGAGAAACGACGTCAAGAAGAAAAGGAAGAGCAAGAGAAACGACGCCAAGAAGAAAAAGAAGAACAAGAGAGACGTCAAGAAGAAAAAGAAAGACGACGTCAGAAAGAAAAAGAAGATCAAGAGAGACGTGAAGAAGAAAAAGAAAGAAAACGTCAAGAAGAAAAGGAAGAATTGAGAAAAATTATACAGGTGCAACAAGATGCTATCCTGTCAGCCACTAATGAGGTCAAGGAAAAAGTAGATAAAGTTGAACAAAAAGTTGGTAACGTTGAAGGAGAAATTAGGGACATTAAGGGAAAAGTTACCGACGTAGAAGGAAAAGTGACTACAGTCGAAGAAAAAGTTACTGGCGTCGAAGAAAAAGTTACTGGCGTTGAAGAAAAAGTTACAGGTGTCGAACAAAAAGTTACGGGCGTCGAAGGGAAAGTTACCGATATAGAAGAAAAATTTCAGGTAGTTAAGGGAGAGGTAGAACAAATTAAGCGACAGTTAAGAGCGCAAGGGGGCCAGCTAGTATTATCGTCAGGTCCTCGATTACAACCGCCTTCCTTTGATGGTCAAACTTCTTGGTCAACCTACAAAAGACAATTTGAGGCAGCGGCATGCGCAAACAATTGGAGCAATGAAGACAAGGCTATGGCATTGGTGCTAGCATTAAGAGGTCAAGCATCAGAGTTGCTTCAGACTATCCCAGTAACACAGCAACGGGATTTTAAAGTTTTGGAGGCTGCACTAGATCTAAGATATGGCGACCAACACCTCGCCCAAGTATACCGAACTCAGCTCAAATCACGCACACAAAAGGCTGGGGAAAGTTTACAAGATTTTGAGGCAGCTGTTGAGCGACTGACGTACCTGGCTTACCCGGATGCACCCAAAGAATTCCAGGAACAATTAACAGTTGGTACTTTCATCGATGGCATAAGAGATGAGGAGATCAGGCGAGTCCTTAGATTATCTCGAGATAAGACTGGTAGCGAAGCCTTGATCCATGCCCTCGAATTTGAAGCCGCTTATAAAGAGACTGCACGTCCGAGAGTACGAGCCATGAAGGTAGAAGAAGAGGGCCATTTAGAAAAATCAAATATGGAATCTTTGATGGCCGACATACACAAAATGATAAGCCAGTTGATGACCAAACCAGATGCTCCAAGGAAGCAGGAACGAGAACAGAGCGATGGACAGCCAAGGAAGGTGATTCGGTGTTATCAGTGCAGCAAACCAGGACATACGTTGCGGCAGTGTCGAGAACGGAATCCTGGGGAAGTAAACACTGCAAAGAAAGAAGAAGTCCGCTCTGATAAGATGAGATTGATTGTAATGTTAACAGACCTACAGAAAATGGTCGCACAAGTACTAAACGAATTAAGTTCGCGACCGGAGCTGAAACAGGAACCGCAACCGCCGAAACAGGAGCCGAAGCAGCAGCGAAGTGCTGGAGGTCTGACAAAAGGAATCCACTGTTATAATTGCGGCAAATTGGGGCATGTCAAGAGGTACTGTCGCCAGAGGAGCCCTAAGGAAGTGAATGCCGAGAATGTAAAGAAGCAGCAGGATATAGCAGAAGTGAAGGCAGTTAAGATAGAGGTTCCGAAGGACTGGTCAAAGAAAGTTCTAAGAGAGGAACAACTGAACGACGATGAAATTGGACCAATGTTGAAGGCGAAAGAAAAAGGAATCCGCCCGGAATGGAAGGACGTTTCCAGTAAAAGTGTTGGACTGAAGGCTTTATGGGCGCAATGGGATTCACTTAGGGTTATAGATGGACTATTACAGAGAGCATGGGAGAGCCCGGATGGGAAAGAAGTTACCATGCGGTTGCTGATACCCAGGTGCCGAGTACCAAAAGTACTTCGGGAAGTGCACGAGGGAATATCCAGAGAGCACTTTAGCAGAAATAAGACCTTGGCTAGAGTACGGGAACGATTTTACTGGATAAATAGCTGTCAGGATGTAGAGGCTTGGTGTCGCAGTTGCAAGTTTTGTGCGAATGTGGCTGCCAAGAGGTCACCTACAGGGAGTGGTGATCGAATGAAGGCTAGATATGACCGCAATGCCAGTTCAGCAGGATTCAAGGTGGGGGACTCGGTTTGGCTGTATAACCCACAGCGCAGTGAAGAAGGATTCTCGAAGCCTCGCTCACCTTGGGAAGGACCGTATTCTGTCATCACTCGGATCAACGATGTTGTTTATAGGATTCAACGTAGAAAGAAGTCCCAAGATGAAGATCGTGCACCTGGACAGGTTGGCAAATTATACTGGGGTATCTGAAATGCCTGACCGGGACGTTCAGGCTTAAGGAGGGGGCAGTGTTATGTGCTGCCCTCTAACAGAGAGGAGAGTTGTAATTACTCCCTGGCCAGAAGAGTGGCGCCATCTGTGGGCCAACTGGCGAACCACCATTTAATAGTGCCTAAGAAAATTATAGAGAATTCCAGTATCTTCTGGAAAGTTCTACAATGATATTCTGGACATTCCAAGTGGGTATATAAAGAGGTGAAGCCAGCAGATGGGGGAACAGAACAGTACAGTTTAGTGAAGAATAAGGAACAGTTCAGTATCCAGTTCAGTTCTGGGTAATCTGTGGTTCTGGTTACAGAGACAGTTTGTAGAAGAAGAGTTCAGTTGAGTGAAGTAGGCAATACAGAGTTTTTAGGTTAGATAAAGTTGTCAAGTTTAGGAAGAAAAGTACATAGTGTTTTAAAAGTAGTGAATTCATATTAGATTAAGTTATTATTAGTTGTGTGATTTTTAAGTATTTACTAGTGTAATTTTAGTGATTAAATAAATCAGTGGTTTGTGAAAATTCTTGTTGCAAGTTATTCGAATCCACGGAGTGTTTAAACATAATATCTCTAGTCGCAAACTCCTCTATAAATCCTTATTTTACTATAAGGAACCTAACCAGACTGCAACCAACAGCTACTTCAGCTATGTGCCCCGCCGAGCGCTGAATTACAAGTTACAAGCCTGGCGCGTTAAGTGTAATAATTGCATATTACCATCAAAACGCTAATGCTTCGATTGCAACAAACACCAGCCGAAAGACTGATCCTACTTAAAGGAGCTCCCTTGCCAGTCGTCACACACCACTTGCAGACTGCAGTTTCGAGCTGTTGGCTCTCGTCAGTGCAAGGTAGGTATGCAACGACCGACATGAGAATCCTTTGACTATAGTACATCCCTGTATTTTTACAATAGCAACATGTAAAACTGGACCGCTAGATGGCGCCTGCTGGCTGTTTTACATGTCGCTATTGTAAAAATACCGGGATGTACTATAGTCAAAGGATTCTCATGTCGGTCGTTGCATACCTACCTTGCACTGACGAGAGCCAACAGCTCGAAACTGCAGTCTGCAAGTGGTGTGTGACGACTGGCAAGGGAGCTCCTTTAAGTAGGATCAGTCTTTCGGCTGGTGTTTGTTGCAATCGAAGCATTAGCGTTTTGATGGTAATATGCAATTATTACACTTAACGCACCAGGCTTGTAACTTGTAATTCAGCGCTCGGCGGGGCACATAGCCCGGAGAGTAGCTGTTGGTTGCAGTCTGGTTAGGTTCCTTATAGTAAAATAAGGATTTATAGAGGAGTTTGCGACTAGAAATATTATGTTTAATATTCCGCCCTCTAAAAGCACATTTGAACGGAGTGTTTACTGAAAATTGTAAGCACGTAACAATATGTCAAGATGCATCTTCCGAAGTTTTAAGTAAACTAAATGAACGGGGATTTGCAACGTTAAAAAATGCTATTTTTATTCGAAAAGACAAAATTTACAGACCTTCTAAGATACATTTCTGAATGTTGGTGTAAACAAGGACATATGTTGCCTAGCAATGTGGACATATTTAGGAGGCACATTTGATGATCCGTGTAAATGTGTAAAAATCTCACAAAATGAGTGTTCTATTGTAGTACCTAATTTGAAGTGTAATCATGAAGAATTGGACACAAGAATATTTACGCATTTAAAATTTGTTGTTGAGAAGCTGCGTATTGAAACCGCATTAATAGAAGCCACGGATATGGATATAATTATATTAAGTATGTATAATCTGCGCAAAATAGGAAACTTACAGGAATTGTGGGTACATAGCAACAAAGGGTATTTAGCGATTCACGAAATTAATAAAAATTTAGAAGATAAATATGAAGGCAAAAATATTATAAATACTGCAACAGACACTGGACCGCTAGATGGCGCCTGCTGGCTGTTTTACATGTCGCTATTGTGAAAATACCGGGATGTACTATAGTCAAAGGATTCTCATGTCGGTCGTCGCATACCTACCTTGCACTGACGAGAGCCAACAGCTCGAAACTGCAGTCTGCAAGTGGTGTGTGATGACTGGCAAGGGAGCTCCTTTAAGTAGGATCAGTCTTTCGGCTGGTGTTTATTGCAATCGAAGCATTAGCGTTTTGATGGTAATATGCAATTATTACACTTAACGCGCCAGATTTGTAACTTTGGTTGCAGTCTGGTTACTTTCCTTATAGTAAAATAAGGATTTATAGAGGAGTTTGCGACTAAAAATATTATGTTTAATATTCCGCCCTCTAAAAGCACATTTGAGCTATGCTAAGCCAAGTCAGGC
Organism: Leptura quadrifasciata; assembly: GCA_963675555.1. Lineage (NCBI taxonomy): Eukaryota > Metazoa > Arthropoda > Insecta > Coleoptera > Cerambycidae > Leptura > Leptura quadrifasciata. The sequence goes on along the minus strand of OY776673.1, from coordinate 190,326,249 downwards.
TATTTATTTTTCGATTGCAACAGACACTGGACTGCTAGATGGCGCCTGCTGGCTGTTTTACATGTCGCTATTGTGAAAATACCGGGATGTACTATAGTCAAAGGATTCTCATGTCGGTCGTCGCATACCTACCTTGCACTGACGAGAGCCAACAGCTCGAAACTGCAGTCTGCAAGTGGTGTGTGACGACTGGCAAGGGAGCTCCTTTAAGTAGGATCAGTCTTTCGGCTGGTGTTTGTTGCAATCGAAGCATTAGCGTTTTGATGGTAATATGCAATTATTACACTTAACGCGCCAGATTTGTAACTTTGGTTGCAGTCTGGTTACTTTCCTTATAGTAAAATAAGGATTTATAGAGGAGTTTGCGACTAAAAATATTATGTTTAATATTCCGCCCTCTAAAAGCACATTTGAGCTATGCTAAGCCAAGTCAGGCTATTTATTTTTCGATTGCAACAGACACTGGACTGCTAGATGGCGCCTGCTGGCTGTTTTACATGTCGCTATTGTGAAAATACCGGGATGTACTATAGTCAAAGGATTCTCATGTCGGTCGTCGCATACCTACCTTGCACTGACGAGAGCCAACAGCTCGAAACTGCAGTCTGCAAGTGGTGTGTGACGACTGGCAAGGGAGCTCCTTTAAGTAGGATCAGTCTTTCGGCTGGTGTTTGTTGCAATCGAAGCATTAGCGTTTTGATGGTAATATGCAATTATTACACTTAACGCGCCAGATTTGTAACTTTGGTTGCAGTCTGGTTACTTTCCTTATAGTAAAATAAGGATTTATAGAGGAGTTTGCGACTAAAAATATTATGTTTAATATTCCGCCCTCTAAAAGCACATTTGAGCTAACCTATGTATTGTCCGGGTGTGATACCGTCAGTTATCCTTTCAAGAGGGGAAAGAAACGAGCAGCTACAGATGTTTTAAAACAAGCAGGCCAACTAAATAATTTAGCTAATTTTGGAGATAACAGTGATGTCATTGATGATTTTGTGGTTGAAGATGCTCGTAAATTCTTTGTGAATCTGTATGGCCGTAGTGACTTCAAATCCTTGGATTTGCTAAGGCAGCATTTATTTTCCAGTAGCCAGGGTGATTTGCGTTCACTACCTCCTACATAAGATGCTTTTTTACTGCATTTAAAACGTGCATTATATCAAATTTTAGTGTTCAAGCAGTCCACCGATCCTCTTCCCAATTTACCATATTCCACAAATTTTGGATATGTGATAGAGAATAATGAAATAAAGCCACAAATGATGACAAAAAACCACGTCTTTAAAAAATTAAAAAGTGCAATTGTAAAGTAAAGTGTGACAAAAAATGTGCGTGCATTTGGTGCTCTGTTGTCTGTGCATGTGCAGCCTTTCCCAACAATTGCTTTAAGGGAAAAAATAACACGGAGCAGCTTTTAACAGAGAGTGATTCAGACTCGGACTAGTAATGCGTACTGATGATTATTGTTATTATTATTATTTATATATACGTACCGGTTTGTACGTGAATATTTTGTCTATATGTGTTTATATCTTATTTTTATATTTTAGTGTAAAATGTTATGATTTACCATTTGTCCAAAAATGTACCTAAATAGTGATAATAAAAAATTATCTATCCATCTCTCTATCAATAACACCTTCATAATCCTCTGCCAAATGTGATTATCATTTTACATATTAGTTCTTTACTAATTAGTATGTTAGTCTAATTACTTATAAAATTGTAAAACTGCAAATAATAATAACACAATTCCAAAAGGTGTTTTGATCTACTAATCTTGATGAATTGCAATAAACCAGAAACGCCAGAAAACACCGAATGCTAACAGGAGTTTCCGCGAACGTAAAATACGGTCTATTTAAAAAATGTATAACTCAAAAACTCTATAATAACTGTATTTTTCCTATATAATATAATCTCATAATTTTTTAAAAAAAAACTTTCGATCTTTGGACCATATTTCATTCATATGTAGTACATAGAAATTTCGAACATTTAATATGGTTACCCGCAAGTCGAAATTTTCAATACACAAATTTCGTCGTTGCGAATTTAGGATTTATTAAAAAGAAACGTAAATTATTTTTAAATTTTATTACTACAGATGGAGGCGCCCATGACTCTAGTATACAAATATAAAAAATTAGATCAATATCGCAAGTAGCTAATTTTTTAGGGAGAGGTAAATGTTTAAAAACACGAATTCTTGAAATAACATACCGCCATCTTTTTTTCTTTTTGAGAAGTTGTGCAACGACCTACAAAAATCCAACAAGTCATTTCTGATGTCCCTAGATATTTGAAGTAAGAAATTATTTACCTTGCTGGAATGGGTTACTTGCCGATATTAACGGCTTTTGAAGGCGTGGGCCCTCTTGCTTATAATAGAAGTTCCGCGAACGCAAACTACGGTGTGTTTAAATATCTGTAACTCGCAAACTGTATGAGATATAGAGCTAAATTTTTTTTCAAAAACTTTTTCTCTCTTTGGACCATATTTCATTCACATATAGTGTATAAAAATTTTAAACATTTAATGTAGCTGCCCACACGTTGAAATTTTCAATACACGATCTTTGTTCCTCCGAATTTAGAATTTATTTAAAAAAAAACTTTTATCGATTTTCAAATTATATTAGTATAGATAGAGGCGCTCATCATTTTAGTATATGAGTATAAAAAATGGGATCGATAACACAAATAGTTAATTTTTTAGCGAAAGTTAAACGTTTAAAAACGCGAATGCTTGAATTACCATTCTGCCATCTTTTTTTAATTTTTTAGAAGTTGGGCAAGAGCCAACAAAAGTCCAACAAGACATTTCTGCTGCATCTAAGGGCCTTCTTTCGATATGTAAGCTCAAAAATTATTTACCTTGCCAGAATGGGTTACTTGAGGATTTTGACAGCTTTCGACGGCGTGGACCCTCTACTAAAACGAAAATAAATATTTTGTAAATAAAACATCATTTTAACACTTGTATCATAAATAACTATTATGTACGTTTTCTGGATTTCTTACTTGAAAAGTCATCAAAAAATATTTGGGAAAAAAAATTTCATAAAAATATGAAATAAAGAATATGAGCATATAGCCATCATTGTGGCGCACAATGTTGTTATTAAACATTTTTTAATCCAATTATTTGGTAACGAGATAAAAAATAAAAACAAAAAAATTTCACTCTAAATAAATGGAAGTCAATTGTTTTTCTTTACCTAAATTGCCATTACTCAGCCGGATGTGAACAAAAACCATCGATTTTGGGCTTAAACGATTTCATAGACTGCTATATGATTGCAGGAAATGCTGAAAAACATTCATTGTTTACAGTTACTTTAATGTAAACAAATAACTGAAAAATTCCATGTTTTCTCGGTGCTTCTCAGGAAAAAAATATTGAGAGAATTTCAAGTTTTGATAAATGTCGATTCACACATTCAGAGACTTGTTGTATTGTGTTTAAAGATAATGTCTACAAAGTTTCACTCCTGTTGTGAAAAACTGTCGAAGATAGAGCGAGTTGAAAAAAGTTACGTGACTTGGATTGAAAAAAACGCATTGAAACAAAGATCCTGCGTTTACATAGAAGCGTAGCCCGACGTTTCTTGTGGATAATCTGGCCCTGACTTAGCTCACAAAATAGAATTACACATAATATTTAAAGATCACTAATGTTCCAGCTATGGTATAAATACACTATGTTGCAAATTGGGGGCACGTTGCTATCTTCGTTATTATTAGAGATAGAGAAATTTTTTGATAAAGTAGTCTGCATAAAATAAAAAATACTTGTGTAATAATTCGAATTTCAAATTAGGAGTATTCATATTGTTTTTTAAAATCGTATTATTCTTCTACCACTTGGAAAGCTTGCTTGTCATATCATACAACAAACTCAAAAACTTACTGCATCACTATTATTTAGTCTTATAGTCAATATCAACTAAATAATGAAAGTTTTCAGGTCCTTATCTGTTGAATTAACCTGAGGTCAGCCGCAGTAGCTTTCTTTAATAAAATCACATCATGTAGTGGTCATTTTTACCAAATTTGTTTTTAGCACATTTATGACTCCTGTATGATGGTTTAACTAACAAGGATATACCGGCTAATTATTTTGAATCCTTTTTGTTTCATTCATAAAAAATTATTGACACAAAACAGTAAGATAGTGTGTTATCAGTCATACAGAGAATCCAAAAAATCATGTTGGCAAAGGACCAGTGTTAGTGTAGGTATTGTAATACGGTGAAAAGAACTATAATTTTTTAAAGATAGGACCAGTTCAAATAGCCTTGCAAACTTCACCTGAAAATATGAAATGCCTAGTTACCCATAAATTCATATCTGTACATACTGGGTTGCTATCTGCATATGAGAATATAATATGGTAGGAGAAAGTTTGTATATCCACAATTAGATAACCGCCTGCATTTAAAGGCATTTTGACCCTGGAGCGACCGATCTCGGGTTAAATAAAATGTGCTTGTCTTTTATAGTCATGCCATACTTGTAAGTGGAATCTTGATTTCGTGATTCGTAAATTTTTTTAAATTTATTTTATATTTGACGTATAAACTGTAGTTGTTCTTAAATTAATCAGACTTTTCACCAGTTTATTATATTTTTTTTTAACCTATAATTAAAATGTCGATTTGAACAAAGTTTGTCAATCAGTTGCTATAATACTCACACATTGCCTGACAGATAAAACTAATTTTTGTTTTAATGCATTCAAGGGCATTCCTTGAAAATTATAAATTAGTTTTTTTATTGTTCCTTAATTCACTTAAATTCTATTTAATATGAAGTGCACACATGAAGCATTACTAACAGAGAATATAAGAAAATTTTTGGTAGTTAAACTATGTGAAAAATAATGGTGGGCCATAGCTCGATTTGGTAGCCTACATAGAGACAATGGTGTGAGTACGATATAGTGCTGCAAGTCTAGAGAATGGTTGAACTAGATTTATTCCGTAAACTAAATTCCACAAAATGCTTCTGATTTATATTTAGCTGACAGTGGTATAGTTAATGAATATTTTGTAACTTGTGAAAATTTTGAGTTGAGGCCCCGTCAGCAATCTAGACTAGTTGGGCAGTTACAATGTTTATAGCTTGGATAATTCATAGACATAGTAATTAGACTGGCCAAAAGGCATTGGCGCATGGAGATGGCATAGAGAGAGAAAGGTAACAGATGCTGTAACTCTTTCTTTAACACGGTCAATATTACATCTTTGCTTGCACTCGTAAGACTTGTGCTTGTGCCTATTCTATTTCAGATGACATTGTCTCACGTGCAGTCTGTGATTGACTGGTTAGAAATTAAAATTAGAAAACCGCTACCCAAGGAATCACTACTTCCACATCCAAATTTTGTATCCAAGTCTTATACACACTAAATCCCAACGTAATATTTTACTCCCTTTAAAAATAGGGTGGTAGAGTGGGTGACTGGAATTTTTCGTTCTTAACACTTTAACTGTTATGTGTTGCAATATGCTACACATTGGTCAGGTCTCTAGCGCCACTTGTAGTAATATGCTACATAAAAGTGTCCTATTTTATATATCCCTATATGTGACATGCCTGGACTTACATTAATTCTGTGTGAAACAATAACACAAAGCTTGATGCTACCTATCTTTAAAATCGCTTATAAACTTAACTTATTTCTAGAGGATTAAACAATTGTTTTTAAAAAAATCAATCATATATAAGTAAATCGTTTTATTTTGTGTAATAATTGTCTAAATGTTGAAATAAATGCATATATATAATAATAATAAACGTCTTTATTGAAACAAAGAAATATCATGGGCGAAATTTAGCATAGGCTAAGCATATAAGACACTAATAATTTATTTTATTATTACCCAATAATGTTATCACAGTTTCCGAAAACACGTTGCTTGTTAACAGCCTGACGCTATAGCCCCAAATTCGCAATAGGGTTAAGATAGGAAATGGCCAGTCTATATTACTGTGATATAATCGAATAATCGTTACGTTATACTTATTGTTTAAACATTAGTTGCAACAATGTTAGTATTCTTTTCTTCTTTTTGGGATTTTCTGCCACATGTAAATGATGTTATTTTTTTAACATTGGTACCCTTGTGCAAAAAATACAGAACAATTTGATATGCATTTATCAATTAGTCATGTTTTTGCCAAGCCTGTTCACAAATCTTTTATTTCTGAATCTCATTTTTTCTAATGTAATTTTTGTCCTCTTCAAATTCTAAGCTGATAGGTCTGGACGACTCACCCACATGCTGTTTGTTAGACTCACAGGTGATTCCGTAAATACAGTTCTTTGAATTCTGCTCCTGCGGTTTAACAGTTCTGTTTTTGTCAAAATAGATCTCGAAGTGTTTCCCATTTGAAATACTATGAAGTTTATCACCGTTCAGTATATTTCCAATAATCTGTATACCTATATATAAATTTAACATAAACAAAATCTTAAGTCTGTGTATTTAACATACACAGCAAACAAGAATTCTTTTAAATGTTGTGAGAGAGGATGCAGTGATAGGAAACCCTAAAAAAAAGAGAATTTTAACACTTATTGCTCACATGTTTTTGTCAAATGAATTAATTACCTGTTTACTTATCAGCAAAGACTGGATCACATGTTGTCATTCCAGGAACGAACTTATATGGACACGGATTTAAAATTGTTAAAATTAATATTTAAAGTTGGTTTGATTTAAAGTAAAATTGGTATGCTCTTCTTTCCCAGTGTCTAAAATAAGCTTAATTTGTTCTCTAGCTTTTTCACTAATAAGGCACATAGTACAATTTGAGCTTCTGATGTAACCCTTGTGGGGTCAAATCAAATTATTTTACCTAACTAATGATATCCGACTTGGATGAAATAATTTAAAGCAGGCTGACATTTTGGGAACAGGCTTATTCTGTGGTACTTTTTAACATATGAAAATTCTTTACCCGTAGACATGTGGGAGGAGAAAATAGGAAAAAAAAATCGGTTTTTTTTTTGCAAAAAATTCGGAAAGTATCGATTTTACTGTAAAATATGTAAGAAATTTTTGCTCATAACTATAAACAACTGTATCTTCTGAACCATATTCCTCATTATGAAGGTCACTTGGAGCTCATTTTACAGATAATTTAATTCTCTTCAAAAAACCTTTAGTGTCATTATTGCCTAAAGCCAATCAAAAAATAGCTATTTATAAAAGTGCATTTGAAAATGATAATTTTTCACGTTTTTCCCTTTTATCTACATTCACTCGTTATCAAAACGATTTTGTACATACAACATATTCAAAATTTGATTCTCTTTAACTTTCATTAGATACACTATATGCGTACAATCTATCGTTTTCGAGTTTTTATCGATTTTATCATGAAACAAGTGTTCTGATAGCACGCTATAAAGATATTTAAAAATTCATATCTTTGCCAATTTTGGTCTAATGGAAATGAAAAATAAAAGGGAATTGTTCGTAACAGAATTCTCTACCAATTTAATTTAAAACATTTTGCGATCCGAATGACCATTAACGAAATTTTAGCGAAAAACGCGCGCGTTGCAAAACTATCAAAATTTAGAAAAATCTATCTCGGCTGCAATAGGCCATACGAAGTTAAAATAATGAAATTGAAATAAGATAAAATATTTAGTTATTTTCAGTGGACTGTATTTAATAAAAAAGGGGTTTTCTTTTCTTACCCCAAATACAAAGCTGGTTTTCCTTTTCTCTTCTAAAAGGCAGATTATGCAGGTTTTCGTTATTTTCTGGTGTCAGGTCTGATAAGTTTCGATAAATAATTAAACAAATTAATAATTTGCAGTTCGAAATACTCTCACTGAAATCCTCAAACAACCCCGACAATAAAAATATCTGTAAAAATTTGACCAAAAAGACCAAGAGGCAGGTGACAATACAAAAGTGCGAGTTGTGCCTGAACGAACACCATACAGATAATATGAAACATCGGCTGATCAAAAGTGAGCAAAAGCTATAGCATTGATAAAAAATTGAGCATAGTGTAATGTGTGATTATAAGAGTTTAATTTATCTGGCGAAATCAAGGTTAGAGCCCAGATATTAGGAAAGTATTTTTGATGTTGTTAACGAAAAATAGTTTCCTAAAATAATGCCCAAAATATTATTTTAGTTTGCGCTTTGGCCCCCAAAAGTAGTTTTTTAATAGGTAAAATATTTCAATATGGTTTTATATTAAGTCAGATATTTATGTTATACCACATGTATAAGTAAGTACCCTGGACATATCAGAAGACAATTTAATTTTATTTTACACACTGAAAAAAGTATCCTCTGACATTGATAAATGTCAATTTTACCGACTTTAAATACTTATCCGTAAGTTCAATGGAGTGATGACCTGACAGCTAGTCTGTTTATGAGCAACTTAACAAATTATGACGGTCATATTAAGAATTTTCTCCTTATGTTATTACAAGGAATCAGGTTAACGAATTTTGACGAATTTTTGCTCATAATATGAATATCAGATTGCCAGACTGTAAACAATGTAAATATGTCTAGATTGCTGATTTCTTGTATTGTAAATGAAAACTCTTTTGAAACTATTAAATTTTTCTATTTCTGTTATTAGGAAAAAGTAGTAGTAATGTCAGTGGTAAAGGTAACCAGAGACTTACAATCGGAGTTGGTAGCTGGCCAAGCATTACCCCCTGATCAGCTACGAAAAGTAACCCAGCTCAAGGACCTACTGGAGAAGGCACTGGCCATCGACCCCGCAAAGAGAATAAGCCTTAACAATGCTCTAACACACCCATTTATTCAGGACAAGATATAGAACTGGTTTAGTGAGGTAAAAGCAACAGGAAAACCCAAGAATTTTAACTATTTTCCTATGAGATGCGTTTAATTAAAACCATAATAAACGTATATGTATAGTAAACTTAGTCTGTATTGGGATTAATTAATTGTGGCATAATTATAAATTATTATTCAATAAATGTTTAAGTTGTTTACTGAAATTTTTTGAAATTATTAACGAAAATAAATCCAGATGTTCCTGTTCCTATGTTAGTACATTATTGTTTTGTTGCAGAATGCCGTAAAAAGGAAAACCGACAGAATGCCGATTGAGCCCAGAAAATAACATAATTAAAGGTATTTTAATGGCGAAAAAGGAATTTTATGTGTTTATTTTGGAAACTGTTGAATACATTTTGAAGTAAGGCAGAAAAGTCCAATTAGTAAGTTTTATTAATATAATATTTACTCCTTTGAAGGCGGTGTATAGGAATTTTTTTTAAAAATGTAGTGGTTATAGAGTGCGGAGCGAAACCCCTGGAATTATTTTTCCAGTATTAAATGTTATATGTATAAATGCAAACAATGTAAAATGAGAATTTTAAAAGTTGACAAAAAACAGTGAAACAAGTTAAAGATTAATTAACTTATGTTTCACTTATTGATACTGTTTTTGTCAACTTTTAAAATTCTCTTTTCACAATTCGAATTTAGACAACAAATTTGTAATTTTTTTGCTATATTATATTTAAAAAAACTGATAATACCTGAACTTTATTACATTATATCATATTTTCTCTTTTAAAAAAAATTTATGCTATTTTAAAAAAAGTTTAATTAAGTAATTGACTGTAATCAAGTTCGTTAACATGTTGGCTGTTACTTGGAACTATATGATGGGACGCGGTGTTTGTAAGGGAGGTTTCTGATTATTTAAACTGTACTAGAGTGATCTGTATGACTTTTGTTACAGTTGCAAAATGTAATCCGGTAAACATCATTAGAGAGAGAGAGAGAGATTAAAATAAAAGGCACACAATATAAATAACAATCTAGAATACACAAATTGCGGCAGCTGAGTACGTGCAGCGTGCCGGATTTATATGTGAAATAAACGGACAACCGACTTGCAAAGCACACAGGTTTGTGATCTGCTATAGATATGCCAGCGCTTATCTATATTTAGTAGTTAGAGATGGATAACTCAGTAAAATTGCCTGTGTTGATACACTAACTCAAGCGCAAGCTAGTGTATCAATAAAGTTTTATTACTGCGCCATGTACAGGTTCGTCGCAGGTTATTCTCTTCCTTTATCTCAATACTGTGTTGGCTTGTGCGATGCAATGTCTCTCTGAAGTAATAAATGTATGCATATGGAATGTATGGATGGATGTATCGAATTCTTTATATTATACACATAACTACATAACTAGAATGGCCGTTACCGCTAAGCTAAAGAAGCATTATAGACGTTGAAAAATTATTGCTATGTAAATATTCGCACTTTTTTTTTTCATTTTCAATCCTGTTTATGACTACAAAGTCTTTCTGTGCACGCCGCAATTGCACTGCAAACACATATTAAATATAAAATGGGTTAGTTAAATCTCAATGTCACGTCCAAGGTCAGAATGTATTGACGTTAGCGGTGTTTCCGACCCAGTGCTCACCTATACAACTCAACTCAATCCAGCGTAATCAGTGACTCAGATGAGTTATTGAGTTGACATGGCAGAGCCACTGCATCAGCGCACTTGCCAGATCAAATACTTATTAAATGCTTTCTTAACCGTCTTTCAAGTTACCGGAGTAACCCCCTGGAAGATCTCAAGGATCTTGTGTTAGGTGAAGAGAGACGGGGACCTACAGTTTAATGTGGACTCCGAACCACTCTTGGGGCAATTTTTTTTAATGAAAAATTGTTTTGCCTTGCGGGAATCGAACCCACTTCGCTAGGCAACTCAGTTTGTTAGCCAGACGCTTTAACACGCTGAGCTACCGACCCCCCGACTTCAACGCAATAACGCAACTCAACACTGTGTTACACATCTCTATTAGTAATCACTACTGCTTTGTTACTGGTAGGGTGTGGCCGTTTTTCAATTGTTCAATTCGTGATAATAAGACTCAAGTGAGTCTGTCCTAAAGAGTGTTATAAAGAAATGTTATAACATACATTCTTAAAATAAAATAATTTTGAAACGAAAAAATAATACAATAAATTTTCAAAAAGGTCCCGTGCTTAAGCTAAAAAATAACCTAATTGATCATAAAAACTTCTTTTGACATTTGGCAACATATTGGAGCTAATTTGTTCGAAGATGTTTATGATTTTGAACCACAACCCCTTGAGATTATTGGCCCTATGCACCTGGAAGTCATAAATTTTAGGTATCGCCATAAATAGAGAAATCATTTATAGTCAGATCAGGTGATCTAGTTGTAATTATGTAAATTATGTTGACCATGTATTGCAAAGGATGAATTCATCGGTCAAGACAATATTTCTGATGAGATTCTTATCACTGTTCGCTTTTGTCCTCAGGAAATATCTCATGGGTTTCTTACTTTGTATGATTGATCACCATGTTTCTTGAGAATTCTTCTTACAGTTCTATCACCAGGTGCGTGCTGAGATGGAGGGCCCCAGGTTGTATTTTTATTGAAATCGATACGAGAGCCGATTAAGGAATGAGTGACTGATGTAAATATCTTTATTCCATCACCGTAGTTGGTATCATAATCTGTATAATTCTGTTTTTAATCATTTTCATAGGTATTTCAGATCTTTGACGTCACTACTGTAGGGGACCTTTTAGATCACTCTGTAAGGGCTGAACACGCAATAGCTCCCTAGTTTTGAAAAATAAAAAAGTTTCGGTAGAGCATGGAGCTGTGCACTTAATTTTTTTATTTGGCGAATTTTGGGGGTTGCTCTGAATCTACTGGTTAGGGTTAAATGCTACACCCTGTATATGGTTTTCTTGATGTATTATTCACTGATTATTTAGTTTAAGAGTTTGTTTTTAGCACTGAATGTTTTTAATGTCTTGGACAGGGTCAAAGACTTCACCCTGTGTTCTTCTTGGAATAATAACACTTTGATTTACAACAAATGAAAGTAGTTTATTTAAATATAAGAACAAAGTTTGTAAAGCGTAAATTTTAATAAAATAGTTAAAGTTAACAGGGTAATGAAAACTAACTTGTCATCAATAGAAATACCGATTTAAGAACAAAATTAGTATCGTAGCGAATAATAAACAGAAAAATTGTAAATTGAAAATTTGTTTAGGAAAAAATTCACTTTTATTTAATGGGCTGTAGCAAATTTGTTAAATTAAAATCTTTTTTACTTGGTTTTGGCCAAGGAAGTAGCACGGCCACTCAATTTTAATAATTTTAGCGTCGGATGAAGCAATATTTAAACACTTGGGGTTTTTTGAGCTTGTCAAGCTCGGCTTTTGTATGGTTCGTAGAAGTGACTCATAACGTTGTGACTAGGGATGTAAAAAGTGATTGTGATGCGAATCGAGTTAGTAATTGGGCTGTATTTCTTAGGACCGTAGTTTGTAACTTTTGAGCTGTAAATCGGTTAATATGAATGTTTGAATGGTTTTGTTGATGAATTTGAACTATTTGTGAATTATCGGTGTTATGTGAATTTTTTTTAGATTTGTTTCACATAAAATTGTGGTTTGTTGCAAGTTTAAGTGTCTGAATGACTTTTTTTAGTAATTTGACTGTGTGAGCTTGGTGAATGAATTATTTTGAGAATTTCAAGCTTTTTGAAATTTTTTCTGTCTGTGATGAGTGAAAGATACTATAACAGGGTCCATCGAGAATTCCGGTGGGCCAGCATGCGCCTGCTTGCCACTTAAATCTCCAGAATTGCTGTAGCAGAAAAAATGGAATTTTCATTAACAGTGGTCAAAACCCAAATATTATTTTCCTGGGCAGATTCTCTTTTATTTGTGTGGGAGAAATTTAAAATAATTTAATTAACTGTGTCTACTGTAGGAGAAGACCTATTTTAAATATTTCTTTAACTCCACATATTGAATGACCACTAGAATACCATTTAATTATTTAGATTTTTTCAGTAACCTGATAATTGTTCACTTCGGTTATTCAAAGCGGAATAAGTTATGTATGTACATGGATGTAAAATATGTTCCCATCTTCGATAGAGCCCCAACCATTCAACCTCAATTTGCAATTTGCTCTACATCCATGATATGAATTGTCTATAGTTACCCATAAATTTGAATGTGTACATACTTGGCTGCCGCTATCTGTATTTAGATAATAATAATAAGTCAAAACAATAACTAATGTATTTCAAGAAAATATATATGTATCAGAAACGAGTTAATTGGAATTAACTAAAAGAATATGAATGGGAGTAATTAAACAAAATCAATTATCCAAGCTCCTACTACACGAAAAAAATAAATCCCCAGTTAAATGAACTATTACATGGCTTTACCATCAGATGATCTAACAAATAATTAATTATAAGTTCGTTTCTAAGGAAATTTGTTCAATCTTTTGCTACTGTACAAAAGTAAATTCAAAATTCACAAAGCGGATCTATTGAGATGGCCCCGGGCAGGCATGTTCTCTGAGTAGAACAAGACTACCTCGCTACAAAAACTCTAATATTTAAAGATATTATAACTAACTCCTGATATATAAACAAAAATAACGTAGCTTTGTTAAATTTTACGGAAAAATTAAATAAAACTTGGAAATGTCCTGGTTTACCTATTTGAATTTTATCATTTGAAAATAACTTTGTTACACTGTGAACTATCAAATCAATCTGTCAAGTAGATTGCTGTAAACAACTGTGTGTTGATAAAATGGTTAAAAGTGTCATCATACAAGGATAATAAGAAACAGTTTTAATGAGATCCATATTGATATCAATATATGTGATCCAAAAAGAATAAGAACTGCTTTCGCTGACATCCTTATTGGTGTTTCAAATATTTCAGCAGTTTTGTTTATAACTTTGTTGTGAAAGCCATAACAGAGAGGTGATAAACAAGGCGCACATGATGAATGTGCGAACTACACAGGAATGTCTTTGTAACCCATCAGAAATATATAGTTATTTTTTAGGTTAGAAATCCTTAAACACACAGATGAAGTGCTGCCATCTACTTATCCCAAATGTAAAGGTACCTTAAGTGCCTGATACTGTTATTTGCTATGTCCACTTAATCAAAACACAAGGTTTAAAAATTTTCAGATTAATGGTCACAGGGCCGTGCAGTGGGGTGAAGCATTTCAGGGTGCAAACATTTAGGGGCAGTAAAATTGGATCCAAGCGGTGGCTTTTTGACTTTTAAAAAGTTGCTCTTTAGCTTAACATATTTTTCTGTTGTAAATTCGTTATGTTTTTTACTTTTAGTTTTGAATTTTTTAATTTCATTATCGGTTTAATAAAAATATCGGCGTCAGTTGGATGCACCTTAACAATACTTTCTCATCATCCCATCTCCTAAATATATTTCTTACATTTTAAAACGATTTGGTATAACCTGAACGCAATTTTTTGTGGCATTGTTTAATTTGGCGAGTAATTTGCAGAGGGCAATTTTGATACAATCCCTCATATTATAGAAATATATATTTGGATCTTTTAAAAATTATGTAAGCTTTTTGAATAGGGAGGGAATTCGAAAAAACATTTTTTGGACATCCTTCTTGGAGGAGCCCCTGGTGCTCTGAAAAATTTGAAAAAATACCTTTTTAATGCTATTTTCCATTGTGAGCAATGTTTGCTTGAAACAGTTTCTGATTCAACAAAATCCACGAAGTTCTGGGTGCTCTGACAGGAAATTTGCAGAAAATCTGTCTGCTCTTATCAATTCTTATTTTTTTTTTTTAAAGTTAGTTTTTAGACACTCCCTGGGGCAATCTCTGGTACCCTGGCAAAAAATTTGAGAAAAACCTTCTTTACAATTTGTCATCCTGAACAGTTTGTGTTGTTTGAAATGCCCTTGATATTCTAAAGAGAATTTTGAAAAACACTTTTTTAATACATTTTCCCACTCCAAATAATTTGATGTAATAATTTTTTTGATTCGACAAAACTTTGGCCCCTCCCTGGTGCTCTGATGAGAATTTTGTAATAAGCTTTTTCGATAAAATTTCCTATTTTAAATTATTTTAATTTTAGCGTTTTCATTAAGCTAAAACTTATTATTGGGCCCCTCCCTAGAGCTACCCCTAGTACTGTGAGAAGAAATATAAAAGAGGATTAATCGAAACAATTTTGCCTCCTACGCAGTTTTTATTCAAAGATTGATGTGCTGCCGATAGTCAATTAATCTCTATAGATCACTTTAACCACATCTGACTCATGTCAGTTGTGTCCAGTATCATCACTGATGTCATTATCACTAAGAAAATTTCTTTTCATTTCCTTGAGTAACTCTTCATCTCAGATTCTCTACTAGAATTGAAATAATATGTTCTTCATTTAATTTGTATATTTATCTTCGTCGACTCATAAAGCATCTATAGCCTCTTCATCTACAGCTACAAACCTCTATTTCTGTTTCTGCTCCCCTTGCAAGTTCAGTTGTTCGGTCATACTTTTCCTATTTTGTGGTTTCATCTTATTTAGTTTTTCATTCTTCTGACAACTTTAATTTATGATGGACAAATATTAGCCATCCCAGCTCTTGTAGTTGTAAGTCGTTTGCGTTTTTTTTTTTTTAATGAATAAACCCTTTGGCACCAAAAGAACGCTCAGTGTCAGCTGATGTTGGGGGCATAGTAAATATTGCCTCTGCTACTTGATGCAGAGGCAAACTGGCGCAAATACTCTTCCAAAAATCTATGGCAGCTATTTCCTTATTTCCCATTGAAATTTTAACAAACTCTAATGCAAAAAATCCACTCTCACTTCTGTACTCAGCTATATTCTTGAAAATTTCAGTGCCATCGGCATCTTCAATAAAAGAGGACAATTTAGAAATGTACTGAGGACTTTCGTTGACATCGATGTTGTTTAGGTGCTTTCATTTATATTTTGGGTCAAGAATATTTGACGCAAAGTGAATAGGTCGAGGACATATAATTTGTCGATCATGGACAGCTTCTAATACCTTGTTTTCTTTATTTGGCAATAGAGGATAGCTAGGAACCTCGGTTACAAAATGCTATTTAATTTTATGGAATGTGTCAACAACTTCACTCACGTTGAGTGTTCAGCTTGAAATTTCTTATTCCATTTTTTAACTGGAATTGAAAGAGTTACAAATTTTTCAACTTTTACCCAAAAGATGTCACCATCAAGAATATTGTTTCATTCATTTCGGTCTACCTCATCATGTCCAATTTATGTGACTGCTACTATCTGCAATACGTTTTTGTTTGATTATAAACTCTTGAGGCACATCATTATCAGTGCTCATCTGTTAACAACTGGTAACACTATCTACCCTTATTTTTACCAAATATATAGTTAGTCAGTTGATAACATCTACTGATCTGGCATTTACCCTTAGAGGCTAAATAAAAATTTTTCGTTATAAAATACTAGAATTTAATAGTGTTTTAGCTTTTATAATTATCATCCCAACTGCAGCTTAGGTTAACTCACTTACTAGTTCTAACATAAATAAGGGTAGGTACCATATTTGCTAATAGTTGAGCAACAGTGCACTCCAGTATATCTTAAGAGTGTTTTAAAAATCATATGACTGATTTTGTAAATAGCATTCAAAATATAGGCATCATAGCGATCCACTTTCGCTGCAGGAAAGATAGATTATGGTTTCTATTCTCGGAGATGCTAACAGGATATTGCTAACTGTTCATCTTCCGAAGGGTCAAATAATAAAGACGGAGTACTAGGCTAACCTTTTAGACTAACTGAGCCAAAGAAATTGTGAGAAAAGACCAGATTTATCAAAGAAGGAATAATTTTTTCAAGTTAATATACATCTCATGGCAGTCCTCCATACCAGTGTCATTTTAATGCCAAATATCACCGAATTTAAATAGAATTTGCTAATCCATCCAATTTATTTATTTAAAATCCATCTATTCACATAAAAAATCCATTGGTGGCAAGCCATTTTCTTCAAATGAACCAGAAACAGCATTAAACAGTTATTTTGAGGCCCTTGAAGAAATCTTCGTCTTATGGAACTTTATTGACAAACTTTTCAATGCCCTGTATATATTATTAGCAAAACTTAAGAAGTATTGAACCAAAAACAAAGTAGCTTACCCCATTTTTAGTACAATAATTGTCACTATACCCCTTTCTCATGTGAACATTGATCGTACAATGCTAAAATGGCTGCCCTATAGTAATGACTGATATCATGATTTCTCAATCACACCAAAAATTGTTTCTGTGGTCTCTTGATGTCACAACTTCTATATTAGCTTCCATCAGTCACCTAAATATTCCACATAAAACGTAAACTTGTTTAGATGTAATGTTGAATGGTGTAATACGAATAAAATATGAATATGGTCAGTGTTATGCGGCTTATTTTACTTTCTGCATCCCAAAAGGTTTACTTAGCTTCCAAAAATCATATTTGCATTACTTATAAATATTTTACTATATGAAAATAGTATTGTAATTTTTGGACTATAATTCCACAAATAGTTGGGTATATCTTGTAGTAAGACTGAAACATGTTCAAGAATTTATCCAACATATTTGTATGTCTTCTTTAAAATGTATTCAACATGATATACAACTGTAGAACTATTCACACATACTTACCTTTTATGTTTTTTTCAGTGAATGAAAGAAATAATCGGGAATCGGTAGATTGTGAAAATATATTTTTGTATGGACACCAGGATTGGTATATAAAGGATAAGTATTTCTGTAGAGCTGAGCATTTTAACTAACATGTTTTATTGTATTATAGCGTGGTTAGTAAAGAAATCCGGAGAGCAGGTTTGATCGATATAAAAGTTGAAATACGGTAAGTATCACAAAATATAAAGTGGTAAAAATGTGATTATTATTATGGTGTGTAAAGTAAACTGATAAATAGAAATAAACGTCTTTAAATAATTCTGCTTTTTTTTTGTTTTTGTTTTGAATGCTGTCTCTACTTGTATTTGTAAAGAGATACAGTTCAGTAGTATCATTCCTCCACATTGCCAATTAATGATGATAAGAATAAATTTAATGAAAATATATCTGGGAAGCAAAGCTATATTTTAACATTTATGAAAGAGTCATAGAATTGTCATTAATTATTATAAATGTAATGTGTAAAGGGTAGTATAGAAATTGGTGTTCCTCAGAGATCGGTCATTGGGCCTCTACTGTTTATATTATACCGGGTGTAACAGGATCATAGTATACCCCCGCTTTTTCCCTTAGTTTTGAAGATAATTGATTGAAATTTAGGATATACTACATACATAATAAGCGGCATTTTTTGACATACAATTGATATTTTTTTTTCACTTCCGGTTTCGCCGGAAGTGACACTAACTTTTGATTTTTAAATGGAACACCCTGTATATTATTGCATTTTTGAATTCTGCATCATTTTCTGAATCCAACGATGCCAAATAAGTGACATTTCAAACATAAATTTTTTTTTATAATATAATTTTTAGTTTTCCATTTAAGTGTACCCTGACGGTTCCGATTTATTCTAAATGACCCGTGTAATGCTACAAGAATCGAAATCCCGTTAAAAACACTAGATTACATGATTTATAAGCAAATAAAATTCACCAAAATTGTTTTTGGGGCAAAACTCAATTTTTTTCAAATGGAACCATATCGGAACTGTGGTACCATTTATTAGTACTATTAATAAAGAATTTATTCATATGTCGTATTAAAATGTGAGATAAATACAAATAAAATTAAAGCTAAAAGAAAACACAATTTTATTCTAATTACCTTGTTACACATAAGGTGGTTTTGGAATACAAAAAATTAACAATGCATTACAACAGGTGTTCAAAATGCTGTCCATTAATGTCAATGCACTTCTGAACTCGCATAGCTGTCTCTCGAAGAACGTTCGCCAATTGTTGGGCTGTTATGCTACTAATTGCTCGTCTTACTCGTAGCTCCAGGTCATCACGGGTTTTAATGGCGGTTGCATAGGCAATATTTTTTAAATGACCTCAAACAAACAAATCAAGAGGTGTTAAATCAGGTGACCTTGGAGGCCACCTCACAGGATCATTCGTCGAAATTACATTTTCTCCGAATCTCCATTGAAGGTAATCAATTACTATCCTTGACTTATGGGGAGGAGCGCCATCTTGTTGGAAATACATTCCCTGTCCTAAATCTAAAGGTAACTCATCTAAAATGTCCTCAATCTCATTTTCCAGGAATCTCAAGTATCTGGTACCAGTCAGAGGTCCTTCAAATATTAATGGACCAATGATTCTTCTACCGATTATTCCAAGCCAAACATTGATACCGAACTGCACTTCAAAGTTACCCTCCCATAATAAATTTTGATTTTCTTGTGATCAACATTTTGTATTTTGTCGGTTAAATAATCCCAAATTGGTAAACCTAGACTCATCCGAATATAAAATCAGCCCCAAAAAACCATTGTTTGTCTGCATGTTATTATACAAAATCCAGTTGCAATATTCCATTGTATGTTCATAATCACTTTCGTACAAATGCTGGTGTAATTAGTATTTAAAAGATTTATAGTGGTATTTGTGCAAAATTCGGCTTACTGTTTGGTTGCTGCTAATGTCCAATTCAAACCCAACTTGCCTTAAAGAAACAGTCTTATCAACTTCTATTCGAGCCAAAACATTAATTTCCGTTCCTTCGTCAATAATGAAGTTTTCCTCGGGATCATTGTTGGGTTCTCTTCGGAATTGGTTTTCAACATGTTTAGAATAATTTTTCGCTGGAGATTGTCTATCAGGATATCATTGGGCATAAAGGTCGGTAGCTGCAACTGCATTTCTTTTACATTCCCCATAAATAATTAACATGTCCACTTTTTCATCTCTTGCATACATTTGCGGCATTTTGAACACAATTAACAAGAATTTTAAACCATTTTTAAAGACACAATAAAAACACCGTTAAACCAACAAATAAAGCTAAATATTTCATTGTTTTCAAAGCCACCTTAGTTACTTCTTTTAATTTAATTGGAACAAAATTGCATTTTCTTATATTCTTTTATCTGTAATTTTGTTTGTATTTATCGCACATTTTAATATGACATATGAATAAATTCCTTATTAATAGTACTAATAAATGGTACCATGGTACCGATATGGTTCCATTTGAAAAAATTAAGTTTTGCCCCAAAAACAATTTTGATGAATTTTATTTGCTCCTAAATCACGTAATTTAGTGTTTTTAACTGGATTTCGATTTTTGTACCATTACACGGGTCATTTAGAATAAATCGGAACCGTCATGGCACACTTAAATGGAAAACTAAAAATTATATTATAAAAAAAATTTATGTTTGAAATGTCACTTATTTGGCATCGTTGATTCAGAAAATTATGCAGAATTCAAGAATGCAATAATATATAGGGTGTTCCATTTAAAAATCGAAAGTTAGTGTAAAAAAAATCAATAGTATGTCAAAAGTGCCACTTATTATGTAAGTAGTATATCCTAAATTTCAATTGATTATCTTCAAAACTAAAGGAGAAAAGGGGGGTATATCCATGATCCAGTTACACCCGATATACCGCAGACCTTTCAAAAGTGTATCAAATCTTTCAAAGTTCAAGCATATTCCGATAAATTTAAAAATTATAATATTTTTAATTGACAATCTTGCCACACTGCTCATCAGCATTGATTTAGATGTATAATTTAATAATTATCAAAGGCTTAACCTAAAAATGAATGCCGAAAAATCACGGTATTTGGTGCCAAATCAGAAGATAATATTGTACTCATATCAATTAAAGTTAATACTATTTGCTTGCTGCATCAGCTTCCAAAAATTTTATGTCTCAGGTAGTTATTTGGCGAATATCGGCATAATCAGGTCTTGTACGAACATATCAATGTTCTGTGTGCAAGTCATACTTACATTGTGACCAAAAAAAATGCATACAATTCATAACTTCTGTTTTGGACTCGCAAAAAAACAGAAACAGGTCAATTAGTAAATCAGATTGCGCTATTTGTACGTAATAGAAAAACAAATTTTTGATACTTTCACATATCTGGGACGCCATCGATAATTTTTTTAAAAGGGACACTATATCTTATTCTAAAAATTGATAACCCTCTTTTACAAAGAAATTCAATGATTTTTTTTTTTGTAAAGAACCTAGGAAAAATAAGATTTTCTTTACAGAGCGTGAGATGTACAATGTTAAACAAAATCCACAAGAACTTCATTTTTTACTACAATAAATGTTCAAAATGTGCATGATTATCTCAATTTGACAAGTGACCAAAACGACACTATTACATTTTCAATTATGTCTAGTGTTATGTTCTGTATTTAGTCTCGGATTCGTTGTTTTAATCCCACTATTGTACACAGTTTTTCTAAATTACAGCTCTACAGTTTATAGTGGGATCCGAACCACTTCTTAGGGGTAATTTATATTCAAAAATTACTTCGCGGTAGGTGGGACTCGAACCCATTTCACTAGATATGCACAGAGAGAAAACTAGATGCGCTAACCCATTGAACTACCGTCCCCATACTTCAACCCTCTCTAATGGCTCACCATCAATAACAATTTATTTGTTTTCAAGTTTTAACTCTGTTTGGGAATGAATTTAAACAAAATGGACTGTATTACAAAATTCGTGTTAAAACTTGAATACGTTTGGTTGCAAGACAACTTACCGCCTCCAATGCAATTCGGACGATGCAGTATGGACCAGCGGCCGCTCTTCTTGTTTGATTGGTGTACACTACACAATATATTATCGTAATTAGAAATTTAATTTTAATGTGGCTTTCGCGTAAAACGGCTGAAAACGGAACACACCTTACTTCAGTGAAAGTTCGGGGTCGAGTACCAGGCGTTGCTGCCTGCAACCGTATCAGCGCGAAAAAAGTAATAAAAGAAAAAATAACTAACAAAAAAGGCTTCTCTATAGCAAGTCCGTAAACAATGGTAATTAATGTAATTAATATTATAATGAACAATAAACCCCCTTAAATATTTTATAAATAACGATATAAATTGAACATAGAACGAAAATACTAATATACTTATATACAGGGCGTACAGCCTGAACATACCGCCCACCATAAAATACAAGTTTTGTATTTTATTGTTGTTGATTTGGCAAAGGACAAAGCTTTACCATAGGTCTTTGCATTGTTCCTGTACCAACTCGAACAGTGGCAACACGCGCGATCCCATCAGTCCCGGGATGAATTTTTTCAATGCGACCAAGCCGCCAGGTCAAGGGAGGAGCGTTGATATCCTTTATTAGGACGAGGACACCGGGTGAAATAGATGAACTTACTTTAGTCCATTTATTTCGCTGCATTAATGTATTCAAATATTCTCGATGCCATCGCTGCCAGAAGTCTTGGTGCAAACGCTGCAAAAGCTGCCACCTGGTCAAACGATTTAATTGTATGTCAGTAATATCTTTATCAGGCAATGCAGTAAGAGGTTCCAAAGTTAAAAAATGACCGGGAGTCAATGCCTTCAGGTCATTAGGATCAGAACTTAAAGGAGAAATGGGTCTCGAATTTAGCATGGCTTCAATTTGTATAAAAACTGTGGAAAGCTCTTCATATGTCAGAATTTGCTGTCCTATCACGCGAATTAGATGGGTTTTTACGGATTTAATTCCGGCTTCCCATAAACCACCAAAATGTGGAGCCGTAGGCGGATTGAAATGCCATTCCAATTTTTCTGTTTCTACAGCGGTTTTCATTAATTCAGCGATATATTTGCGAGCTCCAACGAAATTGGTGCCACAATCGCTATAAATATAAGAACAACGTCCCCGCCTACCTATAAATCGCCTGAGGGCGGCTAGAAAAGCCTCTGAGGTTAGGTCTGAAACTAACTCTAAATGAAGTGCCTTAGTGGCAAAACAAACAAAGAGACACAAGTACGCCTTTTGCGTTTTAGCTCCTCGAGTTTTTCCTAGAGTTATAATAAATGGCCCGCCGAAATCCACACCAACACATGAAAATGGTTTTAATTGCGATATTCGAAGTGGTGGCAAATTTCCCATGAAGGGTTCTACCGGCCTGGGATTGACTCGAAAACATTTGTAACATTTGGATAAGGCAGAACGAATTGCCCGTTTAGGGTTCAATATCCAGAAATTTTGAGAAAGTATATATTGTAAAGTTTGGAGGCCTGGATGGCAATTCTCACGATGAGTATCTTCAATAATAAGAGTAGTTAAGCGATGATCTTTAGCCAATAACATGGGATGTTTCTGATCCAAAGATAAATTAGAATTAACGAGGCGACCGCCCACCCTAAGAATACCATTTTCATCTAGAAAGGGTGATAATTTACGTAGTGGTTTGGAAACAAGTTTTCCCCTTTGAATGTTAGCTATATCCTCTTTAAAAGTCATATGTTGAGAATATTTAATCAGGAAGGCAAGAGCTTGATGAAGTTCGAAAAAGTTAAAATTAGATGTTTTCCTATCCTTAGGATGTATGAAGTTATGACAAAAGCGAGAACAATACGCAACTATACGTTTAATTTTAGACAATGAAGAGAATTTTTTCAACAAAATATCCCATGCATCTGAATAGACCGTAAGAGAAAGAACCACTTTTCTTTCTTCTTCATTTGATACAGACATGTTTTCGATATCACTGACCGGCCATGAGCGACTTGAAAGTTTTAGCCAATGTGGCCCCGCCCACCATAAAGGGTGATTGAGTAATTCTAATGGCATCAGGCCTCGGGACGCACAATCTGCAGGATTTTCGGATGATCGAATATGATACCATGACGAAGGAGAGACCCTGTCCTGTATATGGCTTACTCGATTACTTACGAACGATTTCCAGCGATGAGGAGAAGACTTAACCCAAGACAAGACCACTGATGAGTCTGACCAGGCACAAATATTAGTAAAGTGTAGTTTTCCGGAGTACGTTTTTAGAACGAATGCTATAAGATTCGAAAGAAGTACTGCGGCGCAAAGTTCAAGACGGGGTAGAGAAATTCGCTTCAAAGGAGCTACTTTGGATTTTGCACACACGAAAAAAATTACAACTTGATCATCTTCACATACAAAACGAAAATAAATGACAGCTGCATAACCCTTCTCGGAACTGTCACAAAATCCATGGAGATCACACGATAAAAAATTATATGGTTTTATGAGACGAGAAATATTATATGACGATAAATTAGGTAGTTCTCTTTTATATTGACTCCAACGATTCAAAACCTCAGGGGGAGGTGTCTGATCCCACTCCAACCCCAAACTCCATAGATATTGAATCAAATGTTTGGCAAAGAAGGAGAGAGGAGCCAAGAAGCCAAGAGGATCGAAAATACGAGCCAACTCCGATAGAACTGTACGTTTTGTACAAGGTCTGTCTAAAGGTTCAACACTATATGAAAATGAATCAGTTGACGGAAGCCATTTTAGACCTAAAATTTTAATTCCCATATTTTCTTCATTATCAAATGATAATGCTTGTTGATGCCGATGATCGTTAGGGATAATATCAAGTAATTTAGGATGATTACTAGTCCACTTTCTAAGAGAAAAACCTCCCTTTTCTAATAATGAAATAAGGTCTTTTTGAAGTGCTAAAGCGTCTTCCAACGAAGAACAGCCCGTTACTAAGTCATCAACATATATGTCGGACAACAAAATTTTGGACGCTTGAGGAAAATGCTGTTTTTCGTCTTGGGCTAACTGGTGAAGGGTACGAATGGCTAGAAATGGTGCAGATGACACACCATAGGTAACTACTGTGTTTAACCTAAAATCTCGAATTGGCTCCGTAGGAGAAGACCGCCAGAGAATTCTTTGATAATCCTTATGGCAAGACTGCATTAATATTTGGCGATACATTTGTTTTATATCTGCCGTAAAGACGAAAGTATGTAGACGAAAATTCAACAAGATAGTTGTAATGTCGTTCTGTAATTTCGGCCCTTTTAAGAGTGTATCATTTAGAGATATACCATTGGAAGATTTGCAAGATGCATCAAAAACAACTCGAAGCTTGGTAGTGACGCTTTCTGGTTTGATCACGCTGTGATGTGGAATGTAGTAAATTTTATCAGAAGCATTTGTAATGTCTTGAGGAGAGATTTGTTCCATGTGTCCACTGTTCAAATAATCCGTCATGAAATCAGAATATAATTCAGATAGAGAGGAATCATGAAGCAAGCGTTTTTCTAAGGAATAAAAACGACGAAGGGCAATAGCACGGGAATCCGAAAATGTAGGTTCAATATCTTTAAAGGGAAGTGCGACGGTATAGCGACCTGATTGATCCCTCGAGTGATTACCGACAAAAGATTTCTCACAGAGAAGATCTTCTTGGGATGATGAATAAACTTGAGGTACCTCTTCAAGTTCCCAAAATTTTTTAATAGTCTTATCCAATGAAAACTCTAAAGTGCTATGAAATGAGCTAAGAGATTTACGCGGAGAACTAGAAATTTTACCCATTAAAATCCACCCAAAGATGGTATTAATTGCTGAAGGTTGGTTTTCATTACCTGCAATTTGACCACTAGTTAGAATTAATGGAAATATATCTGCACCTAGTAAAAGGTCAACATCACTTGGAATATTGAAGTTCGGATCAGCAAGCTTTATATTAGACCACTTCGAAAAGTTTTGAATGTGAATTTGTTCACGAGGCATAGTTTCACAGATTCTCGGTAGAACTATTGCTTCAACTAACAAGCTGGGCGAAAGTTGGCCTGGTGGCCGAATGGTACTAGTAATACTTCCTGAGGCATTGGACGACATGTCACCTAAGCCATGAATTGATAACGATAATCGTGAACGAGGAAGTCCAAGACGATTGCAACATCTTTCGGTTATGAAACTAGCTTGACTGGCACTGTCAAGGAGAGCACGAATTATTTGAAAGTTTCCATAAGAATCTAATATTTCTACAAGTGCGGTAGAAAGAAGTACTGTTGTATTTCTAGGCACAACGTTAGTCAATGAATTCACTGGTGATGAACAACCTGAACTGGTCGAAGGAAGTGGATCAACTGATACTGATGATGAAGAAGTAGATATAGGTATACTACCTGTTTCATGTGAAGCAGCGGATGAGGAAGAATTCATAGAATTATTAGCAATCAAATGTAATAGAGTATGATGTTTTAAATTGCACATTCGACAAGAAAATTGTGAACGGCAAGCTGATGTACGGTGTGATGATTGAAGACAATTTTTACACAATTTTTTTTGTTTTGCAAAATTAAATCTATCAAGAGGAGATTTTCCGTGAAATAAGGAGCATTTGTAAAGAGGATGTGATGAGGAACAAATAATGCATTTATGTGTATCATTGACAGCATTTATAAAACAGGAAGAGTTAGATTTGTTCGAACGAAAATTTTTATTAACGTTAAATTCCTTAGTTTTCTTTATTATTGCAGATGAGGACATTTCGACTGATTCTAATGCTGTACATTGTTTTGTTACAAATGTTACTAATTCCTGATATGACGGAATATTGGTTGATGCATGTTGCAATTCAAAGCGTGTAACTGTTTGTTGATCTAATTTCGATTCCAAAAGATGAAATAAAACAAAGCTCCAATCATTAACAGGAAGGTTTAACTTTTTTAAAGCGTCTAAGTTCTCAGAAAAGCCATCTAATAAGTTTCTTAACGCTAAACCACTTTCGGATTTCAATTTAGGAGCACCAGTTATTGCTCGCCAGTAAGTGGTAGCAAGCAACCGCGGATTTTGATAACGATCAGTTAGCGCTTTGAATGCAATTGGATAATTTTCATTTGTTAACGGAATATTCTTAACAATTGATAAGGCATTACCTGATAAAGATGATAAAAGGAAATGGAACCTTTCTGCATTTGATAGAGAATCGTTTGTATGTATTAAAGCCTTAAATAAATCAATAAATGTGGGCCAATTTTTTATGTTGCCATCAAATTTGGGTACATCAATTTTAGGTAATTTTACATTAGATTTAGATGGAGCTGTCTGATTAACCGGAATGTTATCAATTTCGAATAATTGGTGATAAATCGATTTAATGTTATAGAAAGAATCATCAAATTCAGCTAAAACTAACTTTTCGGCCTCCAAGTCAGGATTATCGGTGATAGCTAAGGCGGCTAACACTGCATTGTGTTGATGCAAAAAATGTTCTTGAATATTTGCCATGTCGAAAAATCGGATTTTAAACATATTGCGATGGTCGAGTTCAGTTAATGCGCGTCTAGCAATTTCTTCAAGAGAGACAAGTCGATCATGCCACATCTCTCTTTGTGCTTTCAGTTGTTTAAGTTTGTTAGACATTTTTTTTTGTATGAAATTGACAAACTAAGTAACTGATAGTTTTCAAATAAAGAATGAATAAAATTATATGTAAGTGTGAGAAAGATTATAAATTCAATAAACACCAAAGTTATTACCTAATGGTAATTTTGTTTATGAAAAGGCTGCGAAGTTATCACAGGCAATCTGCATAAATCGATTCATCACAATTAACTTGATAACATACCTAATAGTAAAATTGAAAGCTAAGAAGACCCAGTATTTATTTATTTTATCTCAACAACAACAAAACACCCTGTATAATACGTAAGTATTGATATAATACTGTATATAGGTATACAATTAGCCAAGAAAACTAAAAAGTAGACTGTTATTATTAATGACAAATTTTGTGCTATAACGTCCCGTACTATTAAACTGAAATAAATTTGTGCCTAAAATTTGAACATAAATCCCGTACTAATGTTTTATATTTGTACCACGTATTAACAAGTATAAATTGCAGAAATCTATGAGAAATTGGCAACAAAAACACTTTATTCAGTTTCTAGGAACAAACATAAATCTGGATATTAAAGAACTTAAAGTGTTAAACATAAAAATCGATGAAAAAAGGATTGATCACAAAAAACTATCACGATAACTGAGGCTAATATTTTTAATAAACGAATTTTAACGTGGACTTGCTATAAAGATAATTTATTGAGATTTTATTATAATAATGAATAATAAAGCCAATTTGCAATATCCTTGGCTCGTTTAAGGACCAAATGTTTGGGAATGAATTTAAACAAAATGGACTGTATTACAAAATTCGTGTTAAAACTTGAATACGTTTGGTTGCAAGACAACTTACCGCCTCCAATGCAATTCGGACGATGCAGTATGGACCAGCGGCCGCTCTTCTTGTTTGATTGGTGTACACTACACAATATATTATCGTAATTAGAAAATTAATTTTAATTTTAATGTGGCTTTCGCGTAAAACGGCTGAAAACGGAACACACCTTACTTCAGTGAAAGTTCGGGGTCGAGTACCAGGCGTTGCTGCCTGCAACCGTATCAGCGCGAAAAAAGTAATAAAAGAAAAAATAACTAACAAAAAAGGCTTCTCTATAGCAAGTCCGTAAACAATGGTAATTAATGTAATTAATATTATAATGAACAATAAACCCCCTTAAATATTTTATAAATAACGATATAAATTGAACATAGAACGAAAATACTAATATACTTATATACAGGGCGTACAGCCTGAACAAACTCTGTCTCTATTCTCTGTTCAAGGATATCACCATTGCTTCCTCATTCATATTCATCACCGTTCATTAATACCTTTCCCACCTGTAAACACCAGTGCGTCATCTGCAACGAGTCTAATTTCTGTGTATTGTTATATGCAAAGAATTCCAGGAACAATTAACAGTTGGTACTTTCATTGATGGCATAAGAGACGAGGAGATCAGGCGAGTCCTTAGATTATCTCGAGATAAGACTGGTAGTGAAGCCTTGATCCGTGCCCTAGAGGTTGAAGCCCCTTTCAAAGAGACTGCACGTACGATCCGTGAAAGTAGAAGAAGAGGACCATTTAGAAAAATCAAATATGGAATCTTTGATGGCTGACATACACAAAATGATGACCAAGTTGATGACCAAACCAGATGCTCCAAAGAAGCAGGAAAGAGAGAGCGATGGACAGCCAAGGAAGGTGATTCAGTGTTATCAGTGCAGCAAACCAGAACATATGATGCGACAGTGTCGAAAACGGAATCCTGGGGAAGTAAACACTGCAAAGAAAGAGGAAGTCCGCTCTGATAAGATAAGATTGATTGTTATGTTAACAGACATACAGAAAATGGTCGCACAAGTACTAAACGAATTAAGTTCGCGACCAGAGCTGAAACAGGAACCGCAACCGCCAAAACAGGAGCCGAAGCAGCAGCGAAGTGCTGGAGGTCTGACAAAAGGAATTCGCTGTTATAATTGGGGCATGTCAAGAGGTACTGTCGCCAGAGGAGCCCTAAGGAAGTGAATGCCGAGAATGTAAAGAAGCAGCAGGATATAGCAGAAGTGAAGGCAGTTAAGATAGAGGTTCCGAAGGACTGGACAAAGGAAGTTCTAAGAGAGGAACAACTGAACGATGATGAAATTGGACCAATGTTGGAGGCGAAAGAAAAAGGAATCTGCCCGGAATGGAAGGACGTTTCCAGTAAAAGTGTTGGACTGAAGGTTTTATGTGCGCAATGGGATTCCCTTAGGGTTATAGATGGACTATTACGGAGAGCATGGGAGATCCCAGATGGGAAAGAAGTTACCATGCGGTTGCTGATACCCAGGTGCCGAGTACCAAAAGTACTTCGGGAAGTGCACGAGGGAATATCCAGAGAGCACTTTAGCAGAAATAAGACCTTGGCTAGAGTACGGGAACGATTTTACTGGATAAATAGCTGTCAGGATGTAGAGGCTTGGTGTCGCAGTTGCAAGGTTTGTGCGAATGTTGCTGCCAAGAGGTCACCTACAGGGAGTGGTGACCGAATGAAGGCTAGATATGACCACAGTGCCAGTTCATCAGGATTCAAGGTGGGGGACTCAGTTTGGCTGTATAACCCACAGCGGAGTGAAAAAGGATTCTCGAAGCCTCGCTCACCTTGGGAAGGACCGTATTCTGTCATCACTCGGATCAACGACGTTATTTATAGGATTCAACGTAGAAAGAAGTCCAAGATGAAGATTGTGCACCTGGACAGGTTGGCAAAGTATGCTGGGGTATCTGAATTGCCTGACCGGGACGTTCAGGTTTAAGGAGGGGGCAGTGTTATGTGCTGCCCTCTAACAGAGAGAAGAGCGTAATTACTCCCTGGCTAGTAGGGTGGCGCCATCTATGAGCCAATTGACGAACAGTCGCCTAGCACATAGTAGAAAACTCTGAAGGATTCTAGAATGTTATGGAATAGGATTCTGGTACATTCTATGGGTGTATATAAGAGGTGAATCCAGCAGATGGAACAGTTCAGTTCAGTGAAGTATACAGTACAGTTCTAGTATACAGATAGAGAGTTTTTAGGTTAGACAAGAATTGACAAGTTTAAGAAGAAAAGTAAAGTACATAGTGTTTTAAAAGTAGTGAATTTATAATAGATTAAGTTATTATTATTTGTGTGATTTTTAAGTATTTACTAGTGTAATTTTAGTGATTAATAAAATAGTGGTTAGTGAAGATTCTTGTTGCAAGTTATTTGAACCCACAGAGTGTTTACTGAAGACTGTAAACACGTAACGGTATTTTAAAATTCCATGTAAATTTATATTCAGACAAAAAAGGAATGGTCCCAATATATTACCTTGTGGAACACCATGCTTAATGTCTTGTTTATTTGACAACAGTCTTTGCCACTTATCCATTTGACTTCTGTTATCTAAATAACTTTTGAACCACTCGCTTACCTTGCCTGAAAAACCATATGCGGCTAGCTTCCTTAGGACTATACCTCTATCCACTGTTTCAAATCTAGAAAGACCGCAGTGGTACTAACATCCATATCCCTGTTCTGTTTCCGTTCCTGCATAACAAGCTGTACCACACTTTCAGAGGAATGTTTTTCTCTGAACGTAGATTACTAAATATGTTATCCGTAAAATATGTATAATTATAGTTAGTTTCTTGATAACCTTCCCCAAATCTGGCAGCATAGGTCTCATCTCACTACACGTTTTTTGTATTCTTAACTTTTGGTATTGGTACAACTATAGATCATTATCTTTGTTCAGTTATATTTGCACATTTTTCATCATTTATAAGTTTTCAGAAATTTCCCTAGGTTTTTTTTGTCATTCTTGTACTTTGTATTTGCACATCTATATATTTTTTTCTTCGTAGCTTTTATAATGGCTGCACACATATTTCATTCTCTTTTATACTGAGCCAAGTCCTCATCTAGTTTAGTACTTACATACTTATCATATGCCTTTGTTCTTTCCTCTATTGATCTGTAAACTTCACCATTAAACCATTCCTTGTTCTCTCTTATAGTAAAAGTGCGTACCTCACTTGCTTCTTGGGTGTTTTCCATATTCGCCTCCATGAAACATTTGTAGACATCACCAACCTTTGTGCAGTTATATTTCCAATCGGTTTCCATTAGGGTTTCCGTATTCCCGACTTTTTTCATTCCCAGGAATTGGGAAATAAATATTACCATTACCGGGATTCCCGAGAAATACATTTTTCATATATTCCTTGAAAAACACAAATTTCAAAATGTCACGACATCCAAATATAAATTTTTAAAATGTTTTTGTTTTTTTTCTCTTCCATTGGTATACACTTAACTACAGGAAATAACATAAAATAAAAATTCTTAGGAACCAAAGATACACTCTTAATCATAAAAAACACTTTTAAACTTTTACAAAAAATAAAATGTACAATAACAAAATACGAAACAAAATAAAATCTCTTCTTTTAAAAGAAAATAAAAATCATACTTATGTTTTTGCGGCAAATAATGCTTTTAAAAACGTTAAATGATGAGAATAAGTGAGAGCACGTCTTCGGTGATTCACTCATTGTAGTCGATTTACATGAAATGAACACGAAATTGAATATTTTTAAAACTTATTTTTATTACTGCGGGTTCGGGAAATCCCGGCTGCTATTTCCCGGTAACAAGAACGATAAAAAGTGATATAATTCCCAGAAAATCCCGTCTCGAGATTACCAGAACAGAAACCCTAGAAATACTTCGTTTCATTTATCTATGATGAGTTTATGTACAAGTCTTTTAGTAGTCTTTTTATATTGATTTGCAACAACTGCTAAAAAATACCCTCATCACACAATGAACATGACTTTGTGACAAATTTAAAGAAACTGGGAAGTGTGAAAGATCTATTAGAACAGGAAGGCGAAGAACTGTAAGTTAAAATGGCAAACTGAATGCTGAAGTTGGTGCTAACTGAAAATCCTCGTTCTTAATTTCATTTTATGGTAGTCAATATTAATGTTGCAAAATACTCAGTTCACCGAACTGTACAAAGTCAAAAATGGTATCCATATTTAGTAATGACCTTAATAACCACTTCCAATCCATAACAGGTGTTGACGTATGTCGGTTCACTGATGATACCTCCTTTATTGTCAGAGGCAGCAACGAAAATACATTGGCGACTCTGTCCAACAAGGTGACAAATAGAATGTGGGAGTGGTGTGTGCAAAATGTTCTACTACTAAATCCAAAAAAAAACTAATAGTACAATTTACAAATACATGCAGTAGGGCAAACCTATCAGGTCTCTTAGTGAGATTACAAAATAGAACCATCTCTGTTGCCGAGCATACAAGATTTCTTGGAGTAGAGGTCGACAACCATCCTACCTGGAATCACCACATAAACTATGTAGCAGGTAAACTTAAATGTGCTCACTATGCAATTTCTATGTTAAAGAACTCGTTAAACTTACATTCTGTTCTACTATGCGAGTGTACACAGTCATTTAAATTATGCTATAATTGCATAGGGTTCCTCAAGTGAAACAAACCGATTATTTATCCTTCAAAAAAGAATCGTAATATTAATAACTGATGCTAAATATCTAGAACATTGTTCACCGTTATTCAAAAAGCTGGGAATCATGACAGTTTACTCCTTGTATCTATACAATCTTGCACTCTTTGTAAAAATAAATAACCAATATTTTTTAACAAATGGAATATTTAATGAGCTACATAAATCGTTTGAGTGCACCTAGACATCAAACTGCCTTATTTGAAAAGGGCCCTCACTATATGGCAATAAAAACATTCAACCGCCTTCCCTCACATATGCATGGAATTCAAAACCAAATAAAATTTAAAAAAGAATTAAAGCTGTCTTTTACCAATCATTCCTACTATTCTACTGATGAATATTTTAATAATAGAATTTAAGGCTTGTTATTTATTATATTAGTATATGTCTGTCTGTCCATTATCTTAAATGTGTCATATTGTGATATACTTACTATTTGTAATGTTATTTATTAACTTTATTGACAATACCTATACTCTGTATGAGTCAAAAAGGAAATAAAGATTATTGTATTGTATATAAGATTAATGTAGTCCAAGAAACATGGGCAGACAGTATTGATAGAAAATTGGAATTTTAGGAGGTTATGATGAATTTGTTTCAAAGGACTGCCTTTGAAACAAATTCATCATAACTTCAATAATCTTATTCTGTTTACTGACGAAGCTATACATGTTGCCTCGATGAAAACCGTCAATAAACAAAATTCAAGATTCTCTAACCTCGAAGATCCACACTGGCAAGAAGTCACACACAACGACCACATAAGGTAAACGTTGGGGTTGGCATGATTGCAAACAGAATAGCTGGCCCTTATTTGTTCAATAATAATTTGACGCCTGATATTTACTTACATTTTTTATATGCAGAAGCTGTTCCATTCCTCACAAATTATTTTCTTAATTATAATGACCCGACTATATCTGCTAATACCATTTGATTTCAACAAGATTGCGCTCCACTTCATTATGAACTAGTAAGGAATTATCTCAGTGAAATATTTCCACAGATGGATAGGCAGAAGAGGGTATGTTAAATGGCTGTCACATTCGCCTGATTTGACCCCATTGACTTATTCTTGTCACCTGTCGGGATCTTTAAAGCAAAGTATTCATAAATAGATTAGATACAATAGACTGATTAAAACAACGGATCCGAGACGAATACAAAACATAACACCAAACGCAATTAAAAATGTAATTAATAGTTCAAACATCATATTGGTCATTGTCAAAAGTGCACATTTTGTTGAAATTTATTGTAATAAAAAATAAAGTTCTTGCGGATTTTGTTTAATATTGCCTGTTTCACATTTTGTAAAGCAAATCTTACTTTTCCTAGATTGTTTACAAAAATATGTATCCCTGAATTCCTTTGTAAAAAGGTTTTAATTTTTAGAATAAAATGTAGTGTGTTCTATTTAAAAAATTAATCGATGACGTCACAGATATGTGAAGTGACAAAAAAATTATTTCATACCTATTTATAGTTTTCAAGTGTAAATAGATTGTTTTAAATGAAGAAAAACTCTCCCTTTAAGCAAATAGTACATTCCAATTCCTAAACAAATTGGTACCTTCAAAACTAGAATACTTTTTTCTGTGTGTACCTGAATTGTAATACAAATGCCGTCTTTGAGATTTTATTTTTGGTCCCTGCCTTACCAGTTAAAACTGAGCACTATAACCCCAACCCCAAAGGTAGCTAATACAAATCTGGCCAGTGAATTTCGACCCATAACCACTTTGCCACCAATTGAAAAAATAATAGAAATGGCTGCGTATAACCAATTAGTGAAGTATTTCAATGATAACAATATCCTTACGCAATATCAGTCTGGTTTCAGAGCTAACCATTCTTGTGAAGCTAGTTTGTAGCTAACAGTTACAAATTGGATAAATGATCTCGATAATGGCAAATATATTGTTGCAGTTTTTGTTGACTTAAGAAGAGCTTCTGAAACTATAGATAGATCAATTCTTTTAAACAAATTATCGAAATAGGAATAACTGGCAATGCGCTTAGTGGTTAAGAAATTACTTAAATGAGAGAACACAAAAGTGTAAAATTAATGATACATTTTCAGATAATTTGAAAACACAGTATGGTGTGCCCCAATGTAGTATTTTAGGACCGCTACTCTTCAATATCTATATTAATGATATTAATTTGTTAACAAACTGTACATTTTAAAATTTATTTGCTGATGATACCTTAGTTGCCATATCAGATGAAAATCTCGAACCAACTATTCAGAGAATGGACGTTGAACTATTAAATATTCAAAAATACTTTAATGCCAACAAATTAATTCTTAATATAAACAAAATCAAGGCTATGATAACGTCATACAAACATATGCAGATATTGATAATATTAATTTACAAATAAATAATAGTTCAATTGAAATTGTGCCAGAGTTTAAATATCTTGGATTTATTTTGGACAATACTCTGTCATTTAAAAGTCACTTCCAGTATATTCAAAAAAAAAAAAGAATAAGAAAGAAACTATTTTTCTTTTATAGGGTATCTGTTAGTTTATGAATGACAAGCTTTGGAATGACATGTAATTCTCATTTCAATAAAATTCTTTTATTATTATTATCAATGGCAAGTAGACTTATTAGTTTATAACACAATCATTCAACCGCATTTTAACTATCGTTCATCGTTATTATTCTTATTGGACAAAAACAGCCAATTAGCACTACAAAAGCTTCAAAACCGTGGTATGAGAATAATACTACGGTGTAATAGGTATACTCCGATAAACTTGATGCTTGAGGTATTAAACTGGCAATCAGTACATCATGTTATACTACTTCACTATGATATTTATATATAAAATATTAAAGGCCTATTGCTTTCTTAAATAAAATCATTTGTCACTTTTAACTATGAAATTCATGAGTATAATACAAGGTATCGAAATAATATACAAAAAAAATAAAGGATGCAGCAACTTTAGCAAATTTTAAGAGCAGTTTAATCAGACATATAAAAACACCTCTAATCATATCGTTGCTTCAACAATTTTTTTGTATTATTACTTATATATGTACAACTTATTTTAACATATTTATATTTGTTTACTACTGTATAAATTCGATGTAAATTGTGTAAAGTTTTATATCTATTTTTTTGTTCTTTCTTTTTTGTAAAATGTTACGCACCTAAATAAAGATCTTTCTTCTTCCTTCTCTTTCTCTCTTAGAAAACGTATTGAAAAGGTTCAAAACTACTGTGTTGCCCTATGTTCTTGCATTACGTAAATTTGACCACGTGTCAAAAAACTTAATAAACCTTAATGGCTAAATATGAGACATAAAAGATTACTTTATGTGAACGACAGACTCTCAACGCGGTGGGTGTCTCCTAAGGTTCGTATCAGTCTCCAAAATTATATAATTTTGGAGACATAAATTATACATCTTCGATTTTTCAAACACGAGACTGGTCAAGTATGCCAGCGACATGGTCATGTATGTACTGCACATATATGTGTGTGCGCAGGCGGGAAAGTTGCTTCTAAAAGCACACACAGATAGGCACGTGCTGGTCCACTGGAAAACAAGAGCGTCCCGGTGGATCCTCAGAATGTCCCAAAAGATCCCTTTTTATATTATTTTCCCTGCCCCTAAAGTAGTTAAGCTTTTATATAAAAAAAGTAATGAATTAATAAACTTTCTTGATATTGTTGCATCTTACAACCTGAAAATAACTATTCATGATCCTACCAGAATCACAAAAACTAGTCAAAAAACATTAGACAACATCTTAACAAACAATGAAAACTATCTAAGCCAAGTTGTGGTATCATCACTTTCAGATCACTTAGCACAAGGGATTAGGATTGATACTGACACCAATCAAAATTTCATGATAAATTATGAAACTAGAAATTTTTCAGACAAAAATCTAGCAAAAATTTAAGGATAACTACAAGAAGTAAACTGGAAAGAGAAATTAATAAATAAAGATGCAAATAATTGTCATTCAATTTTAGAAGATACTATATTAAATATAATTGACGAAGTGAGTCCTAAAACAATTTGCAAGCAGACAACATCAAAGTATAAAAAATAGCTTACAGCTGAACTGAAGAATAAATGTAAAATAAAAAGACAACTATATGAAGGAATGATAAAAGGAGAAGTGAGTAAGAAGACCTACGGGGACTTTCGGGATCAGTTAAAAAAAGGATATACAGGAACGAAAGCAAAAACGTAACAGTGAATTCATACTGGCATCAGATAATAAAATTAGTTGAAGAGGTGACAGAAAACAAATCAAAAACGAAAAAATTCAACATAGCCAACTTTAAGAAGGATAATGCAAAACATGAAGATGAAATATTAAATGACATAAATAAACAGTTAATTAATATGGTAGCAGATATAAATATAAATTCACATATAAAAAAATCACTTCTAACCAATAACATAAATACATCTGTCTTATACTACTGACAGATGCACAGGAAATATACAACACAATACACACATTAAAAAATACATATACAGTTGGATATGATGAAATCTCCACAAAACTTGTTAAATATTGTGCACATTCTTTGGCAGAGCCACTTTCCATATTAATTAATAAATGTTTTCAAGAAGGAAGGTTTCCTGATAAATTAAAAACTACTATGCTGAAATTACTGCATAAGAAAGGTGATGTCTCAGAACTAAATAACTATAGGCCAATTGCTTTGTTGTCGGAAATAGCAAAAATAATAGAAAAAATAGCCAGCAGAATTTATGATTTCCTTATAAAGTTCAAAATTCTAAACAACAATCAAAATGGTTACATAAAAAATCGATCCACAACCAGAGCCATTTTTCAGATATTAGAAGACATAATGACCGGAATAAATGAAGACGAATATACCGTATGCTTATCTGTGGACTTAACAAAAGCGTTCGACAGCGTACATCATCAAACGCTATTTGAGAAACTAGAAGTATTAGGATTTCGAGGACCAATATTACAACTTCTTAA
Organism: Leptura quadrifasciata; assembly: GCA_963675555.1. Taxonomy (NCBI): domain Eukaryota; kingdom Metazoa; phylum Arthropoda; class Insecta; order Coleoptera; family Cerambycidae; genus Leptura; species Leptura quadrifasciata. Next base: position 190,288,450 of record OY776673.1, on the reverse strand, counting down.
ATCATACTTGAGTAACAGACAACAATATATAGTCATGGAAGATGAACATACAGGTAAACGACTAACATCGAAAGGATATACAATAGAAAGAGGAGCACCTCAAGGTTCCATTTTGGGACCGATCTTATACCTTCTCTATGTTAACGAGCTGCCAAATTTATTAAACCACATAACAGCATCATTTGCAGATGACACATCAGTTATAATACGGTCATCTCAAGTTACAGTTGATAAAATAACGCCAGCGTTAGACACTCTCAATGAATGGTATCAACAAAATACTTTGAAGCTGAATATTAGCAAGACTAACAGAATGGAATTTCATAAAAATCAAAATATAACAATAAACTTCAAAACTGAAACAGTCCACTCAAGCCATGACACAATGTTTCTGGGAGTAAATATTGATTCCAAATTAAATTGGAAGGCACATGTCAGTTATATTTCATCTAAGTTAAGTGGTTTCAACTACGCCTTAAAAATTTTAGCTTAAGCGCCTACTATGCCTATGTCCACTCTCGTCTAAAATATGGCATCATTTTTTGGGGTAATTCAGTAGAAGCCGAACGAGTATTTAAAATCCAGAAAGCTTACATTAGATGTATGTTCAAAATAAAATACAACGAGACATGTAAAAATGTATTCAAAGATCAAAATATACTAACTCTACCCTCTATCTACATTTATGAATGTGCATGTTTTGTCAAGACTAATTATGAACTATTTAGTAATAAAGAATTAGTACACACATATTTAAATCCAGTGCAAACAACCAGAACTAAAGTTCAAAAAGTGCACCACAACAATTATTACGTGTATATAATGCATTACCTAATCATGTAAAACATGCCGCTTAAAAAGTAGAAGAAGTACTTAAAAGATTTTTTGTGTAATAATGTATTTTATAAAATTGAGGACTTTTTTAGGACTGATTTTGATTAATAAAACTATTTTAATGTATTTAATTGTGCAGTGTTTAATGTATGATTCTATTTTAATTTTTCATATACATATTTTTTAGCTATTTGACGTATTCTGTACTTTTGTATGCTTATTGAATAAATATATTGTTATGTGCTGCCCTCTAACAGAGAGGAGAGTTGTAATTACTCCCTGGCCAGAAGGGTGGCGCCATCTGTGGGCCAACTGGCGAACCACCATTTAGTAGTGCCTAAGAAAATTATGGATGTGGCTATTTATACATACTGTCCAGGCAATTCACGCCGCACATGCGCGATGACGTTCAAACATATTGATATAGTAAGAATTATAAGGTTAACCATCAGCAGTCTGTGGTGTAATACTTAGTGTTCCCGATTCTCACACGTGAGGTCGACGGTTCGAATCCGCTTGCTACAGTTTTTTTTTTACCACATTTTGTTAACTAAAATACGTAATACGAATATTTCTTTAGGTTAGTTCGTTGGGTTAAATATGTTAATATTTTTTGATGTAGTATAGTTGTTTATGATAGATAATGTCCCTTGCCCTCGACGGCTATACTGTATGTATAAATAGCCAATTTCTTATACATACTGTATGTATAAATAGCCAATTGCGTATACATACTGTATGTATAAATAGCCAATTGCGTATACATACAGTATGTATAAATAGCCACATCCGAAAATTATAGAGAATTCCAGTATATTTCTGGAAAGTTCTACAATGATATTCTGGACATTCCAAGTGGGTATATAAAGAGGTGAAGCCAGCAGATGGGGGAACAGAACAGTACAGTTTAGTGAAGAATAAGGAACAGTTCAGTATCCAGTTCAGTTCTGGGTAATCTGTGGTTCTGGTTACAGAGACAGTTTGTAGAAGAACAATTCAGTTGAGTGAAGTATGCAGTTTAGTGAAGTAAACAGACAAGAGAGTTTTTAGGTTAGACAAGAGTTGACAAGTTTAAGAAGAAAAGTAAAGTGCTTAGTGTTTTAAAAGTAGTGAAATTATATTAGATTAAGTTATTATTAGTTGTGTGATTTTTAAGTATTTGCTAGTGTAATTTTAGTGATTAAATAAATCAGTGGTTAGTGAAAATTCTTGTTGCAAGTTATTTGGAATCCACAAAGTGTTTACTGAAAATTGTAAGCACGTAACAATATATTCTATTCCATTCTATATACATGTTTCTTTCACCAAACCAATCCGCCGCTTGATTCTGCAATACCCACTATGCGTAGCATTATGGTTACAGGGCTGGTTTTGGAAGAAATTTACTGTATCTAAATTCTAATTGAACTGAATCGAGGTTTAACATCAGGGAGTCCTGGGTTCACATCCCGGCTAGGGTGTAGACGTTAGTGGCCTTTTTAATCATAATAATCGTTTATTTGTTCCATTAATCAATTGCAGGACAAAGTAATAAAGTAAAATTGCTTATAAGTAAATCTATAACTATATTATTATCTAACAGATATCACAAGAAGTCTTTGAACTATTTAGGAATATGAAGTTAATGGGATATAAAAAAAGCTGAGTAATAAGAATTAGGGATTTACCTATCAATGGAAAATTAGAAATTAGTGGAATTCCTGAATGAAGCATTACAGGCTTTTGGGTGAACAGTTAAATATTCACAAATATCTGATATTGTATTATAATTAGAGCAAATCATATTTGTCTTGACGTAGCATTTGTGTTTGCCAATGGGTTGTAAAATGTAGCAGCCTTGGTACCAAGAAATTTAATTGACTTAATATTTTGGGGGATTCAACCCTATTATGTAATAGCACGTGTAAAAACTTTAACCCGAAAAAATGTCTCCAATTTGAATACTGGTTGTCACAGTCTCTGCTAGGATACCTGCCATCGTTCCGGTAAATGAAATATTTTAGAAATTTTCTTAGAACAGACTCGATGGATTTTATAGAATAGTCAAAAATGAGGCACCAGATAGGAGAGCAGTATTTGAGCTTGGAACAAACACAGGCGGAGAACAGTGTAATGAGGACATCGGTATCGTTAAAATCTTGACCGAGTCTAAGTACAAATCCCAACATTTTCATGAAGATCAAAACAGTTTGCTTGATATGTGCGGAAAACTTAATTTACAATCAAAATTAATTCCTAAATCTCTCACTGCATCAGTGTGAACTAGAGCCTGCGATTCAATTTGATAATCGCATGTATAGGCGTTTGCTATTTTACTCTGCAAATAAAAATGGCAACAAAAACTTTACGACCTCATTAAAACACCGTTACTTTCTGTACTATTCCACCCACTTATCTTTCTAGATTTTTAGTGTACATCGGCTTGTTTGATGACACCATACCGAATGGTTCTCCGGCGTTAATAATAAGCTCGTAAAGTTTTTGCATTTTTTATCTGCCCAGTAAAATTGAAGACCACTTATGTTGACTTTACAGGAGTAAGTCATAACTTTACATTTGGAGGTGTTTAAATTAGGATGATTTTCGTTACACCTTGTCTAGCTCGACGTGCAGTAGATTACAGTCGTCAGCTGATATAATTGATGAAAATATTTTAGAAGTCATCTACGAAAAGCAATATATGACAACCAATTACATTACTCAGGTTATTAATGGAATGACAAAAGAATAGAGGGCCTAGGTTAGATCCTTGCGGAACTCCTGAGGTAATCGTGTATTGGCTTGATTTAAAACAGTTATATGTACTATACTGGGGACGATCTGTTAAGTATGAGCGAATGAAAGTAAGTGACAGTAAAGAAAAACTGTGTTCTTCTAGTTTGATTAATAGGATTTTGTGATCAATACGATCAAAGGCTTTCGAGAAATCGGTATATATAACATCTACTTGCCCCTTTTCATCAACAATTTTAGACCGTAGTTGCGTAAAACATATTAAATTTGTATTGGTAGAGTGTTTTTCCATAAAACCATGTTAGTCAAATGATATATTTTTAGCAAGTGTGTAAATACAATTATATAAAGACATCTCAAACGCCTTTGGGAAGTTACACAGTAAGGTGATAGGCCGATAGTTCGTTACCTCAGATTTAGCACCATTTTTCAGAATGGGATTATTAGCCGTTAGCCGTTACTCGAGTCTGAGTATAAAAATGTTACAGTCGATAAATTGTGTACAATAAAAAACAAGTAAAAGTTGTAGTCTATTGTAATTCCCATTCATCTACGGTGCACACGACTATGGCTATAGAGGCCAATTCGAGAGAGCACATGTCGACCGCAGTCAGGACAAACATAGACCTGCTTAGGTCTTGGATTCGGCCTTCTTGCAGCAACATTTCCTTGATAGCTGGCCACAACCCCTCGCCATTCGGTTCTGTCCGCTGCAAGTTGTTCCCATTGCTCGTCTGCAATACCGCAGGATTTTAGATTTTCATGGAGAGCGTCTTTGAACCTCTTTCGTTGACCGCCACGCCTTCTTCTACCGCTTTGCAATTCACCATAAAGTGTACATTTAGGAAGGCGGTTATCATGCATACGATGAACGTGACCTGCCCATCTTAGGCGTGCTCTTGAAATAAGCACCTCAATTGGAAGGCTGTTTGCTCTCCTGAGTACTTCCACGTTTGATATGTGATGGAACCAACGGATTTTCATCATACTTCTGAGGTGTCTTTGCTGAAAACGTTCTAATTCTTTCACATGACGACGGTAAGTGACCCAGCTTTCACATCCATATAGCAGTGTTGGAATGACAACTGCTCTGTAGACAGCCATTTTCGTTGACAAAGCAAGGTCGTGGTTGTCAAATACTTCTCTCTAAGTCCCCAGAGTGCTCTAGATGCAGCGTTAATTCTATTGCGAATCTCGCTGTCCATGTTTGCTTTGTCATTAACAACGTTGCCTAAGTAATTGAACTGATCCACCACTTCAAGAGAATTTCCGTTAAGTGTAATGTCTATTTGGTTCACTTGATGAGGAGTTGACATAATCTTAGTCTTTCCAATGTTGATTTTAAGTCCCAAGGAATCATAGCTCTGGGCATACACATCTGAAAGTTCTTGAGGCTCTTCCGGCGTAGAGGCTAAAAGTGCACAGTCATCCGCATACTGGAGATCACAAATGAATCGTGTGCGTGTCTTCGTGAAAGCTCTAAAGCGCCCTATGTTAAAGAGACCGCCATCAAAACGGTATCTGAGACCTATTCCTCTGACTGTCAGTTTGTTGTCAACAATAATTGTTAGAGCAGTGGTAAACAAATTAAAGAGTAGGGGTGCCAGGACACATCCCTGCCTAACTCCAGTGAGGGTTTGGAAAGGTTCGGTGGCCTCATTATTATACATAACCTGGGCGTTGTTGTTTGTATGTAGACTGCGACATACTTCCACAAATTTTCTAGGGATACCTAAGCGGAACATAATTTTCCAGAGCACTTCCCTGTCCACCGAGTCAAACGCCTTGGTTAAATCAATGAAGGCCATGTGAATTTCTCCTTGATGTTCGAGTGCTTTTTCTTGAAGCTGTTTAAGTGTGAAGATTAAATCCGATGTGCCTCGGTTTGGTCTAAAGCCACTCTGTGTTTCAGGAAGTAACTTTTCCATAACAGGTGTTAGCCTATTTGCCATCGCTTTAGGGAGTATCTTCCCTCCAACAGCCAGGAGAGCTATACCCCTGTAATTTCCACAGTCCGCAGCGCTCCCTTTGTTTTTGAAGAGGTTGATTAAAAGTGTATCACGAAACTCCTGCGTAGTTTGACCACTTTCCCACACGACATCAAACAGGTTTTTGAGGTAGGGTATGAGCTCTGACGACACAGCTTTAAAGATCTCAGCTGGGAGTGAGTCGGCGCCGGGAGATTTGTTATTTTTTAGCTGCCCAATGGCGGTTAAGATCTCTTCCGTTGTTAGTGGTTTATCTAAGTCTTCGAAGGTGTCATATTGAGGGATAAGATTTATAATATCGTGATCGGCTTGACTTTGCTGGTTAAGAATGAGTAGTGTTCTTTCCATCGGGCTCTTATTTCCTGGTCTCCTTTGAGGAGATTTCCATTTAAATCTTTAATAGGGCACATATTTTTCCGACTGGGGCCGTACACTGCTTTTACTCCTTGAAAGAAATTCCTGTAGTCGTGTGAATCGGCGTACCTTTGAATTTCTCTGGCCTTGCTTGCCCACCACTCGTTCTTTATTCTTCTGATTTCGCGTTGCATTTCATACTTAGATTGGGTAAAAGCTTCTGCTTTTGATGAGTCGTTGGGGTGGTTGATAGCGTTTTGGAAGGCAGTATGTTTGCGGTCAAGAAGTTCTTGTATAAAAGCTTCATTATCATTGAACCAGTCCTCCTGTTTTTTACTTGCTGCAGTGCCAAGAATTTCCTCACTCGCACTTTTTAAACTGTCTTTAATTTGTGTCCAGGTAGCAGCGACATCTGCAGAATTGGTTTCTTCTAGTGCACTCAAATTCTCTTGAACTTTTTGCTTTAGCTGTTCGATGGTTTGTTGGTCACGCAATTTACTAATACAGAGACGGAGTCTACGTTTTACTTGAGTTCTTCGGTGTTTGGGTCTCATAACAATTTTCATTTTAGAGACAACAGGACGATGATCGGTCCAACATTCGCTATCAATGCGTTTCAGGATTACGTCTGTCATTTTGGGTCCACCATCATGGATTATTGCACAAAATTTCCCTATTTTCCCTGAAGGATCTTTTTTTAACTTTAATGCATTAAGGTTCAACTGTTTTTTCAATTCGATTATAGAATCCCGTTTCATTATTTTTTGGCAGATTTGTGGCCGTCCAGGGGCAGCAAGCAAACTTAGCTATGTCTATGGCACAAAATCCAAGTTAGGCCTGGAAGAACCTTCGCATAGCCGCTAAAGGATTTTTTAGCTCCATCGGCATAAAAAAATAGATAAAATAAGAACTAAATATTCAAAAATTATTTTATTTTCCTTCTTTATCATACTCTTGCTTCCCACCCAACCTATACACAGAATTCAAGATGTCTTTGCGATTGCTTATAAAATTAAAATATATACAAAAAGGAAATAATTATTATTTATTTCTATACTGTAAAAAGCTTACGTTATGTATTTTCTCTTAATAATAATTCATTCTCATAATTATTAACAGTAAAAAGTCAATTTCATAAACAAAAAAAATATATAATTAACTCCCAATCTTTTTAAAAATCGTGTTATTTAATCATCCTCACGATCTTTGGACTTGTCCTTCTTTTTCTTCTTCTTCTTTTCTTTTTTGGCTGATTGCTATAAACAAAAAATTATTAATATTGAAAACGGCAAACTATTTTAATGTTCTTACTTCTTCCGTTTCCATAGTTTCTTCTGATGGTTCTGCAACCGCCTCATCATCTGTTTTGTGTTTTTTATCCTTTTTCTTCTTTTCCTTTTTGGGCGATTGCTGTAAATAAAAAAACTGGATTAAAACAAAACATCAAACTATTTTATTATTCTTACTTGTTCTATTTCCATAGTTTCTTCTGATGGTTCCGCCTCATCATCCGTTTTGTGTTTTTTATCCTTTTTCTTTTTTTCCTTTTTGGGCGTTTGCTGTAAATGAAAAAATGGATTATAATATCAAACTATTTTATTCTTCTTACTTCTACTGTTTCCGTAGTTTCTTCGGCCTCATCATCTGTTCTGTATTTCTTTTCCTTCTTCTTCTTTTCCTTTTTGGGCGTTTGCTATAAATAAAAAAAAAATGTAATAAACGAAAATTCCATACTATTTTATTGTTCTTACATCTTCTGGTTCTAAGGTTTCTGTTGATGGCCCTGCCTCATCATCTGTTTTATATTTCTTATCCTTCTTCTTCTTTTCTGTTTTGGGTGTTTCCTGTAAACAAGAAAATAATGAAATGAAGATATCAAACTTTTTTAATGTTCTTACTTCTGGTTCTGTAGCTTCTACGGATGTTTCCCCGACTGCCTCATCGTCTGGTTTCTTCCTTTTCTTTTTCTTCTTCTTTTCAGATGGTGAAGCCTCAATACCAGCAGATGAGGTACTAGGTACTGCGGTGTCAACAACTGACGTACTTAATTTAATCTAAGGAAAAGAAAAAAAGAACAATTAGACGATGAATTCAGGACGTTGTTTTTAACCAACCTTTTTATGTGGGTTTTCAATCTGTACCTCGCTAATCTTCGGTTGAACTTGACCTTGTTGCCTGAAATCAAAATACAGCATGAAAATGGAGAAGACATTTGTCTCTGTTTAATGCTACTAATTTATTTACGAATTCAGAATTACGTCCTCAAAAATAAATATCATATTTATCGAAGAAAAATCAACTGTAAGAATCATCATTCACATCCAAGAAATGAGTTTTCTGTTATTTATACTAGTAATGTATTACTCTGCTGTATTATACAGAGTGGGGCAATAGTACGTTCGACTTCGATAGCTCCAATTCTAGGATAGCTACAAATTAAAATATATATATAGGTAAACTGCATAAAAGAGACTATAACTGGAAGTTATTTACTAATATATGGGGTGAACCAAGACAATTGTACAGGACCAAGTGCCATTTTTCTAAATGGAATGTTATAAACGCATTTAAAAATCGGACATGTCTGAATTTTGGATGTTCGGGCGCTCGAGCAGAGGAGAAGTGACGCGTGGTAGGGGAAGTTTCTCCCGCCGGACTTGGAGCGCCGCTAAATGAGCGTCTCTTCCCCTCCGCTCAAGCGCCCAAAATTTAGAAATGGCCCGATTTTCAAATGCGTTTTTAAGGTACTAAACGAAACCTTACGAAAATTTAAAGATGATACGGTTGTAGAGAATTTCATCAGGAACAAACAGCTTTTTGAAAAATTATTCTATGACCATTTTTGACCATTTCTACGCTGTTTTTCGGAAACACCTTTTTTTACATTTTCGCTATTTCCGCTAAAAGTTATTTATATTTTTGCATGAAATTTTTAGAGTAGGTAAGTACCAACAAAAGCTACAATTTAAGCTCTGAAACAACTTCCTACGATAATTACAGTCCATGTAATTAAATGGTAAAAAATGGCGATATTTAGCGGTTTTTAATTTTTTGTGCAAAAAGTTATTGACCGATTTCAATTGTCAAAAACTCGTTTTTTAAATCTTTTTACAAGCTATTTTGTAGTATTTCTTGTATAAAAGAAATGTTTTCTTTCACATCGAAAACGTGAAAAAACCTATTTTCGGCACTTTCATGCCCTTTTTTGAACAGGTTCCAAATAAAATTTTCTTTCCAAAACATATACATCTAATTCCCACTATTTTTTCTCCTAATTATCACGTTCACAAAATGCACTGAGGAATTTTTCAAAAAATGCATTCTTCTTTGCTATCTGACCTGGTAATATGGTATTTTCATCATCTTTACCCTTTTTTAAAAATTTCATTAACCCTTTCACTGCTCTTGACGTGTATACTCGCATTCTTAATAAAAATAGGCTCAGACTGCTCTACCTGAACAAACTCGCTGGCATGATATTTAGAGATATTAAACAATGATAAAAACCATTAAAAAAAACTAGAAAATTACGAGGATTTTATGTATCACTAAGGTGTTTCCTAATTCTGAGTTTTATATTTTGATTCTTTTTCTTTTAAGAAATTAACTAAAACATGCAAAATATGGGTGCTTTTCCATTACACAGAATGTTCACATTGCTCTTGGCGATATGTATGCAAATGGTAAAAAAATGCTTAATATGATGTGCAGCTTTGAAACAGCCGTGCGGAGTGAAAGGGTTAAGTATAAACTGACTGCAACCAAATTAGAATATAAACTTAATGCAAAATCACCCAAAACAAAAACAGGATGGTTCAAAAGATAACTTACGCCGCATAATCCACATAGCTAGTTAACCACTCCTTTGGTGTATTTTCATTGGGCTTTCCATGTTTGTCAAGTTGCCCTTTGGCGATCAATATCTTCTTCTGACTGGCTCTATGTCCCAGCCCCCACTTTCGAGGATATAGATCCCTCTCCATTATCACTCTCTTAATTTTAGCTACAACGCCATGATCACAACTTGCCATGGTTGCCGTCGTCATTTGAGCTAGTGCAAGAGCTATGGCTTCACCTTTTGTCGTTACAATTACGATTTCCTCATTCAGTTCTATGTTGTCTTCATATCGCAACACACCAGGAAGAAGAATTTTAGCACCGTAACATACGGCATTGACCTGGAAATATTTGACACTTGTAGTAAAGTTTCACATCTGACAACCTTGATCTGGAGAAATTTGTATCTTGACGTATTGTTTTAAATGAGAAAATTAAATTTACTAAAAATGTAAATAAATTAGGAACGATTATTAACATGTCACTCAAGTTTAATTCAGATCTTAAGAAGAGCTCATAGCAGACTTTCATGGTCCTGGCAACATAATCAAAGGTTAAAATGACAGATTTTTAATTTATCAAATAATAGATCAGTTTTTAAATATTTTAATAGGGCATCCGCACGTTTTTCAAGGGAAAACAAGTAACACATAATTTCACTTTAGTTAGCTGGTTGCTTGCAGGTAAACAAATCAAGGACGCCGACTTCAAAACATTTTGTTGTGGTTCTTAATACTTGCCATTGTAAGGAACTAAAGTAGGGTTATGTGTTATATGTTTTTCCCTCAAGCTACGATCTTGAATAATGTGGTGTCATGTGCAGATGCCCTATAGTGAAATGAACTGTAAAAATAGATAGAAGATGTAAAAATTATCCATAATTTTCCACTTTCTGTACAAAAACGAAGACCACTAAATATATTAATTAACAATCTCACTGTTTTGCTTATTGCAAGTGAATACAAAAATGACATAAATTAATTCATTCCTGGTTTTGACTAAAGTCTTCACCGAATCCTGAGACCACATCAAAACAAACAAATGTACGTGATCATCACGTGACTGTGACATAACGCCGTTCTCATTGGTTGCATTTTATATTTGGTTGGAGACGGTATCGCTGTGTTCAGTTGTATGCTTTATGCATAAGAGAATATTTGCATTTGTTCTTCGACTTAATTGAATTGCTTAATTTCGGTTATTAGATACTGTTAACGACGCGATGAATTACGTATTGTTATAATAATTGTATTGTTGCAGAAAATTATAATAGAAGCAGTTTTCTCACTAATTACTATGAAGTATATTTTTTATAATTTTATGCTTGAATGGCTCTTATGAATAAGCGCACGTGAACAACGCATGCATTTGTATTGACACGGTCTCAAAGCTCTGTGAAAAGACTATAATCCGTTTAAAGAAAAAGGATTTATGGCGAAATTACCGAATGGCTGCGCCTAGGATTAAAAAATGTCTTCGCCCGTTTTCGAAGATGCTGAATCGATTCCCAGGGTCAAACCAATTTTTCCACCTCGTCAACCTTCTTAAATTGGCCAAAAACCACTCCCAAACCCTCTCTTCCATGAATCCATCTATTTTCCCCAGTTTTTGACTAATTGTTATTCCCTCGAGTAGAACAGAAAGTCCCTCGAGGGATTTGACCTCAGCCACCCGTACCCTAGGTTTCCACCCCAGTAGGAGGTTAAAAAATTGATATTTCTTTTGTGAGAAAAAAAATTTAAATTTTTAATTGGTGTTTCTTTGAATAAAGTGGTAGGTGACCTGGGTTGTGTAACTTCCACCGGGGGTTGTTCCACCATTCAAAGGAGTGGAATTTTTTTTTTTTTTTTTTGAAGAAAATTAATGTTTTGTAAGAGGCATCTCTTTGAGGAAGGTGGTAGGTGACCAAGTGTGTGTAACCAACACCAGAGGTTGTTTTCACCCTTCAAAGGGTGAAAATTTTTTTGCATCTACAATTGAAAAATAGTATAAAAAATATGTTTATGAAATTGTTTTTATAAATTCTGTACATAGGGGCATTGGTGTACGAATACATAAGTAAATACATATGTGTATAGATACTTATATCTTTTTTTATTTGTGATAGCAGATCAACAAAATCGTAGGCGCTTACAAGAAGGGTTGTATTCTTCATTTTCTTCCCAATTTTCGTGACATTCGGCGCTGTCATCCTCTTGCATATCTCAGGCATTGTCCGTTCTCGAGGAATGAACATTAATACTGATATCGGGAATAATCTGTAGGAAATTTAAACTAATATCTAAATCATAAGAATTGTCTGTTTCTGCAGGTGGTACATCAGGTTCATCCTCTGTCGTACAACACCCGAGATTGGTTACATAATTCTGATCACCTACCACCTTCCTCAAAGAGACGCCTGCTGCAAAATATTAATTCCCCCCCCCCCAAAAAAAAGGGTGAAAACAACCCCCGGGGATGATTACATAACCCAGGTCACCTACCACCTTATTTAAAAAAACACCTCCTCTAAAAATATCAATTTTTTTCTTACAAAAAAAAAATATCAATTTTCCAACCCCCTATACAGGGGTGAAAGTCTCGAGGGACCTTCGGTTCTACTCGAGGGAACAACAATTAATCGAGAAACTGGGGAAAGTAAACGAGTTCATGAAAAAGGGACTTTGGGTGTGGTTTTTGGGCAATTTGAGGGGGTTGCCGAGGTGGAAAAATTGATTTGACCCAGGCGCAAACATTCGGTAGTTCGTCCGACTCCTTCAATGGACTACCATAGGTACTTATAAGTCAGAGGTTTATTGGTATCCGTACAGAGCTAGGTAAAGTACTCTGGTAAAATGCTTTGAGTACTACTTGGAGCACTTTTAGGGTTTCAAGCACTGTGCTTCAATTACTATTAAGATAGAGTATTTAGTACTTGATATTTGAATTACTTTGCATAAGTACTTGGGGCTTTAAAGCCCTTTCAGAGGGCTTCAATTACTTTCGAAAATGCTTCAATTACTTTTAAAGCAATTGAAGTCCTTTTTAGTACTTCAATTACTTTTCTGAAGTACTTGAAGTATTTCTAAAGTACTTGCAAGCTCTTTTTAAAATTCATTCAAAGCCCTTCTGAACAAGTTTCACCATGAATTATCAGGAACACAGGAACTAATAGAAAAACAAAGCAGCTTGTGTTCAGTGTTTAGTTACTCATTCATATTCATATCATTGATACGGTACGTACGAGGAATGAATCCAGTCTACCGGGAAAACTGTTCATGATTTGAAGTTTTGCCAAAGGAACTTTTTGTTCAGAATGATTTGAAGTACAACATATCAAAAATTCAGCTAATTTGTCAGAGATTGTTTTTTTTTCATGTAATTGTAAATACTTTTTAAAATATTTCTTTTTTATATGAAATGTTTATTTTAATTTTAATATGTACTCAGTATATTATTGTGTACCTACACTACTTAGTGTTCTAAGTAATAAATACATAAATAATTTTCTCTAACACTATTTTAGAAAGTACACATTCCACAACTAAAAATTATGTTTGAATATATGTGATTCTAACACACTGTGTTGGAATAAAACTATTGTCTAGATAAGCAACTTTTTTTACAATTTCTAAAATCTTGTTAGAGCAGGCCCGCGCCTAGCACTTTTGGCGCCCTTGTGCAAATTTAAAATAACGCCCCAAATTTACTAATTTATTATTATATTATTACTAATTTACTTCAATTAACAATGATGTTTATATAATCAAATATAAAATGATTTTTGAAATGCAAGTTTTTGGTTTTTAATAAATCTACAATAAAAAATAAATTTTAGATGATCTCACCTTAATTCACAACACAAAACACATCACTATAAAGTCTGTAAAACTACAAAAAACTAAAGTTTCAAAAACAGATATCTTTTACCCCATGCACCTTTTCACTTCGCTAAGTTAATTATCGGGCATCAGGCAACAAATGAAATCGCGACCGATGCAGTGCTTAAATATATAAAGTTTCGTACATTCCAAGCTCAGACAAGAAAAAAACGCTCGTTTGCTCGTTGCAAACCAAATTTCAAGCTCAAACATGAATAAAATCAGATTTGTTTGAGTTTACACAATTCATGTTATCATGTTACGTATTCGATCGAATAATAATGCTATTATTGCGTACTCTTATTTGGAAAATATATTATTTTCGAGAAGTAATTCGGTTCCCTCGTCTCAAAGAGTAAAAATAAAAAAATAAACAAATAAAAAAACAATGTAATAGCTAGCAATTCCTTACTGGTTTTTTTTATCATTATAAATTTTGTTTTGACAATTTTGTTTGTTGCTTTATCTTTTTTTTACTTTTCAGTTTTGAGGCTTCTCGGCGCCTTCGTGCACCACACGACTTTGCCCTTATGTACGGCGCGGGCCTGTGTTAGAGAAAGTATAGTCTAAAACACGTTTGGAATGGCATATTCCACGCTCGCGAACCGCTGATTCATAGGTATTATATTCCCCATTTCAATAAACGAACTTTGTCAGAGTACTTTACCCAGCTCTGTACCCGTATTATACGATCTAATTCTCATTTTGTTTGAGATGGTATGAAAATCCAATATGCTAAATTCTTAGCTGCTGCACAATTAATTAAACTAAATAAATTATATCCTATTTTCTATTCCATCTTCCATCTCTAATCTGCTTCTGAAAATATTTACTTACCGAACTGTCTTTCATTATAATCCTTTTATGCTTCACTAGAAGCCCCTCCAAAGGTTTGATGACTCTTCTGAGGTAACTCTCATCTTTGTGGTTCTCGTAAAGCCACTGGGCATCCAATACATCATGCAAAGTGGAGGTATCGTCCATCTCAGACTGAATACCTGATCTAACTCTTCTTAGCTCTAACATTTGACCCCCTACTGCCAACACGAGACCCAAATGAACACACATGGTACGAATGTAGGAACCTGCCTCACAACTCACCCAAAACACACCTGAAAATTTTAAATGATTGCGCTAATGAATTGCGTGCAATTCAAATGAAAAACTCATGGCAATAGCAGCGTACATATAAAGACAAGTAGGGACAAAGTTTTAAATTCCTTTGTTCTCAATTATTAAGTGGCAAATGACCCTGAAAAGTCCGCCGTTCGATTTTGGCGGGTTGTTCAATCACTCGTCAACAGATGTCGCACCAAGAAAATTGCAATAACTAAAAACGTTCGTAACTTACGCAACTATTTTACTATTACACAATAAATCAAACAATAATAGCAACTGCACATAACAAAATAGAATACAAAACTGAAGCAGAAACAACCATGAAAACGGTGACGCTGATAACTGTCAGATGTCAGATATTAGACGTTTGAAAATCAGCTAACAGAAACAGAAAATATAGCCGCGATATCTATCCTAAAGTAGAGTTACCCACTAGTCACGACGATGTAGATAATACAGGAATCTTATAAACGCCATGCCAAACTCGTGCATGCTTACTCACTAATTCAGCACTTTGTCCCTACTTGTCTTTATATGTAAGCTGGCAATAGAAAGGATATATGAATTTTAAAAGTGGCATAAATTTATTACTTCTCCATTTGTATCACATAAAATACATGTATATATACTGTACGCCTAATCTGTTGCCAAGCATAGGGATTTCTGTTAGTGGAACACGTTTAAATTGCAGCTTAATGAGAAAGACGAAGAAGAAAGTTCCTCACCACTGGCCATATGAGTCAAGGTTACCTAGCGTCGCAGCCTCGAACCGATCAACCACTCAGTTGCTAAACGTCTTCCATTTGGCGTGTATCAGTCTTGATTTTGTTCTATTAACAGTGCAAAGCAAATTAATTTCAAAATGATTTCTTTCGAAATTTGTGAGAATGTTCAAATCGTTAAATGGTATTTTAGCGGTAACTCACAAAGGCAAGTTAAGGATTTATTCAGTGTATTTTACACTGACAGGCCAATTCCTTCTTTGTCAACAATTGCTGAAATCATATATAATTTTGAATCATATGGATGCGTTTCTCCTGGAAAACATAAAAAGCCAGGCGAGGATCAGAATGAAAAAAGACAGGTTATTATTATTTGTGCAACAGTAGAGGAAATGCCTGCAATTTGTTCTGAGGAAATACTCCACAATTTTGTATTTACTAGCAGACGGTCCTTTCTGTTTCAAAGAAATATGAGTACCACCCCTACAGAATTCAAAAAGTTAATGAGCTTTCTCCCTATGACCCAATACAACGGATGGAATTTTGTGAATCCGTCATGGAAAAACTAACGAGGCAAACGGTTTTCTTGGGAAGATGCTTTTTATCGATGAATCAACTTTACTACATGGGAAACATAATCCATCTGCTGTATGCTATTGGGCTACGGAAAATCCACATAAGACTTATAACACGGAACCCTCAAAAATTAAATGTCTGGGCTGGGATAATTAGAGACGATATTGTTAGGCCATTTGTTATAGATGGAAATCTGAATCTAGTTTCAAGATGAATATGGGGTTCATAATTTTATACCTGTTCAATAGTGTTCAACAATATTTAAATAGATCTTGTCCTGAATGGGTTACATTGCGAGGCCTACTAAGTCGCCTGATTAAGCCCCTAGGATTTTTTACATTATAATTTTTTTTTAAATCTTATTTTCAACATTTTTTAAAGTATCTTTTTATTTTATTTTTGGAGAAAACTTTTAATTTGCTTTGGATTAGGCTTACTGTATATATATATATATATATATATAAAGTACACATCATGCAGGCCATAATTATTTCATTGCATTGGTTACACAAAAATATAGGAAATCAATTTGTGTCAGCGGTAGTATTATGGTATAGTCGTTTGGAATTTTACCGTGCAGATAAAAAACGCAGAAAAAAACTTTGCGTTCTCATTAAAATACCATTACTCTCTGTACTATTTCGCCCCAAACTGAATCACTTATCTTTATAGGTTTTTAATGTGCGTCGGCTTGTTTAATGACACCATATTGAATGGTTCACCGGCGTTAATAATGATGAACTTGTAAAGTTTTATTGGCTTTTTTAACTGCATTGTAATTCTTATACCTATTAATTTCAACTTTCAAACTCTAGTCCAATTTCAGGTTGCGCATCATAAAATTTGGAGAATCATCAATAATGTAATTTTAATTGACTTTACAAGTGAATAATCAATAATTATAAAATAAAATTCACATTATATAAGATTATTTTATTATCTTTTTATCACCATCATTTATCATTAGAAACTATAATAATGCATCATAAAAATGTTTTAAATTCGTTCTTTTAATTGTAACAATTTTAAATAATCTTTTTGAAAAGCTTAAAACCATAAGTATAAAGCATAGGGCAAAACGGGCTCCACAGAAATGTAGATCAATATTGATGTTATTAATTGTTCATGTGAGAAACATTAAATGACCCAAAGTTTCAATTCCCAAAATGGAGGAGTAAAGCAGAAAATTTTCGATATAAGCATTTTTTTTATCACATCTCACTCAACTTGTCTACTACATCTGGTGCGCTTATGCTTAACCGATGTTTTTGAGACAAATATACTAGAGTAATTCAAAGGCGTTTTATAAAAAAATTATCCCTCTTATTGCAAATACTATATACTTTAAATATTAGTAGATCATTTAACACGTCTCAATTATGATAAATATTAAAAAAAGTACATACCCATATTTCTACTTTCATCATAATCCAAAAGTTTACTTGCGTACACTGTTCTCACTCGAAGCTGCCTTTTCACTGCAGATATTAGCGGAGGTCTTTGGAACAATGCCCCTTTCAGTTTTTCTAAACCTTGTGTAACTTTCTTTATCGACTCTACAGAAGAATGTAATTTAAATACGGTTACATACTCTTTTCCCGCAGCTTGTTGAGATTTTGCCAGCCTCGTCGTTCTTTCTATACATACTATTAGACATCCTAAAATATTACAAAATAAGTATTTTATACTTCCAAATAAGATGATTTTATCACCTGTTGTTTTGGGATCTAAAGTGCCTGAATGCCCAGTTTTTTCCACTTTAAGAATACGTTTAATCCATGCAACTACTTCATGACTACTAGGATTACTAGGCTTATCGAGGTTGATATAACCTGCCCTGACATACTCTGTAATATCCCGTTTTAATGGAGATGATCCATTAGGAATAGGAACATAATGATTAGTTCTTACATTTAAACGATCAAAATTCTGAAACGAACCATTTACAGACATTAATATTTATTTGACTAAAATGGGTAATTATTTACCTTTAGTAATAGCGGCCACTTCGATGTCTCTAGCTTTACAATTTTGTTAGATGGTTCAACAGCAAAATCACCTTCCTTTTGCAATACTCCTAATTTTTCGGTCTTCTTTTTCTTCTTTCCTTTGGATGATGTTTCACCTTAAATAAATCAATTTTTCTTGTGTTTATTTTGAAATTAAGCAATGTAAACATACATTATCAACACTGCCTTTGTGAATGTGATGCTAATGATTTTTGTATAATTTAAAATAACGAAAAAAATGGAAATAAATTCGTTTTTTACCTTGGTCCGCCATAGCCGCAAACACGTGTTCTCGACTTATTGTTGGATATTATATTTTAGGTTAAGCGTTGGCCGCCCGCGTGCTTGTGAGTGCAAACGAACCGACGCAAGTGCCAAGTGCCACAAACATAACATAAATCACAGAGCACAGATCTCACAGAGTAAGTAGTTGTAGCCAAAGTTGTAGCCACAAACCAGCCACTCCCATAGATATTCAAGTCAAATATTAGCAACTTGCATAGTTACATGGTACTGCGAAGTTCCTATAGTAACTATAGTTTGGATGGCAAATATTACACATACTATTAGTAGTAGTACGTTGAATATACTCAAACATTTTATAATTAAGATTTTAATACATAATCTATATTATGTGGATTATATAACATTCTACTATAAAAAATTACTCCAAGGTGTCTTAATTGGTTCATTTCCTCTGGAATTACATTAGTTCTATTCTAAAAAAAAAGGTAAAATACAAAATGAGACTGTTGCAAATGTTATTTTGTAACTTCTATTCAAATTTAAATATAAAATAATAATATCGCTCTAACTAAATACACACGTTACTCAAACATTTCTGAAGACATAAAAGGCATTCATTAACTCTGAAATTATTACCATAGAAATAGTGCTAGTCATAATTTGATATTTTTATCCTACTTCCGCTTGCAACCACCAGAAGCACGTTAGATTTACCCAAGGATTGTAACAATCCTTGAGATTTACCTCCCTTATAGTCCCCATAAAGTAGAGTCTGGCCACTCGGACTCCACTACACCCAAATGGATACATAATGGCGACTATGGTTTGTGTGTGCGAGTGTGCATCAGTGTGTTTACAACGTATCAAAAATGTCAAAAGCAGGTTGCAGTATTTGTTATGACAAAGTGGAAAAATATCTTTGCTTTTCCATTAATTGTTTCGTGACCAATTCAGTCATAAAAGACTGTTATTTTAATTTTAACCTATTACATTGAGTTTAATGGCAGTATGCTCATCAAAACAAAAGCATTCATATTGACGCCGTCATTATGTATCCGCTTTTCGTACGGACCAATCAGTGACTGTAACCAGAGAAGACCTATACCAATTACAGGTTTTCTGTGCTGTAACCTGCCCCATTTGAATGTATCATGGAATTTACATTCATCGTTCATTGAGGTTGGGGGGGATGAGTGGGTTGTTGTACGTACTCGTGGTCCTTATCACAGAATAAGATCCTTATTCATAGCAGCGCCACCTTTATACCATTTTATCGACTAAGCTCTCTCGACTTCATATTTTGATTTTTGAGGTTAATATTTGATTGCAACACTGAAATGAATTTTTCTATATATTCAATAAAAAACAATTTTCTTAACACATCACAAATTTTATTAAGTATGTTTAAATACATTTTTTGACAGCTTATTAAAATTTGTTTATTTTCAGATACTATAAGATTTGCCAGTAAAAAAACAAGCGGTAGTACAAAGAATACAAGTCCTAAATCTAGACCAAAGCATAGAGGTTGGAGAGTACTGGATGGCCATAATGTCCATGGAGGGCACATCCTTGCAACACAACGTAACTTGCGGTTTCACCCTGGATTGAACGTACAAATTTATCTTCAAATATTTGACAACTTTATTTACGGTTTGTTCATTTTAGGTGGGACTAGGGCGGAATGGGACTCTGTTTGCTATCATTCCAGGTAAAGTATTGATTACGTGTGAAAAGGTGGATCCTAATTGGGACCATACATGGGTGCAACGATGTCATGGGCATAGGAAGGGCACTGAATTTTATAAAAAATATTTCAACGTATTACCTGACCCACAGCATAACAATTTCAAGCTTATAGAACAAATTTAGACGCATATGTGCTCATAATAAATTAGTTTAATAAAATTACTGTTTTTAACTGACTCCCAATATTAGATTAGATGTTCTAACGTTTGTGGTATTGCACTTTTGAGATAAATGCCCACATTAATACAAATTAAGAAGTATATGGCCTAGCTTGTTATTTTTGGACATATACATTTTTTTCCATGATTTTTATTCTGTAGAAATTGATATCTCTGACATCTCTAGTTTTATAGACATTCTCAGCTAATATATAACAATAAGATTACGAACAAGCTCATATCATGGGAACCAGCAGAAATTTTATACTGTATGGTGGAAATGTATGGAATAATTTCATTATTTCATGGGCATACTGTTAAAAAATCCACACAAGTCGATTTATAAAAATTTCAAAGTATAAATTTAAATGCGCATCTCTTGATATATGTATATATATATATACATGATTTATTATATCATCCTCATTTATGATGTCATTGATGATATTTAAATAGGAATATAGACCATTCCTGTTTTTTTTTTTTTGGAAAGTATAATATTCATTGTCTGTCTTAACCATGTACTAATATTAGTTACAAAAAATATACAGGATGGGCAACAATTTATTATGTTAATGTTGTTAGTGTAAATAATGTTCAAATTGTTACATATCAGCAATAACACAGCAAGATAGACAGGAAGTACATTCTTATTAGAGTCATTAACTATTGTTAACCGACCATTAAATACTTATTTCTAATTAAGGGAATGTCTGACTTCAGTTTTCACTTTCCGTTTTATTTTTTGGATCTACTTAATATAAAGACGACCTGTATACACCAGGGATATGAAATATGTATTGGTATACTAGTAAATGTTGTAAAAACTAACACAGGGAATAAAAATAGCTTGATAAGATTTTTGCTATGTAGTAAACAAAAAGAGAAAATAATGTATATCGTTATTCATGCGGGTTAAGG
Organism: Leptura quadrifasciata; assembly: GCA_963675555.1. Taxonomy (NCBI): domain Eukaryota; kingdom Metazoa; phylum Arthropoda; class Insecta; order Coleoptera; family Cerambycidae; genus Leptura; species Leptura quadrifasciata. Next base: position 190,267,344 of record OY776673.1, on the reverse strand, counting down.
TGGCATATGTGTGAAACAAAACTATTTGAGTATATTATTTATTTACAAAAGTGCTTCAATTGCCAAGTACAGTATTTGAAAAAGTAAGGTAACAAGCCCTCAGAGATATAAATGTCACTTACAAAGTACTATTAATTGGTACAGTGCGTGAAGCCCTTAAAGTACTTCAAGTACTATCAAAAGTACAAAAGTTTAAGTAACAACTCCAATCTGTTTATTATCCACTTTGTAAAACTTCGTTTATTGAAATGGGGAATATAACATGTTTTGGACTTAATTAAAGAAATTGTACTAAGTTTAGATAAATCGAAGAAGTACATGGCTGTATTTCTTGATTTAGCAAAGGCTTTCGATACTATATCACACTAAATCGACTTCAAAACGTTGGTATACGTGGTCCTGCATTATGTCTCATAGAAAATTATCTCGCTAATAGAAAACAATGCGTAAAAATTGATGAGATTATAGTAACCCTCTCACTGTCACCATAGGCGTACCACAAGGGACAGTATTGGGTCCAATTTTATTCCTTGTGTATATTAATAGTATTATAAATTTAAAACAATTTAAAGGCCACTTAGTATCTTACGCTGTTGGCACTGCTATTGTGTTTGTAGAAGATTCATGGAACTTGGTACATAGAAATGCAGAAGAAAGTTTAGCATTAATTTTCAAGTGGTTAAACTTTAGCTCATTAAACTTAAACATGCAAAAAAGCAAATTTTTAACGTTTACATTATTAGCTAATGATCAACCTTCTAAAAGAATACTATATATACGTAATACTGTATTAAAACATAATATTTTTAGTCGTAAACTCCTCTATAAAATCCTTATTTTACTATAAGGAACATAACCAGACTGCAACTAACAGCTACCCTCTGAGCTATGTGCTCCGCCCGAGCGCTGAATTACAAGTTACAAGCCTGGTGCGTTAAGTGTAATAATTGCATATTACCATCAAAACGCTAATGCTTTGATGCAACAAACACCAGCCGAAAGACTGATCCTACTTAAAGCCTACCTTGCACGAGATCCAACAGCTCGAAACTGCAGTCTGCAAGTGGTGTGGGACGACTGGCACGAGAGCCCCTTCAAGTAGGCTCAGTCTTTCGGCTGGTGTTTGTTGCAATCGAAGCATTAGCGTTTTGATGGTAACATGCAATTATTACACTTATCGCGCCAGCCTTGTAACTTGTAATTTAGCGCTCGGCGGGGCATATAGCCCGGAGAGTAGCTGTTGGTTGCAGTCTGGTTACGTTCCTTATAGTAAAATAAGGATTTTATAGAGAAGTTTGCGACTAAAAATATTATGTTTTAATATTCTGCCGTCAAAAACCACATTTGAACTATAATACTGTATGTTCTCAACAAACAAATTGTGGGTGCCCTCTTATCGAAAAAGCTAATAAAATAAAGTACTTAGGAGTTATGCTTGACCATCACCTAAGATGGATGAGCATGTATCTTATATTACAAAGAAAATTAGACAACTTACACATAAATTCTATATAAATCCTTAATTGAGTCTATAATTAGGTACTGTATTATTATCTGGGGAGGACTTTACAATAATGTACTAAAAATTCTACAAACAACTCAAAATTCTATTCTAAAGATAATTTTAAAGAAAAAAAACTGTACTCTTCCTCCACACTATTATATATAGAGGCAGAGGCGTTTAATATAAAAAATCTTTTTGTCTACCAGTATTTAATACATATCTTTGACGAAAAGACTCCACCAACCTATCCTAGTTATATAACTAGATTTACTGAAAATATGCCCGTTGCTTTACCATTGGTTAGTAAAAGCCATACATAAAGATGTCTTTTATTGTGACAAAACTTTATGTCATTTGTCCACTTCACATAAAAAAAATAGGAAAATTTAATAAACACAAAATTGAATTAAGAAAATTTATTACTCAAAATCAAGATTGTATATAGAATATTCTCAATTAATAATGTAACTCAATCCTTACCTGTTTAATTAGTTTTGAAATATATATAAAAAAGCATATAATAAGTTGAAAAAATTAGACTTTCCATCATGGATAGTTTATTTACATTTACTGCCTTTACTTACAATCAATATATTATGTTAAACATCATCTCCTAATTTCTCACCTATTCAAGCAGTTAATATTTTGTGTTTATGTACTGCTGTGTGTTGTTTTAAAACCTCACTGTTTCTCTCATTGTTCCATTTATTATGATATATAATTATTGTTTGTCTTCTTATATGTAATTACTTTTTAATTCTGACATTTATTCCAACATAATTTTTAGTTGTGGAATGTGTACTTTCAAAAATAGTGTTAAAGAACAACTTCCGATTTCGCCCAAAGTGAAGTGACGCCAATTCACACTTTTCGAATGTACAACACTGGTTTACTTATTTAAAACATCATAGTAATAGTATAGTATGTTTATTTCTCATGCCAGATATACATAGTATATATATGAACGTCACAACAGTAATACAAGTAAATAGTACAGGATCAATAAAATTTGTAACTAACAATACATGTAACATCACATTTTACGACTAACTAATCAAATGATCACAAGTAACAGGTAAATATTTAAAACATTTAATCCAAATCATCACAGATAGTGTATGTGGACGTTTCAGTATCACTGTGGTTCAGGTACTCCTCAACAGAGTAGAAACCGTTTGTAGCAAGAAAATTTTTCAAACAAGAATTAAATTTATTTAGCGATTTAATTTCTGACGGTAACTTGTTATACATTTTAATACCTGCATGATATGGAGATTTCTTGTATAAGGTTGTGTTATGATTTTTTATTTTTAGTAGATTACCATGTCTAGTACTATATGAATGATTGTCTGAATTAGTTTCAAATATGTTTAGATTTTTTTTGACAAGTTTAATAGTGTTGAATATATATATATGCTGGAAATAGTTAGGATTTTATTATTTTTAAAATAAGATTTGCAAGAGTCTCTTGGTGTAACATCAAATAATAATCTGATGAGCCTTTTCTGCAGGATAAACACGCGATTTATACTATACATATGTATAAATAACTTTATTAAAACTCTCTATCTTGGTGGTGGTGAATGTCTGTATTGATTGATAGTAAATTGATGCTAGTTTACTGTCGAGGAACATACTGGATGTATCAGAATTTTGCTGCAAAACAAAATCAATTTTATTTTTCAAGATATGAAATTGCGGTTGTGCGTACCTGTAGCCAATGAAAACTAAATATCTATTTATTACAATGCAATACCCAATAACAGGAATGGTAATCACACACCTTCATCACCCTCACGAACTATGACTATGGATAACTAAACACTGAACACAAGCTGCTTTGTTTTTCTATTAGTTTGTGTGTTCCTGATAATTCATGATGTGACTTGTCTAGAAGGGTTCTGAGTGAATTTTAAAAAGAGCCTGCAAGCTGCAAGTACTTTAGAAATACTTTAAGCACTTCAATTACTTTTAAAAGTAATTGAAGCACTTTGGAAATTAATTGAAGCCCTCTGAAAGGGCTTTAAAGCCCCAAGTACTTATGCAAAGTAACTGCCAAATAAATACTCTCTCTTAAAAGTAATTGAAGCACAGTGCTTGAAGCCCTAAGAGTGCTTCAAGTACTACTCAAAGCATTTTACTAGAGTACTTTACCTAGCTCTGATCTTCAGACCTGTCAATATTGTGCAAGTGAAAATCCTCACTGGATACAAGAACACCATACACAGTACCCCCAAAAAGTCTATGTTTGAGTTGGAATTGTTGGCAACGTAATTATCCATACATATTTTAGGAAAGCTTAATTGGGCCCTAGTTATCCATAATTTCTGTAAGAATTTCTATTATTACACCAACATAACTCTAAGTAGACTATTTCCGAATAGAAACGACCCATGGTTTCAGCAAGATGGAGCACCACCTCATTATGCTATTGCTGTACAGAATTACCTAAATGTTTGTTTTCGTGATCGATGGATAGGTCGAAAAGGGTCAATTGAATGGCCACCTAGGTCTCCAGATTTAACTCTTCTCGATTTTTGCTATAAGGACATACAAAAGTAAAGTTTATGTAAATAGACCGGAAAGTTATTTAAGACAACGAATAAATTTGTTTCCCATCTATCTCAATATATTAGTGCTGAAGGTCACCAATTTGAACATTTATTGTAATGATTACTGTAAAGCATAAAATATTTTTTTGTGCACCCTGTATTTTTATTTAATTAATATTAGTATATGGTTAGATAGATGCACATTTAAAAAAAGAAATCAACCTGTTTCTTGGATTTTCTGTAAAACCACATAGGCCGTCAGAAATAATGATTTGAGGTCGATCTTCGAGAAGTGTTTCTCCATCAGATTTTATTGAATAGAATGATAGATTTAGGTGTAAATAACAAGAAAATTATAGTGCGTACTGCAATTTTGGCTGAAAGATATATTTAAATGCACTTTTATGCAAAAAGTGAGTTTTTTGCTATTTTTCGGATTTTTCGATAGTTTTTCAAATAAAAAGTGTTTTTTTCGCGTTTTTTCACTTAAAACGTAAAAAAAGACCAAAAAAATATAAAATACAGTAAACAAGAAAAAAGCAAATATTTATAGGATATCAAAGGGGCGAGCGTGGATGCGTCTTTACTATGTACATACTTCGATATGCGATGTAAAGCAACGTAAGGCGCGGTTAGTAATTGGAGGGGTGACTGTTTCAACGAAGACCGCATCCTCGCCTCACACATCTTCCAGCGACTTGTATATCAGTGTATGCGCGGAAGCTATACAACTGTAGGCGAGGGTTGTATAGGGGATATACCATCCTTCGGAGGGGATGTAAAGCCGTCGGTCCCTTGTCTATTAAATGTTAGGCAAGTAAAAGATCCCTACTCTTCTTAAGGGAAGACGTTCGGCATAATTCCTGGTTGGGGGGTAGCTCGTCTACAGGCGTTAGTGTTAGGCCTCAGTAGCGGAAATAGGCAGACGTTAAATAAATGTATATAAAAAAAAATAGGATATTAAATTATACAATGTATTTTATAAATAAAAAAATGTAAAAGAAATGTTTTATTTTTTGTTAAGGATATCCTATAAATATTAACTTTTTTTATATTACTACCCAGGTAGAACATAATATTGGCTGGACCATGGTTCAATATTGGATCAATATAGATACATTGAAATTGTAACAAAAATATTGAACTAATTTTAATATACACTGGTATTAAAATATCAGCATGCCTATGTTGGTAATATATTGTTTTAACCCATTCCAATCCAGATATAGGCAGACAATATTGATAAATATCTGTTAATATTAATTTTCCAACATTGAAAAGTCTATATTAGCGTTATATTGTTATTACATTGTTTGATAATATTGTACAAAAAATATCGATTCATAAAGATAAATATTGATTCTAGAATATTTGGAAACTCATTTTTAACTCGTATTTGTCAACTATGTGTAAAATTATATTGTTTAGGGAATATTTTCTAATACCAATAAATATTGATTTTCCAATATTGGAAAGTGTATATGTTATTATGTTGTTATTGAACTTTTTAAAAATATTGCACAACAAACATCGACTGATAATGACAAATATTAATTTTAAAATATCGGGATATTCATATTGAGATTATATTGTTAAACTCTCTTTTAAATAATATTGTTTAACAGACTTATACTTATCTATATTGGATAGTCATGCTGCGCCTAGGCTGATTACATTATGTTGTGTAGATGCTCTCCTTGCAATATGCTTGTACAAACGTACAATTTCTGACTTAGGGTCTCCAGGAAATGTGATTCAATAATGACAAAGAGAAATTCACTGTGATGATGCTCACCTAATCTGTACTAGCAAAGGCCCAAAATGATGTAGTTGTACCCACCATACACAGGTATGAAGGTATATTTCAGCTGGAGGTTTTACTACAATCACTTCTAGATCTTGTTAGTGAGGTTCTTAAAATAATGATAATTATTCAAAAATTGTACTTATGAACATTACAAGAAATAGCTTTAGCATCTTTGGACATTAGGATAAATTTTCATTAAATATTTTGGGCCAATATATGATTTCAAATAATAATTTATATTTTAATAAAATATTATATGATATGATTTTTAAATATTTGTTGAATATAGCTTAACCAATTATTGAGTCTATATACAAAAATGTTCACATTTTTTATTGGTTCAATGTTGCGTTTTTTATATTGAGCCAACGTATTTGTAATATTAAACCAATATTGGTTCAATATTAGTGTTCTACCTGGGATATTTTAAATTTTTTTATTGACTATACTTTTAAAATTATTTTGACTTTATTTTTTCATAAAATTACTTCAATGCAAGAGAAGGTAAGCAAAAATATAATGCATTTATTTGTTTCTTCAGGGCTAAGAGAGACATGGTAAAAAGGAGACGAGGGAGAGCGAAAAGAGGGGTGTCAAAAAAATAAAAATTAATAGGAAATTCTCAGATGCAATTTTTACGGCCTTCTTTACGTTTTAAGTGAAAAAAATAAAAAAGCACTTTTTTATTTAAATTTCGCGCCATTTACGATCAGCCGTTTTGAATTTTCCAAAACCCCCAAGTATAAATTTTTTCCGAGATATATTTAACATTAAAGCATTAGTAAAATTATTGTTTTTTTATGCATGCATAAAATGCACTTTTGGATGCAATTAAGGGTTAAAAATTGCATCTGGAGGGTCAAAAATGACTCTACATGTACAATAAAGTTTATGTGATAATAAATAAAAAGTTTCTAGTCAATATTAATTATTTTTGATATTTGAAAAACTATCGAAAAATCAGAAAAATGTCAAAAATGCATTTTTGCATAAAAGTGCATTTAAATATGTCTTCCAGCCAAAACTGTGCATACGCACTATGATTTTATTGTTATTTACACCTAAATCTCATTCTATCCAATAAAATCTGATGGGGAAAAAAACTTCTCAAAAATCGACCTCAAATCATTATTTCTGACAGTCTAACATATCTCTAAAATAATGTATTTATTCCTTATAATAGTTATAACGGGTGTCAACGGATCATGGTAGACCCCTTTTATCCCTTATTTTTTAGAATATCAGAATGATATTTGGTGGATGAATTATATTATATGACCAAAGAGACATTTTGTAGCAAAACTGTTCCGGTTTCAGCGGAAATGACCCTAACTTTTGATTTTTAAATGGAACACCCTGTATATTATTATATTTTTGGAATCCTTGAAAAATTCCGAGTTATACCCCATAAGTGACATTTCAACTCCATGAAAAAGTTTGACTCGAAATTTAGAGTGCCATGACCAGAAAAAATTGCTTGTAATGAACCGGTGTGGTAAAAAATCAAATAGAGCATAAAAATTTGAGAATGTATTTCGTGGGCCATCAATTTTGGCCTGAACAATTTTTTTTAACAAAACTTAATTTTTTCAAATGGAACCATAATGGTAGAATACTACCTTAAAATACTGGATATTCTAAGGAATCCGTGGATGTGTAGAAAACCAATATTTTCTGGTTGTGACACTCTAGATGCACCAACAAATTTCAAGTGAAATTTTTTTCATGGAGCCGAAACGTCACTTATGGGGTACTCAGAAATTCTCAAGGATTCCAAAAATATGATATACAGGGTGTTCCATTTAAAAATCAAAAGCTGGGGTCATTTCCAGTGAAACCGGAAGGAGAAAAGAATGACAGTTATGCCACAAAGTGTCTTCTTGGTCATATAATACATCTACCAAGTTTCATTCCTATACTCTAAAAATTAAGAACAAAATGGGGGGTCTACCATAATCCATTGACACCCGGTATATTCTATCTACTTACCACTTATCTAATCCTTATGGTTAAATATAGAAAGGCCGCGACCGAAAACTATTACACCTTCTATCAACATATTCTTAAGAATTCACACTCATTCCATAAACCAAAATCAATTAAAAAACAAAACCATATTAAAGTTTTTATAACATTTACTTCTTAAAAATATAATTACAGAATAAACATAAACTGAGTGATATGAAAGACTTACCTCTCTAATAACAAAAAACTTCAATGGAACGGAATGAGATCTAGGATCATGATCACAATAATTATATTTGTTAAGACAATTCTAAAAATTTAAATAAAATTTTGGCACAACGTATTTATATTGTCTATTCTAATTTTAAACGGAATAGATATAAGTACATCACAACAGAAGAACATTAACGACAACATCTAAAATAAAAACTACACCCATGCCCTTGTTTGTTTTAAACAAATAATTGCCAAATTTTAACTGTGAAGCAAGTGGCAGAATTTACTATGAACTTTATGGTTATAAAACAGTAATGGTAAAAATTATTTTTGTTATCTGTTAGACAGGAAATTTACTAGAATTTTTTAAAAAATCATTAAACTGACAAAGACAAAGCTGACGTTTTGTAATTAAAGCAATATTATTGCATGGTCTCTCTCTAATCTTCTTTTGGCTTTTAATTGCACTAAACCCATTGGATCTGCTGGTGGTGGCAGGCCTGCATTGGTACTTGCAGATTCATGATAGTAAACTTGAGATGGACCACAGCGGTAGCCATAAATTATACTGTCACCACCTCTGAAACACCATTAAAAAAAGTTATCTCAGAAAAACATTTTTGGTTAGAATTTTAACAACTTTTCGGACAACTCTGGTATTCAACACATATACCAAAAGATTTTTGCACAATTTGTAATTAAAAAAAAAAATATGAAAAATGAGCCAACTTAAATGGTTTCAACTTTTGGTAGTACTAAATAACTAAAAATATGTACACTCTCTCTCAGAATGAGAAGACATATTAGACATATATGATGCATCAAATAATTATACAGGGGCGAGCGTAGGTGCGTCTTTACTATGTACATACTTTGATATGAGATGTAAAGCAACGTCAGGCGCAGTTAATATTTGGATGGGTGACCGTTCCAACGAAGACCGCGTCCTCGCCTCACACATTTTCCAGCGGCTTGTATATCAGTGTATGCGCGGAAGCTATACAACCTTAGGCGAGGGTTGTATAGGGGATATACCATCCTTCGGAGGGGATGTAAAGCCGTCGGTCCCTTGTCTATTAAATGTTAGGCAAGTAAAAGATCCATACTCTTCTTAAGGGAAGAGGTTCGGCAAAATTCCTAGTTGGGGGTAGCTCGTCTACAGGCGTCGGTGATAGGTCTCAGTAGCGGAAATAGGCCGACGTTAAATAAATGTATTAAAAAAATAATAATAATAATTATACTTTGTCTACTACCCTTCCACTGTGAATTTAACCCCCTTGAATTGAAATGAGCTCAGGTAAGTTGCGAAGTTGTGTAGATAATGTGATAAGAGAAGCAGCGAAAATGGGGGAACTTTACAATCGCTTTACTTTACATCACTATAGGACCTATTTGTTATTTTTAATATAGGAGCTGAAGACAGTTCCATCAGAATATTTAGAGGATGGACTTTAAATGAGTTTTTGGTGTTTTACGTGTTTATACAACAAAACACATTATAATATACAATGAGGTCCATAAGTAACGGATACATTTTTTTATCTATGTAATTAACAATTTATGAGTAAAATCCTAATACACGTCAATTATTAATCCTAAAATGACATTTTTGAGCATAATTTTATACCTCCTTCTTCAATCCCCTTGGAGTGACAGCTATTCCTTTAAAATGTTTAAATTGAACGAGGGTGCGTGTGGTAGCTCATTTGAAAGGGTTTTTAATTACTATTTAAACTAGAAACAGTTTAAATACAATGTTCAAACTGGGCACCTGCAGCTTCTTGACGATAATGGAGGCGTTGGTGAAATTCTTCTGACACATTTTGTATCGTTTCCGGAGTGATTTGATTTATTTCATGCCTTATTCTGTTTTTTAAATCATCAACGTTATTTGGTATGCTTAAGTAGACTTTCGATTTTACAAGAAAAAAGTTTAAACATTGGATACATAGTGTTGCCGCGTGACTGGTCTCGTCGAGAAATTGGTTTTTCTCGTCTCGTCTTGACATTGTTGGGACGATATCTTTCAGTCATCTCGTCTCGACATATTCTCGTCTACCCAAAATCTCGTCTCGAGGTCGAGATCTCGTCTCGTTTCGACAAATGTGAAATTTTCTCATTTTTTCCCTTTTTTCACAAGTGAAATCAATACACGCAATTTTCCGCCGTGTTATCGAGAGCTTCTGCAACAAATCCGATGAACTATTTACATAGCATCGCTGTGGAATAATGCCCACAAGTCAAATCCGACCAAGTTGAATCCGCTGGACCGTGGTTCGTGTATTAACGACATTGTAAATAGTATAGTATAGTATAGTATTTTATTGACCAGAATAACATACAGAGTACAACAGGCAAGTCAAGCAATAAGGGTACAATCAGAACAACATAGAAGTATAAATACGATTAAAGTACAAACTATGTAAAAAATATATAAAATATAAATTGTCAAGAATACATAACATTAACATAAATTGTAAAAGTATAAGTACGCAATAGTAAACACATATTTGAATTAATAGGCTAGTGTAAATCTTGTTAAGATTTGTGGCCAGAGAATAGACTGAACTACCTACTCATACATAAATAAATATGGCACTATCATGATTGATCCTGCATAGACACAAGCTCGTTTATTGAGTAAAAACATTCGTTAATAAGGAAACTTTTGGTTTCAGATTTGAATTTATGATAATTCGATATCTGTTTCAAATGTGATGGGAGCGAATTATACAAAGTGATACTACTGTAGTCTGGCGATCTTTTGAAATTAGATGTTTTATGCTTGGGCACTAATAATGAGTTTGTGTGGCGAGTGTCATAATTATGCTGATCTTTTAACATATTGTAGTCAGAAAGGCGACTTTTTACATATGTGACACATTTAAAGATATAAATAGATGGAAATGTCAATATTTTTTTTTGTTTAAACGTCTCCCTACAGCTTTCAGGAAATTTGAGATTAAATATTAGTCTAATTATTTTTTTCTGACTTATGAAGACTCTGCCCCAACCCATAGATTTTCCCCAGGACACTACATTATAAGACAAGCGACTATAAGCAAAGGCATAATACAAACTCACAAGACCTTTTTCATCTAAGTATGACTTCATTTGCATAATCGCATAAAACGCTTTACTTAAAAGAAGACAAACATTATCAATCTGTGTATTGAATGAAAGATCAGAGTCTAGCCAAGTACCGAGATATTTGGTGGAATTGGCAAATTGCAGGCCATTTATTAATTGAAAGTCACCACTGAGTTCCTTCCTAATATGAAAATTAATAAAAACTGTCTTAGTATCATTAAGAATAAGTCTATTTCTCTGACACCAGACATACATTTCATCATATGTTAATTTAATATGTTGTTGAAGTTCGTCAGCTGTTTTTCCCGAGACTGTAATACTTGTGTCATCCGCAAATATGCCCTTTACTAATGTGTCGAGGAAGGTCGTTTATGTAGAGTAAGAAGATAAGTGGTCCCAAGACAGATCCTTGCGGAACTCCTAGTGAGACTGGGTATTGACTAGACATCTGATCTTTCACTTTCACCAACATATAACGATTTTTTAGGTACGATTCTATCCACTCCAATAATTTTCCCCTTACGCCTAAATTATTGTTTTTTTAGAATGTATGGCATGCTGATAGTGTCGAATGCTTTACTCAAGTCAAACAATATAGTTACCACATAATCTCCTTTATCCAGTTTAGAATATATATAATCTAGCAGGCGATAGCTAGCTGTTTCAACTGATTTATGGGCTCTGAAACCATGTTGAGAAACTGTAATTAAATTATTTGTCTCCACAAAATCAATTAATTATATTATATACTGCCCTTTCCAAAACTTTAGAGAACTCAGCCAGCAAGGATATTTGCCGGTAATTGTCAATATCTAATGTTTCACCCTTTTTAAATAACGGAGATACTAGAGCGATTTTCATTAAGTCAGGAAATTTACCGCTTTGTAATGACAAATTTATAAAACTAGTCAGAGGCGTAATTATGTAGCTACTAATGGTTTTTATCAATTTGGGAGAAATATCATCAATTCCACTACAGTTTTTATTTTTCATTTTGTTGATAATGTTAACAACATCACATTCACCGACATAATCAACAAATATTGATCCCAAGGAACTAGATGTTAGTGTACAAGGTAAGGAAAGGTTTTGGCCAAAATGCTCACTTATTTTAATGTTGCATATATCAGAAAAGTGCTTTGCAAATAATTCAGACAGTTCTTTATTATCAGTAATTATGCAGCCACCATTATCTATTGAAATGCAGTTATCTGTCTTTGCTTTTCCTAGCTTTTCATTTATGATTTTCCAGGATTCTTTTACCTTATTGGAGGCTGACTCAATTTTTCCCTTGTAAAAGGAACGTTTTGCTATTTTGATTTGTGATTTGTATTGCTTTTTTAGGATATCATATTGTTCTTTAATTTTATTGCAATGTGAGACAGACATATAAAAGTGAAGTTTATTCAAATGTTCACTAATTTCCTTCAATTCATTTGAATACCAATTAAAATTTTTTTGTTGTTTCTTATTTACAGTAATAAATGGACAACTACTGTCTAAGCACCACTTCACATTTGTTAGAAACTCAGCATAAGCATTATCTACGTCAGTTTCTAGATAGAAATCACTCCAATCTATTTTATTCAAAAGGAACGTTAATTGATTTATGTTTGATTGTCTTGTGTCACGTATTTGAAATGGTGTAGCAACATCCAAATTATAATTTTTAGAACATTCTCCCAAATTCAGAGAACAAATATGTGCAAAATGATCACTTAAATTAGGATTTAATATAGTAGAGTATAATATTTAGCGGAAATGTTGGTAATAAGATAGTCTATGGTACTGATACTTGTGAAACCATTCACGTTGGTAAATATACGTGTTGGTTCAGTAGTAGTTACATGAAGTTGGAATGATTCTAGTAAGTCTTTTAATATCTTAGTATGTGAATCACTTTGGTTTTCAAAGTTTATGTTAAAATCGCCTGATAAAATTGCGAACTTAAATTTACTAAAAATATATCTCAGAGCCGACGTTACACCATTTACAAAGATTTCAATATCACCACTGCCAGGCCTGTAGGTGGCTCTACTCGTTAAAAAGACCATAGCCCACCATCCGACGGTACTACCTGAGCTAGAAAATATGAATGCCACCGCCGTAGTAGTGTCCACAGCACGAAACGGCGACGTCCAAGTGGTTTCATGTTACCAGCCACCCCACAGCACGCTAACCGAGGGGGATCTGGACGCAATTCTACCCGCTAGGACACAGGTCGTCGCAATTGGCGATTTTAACGCAAAATCCCAGCAATGGAACAGCGGCGTAACCAACACTCGAGGACGAGAACTGCTGCGGTTCCTGGGACAGCACGCCGGCGAACTGCTGGTGGTAGGACCAGTCCAGCCCACCTTTGACAACGGTAGAAACAGGCCAGACGTACTGGACATAGCCATCCTAAAGGAGATGACCCTCGAAGCGGAGATCTCCACCAGAACGGAGGGATCTACCGAGCACAACCCGATCTTCCTAACTCTAGGAGGACAGGCGGGTGACGACAACGCTACCTTCACGAAGCGACGAACGGACTGGAAATCGTACCGGCTGCACCTGCAGCAGTACATTGCACAAATTCCCAGGCTAGATACCGTGGGGGACGTTGAGAGGGCCGTCATTACCCTAGAGGAGCAGATCCTGGGAGCAATAAGGGCCAGCACGACAGAAACAGAAGTAAGAAGACACCCAGCACCGATGGCGAACCTACCAGAGGTCACCAGGCAGCTGATAAGGGATAGAAGAAGCGCCAAGAGACGGGCTCAGAGGACGAGGCTCCCCGCCAACAGAAGGGAGTATAACGTCCTCAGCCGAAGAGTGAAAGCCGCCCTCCAAGAACACCGTCAGGAGGGGTGGCAACGCCACCTTGAGTCACTCGATCCACAGGACAGAAGTATGTGGAATACCCAACGTGCCCTGCGAAACCGGAGGAAACCTATACCCCCGATTCACGGAGAGCGAGGGATCGTCTACACTAACCAGGAAAAAGCCGAGGCGTTTGCCGACAGCTTAGAACTGCAGTGTAGAGAGAACGAGCTCGATGACGAGGACTGGGTGGACGATGTCGAGCGCAGAGTACGTAGGATCCACCGCCTGCCTGATGACGACCACATCCGCCCGACTACCCCCGAGGAAGTCAAGGAAATCCTTAGGAGCCTAGAGCCGAGAAAGGCTCCGGGATGTGACAAGATAGGAAACATCGCTCTCAAAAAGCTACCCAGGAAAGGAGTAGCGGCGCTAGTCAACATCGTAAACGCGATGTTAAGGTTACGGCATTTTCCAGCCAGGTGGAAAAAGGCCGACGTCATTATGATCCCTAAACCAGGAAAAGAACTAATTTTCCCGTCTTCTTACAGGCCCATCAGCCTCCTCCCAGCCATGAGCAAGGTTGCAGAACGGGTCATCTTGAAGAGGCTCACAGAAAAGACAGAAGAGCAGAATATCATCCCGGATGAACAGTTCGCGTACCGAACAGGACATTCCACCGAACTCCAAGTACTTCGCCTCACCGAGGAGATTACTAAGGGGTTCAACCAGCGGCAAGTCATCGCGGCGCTGTTCCTAGATGTTGCCAAAGCGTTCGACAGGGTCTGGCACGACGGCCTCCTAGCTAAAATGATGAGTATGGGTTACCCCATCGAACTCGTCAAACTAGTGAGGTCCTACCTGCACCGCAGACAGCTAAGGGTCAAAATCTCGGACCAACTCTCCACTTACAGGACCGTGGAGGCGGGAGTCCCGCAAGGTTCGGTGCTGTCACCGCACCTGTTCGCTATCTACACCTCAGACCTCCCCAGGACCGACCACACAGCCCTGGCCCTGTATGCAGACGACACAGCAATAATTGCCAGATCCTGGAAAGCCAGGAACGCAACCAGAAAACTCCAGGAAATGGCCACACTCCTGGAAGAATGGTGCACGAAGTGGAAAGTTGCCGTCAACGCCGACAAAAGCCAAGCCATACTCTTCAGACGAGTGCGGAAAGAAATTCCCACAGGACACGTCTCCATGAACGGCGAGGACATCCAATGGCACGACACCGTCAAATACCTTGGCGTGGTCATGGACAAAAGCCTAACGTGGAGACAGAACACGGACGCTATTACAGCCAAGGCGCGGCGCACAAGAGCCCTCATCTACCCGATGATGGGAAACGGTAGCCGTCTCAACCTGAGGAATAAGCTCACGCTTATCAAAACCCTCATCAGGCCGCAGCTGACGTACGCCTCGGTAGCGTGGGGTTACCAGGCAAAGTCCTACATGAAGAAAATCCAGGCAGTGGAAAACATCGCCCTCAGGACGGCGGTCGACGCACCATGGTACGTGAGAAACGCAGACATCGTCAGAGACCTGGAGTACACCACGGTCACTGAAGTCATCCGGGAACGAGCGAAGAAGCTGTACGCCCAAGCAGAGGAGCACGGGAACCCGCTAATCAGACAGGCCACTGATTACGACCCTGCCGACGCCCCGAGGCACAAACGGCCGAGGGTACAGCTTCTGGACAACGGGTGAGTATAACTTATATTTCCCGCTAACCGATCTGTTTCAGATACCCCAGGACGGACCGCCACTACCAGAGACATGACGTTTTTCTACCCAAACCCAACCTCCTTGCGGGCGTCGGACAACATACCGTCCAACGCCCGTTGTCCTACCTGCTCCGTGGAGTCCGAAAGTGCTAAAAAAGCACTTAGGGTCTCCACACTCCCGAGCTACACAGCTCATATCCTTACCTTTCCGATGATCCGGGGTAGGACACACCTTTACTGTGTCCTACGTACCGGCAGTCAATCCCAGCCAAAACTTCCTAAAACCCAACTAGACCGATGACTGCCCACGGGGGTGACAAGCTGGCGAAGAAAGAAAATATCAAGACAAGAAGAGCGCCAGAAGAGACCTCTGCCAGCGAGGTTGAAGAGCCAGGACCAGGGGAGGTCCGCAGAAAATACCACGACACATCTCGCATTTGCGGGCTGGGTCTGGTAGAAGTAAGCGGGCCCACCTATCACGAAGGCCGGTCCAGGTCTACAGAGATAATCTAGGAGCAAAGAGTAGTAGTCCTACTCGGCCCTAGTTATCGAGACCGTCATCAAGCCAATGGATATTGGCGTGCCAGGCCTGTAGATATTTATCACCGCTATACTGATATTGTTAATTGTATAATTTATCCCAGATATCTCAACATGACATTCAAGAGATAGGTCTTTAATCGCCAAAATTTCTTTTGCAAGTAATTCATTTTTGACATAGATTGCAGAACCACCATGTAAGTGAAACATTCTAGAAAAATTAGAAACAAGCTTGTATCCAGGCAAAACAATACATTCAATTTCACGATTTCCATACCAATGTTCACAAATACATATAATGTCTATTTTATGTTGATGGATAAACAATTCAATTTCATTTAATTTATTATTAAGACACTGTATGTTAATATGGGAAATACTACATGAACTATTAGGCAATTTATTTGTATTCAAACGTTCTAAAGAAACTACTTGATTTACAATCTGCACTCCCGTATTCATAGATTCGCCCTTTCCTCTTACTGTTGCGCAATCCTCCTTTTCACTAAAAAACGTGAGACTAAGGCTCCCCTCGGCCACACGTCACGTCTCCATGCATTTTTGAAGTGCTCCTGACATATTGTCACTTTCATCGATTTGTATAAATCTGGTCGTTTCGATCCATGTTCTTCACATAGAACTCCAGGAAATTTATTCTCTAGGGACCTCTTTAAGTCATCGGGCTGCGTTTCTGGTTTCAGTCTTGTCACATGTAATGAAATGAGCTTTGGAACAGTTTGAATGTCAGTGAGTTCGTCATTATCTCCAACTACGAACCTTCTGTTCTTCCTATTTTTCGGTTTCTCCCAGCCGTCATCACGCAGAGAGTTACCCAGTTCCTGTATTTCACTTATTTTACAGGCTGATTGTGCTTGTAAAATGGCATCTTTTACTTGGGCTGGTTGAAATCTATGTTGCTTTTCAAGGTGCCGTTCATTTTTAGTACTATTATTGTACGTTTTGCTGTCACTTCGTGGGGAGATGCTCAATGAGGCTTTGGCCGCATATGTCTCCGTTTTTGATGTATGTTGTGTTGACGGAATATTGGCAATCAATTTCTCCTGCACTTGGGGACTTGTATTAGTCATATTATTGACAGTTTTTAAGGTCTGTTCTGGGATATCAATGTTTTTTGTGAACTTGCTTTTTATGCAGTAGTTTTTATTTTGTATTTGGTTTTTATGATCTTCTGTTAGATATAAAACTTTTTCATCCAATAATTTCTTATTCTCTAGTAAAATTGCATATTTTTCGTCCTTTTCAATCAAAAGATCTTTTAATAACTTATTTTCATTTTTTAGCCACTCAATGATGTTATTTTCAATATCAGTATTTTTTATACTACTTTCCTGTGTTGAAGTGCCGCACTTTATTTCCTGGTTTGTACTTCTACAGCAGTTTATTCTACTTTCATCAATTATATCAAAGTTTTTCCTTTCAGAACAACTTTTGTGATATGCACTGCCACAGTATACACACACCACCACAGAAATCAGTTTATTTTTGCAACATTTATAGGATTTATTTAACTTTTTCACAGACAGATCTTCAGTGGCTTTTAACTCGTCGGCCATCTTTTCTAATATGTAAATGGTTTGAAGGTAACGCGATACCGGAGACTGCAATGGATGTAATATGCGAGAAAAGTGCAGAGTAAGATAAAATGCACATCAAAATAATAATACAAACTCTAAATTTTTTTTTTTTTAAATAAGCATTTTCTATTAATTGCACTATTTTTATTCACCATTGTTCCTTAATTAATTAAATCAGTTATTTAATTTCATTATCAATCATTTTGTTAATGCAAATTTCTTATTTCGTTGATTTGCTAAGAAAATGCCTTATTGTAATTATTATAGATTCTATCGAAACTTCGTGAGAGAGTAACGTAGATCATGATGATGAGGAAGATGATGACGACGAAGCAGATCAACTATTCGATTACGATGATGATAGATATGATGATGAAAATATTCCGGAGGATGACGGTTTTGACATTGAAGACGATGCTAATGAAGATATGCTTATGGAATTGGACGCTGAATAAAAATAAATTATTATATTTTGGTTTAAAATATTTTTTAAATATGACTTATTAAAACCTACTAATTGTTTGAGTCAATTCCCTTAGTCTATTATTATTATCATTATTGTTGTTGTTCCTGCAAGTTTCCATCAACAAATTTTTATATGTCACTTCATTTTTTCTTTTATGTTACACCTCTTTCTTCCATATAATATAGGTATAGAAAATGTAAGACGCCATTGAAAAGATGTATTTCAAAATTCGCAATAATTTTGTAGGATTCAAAACACTTTAGGACACATTGAAACTGCACGCCAATTTTTAATATTATCTTTTGTTTTCATTAACTACAACATACTTCAATGGCATGCATTTTAAAACATTCAGAAATACCTGAATTTTTTTGCACGGCTTGCAATAACTTTTGATAACGTTCTGCACTACAAAACTTTATGCCAATCGGTAAATCGTCGATTGGTAGTGCAAATTTATCACAAAATAAATTGGCATGCATTTTAAAATCCTAAATACCTGAAATTAATATTTTAAGAATTCCAAAACTGCATGGCAATTGTTAATATAATCTTTTTTTTCATTGCCAATAAGATACTTCAATGGCATGCATTTTAAAATCGTTCGGAGAGACCTGAATTTTTTGCATTTTTAGGAATAATTTTTAATAACGTTCTGCATTATAAAACTGCATGGCAATTGATAAAGTTATTTGGTAGTGCAAATTTATTATAAAACATATTGGCATACATTTTAACTTCGTTTGGAGATACCAAAAAATTTTACGATTTAATGTGTGCATCAAAATTTGTTGTGCACGCGGAAACTGCATACCAATAATTTTCCGCTGGATTTTTTTTCATGGCTTTTCGTTTGGCACTATTAGCATCCATTTTAAAATCATTCACAGACATCGATTTTCCATGCAAACGGAAAATCGACCTTGCACACCAATATGCACGCGACGACTGCCTAAAATTCGCGTTTCTGGAATATTCATGATATTGCATTCATATATATGATTGGCATGCATTTTAAAAATGTTGCGCCTGACTAGTCATGTACCGCCGGTCTATTAGACAATATACCTAACACATAAGAAATTAATAAACATTAACATAAATAAAACGTATTTACCGAATCTCTGAAATGCATAGGTTTTCTCAAAGTCAGTCTTTATCTTCTCCTGTTTCCTTAACCTAATGCTATTGCACACTAAATAGGCTGTAAAATACGTACAACAGCATGTTAGTAGTATTTTTAGGCTTAAAAAAATTATAGAACTTAGCTGATATGAATTTACGTCAACTCGTTCTGCTGCTATAAATGTAATCCAAACCAAATCCAGAATTGCCGAGTATGGCGCAATAATCATAAAAGGTGTAAGAGATTCTTCTACTTCGAATAGAACTCCAACAAAGAATGGCAAGCACGATATTAGAAAAATCACCTGGTAAGCCATGTTAATTTGAAGGGGCCTTGAAAAGTTTTTTGATATTATTCTTGCGGCATAAATTAAGTCAATACAGCAGGCTGATATAAACATTATACCCAATACACATAGAATTATCCTGCTAGTTGATATATCTTTTTTCATTGTAATTAGTATGGGCAATATTAGCTTTTTAAGTTAAAAAAAGTTTCAAAATATGTAGTGACAGATTGTGACTATTGCAAAACAATTGATGTGAACGTATTATTGTTAGTTAAATTACAGGTGCTTTGGAATGCTAATCCATTTGGAAGTGCCTACTACTCACTAGATACTAATTAAATATATAATCCAGCCGAAATAGAAAAAATAATGGAGTTTTTCAGAAAAACCTGGAGGCAGCATATTTTTTACATGAAGTTGTAGATTTTGACATGATGACATGCTGAACATGGTGTTGAAAGGCGGGAATATTTTAGTTGCAGGAAGTTGGTTAAATATGCATACATGTGTTTTTCCAATAGTTTTAGCCGGAAACTCATAGTCTATCAATAAAATCAAAAGGAAAAAAAGTTCATAATCAAAATTTGTCTTGGAAAACATTTCGATTTTTCTAACCCCTTTTCCGCAATAAATGAAAAACAAACATATACCGTCTGTCTATTTTACGAGGGGCACACCAAATATCTCGCTACCCCATTTTTTGTGAGCTACATTTCAGTAAAAAGAAATTTGAAATCCATAGCCTACTTTGTGAGATACTTATATTGCAAAAACCTGAAAAAGAGGAAAACCACAAACGGTTATAGCTTCCTTATTTGAGGAGATACGAAAAAAGTTAAAGGGATGAAAGTTGACGGCAAAGATAATAAGAATAATCATGCGTATTGACATACGCTCTTGTGCAAAAATGAAAAGAACAAATCTCAAAGTAGGCCATGACGCAATTAATTATATTTTCTCTTTCCAACAATATAAAACATGTCACAAAAAAAATTTAACTGATAGTGTCAACATTTAATATTTTACGAAAACCACAATTCATCATTGAATCGTAAAAATCAGCTATGCCATGATTAGTAAAAAACAATGTATACAGTTAACAATTTGACAGATTGTCACTGTTGTATGTTACATTGTCGAGCTCTAAGACAGGTTTTATATCAAGAATTATGTGTAATCAGTAATTATGGTATACATAACAAATTTGATATGATTAGCATTTATTGTCAGTGCAATTTTGACACCGAGCTGGCAATCACGGTTTACGGAGATAGATTTCCAGATACTCCGCAGCCAAATTGACTTAGTTT
The DNA here is from genome assembly GCA_963675555.1 of Leptura quadrifasciata. Lineage (NCBI taxonomy): Eukaryota > Metazoa > Arthropoda > Insecta > Coleoptera > Cerambycidae > Leptura > Leptura quadrifasciata. Next base: position 190,246,352 of record OY776673.1, on the reverse strand, counting down.
AGGAAGTTAGTTCAAAATCTAAAAATGCACAGTTCATTTTCAAAAAAAGTAGTAAGGCAAAGGCATGTTGCGGATAATGTAAAAAAAAATGAATAGAGTATTGAATTATGTTAACCAAAATGAAGAAACCTCTTTGAGACAAATTCAGAGAAACTGTCGCATAAAAAAAGACAGTGCAAGAAAAATATTAAAAAAAAAAAACGGATTTCGATGCTACAAAATGAGGAAAGTTCAACATTTAAATGAGGGAGATAAGCTGAGGAGAGTAAGATTTTGTAGATGGTTGTTAAATAAAAAAAGGAATAACCCGCTGATATGTAGCAAAATTTTTTGGTCAGATGAACAAATTTTTCTAATGGATTTTTTAATAGAGATATGCATTATAAGTGGTCACGAGAAAATACACATTGGTGCAGAGAGACTGCTTTCCAAGAAAAATTTTCGAATGTTTGGGTAGGTCTTTTAGGGATTAAAGTAATTGGACTTTATTTTCATGATGGCAAATTAACCGCTCGTAGATACCTTAATAATAATAATATTTATTGGTCCAATCGATCATTAAAATAATACTATATAGGACAAGTCAAAATAAAAATATAAAGATACAAAAGTGTAAAGACATATATGATATTAAGTAAATACATAAAACATCTAGTATATAATATACGTATATAAAATACAAGTGATACAAGTATATGTGGGGTAGTAAATTGTAATTTATAATAAAATCACAATCTGTCATTTAAAAACTCATTGATCGAGTAATATGCTTTTTCAATGAGCAGTTTTTATATGCTTTTTGAAAAGATTAGAATTTAATAATTTGAGTTCATTTGGTAGTCTATTGTAGGCCTTAATGGCCAGATACTTTGGACAGTGTTCATAAAGCGTGGTTCTGTGATGAGGTATTTCTAGAAGCTCATTGTTTCTTGTATTGTACTGACGAAACTCATTTAGAGTTTGAAAGTTTTCAGTTTTAGCGTATGTGAGAATATTCATAATAAATTTTCCTACAAAATGAATTTCAAGATTTTCTTTATGAATTAACTATGGCAGAAAGATTAAATTATTCATATTTTCAACAAGATGGGGCTCCAACACACACTGCTGTAATATGTACAAATTATTTAACTCAAGTTATGCCAGATAGCTGGATAGGCATTTATGAACCCATTCTACGGCCAACTCGATCAGATATTACTCCCTTGGAATTTTTCATCTGGGGTTACATTAAAGAACGAGTGGTGGGCAAGCAAGGCCAGAGAAATTCAAAGGTACGCCGATTCACACGACTACAGGAATTTCTTTCAAGGAGTAAAAGCAGTGTACGGCCCCAGTCGGAAAAATATGTGCCCTATTAAAGATTTAAATGGAAATCTCCTCAAAGAAGACCAGGAAATAAGAGCCCGATGGAAAGAACACTACTCTAGCATTCTTAACCAGCAAAGTCAAGCCGATCACGATATTATAAATCTTATCCCTCAATATGACACCTTCGAAGACTTAGATAAACCACTAACAACGGAAGAGATCTTAACCGCCATTGGGCAGCTAAAAAATAACAAATCTCCCGGCGCCGACTCACTCCCAGCTGAGATCTTTAAAGCTGTGTCGTCAGAGCTCATACCCTACCTCAAAAAACTGTTTGATATCGTGTGGGAAAGTGGTCAAGCTCCGCAGGAGTTTCGTGATACACTTTTAATCAACCTCTTCAAAAACAAAGGGAGCGCTGCGGACTGTGGAAATTACAGGGGTATAGCTCTCCTGGCTGTTGGAGGGAAGATACTCACTAAAGCGATGGCAAATAGGCTAACACCTGTTATGGAAAAGTTACTTCCTGAAACACAGAGTGGCTTTAGACCAAACCGAGGCACATCGGATTTAATCTTCACACTTAAACAGCTTCAAGAAAAAGCACTCGAACATCAAGGAGAAATTCACATGGCCTTCATTGATTTAACCAAGGCGTTTGACTCGGTGGACAGGGAAGTGCTCTGGAAAATTATGTTCCGCTTAGGTATCCCTAGAAAATTTGTGGAAGTATGTCGCAGTCTACATACAAACAACAACGCCCAGGTTATGTATAATAATGAGGCAACCGAACCTTTCCAAACTCTCACTGGAGTTAGGCAGGGATGTGTCCTGGCACCCCTACTCTTTAATTTGTTTACCACTGCTCTAACAATTATTGTTGACAACAAACTGACAGTCAGAGGAATAGGTCTCAGATACCGTTTTGATGGCGGTCTCTTTAACATAGGGCGCTTTAGAGCTTTCACGAAGACACGCACACGATTCATTTGTGATCTCCAGTATGCGGATGACTGTGCACTTTTAGCCTCTACGCCGGAAGAGCTTCAAGAACTTTTAGATGTGTATGCCCAAAGCTATGATTCTTTGGGACTTAAAATCAACATTGGAAAGACTAAGATTATGTCAACTCCTCATCAAGTGAACCAAATAGACATTACACTTAACGGAAATTCTCTTGAAGTGGTGGATCAGTTCAATTACTTAGGCAACGTTGTTAATGACAAAGCAAACATGGACAGCGAGATTCGCAATAGAATTAACGCTGCATCTAGAGCATTCTGGGGACTTAGAGAGAGAGTATTTGACAACCACGACCTTGCTTTGTCAACGAAAATGGCTGTCTACAGAGCAGTTGTCATTCCAACACTGCTATATGGATGTGAAAGCTGGGTCACTTACCGTCGTCATGTGAAAGAATTAGAACGTTTTCAGCAAAGGCACCTCAGAAGTATGATGAAAATCCGTTGGTTCCATCACATATCAAACGTGGAAGTGCTCAGGAGAGCAAACAGCCTTCCAATTGAGGTGCTTATTTCAAGAGCACGCCTAAGATGGGCAGGTCACGTTCATCGTATGCATGATAACCGCCTTCCTAAATGTACACTTTATGGTGAATTGCTAAGCGGTAGAAGAAAGCGTGGCGGTCAACGAAAGAGGTTCAAAGACGCTCTCCATGAAAATTTAAAATCCTGCGGTATTGCAGACGAGCAATGGGAACAACTTGCAGCGGACAGAACCGAATGGCGAGGGGTTGTGGCCAGCTATCAAGGAAATGTTGCTGCAAGAAGGCCGAATCCAAGACCTAACCAGGTCTATGTTTGTCCTGATTGCGGTCGACATGTGCTCTCCCGAATTGGCCTCTATAGCCATAGTCGTGTGCACCGTAGATGAATGGGAATTACAATAGACTACACCTTTTACTTGTTTTTTATTGTACGCAATTTATCGACTGTAACATTTCTATACTCGGACTCGAGTAACGGCTAATAATAATAACATTAAAGACAAGGTATTTCAAACTGCCCCTGAAAATATTGAGGATATCAAAACCAGAACTAGAAATGCGTGTGAGGCAATTACTCTTTAAATGCTCCAAAATGTAATGCGTGGGGTATCTCGTAGAGCACTTTTGTGTATTAGAATATATGGTGCATAATTTGAGCATTTGTAGTTAGAAAAATAAATACACACATTTTCTTTTCAGTATGGTATTAGGTAGTACTGTTATACATAGGTTTTCGTTTTTTTGGATGTCCATTTTGTACTTGTATTTTTATTTATGAGATATGTTTGTATTAAATTGTAATAAATAATTACTGAATTATATTTATTATAAAATGAATTTTTACTATTACAGCATAGCTGATTTTTATGATTCAATATGAATTGTGGTTTTCGTAAAATATTAAATGTTGACACTATCAGTTAAAATTTTTATGACATATTTTATATCATTGGAAAGAGAAAAAATAAACGGAATTAATTGTGTCATGGTCTACTTTGAGATTTGTTCTTTTCACTTTTGCACAAGAGCGTATGTCACAGCCAACGGCGTTTTTCGAATTTTTTGACACACATTATTATTCTTATTGCCTTTGACGTCAACTTTCATCCCTTTAACTTTTTTCGTATCTCCTCAAATAAGAAAGCAATAACCGTTTGTGGTTTTCTTATTTTCAGGTATTTGTAATACATCTCAGTAGGCTATGGATTTTAAGTTTCTTTTTACTGAAATATAGCTTATAAAAAATGAGATATTGCTTCAACTAATACTATAAAGAACAGGTAGGTACCTTATCAATATCTCCATTAAATTATGAGCCTTGCTAAAGTCACGATGTAGATAGTTCAATACTCCTAAGTCGTTGGTGCCCCAAGGTCCACCACGTTTTGTAGTATCCCATTCAGAGTCCAAACACAAATAGCTGTAAGGTTCGCTTTCGTGAGGATTTGCCCCTGACTGAGATTCCATGCAGTAATTCAATTGCTTTTCTAATTTTCCTAGCTGTTCAGTACAAATGTCCCACTAAAATCACACGCACAAAATAAGACCAAATTTTCAATTACAATTACAAACCTACCAATTTCTTAATAGTACTAGGTTCTTCTCTACACTCTTCTTTCAAAAGCATCGTTAAGACGATATCCTGCTGCCCGCAAACAAACAAAATACACTTTTGCAGTATGCCATCGTCCTCATTTTTCACACTTCGAACTTCTTTATTTCCTTTATATTTGCTGTAGGGGAAAGTATAGTTTGGCTGAGTAGGTGTGAATCCCCTATAGTCGCAGGGTGTCGTGTCTTTACTACAAAAACCACTGGAACGTTCTTCAAAAGCCAACATGCTTAATTTTGACATTAAAGGAGTCAACTGAACTCCCGAAGAATAACGCCTATTTACCAAAGGTTCAACAGACTGCTGGTCTGAGTCAATGCTAAGCGACTTTAAAGGAAGCGTCAAGGATTTTCTGTGCTCTTTGTTATTCTTTGTTGGCACTTTTGGAAGTTTATTATACATATCAGTCTCAGAATATTTTGGAATTATTTCAGCATTATTGGTAATCAATTTTTCAGTCTCTTTTTGTGTGCTGTCTTTTAAGCTCAAGTCAAAATTGTCAAACAGATTGTTCTTTACATCCTTTCGGTTTTTCTTCAATTCATGTTGCACCAGCTCCAGGTTTCTTTTTATATAGGTATCATAATATGATTGAGATATGATAGACCCGTCTTGTTTAAATACAGGAAAAGTTGGGTCTGTTATAGTTTTAAACATTCCAGTTTTTCTTTGTTCTTTTGGCGATAAATCAAAATTGATGAATCCATTGTTCCTAATATTAAAATACTGTGTTGAGTCCACGGAAATACTGTTGACAATATCACTTATGTTAACCAAACTAGAATATTTCTTACTTTCATATAGATTTGAGGTTACATTTACATATGGCATGAATTTCCTAAAACACACATCATTTCTGTCACTCAACACAGATTTTTCAATTTCCTTTAACTCGATTTCGGTATCTTTCTTATTCTCAACCATACTGGTATTACTATCATTATTTCTACAAATAGACAATGGATTCTGATGAACAAACTTCTTCAATTCCGTCATAGGTGTGGAACAGACACTGGTTTGACCACAATAAGGTGTAGTAGGAGCTGGTTTAACAGTTTTTACCTCCATATTTGAATCAATACTAATCGCCTTCAAGTTCAGAAATTTAGGTCGAGTTTTTTTCGTAGCTGGAATGAAGGGTGGTTCCGCGGATGACAAGGAGTGGTCGGGGCCCTCTTCTGGTACAGCAGTAAATATTAACGATTGGTCTCGTTTCATTGCTGACATTATTGGTGTGTCTTGTGTCTGCTGTGTGCTTTTAATATAATTCTGGAAGAAATACATTAAATAGTCACTAATATAAAACGCTCTTTGAAATAATGTCTATATACAAGTTGGAGCAATAGTGAGTCTGACTTTGATAGCTCGAGTTCTACGAAAGCTAGAAATTTAAAAAAATACAGGTAAACTTTATAAAAAAGTCTAAAACTGGAAATTATTTTTGAATAAGGTGAACCAAATCGATTGTGCAGGACCAAGTGCCTTTTTTTAAAATGACATGCTATAAATATCAGTACATTTTTAGAAGTCTCTTTCTAGAATCCTTTCATTTCTGCTAAAAGACTGCATAACGATAGACTAATTCGAAATTATGATAAAAGTAAAACAGTATGGTCAGTAATTAACCAGAATATTAATGAAAGTAAATTTAACGAGAATAAAATTTATGAAATGAAAATAGATAACTTGACTGTAACAAATGATAAATTAATTGTTGAGAATTTTAATAAATATTTCATCGACTTACCAAGAAAGCTAAATGAAAAGTTAAATACTGAAAACAACAGGATTAATGTTAAGCCTGCGCATGATACTTATTCTCCAACTACTTTCCTTGAACCAGTCAGTGAAAATGAGGTCTATAATATTGTTATGGTCACGACTACGCCACTGGAATCATAGAAAATTCCAGAACGGTGCCAGAAAAGTCGCGAATGTTAGGCTGGAACATTCTGTAATGTTCTACTACATTCGACGCGGATATATATACGGACTGATTCGGCGCACTGAAACAGTTTAATATGAGACAAGCAGGTGAACAGATGGAATAAGAACAGTAATAACAGTTTAATTATTGTAATTAAATGATTAATAAATCAGGGGTTTGTGAAGATTCTTGTTGTAATTATCGAACCTACATACAGAGTGTTTGCTGGAGATTGTAAACATGTAGCAATTTAATAATGCTTCATTGAGCTTGGATAATTTAAGTACAAAATTTATCAAACAATGTGTATATTAATTCATATCACCGTTAACAAAATTAATTAACTGGTCTATATCAGGAGGTATAACTAGGGTTTCTGATTTCTTAACTTTTTTTTTATTCCCAGGAATCGAGAAATAAAAATTGCTATTACCGGGATTCCCGGGAAATAATGAATTTTTCATATATTTCTTGAAAAACGTAAATTTTTTGTTTTAAAATGTTACGCTATTCAATATTAATTTTTTAAATGTTTCGTTTTCTTTTCTTCCTTTGGTCAAAATATAAAATCTATCAGTTTTGGTTTGTTTCATTTATAATTAAAAAGACACAACAACACTAACTACAGAAAATAACACAATAATGAAATAACATAAAATAAAAATTCTTAGGAACCAAAGATACACTCTTAAAAAAATTAAAATTTTCGAAATTATTTTTTTCTCGTAAATGATTCAATGAATTGCTTCCAAAAAAATATATATTTCGACAAAATTTCAGGACATTAAGTGAAAAATTGGAATTAAAATTCTATAAAAACGACATTACCAAGAACTTTTAGGATACCTTTTTTATCAATAATATTTCAATAACGTTTCTAGGTAACCTACAACATATATTTTTTGTAAGTCAATAAAACAGGTAGATGATACTTGAAGAAAATTAAAGTAAATTTTAATATTCTTTTCTCATAAATAGTTTTATGAATCATTTTAGAAAGAAAATTTATTTTAGATACCTATAATCGTTCAGAATTTGATCCTCTATAACTTTTAATAAGGTCATTTCGCTGTAACAAAATGTTTAGGAAACCACCCCTATAGCGCAAATCATACCAGAAGTTCGAGTGTGATCTTTTGGTTGGATACTCGGGAGGCAGTCCCCAAACAACCCTGAAAAAATCATCGTTTGAAATTTTTTTTTTTTTTTTTTGGGGCTCCTATAAGCCCAGCACAACTTTATTGGACTATATGGAATACTACCCTTCTTAACAACTTTAGGCTCACCTAACAGGTATTTGTAACTAAGGGAATCATCTGGCAATTTCTTTCTATATTTAAGAATATATAAATTAAAATATATTTGAACACCAGACTTGTACGAGTATATTAATTTTTATAATTAACCTGCATTTTAAAAAATTTAGAGGGTACGATTGCAACAGCGCCAATTCTGCCAGAGTATGATTTGCTTACTTTGCTAGTATTAAATCTAGTATACACAAAATTTTAGCCTTGTACATCACAAGTTTGTCGAGGTTGCTGCCAACTCTCCTACTATAAAGGGCATTAAGGAAAAATTTGGGATTGATGTCGAATAATAATATTGTAAAAAAAAAATAGTTAAATTTTTCAATTTTTTTTTAGTGTTATATATTCTTTGAACATCTTCCATTTTCTATTCATAATATCTTTGGGTAGTAACCTAGAATATATATTTTTTATGAATCAATCAAATGCATAGAGACCAGTTAACGTGATTATTATTTTTTTCTCTTAAACGATTTTGAGGCGATTTATAAAATCATTTATAAGAAAAACATTATTAAAATTTATTTTAATCTTTTCCATCCACCTGCTTGATAGAATTACAAAAAATAGTTTTATACTTTCTAAAAATTTTACTAAAAAATGGTCGTACAAACTTTCCCATATAATTACTTTAACCACATCCCTAGCAACATCTCTGCCTGAATTTTCTAGAAGCAAATAGTCATGCCATCTTATACTGATATTAAAGAACTAGCCATGTACCAAAATTTGATCAAAATCGTTAGAGCCATTTCTGAACAAGGGAGTTAGATGCAAAAGACTTTAAAATATATAACACTTTAAATCAAATATGAAGTTCTAATTGGTTTTTTAATTCTAATTTCTTTTACGTGATCCTCACATGTGTCATATAGATTTTATCACCAAACTTTCGATTTCTATTTACACGATTACGTAAATACTAACATACTGGAGATCAAGATAATCTTTTCCTTAGGATGACTAACAGTGAAGGTGACTAACAAATAGAATAAATACAAACGCGAGGGTGGTGGTGGAGACGTTATAAATTTTACTCATCGAAATAAATTCTTTATAAAGTAAAATATGGGCTACCTAGATATTCCTTTTATCAATTCTAGTGTATTAAAAGAACCGGGTTTGTCATACTTTAAATAATAAAATAACAGTGTGTCAAATGTATTTAAATAGTGTATAAGAGTAAGTACCATCTCACCTTTTTAATACTTTTCTTGCTTAAATACTGACAAATACTTCGATTTCTTAATGATAACTCAAGTAAGCTGCAATATTCTTTATTTGATATATAAACTTGTAGAAGTTGAACGCCTAGCGGTAGATCAAACGAAACTTCAGCCACTTCTGCTGGACATTTTATTCTATATGGATCTGTGAGTACAAGACGTTTAGTCAACGTAGAGCTAAGTTGTGTCGCAACTACCCTAAAAAATATGCAGTTAATGCAGACCTCATTTCTGTATTCTATACGCATGGTAATAATAGTTTTGTCATATCAGGTGTAACTAAATTATTTTAAAGTAGATGTCTCTAAATTTTTTGAGTTGTTTGGTGCAAAAAATGCTCCAATTAAATCAAATATTCGTAAAATATATTCTCAAAGACAATCAGACAAACAGAATACTTACTTGTTATGGTACAATATGGAACCTCCTAGAACTTGATGAAATTCTTGGCAACATTGAAGAATGTGTATAGCTTCTATAAAAACATTACTTGCGCTCTAAAAATTAATTAATAATTAGCAGTAAATTACACAGTAGTCCCCAACTTAAAAATCAAATAAAAAAAACAACATAAATTATTTTAATTTTATTACACATTAACATTATAATTTGGGACACAATAAGAATTTTAAAAAAGTTTAAGTAAAATATAGGTACACTTCCTAAATTCGTCTTTACAGAACTAGTACTTTTTAACGTTTCATTGACATGCATATATAATTTTAAGTAATAAATAAAATTTAATAGTTACCCTACCTTTGGTAAAGCAAGTGATGGTATGTTTGAGAATAAATTTCCTCCAAAAACTAACATTTTTAGATAAGTGTCAAATATATGATACAATTTAGCCGAAAGGCTCTCGTTCCTATAAATATTTGCCAGAGACTCAAAATCCTTATGAAAGAAATTGACTAAGGAATACAAAGTCGTAGCTCTGTGCTCCAGCAGCCAATCTGTTACATTTCTGTCTGTACCAACAGCCTAAAAATATGTATTTAACAAGAATCCGAAATTTCTTAAATATTTAATTTTTTACCAACAGGTATCGTCCATTTTCTACCACAAAAAATTTTCCACTTTGAAGAGTCACTATTTTAGGTTTTGTAAATATGCTTTTAATACATTGTATAGTTCCCATAATTTGGCCGCAAAGTGCTGCTTTTTGTTGGTCAGACACCCAATTTGGATGAAAGTACAATATAGCGGACGCTGGGTCATCCTCTTCTTTCTGAACCATTTGAGTATCATACACAAAAATTATCAATGTTTCCCTGATAAAAAAAAAAAAATTGAATGTGAAACAATCCTATTATATGAGATACTAACTTGGCCATGTTGATTTGTTGTTTATAAACCGTATGTTTGGGAATGTTTAGTTAAAAATGATGATAAAACAAATGTTTGTTTTTAAATTTCATATTTATGTTTATTTTTGAAACGTCAAAGATAGCAGAGTCTCTAACCTTAAAAATTCTCATCTTCTTCTCACCTTCGGTGTCTCTTGCGTAGAAGTTCATAGTCAAAGGAAATTCATAACATTATAGAGATCAATGGATATTTACATAACTAAACACCAAAATATGTATAAATAATGTAATAATTGTCAATAAGGTACGTTCTCTTCTGATATTGATGGCACTTATCCTTCGTATTCATATTCACTAGTGAATGAACTTTGGGAACAGAATAAGAAATTATTGGATGCTAAAATAAATACATTTCACTAGTAAAAAACGAAAATATGATTATTGTTCCCTAGTACGAAAATTTTCTATTCAGTCTATTTAGAGTTGTATAAAATAGGAATTGTAATAAAACAAACAGACATTTCCGTTAATTTAAATTATCTCTCCAAATCCAGAAATCCAGAGGAGGCACGGGGGGGGTGGGGGTGGGGCACGTGCCCCTGCAGGCATCCCTTGGCCTTGGCGCCGTGTAGGGACACGGAATTGGATAGGTTTGTTTGTTTTTGTGCAAATTTAAGAACAGCAGTTCAGAACCATTCCATTAAATAAATTCTTACAAATATTTTGGATCAAACCCTGTTTTCTGGTATGTTACACACATCTTCTCATGAATTATGTTTATGGTAATGTGGTAGAGATATGGGACAACCTGTGCCGGGATTCTAAGTTGCTTATCGTATATCGAGTCGATACGATACTAGTGATTCTTGATATATTACTGTATCGTAACTTTGACGCTTACTCAACAGAATTCATTCGAAACCAAAGTAGAGCATCGTCAGTAGTACGATTACGATATTATAATAGTTAACTCGATAGTATCTTAGAATTCCAAACGATACGTGTTTGAAATTTCTTGCTCTCGTATCGACTCGATAGCAGCTGATGTCTACTATTACTATAAGTATCCCAATCTTGGGCTATGAAGGGTAGGAAAGGAGTATGTTTGGTTGCCTAATATTCATTAAAAAATTTCTGATAAATAACTATATTAAAACTAGAAAATAATGAAATATTAGTAATATTTCATCGCTTTGTACATATATTAGTATATATATATACTTATATTGAGACATATATACATATTAAATATGTAAAGTATTATTTGTAATGGGACCGCGGAAGCAAAATATTTTTGTGAAAGCCTTTATTCGTCGGCTTGATGTTCGCAACGCGCATTTCTTGTTTGTTTTAAAATCATAATCTGTTCAGAGCCTTTCAATTTTGTCCTACATTTATACATTTTCAAAACATGTGCTCCGATTTTTAAAAAAGGAGCTACAGAAATTGTATATTTTTTTGGAAAACTTGAGTCATTATATTTGAGTACAACCTTTTTTAATCACGATCTGTTTAGAACCTTTTAATTTTGTCCTTAATTTATGTTTACCCTAGATGGCACGAAGCAGGTATATGTGTTAGAAACCCTATAAAGTAGAAACTGGCCACTCGGCCCCCACTCCACCCAATTGGATGTATCATGGCGGCGATGGTTTTAGTGTACGCGTATAGGGACTCTGGCACATATGCATCTAGGTGGTGGTGGCATCAGTGTGTGTCTAAGTAGGTTGCAGTATTTGTTTCGACAAAGTGGAAAAATATATGTAAGTATATGTGTATACGACCAGAATTGAAACCGTATAAAAACTAAAAGCCGGCAAAAACAGTCGGCGTCTCTTTATTGTCTTTCTTATTACAAGCATTTCTATTTACCTCTGCAAGCGATGCCGACGGTTTTTGCCGGCTTTTAGTTTTTATACGGTTTCAATTCTGGTCGTATACACTATAATAACGTTACCATTAATTGTTTCGTGACCAAATCAGTCATAACAGACTGTTATTTTAATTTTAACCCATTACAATCGGTGATGTAAAATTCCCGGAATTAATTTTTGAGGAAAAATTCCCGAATATTTTCCCGCATATTTTCCCCGAATAAATAATAATCATAATGCTAATTTTATTGGTCTTAAATGTATTATTAAATTATTATATGTTATTAAAGTAAATGTATTAATAAAGTTATTATTAATAATAACATTTTATTTTAAATGTTTTATTACAAGACTAAAAAAATATACATAGTATTCTATGTTACGTAAATTAACAAATAAACAATTAACAAAAGAAATAAACGTAAATAAAAAATAATGCTACATATTAACATATTATAACATATTGGTCAGGTTAGGTTAAGTAAGATTTAGTCAGTGTCAGTTTTGTTTGGCGAGTGGGAAAATATCATCGGGGAAAATTCCCCATATTTTCCCGATTTATATTTACCCACCCGCTGAAAAATTCCCGACTCACATCACTGATTACAATCAGTCTAATGATACTATGCTCGTCAAAATAAAAGCAACCCCGCCGCCATTATGCGTCCACTTTTCATACGGACTGATTGGTGCCTCCCACTCGAGTGGCCAATCTCGACTTTATAGGGTCTCTAATATGCGTTGGGTGAAAGTGTGTGGGTATTTGTTTTTTTCTGCTATATCTTGTATACTTGTAACCATTAATTCGATTAAAATATGGTCTTCATCGTATAACACAAGGATTGTAAACACAATCCTTGGGTATGACACAGTGCAGTGAGGTACCGTCATCGGTTTCAGCGCGGAGAGCAGCAATATTAGTGGATTAAGATAGAATTGGATATCTTGAATTGGGATTCCAACAGCCGGCCGGCTCGTTTCGTATTTATTTCAAATATTTGTAACGGGTCTGTGTCTTTCACAAATGTAAATCAACAATGATATAAATGAAATATCCTTTTAAATTCTGTTACTCAAAAAAGAAGTAAAGCTATTTTAATTGCTAATTGCTAGCGCTGACACCTCGATCAGCGAAGTTAAGCAGCGTTGGTCTCGAGTCCGTCACTTGGATGGGTGAAGATGAACGGTAAAAATTAAAAAACTACAGTATTCAATAAATAAATCTGAGAAAAATCCGGTGGCATCGATAATTCACGAATAATCCAAATCCACCAACAAAATCATTCCAAGGACGAAATTCACCGAATTACATTCAAAACTTTACAAAAGATAGCCCTCAAAAATACAGCCCCTCATCATCTTGAATCACTTTCAATTATCTCCCCAAACATCAATTCAAAATATTTTATGTCACTTCCCAACATTTTCTACAAGCCTCTTTCTCTTAAATTCAACTCTCAATTCAACTTTCCAATAATATGTCAAAACATCTTTCGTTTGCCTCTCCAGCCGGCCCATAAAATGTTAGTCCCAAAATAAGTCCAGTTTACGTGCTCCCCACGAATTACCCACAATCAGCTTCACTCCGTAAAAAACCCATAAGTCCAATTTATATGTTTCCCCATTGCATGCTGGCAACCTGCAGCTAATTTCATACCATTACCCTAAAATTGACTTTCGCTCTGTTCAACGTGGAGCCACATTACCCTCAATATGGCATAACATAACAATCACATATGGATTAACATGACTTAACATTAATATGGATTAAAGTAAGACTCGCAACAATACTTCACGGGACCAATTCAATTTTACCATGTTATTCAGACAGTTATCATTCATATTTCAAAAACCAAATTAGATTCCACTGAAATTTTCATATTAAATTGCTTTAACATTTTTCATAGCCTTTTTAGTAATATAATTTTTAACCCAAAAATCCAAAATTTCCGCATGTATTGCACAACATTTTATCATTCGAGACCCATATGATGGTCTGCCGCCCTTTCCGGCTTCGTCAGCTCTCAGCGAGCGTCGTGCCCCATCATGAGTATAAATAAGGGAGCGTGCCAAGCCCCCGGCAAGTTGTGTTTCCGACGTACCTAGTGATAATTAATTCCAGTGCCCGCATTACCTCTTCGGTTGCCCCAGAACGTAAATCCAAGTGCGTTTTCGGTGTAATCCGCGATAAATACTGTAGTGCCCGTGCCGTGCCATCTTCCTAGGTAACCCCTAGTAAAATTTAGTATTAGTATTCAGCCCTAGTGCTCCCTTTTTCTTCGCCTTCGCGGCCTACTTTAATTGTTTGTTAATAATCAGCCCCACAGTGCTCCAATTCGAATCGCCTTCGCGGCCCTAGTTTTAAGTGAATCTTTCTCAGATTTTTTAAAATTTAATTTAAATCTGCCACGAACCCCCAACTAACGTAGGCAAAATTTCAAGTGTCGATAAGTTACCTAATCAATAAATTTCGTGGACCTAAATAATTTTAGTTCCACAACATAATAATCAACTCTGTGTTTTACGCCAAAATAAATATTGTTTAATTCTCGTTTAAAATATAGTTTATACTTAGAGAAAAGACGGTAAAAGTGAACAATAGCTCAACCCACCACCCCAACTCCGAATCTTATAAAATAAAGTGCACATCAGGCCTCTAGGGTCTCACCTAAAGCTCTCCAGCCAAAAACTAATTATTTTTCCAATCACCTAAATCCCGCTCGTGTTCAACGGCATCTCATTTCGCCGTCCTGGTTAAGTGGAAGAGTCTAAACTCCGCCAGGACGTAAATATAAACAAGGCATTAAAATTTAAAAAAATAAATAAAAAGTATGACATGAAGTATTTTTGGTAAATTCGAGAGGGCGGTGTTGGTGAAATATTTGAACTCAACAAAGTGATGTAAATGATATCTCCTGAAAAATTTATCATAAGAAAAACATTTTCGCTATCTCTTGAACTAGCGGACTAAAGTCGAGGCAAGAATTCAAGCGATGTACGTCACGAGTAATCTCATTAAAGAAATTTTAATACTAACATAATTTTTAATCATTAATTACTTTAAAAAGAGTAATTCTTGACACCCAGTTATTAAGCATTTTTCAGAAATAGGTACAGTTTAATGGGGCTTCATGATTCTTAGCAGTATTGTCTTATTTAAAGAATCGATCTGCGACGTGCATCGCTTGAATTCTTGCTTCGACTATAGTAAAGTTTCAGTCGGGCAATAACTAATAAGCTATTGCCAAAAAAGTTTCAAGTTCTATAACTATAAATGATTCACTTTCTTTAGGAAAACTTTTTTTGAATTTTTTGTATACTTCTAACTATGTCTTATTGTGGGTTATAGAACTCATCTTGTGACGCTGAGGAGCAAATTTCCAAACGCTAGGTCTACATATCAAGATGAACACAAATTAAAATCAAGTTGTGATCACCTTAGTACTGGCAAAGGTTTACTTCACATGTTACAAGGTGTCAACATCATCAATCTGAAGCTACTTAAGAACCCTTCATGGATGAGATCAGAAGCAGCAGAGAAAATCATCTGACTGTAACATAGGCATATATACCTATGTGTATATACATAACATAGGTATAGGTACCTATATTTCAGTCAGATGGTCCAAACCGATTCAGTTTTCGAAAGAAGCATTGATTGGTCGAAGACGACAACCAGCATTTGGATATTTGCAGTACTACTTCATAGCAGTTAAAAACGCGACTGTATTATATGGTTCGCGAGTTGGAGCCAAAGACTATTCGATTAGAACCACCCTGAAAATTTTGTGATGTAAAGTATTAGTTATGAACAGGAAAAAATCGATTTGTTTTACCTCAATCTCAAAATAATCAGGGTAGATCTAATCGAATAATTTTGGCTTTAACTTGCGAACAGATCAACCAATTACAATTTTTCGGGTGCCAATTTCAGGGCTAATATTTATTAGGTTCTATGAAAAAGGAGGGACAACAGTAAATGTTATAGACAGCAACATGTATTGCAGAGAGACTTGTTTTGCTTTTTGTTTAACATATAAATTTTGTTATTTTTTTATTTAGTGTTTTGCTAGTGTACCTAAATTAATATTAAATTTTATAAGCACTTTATATTTTTATGTGACCTGTCCATCCATTGTTAGTAATATTATCAATAAATTATTGTTATTATTAGAGTCCTTCAAAATCTTCACAACAAATGGATCCCATGAAAACAAATTTTGTGAAACCAAGAATTCTTCTAACATCAAAAGTACGTAAGATGGATGCCCAATTACGATCTAAGCAGGTACGTAATAAAGACGTCCATAGGAGATCCAGTTTCTGGTAACCTAAACATCTCAAACACGTATACCCTACATTATGGTACTTGATGTACGTCTATGAGACGTATTTTAGGCGTTTCAGTCAAGACGTCCAAATACCAACAACTGGCCTAGCGTTAATAAAGTAGGTACTTACACTTTCACTTGATCAGTGGGTCAGATGTTAATGAAGAGCGGCACTGAGTTCGAAAAAACACGCGAGCCTTTATAACAAACATTCCAGAAGATACTGGAAAAATTTATTAGATTATTTTTGGATGATTTAAATTAAAACATGGCAACATGCGCGGAAGCTATACAACCTTAGGCGAGGGTCGTATAGGAGATATACCATCCTTCGGAGGGGATGTAAAGCCGTTGGTCCCTTGTCTATTAAATGTTAGGCAAGTAAAAGATCCCTACTCTTCTTAAGGGAAGAGGTTCGGCAAAATTCCTGGTTGGGGGTAGCTCGTCTACAGGCGTCGGTGTTAGGCCTCAGTAGCGGAAATAGGCCGATGTTAAATAAATGTAAAAAAAAAACATGGCAACGAATTCACCACAAGCACACATTTACATCGGGTACATATATCTCTACATGCAATATCTTCAGCTAATAGTTGTATGAGATGGGCAATGTTTTCTCTCTCATATGTGACACGAAATACAGATTCCATGGCACCTACCCAACTTCTACCAGGAATTCAAACGGTTCTATATGATTCATTATTAGTTGCCCACATTTAGTAGGAAATATTCTGTTGTTGTTTTCAGCAACAATATTTCTTCAGTGAGCGCCTGAGAGAACCTCTTTTAACTTTTATGGTGCATAGTGTTGCTTAAGGGGGGTTCAGGATCAGGTCCTGGCGGTGGGAGGTTTTCTTATGTGGGCTATTTTTCACAAATCAACATCTTTGGTAGTAGGTATCTAAAAACTGTTCTTACAAAATTCCAAAATATTTGAATGCTACAGTAGAATACTAGAATACACTAGGTACTCGATACGCGTTTCGCTCACCATTCAGGTAAATGCAGCAATATCATTGATATAAATTATAAATAGTAGTAGATCAAGGACATTACCCTGGAGTACTCCAAATTGTTTTGAAGAAGGGTCAGAAGATATAGCACGGGAGTAATGAAGCAGTCATGTCGCCGCCCCCCCCCCCCTTCGGCTTCCTTCCATAATGGAGCGAAGTGAACAAACATATAATGTATGATAAACCTGCTTATATTTCTTAACCTTTTCACTGCGGGATTACTTTTCAAAGCCGTGGGCTTTGCCTCATTTCGTATTTGTACGCCCATAGCAGTGCATGGTAATATTTATACGAAAAGTAAAACAAAATTTCAATTTTTTTATGGGCTAATAATCTAGAAACATTTTAATGATATACATTAATATTAAAACACAATATTTTGCACAAAAAAAACTATTTGTTTGAAGTAAAAAAAGAATTTTAAATGCTATTTATTGCTAATATCGATAGATAGAAAATTTTGAAATAAATTTAAAAAATAGTTTTTTTAGAAGAAACGTGTATATACGCCCGGAGCAGTTTTCGATCAACGCAATGCCCCCACTTAATCCAAAGTCTGCTAATTACGCTACCGAAATATAGTGAAGAATTACTCACCCCCTCTTAAATTACTAAAGAAACTACCCAAGTTCTTTATGCAAAGTTTGTTCTTTATTTAACTGTTTTGAAAGAACTTTGAAAACTGTCTCGCGGTAGACCTAAATTTAGTAATTTTTTCTGTAATGAGCTCTTGTGAATTATATATATAAAGTGGTAATTTGTGTATTTACTTAGTTTATTGTTTTCTTGTGGTTTTTGTAGGTTTTGAGTAATCTTTTGGTTTTAAAATTTATTCATTTCAGTACAACTCTTCAAATTTGTATTTATGTTTTTGTTATTCCCTTCAAGTATTTTATACTATTGTTGAAATAAATCTATGACCTATTATTTCATGTTAATACGTAAACTAAGCATTTTTTTGAAAAAAAATAATACAAGAATAAAAAGTGTTTAAAATCGCATTTTCCATATGACCATGGTATTAGATTTGCAATTTCTTAGTTTTCCGGAAAAACGGAAAAGTTTTCTTTGATTATCTGGCTATCTATGCGTTTTTTTCAAAAAATGTATAAGAACAAAAAACGTTTAAAATTGCATTTTCTATACAGTGACGCTGTTTAGAATATATTTTTGTAATTTTTCGAGAAAACGGAGAGTTAACATACTATGTTAGTTTTCCGTTTTTCCGGAAAACTAAAGGGAACATTGCAAATCTAATACCATGATCATACGGAAAATGCGATTTTAAACACTTTTTATTCTTGTATATCTTAAAAAAAATGCTTATTTTACGAGATATTTACATTTTTTGCTAAAAATATACATATATGTGTATAATAAGAGCATGTTGCGACATGCTTGGAATATACGTCCCTGAAGTTAGCTTCAGATTTAGATTTACTTTTTCCTCAGATTCATTTTATTACAGTCGACCAATCAAATAATTGTGAAAAATATAAAACGGTATTTATGTTTCCAAGCTATATAGTTACGAACTATAATATATAAAATGAAACAAAAACACTTGCAGTCACAAATCAAAACAATTAATTAATAAACAAATATAAATCATTGACTCCTATTCAAGTACTTCCATCAATTATCTGCTGTTTGTTCAGTAGGACATCGTTAGAAGAATAATGTAGCGAGAGAATTCAATGCTTATAAAACATATATTTTTTTAATTACCATAAATTATAACTCGCTAATTGTTAGAATAACGCGCTGGTATTAAAGTGAGTTATGGGGGTTTCGTTGCTCATGCATTCATAAGTATTTATATCGATATATATGTGTCCTTGAACTGCTATGATTATGTAATATATTTCATAGTTAGTCTATTTACGGCTTGCGAAAGTAAAATAAATGTGTACTTGGTTTACCGAATTCGCCATAATTCGAGGAGTGATATTATACTTATAAAAACACAAACTCATAAAAATAAGCCTGAAAATGAAGTTGATTTAAAAAAATTTCTTTTCGTTGTTCACCATTCTGACTAATAGCTGCTAATTGTAATAGATATACTTAATTTACTGTATTCATGGCATATCCCAAATAAATGTCAGGGCGGAAATATCGACCACTATACAATTTAGAAATGAAATTGACTTAAAAAATTCCCCTTTCGTTGTCCACTATTCTGACTAGCAGCTGCCAATTGTAATAGACATACTTAATTTACTGTATCCATGGCATATCCCAAATAACCGTCAGGGCGGAAATGTCGATTTGAAATTTTTATTATTGCATGTCACCAGATCCTCCGCCATTTCTTTAAAACATATTTAAATACTACGAACAAATTTAGAAATAAAATCAATTAAAAAATTTCCCTTTCGTTGTCCACTATTCTGACTAGCAGCTGCTAATTATAATAGATATGCTTTATTTAATATATTAATGGAATATCCCAAATAACCATCAGGGCGGAAATATCGATCACTATAGAATTTAGAAATGAAATTGACTTAAAAAACTTTATTTTCGATGTCCATCATTCTGACTAACATCTGCTAATTGTAATAGATATACTTAATTTAATGTATCAATGGCATATCCCAAATAACCATCAAGGCGGAAATATCGACCACTATAGAATTTAGAAATGAAATTGACTTAAAAACAATTCCCCTTTCGTTGTCCACTATTCTGACTAGCAGCTGCTAATAGTAATAGATATAGTTAATTTAATGTATCAATGGCATGTCTCATATAACCGCCAGGGCGGAAATATCGACCACTATACAATTTAGAAATGAAATTGACTTAAAAACAATTCCCCTTTCGTTGTCCACTATTCTTACTAGCAGCTGCTAATTGTAATAGATATACTTAATTTAATGTATCAATGGCATATCCCAAATAACCAGCAGGGCGGAAATATCGCCCACTACACCATTTAGAAATGAAGTTGGACTTGTGGACCATTACAAAATTTAGATACACATAATAGTGAGGGTAGAATGTAATTTGAAATTTCGTAAGGGGACAATTGTAGGAGGGGTCTGGGTCCGAAAATTGATAAAGTCAACCAATTACGCTTTCATTTGCAATGAGGTGGGCGCAGTGGATGCTTTAAAGAGTGTGTGAAGTGATGAAATAATTTATAAACGGTGTTTTCTGTAAATAATAGCATTTCTTTACTTCCTTTTTAAAAAATATTGGAAAATCCTGCAGGAAGTTTGGTATTAGTTACGTCCCGCTCCGCTAGACAACCTCTAATGGATTGAAAAATATAACTTATTTGTACTTCCTAACCTTCATTGTATCATTAAAAAATGATATAAGTAAATTTTCTTGTGTATTCAACATTTAAAGTACTCTATAACATGATGACCATAATTTTATTATTTTAAATCATCACCCCCTTGACACGAAGTAGAAATTAAGTAATGTGGTAATGCAATCACCTCTTTTTGATCCGTATTTTTGAGCATTCTATATTTTATTTGAATTAGTAAAATACCGTAAGAGCTTTATTCTCGAAATTAAATTGGAAGGGGTTGAAAAATTCAAAATTAAACACTATTGCGTTACTACTAAAAATAAGTATTAAAAGTGTTTTAACATGAAAGAAATCGACTTCTCGAGCAATGCTCTATAATATACATCTAATGCCGAAGCACGGTTTAAAAATAATTATTAAACCGCGACTCAAAAAGGAGGGATGTTATAAGTTTGACGCGTATGTTTGTATGTCTGTGTGTCTATATGTTTGTCTGTCTGTGACTTTATATCTTTTCGACAGATGATTCGATTTTAACTCTCAGCGAGCTGCACACCTTCACTCTTTTTTTAATTGAATTATCACCAGATCTGGTATCTGGTGATACAACAATAATAAAAATTTCAAATCGATATTTCCACCCTAACGGTTATTTGGGATATGCCATGAATACAGTAAATTAAGTATATCTATTACAATTAGCAGCTGCTAGTCAGAATAGTGGATAACAAAATGGAAATTTTTTAATCGATTTCATTTCTAAATTTGTTGTTGGTAGTTTTCAAATATATTTTTTTAAAATGGCGGAGGATCTGGTGATAAGTCAATAATAAAAATTTCAAATAGATATTTCCGCCCTGACGGTTATTTGGGATATGCCTTGGATATAGTAAATTAAGTATATCTATTATAATTAGCAGCTGCTAGTCAGAATAGTGGACAACGAAAGGGAAATTTTTTAAGTCAATCTCATTTCTAAATTGTATAGTGGTCGATATTTCCGTCCTGACGGTTATTTGGGATATGCCATGGATACAATAAATTAAGTATATCTATTACAATTAGCAGCTGTTAGTCAGAATGGTGGACAACGAAAGGACATTTTTTTAAATCAACTTAATTTTCGTATTTATTTTTATGAGTTTGTGTTTTTATAAGTATAGAATGACTCCCCGAATTTTGGCGCATTCGGTAAACCAAGTACACATTTATATCGATATAAATACTTATGAATGCATGAGCAACTAAGCCCCCATAACTCACTCTAAGACCAGCGCGCTATTCTAACAATTAGCGAGTTATAATTTATGTAATTAAAATAATATATGTTTTATAAGCATTGAATTCCCTCGCTACATTATTCTTCTAACGATGTTGTCCTACTGATCAATTGGCGACATAGTGAACAAACAGCAGATTATTGATGGAACTACTTGAATAGGAGCCAATGTTTTATATTTGTTTATTAATTCATTGTTTTGATTTGTGACTCCAGGTGTTTTTGTTTCATTTTATATATTATTTTTCGTAACTATATAGTTTGGGAACATAAATACCGTTGTTTTATATTTTTCACAATTATTTGATTAGCCGACTGTAATAAAATGAATCTGAGAAAAAGTAAATCTAAATCTGAAGCTAACTTCAGGGACGTTTGGAATATTTTAAGTATTTTTCCCGTGATTAGAGCATGCTTTTACATAAAGGGTCCAAATATCCCAAACTATCCAAAATTTTCCATGCCATTTCCTCCGTTTACTGTACTAAAAATCATAATCATATATAAATAATAAAAATAGTGATACTAAGCAGCGCGCGCCACTGATCTGACCAGAACCCATGATTAATTATTACTTGCGATATCGAATATTTCTTTATGCAACAATTTTGTTATTTGATAAACAATGATTTTGGTTTTAGCTAGGCTACTGTTCAAGGCCTTGGCATCTCAGATGACTATTACTAATATAATAATTTATTGTCCTTATGTACAGATATATGTACTTCAATGATGATGCTATATTTAATTTAGTTCTATTTTTATACTGTTTGGTGACGGGAGTTAGTATAAAGCCGGGCTTTGATGGGCTTCACCGGTACGATAATAGCTGTCTTAACAGCAGTAGCAGCAATACTAATATATCTGCAAGTAAGAACAATATTTGAGGTGCCCCCAATTCCTAAGTTAGAAGAAACTTGGTGGGGCCCTAGGGAGCCGTCTAAAGAAGACACTGCTATAAAACCGTTTAAAATACATGTTTCTGATGAGGTAAACTCTTATTAAAAATATTATGTGTATTAATAATATATTATATTTCAGAGAATGCTGAAAATTTAGGATTTCTCATATTTTGTAATGTATTTTTAGGTTATATAAAGTTTTAAAATAATTTGAGTGTAGCGCAAGTATTTACCTATCAATAAAAGTTGCGTAATTATTTTACAAATATAAGTAGATAATGGAGATAAACTAAGCGAACAAACATGTCGGTATTTTTATCTCTAAAAGGAATTTATTTACCAATTATATAATGCATCAACTTATGAAATTTGTAGTAAGATTGATTGTCATTCGATACAAGACGCATAAACATTAAAACATATCAATTTATTATTTTTTATAGTAGATATTATGATATTTAGAAAATGATGAACGGTTATGCAAACAAAACCACGCGAGTACGAAGGACGTTCACGTCATATCATACTAAGCACATCATTGGCACAGAACACCTTATGTCATTGATGTTTGATGTATTTTGCAGTATACCTGAATGCACTAACATGCATGTTGTTCGCCTTTTAGGGTTGTTGATTTTCGCGTTTGTTTAATAATTTAATTCGACTTATTTAATCATTAATACTAATCACCTAATCAAAGACCTGTTTCAGTTATAATTGTAAAGATACCTATATGAGAAACATAAAAATTCTTAAAAATATCATCATTGTGATTATGAAACTTGCGTATAAAAGATTAAAAAGACAAATAATACTAAAACCCATAATAAAAGATGTGCATGATTTATGCTCAAGTCTTTTCTTGAACACGCACGTGCATGTCGTGATTGAACGTGTGTGCACTTAATTTTGATTTGAATAGAATTGAGGTGGTTAGTTCTTAAATGGTTGGAACGGGCTAAATGCTTCGCCCTGTATATGTTTCAGAGCTGTGGTACACTTGTATTTATTTATTAGAGTCTGACTAGCACTTTATTTAAATTTATTATTTATGGCAGGGTCAACAGCTACATCCTGTATATATTTTTCTTGAACTTAAACACTTTGTTTTAAACTAAACGAAAATTAAAAATATTTTTTATTAAGATTAAAGAACAGAGTTGTTTATTTTATTATTTTATTTACTTAAATTAAAATTGGTTTACACGAGTTATAATATTTAACGTCTCGACACTTGAAATTTTGCATTGGAGAAGATTTTTATTTAGTTTAGTTTAATTTAGTTATGATTTCAAATCTGAGAAAATTCACTTAAATTATTTTATGCGCGATGGCAATTTACTTATATGAATATTTTTACTTGGATTCGACCAAGGAAGTAGAACGGCCACTCGATTAGTTGAAATTTGAGGTTGACCGGGTAAGAATTAAACACTTTTTTGATTTAATGACTTCATTCGCGGAACACAGAAACTAACTTGAGGTACACCGAAACTGACTTGCTTGTCATGCTCCTCTATTTATATGGTACGATAGAGACTTGGCTCGCAGAAGTCTGGATAGAGCTGGATATGTCCCCGGACAGTCTATGGTGCTCGAAATTGTGAAATATTGCGCAATTGTTTTGAAACTGAATTCGGGATTGAAAAGTATATATACGACAATGAAAAATAGGATTTTTTTGATATATAAATCGAAATTAGTTTTTGAAATATGAGCTATAACTGCCTGAATAAAAATTGATTTGGTCCCGGAAAGTAATGTTGGAAGTCATAATATAAGCCATATTAATATCCATATTAATGTCATATTGAGAATGTTCCATCGCCGGCGTTGTAACAAAGTGGACGTAAGTTTTGATGATTGAAGTGACGACAGCCGCGGGTTGCTGGCAGCGCGTGTGGAACATATGAATGGAAAATAAGTTGTGATATCGGTATTTCGGAAGAAAGTTTTGACGAACGTGATGATGGCTTGTTGGAAATGTGAACAAAGTATGTTTTGATGTATAAACGGAAGATTGAATTAGAAGAGGGAAATAGTTTATTGAAAATTTTCGGAAGTGAATTAAAATATTCTGACTAGGTGTTTGGAGAGTGGTTTTGATGTCAATCGAGATAATGACGGGGTGGTATTTTTTAGGGCAGTCGTTTGTGAGATTTTTTCTATAAATTGGTTAATTCGGATGTTTAGATGATTCTGTTGATAAATTTAGGTTATTTGTGAATTATCAATGTGGTACGAATTTTCTCAGAATTATTTTTTAAAAATTGTGGTTTTTGACTATTTTAAGTGCCTGAAGGACTTCTTATTGTGTTTTGACTAGGTGACCTTGAAGATCGAATTATTTAGCAAATTATAGTACTTTTGAACTTGAATATATCGTTAATGTGCGAAACGCACTATAGCGTCCTAAAGTCTTATAACACTGGTCTGTCTATACAAGATTTTTGCTCATGTGTAATGGTAATATAAATTAAATACATATGTAAATTACCATCATTACCGAGAAATTGAAAACTACGGACTTTTGTCGACAAGTTAAAAAATAATGTTAAATTATTAAAAGCAATTATTATTACTATTAAATCATTTGCACTACATCGATGCAAATAATTCAATAAGCCAGAACGAGATATTACAAAAAACAAAGACAAAATTTTGGATTTAAGCAGAAAATTGTGGAATCGGATTTTAAAAATTGCTCTAGTACCTTTGCTGCAAGTTCCAAGAAAGTGATGTTGTGACCAAAAAATGTTTTTTTAATATATCCGTAAATGTGGCAAAATGAAGAACAGATTGTAGAGCATGAAATTGGAAGCAGGCAAGAATTTTACCATATTTCTATAGCAATGGTATTTACGTGAACCGTAATCTAAAATCAGCGCTCTTGAGTCACCAATTTTGCAATATTCATCCAAAATATCAAAATTACAGGAAACATTTGTGCAATGTTTCTCTTTCCCTTACACCTTATGTTAATTTTAATAAGTAAGAAGAAAAAGATGCAGACGTTGAAGAATTTGAATAAATAACTATAACCTATTACTTGTTCGCTATTTATTAACATCCCTTGATTCCCTTGTATATCTTTCATTAAAAGTAGTTTCAAAGAGAAGGTTAATCTTGAAACATCCCCAACTCCCCAGTCTATTAATTACTACCAAAATCCTGGTCACGGCACCAGTGAAACGATCCCACCCAGTAACTATTTATCTCAGTTTTATGTTAAGATAAATAAACACATTGGCCGTTTACGTGATCGTCCAGTTTTACAAAGTTAGAACCCAAATTGCATTGTGTTTGTAGTAACCCTTTATATTTTACCCAAGTTCTTTATGCAAAGTTTAATATTACGGCTTCCTATATGATACTATTTACCTTAGAAAATTAATCACTCTATTAATTTAAATATCTCGTAAGTGTTAACATACTGGTTATGAATTGAGAGACCTAGCTAATCATTTAATTCTATTTTATTACCCAAGATTGCACAGGGAATTTATGGTTGAAGTTTGTTTTTTATTTTATTCAGTTGTAATGAAATCATTTATTTAGTTTATTACTTGTAGCACTAGAAAGGTAAAGTTGAAAGAAAAGAATCCATTTTATTTTATAATAATTGATGCAGCAAATAGCCGAACATGAAGTTAAACAATTCAAATATTTAAGACAATTGTCTAAATATTGTATAGGAAAGTTTACGGTGCTCTAGTAATGACATACTGTAGACGTTTCGAAGTTGGTTATGCAAATAACAAGAACAATGTTATGCAATAGAATTTCCGTGTCTTTTTGGTTGTAATTAGAGATGTGGCAAAAATGCGGGTTAAGTGCTGATTGGCAATTACTATGATAGCAATCGCTATGTTGAAAATAAAACTTAATGCAAAACAGAGGACAATAATCATGTAATGTTCGTGCATTATAGAATTTTCGTGGTAAATGAGAATTAAATACTCATGTAAAATATCAGAATGTTGAGGAAATATCCTTTAATTGAATTACACAAACGGCAACTACCAAATTGCGTATGACTGTCCAACAAGGTAAAATGCGGTTGGCCGATGTAATTCAAACAGATAGACGTCCTGGTTCAGCGCTTCGACGATAAGTAACCCCCTCTAATATGAGCAAGGTTTACAGGACTAATGGGCCCAAACACTGACCTCTGGCCTGTACAAATTGTAGTATGTAGAGTAATTATAGTGACGGATCGTCTTTCAACAATCATAGAAAAACAGGTAGTCGCCGGTGAGAAACTTCACATAATAATTTGAAAGGTAAAACATTCCTGCGAAATCTTACGTATTAATATAGGCACACGGTAAACCATTGATAGTACATCAACTGAAGTATAGTTGAAGTTAAGGTCGCTTGTTATTGCATAAACTCTGAAAATATATAGTTCTAGAATATAAACTTGTTATTTTGCAAATGTATATCTCCTCATTAAAATGTTCAACAGGTGAATTTTCCCTAACCTCATTATTGAAAATAATAACTGAGCAAATTGTAATATAATTTTATCCTATTTTCTTGTTAAAGATCAAAGCTAATATTTCATAAAAATCTAATATTTCTTTTAGTACCACAAATACGCAAATTAACCATATTCCCACAGAAACAAGAATGTAAATGGTTATGATACTTAGTACATATGCCGGAAATTTCAGGCGTCGTGGACTTTAAAGACCGAACTGAGAGCGTTAATTGCGGGGCCCGTGGACTGGGTAGATATTCTGGTGCCACCAGTGTCACAGTTTGCAATGTTAGTCGTTGTCGTTGAGCAGATCCTTGGGAGTCCCAGTGTCACAAGCTCTAAGAGCGGACCTGGATCGGCGGGTGCAATCAGGTGGTAGAGCAGTCAGAGGGCTCAAAGTCGAGCGCCCATCAATGATCTTCTGCTTTTCGCCACGAATTTATTATGTCATTTGCCTGTGAAAGGGAAATTAACCTTTTGCTTCTTCCGACACATTGGTTATATGTAAATTCCGTAGCTATACAGACGCTGTGTTGTCACAGTCATATTGTTAACTTGCATTCTCCTAGATATGTGCGGGTGACTCTCTTTCTCTTTTCTACGCGTGTTCACTAACTGCGTCTCGCTTACTCGTCCTAACTTTAAACTGTGTGTTTCTTAAATGCATACGGTTATGGTTGGACCTGGCTTTGCCTCCGAAAATTTACAGTTTTTGAGCTACACTGTAAAAGTACAGTAATACCCTAAGATCGGTTCATTATCTTCAACTAAATCTTGTTCTTTAGCTTGTTGGATTACATCGTCATCAATATGATATGCTATCCAGAGTTGGTATTTGGTTGCATTTCTGAAACGGGAATAAATCCGCACTCTGATTAGACCTGGTTCATTTTCAAGTTCATCCGAATCTGTCTGAATCCTCTCTTTGTAGTTTATCTTGAACGTAAGCAGGTGCCAAGCTGACTTGATAAATTCCTACTGTCAGTTCCTTTAAATAATCTAAATTAAGTCTGGGAAAAGGGATACATGATTTTCAGCTAAATGAACCCATCTTGCATTTCTAGTGTGAGGGTTGTCTATTTCAACTCTGGCTTGAAGAACGTTAGGTGTCTGAGATTTCTCTAGCATTATTTGAGCTAGTTCTGCGTTTGCTCCCTCCATAAGTATTGGCTCTCGATATTTATTAAGTATTGCTCCAGCAATCCGATAAAAGTCTCCGATATTAATAGCATGGTGTATAGGAATGATTTTTCAAAAAAATTAAAAACAGATTTTATATGACCATTACGTGCCTCTACTATCACCTCCTTTTGGCAATAAATCTGTAATCATTAGCTTCTTCGATATTAAGTTGCCGTTCACCAAGTTCTAGACGTGATGTAATTAATATCTATATTTTCAAGAAGTGGCAAAACGTCTGAATAACCACGGTCCACAATAAAAATGTCATCATTATTGACCATTCTCGAAGCCCATTGGCATCCACTTCAAATTCGTTACGGATCATTGAGGCGTCATTATTACGCGAATCGGAGAAGTAAGGACCATGAATATTTAATATATATCCATCTGGGGCTACGAGGGCTGACTTTATCAAGTGACGGCCCTTATGGACTGAATATGATTACCTCAGTGCTCTAAAATTGCTACTTTTCTGAATATAGGCATAAGTTCCATCCATGTATGCAATCGCTACACGCAGATCCCGATTAGAGTTATAGATTTCATTCGCAAAATCTGTCACATGTCTCTGTATATATTGCTCTCTTGTAATTGAATTCAATCCTATATTTAGAGGAACAAAACATACCATCAATGATCTTCTTACTGTGGTAATAACAAGACTTACAGCTTGCCTGCCCGTGTACTTGAAAATGACTAAAAAAATCATCAGATATTCCTTGACGAAGTTTGCATAGGAATAATAACAAATCTCTTTTGCTAATATGTCGATGAGTATTTTGGCCAGGTACAGGTACAGGGTCACAATATGTACACAAATCTTGAAATTGTTGGCGTGTTATTGGGCTTATGGACCGGAACTCATCCTCTGTAAAACTATTTTTATCGTTAAAATCGGGCTCATCAGTTCTAGCTGATCGATGTAAAACCTGTAAAATATTTTGTAACTGTGCACCGTTTAAGCGATATGGTCTATTATAAAATTGCAAACCCTTCAACAGAACTCGTAGAACAAATCCATTGGCGTCTAAATGATGATGACAGCAGCGAGCTGATTCGGGTATATAAATATTTTTTATCATAAAGACTTTAACTCTACACTCGACAGGAAGCCTACTTAGATTGTGTAACCCATTGCAAAACATACAAGAAT
Source organism: Leptura quadrifasciata (assembly GCA_963675555.1). Lineage (NCBI taxonomy): Eukaryota > Metazoa > Arthropoda > Insecta > Coleoptera > Cerambycidae > Leptura > Leptura quadrifasciata. The sequence goes on along the minus strand of OY776673.1, from coordinate 190,216,670 downwards.
TATTTGTGGTCTGCTTTAAAACATTTAATTTCAAACAATCAGGATCACGTGCTAATTCATCAATCTCGGCATTGATAGTTCGATTGCAATTAAGACATATGCGACAGTCAGCTTCAATGTCTCGAGGTGGTAAGTTAACATCTTTACGACGACGAATTGCAATTTGACGGTTGAGCTCATTTTCATTTCCAGAAATGCTAATGCTCGTGGCTGCAAACCAACGTTACATATATATATATATATATATATATATATATATATATATATATATATATATATATATATATATATATATATATATAACAGTTTATTACTCAACGGCTACACATGTCTGGATTTTTAACAACCAAAAGTCAGACGCTTGTTATAGAATTTCTTCTATTGTTAACTAATACAATACCAAAATTGTAACAAATAAACACACAAGTCGTTATTGAAATGTTTACAAATGCCAAAACATTTAATTTTAGACAGGCTGTAAGCCTACTATTATTTTTAAATTAATTCTAAAATTCAAATAATGTAGAATTTTCGTTTGGACAAATACAAGTTAACCTAACCACTAGAAAAAAATCAAGTACTTGTGAATAATAATGATAACCAATAATAGGTACTACGTATTAAACGTTTAACTATATTTAAGGAATATTATCATGTTCTTTAATTTTTTAGTTTAATAATAATTATGGTTGTAAAATTATATATGAAGTTTTAAAAATGATAGTAATTAAACAGGAATGGTATATAAAAGAAATTCTGGTGACACCAGTGATCGAACCCGGGGCGTTTCACATGCCCGCTACGATGCAGTTTAAACAAATCTCATAGTAAATATACACCATCGTCCATACTATCTTTTTACAGTGTAGCTCAAGAACTGTCCATTTTCGTAGGTCGCCCATTGAGGCTCTTATTCACAACGACAAGAAGTACAACATATTCGAATTTCAGCTTATTTGACCGAAACCACTTTTACCTCAAGAAATGTGCGTGGTTCTTTGGAATGAAAATGAGAATTACTTTTAGATAATAGATACCCGGGTGCGGGACGTTCAATCTCTCAATGAAACGAAGCGAGTCATGATGGTTTGCCAGTCGGACCAGAGATGGCGCTTCCTCATAGAGTGTAATATAATGGAGGAAAATTCGTTCGAAACAGCCTAGAGTGAAATAAATCGAGAATACACGCCACGGAGTATATAAGAAGCAAGGCCAGCGCATGGCACAGTCAATTCAGTACTGTTCAGAGATGAACCAAGTGTGATCAAATAAGAAGAGAACAGTAACAAGCTGTGAATTATAGTAGCGAGTCTATAGTAGATAAAAGTTCTAATTAGTGTGTTATTATAAGGACTAAATATTGTAAGAAACTTAGGCCCAGTTGAATAAAAGTGGATCAACGAATGTTCAGTTGAACTTGGTTCAAAGTCCGTGGATACTATTGTTGTAGCAATTGTAACTCTGGATTTTAAACCAAGTTCAACTGAACTTCAGCTGATCTACTTTTATATAACTTGGCATAAAACCATATTGACCAAATTTTTAAGTGAAGTACTTACTTCACTGTGCGTCTGAATTTCAAGTAATATCTACATTTTCCGATATCATAAAATACAGCATTCACTTCTTCCATCTGGTTAAACGAATTTAAAATGAATTACTGATGTGTGAAATTTTAATTATTTGTAACAAATTAATTACTGCTATTTAAAGCGCCACATTTTGCAAATTTTAATTTATAACATAATTGAGCTCTGAACCAGAAAAAGTGTGCAAGTTGTTGATTATTTATTTAAGAATATTGGCAAAAAGTTCCAAAAGAATAACAGCAGATTTAACTCGGTCAAAATTAATTATATACAACACTACAATTTATCCACATTTTAATAATTGCTTCTCATTATTAATATCATGTAGCATATCAGATATAAGATATTACAAGTGTTACATAATAAAGGAATGCGTGTAATATTATTACACTGTGACAAGTATATACCTATTTCGAATATGTTAAATCAACTGGGGTGGATTTCACAATTATCCAGTGAGACCTGCTGAAAACTACAACATAGATTAGACACAAATATCATTATTAAAGTCAACTTTAGTGATGGTTTACGCGCGTACGATGTTTTACCTACTGAAATTAAATTCTCTGATAGTTTAAAACTGTTTACTAAGAATGTTACAAAACTATATATTATATATAGATGTTAGAGTACAATAATGACTATGTACAAAATGACGTTAGTATTGTAAATTGCTTATGCGTAATAAAAATCTATTCTATTATATTCTATAAAATGTATCATCTATCTTCGTTGGTACGTTTAGAAATCTTTTATTTGTTTTTATGTTCATTTGAAATCAATGTTTTTGGCATCATTATTAACTGTACAGTGTACACTATTAAAACTTGTGTATATATGCCAGCTTTTTCCAGCACCTTTTGATGTTACCATTTGACTGAAAATATTCAATAACCATTGTACCCTGCATATTGCAACTTGAAGTTATTGTATTAATCCATTGATTTCAAATGCCGCTGTCCTAAAAGTCGCCACCTAGATTTTCAATCTCGTTTTATTTGTTGCAAATTCTTCCGATAGATCCTCATAATAAAAAAGAACAATCTTCTTATTTACTCATACCATTAACTTTTTTTCTATCTACTATCATAAAAATCTATTTTTCAGGTTATTAAAGATTTGCATGGAAGACTTGCTAGAGCATTGCCTCTTCAAGCGCCATTGGAAGGAGTTAAACAGAATTACGGTATAAATACCAATCTTTTAACGAATATAGTTGACTTCTGGAGAACGAAATATAATTGGAGAGAACGTGAGAAGTTCTTGAACAAATACCCTCAGTTCACAGTCAGCGTGCAGGGTTTGAACATTCATTATCTGCATGTTAAGCCAGATGAAGTCAAGGGATTAAAAGTGTTACCATTGCTGTTATTACATGGTTGGCCAGGATCCATTAGAGAGTTCTATGAAATAATCCCTTTGTTGACTACCCCCCAAAAAGGGAGGGATTTTGTTTTTGAAGTTATAGTGCCTTCGCTTCCAGGTAAAAGTGCCTCAATATAAATTTACACGGTTATAGCGAAAAATGTTTGCATATATATAATAGCCAAAAAGAAATAGACCAACTCATTTGGATAAAACTGCTACTCCAAAGTAGAGTTTAAAAAGTTTAAAACGTACTTATGTTCTTACCAATGGAACTTATGGGCGACATGATCCATTAACGAATTTCTAGTGGAATTCGTTTTTCTCGGAACTCTCCATGTTCTAAATAGGTATCAAATTCATAAGACTAGTACAAAAGTAATAATTTTATTAACTGATTTAATTACAAATTATCTATACATTCTGCATCTCCGATAACTAAGCAGTCTGTTACAATTTAGGCTTGTTTGTACAGGGCATGATGATGCAAGGAACCATTCGTCAGAATGAAAAGGAACAAGTCTAACAACGGTGAAAAGAAAATATATATATATTTTTTAAACTTGCTTTTCTGTAAAAAGTCATATTAAAAAGTAAAAAATAATGTACGACTGCGAGAAGAGCAAGGCGTGCGTACTTTGTATATAATGTTAAAACAAAGTTTCAAAAGAAACAATCTTATTAACAAAAAGATATTTTAGTACAAAATATCGATGTGACTACCACGAAAGCCGTGACCTAGGAGATTCATTGGTGTTTTGGCTAGTTCTCCAAATACTGCCGCTGGGTAGACCACGGTCTCTAACAATAAGTATTATGTATCATCTTTATGTACGCATAATTGGCAATATGTGTACGATTACATCCCCTTCATACAATTATGCGTAAAATCAGACAAAGTACGCACGCCTTGATTTTCTTGCAGTCGTACATTATTATTTTTTACTTTTCAGTACGACTTTTTACAGAAAAACAAGAAAAATATATATTTGGACCGCTAGATAGCGTCTGCTGACTATTCTGCATGTCGCTATCCTAACGATACCGAGATATACCAAACAGTCAAAGGCTCCTCGTGTCGTTCGTCACATGCCTACCTTGCACTAACAAGAGCCAACAGCTCGAAACTGCAGTCTGCAAGTGGTGTGGGACGACTGGCACGAGAGCTCCTTTAAGTAGGACCAGTCTTTCGGCCGGTGTTTGTTGCAATCGAAGCATTAGCGTTTTGTTGGTAATACACAGCTACTACACTTAACGCGCCAGGCTTGTAACTTGTAATTCAGCGCTCGGCGGGGCACATAGCCCGGAGAGTAGCTGTTGGTTGCAGTCTGGTTACGTTCCTTATAGTAAAATAGGGATTTTATAGAGGAATATTGCGACTGAAATATTATGTTTTGATATATTTATATTTTTTACTTTTTAGGCATACTTAATTGAACTTAATTAAATTATTATCATACATTGCCTAAGTTTAATTAGTAGAGGTTAATTTGGATTTTCAAAGGTCCTTCTTTTTTTCGTGCCTTCGTTTTGCAGAATTTTCAATTTTCACCCCCGCTCTCCTTACGTGCGGATATTTGCAAAAGTAATGGTGGAATATTGTACTGTCATCCGATCTTAGTAACTGTGCAAAATTTCATCAATTGGTTAAGTCAGGAAGTGTGTTAAATACACAATGCAAGATTTGAAGACAAGCATTGTGAAAACTGAGAAATACTATAGTCTAGCCGAAAAGGGCAAATAGTAGAGCTAGGGGCGTGAGGATTTACGAATTACGTAAATTCCATAATTCCATAATATTTCAAAAAAAATGAAAGCCTTAGAATTGTGTTAATTATGCATGAGCTACCATATCTTAAGTTAAAATATTATAGATGGATTTTTGTTTTATTTTATAAAATATGAACGATATTATTATTTTATATATTATACCTATATAAATATACGTGTGGCACTACTGGATGACAAATTATCCGAATATTTGACCTTCGTCTATAAAAGCTCCTATTTCTTAGCAGCCAACAAATTATTAGGTATAAATGCGGCCCGTTCACACATACAACCCATTTGGTCGACTGTGGCAATTACATAGAATGTCCTAGTCGTGGTTTTTATTTCTGGTAGAAGGCAAAAATGGGTAAAATTTAATATATTTCTATGATGGAACGAGGTGCCATTAATAATATCAGCTAAATCCTTTGACGAAAAACGCCTTTGGCCCCATTATACATTGTGAGTTAAAGAAAAGCAAGTAAAAAGAAATGAAGGGCGTGTCTCTGTCGAGAAAATGTTTACGTACTCCCACTAAACTAACTTCTTGTTCGTCACACGATCAATCACGATATATCCGTTTGCATTACATATTGCGAAAGCTTCAAACTGCAACAATTACTTTTAGAATTTTTTCGATAGTTTGTGTCGTTCTGAACTCATCGCGATGGGAACATTTTTCCGTTTTGGTCGAAATTGAACGAGGTTACATGTTAATTTAGTAAGTATTGTTACGTGTTTACACCATGTAGTAAGCGCACTTTCAAACGTAGGTTTAATAATTGCAACACGAATTTTCACTAACCAATGATTTATTAATCACTAAATTACAATAGTTAGTCCTTATAATAACACACTACTTGTAACTTTCATCTGCTATAGATTCACTATTATAATTCACAACTTATTATTATTAATTTTCTTATCCGAACATTTTTTAACTCCTCTCAGAACTGTGTTGAACTGCCTCCGTGCGTTAGATCCGCTTCTTATATATCCGTGGTGCTTATCCTTGATTCGTTCATTTCCCTCCAGGCTATTCCAGACTGTCATTCGAGATATTTCTACTCCTTCCAGTGTATTCTATGAAGCAGCACCGACTGGTGAACTATTGTTTTACTGGTTGCCCATTAGGCAGGCTTCCTTTTACCCTGTCTACTACCAGAGATTAAACCTCTCTCCGTAAGAGGGCGTGGGCGTACACTTAACATTATTCTCCGGCCCATCATGTTAACTTGAATGGACATTAATTTCAACTCGCTTACTACTTTAGGGATTAGAAAAATGTTTTTACACCTGGATAGCTTTAGAGATATTCTAAATTCGTGGTTTCTTCAATATTCGCCTCTGCATTAGACATCAATATTATCAAATGATTTACAGGTTGATGCCCCAAATAGTATCCGACAACATACTCGATACATTTTTACTTATTATTCTAACATTGGATATGATTTCTTGACCAGTTTTTCAAGTGTGCGATCTCTACTATAAACAAAAAGTAAACGGCAGCTTCTATCTGTCATATGATTGATTTGTTTGGGCTGAACGCTCAATGTATAAAAACAATTCGTTGGCAATGAAAAAATATAGTCGATCTCAGATTTACGGTGCACTTAAAAAGGCAATAAAAAACTTTACGATCTCATTAACATACTCTTAAGTCGCAAAAGTATTTTCGTCCAGGTACGCACTTGAAATATTTAGATCAGCAACTCAGTCGTTCAATTTTAACAGCGCGTTACGGTCTATATTCTGTCTCAGTTAAGAATGCAATTGTTTACGTTGAGAGCGGAACACGATTTACACACGCACACAGGAATTCCCAAGAAAATGATATCCCCCAGGGTGCACAAAATAAAAAGTAACGGAAAATTTAGAGACGTTTCACTTTCTTATGACTTCTTATTTAATATAAATTGCTACATAATTTTATCGCATTAAAATTAAAAATGAAATATCTTTATCTTTACTTTTACAGATGACTTGTTTAACTTTTTGAGTTACAACAATACAATATACCTATTTCAAAATCCAAAATTGAAAGAAAATAAATATTATAAATAATAAACACAATTCTGTTTAATTTAATTCCAATATTGTTCTGGGACAAACACTTAAAAACATTTTATATAATTCAACGTTTTATCCACGACCACGGCCAAATTAGGAGCCGTATGAGAGCAGGTAAAAAATTCTGATTTTGAAAAACGTCAGATTTCACAATTTTATTTTGATTCAGAATTGGACTTATTAAGGAAAAAAAATAATTCAGTGACATTTTTGACATTTTTATGACTGTTGTACGTATTTATTTGAAAACGTCAAAATCTGACATTGGCTCATTATTGGAAAAAATCGTTTAATAAATCCGACATAACAGTAAAATAAAGTAACTTTATTTTACTAGTACAATAAAGAGGTACTTTAAAGCCGCAAAAGTATACCATAAACAGTCCGTCCTTTATAACGTGGTCGGACATAAACGTTTTTATTCTTTTGTTATGATTTTTATAAGGGCAACAAATTTATTACATACTATATACTATTTTATTATTTCATCGTTTTTATATTATTATTTGGGAATAGTTTCATACATATTTACAATATATTATTATTTGTACTTAAAATCTTCTGTGGATTTTATCGGCATTTTTATATAAATTTTTAATGTATTCTCCGGACCTGGTAAGAATCTGTTCAGATTTACTAATTTTTTCCTGGGTAAACTTGACTTGAAAATTTACCAGTCAGAGGCAAGGACACACATTCCCTATGTTTAATAATACTGCATTCTTAACTGAGACAAAGTATAGTATTATTAATATGTAAATTTGATATATATATATGAATTTTAGGTACGGCTCTGTACTATTTCGTTCGCAAATTGACTCGCTTACCTTTATAGGTTTGTTTTATGGCACCATGCCGAATGGTGCACCGTAAATCTGAACTCGACTATACCGCCAATTGGTATGATAGAGAGAAACTGTAGTAAGAACCGCTGCCCAAGGAATCACTACTTCCATATCCAGATTTTGTATCCAAGTCTTATGCACACTAAATCCCAATGTAATATTGTATTCCCTTTAATAATAGAGTGAGGGTGGTAGAGGGAGTGGCTAATGTAAAAAAAAAATTTAGAAGTCCTTGGTTCTCGTATGCACACTAAATCCCAATTTAATTTTTTATTCCCTTAAACAATGCCAAACGCTAACGCCAAACATTTTTTTAGATGTTTTGGTCTTATATACACACTAAATCACATTTTAATTTTTTACCCCCTTTATTAATAGGGTGAGGGGTGGCAATGGGAGTGGTAGAGCTAAACATTTTTTTTAGACGTAACGTTTTGGTATATTCACTAAATCACATTTTAATTTTTTTACTCCCTTTCATAATAGTGTAGGGGTGGTATTGGGGGTGATAGGTGGGAGAGGGGGGCTGATGCCAGAAAAAATTTTGAGGCCTTAACTTTTCGTACATGCCCTAAATTGCAATTTTATGGACTCTTACTTGCTTGCCTATTTACCCCATTTACCCCCGAACCCTTCAACGGAATTAGATCAAAATATAATCTAGTTCCAGATCTCGTTACAGTACATAAGTGTGCCAAATTTCAAGTCAATATTTTAAACGGTTCCAGAGTAAACGTGCGCACAAAAAAAGTTACAGACAGACAGGAAATTTTTTCGCTCAAATTTAAAATTTCGACGTTTCGTGACATTTTAAGCCTATTTCAACAAAAAATAATAAGTTTTACTACCACTGGACGTGGAAGTAAAACTAAACATACTGAGAGTTGCTGTGTGAGATTCTTATGTGTTCATGTTTTTGATCTGCAGGATACGGCTTTTCCGAAGCGGCAGTTAGACCAGGTTTAGGACCTGCTCAGATAGCTGTAATCTTTAAAAATCTGATGAAAAAATTGGGTTATGAAAGATATTACGCCCAAGGTGGAGATTGGGGCGGCGGTATAGTTCAGCAAATGGCCATCTTTTATCCAGAGAAAATAATAGGAGTACATTCCAATACATGTTTTGTTAACCCTGCGCTCTCTATGTGGAAGCTTATCCTTGGGAGTTTTTACCCGCCTTTGATTGTCAACAAGGAAATGGAGGATAAAGTCTATCCTTTATCAAAAATTTATCAATATTTAATTCTGGAAAGCGGTTACATGCATCTTCAAGCAACAAAACCTGATACAGTAGGTAAGCTTTTAAATGGTTTACATAATAATAATAAATATAACAATAAAACTAATTCTTTACTTTCCAGAGGTCTCAATTACAGTAAATAATGAAAACAAAAAAAAAATATGTTAAGAACATTGACATAAGAAGGAAACCTAACTACGGACCTTGATATAACAAAGATCATTATGGCTTACAAATATAATGCGATTCACTATTAACTATGATACGATTTAATATACTGCCTGAATTATAAAAACCGCTGCCCAAGGAATCACTACTTCCACATCCAGATTTTGTATCCAATCTTATTCACACTAAATCTCAATATAATATTTTATTCTCTTTAATAATAGAGTGGGGGTGGTAGAGGGGGTGGCTAATGTAAAAAAAAATTAGAGGCCCTTGGTTCTCGTACACACACTAAATCCCAATTTAATTTTTTACTTCCTTTAATAATACGGTGGGGGTGGCAATGGGGGTGGTTGAGTGGGTAGCTAACGTCGAAAATTTTTTTAGACGTTTCGTTTTTGTATACACACTAATCACATTTTAATTTTTTTACCCCCTTTAATAATAGGGTGAGGGTGGCAATGGGGGTGGTAGAGGGGGTAGCTAACGCCAAAAAAATGTTTTTGAGACGTTTCGTTCTTGTATACACACTAAATCACATTTAAATTTTTTTTACCCCCTTTTATAATAGGGTGGGGGTGGCAATGGGGTGGTAGAAGGGGTAGCTAAGGCAAAAAATTTTTTTTAAAACGTCTCGTTTTTGTATACACACTAAATAAAATTTAATTTTTTTGCCGCCTTTAAGAATAGGGTGAGGGTGGCTGGGGTTGGTAGAGGGGGTAGATAACGCTAAAAAAACTTTTTTAGACGTTTCGTTTTTGCATACACAGTAAATCACATTTTAATTTTTTTTGCTCCCTTTCATAATTTCATAATAGTGTAGGGGTGGTATTGGGGGTGATAGTGGGGGGTGGCTGATGACAGACAGACCGACAGACAGGAATTTTTTTTCGCTCAAATTTAAAATCTCCATGTTTCATGACATTTTAAGCCTATTTCAACAAAAAAAAATATATTTTTTTTGCGTTACTATACGTCCACTAGACGTGGAAGTAAAATTAATGACATAAAGGTGGGATGTTATATTAAAAGTCTTGCACATTAACATAAACCGATAATTGATATTAGCCCTTGTGGTTATCACAGTAAAATGTGCCATATCGGGTACATAGAAGTAAAGTATAGTCGAGTTCAGCTAGTATCAGCACTCAAAAAATGCAACAAAAACTTTACGACCTCATTAAAATACCATTACTCTTTGTGCTATATCGATAGTAAATTGACTCGCTTACCTTTATAGGTTTTTAATGTGCGTCGGCTTGTTTGATGACAGCAAGACGCTTGGCCCACGGCGATAATAATTCGTCGTAAAGTTTTTGTTGCGTTTTTTGAGTACTGATAATAAATTAACTCGACTATACAATTCACCATGTTAGAGCAATTCGTACTATGCCCCTTTTAGTAGGTAACTATTATCTTCCTTGAAAAACAAATACTTCAAGAACTTTCTGAACAGATTCATTATATGTCGTTTATGTATTGTATAAAATACCTACATAATTCCGCCAAATTGTAATATTTGGTTTAAGCAGTAATAGTTATTAGACTAGATGTTTTACTGATAAACAGGTACTTACACTTCTTTAATAGGAACCCTAGCATTTTTCGTGAGCTCGAACAGCTTTATTAATATGAGTTCTGAATATACTGACTGGCCAAAGAGAATATCTAAATTCTTAATTTCCTCGTGTCTGCTTAATAATAAAAATAGTTCAAATGTCTCCTGTCGACAAAATATCAGTGTACGGCTTTTTAATATTAATATGTAGATGGTAACTGATAACTCTATAGCAATGTGAGATAGTAGTAAGTTCTGGAATGTTCTAGTCAGTTACTATTGTCTTTACCTACTTATAGGCTGTCAAATTATTAGTAAACATTAATTATAAATAGTTACGAACATCGAATATGTCGTTGATGAAAATGGGAAACAGAAGCCCTAAATTGGAGCCTTGCGGTACTTCAGAAATATTCGAATAATGATTAGAGCGAAGACCTCCATACTCAACAAATTATTTATGTTCAAATAAATATGAAATAAATAAATTAGCTGAACATTCTCAATATATCCATGTTTTTTTATTAATAAATATAATTCAATGTGATGAAATTTGTTTTGAAAATAAATTGATCAGGAATAAAAATATAAACTATATTCGATGTTTTCAGGAGTTGCCCTAAGAGATAGTCCAGTCGGATTGGCAGCGTACATACTTGAAAAATTCACAACCTGGACTAACCCTGCTTGGAAAGACCTAGACGATGGAGGTTTATCGAAAAAATTCGCTCTTACAGGTCTTTTAGACAATGTTATGATATACTGGATAAGTAAATCTATTACAACATCTATGAGGATATATTCTGAGAACTTCAGCAAGGAATATTCTGCCCTTCAATTAGATAGGTATATGATTAAACAATCCAAATTAGACAATATATACAGTAAAACACAGTACAATATACAGCACGGGGACACCTACTAGCCGTATAGGAAAATTCTGTACACTTATGTACATGTGCAATACGGGTGAGAATGTCATCTAATGGAATGTGATTGGGGTGGGGCAATCCAATGCACTGTACGCTGACGCCGCTGTGATTATCGATGGCATGGATTTATTTATTATTTAGGTAACCTTACGAAACTTAAGTTAATATTAACCTATTAAAATGCATATTTATTTAACCGAAGAGAAAGTACAAATAATCAAATGGTACTATGCTGAGCATTCACCATCCATTTCATATCATTTCGTGATTCTAACCCATATTGCGCATGTACATAAGCGTATAGGATTCCCCTATATGGCTGGTAGCATTCCCCGTAGTATATTATAGTAGTATGCATCCAGGGGCGTAAATAATTTTTTCTGGGGGGGGGTTAAGAAAAATTAAAAAGATAGATTTTAAATTATAAGTATTTGAAAATAAATCTCAAAATTGTATTGTCATTTAACATAAGAAATTAAACAAATTGTTAAAATATCTTTTAGATAGGAAACATTTTACATCTTTTTGATATTTATAACCGATTATAGAAAATTATACTCTGCAGACTGAACAAATGCATTTTGTAAAAAATTTTTCCATATCAGTAAGGCTAGTTTTTTTATTTATGTAATATCCTATGTCTAGGTCACCCAAATATTTTGCAGGATTTGACTCTATTTTTAACTTGTATGGAATCTGAATTACATATCTTCGAAATTTTTTCTCGTATCACTGCCTTCGCTTAGACTAGATTCAGCATGTCCATGCTCAGATTTATGAACTGGGTTGAGTTGATTTGGATTTTCGGAGATCTCATCTTTTTTCTTAGTAAAAAAGAAGTTTACTCTTTACAAAAAGAAATAAGTACCTACCTATCAACTGTGAGACACAGCAAGGCTGTAACCAGGGTTTTACCCCTCCCCCTCAAAAATTTTTCTTGAGAGTGATATTTAAATATACCCATTAACAATAAAAATTGGTTTAAAAACTGAACCCAGGCATGGAATAACTTTTGTACACTTAAAAAGGAAATTCGAATTTCCCGCTGACTGCAATTTCCCATTTACAAAATCTTAATTCTGTTAAATCTGCTCTTTTAAATTACTGCTTTTTGTTAAAGATTTGTAGACTAGATTGGAGAGAAGTTGTATGAACGGGACACGTATTGAATAGGCCCAATCGCTTAAAAAATACTTAGATTGACATAAACTTGCTATTATTATTTTTTTCCTGTTAGAAATATTTTCTTGTTTTGTTTTAAATGTTTACTAGTTCTTCCTGGAAAGGGGGGGGGGGGTAATTACCACCTCTACCCCCCCTTATCTACGCCCTTGTATGCATCTCCAACTAAAAAAATATATATAAATTAGAAACCTGGATATATGTTTACTATTAGTGCTGTTTATGAACTCAGCAGTACTTCAGACAGGCTCACATTAAGTCAGATTTTAAAGAAAAGAAATCGTTTAAGTTGCTCATAGATTCGTGATTCACTTTTGATAAATTTTGAAATATATAAAACATTTTGACAGTTAAATGTAATAAATATTACTTTTTTTGTAGCATTCCAGTAAACGTCCCTAGTGGCTGTGCAAGATTTTCAAATGACTTGATATATTCTCCAGACACCATGTTAAGAGACAAATATAATAATCTCGTACATATTTCCGATTATGACGGAGGACACTTTGCAGCTTTTGAACTACCTCAGATCTTAGCGGATGATATATTTGTTTTTACAGAAAAAGTAGAAACATTAAATAAGGCTAAATCGTAAATTATTTTATGGTTTCTTTGTAAAATATTTTGTTTTTATATTATGAAAATAAATGTTGTTATTATATACTATTACTGTCGTTTACACCTAACATTGATATCCTTGAATGGAAAGGGAGGAACACAATTAAAATATGATGCCTAGATGGCAACTTTTGTGTCGCATTTGTCCCCTCTCCAAAGCTACTTTCTGATAATTATTACTTTTTACGACTTTTTTTAAATATGTCTAGGCTAGGATCGTTTCCTTACGATTTAAAATTTGAATTTCCTGTCTTGAAGGCATCAAGCAACTCTTGCAAAAAGTAAGTTTTAGACAATTATTGTATTCTGCAATTTAATGTTTTGTCAAGTGCGGTGCAATAATTCAGTAAAAAACTGATATTAGATTACGTAGCGAAATACTACGAAGGCGTAGAAAGGCCACGGTGTATTTTATTTTATAATTTACACTTATAAACTGGGAATTAAGCTAATTTACACTTAAAAACTGGACATTAATGTACACTTAACGTCTGGAAATTACAGTTACAAACTGGGAATTATGCTAATTTACAGTTACCAACTGGGAATTAGACTAATTTACACTTACAAACTGGGAATTATGCTAATATACAATTATAAACAGGGAATTATGCTAAGTGCTAGAAAGGCCATGGTGTACTTTATTGTATAATTTACACTTGTAGACTGGGAATTAGGCTAATTTACATTTACAAACTGGAAATTATGTTAATTTACACTTAACAGCTATGAATTATGCTAATATACAATTAAAAACTGGAAATTATGCTAAGTGTAAATTAGCATTATTCCCAGTTGGTAACTGGAAATTAGCATAATTCCCAGTTTATAAATATAAATCAGTGTACTTCCCAAATATATAAGTGTAAATTATAAAATAAAACACACCATGGCCTTTCCACGCCTTAAAATACAAAGAAAAATAAGTAGACAATGTCGTGAAATTGTTAGTTCGGTGCTTAAGGTTCTAACTGATTAGAAGACTACGAAGGGGTAGAAACGCCACGGTGCATTTTATTTTATAATTTACACTTATAAACTGGAAATTAGGCTAATTTGCGTTTGAAAACTGAAAATTAAGCTAATTTACATTTAGCAAATGGGAATTATACTAATTTTCAGTTACAAACTGGGAATTACGCTAAGTGTAAATTAGCATTATTCCCAGTTGGTAACTGGAAATTAGCATAATTCCCAGTTTATAAATATAAATCAGTGTACTTCCCAAATATATACGTGTAAATTATAAAATAAAACACACCATGGCCTTTCCACGCCTTAAAATACAAAGAAAGGTAAGTAGACAATGTCGTCCCAGTTTGTAAGTATAACAAACTGGGAATTATGCTAATTTACACTTAGCATAATTCTCAATTTGTAACTGTACATTATAATTCCCAGTCTGTAAGTATAAATTAATATATTTTACAGTTTGTAAGTATAAATTAGCCTAATTCCCAGCTTATAAGTGTAAATTATTAAATAATATACACTGTGGTCTTTCTATGCCTTCATAGAAGACTATAACATAAACAGCTATTTTGTTGTCAAACTTTTAATATTACAACGGTGTGTATTGGGGTAGTGAAGCGCAAGTTATAGCCTCTCCTACTCAATTGTTAACCTCACCTTCGCGATGAGTTCAATTTGAACTTGGTGCACCCTGTTTTTACTAACGAGGCTCTAATGACCGAGTAAGGGCGGAATAACCCTTACCTTTTGCCGTGAGCACATTCACCTTCTCACGAAGAGTATAAATAACCCACCGCACACAAAGGTTGCTTTTGGAATCGTTTGGTTACCCCACCGTCGCAGTCTCCTTCTGTGCCATGGGACCACACCACTCGCCTTCCGCAACCGAACTGGTCAGTTGCATACCTGCTCCAGCTAAAACTTCAAATGCAGCTTCGTTTTTCAGTCGATTAAGGCTTAAAAAAAAAAAAAAAAGGTGGAGCGTTCAAGTGGGACAAAATCATCCGGAAGTAAAATACCCTTCCGATCGGATCTCCGGGGGAGGGTGCCCACAGGGACACCTCATCGAATGTCGAAAAAACACCGACAAGTTAAATCCAAGAAAACTAATTCTTTCATCTACGGCGCTTGGAATGTTCGTACTTTGAACGACAGCACTCGCACCGATCGGCCTGAAAGAAGAACTGCTCAATAGATAGAGAACTTCACCGACTCAATGTTGACGTTGCAGCTCTCAGCGAAACTCGATTTTTGGAGGAAGGCTCTCTCACAGAAAAGTACTACACCTTCTATTGGCAAGGTCTTCCCACCAATTCAAGAAGACAACATGGAGTAGGATTTGCTGTTCGGAATCAACTTGTATCCAACTTAACACAAGTACCACAAGGCCTATCCGAGCGTCTAATGCTGCTACGCTATAAGCTATCAGATGGCAACGCGGTAAATCTAATAAGCGCCTACGCTTCCACTCTGGATGCAAGTCACGAAACCAAGGAAAGCTTCTATCAACAGCTGGAAGAAACCCTCTGTAGAATACCTAAAACGGAACGACTCGTTATTCTTGGCGATTTTAACGCTAGAGTAGGGAGAGATGCAGACACCTGGCCAGGCATCATAGGCAAGAACGGTTTAGGCAACATGAACGCTAACGGTCAACTACTCCTAACTAAATGCGCCGAACATGATTTAGTTATAACAAACACCATTTTCCGACAAAAGGATAAATTTAAAGGCACCTGGCGTCACCCCAGATCAGGTCACTGACATCTACTGGACCATGTTATCGTACGTAGGAAGCATCTCAAGGACGTCCAAATTACAAAGGCGCGCATTGATAGCTAATGTTGGACCGATCATCGTCCTGTTGTCTCTAAAATGAAAATTGTTATGAGACCCAAACACCGAAGAACTCAGGTAAAACGTAGACCCCGTCTCTGTATTAGTAAATTGCGTGACCAACAAACCATCGAACAGCTAAAGCAAAAAGTTCAATAGAATTTGAGTGCACTAGAAGAAACCAATTCTGTAGATGTCGCTACTACCTGGACACAAATTAAAGACAGTTTAAAAAGTGCCAGTGAGGAAATTCTTGGCACTGCAGCAAGTAAAAAACAAGAGCACTGGTTCAATGATAATGAAGCTTTTATACAAGAACTTCTTGACCGCATATATTGCCATATATTGCCTTCCAAAACGCTATCAACCACCCCAACGACTCATCAAAAGCAGAAGCGCAGAAGCTTTTACCCAATCTAAGTATGAAACGCAACGCGAAATCAGAAGCATAAAGAACGAGTGGTGGGCAAGCAATGCCAGAGAAATTCAAAGGTACGCCGATTCACACGACTACAGGAATTTCTTTCATGGAGTAAAAGCAGTGTACGGCCCCAGTCAGAAAAATATGTGCCTTATTAAAGATTTAAATGGAAATCTCCTCAAAGAAGACCAGGAAATAAGAGCCCGATGGAAAGAACACTACTCTAACATTCTTAACCAGCAAAGTCAAGCCGATCACGATATTATAAATCTTATCCCTCAATATGACACCTTCGAAGACTTAGATAAACCACTAACAACGGAAGAGATCTTAACCGCCATTGGGCAGCTAAAAAATAACAAATCTCCCGGCGCCGAGTCACTCCCAGCTGAGATCTTTAAAGCTGTGTCGTCAGAGCTCATACCCTACCTCAAAAAACTGTTTGATGTCGTGTGGGAAAGTGGTCAAGCTCCGCAGGAGTTTCGTGATACACTTTTAATCAACCTCTTCAAAAACAAAGGGAGCGCTGCGGACTGTGGAAATTACAGGGGTATAGCTCTCCTGGCTGTTGGAGGGAAGATACTCACTAAAGCGATGGCAAATAGGCTAACACCTGTTATGGAAAAGTTACTTCCTGAAACACAGAGTGGCTTTAGACCAAACCGAGGCACATCGGATCTAATCTTCACACTTAAACAGCTTCAAGAAAAAGCACTCGAACATCAAGGAGAAATTCACATGGCCTTCATTGATTTAACCAAGGCGTTTGACTCGGTGGACAGGGAAGTGCTCTGGAAAATTATGCTCCGCTTAGGTATCCCTAGAAAATTTGTGGAAGTATGTCGCAGTCTACATACAAACAACAACGCCCAGGTTATGTATAATAATGAGGCAACCGAACCTTTCCAAACCCTCACTGGAGTTAGGCAGCTTTCACGAAGACACGCACACGATTCATTTGTGATCTCCAGTATGCGGATGACTGTGCACTTTTAGCCTCTACGCCGGAAGAGCTTCAAGAACTTTTAGATGTGTATGCCCAGAGCTATGATTCCTTGGGACTTAAAATCAACATTGGAAAGACTAAGATTATGTCAATTCCTCATCAAGTGAACCAAATAGACATTACACTTAACGGAAATTCTCTTCAAGTGGTGGATCAGTTCCATTACTTAGGCAACGTTGTTAATGACAAAGCAAACATGGACAGCGAGATTCGCAATAGAATTAACGCTGCATCTAGAGCACTCTGGGGACTTAGAGAGAGAGTATTTGACAACCACGACCTTGCTTTGTCAACGAAAATGGCTGTCTACAGAGCAGTTGTCATTCCAACACTGCTATATGGATGTGAAAGCTGGGTCACTTACCGTCGTCATGTGAAAGAATTAGAACGTTTTCAGCAAAGACACCTCAGAAGTATGATGAAAATCCGTTGGTTCCATCACATATCAAACGTGGAAGTACTCAGGAGAGCAAACAGCCTTCCAATTGAGGTGCTTATTTCAAGAGCACGCCTAAGATGGGCAGGTCACGTTCATCGTATGCATGATAACCGCCTTCCTAAATGTACACTTTATGGTGAATTGCTAAGCGATAGAAGAAGGCGTGGCGGTCAACGAAAGAGGTTCAAAGACGCTCTCCATGAAAATCTAAAATCCTGCGGTATTGCAGACAAGCAATGGGAACAACTTGCAGCGGACAGAACCGAATGGCGAGGGGTTGTGGCCAGCTACCAAGGAAATGTTGCTGCAAGAAGGCCGAATCAAAGACCTAACCAGGTCTATGTTTGTCCTGACTGCGGTCGACATGTGCTCTCCCGAATTGGCCTCTATAGCCATAGTCGTGTGCACCGTAGATGAATGGGAATTACAATAGACTACACCTTTTACTTGTTTTTTATTACACACAACCTATCGACTGTAACATTTTTTTATACTCGGACTCGAGTAAAGGCTAATAAAAAAAAATTACAACGGAATATTTTAAGATCCGTTTCACAGTTTATTATTTTTCTAAGTGCAACATTTCTTTCCATTGACTAAAATAAGGAGTATTTCTCGATGGCAGAAAACAGTAATCTGCACTTGACTTCTTTATTTGAACGACTTATAATACATTCTGATAATTACAAGTTCGATGTAACTATTTATATGTTTGTTTATCGGACTTGTGGTCAATTGATACATTTTATCATTATGTATGTAAATATTTGTAACAATTATTGTTATTATGATGTTTACTTAAAACCTTATCAAAAACATATAACTTATCCCTTCATATCATTTACTGGAAAGTTTGAATCTTGCAGTTGAATAGAGTCGGTGGAATGGTGGACGATTTGCCTTTATTTACTATTTTTATATTGAAGGGCTTTCTCTTACAATATTTAAAGTAAAGGTAGAAGGTAATTATAAGAATGGTCGTAAATACGAGAAGTACAGTATCCAAGTGTGATGACTAGAAATTCCAAAGTCTTCAATTTCTAATGGTCGAGGTTGTTTCAATGATTTAAACAGCTTATTCAATTCTGAGGGAAATTCCTCGCAGTGAAGTCTTAGTAGTTTAGATGGGGCATATTCTACAATCTTCGGTAGGTAGAATGGACGTCCTTTAATTTACATCATCGTGGGTTTTCACTCGAACTATTTTTTGGTCGGGGCACGAAGATTTGAGATTTCTTCTCGAAGGAAGAAGAAATAATCCTCAATAAAAGATCAGTGTTTATTGTGCAAGAGACAGTAGACAGTTTGTTGTCTTTCCAGCAAGTGAAGAAGACAACTGGAAGTCCGGGGTAGAGGTTCTCCGTCACAGATATGATATTTGTTGATTGTCTGGCAGGCAGCATCTTTCCATAGGTGGACTGAATGATCAACACTCAGTAGCAGGTAGGGTTTTGGTAGTTAAGGATAAGGATTTTATTGTTGAAAGGGATAAGAATCAGGTGGATTAATTGAAAGTCTGTAACATCAAAGAGTGGTATGGTTATTCAACGTAAATTAAGATATTTTCGACTTTACTTTGGCTATGAAATAATCTATAAATATTCGTCATTTTCCAGTTTTAAAAGGCTTCTGGGATCATAGACTTTTATTAGAGTGTTTAGTATATGTAGTAGATCCGAGTGAGACAAAAAGAAATGATGTATAATTTCTGAATAAGAATTTACTAGAGCACTTCCCAAGGCTAAATGATTTAAAACAATAATTAGAAAGTTCTGTGATATTTGGATAGCTAGATTTTGACAGTATATGTTTTGTTCTAGATTGCTAAGGTGGTTAATTGTTATATTTAAGTTAGTAACAATCACTTTTTCGTTTGTTTCAATGATTTTGTTTATATTTTCTATTAATTGTGTATGGAGAGACGTTCTCATATTTACCTGAGCCGCTAGGGAATATTGATTTCTCATAAAAGTGCCTAATATTGAATCTGTTTTCCAAGTCCTCTGCGTCACGGTTACCGAACAAGAATTTATTAGTTCAAATGTGCTTTTAGAGGGCGGAATATTAAACATAATATTTTTAGTCGCAAACTCCTCTATAAATCCTTATTTTACTATAAGGAACCTAACCAGACTGCAACCAACAGCTACTCTCCGGGCTATGTGCCCCGCCGAGCGCTGAATTACAAGTTACAAGCCTGGCGCGTTAAGTGTAATAATTGCATATTACCATCAAAACGCTAATGCTTCGATTGCAACAAACACCAGCCGAAAGACTGATCCTACTTAAAGGAGCTCCCTTGCCAGTCGTCACACACCACTTGCAGACTGCAGTTTCGAGCTGTTGGCTCTCGTCAGTGCAAGGTAGGTATGCGACGACCGACATGAGAATCCTTTGACTATAGTACATCCCGGTATTTTTACAATAGCGACATGTAAAACAGCCAGCAGGCGCCATCCAGCGGTGTAGTGTCTGTTGCAATCGAAAAATAAATAGCCTGACTTGGCTTAGCATAGTTCAAATGTGCTTTTAGAGGGCGGAATATTAAACATAATATTTTTAGTCGCAAACTCCTCTATAAATCCTTATTTTACTATAAGGAACTATGCTAAGCCAAGTCAGGCTATTTATTTTTCGATTGCAACAGACACTACACCGCTGGATGGCGCCTGCTGGCTGTTTTACATGTCGCTATTGTAAAAATACCGGGATGTACTATAGTCAAAGGATTCCCATGTCGGTCGTCGCATACCTACCTTGCACTGACGAGAGCCAACAGCTCGAAACTGCAGTCTGCAAGTGGTGTGTGACGACTGGCAAGGGAGCTCCTTTAAGTAGGATCAGTCTTTCGGCTGGTGTTTGTTGCAATCGAAGCATTAGCGTTTTGATGGTAATATGCAATTATTACACTTAACGCGCCAGGCTTGTAACTTGTAATTCAGCGCTCGGCGGGGCACATAGCCCGGAGAGTAGCTGTTGGTTGCAGTCTGGTTAGGTTCCTTATAGTAAAATAAGGATTTATAGAGGAGTTTGCGACTAAAAATATTATGTTTAAGAATTTATTAACTCTTCCAATGACATTAATCAATCTTCGCTTGTTTCGGTTTAAAAGTTGAAAGTTTAGTAATTTTGAATAAGTTAATCTTAAGTAATAACTCAAACGAGCATTTGAGTCTTTAGAACATTTATTTGGGAATGCTACCATATATTCATTGGTTTTCTTGACATGGTTCTCGGTTATCCTTAAATCAATAATGCAAGAGAAGGAATGGTAGTTGTTAATGAGTTTAGTTAGTTGATGTGTCATTAGATTTTAATCTTTGTCTTACCTGGAACAAAGGTACATCATCATAGTCATTGTATTGGGTCTATTCAATAGTATTGTTACGTATTTGATTTTTTGTAAATCGTTCTTTGTTAGTTACGACAGTAGGTCCGGTCCGTCATCTTTAATTACTGTTGCCGATATGAATGTAGGTAAATTCTTCACACGCGTAGCTCGAGAGTTTCTAATGACTGCGAATGATATTATCTGTATTATGAATTATAGGTTCTTTGCGTTTTTTATTGATTTTTGACATTATATTTTCTTTGTCGAGGACTTGATTTATTCTAAGTTGTTAGTATAAATTTGAATATGAATAAGGTTTTTATGTTCTTGTACGTAATCTGAAGTGATAATTTCGTCAGATATTTCAAAGGGTGAAGGTTTATTTGGTGTCCAAGAAGTACATCAAAAGGGGTGTTTCTATTAAGAGTGTGTATTGACTCATTGTTGCCGATAGTAGCTAATTTTATTAGCTAGTGGTAAGGGAAATTGGGAATTGAAGTTTAGAGTTTTAATTTTAGTTGATATGAAAATCATTTTGATTTAAGTTTTGTGATGTTTGCTTTAATAGCCGATAGCCGCGTGGATTAAAGCGCGAGGTGGCAATCGCGATTAATCGAACCGGTGTCGCGCTACTGGGTTCGAGCTCCGGATCCGGCACTGTCAAATGATATGGTTTTATGTCCGTGTTTTTCAATCTGTAGCCCCTTCCGCACAAGCCTCTGGCTTCTCGAATTGAGGGTTGTCTAATTTCTTTGGAGTTAATATTATTATTATCGTTTGTTGAATTGTCCCTCTCGTGTTACTAAATTTATAGCTTTCTCGAGGGTTGTAAAAGAACTTATACGTATAATGATTTCTTAATTTTGTCGTAGGTCATACACCCAATGCACAAATGAATAATCAAGTGTATGTTTTTGATAAATTTTTATATAGGTTCCTTTTTCTACAACTTTGTCATCTGATTGAGAAAGCTTTGCTAAAAGTAGGCTTTGTAGTCTTAGTCCAAAGTAGTGTAGTTATTACGTCGAGTTGTTTGTCTCTAATCGTGTTCGAGATTTGGGATGGATGTAAATGATCCATTAGTGTTTTGCGAATATCTGAAAAAGAGTTTAACTCAAACCGATATCCAATTATAGCAAGGATTTGTCCGTTTAGTTTTGATTTAACTGATCGAAGTAAGAAATTATTTAAGTTCATATTATCAGAGGGTGTCATTGGCTTTCGCGTAATTCGTCTCGAGGCCGTTACATGCGATAACAAACTCATTGAGAGTGAAAACGTTGCCATCAAAGAGTCTTACGGCGTCAATATACATTCTTAATAGTTGATAATTGACTTGATCCATTTCTGGATGTGTGGCGTGTGCAATATTTTCCGGTTGGTTATTTATGCTAGGAGATGCAATAACTTCCTTTAGACTTTCAAGCGAATCATTGAATGACATGAGAAAGGGATAACTTAATTATGGGGTTGAGGATCAGACTCTTCCCTGTCTGTTAATTACAGAGTGTAAAGAACAGCAACTTATATTTAATGTTATCAAAATATTGACTAGCTTAACAATTAGTAATTTCTTTTATCCAAATATCACACAAAATTCTAGCAAAACTTAGTAAGTGAATCTGAAAATATCGAAAGTGAAAAGACCACAAGAGTTTTCTTAATGAACAATTAAATGACTTTCAAATTCTAAGGATCTGAGCATTGACTTACGTTTTCTGTTTCTTCGCTCCTCGCAGATTCTTTTTGATAGGCCTCAATGTTAAAGATCAACGTCTGTGGTCATATTCGCAGTTCTCTGCACAATCCAAGGATTCCTCCTCGATGCACTTGAACGACTTGCCAAAAGGCACTGTCCTACCAATTGCGCCAAATAAGTTGGGAGGATTTCTCGACAGAAGAAAACAGTAATCTGCACTTGACTTCTGTACTCGAAACACATATAACACATTCCGATGACTACAAGTTCAATGTAACTATTTATATTTTTGTTTATTGGACTTGTGGTCAGTTGATAAATTTTATTTTGAGTCAGGTATACTTTCCTTCTTTTTAAATGTCAATAAATGACGGCGTCCTTGAAGTATGGTAATTATTAAAACTGAAAGAAAGAAAATCTGTGAAGATAGTAAAGTATGCCAAATAGGCAACTAATTTTTATTACTTTTAGTTTGAAAATAATGTTATGAACATCGAATCTTTAAGGCCATAAAACTTCACCAAAGGCCTAAGAAGCCACATGGCCCACATGTCAAATAAGTTGTAACAGACCCACCCAACAGCATTATATAAATACTCAATATCCTAATTGCAGAATTGTTGCCGAACATCTTTCTTTTTGGTATTTTCTGGATTACTTACCTTATAATGTTTCATATTAGTTGTCAAGTACCTAGTACATCATAGTAAATTGTATCCCCGATCACTGGGTTAGTTAAACTAAGTGACAACAATGCAAAATAACAAAATTAGTAAAAGATCGTCAGACTTTGATGATGTCTACTTTCTTTAAGAAAAATCCAAAATTTTCCGTGAAAGAGAACGAAGCTTCAAATAATTAACTCTCGTGTTCGGCTCTGCCAAGTGAAGCAACGATGCAATTATTGAAGTAAATTGGAGGTATGTTAGTACAGTCACACAGTACTCTGACCTGGAAAAAGTTGCACATTCGAATTTGTCATACCCAATGCTATTAGGACTACTAGAAGGCCTAAAACCAAAAGGGTGACCTCCCACACTTTTGCTTCAGCCGCCATCTTGAAAATTTTTTTAATCGTTTCATCTCGGGTCCTATTGATCACACGGAAAAATTATTGAACAAGAAATGTAAATAAAATTCTACATATTTTCGGCAATTGCCGAGAAGTTAATCGAGCGGTAGAGGGCGCCAAAGTTACCAAGAAACAGTTTTAAATTTAATTGTACCTAAATCTAAAATCAATGGAATCGAGTTTAATTGGATATGTGTGTATGGCTAATATTTTTACCTAAACAGCTGGTAAGTTGAATTTCACAACACTGCTTTCAGAAAACTGTTTTTGATAACTTCGGCGCCCTCTATCGCTCGAAATATTAACTTCTCGGCATCGCGGCAATTCCCGAAAATATGTAGGATTTTATTTAAACATTTCGTATTCAATAACTTTTTCCGTGCGACCAATAGAACGCGAGATAAAACAATTCAAAAATTTTTCAAGATGGCTGTTGAAGCAAAAGGGGTGGAGGTCATCTTTTTGGTTTTAGACCTTCTAAGTGGTTCTGTTAGCATTGACCATAACAAATTCACGTATGCAATTTTTTCCAGGTCGTGGGACTTTTTGGTACATTTTTACTGTTCTATTTATTTTTTCTCAATTTTGTATTATTTTTATTAAGTCTTAATAACATACTTTTTTCTAATACTAACATTAAAAGTAAGTCATTTTTTATTAGTTTTAAGTGTTAAAATTTAATCATTTTTTCATGTAGTGCAAAATTTAAAAAAAAACTTACATATTTCATTACATTTTAAATACGTTTATCTAATTTCTTCGGTGATTATTATCACTGCTATCGCTTCCATCGTTCATAATTACAGAAATAACTAATTAAACGAATTTTACACTGATTACAAACAAAATTATATTAGTAATGATGACTGATGAAATTCAGCTTATTTACTATCACTTTGACAACACAACACGATTATTGGCAATTATTAAATTCATGCAGGCAATGTATTATTAAATTACAAATTATTTGAATATTTCCCAAACAAAATAAATTGTCATGATAAAAAAAATTTCGGTAAAATGCTTGATAGGTACTAGAAAAATTCTGAATACGTGTGGAAGAAAAAGTAGTTTCTTGTTACATAACAGCAGTCAAAGTTTAGGCGCACTATGCAACGAGCCTTTTTGAAACAGGAAAAAGGCTGCTGAAAAAAGGATCATCAATCACATATTGGCGTATTTAAAAAAATGTTATTACTTAGAATAGACGCTAGTGATATTGCATTGAAAAAAAGTCTTGATAATGCTGCTGGTAATGTCATGTAATTAAGTCTCCAAATCCAAAATGAAATTATTGAAGTATAGATAAACTCGTAGAAAAAGTAAATTTTTCAAAATGTCCAAAATGTTCAAACACTGAGCAATTATCCGTTTGTGTTAGATAAATTGACAATGAAAGAATAAATTTTCTTCAGTTTATTCCTATCGAAAATACAACTAACGAGAATATATAGCCAAAACAATAATTTTCTTTTTTTGAGTCTATGAAACATTAACTTAAGGTGGGCATATCCAAGAGAGAGGGATCCGATAAATAAATATTTATTATTTTTGGCCATAACTACACATATAGGTAAAAAAATATAGGACTACCTAAGTAGTACTATGACAGGTGTAGTTTTCATTCAATAGTTCCAGTTGTTTGTAAAATAGTTAGCTTTAATTTTAAAAACCGCTGCCCAAGGAATCACTACTTCCATGTCCAGATTGTATCCAAGCCTTGTACATACTAAATCCCAATGTAATATTTTGCTCCCTTTAATAATAGGGTGGGGGTGGTAGAGGGGGTGGGTAATGTCAAAACATTTTTAGAAGCCCTTGGTTCTTGTATACGCACTAAATTCCAATTTAATTTTTTACTCCCTTTAATAATGGGGTGGGGGTGGCATTGGGGGGTGGTATAAGGGGTGGTCAAAAACAGTTTTTGAGACTTTCGTTCTTGTATACACACTAAATTACATTTTAATTTTTTTTACTCCCTTTCATAATAGTGTGGGGGTGGTATTGGGGGTGATAGTGGGGGGGTGGCTGATGCAAAAAAAAAAATTGAGACTGACTTTTCGCATATGCCCTAAATTGCAATTTTATGGACTCTTACCTGCTTGCTTTGGCTATTTACCCCATTTACCCCCGAACCCATCAACGGAATTAGATCAAAGTATAACTAGTTCTAGATCTCGTTATAATACATAAGTGTACCAAATTTCAAGTCAATATCATAAACGGTTCCAGAGTAAACTTGAGCACAAAAAAGTTACGGACAAACATTCAGACCGACCGACAGACAGAATTTTTTTTTTTTCGTTCAAATTGAAAATCTCGATGTTTCATGACAGTTTAAGCCTATTAAAAAAAAAAAAAAATGCGTTACTATACTTCCACTGGACGTGGAAGTAAAATTATGTCAATTTTTTTTTTTTTTTTTATATACATTTATTTAACGTCGGCCTATTTCCGCTACTGAGGCCTAACACCGACGCCTGTAGACGAGTTACCCCCAACCAGGAATTTTGCCGAACCTCTTCCCTTAAGTAGAGTAGGGATCTTTTACTTGCCTAACATTTAATAGACAAGGGACCGACGGCTTTACATCCCCTCCGAAGGATGGTATATCCCCTATACAACCCTCGTCTAAGGTTGTATAGCTTCCGCGCATACACTGATATACAAGCCGCTGGAAGATGTGTGAGGCGAGGACGCGGTCTTCGTTGGAACGGTCACCCATCCAACTACTAACCGCGCCTTACGTTGCTTTACATCGCATATCAAAGTATGTACATAGTAAAGACGCACCCACGCTCGCCCCTATGTCAATTTTCGTATTTCCTAAATTTAAATCTAACTATTTCGCATATGTTTGAAATTATTGAGTGAAAATTTATAACACTACTCTTGTTAGTTCTACTTAGGTAGTCTTATAGTTTATTTGCAATATTTCCCTATCGGATCTCTCTCTCTCTCTCTTGGATATGTCCAAGCTAGAATCAGAGAATTATGTCTTGCAGCTCTTCTTGTGCACCATGCCTCCCACTGCCTAAATTTGACAGTGTCTGATTAACGCGAAATAAGAGAAATAAGACATTACTTGGAAGTAATAGAAAAATTGGTCCGCGACAAGTAGGACAAATTTTCCTATTTAGGAGTAGACCGAACTCACCCCCCCACAGCTTCCCTCCCTGTATTTTTTAGGAGCAACTGGTCATGTCATTTCATAACGGCATTAGGGGAGTGTCCATGTGCCAAATTTAATCGAAATCGTTAGAACCGTTTTAGAGAAAAATTATTTAATTCCTTGCCTCCCCCCGCAACCTCCCGCATTTCTTAGGTACAACCGGTCTTGTTACCTTATGCGACTACTAAGTCAGTATTAATGTGTTAAATTTGATTAAAATTGTTAGATCCGTTTTAGAGAAAAAAATTATTTTCTATTTTTTTCCCAGTTTTTAGCTAGTATCGATTTTGCGATTTCTTCTCGAAGTGTGGCCGTCTTGAATACACATGTAAAATTTGAACAAAATCGATACAGTAGTTTGGGTTCTAGGTGCGAACACAGGCGGCATACAACAGACCGCAGAGAGACATTTTTTTAAACGAATTTTTTGGGTTTTAGGGGACTTGAAAACGTGTAAATCCATCAAAAACTCAAAATTGAATTTTTGCATGATCACCATACTTTCCTTATTTATATACTACGTATATGGAAAGTAAAAATGTTATAGATTTATGAATACGCCGAAGAGAGAAGCACTTTTACTAAATATAATAAGTAATATTATTGCTAAAAATAAGAGATACGGTCTAAAACGAATGTGTCCAACACGTTGGGTTCAGAGGTATGATGCGGTTATGGCAATTTGCTAGCTCTACCATACTTACTTACGATGTACTTACAAACACCATTGAGGACTTCAAACATGGGACGTCAAAAATATATCAAGTGAAGCACATTCATTACCGAACAATATTAATAGGTCAGAGTTTTACGTCACACTTTTAATAACACAAAAAGTTTGAATCTACCTCGCAGCAGTGGCGTAAATAAATTTTTTTAGAGCGAGGGGTAACATGAAAAATAAACGTTTTTTAATGTCACAGAAATATTATCGTATCGTTCGTATCGAAAGTAACAATTAATTAGGCATTATTAACCGTTAAAACTAAAAAAATATAAGTATCTCTAATTCTTGCCTGACTTTTTATGTTCTAGCCCTTCTTGGGGGGGAGTAATCTCTATCCCCTTACCTACGCCCTTGCCTCTCAGCAAAAAATTATAGTGTTTGCTTCAATTTAGTCAGTGAAGATAGCTGATTGATGGTGTTCTTAAAAAATTTAAAATTTTAAGGGGGAATTGTGATAAGTTTCAGCAGATCTACAATGAGTGAGGCAGAAAATAAATTCAACGTTACGTATTCGACAATGAATTCAGCTTTAGTCTAACACGTACAGTAGGTAGATTTTAGATTATTTAGGGAGTTGCTTGACTCTGCATGAGTTAGCCTTACTTCACTTCAACCCAAAAGATCTGTGAATTACCCTACAACTAATTGTTTCCCACGATTCCAAGGCTTTTTACAAGGCTTGTGATTTTTCCTGATGTCTTCAGGCAATAATTCAACCTGAACCAGGTACTTTTTTAGCATTTGCATTCACTCCGCGGTCTCAGTTGCAGCATCGCAATATCTGCATTTATTATCTACTGCATGGCCCATGTTCTTGAGATAATATCTCAAGGGAAAGGAAAAGCCTCTAATCAGCCTTAATTCTTACTTCTCGAGTTCAAGAAGTCTTATGGCATTTCTTTATGTGTCCCTTTGACAAACTACAAAACGGTTCGGATCCGAAAAGTAGCACTCAGCTCCTTTTATTTGTAAGGCTATCAGCTATTCATTTCCTTCTAGTTCTTCATGCCCTGGCATCCACATCGAGGTAATCTAGTTGTTATTTGCCAGTTGATTTAGAGATTGTCTACATTCCCAGGCAATTTTAGACTCGAAGGTATAGGACCTTATATCATTTAATGCTGCCTGGCTATCTGAAAATATATAGATCCTTGCTCTTCAAATGTTTTTGTTTAGGCATTCCTGGACACAGATCTATAGCGTAAATTTATACCTGGAAGATGGTTGGGGTGATGTCAAAGGCTCTAGATAGCATCACTTAGGCCCCGCTACGCCTGCACCTACCCCTTTAGCCATCTTAGATCCATCTAGATGAGAGGCTGTTTCTCCAAACCGCAGTGCTTTCGGTCCTGCTTGTTTGATTTCCTTCAATCAGCACATCAAAGGGGCAGTCCCGCTTGATCGGTAGGTTTGGTCATGAACTCTAAATGGATAAGTAGTAGACAAATACAAATACACAGCTCAAATATACTAATTAATGCTGCCAAGGAATATTATTAGAATTTTTGGGTCATTCTATAATTAACCAAGTGGAGCAATTCACAAAACACAAGGATATTATGAAGTCTTTTAGTTGTCTGCTTGCGCCTTTACCTGTATCTGACAAGGCAGTAGTCTATGGCAAAGGCATTTGGGAAACATCTCTGATAAACAAAAAACTGCAATGGCTGCGTTTCTAGAATGTGACGAGGAAAATTATCCAAATGTTAAAAATTTTTGCATCACTTCCTGTTTCAATCAGCACAGACGAAAGGTAATTTTCAAATTTAAGAAGAGTGAAAACTTACCCTAGGAATACCACAAGCACAACCCGTCTTGATGGCCAGGTCCTACTAGATATTCATCAGGAGATTCCTGTAACTTGCGATGAAGTATGTCATGAGCTCGCAAAAGTCAAAAGAAGACTAAACATACATATTTAATTTCATAATACACGTTTATAATAAATTTTATTTACATTTCATTTTATAAAAGAACTTATGTTTCGTTACTTGCTTTTAATTAATTAATTTATTTTCAATGCTAGTTTTTATTGATAATTAGTATAGGTCTTTCGACAAAAAAAAATACATTAAAAGCAGTGCAAAATAAAGATTTTTACCTAATAATAACAATATTAGAACTGTGATTGAAAAAAGTCAATCAGAACAACAGCAGCGGCCGTAGAAATTGCTTGCTTTATTTCAGTCAGATAGACGCGTATGACGTCACATGCTTGCTGGCTCAGCAGGTACCAGATCACCTGTACGCTGCGTTAGGTTTATTTCGTATAGTTCTTGTTAGAACAAAGTTTGAATTTACGGCAGTAACACTACCTTTA
Organism: Leptura quadrifasciata; assembly: GCA_963675555.1. Classification (NCBI taxonomy): domain Eukaryota; kingdom Metazoa; phylum Arthropoda; class Insecta; order Coleoptera; family Cerambycidae; genus Leptura; species Leptura quadrifasciata. The sequence continues at coordinate 190,186,336 of OY776673.1, read as the reverse complement.
TTTAGAACGTCAAATATTTTGTTTAATGTTGTCACATATGGAGGAAAGAAGATTCACATAATTTGCCGAACGAAGACGTGGCTATGATATTCGATTTTCTTTCAAAGCACGAATAAATGATAAATACGACTATGACAGATATAGGCAAAAATATCCGGCATGTCCTAGATCATATTCACTATAGCAACATCTAAATAGTATCGCAGCGCATATCGTGTAGCAGGCATGTGACGTCACCCCCTACCTCGCGCCAAGGGCGCGTTTTCTAGCCTCGTTTAGGTAATTTCTATTACAAATAACGCCGGAAGTAAATGACTACCTACTTTTTTAAAAACTTTGTAGGGGTTTATAACACATGAATCTATCATTTCCAGTTGAAAACTAAATTTTATGGACAGACCCATTCTGGAAATCTTTCTGCATTCAATAATACATAATTATCTTTTGAGGGAAATGTTCACATCAATGAATATAATTTATTAAATGTTCCAAGTCCAATCTTGTGTGGTCATGGAACTATAGTAACTACTATCTGAGTAATTCATCCTTATTGCCATTTCTCTCATCGCACATCGCATTTATTATTAAAATAATGTAACAAGTTAGGTAAAAAAAATTTCTCCTTCGGCGTTCTTGCTCCTCACCAGTATTAATTTCTGGCTACGCCCGTAATATTCCACACCGTAAATTTTAATCCATGTATTGCTATTATTCTAAAAAGAGACATACTTGTCACCTAGCTCAGTCTCCGCTCATGGCCTATCCAAATAAAAACGAAATAATTTTTATATACTTACCGTATCATATTTTTTACGCACCGTATATATAAACAAACGGTAATGTTGTTGATAATCGGAGTTGAAGGTCAAGAGGATCTCAAGTTTTCGAATCATTATATTAATTCAGTTCCACTTTTATACGGCTTTACGACGGAAGTTACATTCAAACTAGGCTCCGATGGGTTTTATCGGCACCATATTATCTATAATTACAGCAGTTGCAGCCGTATTTATATATCTACAAGTGAGAACAATTTTTGAAGTGCCCCCGATTCCTAAATTAGAAGACACTTGGTGGGGACCTAGGGACCCATCACGAGAGGACACAGCTATAAAACCGTTCAAAATAAATGTATCCGATCAGGTAAGGGCCCGACCTACGGTATAACAATAATCTATAGTGGCAGTAGCGAAGGTTAACCACCCGAAAAATATAAATACGTATATAACTTTTATCATAACAATCTCCTATTATGGAAAATTTTTAATATCCCCTCTGGAAACAAGATCAAATGAGTAAACATATTATTTAAATTAATTATTATTGCCATAAAACAATTTAGCAGCGTCATCATACTGTGTAGCCTAAAAAAAGACACAAATCAACGAAATTACTTTCATTGTTACCCATGATATAATATCGCATTTTTGTGTTTAAGATGGGCATATCCAAGAGAGAGAGGTCCGATAAGGAAATATTTATTATTTTTGGTCATGACTTTTTTTTAATTCATATATTGGTAAAAAAAAGTATAAGATTGAATAAAGTAGAACTATGACAGTAGGTATTTCCAGGGCCGCAGAGAGGGGGATCAGAGCAGAGAGAAAAAATATACAAGACCAGTATTAAAGTATTTTTGCTAGATTCGCTTCTATGGAGGGCCCGCGGTGTTGTATATTAGGTGGTCCGACACACGGCACTTGCCATGTTAATCGACGGCTTCATAAGTGCTTGGTTTCTATTTAATTCAGTAGGTGGCGCCCGGAATATACACCTAGGCATAGATCATAGCATAGATAGACGGATTTCCTTTGATGCATGTAGTGTTTGTTGCATACATACACAACTAAACGGCAAAACTAAGACAAAAAGAACGAACTAAAAGGCTTTTTAAAGATAAATAAAACAAATCTCAAACTATTGTATGTATGTAAACTGTATTTCTAATATTTCTATGCGTAAGTAACCACAAGACTTTATTTGTCCCGCCATCTATTGCATTACACACAACTAAACACTTACGAAGCCATTTGTACGGGCCTTGTCGCATCACCTAATATACTACACCGTGGGAGGGCCTGCCAATAATTATCTTCTCCGGGACTCAGGCTACTTTCAAGGGCCCTGGGTATTTCACAAGTATTTCTGATTTTTTTTTTTTAAGATTGTTCAGAGTTAATTTAGTAAACATCTTATTTAATCCATTATTTAGCATTTTTATTAATTGGTGATAAAATATCCTATATAATTTTATAGGCCTGAAGATGCTTACAAAATTTATCAAAACATTGTTTAATAAGAGGACTTTTGTTGGAACGTTGATCTCGGGGGTTGATATTTTGTATTCGTAAGTAGGGGTTCTACAAAATCGGTATCGATATACAGGGTGAACAAATAAAAACTCCTAAGCAAATATTTGAGTTCTGCAAAAGACAATTGCTAGAATATGTAAATGGTCTCAGTTTTAAATACATTTCGTTTTTTTTAATATGTGAAGATGTAAATGGTGCTTTGCTGCAAAGAAATTGTTCGACGATAGCTTCAATTTTTAATCATACTTCGTTATACAAAATACTTTAAAAAATCCAACCGTTTGCGAGATATTTGAGTTTAAATGTTGTAATTTTTTGAAAACTAAATTTAGCACCATTACTATATAGTTATATTGTATTATTATTTAATTTATATTCAGTTAGTGTTGATTCACGGGTACATTTTAGAGGAATTAGGAATTTTTTCTCTTCGATTCATTTTTCAAAAATTTGTCTAAAAGCCTACTAAAATAAATTTATTACCGTGTTAAAATATTCACATCGTAATAATTTGAAAATTTCTAATTTGATTGATATCGGTACTAAGTCACTGACATAGTATTTGTTCCAATTAAAATAATCCATAATCATAAATAACTTAAAGTAAATTATCAGAATAAGCCTTACTAAAGCCATCGCACCCAACAGACATTTTAGCTAAACTCACTCAAGTACAACACCACAAAACAATCTACAGCACTCAGGCATAAAAACACACCCCTCACGAAGTCAAAAGCTATGCTAAAATTCAACGATTTTAATGCAGACGGCAGTCGCTATTTCGTCAGTGACGTCACGCTGCTCTCGCGCTTTCGTCTAAAAGCGGTAACTTGGCTTTAAATTGTTATCAATGAAAAATGCTATCACCCTGAAATTTTCAAGGCATCATAGGTACACTCAATTCTATTAAAAAATGTAAGAAAGAATGTAATGCATTCCAATGAACGACCCCGTTAGATAAATTATACAGTGTCTCAAAAGCGAACGTCATCCCTTGGAGGGCTGATAGGCCAGCTCATGACTGGCCAGAATATTAAAATATGATCAGTTGTTAGTTTTTGAGATATTGGCAGCACTTTTATGAATTTCGTGAAATCGATGCCAGTTTTTCAGTTCTTCGAGTGCCACAGCTACAAAATTCCATATTTTAAGATTCTAACTCTTGTTACGTAACCCTGAATAGCCCAGCAGCGCTATTCTTGACATCCTTCGCAGTTGCGCGTATACGTGTTAATGTGAGTGATGTATTTGCGAACACTTTCAACAGATGGTATTCTCGACTGCACTTCTCATATGTACACGAACGAAATTAATCGCACGTAAAATAGCACTTGGCAACATCTCAGTTTCGAATAATATCTAATTTCACTCTGTTAAGGATGACAGGACAGCATTGTCGACTGACATTTCTTGATTGTTAGTTTGTTGTAGGTTATATTTGTATTTACAAAGAAAAATATTTGTTTGTTTAATGGAGATTCCACGCAGAACTGTTAATGCTTCTACTGAACAAAAACGGTTAATACTGGGGTTTATAAAGAAAAATTCAAAACTCGCGTCTGGTAAATTTTCTAATGAATTTACTCAAAAAGATGGCCAACGTAGAAAACTGGAGGAGGGCCTTATGAAATAAACACATTTTCCATATTTTCAGTGTTCGCAATATATTGTAAATCGCGCATTATCAACAAATTACAACACAAGAGACTTTTTGATTTATATCATATCACGAACATAATAAATTTAAAGATTTTGAAGTAAAAAATTAGGTTATATTATCGTTCGCACATTTACCGATTGTCAGAATCCACTCGCTGTTTAATGCGAATACTCGAATGTCTTGCGAATGATCAAGAATATCTAGTATGAATTTTCATTCGATTATGGTGGTATGCGAGTAACTTTTAAAAATGCGAACAGTCAAGAATAGCGCTGCTGCTATTGATCACAGTTCAAAATGAAATTAATGATGCCATACTGGTCGATAGCTGAGTGGGTTAAGGCGCGAGGTGGCAATTGCGATTAATCATACGGGCATCGCACCACCGGGTTCGAATCCTGGCTCCGGCACTGACACTATTAGAGGTCTTCTGGCTTCTGGAATTGGGGGTTGTCTAATTTCTGTGGTGTTTATTTATTATTTATTTATTATACCTTTGGAAAAAAAAACATTTTTGCCCGATTCATGAGTTATTTTATTTTTATTAGCTAACTTAGGCTCTTCGTATTATAAACAAAATTACCACGGTAATCTGGCAAATTGTTTTTAAAAATTGCAAAGGTGCTTTGGCAGTTCACCTTTTAAAAAATCTTGATAAATTTCTCGTTTTAGATTTTCAGGTAATTCAAAGGAGCCAATTATTTGATCATTCAAAATGCCGGTCCACAAATTTACTTTGAAGCGATACTTGACTTTTGTTCTCGCATTGAATGTTGGTTTTCAAGTGCATAACTATGAAGATTGTGTGTGTTCATGAAGCCATCTATCTCTTTTGAATGTACATTAATCTGTCCATAAAATTATATCTAGGAACTCTGGGTCTTCTCTATGTTTCTGCAGAAGAAGAATTCTTTGGACACGTTTTGCGTAGTTACGAGGATGCGACGCTTGCGCACGTTGCACGTGATATGAGTGGTACTGATACCGTCGTAGTTTACACTAGATTTCGGTTTTGTACGTCTTTCAATTGCTCGTACCGAAGTAGTCAGATCATTTTCAATCTCTTGTAAGACTTCTTCATCGCAATCTAAAATAGCAGCAGCAACATCATTTTCTCTGCATTCCCTATAAATGTAATGTATGTTAGTGTATTCCTGAGAAGTATACTGATTCAGCATAATAAATACTATTGAACTTCAAACGCGTAACGCAAATACAGAGTCCAGAAGAAGGCCATGTCAGTTCGTTATTATCCAAAAAACAAGGCATAACTGTCACTACTCATCTCACTCTAACTTATATCAAATGACGTCACTATCTAATCCAGTCTAAAGGTGGGTTTATACTACGCGAAACCTAAATGCAAGTCGAATAGCTTCTCTGCAAGCCACTCAGAGTAATTATTGACATAATTCCGCAATGAGCTCCTTTTGTAGTAAAATAGTAATATATTGTTTTCTAAAGTAAACCGTAGAAAATGTTATACCGATTCGTGAACTTAGATCCTAAGTTCACGAATCGGGAAAACAATGTTTTTTTTCCAAAGGTATGGCACTATTAGTTTTATTTTGGACTGTGATCAATAGAAGGGCTATTCAGGGTTGCGAAACAAAAATTAGGATCTTAAAATATCGAATTTTGTAGCTGTGGCACTCGAAAAACTGATCTAAGTGTCAATATCTCAAACACTAACAACTTTTTACTAGGGCCATATTTTGATATTCTGGTCAGCCATGAGCTGGCCTATCAGCCCTCCAAGGGATGACGTTGACTTTTGGGACACCCTATTTGTACTAAAAATTAAACTCAATGAGTGAGCAAGAGTAAAAGCCTATGTGTCTAGACAGATTTTAAAATATTTCGTCCAAAGATATCTTGGTCAAATTTACAATGTGCCACGCAAATACAACTTGTTATACATTCAACCCCTAACAGCTTACAACAATACCCAATTCTGTAATTTTTATCTTTATCCTTAAAGTTGAGACATTTGTATGTTTTGGTGTCGGGTGTTTTGTAATTATGATTGGAATAAAGTTATTGAGCTTTTTTTTCGAACCATGTTCTTGAATGATTAACAATTTAGGGGTTAAAGATATTTTAGGAGTAAAGTTAAAGATATCATTCATCAGTTTCAGTGGTGTCACCGCAAAAGTAAAATAAAAAAATTCGTCCCTTTACAATATATTGACAGTACGTCAAAGGTTCAAAAACAATGGACCGATATTTGTATATATTACCTCAGACCGTTATAAGCTTTCAAGGGCTCAACAAATTAGTGAGTCAAGTTCCTCTCAATCACCTCTCAATTAATTGACAATTGCACGATTTTACAATTGTTTTATTTAAAACAATTGTATCTTGTTTAATAATAGAGATAACTAAAAAGAATCCGAAACTTCTTGGACAGTATTATTTGTAAATCACAATTAACAGGGTAAAGAAAATCTAGAATTTTTTAAAGGAGTTTGAAAGAATGATAACAAATAACAATAATGTAAGAATCTGGCTAACTAGGCTAACCACCCTGTAGATAAAAAAAATAACTATAATTTAAAAATTAGTCGATGATCAATAAATTTTGCCAATCATCACGAAACCAGAGTGAAAATCAATTATCTCGTGACAAAAATATATATTATTTTGTGAAATTTTTCCAATTCATACCAGAGTATATATTTTTAAAGCTTTCGTGTTTTTTTTTTAATTTTTAGCTACTCTTCGTCCCATTGGAGTACTTTAAATGTGAAAATTAACCGTAAAAACAAAAAGTCTGTAAAATTTACAAATATAATGTTATTTTATTACAGTAATTTTTACGTGACATTGAAGGTAGGATTTAAAGTACAAGGATTTTTTTCTAATTATTACTTTACTAGTTATTTTCATTAATTAAGTGATGGTGTTGTAAAGGACAAAGTAATTTTTAGAATGTCAGTAATAAGATATGATTAACCCGATTAAATTCTCAATAAGCAAGCAAACCTATGTTCAAAGTCTTTATCTTTAAATTGTATATTGTCACGTGTGTAGACCCCCCAGTAGGCACCTCCAAGCGTAAATCCAATAATTGCAACATAATTTGTCACTAACCACTGATTTATTAATCACTAAATTACAATAATTAGTCCTTATAATAACACACTAGTTATAACGTTCATCTACTATACACTCGCTACTATAATTCACAACTTGTTACTGTTCTTTTTCTTATCGGTTCACTTGACTCATCCTAGAACTGTACCGAACGCGCTGTTCATGCTTGTTATATATCCGTGGCGCTTATTCTCGATTCATCCAGTCTGTCATTCGAGACACTTCTACTCTTTACAGTATATTCTATGAGGCAGCGTTGCCTCTGGGCCGACTGGTAGCTAATCAGGCAAGCTTCCTTTTAATCTGCTACTAGTGATTATATCTTTCTCCGTAGGAGGGCAGTACATAATAATATTTTATTTATTTCATTTTCGTCATTTTTAAACCATTTGTCCGACTTTTTGTCCGACAGCGGTCATGAATTCAGGAACATGTACATACGTTTCGCGAGCTATTATCTATCTAGAGCAAAAACATAAAAGAAATAATAACTTTGGATTTAATTCTCTTTTACGCGAGATTGATTGCTAGGGTAAAAAAATGATGAAAATCTCTTTTGTTCAGTATTTCCTATGCTATCAGTTGAACAATGCCAATTTTTCTTATGTTATTCATTTTATAAAAAAAATGAATATAATTTTTTTTAAATGTAAGTATTTAAAAAAAGCTTAATGTGGCCATATCCAAGAGAGAGAGAGAGAGAGAGAGAGAGATCCGATAAGGAAATATATATTATTTTTGGCCATAACTTTTTTTAATACATATATAGGCAAAAAGAGTATAATACTACCTAAGTTGAACTAACTATGACAGGTGTAGTGATATGAATTTTTACTCAATAATTTCAGTTGTTTGCAAAATTAGTTAATTTAAATTAAAAAATAGTACCAATCTTCATATCTTGCAGTTTTAAATTAACTAATTTTGCAAACAACTGAAATTATTGAGTGAGAATCACAATATCACTACACGTCATAGTGCTACTTAGGTAGTCTTATACTTTTTTTTACCTATGTATTAAAAAAAGTTATGGCCAAAAATAATAAATATTTGCCTATCGGATTTTTTTTTCTTGGATATGCCCACCTTAATAATTGTAATTAATGTAAACCTTTCTTATATTATTCTTAGAATATCCTAACAAACAAAATTTCAGACGTTTTAGTATATTTTGGAGGTCAAAATATAGAGTTACTGGACTATGAATCGTAGATAGTGGAAGGGTTTTCAATAATAATTAAGTAGCGCTAATATAGTTGGATCCCTGCATACGTGTTGCCGAAAAATATCAATTATGCAGGCATACATGAAAACACGGCAAACTAGACCACTATATGTAGTTTTTCTACAACCGTGCGGTAAGTAGCTAGTTACCGCACTAATTTGCGTGCGGCAACTGCCACTTTACCTCATGTAATATTTCGTTGACACTCCATTAAGGAGTGGACTTGTTATTGATCTTTATCTTATCTAATCACTTAACTCATTCAGAACTGCAGTGAACTTAACTCACCCTCGCGCGCTGGTTCTGCTACTTATATATCTGCGGCGCTTTCATTCCATTTCACTCCAGGCCGTTCCGGACAATTGCTCGATCCTTTCAATCTATCACATTCCCGATGTTTCTACCGTTTTCTAATCCATCCGTGGTAATCGTAGTTCAACAGTTGTCCCAGAGATGGCGTCGTTTTACTGACAACTAATTAGACAGGCCCCCTTTTATTCTACTACGAGGAATTAAACCTCTCTCCGTAAGAGGGCGACACATAACAATATCAACAGAAACTACTTTTACTGATCAAGATTTTTAGAAATTTGATTGTGAAAAGCCCGTATTTTTCGTTTCTCGATCTGATAAAAGCAACAGGAGATATTCAACAAAAAGGGCCAATAAACGTGGTTTAAACATATTTTTCCACAACTTCTAAACTTACCCGAACTATTAATTTCATTAATAAAATCCATCTTTTCAGGCAATTCCAAAGTCTATATTGACTCCACCATAACTAAATTAATTAATTTGATCAAGACTGTTTTTGCAGGTTCTCAAAGACTTGCAGCAAAGATTGGCAAACGCACTACCTTTCCAAGCGCCATTGGAGGGAGTCAAGCAAAATTATGGAATTAATACCGATCTCTTGAAGAACATCATTGACTTCTGGAAGACCAAATATAATTGGAGAGAACGTGAAAAGTTCTTGAACCAATACCCTCAGTTTACAGTTAGCGTACAAGGATTGAAAATACATTATTTACATGTTAAACCAAAAGAAGTTAAAGGCGTGAAGGTACTACCCTTGTTATTGTTGCATGGTTGGCCGGGATCCGTAAGAGAGTTCTACGAAATAATTCCTCTTTTGACTACTGTAGAAAAAGGAAGAGATTTTGTCTTTGAGGTTATAGTACCTTCTCTTCCAGGTAAGATTTTGTCAACATTAGGTTACTTACAAACGCCACATTACAGAACTAAAATTTTATAAAGCACTCTATTGAGGCAACCTAAGCCAGGCATATATTCGCACAATAAAATGTCTTATCCTAGTTAAACGCGGATATAAAGTAAACGAGTGCGAGGAAGAAAAAAAAAATTAGGCACAGGAAGTCTGATATACCCAGCACGCTCCACACTTCTTAAAATCTAATTTTTATCTTATCTCCTTGCCGTGTATTAACGCAGTGCATCGATATTGTCGCGGTAAAAGATATAGTAGAATGCGGTTGCGGTGAGACGGGAGGTTGAGAACTAATCATGTAACAATCATCTGTCTCGCTATCACGTATGCGATTTTTGTTTTCTTTTTCGCGCTCGTTTACTTCAAGATATACAGCTTGGGGATAGCTACTAGGCGTATACACTTATTTACGTGCAATACGGATGAGAATGTCATATTATGAAGAGTGATTGGGGTGGGGCGATCCAATAATAAGTTGTACTCTGGCACTGCTGTGATTGTAGATGTTATGGATTCATTGATTCTTTACTAGAGTCCGTTGGGCTTAGGTCACAGGTAACCTTAAGAAATTTAAGTATTATTGCACTCAAACTAATATTAACCTGTTAAAATGATTATTAATTTAACAGAAGAGAAAGTACAAAAATAATTAAATTAAATTAATAATTAATTAGTCAATAATTACATTAAATTTAAATTGTACTATGGTGGGCACACATTTTGGAATGAAACGTGGTAATTCGTAAATTCCTTATTTGACGACCGGTCACGTACACCTTCCGCTCCAAATACATTTACGGTACTAACTGCAGCGGACGACAAGCTGTGATGCCTATGCCCCACCATCCATTTCATATCAGCTCATGATTCTAACTCGTATCGCACATGTACATAAGTGTATAGAATTTCCCTATATGCCTAGTAGCGACCCCCGTACTGTATAAAATTTACTTTTGCCGAATTTGTATACCGGTGACATACTTTAAACGAAGATAATTGGAACTGGTCAGTGTTAAATCACAGGACCGTGCGCACTGAACTTGTTATTTTGTCCTATATATTTAGCAATGGTATCGAGATTCGAATGGTAGTTAAAACTGTGCAGGCGAGTCCGAGACTGGCAATGTAATCAGCCTGAATGAACCATCTACGACTGCACTGGTTTAAAGATAATAAAACGGACAGGCCTACTAGCATAAAAAAATTCGTAAATCGTTTCTCATTAGTCAACGGTGGACTTAGGAGATGTGTTGTTAATGTGCCAGTGCAGTGCGTAAATACTTGTTATAATATCAAGCGTAGAAGTTTAGTTAGTTATTGTTCATATTTATAAATATTTACTACTATATAAAAGGTAAAATATTTTAATTATTTACTAATTTACCATGGCTTTCTGGAGACCATTTGAAACAGAGGATAATATAATAACGCCCGAAAATCTTATTATTTCCTTATGACAAGCATTTCTATTTATCTCCGCCCATGTACAGTAAAGAGATGCCGACTGTTTTTGCCGGCTTTTAGTTTTTATACGGTTTCAATTAAGTTCGTTTATACTTTACCTTTGGTAGATTTGACAAATATGATTTTATATAGCCGGGCTCACATATAGTAAAGCATCTTAACAATGGGGCGGGCTTTGGGAATAAGTGACGTCAGTGCTTCGAGCGCATCAGTCAATGTACAATACATTTTTATACCGCATATTTCTGGAATTACATATCGGATTGACCTCAAATTTTCAGTGTAATAATTACGCGATGATTATTTAGCATAAACGTGATAAAAATGCAATATGGAATTTGGCTAAATCACCCCATTAACTACGTAGTAAATGACGCCAGAGATGCCAACTTAGTTGACAAAACTCATCCCGAGTGTACTATTCTATATTTTGCAGCTAATTTTTTTTTTACTTTATTTATATTAACGTTCTGGCAGAGTTTAGTTATAGACTATTCCACCACTCAACTAGAACACGATCACATTATATACGATGTCACACACAACATCGCTTCCCTGCGACATTGCCATCTGATGCAGCTCAGACTCGAACTCGGAAGAGGTAAAAGCGACTAGTCATGTTGTTTCTCACACAACCCCGGTCTAACTCACTTCTACCGCCTCGGCAATACATGAAAAGCACTAAATATCCATACCTGATCAGGATTCGAACCAGGGACCTCGCGACTACAACCCTAATGCTTAAGCTTAAGCCACTTGACTGATAATTCTAGATTTCTATTTTGATTTTTGTTCACAGGTTATGGATTTTCCGAGGCAGCAGTCCGTCCAGGATTAGGAGCAGCCCAAATGGCTGTCGTGTTTAAGAATTTCATGAAAAGATTGGGTTACGAAAAATATTATCTTCAAGGAGGTGATTGGGGTTCAATTATAGTTCACCACTTGGCTACTCTCTTTCCAGAGAAAGTTATCGGGGTACATGCCAACATGTGCTTCGTCAATACCCCCATGTCCAACTTGAAGCTCTTCCTTGGAAGTTACTACCCCTCATTGTTGGTCAGCAAAGAACATGAGGATAAAGTGTATCCGTTGTCTCAAAAATATGCGGGTATAGTGTTAGAGACCGGCTATATGCATCTACAGGCCACTAAACCTGATACTGTAGGTATGTGTCGGAATATTTCTTCTTTAAATAAAGTATTCATTCTTTTTAAAGTAACTAATAATACAGACAGACAAAAAAAATGGCAAGGGGTACTAAGCATCCTTATATATTTAAAGTCGATCTTCAATAAATTCCTTAAATCCGTACATATCTTGATGCACCTAAATAGAATTCGGCATCAGATTTGCTCCATCTCGAGTCAGATCTTTATTCTGACGTCAAAAAATATTTTTAAAATGCACTTTCTTTAGATGAACGAATGTAGTCCACTGTAAACGTTGAAAACCATCAGGTTCTTATTGTTACGTGTTTATGTGAACCATCCATGCATGGATGTCTGAGGAACGTTTTGTTACTGTTGCTAAAATGGATGCTAAGATGTTCACCTGAAGGATTCGATGCGACTGATTCAGACGTAAAACACAAAATGTATAGTTTTTAGTTTTGTTTAATTGCTGGCACTAAATGGTATTGATTAGACGTCGTTAAACTGTCTTAAGGCTAACACTCCTTATAAATAATACTTTCTTAATTAACCTGAAAGGGAAATTTGATTAATTTGACTCAGTAAAATACAATGATAAGAGAGGATATTTGGGCAAAGGTATGTTACATATTGGGTCTTTTTAGATAAATTTGTTACAGCTACAAATTCCAAATATATGTGTATAAGTATGTGAATAAGTGTATAAGTTTAACAAGAGTGTCGGTCCATACCACACATAGTGGGGATTAGGACGGCTCGGAAAATGCAGTCTCCAACTACCATTTGGCACAAAAAGATTCCATCATAGGCTCAATATTTACGACTATGTGGGTTTTTAGCTTGTCTATCTTTATACGTATTTAGAAATATCACAAATAATTTCGGACGCTCACACTAGAGCTTAATAATGCTTAAATCGCAACAATCCAGAATACTAGAAATTATTTTATATTCATACGTTCAGGCAAGGCGGTCCCATGCACTATGTACATGGTAAGGATACTTTTGTTACACCGAATTACTAAGGAATCGCCTAAGGGCAAACACGACGAAAAACGTATAAATTTTCCACCAAAATCGACTGCAAAAAGTGAAAAATTTACCGCCAAAAATTTTGTCGCTCGTACCAAATCTACCTTAAAAAACTTTAATACATAACTTTTTACTCGTCCTCATGTGCAATATTATGCCTAAGATGCAGTGCTATACAACGCCACACCGGCCGGTTCGTAATAAAGATTTTTATTTGAAGTAAAAGTCGGCTTTTAAAGTAGTTTTGTTCATTATACTTCGCAAGTTACGCTCCGTGTCGCGACATTCATCAAATGTTACGTAAACGCTCCGTGGAGTGATTTTTCTCAAAAGTTAAATTTTTGTTGCAGTTGCTAAATTTTGTTATAAATTCGAATGTTCCCTCGGGACGGCATTTATTGCACTTGCAATAATTGCGATCGCGGTTCCAATTTTTTCAATTGAAATTTTCGTTGCAGTTCCACAAAAATAAAAATTTATGAATGACCACGTCTATTGCAATTGCTATAATTCAAATTGATTTTTATGATCATTTGCAATATATTGGTGTCGCACGCTGTTCATGCAAAATATTTCGGATTTCGTTATAGTTACGCAAAATTTCTTCGATGAGATTTTTTGCTGATTTCACGTGTGATGAGATTAGATATGTTTTGGTGGGTTCTTTGACTGACTTTCATTGCGTGGATTCAATAATTGCAAATGATCTTGAAATTTTTCACCAAACTAAAACAAAGATATAGCTGTCAGAACGCATTTTTGAAATGATGACATTTTTCTCGAAAATTATTTATTTTCAAGTTATTCCCATTTGTCAACTTAAATGCCCCACCCGGTATATTTTTATATTGCATTGATTCGATCGATTTTCCTTGAAAATTACTTTCGCTTACCTGATTTTGAAAAAAAAAATATAAGAAAGGAAAACAGTCGTTGAAAATTAAATTTATTATTAACAAAGAAAAATGCAAATTTTTCAATTTCTTAATTTTGTTGCTCTGAATTTATTTCTCCATGTTTTCCACTTCCACATTCGACAGCTTGCTGCCTTCTTTTTACAAATTCTATTAAATTCTCTGAAATGGTGATTACTATTATCATGGGCTTTATTTCACTAAGGAATTTATTTAATGAATCATTTCTTGCAGGAGTTGCCCTGCGAGATAGTCCTGTTGGTCTAGCGGCATACATCCTAGAAAAATTCACAACCTGGACAAATCCATCGTGGAAGAATCTTGATGATGGCGGATTGACGAAAAAATTCACTTTCACTAATCTTTTAGACAACGTAATGATATACTGGGTTACACATTCCATCACAACGTCGATGAGATTGTATTCCGAGACTTTCAACAAAGCACAGTTTGGTCTTGGTTTAGATAGGTAAGCTTGACTAAGGTTTCAGTACCTATAATAGCTGAGTAGAAACTCGAATTGAATAGTTTGATTGCATAAATTCTATTTTGAAGTAGGATTTAGAGCATAAATCTGAAAAGCTAGATTCGAAAATTTAAGATGATCTGGGATGTAAAGCAACGTTAGGCGCGGTTAGTACTTGGATGGGCGACCGTTTCAAATGTTATAGTATATTCTCCCTATTGACAAGATGGCCGAGATCAAAATCCCTAAGATTTTCAAAATAATTCAATCCTTAAGGTCAACATGTCAAAACTTATAAAAAAGTCATTAAGACACTTGCAACAATCAATAACAAGAGTTTTACAGAAATAATCCTTAGAAAATTCATACACCACCGACAATTCACAAACAATCAGAATCAATCAACAAAAACATTCAGACATCAAAACTCGCCAAATTACAAAAACTTACAAAAGATCGTCCTAAAAAATACAGCCCCCCCCCCTCCATCAATTCAAATCACTTCTAAACCGCTTCTCAAACCAGAAGTCAGAATATTTTTAGTTACTTTCAAAAACTTTCTATGAACAAATTTCTCTTCAAAATCACTTCAAACCCAATCTTCTATTCATATCTCAAAACATATTTCGTTCATCTTTTTAGTCAGCCCATAAAACATTCGTCTCAAAATAAGACAAGTTTACATGTTCCCCACGAGTTGCTAGCAACTCGCCGCTATCTACATTTCAATTACCCTAAAACATGCTTTCACTCCGTTCAACACCGGCGATGCAATACCCTCAATATGACTTAATATAACATCAAATATGGATTAAAATACAGCTCTCAACGTTACTTCACGGGACCAATTCAATTTCACGTGTTATTCAAACAGTTATCATTTATATTTCTAAAACAAAAATAGATTCCACTGACATTTTTATACTAAAATGTTCCATTTTTCATCGCCGTTTTATTGATATAATTTTCAACCAGAAATTCCAAAATTTCAGCATTTATTGCACAATATTTCACCATTCGAGCCCCAGAGAGCGGCTGGGAGGATTCCAGCTCTTTCCAGATCTCCGCGAGATCATTCCCCATCATTGGTATATATAAGGGAGCACACCAAGTCCCCGGCAAGTTGTGTTTTCAGCGTAACTAGCGACAAGTAAATCCAGTGCCCGCGTTATCTCTTCGGTTGCCTCAGCGCATAAATCCAAGTGTGTCTTCCGGTGTATCTCGCGAATTGAAATCCAGTACCCATGCATCTTCCTAGGCAGATCCTGGTAAAAAAGTACACTTCATTAAATCGCCCCAGTGCATAAATAAAATCAATTCGCCACCGCGCAAATTAAATTACGTAAATTTTATGTCTTAAACAAACCATTTAAATAAACCAAATAAAACCAACCCCGACTTAGGCAAATTTCTAGTGTCGATACGTTAAAATATTTTATTGTGAATAAAATTTTAATTTCCAATATTTTAATACACAACACTGTGTTTAAACCGTAAATAAATAATCTGTTAATTTTCGTTCTAAACCAAAATGTTTAATTTAAAAAACTAGTGCTAACAAACGATACAGGGTGTAGCATTTCACCCTGCCAGCTGAAATAAAATTCAGCAATAAATTAAATAAAATTAATTTTAAGTGGGAATCAGCTCTGAGAGTACACAGGGCGAAGCATTTGGCCCGTTCCAAGTTTAACCACCCCGACTTCCAATCAAACAAAATAAAGTGCACCAAAGGCCTCTAGAGTCTCACATAAAGCTCTCCAGCCAAAAATACTTTATATTTATATATATATATATATATATATATATATATATATATATATATACACCGTATAAACAATCATTTGCATCACTTTCAATTTTTAATCAACAAAATATATCAAAGTAAAGTAATTAAACAACTATTTGCAATGTTGCGGTCATCGTAGCAAGGCGCAAACTTGATAGAAGGTACCTAATAATTATTAAATAGTTCTCCAAAGTTTGCATAAATCTCGGAATTTTTTTCAAATTTTTTTTAGAAATTTACGTTTTTTCCGGGGGAGGGGGGGTACATTCCGGAAAACCAACCGGAAAATTAATAGACCAGAAAGGAGCAGAAAGAATACATATATTGATTTTGGATAAATAGCTCATATATGGTTTCATTTAATACTATTAAGCTTGCAGTACATAACTTCTTTATTATCGCGGTTAGATATAATTTTTTATCAGTTTGTTGTGATATAAAGAGATCCTTCAAATTCTTATCTGTTTTCCTACTGAATATTGCATTCTCATCTTTGATAATGATAATGAATACTGTCATATCTTAAGTATGACTTAACAATATTACATGATTCATAGTCTAATTTTCAGATAATAATATGTTTTTGAAAACAAATGATAAGATTATGCCGAAATCGGTAAATTATGTAATAAAACTTTTGTGTGATCAATCAATATTCTCTTCATAAATAACTATTATTATTTTAGCATTCCACTGAAGGTGCCAAGTGGCTGCGCAAGATTTTCTTACGAGTTAGCGTATCAACCAGACGCCATTTTGAAAGAAAAATACAAAAACCTTATTCACACTTCTGATAATGATGGAGGACATTTCGCAGCTTTCGAGGTACCGAAAGTTTTAGCGGAAGACATTTTCGTTTTTACAGAGAAAGTTGAAATATTGAGTAAGACTGATAAATAATCTATTTTAAATGGTTTTATATGTGTATTTCTTTTTTATATTGTAAAAATATATTATTTTGTTGTTATTTGCAGTTTAATTTCAAATGTATTATGGCAGAAGACATCTTCCCATATTTTGCAAAAAATTGTTTTTTGTCGCATCAAGTTATTTGTACACCTAAAGCAATTTTTCTCTACTTACTGCATCGTGCACGATTTCGTTCATCTCTCATATATGGCTACCGGAAAATTAATTCAGATTTATTTTGCACATTTTCCTAGCGTCCTCGTCTTTATATCTCGAGAACTAATCGAGATATCTCATTGCAGTTTACGCCGTTCCATTTATCTCGTCATTTTACTTTTCCATATACGTAGTATGTAAGAAAAGTATGGTGATTTGACTTTTTGGTGGATTTACACGTTTTCAAGTCCCCTGAACCCAAAAAATAGGCTTTTTAAAAAATGTCTGTCTGTCGTCTGCCGTCTGTAGGCGCACCTAGAGCCCAAAACTACTGGATCGATTTTGTTCAAATGTTACATGTGTATTCAAGACGGCCACACCTCGAGGCGAAATCGCAAAATCAATCCTAGCTCAAATGTGGAGAGAGTAAACTACTAAAAACACGAAAAGAAAATTGAAAATATGTTTTTTCTCTAAAACGGCTCCAACGATTTTGATTAAATTTAACACATAAATATTCCCTTAGTACTAGCATAAGGTGGCACAACCAGTTACTCCCAGAAAATGCAGGAAGGGGTGCTACAGGGAGGGGGTGAGCTTTAAATAATTTAATATTTTTTTTATCTAAAATGGCTATAACGATTTTGATCAAATTTAACATATTCTTCCTTACTTTATTTAATATTTAATATATTTTTCAATTTCATAATGTAAAAAAAGTAAAACAAAATTACGCCTCTCCCGGTTTCGAACCCACAATCTCAGTATTACAAGGCTCAAGGCTCAACAGGTATTTATTAAAATTAAACGTACATAACAGTTGCTTAACAAGAGTCTGCCCCGGGACCGACCGTGCAACCACCGCGATAATGCGGTGGCGGATTGCAGGATCGGGCGGAACAGGTCTGGGTCGGCGAGTACGAAAAATTAATAAAAAAAACAATCTATACTCCTCTCGAACAAAACAAATAAAAATAGGTAATAAAATTACAAACATTTCCAAAAAAACGGAATGAACAAAACTTAAATTACACGAAATTTAAAAACAGTCGCGGACAAAAAACAGTTTTTAATTTTGGTATCTGACGCAAGCACTCTGACTTGAACGAGGTGTCTTTCGCGAGATACGTCAATGCAGGGCTGGCCTAAACTTTGATTTTAAAAATTTTGATTTCGAAAAGGTCTCAATTTTAAAGATGCCAATGGTGGGAACTGAATTTAGAGACAAAAATGTACAAAAAGAAACGAAGAAAAGACAAACGCGATAAACATATACAAACAGACAGGAAGAGAGGGACGGGAAAGATTTAAAGATGATCAAAAGGTATGAAATACTAGTGAAAGGTAGATAGGGTTAGAGAAAGTTACAGTTGGTGAAAACTTGGCTACAGAGGTTGCCGGAAAATTGGTAACGTCTGGTACGGTAATGGGTGTTTGATCCGAAATGGGACATTATGGTGCCTGATTTGCGTTGTGTCTTGTTAGTGGACTATCGCCCAATTTGAACAAATAGAAGTTTTGAGAGATATGCTGGACGTAGTCCGCTATCGGGGTTACATGGTTGCAACGTGCGTATAGAGATCTCGGAGGGAGATGTACCTTCCAAAATTTGAGACGAGGCGCATGAATTTGTGTTTTGGTACTTTTAGTTGTCTCATTGTCGTGGCCGGTATGCTGCACCACACCGACGCCGCGTATGTGATGGACGACCTGACCACCATTGCGTACAACAATTTTTTATTTTGTCTGTTTAGTATGCAACCTCTGACCATGAGCGGATGCAGACTCCTGGATAGGGAGTAGACCGTCCGTACAGGGACTTTGTGGGTGGTTTTTGGCCAATTTTTGGGGGTTACCGAGGTGGAAAAATTGGTTTCCTCCCGGGAATCGATTCAGTACCATGGAAAACAGGGGGGGGCATTGTCAGTCGGAGCCGCAAACATTCAGTAATTTCGTCACAAATTCCGACTATAATAAAATGATACCTACTCTATTAGCATTGCAGTCCTCCTTTCAAATATTCGCAGTCTAAACCATTTGATTCCGTAATTAGGGGCAATAGATATCTGACCAACTTCCAACTTGGGACATCGGATTTAACAAGCACGTCAAATTCAGCCAAATTTTGGTGAAACTTGTTAAATACATTTTTACGATTCATATTTTCCCATATACGTAGAATGTAGGAAATTATTGTGATCGAATGATCGTGAAAAAAATGGATAAAATTTTTGATGAATTTACACGTTTTCCAGTCCTCAAAAGAGTGTTTTTTTTTTTTAAATACCTGTCTGGCGTCTGTATCGCACCTAAAGTCCAAACTAGTGGATCGATTTTGCTCAAATTTTGTATGCGTATTCAGGATGCTTAAACCTCTAGGTGAAATCGAACCTAACTCAAATGTGGAGGGAGTTACGTTCTAAAAAACCTATAAAAATTGCAAAATAATTCTTTTGTCAAAAACAGCTCTAACGACTTTGATTAAATTTAACACATAGATACTATCTTAGTAATAGTATGAGATGATATACCTCGTTAACACTAAGACATGCAGGGACGAGGTTGTAAAGGTAAGGTTAGAAGAGTTAAATTATTCTTTTCTCTAAAATGGTTGTAACGATTGTGATTTTTGGTGTATCAGTACGCCACATAGGTGGTGCTGGGCGTTGAGACAATTATGATAAACATGGAGATGTCACTAAGTTAATACTAGATCTGAAACTAATTATTTTTTCGGTATCTGCTTTAATGCTTTTTGCAAAGGCCCGTTTGATTTTTACCTATCTCGTGCTTACAAAATACTCAAAACTTTTTGAGTCTGAAAATAGATTATCCTAAATTAGTATTAAATATTAAGACGCCAGTGTATAGATAGTGAGGAATTAATAAATACATTATTTGCTAATTAAACTAGAAAATATTTCTTTAAAAGTAAAAGACTCATTTATTAATATAGTATACTAATTTTTCTGCGCTTAGTTTCTAGTTTTATTTCTTAGGTTTTCTTTTTATTTATAAATTGGTCCTTTTGTTTATTGTATAAGTTATAGTACTTAGCTTGGAGCCTAAGTGTTATATTTGTATATAACAGGATAAACCTTTACTTTTCTCAATTTTATTTAATTACTGGTTTATTCTGCAACAAGTATGAGAGGTGTGAGGGGAGGTGTAACATTGGAATTTGACGGGGGCCTCATCTAATCAGTTATGCCTAGTGCCCCCAAGTTTCTTAATCTGCCGCTACCTATTACATTAAATGGATATAAATGTTTTCCATCTTTTCAAGATCGTGGAAATGTGTTTTCTTATTGTATAAGCACAATCTATTTTATTATTTTAATAAATTTGAAGTACTTCAGGGGCGGTAATCTAAACCGAGGGCGACATAAAATTCAAGTCCCTGCCTAATTTTCATGAAAAATATGAGTTTCAAGGTGTGGTTCCCAATTTTTTCTCGAAAACTGTTAAAATTGTACAAACTGGGGACCTATTTTTTATGCAGAATTATGGTGTCTTCAATCTGTGGTTTAGCTTACTTTCCTATGAATGCAATAGATTTTTTTCAAGAAATTCAATATCGGTGGTTTACACTTTCTCCGTAGCGGGGAACTTCGTATAAACAGTTTGTAATTCTGACATATCCTCCCAGAAACTAATCTAGTTTTCTGTGGACTTGGCCCTGAGAATACCTTTCCTCCATGCCGCTGGTTTTACTGAAACGCAAGTCATACTCACATTACTTATTTTTATCTCACTCTTTTTAAGATTCCGTAATCTTGCACAATCCGAGAAATACTCCAAAATTAGCGACTCTTGATTCATGGTTAGTGGAGCGGTTAAAGCGGGCTACGACATTTATTAAAGTAGAACCAAATTTTGGAGGTATAAAATAATGCAGCCTTAACAGAAGTGAATCGAATAGAATCGGAATTTATGACTTTTAATTAGTCACGGCAAAAGATACAGGTAAAATTGTGAAAAATGTAGTAAAATAATTCAAACAATTATTTTTTCGTTTAACTCGGTCTAACACAAATATAAATTAGTCTCAAATTTTTGCCGTGTTATTGTTAAAGAACCTACCAAAATATATTTAAATCAGCAAAAAATCTTATCGAAGAAATTTTGCGTAACTAACGAAAGCCGACTTAGGAAATATTTTACATGAACAGCGTGCGACACGTAAAAACATCGTCGGAAGATATTTTCCTATTTTTTGTAAATTATCAAAAAAAGTCAATTCCGAGAGGGGAATTACTATAACTGCAATAAACGACGTCATTTATACATTTTTTTTATTTTTGCGGTACTGCAATGAATGTTAATTTTATAAACTAAGTATTAAAAAAATTCGAACCGCAAACGTAATCATTGTAAGTGCAATAAATGCCGTCCCGTGTATATATGTTTTTCGAATTTATAACAAAATTTTAATTTTTTCACAACTACAACAAAAATTTCGCTTTTGAGAACTATCATGCGTTATTTTACGTAACTGTAATGAATATCGCTTCGACCACCGTAAATTTAGTAATTACCTTGACAACCGACTTTTACTTCCGAACAAAAATCTTTATTACTAACCGGTGTTGTGTAGCACTGCATCTTAAGCATAATATTGATTATGAGGACTAGTGAAAAGTTACGTATTAAAGTTTCTGAAGGGAGATTTGGCACGAGCGACAAAATTAAGGTAAATTTTTCACTTTTGTAGTCGTTTTTGGCGGTAAATTTATACGTTTTCCGTCGAGTTTGCCCTTAGGCAGTTTCTCAGTGATTTGGTGCCACAAGAGTATCCTTACCATGTACATAATGCATGGGACCGCCTTGCCTGAACGAATGGAGCTATTCGCAAGTTGCGGACACCTTGTGTCTGTAAGTTGATAACTATAGAAGGCCAGTGAAATGATGTTGTGCATTTGCCTATGTCGCACTGATGAGAGTTAACAAGCTCCAAACTAGTCTGCGGCTGGCGATGCACAGCAGCACTGCGCTGGAAATCTGCCTGCTGGGGGCTTATTGAAATCAGATTTTATTTTGCGTTTTCCGATTGAAGCCTAGAAGACGTAGTATGTCGCAAGTTATAGGACATTATTTTCAATTGATTTGGAAACGCAAATTGTGCACCTTGATTTGTGACAATGAATCGATTTCCTTTCATAGAATATAGTGGAATACTGGCCTGTCGTAGTAGGTATGTTTTTACTTTACTACATTTTTATTATTATTGTATAAAGTTTGTATTTACGTCTGAATCAGTCATATCTAACCCTCCAGGTGAACATTTTAGTATCCATTTTAGCAACAGTAACAAAACGTCCCTCAAACACATACAGCATGGATCGTTCACTTTATCACTAGGTATATTTTAACAAATTACATTACATTAATATAAAGGTCAAATGTGAAAATGTTTAAATATAACAAAAAGCAGGGAAAAATGTATTCTTCGAAATATATACTATACTAAGTATATCGAGAAGAGACAAAGATAAAGGATAGAAGTAACCTTTTATTTGAATTTTTTGTAGGATTGAAACATCGCGGAGTCATACAAACATGTGATGTACAGTGTGTATAAATTATTATTATTAGCCGTTACTTGAGTCCGAGTATAAAAATGTTACAGTCGATAAATTGTGTACAATAAAAAACAAGTAAAAGGTGTAGTCTATTGTAATTCCCATTCATCTACGGTGCACACGACTATGGCTATAGAGGCCAATTCGGGAGAGCACATGTCGACCGCAGTCAGGACAAACATAGACCTGGTTAGGTCTTGGATTCGAAAATGGTGTTTGTTATAACTAGATCATGTTCGGCGCATTTAGTTAGGAGTAGTTGACCGTTAGCGTTCATGTTGCCCAAACCGTTCTTGCCTATGATGCCTGGCCAGGTGTCTGCATCTCTCCCTACTCTAGCGTTAAAATCGCCAAGAATAACGAGTCGTTCCGTTTTAGGTATTCTACAGAGGGTTTCTTCCAGCTGTTGATAGAAGCTTTCCTTGGTTTCGTGACTTGCATCCAGAGTGGGAGCGTAGGCGCTTATTAGATTTACCGCGTTGCCATCTGATAGCTCATAGCGTAGCAGCATTAGACGCTCGGATAGGCCTTGTGGTACTTGTGTTACGTTGGATACAAGTTGATTCCGAACGGCAAATCCTACTCCATGTTGTCTTCTTGAATTGGTGGGAAGACCTTTCCAATAGAAGGTGTAGTACTTTTCTGTGAGAGAGCCTTCCTCCAAAAATCGAGTTTCGCTGAGAGCTGCAACGTCAGCATTGAGTTGGTGAAGTTCTCTATCTATTAGAGCAGTTCTTCTTTCAGGCCGATCGGTGCGAGTGCTGTCGTTCAAAGTACGAACATTCCAAGCGCCGTAGATGAAAGAATTAGTTTTGTTGGATTTAACTTGTCGGTGTTTTTTCGACATTCGATGAGGTGTCCCTGTGGGCACCCTCCCCCGGAGATCCGATCGGGAGGGTATTTTACCTCCGGATGATTTTGTCCCACTTGAACGCTCCATCATTTTTTAAAGCCTTAACCGACTGAAAACGAAGCTGCATTTGAAGTTTTAGCTGGAGCAGGTATGCAACTGACCAGCTCGGTTGCGGAAGGCGAGTGGTGTGGTCCCATGGCACAGAAGGAGACTGCGACGATGGGGTAACCAAACGATTCCAAAAGCAACCTTTGTGTGCGGTGGGTTATTTTTACCGCACTCTTCGTGAGAAGGTGGATGTGCTCACGGCAAAAGGTAAGGGTTATTCCGCCCTTACTCGGTCGTTAGAGTTTCGTTAGTGAAAACAGGGTGCACCAAGTTCAAATTGAACTCATCGCGAAGGTGAGGTTAACAATTAAGTAGGAGAGGCTATAACTTGGGCTTCACTACCCCATTACACCCCCGTGTATAAATAGGTATAGTCCAAGTAGGAAAATCCGGAGACATAAGAAACCTAAGAGAAAATTTACGACCTCATTAAAATACCGGTACTCTTTTTTTTAGTGCTGTTCGCAAATTGACTCGCTTACCTTTATAGGTTTTTAAAGTGCGTCGGGTCTCGAGTCGTTATTTGATGTCATGCTTGGCGCCTTGGCCCGCGGCGATATAATTATGTTGCATTTTTTATTTGCTGGGATCTATTTACCTCAACTTAGCGCCATGGCCCGCGGCGATAATAATTATGTCGTAAAGTTTTTTGTTTAGTTCTTTTTGTCTCAGGAAGTCCTTACTTGGACTATACGTAATTACTAATGCGGTTACATAATGGCAAAGTTGCCTGATTTTAAAATATTTGAGACCTACTTATTTTTCCGCTTTTGAATTAGAGCGAGTTAAGCAAAAAAATTATTGTTTTAACTATTTGCTTGTATTTTTTGTCGTGGCGACCGAAAGAGCAATCGAGGGACAAGTCCTTCAATACCATTATTAAGTTCGTATTACTTTACATCTCAAAAATTTTTTTAAACGTCATAGAGCGCTTTAACCGCTCCACTGAGAATTTAACTAAGTCGTCTGCTGTGCGTCTCCAGTAACAACCACGTGTTATTATATTGAAGTTTATACGCACGCAAGAGTACAGCGTTCTAGACTATCGCGATGGGGTGCTGTACAATTAGTGTGATTGCTGTCGGCTTTGTAACGTTGTTATATCTACTATACAAAAAAATAAAAACACATTTATATACAATACCACCAATCCCTAAGTTGGAGGATACTTGGTGGGGCTCTGGGGATCCAAGTAAAGAGGATACTACTATAAAACCATTCAAAATAAATGTTTCAGATGAGGTAAGGAAACTTATATAAAAGATATTAAAAAAGACAAAATAACATATAAAGTTGTCCAATAGCATTGTAGTCATTATAAATTTAAATAAAAAATAACCACAGTTGGCGCAGTTAGTCAGTAATAGATAGTACGCAAGGCGTAGGTAGGCTAGAATAAAATGCATGTTCATGTTCGCAAAGAGATAATATAATTGCAAAAATCAGGCCTAGATTTTGGGAGAGGGGAGTACAGGTGCTACGGCACGAGCCTGCCATTCGGGGGACTAGATTAGAGAATTAGAGAATAACTAAAAATAATAAGTACAGTTAACCGTACACAAAATCAGAATTTTCTTTTACTAACAATTTTGAGATGAATCAGTTTTAAAAAATGACTTCTGTAGCTATTAGTTTTGTAATTTTTCAAATTTCCATTTGGGTTGTTTATATCCGTTAATTCGGGTGTTTTTAATAAAAAAATGAATAAAAACAACACAATCTTAAAATATAAATTTATTTAAAAAAGCACATTTTAATCTCTCCACAATAAAATTGTGAGAGGTTACTAAAATTGGTTCAAAAACGGAAATTGTGATAACATCAAATCTTTACGTTTTGAGGTCCTAGGAACCCAAAAAAGTGGTTTTTGAAAAATGTCTGTATGTGTGTAGTGTGTATGTGTGTTAGCACGATAGCGCCGAAACCACTGAACGAATATGAACCTTCTTTAGTACCCCAGAAGATCTGAAAAGGTTTTAGTTGAGATCGGATTACGTTTAGTGCCAAGTTGTTTATTTTATAATTACTTTCAATTTGCAATGGAACCATTGGAAAGCAGTTAAAACTCTGATTTCAACGATATATCACACTTCCACCCTTTCGATTTGGTTTCCGCGAAAAAAATTAAAAACAAAGCAAATATGAAGCATAGATCGCATTTCGCTTGACATGATCGGTGCACGTAGCCGTTACGTCGTGAAACTCGTCACATCACGTGTAAGGGTTTCTTCACTGCTCTAGAAGTAGAGCGGATTACGTTTAGTGCCGTTTTTAAATATATATACAGACAAATCGAAGAATTAAACTACAAATATTCCTCTAAAATCTAGTAAAATTACTGAAATGCTAATGTTTCATTTAACAAAGACAGCCGCGAGCGATCGGATTGCAATGAGCAAATTTTGACGATTGTCATTGTCATCGTTTGTCATCCGATAACGTTGGTGTCATGTCATGTTAATAAGATTTCGGCATATTTGTAACTTTTAGTGGATTGTCACAAATTTTAAAGGTAGATGTAACAATATCAATATCACATGCTTTCTGTACCTTCGTTGGTGAATTTATTATGGATTATCACTTTACCAATTTTCAGTTTGTTGCTTTACAAATCTGTAGCATTTAGGATAACTAGACTTTCTTAGTCGTTCAAGTGATGTTAAAGTTGTTAATATCCTAATAGTATATTATTCAACGAGCGATAATGTAGGATGTAGGTAATAACTCGCATAGATGATTGTAAATTCATTAAGTTAAGGGTTTTTTTAGTGCCCCAGAAGATCTGAAAAGGTTTTGGATTAGATCGGATTACGTTTTGTCACACAATTTAATGCCCTTTTCGGCTTCAAAGATCCACCGAGTGGGGAGGTTCCAGCCGCTTCCAGTAGCTGCCGATTTTTACACTTAAAAGTTTTTCAAAAATATGTAGCACAGAACAGAAAACAATATTCTTATAGGATAAAGGACTTGTTTCTGATATTACTTTAAAGCTTAAAAATAGTCACGTAGACCATGGGCCCGCAGCAAAAAAACTCGTTGGCAAGTCTCAAGGCTAGTTTTCATCGAAAAAGATTAATTTGTGGTCGAATAAAATCGTATCAAAATGGCAAGCGAAAATTCGTGCACGTCGAGCATGGGTGGATGTGCGAACGTGCAAAATTTTAGATTTTTGCAACCTAAGACTCATGCTTGCCAATTCAACAGTATGTTAGGGAAAGTATATTAAACATATTGCTAAATTGGCAAGCGAAAATTCGGTCACGAAAGGGGTGGCAAGCAGGGTTAAAGTTGCATTTTTTTCGCAAAAAATAAACCGGTAAGAGTTATGCTTGCCAATTTTGTTAGTTTGTTTAGACTGTGAAATAAAACACACCTTTAAATTAATATTTTTATATTTAGTTCTAAAACTGTTAATTTGAAATGGCCGTCTTGTACACACACTTGTCTGTATTCAACTAACTATAAGAAAAATAAAAATCACACTTAACAAAGAACTTGGTTTGTCAGCACATTCTCGAACTAAGATGATAACATAAACTGTCATAACTGTCATAACGTAAACTGTCTGGTCGATAGCCGAGTGGGTTAAGGCGCGAGGTGGCAATCGCGATTAATCATACGGACATCGCACCACCGGGTTCGAATCCTGGCTCCGGCACTGGCACTGTCTGAGGAAATGGTTGTATGTCCGCGTTTTTTCAATATGTAACCCCCTTCCGCACAAGCCCTGGCTTCTGGAATTGGGGGTTGTCTAATTTCTGTGGTGTTATTTATTATTATTAACTCTTAGCTATGTTTATAAAATATAAAATACTGTACTTTATTCCTAAGGATATTAGTTTTTGTATACATAAAATATACAGGTATGCCAACAAATTTAACAGTATATTTAGAAAATTATTTTAAACACTTGACAAGCGAAATTTCAGTTGCGAAAGGGATGAGAACAGGGTTGAAATTGCAATTTAGTCATCCAGTTGCGATCTTGTGCCTTCTATGTAGGTTAACAGAAACACATTTTATTCTAATATATAGAAACAAAATTTTCATTTATTGCAAAAATTAATTTAAAAAACGATCCTACCCTATTAATTAATTATTTGATATTCAATTAAAAAATTAGTTTTCAGCATCTGAGTATTCTTCGCTGTTTTCACCATCATCTTCAACAACGTCAGTTTCAGCTGTAATAAAAAAAAGTTTGCTTTAACAAAGATTTGCTATATATGAAAATAATAAAAATAAAATTCTTACGGTCGCTTTCAATAACAATATCGCGAACCGACTCGGATAATTGCAGCCCATCGAACCATTTGAATTGATAGGAATTATTCTTCTCATCGAGAATTCAACCAAAATCCGTTGGTAGCAAACAGGGGTTTTCTCCAGATCCCAATGGATTTTCTATCAATAATGGATTTTTTTTCGGCGTTCGACCAAATTTTTGTTTTGACAACAGCCTTTCTTGGGAACGTATTTCATTATAAAAAAACCGCTGCCTAAGGAATCACTACTTCCACATCCAGATTTTGTATCCAAGTCTTATATACACTAAATCTCAATGTAATAATAGGGTGGGGGTGGCAATGGGAATGGTAGATAGGGGCTAATGTCAAAAAAATTTTAGAGGTCCTTATTGGTTCTCGTATACACACTAAATCCCAATTTAATTTTTCTCTTTAATAATAGTGTGGGAGTAGCAATGGGGGTGGTAGAGAGGATGACTAACGCCAAAAAAAATGTTTGGGATGTTTTCTTCTTGTATACACACTAAATCATATTTTAATTTTTTTTTACTCCCTTTCATAATAGTGTGAGGTGGTATTGGAGGTGATATTGGGGGGTGGCTGATGCCAAAAAAAATGTTGAGACCTCGACTTTTCGTACATGCCCTAAATTGAAATTTTATGGACTCTTACCTGCTTGCTTTGACTATTTACCCTTATTTACCCCATTTACCCCCGAACCCTTCAACGGAATTAGATCAAAATAATCTAGTTCCAGATCTCATCATAACACATAAGTGTACCAAATTTCAAGTCAATATCATAAACGGTTCCAGAGTAAACGTGCGCACAATAAAATTACAGACAGACCGACAGAATTTTTTTGACAAAATCAGTTTAAGAACAGTAAGTGACGTATTTACCATTGTCAAACGGTAAGTGAAGCTCACTGTCACGGAAACAACTATGATTTGAAAGATTTCATTTACCAGCTTCTGGTAGTTATTTCTGTCACTCACGGAAAACACGAAGCCGTGCCGGTTACGTTTACGCTGGGTTGGGCTCGTAAATAAGCAAAATTATGATTAGCCAAAAATCGAGCATTTAAAATACTCGTTCATGTCCGCAAAAATGTGGGAGTGCAATTGCTAAAAGAATAAACGGTCATAGAATCAGAATCACCGTGTGTTTTAGCTATTCTCAAATCTCATAATACTAAAAGTTTTGAATTGAAAAAATATAAAAATTAGCGTCTGTGTACTTGAGATTGTATTGATTAAAACAAGGTTAAGTTATAAATATACTAATACACTAACACGCCCAATACGCAGTTCCATAACAATATTTATTTTTGGTAACAACCTTGAATTTTCTCTATGAATTTCATCCCAATAGTCCTGTTCGAAGGTTCTTATACATCTTGCGAATATCTGGAATGATCAACTATACAGTGTGTCCCAGCATGGAGACTCTTATAAACTTTCTTATTTTTGATTTGCCGAAAAAAAGTCATTCTTTATAAAAAGTTTGTCTTAGGAAGTTATAAACAATTGTTAGACTTAAAATAAATTATACATAGTATGACATAATTATTTCCTTGAGGGGGCTTATCGCGCCCTCCAAGATAAAGAGCGGGGCTAGGCACTTTCAACTCTAGAGTCGTAAGATAGACGAATAACAGAATTTATACTTACCGTCGTCGATTTATTACTACATGCTACTCTCTACTTTGCCATACTATTGTCAACTCAGCAGACACTGACGTCCGTTCATTTAGACCTAAAACACCCTCTGGCAACAGATACATAACCTTTTCCAAAGGATGAAATATGAATATATATGATAAAATCGTCAGAGGCAATATAATATAATATGTGGTTCGCTAGTTATCGAAAGTTTTTTAGAAATATATGGAATGGCAATCCCAACGACGCAAATGCAACTATTAATAAATTATATTCTAATAAAGATCATTTCTTAGTCCATTTTTTGTGATATCATGCACCTGCTGACTGACGCTGAATGCAAATTGTCAATTTTCAGTATGGTACAAAATAAATAATAAGGTTTGCATTGTTGTTTATGTCAGTTTTATCAAAAAATTTTATTCTCAAGATAGTATTGGTGAAAACATTATAATATCTATTTCAAACAAAAATGCAAATTCGCACTTATATAGTAAACAAAAGCAAAATTTAAGGTACTTGAATTTATGAATTTAGTTTTTTTCTGGTCGTTAGCCGAGTAGGTTAGGCGCGAGGTGGCAATCGCGATTAATCACACGGACATCACACAGGGTTAGAATCCTGGCTCCGGCACTGCTACTGTCGGAGGAAATGGTTGTACGTCCGCGTTTTTTCAATGTGTAACCCCCTTCCGCACAAGCCCTGGCTTCTGGAACCACAGAAATTAGACAATTCCACAAGCCAGATGCTTGTGCAGAAGGGGGTTACACATTGAAAAACGCGGACATACAACCATATCTTCCGACAGTGCTAGTGCCGGAGCTCGAACCCGGTAGCGCAATACCCGTTCGATTAATCGCAATTGCCACCTCGCGTCTCAACGAACGCGGCTATTGGTTATAAGTTATAAAATGATGCCCTCATCCATTAAAAACATTTAATTTTATAAAAATGTTAGCACCTTTATCCAATAACCCCTTCAATTATGATACCATTACGCAAAGTTTATTCGCCTCATTATTGAAACAACCTGACTCTCGATGCCTCATTATTTCAAATACTTCTTATTTATTATTTAAAATTTAAATTATTCAAATTTTTACAACAATTATTAAACAGTAATTATTACAAAACATTAAATTTAATACAATTTTCAACCGAAAGTTTGATAAAAGCCGTAGTTCGCATCCTTCAAATCATTAAATTTTATGTTGTCAATGTAAACACTCAAATACAAAACGGGCTAGCTTATAGATATTTGGGAATATAACTTCAAAATAATACAAAGGAGAATTACTCAAGCTATATATGATTATAACCACGAAAACAAACAAAAGCCGTGAGAAACCTCAAACGTAACGTAGACCCATGTAAAAGGTGGGCAGTTCTGACGTCATCGCTTCCCCTTTGGGTTGGGATAAATACGAGTGAACACGGGCCGTTTGGTCATATTATATTAAATATTCGGTAACCGCTCATCTTACAGTGCATAATACTGCATTTACACATAAGCGCTTGTATTTCACCTCGTCGCTCGCAGACATTCGCGAGAGGCAATCGCACGTTCGTCCTAACAACGCGAATGATTCTTTTCACATTCGGCGAGTTTCAGTTCAAGCAGAGGTAAATGGACGAGGACGACGTGGAAATCTACAAGCCTTTGATTCGTCCCCAGAAACCGCTTCCAGCGCGAGCGCTACGAGCCGCAGGGCCAGTAAGGAGGCGAATGACGAATGGACCGCCTACACATTTGATCCGCCACTCGCCTCGTGATTCGACTCGCATAAGAGGCACTCTCCATTGGGATGCAGAAGTAGATGTCATTTTATACAAGTTTTCGCTGATAGAAGTTTAAGGGCGTCGGTTCAAGACCCTCTCCACTATCCATCATTTTTCTATGTTTTAACTAGATTAGATTAGATCCGGCTCTAAGACAGAACAAGGAGTCGGAGCCGGGATTTACGGGACAAGGTCAAAAGCCAATATCCCGATAAGTCTAGGGAAATACGCAACGGTGTTTCAGGCTGAAGTGATCGCCATACACTGTTGCGCATAGGAGATAATAGGACAAGGCACTGTTAACCAGTCGATTGCCATTTTCTCTGATAGCCAAGCGGCAATAAAAGCAATCAGTTCCATGCAAATCAACTCAAGATTGGTGTGGGACTGCTTGACAGCCCTTACAGAGCTGGGAAGTCAGAACAGAGTGACCCTAGCATGGGTACCAGGACACGAGGGACACAGAGGAAACGAAAAGGCCGACCAACTGGCCAAGGAAGGCGCACTTGAAGCCCCAATAGGACCCGAGCCCTTTTGTGGCGTGGCAAAGCCATGCATACGAGCAGCCATCAAGGAATGGGTGCAAAATAAATCTCTGGAATGGTGGAGGAATCTCCCAAGACAGAGACAGGCCAAGGAGTTCATTAAAGAACGTTCGGCCAAATTTACGGAAGATCTACTAAGCCAGAATAGGAAGGCCATCAGAGGTAATGGTAGGCCTTCTAACTGGCCACTGCCGGCTCAATAGACACATGAGTCTAATGGGCCTGGCAGAGGACGCGACATGCAGATTCTGCCAAGAGGAAGAGGAAACCTCAGTTCACGTATTGTGCCACTGTGAAGGCCTGGTAAGGCTGAAATTCCAAGTACTCGGAGAAGAAAAACCAAAGGGGGACAGCTATACAAAAGGGCCTCTATCAAAGCTGTGGAGTCTAGTACAAAGGACAAAGCTGGATGAGGTACTATAAAGAAGATATTCTGGGAGCATCACAATAGACCTGGAAAGGTCGCGGTGGTAAAGGCTAAACAACCAGCTCCTTCGTTAATCTAATCTAATGTTTTAACTAAGTAAGTACAGGAATCTGTACAAGTCCAAGTACAGAACTTGAACATTTTGTTTTTTACATTCTCTGAGACTAAAATCGGGCTTTAATAAATTAAGTACTGGTTTACCGAACATAAAATGGAAAACTACGAAATTACATACGGTCGGTAGAGACCTGGAAGAACAACTTAGAAATTTATCGTGTCCCAAGTAATTTCATTAATTAGTTTATAACGATGTATATATATATATATATATATATATATATATATACAATATTTTTTTGGGGCTCTACTTCTTAATTTGAAATTGAATTTACGACCCGGTTTTGAAGTACGAAATTGGCGATTTCTCGAGTTTGTCATAAAAAGATAACAAAAGATAATGAGACATTGATAAAATATTTTATTTAAATTAAAAAAAAACATTAGGGTAAATTCGAGGATAAATTTTATTGCACTATCAGATAACTTTGTCAACAATTATCATTTTCAATCAAATAATGAAGTTGGTAAAATTTCACTATTAATTATTGTTAATTTTTTGTTTAAATATTTTATCAGGAGAATTTACGTTTGTTAATTTGCAACTTTGATTTTGGTAATGATAAAAATAAGTAATCTAATTATTAATTTGAAGGCATTTTTCAAACCGTAACTGCAACAAATTAAACTTCTTTCATAAAATTATTATGAACTGGACTATTATAATAAACTCATTTTAGGTTCTCCAAGATTTGCAATACAGGCTGGAAAACACATTGCCTTTTCAGCCACCGTTGGAAGGAGTTAAACAAAACTATGGTATAAATACCAATCTCCTGAAAACCATTGTTGAGTTCTGGCGAACCAAATACAATTGGAGGGAACGCGAAAAATTCTTAAATCAGTATCCTCAGTACACAGTCAGCGTCCAGGGATTGAATTTACATTATATACATGTTAAACCAACCGAAACCAATGGTAAAAAGGTATTGCCTTTGTTGTTACTACACGGATGGCCTGGATCAGTCAGGGAGTTCTATGAAATAATTCCTTTGTTAACTACCCCACAAAAGGGAAGAGGTTTTGTTTTTGAAGTTATAATACCTTCGCTTCCAGGTAAGACAATCCCTTGCATATTATTTATCAGTATGTATAGGTCGGAAGAATAAGGTATTTACTAGATAATTAATGGAATACTGTTATGTTAAGATGTAAATTTTTTCAAAATTGAACGTTGGTCAAGTGAATGCTTTTTTTTAATAAACGGCGTTTCTGTGATAATTGATTATGTTCTTGCGATAATTGCAAGAAGCCTTAATTCATAGAAATTTTTTTCTTGCTTTAGTGTGTAGGCTGTTCACAAATTTTATTTTAAGATTTACCTACCTACATTTTCTCCCCAGGTTATGGTTTTTCGGAAGCAGCCGTTCGACCAGGCTTAGGGCCCGCTGAGATAGCCTTAGTTTTTAAAAATTTCATGGAGCGACTTGGTTTCAAGAAGTACTATATCCAAGGAGGAGACTGGGGATCACGTATAGTTCAAAATATGGCTACTGTCTTTCCAGAAAATATAATTGGTGTGCACTTCAATATGTACATTGTAAACACACTTCTCTCAACTTTAAAGCGTTTTCTTGGCAGTTTCTACCCTCGTCTAATAGTCAGCAAGGAACACGAGAACAAAATATACCCCTTGAGAAAATTGTATTCGTTTCTTATACTTGAAACTGGTTATTTCCATATTCAGGCAACGAAACCTGACACAATAGGTAAATTAAATAAAGTATTTGCAATAATTTTGAGTAAAGCTGAAAAGTTGATATTTGATATCTTCATTAACTATTCAAAACAAACTAAAATATTTATAGACATATATTTTAGAGCCAGACACCTTGTACTCACCACTAGTGCAGAAAGCTGAATTTTGGCACATAGATTTGAGTCCAAATAACACACAACAGAAAAAATGGAGAACTTCGTTTTTACCAAATTTTATGGAATATTTGGATTATTTTTGGCTAGATGTTGTTTTTTAGTATAAACGAATATCAGTGTCTAATGCAGACACACCAGAGAGGGGACTCTGAAACGAACTAAAAATTTGTATTTAAGCCAAATGAAAAATTCCATAAACCGCTAAATGTTAATCGAGAAAGTAATTTAAAATAATCAAACATATTTCAGTGATGATTCAACCTGTTTTTAAAAACAGTGAAGTATTGTCTAAACATCAGTTTAATTTTCTTTTGGGTTTCATGAATCTCTTCTAAAAACTATCACAGAATCTACAAACAATTACAGAATTATTCAATATATATTAACCTCTACGCCTGTGACGTTTGTGTCAACATCCACATGGTGTTTTTGACAACCAGTCTGAATTAGAAAAAACCAAGAATTACGTATTTGCCGCGTAGCTCACTGTATAAAGATTTTGCGTGAATTTATACGATTTCAGGTCCCCTGAGCCAAAAACGTAGTTTTTAAAAAATGTCAATAATAGTAATAGTTTATAGTCCACGCAAATTTTAGATGAAATAATTTATAAAAAAATAATATTTGAGATGTGTACTCTCGATAGAGTTAGAAATAGATATTCAAAAGTTCCCACCCCATTCAGGAACGGAAAGTCCCTTTTTTGCAAAAAACCATTGGTTTTTCACTTTTATCTCGAAAACCTTTCGTTGGAAGAGAAAAAGTATAAAAAGTACAAAATTTCCAGCTAAGTTCTGTATAAGAAATGTTCTATGGACCTTGTAGCTTATCCCCACATATTTCGCAGTAACAGCGCCCAAACTAAGGGGTAGTTTGGACGCTGATTGAATTTGATATATGTATAGCCGTAATGTTTTGAAGCTGTTTATATTTATCGTCCTATCGAGCTTTGTTAACGGCTATTAAATTCACCAAGCCTCTTTCAACACGCACATCAGTTTCACCTCCTTGAAGCGTCTTTTCGCAAATGAAACAATCACCTATTGTCTCCATATCTACAGAAATACTTTCACGCACATTGAAGTCTATGTAGTTATAACGTATTTGCATATATTTTTATATTTATTTCAGTCTATCTTCACCGTATTTCCTAAACGTTTTCTATCGTACTATTACACGCACGTTGATTCTATAACTGAAGGTTCGAGGAACAAGGCACTCTCAGGCTTAACAAGTTTATTCTGACCTGTGCCTTTTCCTTCTCATATATATCACAATGCTTCAAACATCTGTTCCTAAGATCGTCTAGAATGAATGGTTTACATAAATTAGTGAGGTACATATTTTACGTATAATTAGAAAACGCATCTTTATGAAAAAAGGAGAAAATAAATAAAAATTACTTGCGTCAATACCCGCCAGACATGCATCTTGTAGAAAAAATTCCGCTCTATAAATTCATTCTTGGATTTTTCTCATTAAAGTACCAGTACCAATTTCCACTCTTCAGCTAGTGCCCTGCAGCTGCAAAAAGAGTTGCGGAAAACAATGAAGCTGTGTTCCACTCCAATCCACTCTAATTGCCACGGGCAAGGATGTTTAAATTCCCGCACCTTTTAGGCATATTTTGGCTTTTACTCCCCTGACCTGAAACTTGGGTCAGAGCTAGTTCTTACCGTGCTGTTCAAAAGTCTATGAGAAA
Source organism: Leptura quadrifasciata (assembly GCA_963675555.1). NCBI lineage: Eukaryota > Metazoa > Arthropoda > Insecta > Coleoptera > Cerambycidae > Leptura > Leptura quadrifasciata. Next base: position 190,150,035 of record OY776673.1, on the reverse strand, counting down.
AAAAAAATCAACGAGAGGATTTCGAGATATTGACCACTAAAGAAAAAAAAATATTATTATACAATAATTTTCGATAATAATTTTAATGAAAAAAGCAAAATAGGATAGGTACAGCGATTGTACTGGACAAAAATAAAAGATAAATTAGTATTTCTTAAGTAGGTCAAATGAAAAATATGGGGTTCCTATGATATTGTGGTCTGTTCAGGGATTTTCTTTAAATACGAAAAAATGGTATTGATGAGCGAGAAGAGTAAACACCTTCAATGGCCAATATCTCGAAATCACATCATTGAATTTCTTTGCCCATAGAGACTTTTGAACAGCACGGTAAGAACTAGCTCTGACCCAAGTTTCATGTCCCGGGAGTGAAAGCTAAAATACGACTAAAAGGTGCGGGGTCCTTTGAAGAACAATTCGTCGATGAAGAACACTCTAATGAGTAATATTGGACAGAATTTTAGTGGAATAGGCCTACAAGGGAAACCACTTTAAAAACACGCACCGAGATCTCAAGGGTGGTGTGGAAATGAGCTCAATTAAAAAACTCATTTTTGTGGAAAAAAGAGAAATAAATAAAAGTCGCTTGCGTCAAAACCCGCTGAACATGCATCTTATAGAGACAATTTAGCTCTATAAATTAATTTCTTGGGCATTTTTCTCGCTAAAGTAACCGGTTTTGGGATATTCGCCGTGAAACTTCGAGTAACATCGATTTTTGCCTATGCGCTCCAAACTACCCCTTAGTTTGGAGGCTGTTACTGCGAAACAGTTGGGGATAAGCTACAAGGTCAATAGAACATTTTTTATACAGAATTTAATGAGAAATTTTGTATTTCCTACACTTTTTTCTCTTCCAACTAACGATTTACGAGATAAAAATAAAAAAAACCAGCGTAAAGTCCCCGCTAGGGGCGGTTTTTTGCAAAAAAGGAACTTTCCGTTCCTGAATGGGGTGGGAACTTTTCGGATATCTATTTCTAACCCTATCGAGAGTACACATCTCAAATATTATTTCTTTATAAATTATTTCTTCTATTCAGTGTTTTTTAATCTAATTTGCGTGTACTATTGCTACTAGACTTTAGAACTTCGTGAACAAGTTTGCACAAGGCTGGGTCTAGATTTTCATAAAACTTTTGAAATCTCCCTTATTATTAAGTGATTTAAAAAAAAATTTGACTGCAGCAGCATTTTTTTTCGACTTACCGCACCGTTATGTTCACTTAGCAAGCCCCTGACGGCAGCGCCTTTTTTAACACGCTTTTATTAACTTCATCGGTATGTTTGTTTGCAACGGAATCTTTGAACCTGATTCTCACCCACTTCAAAACGTCAGATTAAACTGAAACTTTGCACACTTTTCAAGGACCGATAACAATATAATAATTTGACAACTTTGTCCTAATGTCTTCACCAGGATTTTCAGGATAAAATTTTAAAAACGACTAATCTATTGTCGAGATTTTACTGGAGGCGCCGCTGTTATATATCTATCTATATCTATATATATATATATATATATATAGATAGACAGATATATAACAGCGGTGCCTCCATATATATATTATATATATATATATATATATATATATGTATTTTATTACAAACGGTAGTAGGGTAAGGCTTTTATATAACAGGGTGTGCCCGGTTCCTTGAGGTTGCGACATGACATTTTTAGTCGCCCTCTTGCCATTCATCCTTCGGCACGTTTCTCACCAATATATTGGATTGGGTGAATTTTAGAATTAGCATCATGAACACCGATACATATAGAAACCAGCTGATACTCGCCTGCTTTTCTAAACCGCTGAGTATCCGCTGTAATACATAATTAATATTACATCATAATGTATGTATTAAAGTTGGAACTAGCGTTTAACAAGGGCTTATGCAACGGCAAATACGTTACAGAAAATTAAAAAAGAGGAGATTGGCGAAAAAAAATTATAGTTTAAAGAAACTAAAAAAAAACACGCTTTAATATCAAACCGAACTAAAAAGTAAAAAATAATGTTTAAATATTAAGATTTTGTTCAACAGCGATAGAAAGTCCACTAATTCAATATAATTAAATGATTTTTAGGGGCGAGCGTGGGTGCGTCTTTACTATGTACATACTTCGATATGCGATGTAAAGCAACGCCAGGCGCGGTTAGTAGTTGGATGGGTAACCGTTCCAACGAAGACCGCGTCCTCGCCTCAAACATCTTCCAGCGGCTTGTATATCAGTGTATGCGCGGAAGCTATACAACCTTAGGCGAGGGTTGTATAGGGGATATACTATCCTTCGGAGGGGATGTAAAGCCTTGTCCCTTGTCTATTAAATGTTAGGCAAGTAAAAGATCCCTACTCTTCTTAAGGCAAGAGGTTCGACAAAATTCCTGGTTGGGGGTAGCTCGTCTACAGGCGTCGGTGTTAGGCAATCAGTAGCGGAAATAGGCCGACGTTAAATAAATGTATAAAAAAAAGATTTTTAGTGAGTTAATAAATAAATAAAGTTAATAAATAAGATCAGAAGCTCCCTGGTCACATTTCGTCACATTCTTTTAAGTGTGACGTCCTTTATGGATGGACTCTTTACACATCGATTCTACAATATTTGTTTTTATTTTTTGATTAATATCGTATAAAGTAAAGATGAAAATTTATTTATAGAAATTTCAGCATACAATTGGATAATAAAATAACAAACTTTTTTTCTAAGTAATACTGACAACTCTATTATCAGCACTCAAAAAACGCAACAACTTTATGACCTCATTAAAATACCATTACTATATCGACAGCAAATTGATTTGCTTACCTTTATACGTTTCTAATATGCGTCGGCTTGTTTGATGATAGCAAGCCGCTTGTCCCACGGCGATAATAATTATGTCGTAAAATTTTTGTTACGTTTTTGAGTGCTGATAATAAATGAACTCGACTATACGAGTTATTCCCTTTTTTTCAGGAGTAGCTTTGCGTGACAGCCCGGTAGGCTTAGCAGCATATATTTTAGAAAAATTTAGCACTGGGACCAATCCAGAATGGAAAAACCTAGATGATGGCGGTTTAACGCAAAAATTTACTTTAACAGATCTTCTAGACAATATAATGATATACTGGGTTACTAGGTCCATCACGACATCTATGAGATTGTATGCTGAGAGTTTCTCCAAGAGTCAGCGTCGTATCTTAGAAAGGTATAATATTTTTGATGTTAACTTCATCTGTTGAAAATAGGGGGTGCAGCAAAAGTAAATAAGCAATTTTATTTCTTGACAATTTAATGAAACGACGTAGAAAAAAAATCATAATATAAAACCCTTCCATCCATATGAAGTCGCAGTAAAATAATTATTTATTGAATTGGTTAAGTGACCCCTGTATTTAACTTGTAGTTTTTGATTTTATGGGAAGAAGGTCATCAATTTGAAGAAAATCAGTTTTTTAATTAGTCGACGTTTCATGTTTATTTGAATACATCCTCAGGATTATTTAATTATGGTTTTCCTTGTAAAACTGAAAAGATGGTAATTAAACATAAACTTATACATTAATGATAAACACGACACAATTTGGGACAAGCAATGAACAACATTGGTTGTTGTATTTCCCAACAGATGGCATACTAAATAAATGCGCAATACTTTGTTTTGTGTTTAAGAATAATTTTTCTGTTGAGAAATATCTTGTTAGTTTTCAAACTACAAAAAATGTTCCTCGATTTTCCATAAAACAAATACAAAATCTGTGCGTAACTTTGTCCCATCGCTGAAGCAGTATTGATAGATTGTTATGGAAACGATTTTCATTTTTTTTAAACCCAACTTTTATTCACGTTATGAAAATCTAAAGAAACAAGAAGTAAAGTAAATATAAGGTTTAAAACATAAATTTTATTTCATTTTGACTAATAAAGGACTGGATTTTAGAAAATGTGAAGTCGTTACAATTTTGCTTATGTATAAATTAAGTAGATCTGCCAACCCTGGATATTTATCACACTGGTATTAGGTAAGTGCAAATTCGGCTCAATATTTCTGATCGAGGAGCAGTTGATCAAAATTATACTCGTGGATACAGAATATAAATGGAAAAGGAAAGAATTTTCATTTTCAATAAAATAGGATATTCTCGAGGTCACGTTTAACATAGGTCTCAACATGCATCACAAATATAAATGAAATCATAATAATTATAATTCTTTTAAAAAATGTAAAGAAAAAAGTTTTCTAAAAAATATACATCTCAAAAAATAAAACGACGTATTGTCGTGTTGTGTATTGTTTGTTTTAACATGTTTTTAAAACCATATTCAACTAATAATAATTATATTTATTTCCCTAACTTCTTCCTGTGGTGCGATAGCCCTATTGAGCCTTGACCTCCTCTAACTTTTGTCTCCAAACCGCCCTATCTCTAGCGGCCACTTGCCAATTCCTCAGCCTCATTAATGCCTGGGCGTCCTTGCGAACGTTGTCTTGCCAATGGGCCCTCGGTCGCCCCCGTTTTCTGTTGCCTGCAAACTGCCTTTTTAAAATTTTCTTCGGTATACGCTGTTCGTCCATCCTCTCTACATGGCCTGCCCATCTCAGCCTTTGGTTTTTAACATAATATGTTTACCTCTTTATACAGCTGTTTTAGTTCGTAGTTGTATCTGATACGCCATAGACCGTTTTCATTTACTGGTCCATAGATTTTCCTCAGTACTCTCCTTTCGAATATGGCTAACATTTCTTCAGTTTTATTTGTTAACGTCCACGTTTCACAGCCATATGTCACCACCGGTCTTATTAGTGTTCTATATAATAGTGTTTTGGTGTCCTTATTCACTACTTTAGATTTGAATATGTTGTCCAGTGCATACAGTGCTTTGTTCCCTTTTATTAGTCTGTGCCGTATTTCGTGGGCCATGTTATTGTTATTGTTAATTATATTTCCGATGTATGTGAAATCTTTAACTACCTCTATGCTGTCGTCTCCAATCAACCAGTTTTGTCCATTTCTTCTCTCTGTCTTGTTTTCCATCACCTTTGTTTTTGTTATGTTTATGTCAAGCCCTACATTCTTTCCATTCTCTTTCAATTTCTCATAGTTTTCTCTCACTGCTCTTTCCGTTCTTCCCATTATTTGCCATTTCTCTTATAACTTTGTGTAGGGCAATATTGAACAATACTGGGGCTAATCCATCCCCTTGCCGGAGCCCTTGTTATACATCAAAGGTTTCCGATAGTTTCTGCTTGATTTTGACTTTAGCTTTTGTATCGTTCGTTGTCGTTTTTACCAGGTTTATTAGCTTTGTTGGTATCCCAATTTCTTCCATGGCTTGATATAAGGACTTTCTATGTATGTTGTCATATGCTTGTTTAAAATCAATGAATGCTTGAGCAGAAGATAAAGAACTTTTACTTCCGTTGCTAACGCCAATCTTTAATGTCATGAAATGAGTAAGAAATGTTATGATTTTCTGATGTTTGAAGAAAATTAGTATATTGCATGTACGGATTAATGATGACTTTTTTATGTTGAGGATGTACTTGACAGCCAAGCCAAATGTGAAATTAAATTTATTACTGTATTCTAAACCCATTTTTTTTATTTTATCTACTCAATTTAGCATTTTGTTATTTATTTATTCTATATTTTGAATCCTTTTGAAAATTTAAATAACCGGCAAAATTTTCTATTGCTATATAGAATTTCATATCTTCAGCAAACAAGACACAAGTAGAATACTTTTCAATATCGAGTTTATCATTCATGACAAAATACAGTGGGATGAGGTTTCATCCTTGGAGCACCCCTGATGGAGCATTTAATTTGTCTGATACCGAACCATTGTATTTAGCGGAAAAAGTTCAATTTTGAAGCTATGAAGCAAAAAAGTTGTATATGTAAATGTCAAGTTATATAATTTTTCCAATATGTCATGGCATACCTTGTCAATGGCTTTTTGCAAAATCTGTATATATATCAGTTTTCAGCTTGTACTTCTTTTTTCAGGGTTAGTGACAACATCATTTGAAAAGGTTATTTTTGTGTTGACAGATGTTTTTCAAATAAACCGATGTTATGCAAGAATTTATGTGACTATAATTAATATACAACTTAAAGCAGCGATAACTTTGAATGTCAGATCTATCCACAGATTTGTGTATGAGTGTTAGAATCAAATCAGGAAACGTATTAGTTCTAAGGACTAAATTGTACATAAATAATAAGGGTTTTCTTAACCATTCTGCGCAAGTTTTAATTACGTAAAGTGGTATTTTATCAACGCTTGGAGATTTTTTCGGTGGCAATTTTTTCTCAACTTTATCAAACTTAATTTCTGAAATTGTAGTTATGCGTAATGGTGCTCCTATAATGGGTTTTCTTAAAAAAAAAAATAACAAACTATTAACATAGGCGATGAATCACGTTATGGGAACGGATGATGCAATGTTGCCAGATAACATTTGGGAATTTTTCAAATATGTAATTTTCAAATGATTATTAAGTAAAAGCGGCAGTAGCTGAAAGATCGTTCAGTACCGCGATGGAAAAAGGAAGGATGGCATTTTATGCGCAACGTATATTGCACCAGCTAAATCGAAAATTAAAGTTGGCACAATTCTATCAAAAAGGGCATTTTTTGACACATTTGGATAAAAATAAAACATAAATCTAAGGTTAGAAACCAGTAGCAATGACACTTGCTAAACTCTATTGATATTCTCTTACTATCGGGCGATTTTAATGACCACTTGTGTTCAAGAATACGGTTCTAGGCATTTCAGGAGAACCACGCCCATTTATCTCATAAGACCACTGTTCCCTGATTTCGAGAATTAGGACCCCGATCGACCGCGAATATTTATTTGAACAAAAGAATAAAAAGATATTCCATGTGTACTTGATGACCTTAATAGCACCACGTAAAAATTAATTGTGTCATATTTGTAAAATGTTAATCAAATAAGTATTCCGAATCGGCTCTTTCGATTTCAACTTCTACTCGTTATATACGTACAATGTGTATAAAACAAATTAACGAATCGTTCGTTTCAGAATTCCCATTGAGGTTCCAAGTGGTTACGCAAGATTCTCACACGAACTAATATTCCAACCAGAGTTCATTTTGAAAGATAAATATAAGAAGCTTATACAAATTTCTGATCTTCAAGGAGGCCACTTTGCGGCGTTTGAAGTACCGCAAACATTGGCAGATGACATTTATGCATTTATAGAGAAAGTTGAGGCATTATAAGTGAAACTGAAAATAGCAACCTGCTTGTTTTATTGTTTTAATGTTTGTACTTTAATAACAATGTTTTATTATTTATAATAAAATTAATTTAAAAACAAAAAATAGAAAGTGCCTATCTTAATAAGTGTTATATAATATACACTACTATAATATTGTCCAGTTCTCTTCGAGATCTGTAGAAATCTTCGGAGGGCTGTACAAATTAGTATGGGAGATGCTTCTGTACGAGGAATGGTTATGAGAGGCTGTCCACAGGGAGGTGTAATATCACCACTGCTCTGGAACCTCGTTCTTGATAGCCTCTTGTGCCGCCTCAACTGAGAAGGATCAAACACAATCGCCTACGCAGATAAATAATAAATATACACCACAGAAATTAGACAACCCCCAATTCCAGAAGCCAGGGCTTGTGTGGAAGGGGGTTACACATTGAAAAACGCGGACATACAACCATTTCCTCCGACAGCGCCGTAGCCAGGATTCGAACCCGGTGGTGCGATGTCCGTATGATTAATGGCGATTGCCACCTCGCGCCTTAACCCACTCGACTACCGACCAAGCAGATGATTTAACATAACAGTAATGCTTAGCGGAAAATTCGAAGGAGTCCTTGTGAAATAATTCAGGGGGCCCTAAGAATAATTGTAACCTGCCCTCCTAGATACAACACCAAGTTTCGCATTTAATATAACCTTCGATGCCAAACTAACATGGAATCATAGACAGAAGACTAAAGAAGACTTACATTTCTTATGAGCAGTGTCGCAGGACCATGGGGAAAATCGGGGGAATGAAACCCAAAGTGGTCATGAGGATATACACTGCCATCCTAAGACCAATGATAACCTATAGAGTTGTGGTCTGGTGGACTAATAGCAAACAGACTACAGCTAAGGTTAAGCTCAGCCAAGTGCAGAGAGTTGCCTGCCTAATCATAACCGGAGCTATGCGAACAACGCCAACGAAAGCTATGGAGGTAATGCTATGTCTGCTACCACTGTATATATATCTAGGAGAAGTAGCTCTGAAAACAATGGTAAGCCTCAAATCCGTTAGCATACAACCAAATGTAGGATGTGGAGAGACCAAAAGTCGCCTGTGGAATGAGGCTATCAGGAAGACGCCTCTTCTATAGACGTGCACAGATGTCATTTCTCCCCGGTTGGTCTTCGACAGACCCTACATAATCCAGACGAGGCTGCTGGCGAAGCTGGTAATTGACATTTTCACAGACGGATCAAAAAAGAAAGATGGGGCAGGATGTGGAATATACTCCAGAAGTCTGCAAATTCAATATAAATGGGCTAAGGATGGGCGAGCCAGCGTAATAGAGATGGAACTGGCTGGCTTAACCATAGCTGTAAAACTACGGGCAAAACAATCAGAATGTAGACAGATTGTAGATAATCACTACTAGCTCTGAGAAGTTACTGAATTACCACAGGACCAGTGTGGGAATGCCATGGAGCATTTGTGGAAACCTCCAGCATGAATAACATATCGGTATGGTGGGTGGAAGGATATGCACAGTGCAGTGGCAACAAAATAACCGACAGACTGGCCAAGAAGGCAGCAGACCTAAATTCTTTGGACCTGGCCAGTCTGTTACCGATCACAGCGATAACACAAGTAATCAAAGAGATACTTATTGCCTGGAGTATTAGTAAAGTTTTGGCTATAAAATGATAAGTTTAAGAGCTTTAAAGGTAATTTCGATAGATTGTTGTGACGCGTTTTTCTTGTTCAGTGCGTGAAATATGGCTGTCACTTTGACATTCGAGCTTTCTTATTTGGTTACTCGGAGATATGCAGAAGAGGGAGAGTAGCAAGCAATAAATCAATATTAGCGGCAAAAGCGTATAAGCGGTCAAATTAGCGAGTTTATAATAAAGCGATTAATAAGCAGACAGTGTACGGATACCAGAAAATGCGAAGCAAGCAGAATTATTTACAGTTTTAAAAGCAGATTATGAAACAGACCGGAAACTTGGCTAGTGCTTAATGACGTTAACAGTATGGTGGGCTAAATATCGTTAAAATGAGCAATTATTTTTGTCGTGAAGGTTCTAGTCCCAAACTCAATATAATGTGCAAACAAAAGACTAACTGAATTTGTCCAATTCCTAAATTTCAGCCCGGAATAAACAATAATGTGACCATAATGCAAAATAGAGTGAGAGAATCCTATCGGACACAAGTCCTAGAAACAGGTGAAAGTAGGAATTTGTAGAGTCACAAAACCTAGATACAAGTAAGGGCGAGAGGTAGTCACAATGTGAAAAATATTAAAGTAAATGTTAAAAATATTCAAACAGTTAAATATGGATTAAAAGTTTACTAGCGAAGTATATGTGACAGAATTTTGGATGCACAGTATAAAATTTTCAATCAGAAAATAAACAGTGAAATTTTATAAGCTAAGTATAAACATTTCAATCAGTAAATATGAATACTAAGAATATTTAATAGTGTAAAAATTTCAATCAGAATACAGACAGTAAAATTTCGGTAGCTATTAAATATAAAATTATCAGTCAGTAAATACGAAATAATAATTGCACTAGCCAAATATATCGAAGTTTTCTTACTCTTTCCAACTTCTGTGGGCACAGGCAGATAGATAGTCGACTGCTCGCTTCAAATTGTAGGATAACTACTGAATAATGAATAAAATACTTGGTGCGGTTTATTTTATAGACACGATTCCCTACCATGGCATCGCGAGGATCCCCACTTCTTAGAAACGCGCATGAAAGAGTACTTGCTACAAGATCGCGACGGTGACCTTATTGAATTATTGAATGAACTGGTAAATTATTATTATGTGCGTCAGTTAGTATAAACAAAGCATACTAAATATTGTAATGCCAAGAATCGGTCTCAAATAAATATTCTAACCAACTACGAAAAAGAAACGGATTTAATCGCCCACAGATAACTAATTATTAAATTAATTACTTCAAAGAATAAACAATAATTACTATATTACAAATATTCTGACTTTAAATAAATGTCCCAGTATTCAAATAGGGAATATTTTCTGGTAATATACCGTAATTCGCTTAAGGCGGCATAGGAAACAAGAAACATAATTATATAAAGTACAATCAAATATAAATCTTATGCAGAGTTCTGTAACGAAAAATGCTTCGTTACATTGTGAATATTAGTGAATTATCGGTTTCTGGTGAATTTTTTCAGTTTTAATTTTGAAATTTGTAGTTAATTATTAAATTAAGTGTTTTCATTACTTTTTTTCGTAGTTTGACTAATTTTTTGTCAAATTTTGAGTTTTTTGAATTTGTTAAATCATATGAAATATACTATGACAGTGCCCATTGCTCCTTGCTACATCCTTAGTGAAAGCATTTTCTTTGCAAATCTCTGATCATCATTCAACGTGAAACTTAATAGGTAATGAATTAGGAAATTAAGAGCAGCCCTCTTGTGCTGGGCACAATGGTTTGAGTCCCGTAATAATGTGCAAAAAATTTAATATCAATATTGCTTATCGAAAATGAAGGTTCTTCATATAAAATTTTTCAAAATATCCTTTTCCTGTACAGCTACACCCCTAGACATCTAACCAAATTATTTCATTTATTTAGCGTATATACAAAGGGATGAAATTAACTACCCTCCTTGAAATGTTGTAAATATCTTCCTGCTTGCTGTTTTTCTTTCAATAAAAAACAATCATATACATTATGATTTATTTAGAAACTTTTCATCTCTTGAAAAAATTTTGTAAAATCGACCGTTTTTGAGAAAAAAAAAATACTTCTGCCTGTGTGATCAACCAAAAACGACGAGCACGATTATATTAGTCAAAACACTAAGTAGGCTGGTGTCAAATTATAATTTGGCAATATTCCGTACCGAAACGACCATTCGGTGTTTATAAATTGCGTGAGACATTATAAATTAAGACGAAAGTATTGAAAAGCAAACTACGTAACGCAAAATACACAAAAAATGAATTTAAAAAGTAAAAAATTTGAACATGAAGACAATGAATGATTGCCCTTCTTAGATATTAAAGCACTTGTTCAAAATGACAACCTTCAACTCGAATACACGTTTGCAACTGTTTCCTAAAATTGCCATACGAGCTATTTAAAACATGTGGAGAGTTTCGAACCTCATTGATGGCATGAAAATTTCTCTCGCTTAAAACTTCCATATTAGGGACAGGTGTCAAGTAAACAACATTTATCAAGTGGCCCCAAAAGCAAAAGTCCAATGGATTTATATCTGGAGACCGAGGGGGCTATTTAATTGAGTCTACTCGCCCTCTTAATCCATCGATTGTTAAGTGTAAAAGTGAATGTTAAGTGTAGATATTCTCGAATCTCTAAAGAATACTCGGGTCGCGCATCATCCTGCATAAACTGCAGCATTTGGCGTAATGTCAGTGGTAAATCGTCTATAAGTTTATATAGACCAGTTTGTAAAAAGTTTAAGCAAGATTATTTCTTTGGTAAGTCAAAAGGCCCTATTAATTTATTGCCTATAATTCCGGCCCAAATATTTATTGAAAAGTTGTATTGATATCTTCCATTTACCTCAGCATGAGAATTCGACCCTCCATAAATGCTGGTGCGCATGGTGCTGGAAAGCCACGACAAAACAGTGCTCGTGCTATCTGTAAATGATAGGGCTGTTTCAAAATCCTCTATACTGATGTTCATCAAAATAATGTAATATTTGTGCCTCCATTGCATCTCTTATTTATCTCCTACGATCACAATCGTGACTTTTTAAAAAATATCCCCTTTCTCTTAATCTCAAATGATTAGAAAAAGTACGAACATTTGGGACTGTGTTTTTACGAATTGAGAACTTACGATGATAACGTTCTGGTGCCGCTAAAGGATTTCGTCTACATTCACTATAAATTAAGTGTAAGTGCAAATTCCTCATTACTAAAACTATGCATCTTAGAGTCTGGTTAGAAAACTATCAATAGCATCTCTGGTCTGTTGGAGAAGTTCAGTGCCAATGAGACTAAGAAACAACAACATAACTATGCTAGTATTAAGTTTTGGAATAATTATCTTACTATTTCAAAGGCAAGAAACAAGCTAATATTGCCGAATTATACTTACTAGGCCAAATTTCAAGTACTTTGCTAATTTAATTTTGAATTCTGGCCATGTTCTTCGGAATTCAAGCCACTGAGCAATCGATCGTACTTGAATCATTATCCATCAGTGTATAATTTTTGTAATTATATCAACGACATAAAAATTGTTTGACGAAACCTATTTTTTGAAAAAACTGTTATATAGTCGGGTACACTTTTGTTGGGCAATTAAAAAATGCAACAAACTTTTACGAGCTAATTATTAACGCCGGCGAACCAGTCCGTGCGGTGTGAAACGCTCAGTATATAGGGCATTTACAAATTTAAATTTTTCCTATTTATGTTTCCAAATTCAAGTAATTATTGCAGTTTAATTCATGTTATTTCATCTTATCATTTATTCAGTCATTAGATATTAAACACAGTAAAGTTACCAGTAATGCAATTTTAAAATTATATTCTTTTAAAGCAAAGTTAAACGCTACAATTTTGAGACAGATTTTACATAAAATCTAGTCGAGTCGCAGGGTTTGTTTATCGTATATTCAGATAAACGTCAAGTACTTCATGTATTCCCATAGTATGGAATCGCCTACACGTGTCTAGCTTAACCATAGAGAAAGACGGGGCTACGTCGTGTCGAATATTATAATAGCGTTAAAATAAACATATTCCCACACGAAACAAGCGGAGATGCATAATCCGAGTGTAAGGGTAACATCAGGAACCATATAAAAGAAGATCAGACTGTTCAGAAAAAGGAGATGCATTTGGAATTCCACCTGAGGTACTTTGCAGACTTCGGTCAGCTGTACTTCGGAAATAAAATTAAACCACGCTCAAGGTACTTTGCAGACTTCGGTCGGCTGTACTTGGGAAATAAAGTTCTAATACCACATTGCATCGCAGTACTTCGTGTTCGTTGTACTAACATCAAAAACAATCACTGCTTAACGTACACTTTAAGAAGTGTCGTTTTAACGTCTCTACGATGCCCTACGAAGACGTTAAACATGTAGAACCTGGGGGAGAGCATTCACGGGCAACATAACGCTATATAGGGTGCACAGAAATTCAGCTGGCATAAATTTCTAAAGGTGATTACTTTCTTATTTCGAGACACTACTTTATTATTTGCAATTGCATTCATATTCTGGTTTCAATGGGGTGTAATAGGGGGAATTGACGCATTTGTGGTACTAAAAGAATATTAGTTTTTTTATGAAATACTAGCTTTGATTTTTAACTATAAAGAATATTATATTACAGTTTATTCAGTTATGATTTTATTCACGATTTTAATTCATAAAATTTAATTTTCTGAATATTTTACTAGGGAGGTTTGCGTTTGGAAAGTAACAAGTTTATATTCAAGAACTATATATTTAGAGCTATGCAATAACAAGGTACTTTATCACAGACTAGCCAAACTTCATATCTATCATTATTATGCAGTTTTTATAAAACAAATAGTGGACTTTCGTTCCCACCACATCTCATGTAAGGCTTTTTCAAGAATGCTTTATATTTAAAGTACACTAGGAATATTTTCCTACTGTAACCACAAGGTTTTCTGATTGTTGGACATTTACCTACAATAAAATATTATAGTTATATGAATTCGGCGTACTTTGCGTTAATAAAGGTTTGAAACATTGACTATGGCCAAGTGGCTGGTTCTGTTCTCCAATTGGGTTCAGTTACAACGAGGGATGTGAATATTTCAGGCAGTTGTCTGGTCACTTGTTTCGATTTAAGGGTGATGCAACCGCACTTTCTTACCTTCGCGGATTCGCAGCTTCGTATGTTTGACAATCATAGGCAATCTTCTGGTTGCTTTTCTATTTAATTACCATAGGGAGATTTCCCCAGCATTCTAAAAGATTTTACATGAGTGTAAATTCTCACCTCAGCAAGATTAATATGATTATCTGAACGATTGTTCCTATTCTAATATCAATCACTAAACTGTGTATAATTAAAGGATATTTCCTCAACACTATGATATGTTACACGAATATTTAATGCTCGTTTTTCAACTTAATTTTGACAATGTATAAACATGACATGATTCTTGTCCTTTGTTTTGCATTCGATTCATTATTTGGCTATTGCTAACAACTGTAATTATAAATCATTATTATCTAGCGATTGCTAACAACTTTATTTAATTATAAACCATTATTACCTGGCGATTGCTAACAGCTCTATTATAGATTATCATTATCAGGCCATTGCCACAACTCTAATTACTATTAAAATAACACAGCATACTTTTGTATAAGTTCTTGTAATTGCATCAAAACACTCAGTATATCTATAGTATGGTCATTACTATAGCAGCGCAAATTTTCCTATTATAACATTTAGACAATTGTCTCAAATATTTGGATTACTTTTGATTTCGTGTTCGACTATTGTTGCATCAATTTATATAAAATAAAATGGGTTTTTTTTTACTAATTTTTCCCATCAATTATTGTCTTATTCTTTCACCTTTACCTTTTTCGTCATATAAGTAATAAACTAAATAAATGTTTTAATTTCAAAAGTAAAATAGAAAGCAAACTTCAACTATAAATGTACAGTGCAATCTTGAGTAATAAGACACTACATAAATAACATAATTAACTAGGTCTCTCAATTAATAGACAGTGTGTTCAAGTTTACCAGGTATTTCCATTAACAGAGTGATTAATTTTCTAAAGTATATCGTATCAGACAGAAACAAGTAATATTAAACTTTATATAAAAGAACCTGGGGTAATTAAAAAGGGTTACTACACACCCAACGAAATTTGGGTCCTACACTAACAAAACTAGACGATCACGCAAATGGCCAATTTTATTTGTTTATCCTTCAGATAAATAAATAGTAATGAATTTACTGGTGACCTAATTACCAGTACTTTCTTTAGTAATTAAACAGGGTACCCCACAAGCAGTTCCAGGTGTCATCAAGCAGACCGACGTACATTAAAAATTTATAAAAGTAGTGATTCAATTTGCCGACGGTATAGTACAGAGAGTAACAGAATTTTAATGAGGTCAGAAAGTTTCTGACTGCCCAACAAAACTGTACTCGACTGTACTACTCAAATTTCTATCTATAATTTTTTAGAATATTTGACCTTAAAAAATACGAATTTTCGTCGGCGACGCATTTTTACAATTTTATCCCTGTAAATAACCACGGTTTTAAAACAAAATTGTCATGCGTACTTTTCCAAATTTCTCTCGATACCACTTCGTATGGCCTCCAGCGAAACATACGTTTAAAAACGAATCAAAAACGATACGATCTACGACATACAATGGCTGAAAATAGATTACCTTAAATTATTATTAAATATTAAGAGGTCAGTGTATTATAGATATTGAGGAATTAATAAAATAAATACATTATGTGCTAATTAAAGTAGAAAATTATTTCTTTAAAAATAAATGATTCATTTATTAATGTAGTATACTATTTTTTCTGTGCTTAGGTGCTCGTTTTATTTCTTAATTTTTCATAACTAATTTAGTTATCTGTGGACTTACCCCTGAGAATTACCTTTCTTCGTGGCACTGGTTTTACTGAAACGCAAGTCATACTCAATTACAATATTTTTATCTCACTCTTTTCCGAGAAATACTCCAAAACTAGCAACTCTTGATTCATCGATAGTGGAGCGGTGAAGACGGGCCATGACATTTATTAAAGTAGAACAAAATTTTGGAGGTATAAAATAATACGGCCTTAACAGAAGTCAGAAGTGAATCGAATAGAATCGGAAATGACGAATTTCAATTAGTCAAGGCAAAAGATACAAGTAAAACTATGACAAAAGTAGTAAAAGAACTCAAACGATTATTTTTTCGTTTAACTCGCTCTAACTCAAATGTAAATTAATCTCAAATTTTTACCGTGTTTTCACTAGGTATATCTTAACACATCACATTAACATGAAGGTCAAAGTTTAATAAATGTACAAAATATGATTTTTTTTCTAACCTATATCGGTAAGATGTGAAAATGTTTAAATAATATAAAGAAATAATAACAAGAAGCGGGAAAAAAACGTATCCTTCGAAATATATACTAAGTATATCGAGAAGAAACAAAGATAGAGGATAGAAAGTAACTTATGTAGGAAACCTGTAATGTACAGTGTATACCTCATTTGCATAACTTCAAAAGGGCTGGTGGTCGTATTGTTTCTTTTTAAATATTTGAGACCTACTTAGTTTTCCGTTTTTGAATTAGAATGAGTGAAACAAAAAAATAATTGTTTTAATTATTTGCTTGTATTTTTTGGGTATCACCGGGAGTATATTCCTAAGTTGTGGACCTCGAAAACTTTTTTATAAACAATTAAATTTTTTTTACCGAGATTAAAATATGAATAACTCCGGTTCTAAAAGTTGGATCTGGGCAAATTAAAAACCAGTCTCTTCGTAATAAAATTGCCAATAAATCCTCTTGGTTTCAAAGTCTCTGAAGTACGTACATAACCTACAAAACTGAAAAAACGAGAAAAAAAACAGTATTTTTTTCATTTTAGTGCCCAAGGCCGTCAACTGCACCAATATGCATCAAACTTTCAGAAAATATATTTTTTGATGTAATAAAAAGACCCGTCATTAAAAACTTATTTTTTTAAAATGTAGATCTCGATGCCAGCTTTCCAATTCAATTTTAAAAAAATTTTAAATGTAATTTTCGTTACTTTTTTTACATTTTTTTTATAACTCAAATATCAATTGCATTTTTTCGGCCATTTTGAAAAAAACATTAAATTTTTTTATCAGATCTGGTAGAGAATTTTGGGACCTTTAATTTAAAAAAATAAAGTTCAGTTTGTTAATGTGAACTCGAGATATTTAACTTTTTGCATTTAGCCAATTGTTAACAATACATATTTTGAGCTAAAATTTGGACTGTATCATTTTAAAACCTATTAATTTCATTTGATAAATTCCAAAATTTTTTAAGTTTTATAGAAACTTATTTACAAGCATTATAATGTAAGTATTGTTAATTGGACCAAAAAGTGATTTTTTTTATTTTTTCATAAAGTTTAGTTGCAAAATGCAATAACATCTTTATTTATTAAAATTTGGAGGACTTCTTTTTTTTAATATGTTATTTTTTCCCTAGCAATACGATGAGAAACTTAGTTTTTTGTTTTTTTTTAATTTAAAATTTGTTATTATTTTCTTAATTTTTTCATAGAGCTTAGTTGCAAAATTCAATAACTTACTGTTACTAACTAACAGTTTTTTAACATACAGAAGACTTTTTTTAAAATATGTTGTTTTTCCCTCACTTAGTTTTTTGTTAATAATGAAAATGAGTATTCTTTATTTCCAAATTCATATGTACACATGTATCAACAATTGCTAAAACCTGTATAAAACATTTTTTTTTACTATTTTTCTATATAAATATGAATAATTAGATTAAATTCATATTGTCTTCTAAATATAATGTTAGTCGGCTTGGTGGTGGGATGGACAGTGGCGCGTTCTTCCAACCAGACGGCCCGGGTTCAAATCCGGGTCACAGCAAGTCGATGAGATATAGTGTATGGGCGGATCTGCTCGCGTCACCATCTTTCGAAAGAAATGTAAATCTGTGGGTTCCGTGTATCTACGATGTGAGCACGTTAAACATCCCTACCCCACGACATACTGTGGGGGTTCGGCAAAATTTCCAGGTTAAGGGTCCTACACACACTGATGAGCTTATCCCCTGGCGTCGGTGATTGGCCTTGGTAGCGGAAATAGACCGACGTTAAATAAATGATTAAAATATATATATATACACTACGTGTGTTTAATTTGGTTTTATATATATATATATATATATATATATATATATATATATATAATGTTTTAAGTTTTATTTAAAGAAGAAAATAGTAAATATTGTAATATAAATACTTGTTAGAAAAAGTTTTAAAAACGAGGATTAATAATATGGTAAAAACATTGTATTATTTAAGCTGTAAGGAATGGAACTGGTGGGGAATAAGAAAGAGAAAAAAAATGTAAAAAGTTTCCTCATTTATAAGCAACTATTCGCTATTCGCTCCGCAGGTCAATGTATATGAGCATAATTGAAACCGTATAAAAGTAAAAACCGGCAAAAACAGTCGGCATCTCTTTATTGTACATGGGCGGAGGTAAATAGAAATGCTTGCCATAAGAAAATGTTAAACTTTTTTGAAAATTGAATTCATTTTTATTATTTTTTGTTTATTACATACCTATATTTGTTCATTTCGCCAATAACATATTTTTAAGGTATTAGAACAATTTTAGATATAAAGTCTAAATATTTAAATTTATTATATATTATAATAGGTATTTATGCACTGCACTGGAAAATCATTAAAACACAATCTCAGCACATCTCACAAGTCCAAGTTGACTGTTTAACTGTCATCCTTTTTTCTCTTAACATGGATGTCCTGTGTTTTGCAACTAAGCTCTATGAAAAAAATAATAGCAAGTTTTAAATAAAAAAAAACATAAAACTAAGTTTCTCATCGTATTGCTAAGGAAAAACAACATATTTAAACAACAAAGTTCTTCGAATTTTAAGAAACAAGGAAGTCATTGTATTTTGAAACTAAGCTTTATGAAAAAATAAAAAATAAATCACTTTTTGGCTCAATTAACAATACTTACATTAAAATGCTTGTAAATAAGTTTCTATAAAATTTAAAATTTTTTGAATTTATCAGATGAAATGAATAGGTTTTGAAATGATACAGTCCAAATTTTAGCTCAAAATATGCGTTTGTTAATTAACAATTGGCCAAAATGCAAAACGTTAAATCTCTCAAGTTCACGTTAACAAAAAAGGAACTTTCTTTTTTTTTAAATTAAAGGTCCTAAAATTCTCTACCAGATCTGATGAAAAAAATTTTTTTTTCAAAATGGCCGAAAAAATGCAATTGTTATTTGAGTTATAAAAGAAATGTAAAAAGTATCCAAAATTACATTAAAAAAATTTCTTTTTAATTGCATTCGAAAGCTGGCTTCGAGATAAAATAATTTTTCATTTTGAACTTAATGGCATAAAATGGCGGGCATTTCAAATTTTAGATAACAAATGCAATTTTGGCCAATGGGTTCAATATTTTGGCATCAACTTTTCAGGGTCTTTTTATTACATCAAAAAGTATATTTTCTGAAACTTTGATGCAAATTGGTCTAGTTGACGGTGTTGGGCACTAAACAGTGGCGGCCCGTGGCTTTTAGCTCTGGGTGGACAGAATGGGGGATAGAACCGAATAATAATGACACTTCTCCACAGAAATTTAGTGGGTGTAAAGCTCACGCAAAAAACATTCAATAATGCCTCTGCCCATTTCAATCGCCTTGTATAACTTTTTTAAATTATCTATCCCTGTTGAATTTCATGGACTTTTACTATTTTTACTGAATAACATGCAAGGCCAGCAATAAAGTTTATTTTTTATTTCATTTCCAGAAAGCCATAAACATTTGTGATATCCTGTGACACAAAATTTCCTATTGGACGAATTTGAATTTACATTGAGATTTCCCATAGTGGGGCAAGGTCGCTCTAATTTATTTGCAAAAATTTTGTCGTCGTATATTAGGGAAGCAAAACTGTTTTCTAATAAAAAATGTATAATATCAGAATTATCGCTTTACCGTTTGTTTTACGTCGGCCATGGCAAATATTTTAATATCAATAATTGATCAGTTGTCCATTCACCACACTTTTTTCTGCTAAAGTAGACACTTACTATTTACTAAATACCAACAACGATCAGAGATTACAAATTAAAAAAAAAAAACATAAAATTGAGAGAATAAAACATTACACAAACCTAACCAAAAACCAAAATCTTCTAATTCTAAAACAGCAGCAACAACTTCCAACGTTTGAGCTTCGCGAATACTGACTTGATTTGACTCTACATGTCCGAAAATGAAACGATTCTCGGCGAAACATCACGATACTGTAAAACAAAAGGGATGGGATGAGGGTGGCAGTGTCCACATCCCACCGAGCGCGAAGTTCCATACTTGAATGTTATACATTTATTTCATTTACATTTATATTAATTTCACATCTAAAACTGCTAAAATAAAATGAAACATTATTTTAGTACTTTTTGGGCAATATAGAGGCATATGTGTTCTAATACCTTAAAACGCAAAGAAAAATAAAATTATAGTTATATGGGTAACTTAATTATATGGCACCGCTGATATGTATTTTAACTTCTTTTTGTCTCTATTTATCAAATTAGAAATTGCTGTCATGTTTGATATTCATAAGGAGTTGATTAATCAATTTTAACACATTAGTTATTTTTCCTGTTTGATGTCTTTTCAATTGTGAATATATTTTATTCAATATTCATCATATTGTTTATTACAAGTTTTGCTCAGGGATGGCATGCCCACCTTGCCCACTCTAGGTTGTAAATAGCCTAAGCATGCAAGACGTATGTCTCGTTTTGATATGAATTACAGGCGTAAGATTGAAGTGAATAACCAACATGCACGTAGACGTATTATGATTGAATTCACGATTTCTGAGCGATGCTTGCCCGCCCTGGCTTGGCGTATGACACTTTCGGTACTACGCCCGGTTTCTAAACGGATTCATAAGTGTACCTGTATGTAGTAAAAATAATATTATAAATAAAACTAACTTTTTAATTTTAATACTACAATTAATTAACCGAAAAATTTTACTTGATAATTTAACTACAAAAATATGTAAAAATATAAATATACCTTTATAACTACCACTTATGTAATTGGGTGGGCACTACCTACCCTGCCATCCCTGACGGGCCGCCACTGGCACTAAAATGAAAAAATACTGTTTTTTTCTCGTTTTTCAGTTTTGTAGGTTATATGCGTACTTCAAAGACTTGAAACTAACGATTATTTATTGACTATTTTATTGCGAAGAGACTAGTTTTTAGTTTGTCCCGATCCGACTTGTATAACCGGAGTTATTCACATTTTAAGCTCAAAATATGCGGTAAAAAAAATTTAGTTGCTTATAAAAAAAATAGCACAAGGTTTTCGAGTTCCAAAACTTAGGAATATATTTCGGGTGATACCCAAAACAGGATAAAATCATAATCTTGCTGTATCCAGACTGTGCAAATTAAAATGCTTTTTTACTGCACTATCAATACCTGTATTAAGTTCGTATTACTCTTTATACCTCAAAAATATTTTTAAGCGTCATACAGGGCTTAACCGCTCCACTGTGAATTTAACTAAGTTCTTATGCGTCTCCAACTCCAGTAAGAACCACGTGTGCACGTGTTACTTATATTAAAGTTTATACGCACGCAACGTCGCAACAGTACAACGTTCTAGACAATCGCGATGGGGTGTTGTACAATTAGTGTGATTGCTGTCGGCTTTGTAACGTTGTTATATCTACTATACAAAAAAATAAAAACACATTTATATACAATTCCACCAATCCCTAAGTTGGAAGACACTTGGTGGGGCTCTAGGGATCCAAGTAAAGAGGATACTACTATAAAACCATTCAAAATAAATGTTTCAGATGAGGTAAGGAAACTCTTTACAATATATAAAAGATATTAAAAAAGATACACAGAGCGTGTTCCATTTTGATTTGAACGACTCCTATAAAAAGGTAATTTAATATCCGATTTAGATATATATATTTTTAAATAAGATCTTTGAAAAGCGCATCTTTATTAAATGTTACAATATATAATACCGCAGCCTACTATGATTTTTTTTCGGTTCAGAATATGGTGAAATCTTATCATTATTTTTTCAAATCTGAGTGCGCCACTGGATTCAGCAACCCCCCAAGTTTGTACCAAATTTCGTTGAAAAAATCGTATTTTTGGATTTTTCCTGAGAGAATTAAAAATTCAGAAATTGCCGAAGAAATTTAACTGTTAAGTGTTAAGTGACAAAAATATTACAAAATAAATAAACAAGTAGAACAATTAAATGTAGGTCCTCTCTACTAAACCACCTTCAACTTCTATGTATCTATCTTCTCACGATTGTTACGAACATTTCTAAGTTCTTGCGATTTCTTGACAAGCTAGTGTAATACTGTCACATAGTACCTGTCTATTTTGTGGTCGAGATTTATAAACTATGCTTTTAAGAGTACTCCACAAATAAAAATTAAGGGGTGTTAGATCCGGCTATCTTGGCGGCCAGGATATCAATGGACTACTACGTTCAATCCACCTACTGCAAAAATTTTGGTTGAGCCACGTCCTGACAATTACTGCACGGTATGGGGTACATCCATCTAGTTGGAAATATAACTGTTGTCTTCCATGCAGGCTTTGAAACTCGTTCCAAAACTAATTTCTCAAGAACTCCAGAAAATTGAAACTGTTTAAATTTTCGTTTAAAAAAATAGGAACCAATTAAGAACTCGGTCAAAATACCACACCAGATATTTATTTTTTGTGAATATTGACTTCTGCAATTGATTGTCATCATTGGGATGTTCTGACCCGAAAAAAAATCATAGTAGGCCATGTTATTTTTGTAAAATTTAATATAACACAAAAATGCGCTTTTCAAAGATATTCAAAAAAATTATGTAAATCGGGCATTAAATAAACTTTTTATAAAGTTGTCCAATGGTATTGTAGTCATTATAAATTAAAAAAGACATAACCGCAATTAGGCATTAATATATATTACGCAAGGCGTAGGTTAGAATAAAATGCATGTTCATGTTCGTAAAGAGAAAATATAATAATTAGGGAATGCAATCCCGTAAGATAATTTCAATCCCAGTATTTGCGGGACTGAATATTCTCAATCCCGCGGGATCCAGGTATTTGCGGGATCCCGCAGGGTGATGTAAAATTTCGAAAATAAATCATAAACTAGTAACCACATTAAATTAAACAAAGTATCGAATTCTTTATTAATATTTTTCAAAGAGAATTAAACATTATTACAAGAAATTAAACATTACAAAAAAAGGTAATTAAATATTATTTTGAAAATAACTGCGCAAAAAAGTTAACGTATTAATTGTTTCATCAGCCAAACGGCTCCTAACCTTGCACACTAGGTAACCAGCAGCAGAAAATGCTCGTTCTGCTTCTACGCTAGTAGGAACAACTGTCATTAATGACTCAAAGGCAAATTGGAGGTATGTGCCTTTTAAACCACCCGACTCAAAATAGTTCATCTCTTTTCTTAACAGAACCTCAAGATTGTTATTGTGAGATCTAGATTGGGGTGTTCCAGAAGATTTCAAATTGGTCAATGCCAGTTCGAGTTCGTCTTGAAGTGACATTGATGCTGCTGAATCTGACTCCAGATTGGCGAGACTGGCCAGAGGTACATCGTCTTCAGAATCATCAGCAGTAGTGGTCGTTTTTACGTGGTTTTCCCTGAACTCTAACCTTTCTATGATAGTTTTAATTTCCTTGCGTATTACATTCTTTACAGGTAGGTTAAATGTTTCATCGTGCATAAATTCAGTCCTGTCTTCTTCGTACTTAAACGGATCATGTAAGTATAATAAAACCGCAGTCAAGTTAGTTCGCCGCTCTGCAATCCGTTTCCTCAACGAGATAACAAGTTCTTGGGCTAATGGTTTATTAAAATTTTCCAATTTATGAATAACGAACCTCAAAGTAGTTTCGGCAGTAATTAAATTAGAGTCTCGCCTACATAAAACCTCGACAGTTAGTTTGACAGGTTGCAATATTCGTTCTAAATCCATTAGCACATCATAATCCTGTTCAGTGAATAAGTAATCTGGATTTGCACTGAGCCCTAAATCAACCAGAGCTTTAGAAACGCACAATCTTACTTTGTTGAATATTGTTATCATTTCGAATAGGCTAGACCATCTTGTTTTACAATCCAGCAACAAAGAAATGTTTTTTCCCATGTCTCTTACCATATACGTCTGCAGCAGATCGTTTTTTGTAGGGGAATTTTTAAAAAGTTTGACCATCTTTCTTATTTTCTTTATAACTTCTGCGTACTCCATAGCCAGGTTTATTTCACTTGTAGGAAATGATAAATCAAAGCTGCCATCCTCGTCATTATCAAGTTCTTCATTTGCTAAGTCATCCTCATGATTCTCATCCGTTCCTTCATCGATTGCCTCATTTGGCACAGACACATCTTCAATAAATGCTTCAGGTGAAGAATATTTTTGTTTATAAATTACATCTACAACAGCCAATTGGATGCCATGGGCATAACAAAGCTGCTGATCGGGCTTGATAAGCCTACCAATTTTTACCATGACTTTGGCACCGTCTGTGGTAATACAGATTACATCCTTATCTAGAGATAAGTCATATTCTGACAGTTTATTATTTAAAATCGTGATACAGGCTTCAGCAGGCAAACTTCCATAAATCCGCACCAGCCCTAAGTTCCAGAAAATAGGCTTTCCCTGAGCAAATGCGTGAATATTTACATTTATATAGCGCCTGTTTCTTGTAGAAGTCCATTCGTCGAATGTCTGATGTAGCTATCAAAACGACGGCAGTATCTGGTGACCTTGACGAACTCTCCGAATCTTTTACTTTGGTATCAATTTTATGTTTCAATTTTAAATGCACATGTAAACATTTAGTAGAACGTCCTGTCGTTTTAATTATTGATTTACACAACTGGCATTTTGCAGTCTGTGAATCTTCCGCCTTCAAAAAGTACTTCCAAGCAGCAACAGTACTAGAAAACTCTTTATACACAGTTTCCGACATAATTATCACTATTTAAATTGAACGGAATACTTAAAAAGTTCATTTAAGACGAAAACAAATAAAACTCAATGCACAAAAAATGTGTTGCGTTATAATTACAAGTTGAAACTGGCAAAAAATATTAACAACTTCGGGCGAGGAAGTTGTCCCTCCGCGCCCGCATCCCCTTCCCGTGCACTACACAGTCAAATTTCATTTGTTTTGCTTTCATCAGGCCGCGCGTGTCGGTGCGTAGAGTAAAAATCATGAACTTAATTTCTTCTCAATCCCGCAAATCCCGCGGGATCCCGCTCAATTTACGAGCGAGATTAGTCCCGCATATTACATGCGGGATCCCGGCATTTCGGGATCCCGGTATGGAATTCCCTAATAATAATTGTAAAAATCAGGCCTAGACTAGAGGGGGACTAGATCTCATAGCGAAGTAATGAGAGAATAACTAAAAATAATAAGTTCAGTTAACAGTACATAGTCAGAATTTTCCTTTACTAACAATTTTGAGATAAATCAGTGACTTTTGTAGTTATTAGCCAGCCACACACACAGAAATTTTTATACGGACTTTAACCGGCGCAGTGTAAGTCTGCAGATTTGGTGTGTGACGGATAAAACCGAGGTACTCCACTAACTAACAAAGAAGTCTGCAGACTAATATGGCAGTTTAAATTTTTC
The DNA here is from genome assembly GCA_963675555.1 of Leptura quadrifasciata. Taxonomy (NCBI): domain Eukaryota; kingdom Metazoa; phylum Arthropoda; class Insecta; order Coleoptera; family Cerambycidae; genus Leptura; species Leptura quadrifasciata. The sequence continues at coordinate 190,124,294 of OY776673.1, read as the reverse complement.
CTAGAGAAAACCGACTGTTAGTGGGCGAATCTGTCTAATTTGTCCGTGGCAAAACCGTGGAATTCAGTCTAGACAAAAGTTTTTGGTGGAAATCTTTACAGGTTTTAGTGATATTTTAATAATAATAATAATCTTTATTAAATAGGCAAGCCTAATATACAAAGATAATAAATATACAAATTGTACTTAAATAATAAATTGTCGTTGCATCTGTATATTATATAAAGTAAATGCAATATAAATATAATATAAAGTAAATACAATATCAGTAATATTATAGTGTAAGCAATTATTAATTACTGAAAAAAATAAAGTAAATATCATTACTATTATATAGTAATTATAACTAATCTAAAGTAAAATTTAAAGTAGAGGTAAAATTATAGTAAAATAATATAAGACATCTTTTATAATTTAACGTGTATTGTTTTTTAAATAATCAATTAATTTTCTTTTGAACACATCGACAGATACAGAGTGTTTTATATTACTTGGCAAAGAGTTATATGCATTAGCTCCTTTGTAAAACAGCGTTCTTTGGGCTTTGGCAGTTTTCACTTGTTTTAAATGTAATAAACTCCTACTTCTGGTTTCATGATCATGTATATCTCCATTGTATGTAACAAAACAATCAAAATTCTGTGGTAACTGATGATTTAGAATTTTATGTATAAAAACCATTGTAAAATATTCTAAACGGGTATTTACCAGTGGCGGCCCGTATTTTTATATATTTTTGTAGCTAAATTATCAAGTAAAATTTTGCGGTTAATTAATTGTAATATTAAAATTAAAAAGTTAGTTTTATTTATAATATTATTTTTACTACATAATAATCTGCCTCATATAGGTACACTTATGATGAATCCATTTAGAAACAGGGCGTAATACTGTCGACAGTATCATGCGCCAAATCAGGGCGGGCAAGCATCGCTCAGAAATAGTGAATTCTATCATAATACATCTACGCGCATGTTGGTTATTCACTTCAATCTTACGCCTGTAATGCATATCAAAATGAGATGTACGTCTTGCATGCATAGGCTATTTACAACCTAGAGTGGGCATGCCATCCCTGAGCAAAACTTGTAATAAACAATATGAATATTGAATAGAATATGTTCACAATTGAAAAGATATCAAACAGAAAAAATAACTAATGTGTTAAAATTGATTAATCAATCCCTTATGAATATCAAATATGATAGCAACTTCTAATTTGATAAATAGGAATAAAAAGAAGTTAAAATACATATCAGCAGTGTCATAGTTAAGTTACCTATAACTATAATTTTATTTTTCTTTGCGTTTTAAGGTATAATAATAATAAATAAATAAATATAATAAATAACACCACAGGTAATTACGACCCCCTTTATCCCGGAAGGCTCTAGAAGAGCCTTGTGTGGGAGGGGGCTACACATTTAGAGACAAGGGACACACACCCAATATCCGTGTATAGTGAAAAAATCCCTCTCACAGTATTTTCCACTGCCACGGCCGGGGATCGAACCCGGAACTTTTAGGTGAGAGGCAAGTGCGCTCACCTCTCGACCACCAGTCATAATGTATTAGAACACATATGCTATATTATCCAAAAAGTACTAAAATAATGTTTAATTTTATTTTAGCACTTTTAGATGTGAAGTTAATATAATATGTAAATGAAATGAATGTATAATATTCAAATATGGGACTTCGCGCTCGGTTGGATGTGGACACTGCCACCCTCATCCCTTCCCTTTTTTCTTACAGTGTCGTGATGTTTCGTCGAGAATCGTTTCATTTTTGGGCGTGCGGAGTCAAGTCAGTATTTGCGAATCTCAAATGTTGGAAATTGTTGCTGCTATTTTAGAATTGGAAGATTTTGGTTTTTGGTTAGGTTTGTATAATGTTTTATTCTCTCAATTTTATGTTTTTTAATTTGTAATCTGTGATCTTTGTTGGCATTTAGTAAATGGTGTTTACTTTAGCAGAAAAAAGTGTAGTGAATGGACAACTAACAAATTATTAATATTAAAATATTTTCCATGGCCGACGTAAGACAAACCGTAAGCGATAATTCTGATATTATACAGTTTTTATTTGAAAACGGCTTTGCGCCCCGAACATACGACGACAAAATTTTTATAACTAAATTAAAGCTACCTCGCCCCACTATGGGAAATCTCATTAATGTAAATTCAAATTCGTCCAATAGAAAATTTTGTGTCACAGGGTATCCCAAGTGAAATAAAAAATAAACTTTATTGCTTGTTATTCAGTAAAAATAGTAAAAATTCGTGAAATCAACAGGGGTAGATAATTTAAAAACATTATTCAAGGCATCTGAAATGGGCAGAGGCATCATTGAATGTTTTTTGCCTGATTTTTACACCCACTAAATTTCTGTGGAGAAGTGTCATTATTATTCGGTTTTATCCCCCATCCTGCCCACCCAGAGCTAAAAGCCACGGGCCGCCACTGGTATTTACTGACATCCACTGTAGCGCATTCAACATTAAATTTATTGGGGTATACTTGTTACATCTCAATATAATCCGCATTCCTCTATTTTGTAAATTTTGTAGTTGTTGAACTGAATTGCTGTCAAAAAGATATAAAATACTAGAGCAGTAATCAAAATGGGATTGTATTATAGATTTATATACAGTGATGTTAGTCATTAATGACAAATTATTCGATATGATTGAGAAAAAGAAAAGTTTTTAAGATATTTTGTTTTTTATATAATTGAAATGTTCTTTAAAATTCAAATTATTATCAATATAAAATCCCAAATATTTTATTTTTGTGACAATTTCAATGTTCGTTTGTTGAAAATATAGGTTAATATTTTGCATATTAATATTTCTATATTTGTGATTTGTTGTTATAATCATAGCTTTAGTTTTATTTATGTTTAATTTCAATTTATTATCGTTTAGGTATTCTTCAACATTAACAAGTTCGTGGTTCATTTTATCTACAGCAGCATGTACATCATTTTCTACGGTGGCTATAAGTATGTCGTCAGCAAATAAATTAACAAAAATACGGGATGTATATTTAAAAAAATCATTTAAGTAAATTATAAAAAGAATTGGTCCTAATACACTGCCCTGAGGTACACCATATTCGTTTTCTAAGGGTAAGGAATAGGAATTATTTATTTTTGTGATTTGGAGCGATTTGCCAGATAATTTTCAAACCAGCGAAGTACAATTCCATTAATACCATAATATTCTAATTTTTTTAGTAACAAGTTTCTATCAATTGTTTCAAATGCTCTAGTAAAATATAAAACTATTGCTACAATATATTTATTGTCATCAATGTTTTCAATCCATTCTGAAATCGTTTTGTTGCGTTTTTTGACTGCCTAGTAAATATATACTCGACTATACCTGTCTGCACAGATATTAGAGGCTTTTCGCCTTTCTTTCCTAATTTATTACATATTAAGCACATTTTTCGAATATTGAATTCCTCTATATTGCATCTTAAAGACGATGACGCATTTTCAGTTTCACTGAATTGGGAAACATTTTTAAGATTCTGCAAACTAATATAGGTTTGTCTGCAGGCTATATGAAATTTCACTTTGACTTTTCCACTTAAAATGTTTTCCATTTATTGCAAAATATTTTCGGCACAAATGTCTTGCCTTTTTCCGCTGCACACGTAATTGTTTTTAATCCTTGCAATTTAGGATTTTGTGTCCCTAATTTGTCATTTTCTTTCAAAGTGTGTCCACAAAATAAACATTCTACTCTTAAGCACTAAATAATACGTAAAAATCAATAAAAATGAATAATACTCATTCACATTTACATTACACAAAGAAAAGTTTGTTTCCAACTAATCCAACTGGCAATATAAGATTTCTTGTATTGAATAGTCCACACACTTGCGTGGCGCCGCGGTGGGCGCATCTAAGATCGAAAAACTCGTAGCTTTAAATAACAAAATTTCGAAAATTATAAGTCGTAGAGAACTGGGTTTTTAAAAAAGGTGTAATCTTTATTTCGTACACAGATAATATGACAAAATTTCTTAAAATAAAAAAGTTTTTCGTTTACTGAAGAAAGTGTTGCAAGGAAAGAAAATGTCCAAGTTTTAATTAGTTTTACAGAAAAATTAGATTTTCTGTAAAAACGAAATTAAAGCAGTGATCTTCGCTCACATTTCCTTTATCAATTAAAAAAATATATATATAATTATCTCAATTGGTTCCGGAGATATCACGAGGGACGTGTGAAAAAGTAAGAAAGATTAACTTTGACAAATTTATGGCATTTTTCTTAATAAAAAAGTTTGACCTCCCAAAAAATGTTGTAATTGGCCAATACAGATGGCCAAAGACCTAATCTATCATGTTGTGAAGGTCCCATGTAGTTGTACCTTAAAAAAAATGTTTTCAAGAAAGAAGTTACTTTTCTCCGTTTTACGGTGCACTATGGTTCTGTGTTGGCTGTGACATGAATTCTTCGAAGTTTTCGTTGGTGCAAAATTCCACGATTATCAGTGCATCTCATGATTGATATAAAAAACAACCCTGCCCAGTCATAAAACAATTAAAAATACGTATGCAGACTTGTATTCCTCCTTATACCCAACAATAAATAAATCTCATAAATAGTACAGTACGTACCTAGAGAGCAAAGGCAAGGCGAGGGGCCGACGGAACACGAGTACGAAATACGCCTCTGCTCCCTAGGTATAGTTCAAGTAATAAATTCCCGAGACAGAAAAAACCTAACAAAAACTTTACGACATAATTATATCGCCGCGGGCCATGGCGCCAAGCCTGACATGAAACATTTCCGACGCACATTAAAAATCTATAAAGGTAAGCGAGTCAATTTGCGAACAGCACAAAAAAGAGTACCGGTATTTTAATGAGGTCGTAAAGTTTTTGTTATGTTTTTTATGTCTCAGTTTATTCCTACTTGAACTATACGTACAGTGCTTTTTGCCATGAGTAACTCCCGACAGGCTCCTGCGAAAAAGCAATCATTTCACTTTCGTCTTTGGGCGAAAGTACTTTCGCGCCCGCTCAGGTTCTGCGTATGCGCTGTCTCCTATAGGGAAAAAAGCGCCTCTTTCGTCCCCAAAAACATTTTCGAAAAAAATCTTTCGTGTTTTTAAATAATGTTTATCTAGTGTATACCTTTATGTACTTGTGATAAGTATGTGAATTTGCTTTATGAAGTCAAAAATATTTTAGGGTAAATAATAGGTATTACTTTACACTCTACACATCATTTGTAAACTTAAAGATCAATAATTATTGTACTATACTTATTTATTATGTGCCAATCAACTCCCAGTTTAATCCACGAGCAGGTTTTTCTTTGTGCATTTTTCTATGTTTATTTCCTAATTCTTTTCTTATGTTATGTTACATTTTATTCTAATTATTTGGTGAATAAATATTATTACCTATTATGTCCGTAAAAATGTGGAAATGCAGTTGTTAAAAGAATAAGCATCACAATCATTGTGTGTTTCAGTTATCCTCGAATCATCATAATACTAAAAGTTTTGAATTGAAATTTACTCCATTTACCCCTGAACCCATCAACGGAATTAGATCGAAATATAATCTAGTTCCAGATCTCGTTATAATACATAAGCGTACCAGAATTCAAGTACAATATCATAAACAGTTCCAGAGTAAACGGGCGCACAAAAAAAGTTACAGACCAACAGACAGAACTTTTTTCGCTCAAATTTTTTAAATTTCGACATTTCATGACATTTTAAGCCTATTTCAACAAAAAAAAATATCTTTTTGCGTTACTATACTTCCACTGGACGTGGGAGTAAAAAAATATAAAAGTTAGCAGCCGTGTACTTGACAGTGTATTGATGAAAACAAGGTTATAGTTATAAATATACTGATGCACTAACTACAGACTCAATACATACTACGCAGTTCAATAACAATAGTTATTTTTGGTAACAACCTTGAATTTTCTCTATGAATTTCATCCCAATAGTCCTGCTCGAAGATTCTGATACGTCTTGCGTATATCAGAAATGATCAACTATACAGTGTGTCCCCCGATGGAGTACCGCACTCTTGTAAACTTTCTTATTTTTGATTTGCCGAAAAAAAGTCATTCTTTGTAAAAAGTTTGTCTTGGGAAGTTATAATCAGTTGTTAAGCTTAAAATAAATTATACAGAGTATGACATAATTATTTCCTCGAGGGGGCTTATCGCGCCCTCGAAGATAAAGAGAGGGGCTAGGCTCTTTCAATTCTAGAATCTCTAGAGACGTAAGATGGATGAATAACAGAATTTATACTTACTGTGGATTTATGACTACCTGCTATTTTCTCCTTTGCCATATATTGTCAACTCAGCAGACACTGACGTCCGTTCATTTAGACGTAGAATGCCCTCTGGCAAGAGATACGTTCAAAATTGGAATTAACGAAAAGTTGCATATCCTAAAATAATTTCTTTGAAATGGCATGACTAGTTCTACCTAGACAATACAGAGAAGGGACTAGTGGTTAAAAAAATAAAACTGAGAATATTAAAAGCTATAAAACTAAATAAGTACAGAAATAACTAAATTAAAACTGAAAACTAAATGTTTAAAGTTTCGTCAAGATCGATGGAGAAATAACGGAGGTTTGGCATGTTTGGATACAGTGAACAGAATATTAATACAGCATATTGAACTGCTTTAACTCCTCTATAGAGAAACGACACTTACCCCGTCCTATTAATTAATAATAAAAATCCTTGATCGTCAAGCAATCAAGAACATATTAAATCCCACCCAGAAATTATTTATCTCAATTTTATGTCAAGACTAATAAACAAATTGGCCAATTACGAGACCGTCTAGTTTTACAAAGTTAGAACCCAAATTACGTTGTGTTTGTAGTATTTGTATATTTACCCAAATTCTTTATATAAAGTTCAATATTACGGTTTACTATCTGATACTACTTACCCTTAGAAAATTGGTCACACTGTTAATTTAACTGACTTGTAAATTTGAACACACTGTTTATTAATTGAGAACCCTAGTTAATTATTTATGTTATTTATTTATTATTGCACTGTGCATTTATAGTTGAAATTTGTTTTCTTTTCTATTTTATTTGATTGAAATGAAATCATTTATTGAGTTTATTACTTGTATTACTAGAAAGGTAAAGTTGAGAGAAAAGACAGTTAAATATTTTATAGGAAAACTTACGTCGTTATAGTAATGACCATATTATATATGTTTCAAAGTTGGTTCTGCAAATAACAAGGACCATCTTTCATATAATATTAATTCCGTGTAATTTACTGTAATTAAAGATGTAGCAAATATGCCTGTTAAATGCCGATTGACTAGTGTGATACCAATCGCTATGATCAAAATAAAACTTAATGCAAAACAGAGGACAATAATCATGTCATGTTCGTGCATTATAGAATTTACATGGTAAATGAGAATTAAATACTCGTGTAAAATATCATACAATGTTGAGGAAATATCATTTAATTGATTACACAAAAGGTAACTACCAAATTGTGTATGATTGTCCGACAACTCAAAACGCGATTGGTCGATGTAATTCAAACAGACAAGACGTCTCGGTTCAGCACTTCGACGAAAAGTAACCCCTCTAACATGAGCAAGGTACATAGAGATGCGCGGGGACCCCAAGCACTGACCGATGGCCTGTACTGTTTGTAATTAAAGTGACACATCGTTATTAAACAATCATAGAAAATCAGATAGTTACAGGTGAGAAACCTCACACAATAATTTGAAAGGAACACATTCCTGTGACATCTTATATGTCAATATAGGCATACGGTAGCCACTGATAGTACATTAGCTGGAGTGTAATTCAAGGTAAGGTCATTTGTCATTGCATAAACTCTGAAAATATACAGTTCTAGAATATACACTTGTTGTTTAGCAAACGTAAATCTCCCTAATAAAATATTCAGCACGTGAACTTTTACATGACCTCATTATTAAAATAATAGCTCAGTAAATTGTAATATAATTTTATACTATTTTCTTGTTAAAAATCAAAGCTAATATTTCATGAAAATCTAATGTTCTTTAGTACCACAAACGCAAATTACCCGTTTCTCCCCCGAAATCAGAATGTAAATTCAATTTTAAATAATAACGTAAATCCGAAGCAAAACTATCTAAGGCAATATAAATCTGTCATTCTACAGGCTTTAGCGTCTCCCTCGTCTTTGCTGGCATAATGACTGGTGGTCGAGAGGTGAGCGCACTTGCCTCTCACCCAAAAGTTCCGGGTTCGATCCCCGGTCGTGGCAGTGGAAAATACTGTGAGAGGGATTTTTCCACTATACGCGGATATTGGGTGTGTGTCCCTTGTCTCTAAATGTGTAGCCTCCTCCCACACAAGGCTCTTCTAGAGCCTTCCGGGATAAAGGGGTTCGTAATTACCTGTGATGTTATTTATTATTATTTATTTATAAGTTGCCATTTATTTAAATATTGAAATTAAGTCGAGGTAAATATGTTCGTTTTCGATGTATTTGACGGCAGTATTGGTGATAATAATAAGCCTGAAGAGTATTCTCTAATAATCGAAAATTGATTATTTCTAATTTGTGTAGAGATTCGTTATGTAGATATAACTTGTACAGCAAATAGTATCCGGAGAGAGAGAGAGAGAGTCCTCAATCGACGGGTAATTATTTTCTTCTCCTCCAAATGACGCTAAACCGTTCTTTTATATGTTTCGCGGCAACTAGCGGCAGTGAGGGAATAATACTTTATTGCACAAATCTTATTGAATCCCAACTAGCTCTGTGCGTCTATGACCCTTGTATAGAGGGTGTTTCGCGGTAATAGGTTTCTATGGTTAATGCCTTCTTCAGGAAGTATAATTTACTATTATAACATTATCACCAGAGATGGCGCTGCATTTAAAAAATATTTTTCCATCAAGGAAGGTTTGAAACATTGCCATTCGATTAAGAATTAAATTTTAAGCAAAATTGTTCTTATTCTAAAAAGTCAGATCTGCGGTTGTTTGTGAGATATTTTAAATTTATTATCTAACTTTGCTGTTGTATTTTTTTTTAATTGCTGTAACTTTTTTAATCTTAGTTTTTGGATATAGGTTCTTGGTAACTTTTTTGCCTGCTATAAGAGAATTATTTACTGGTGGGAATTTTTTTTAATAGCACTTCCGATTTTACCGGAAATTATTTTAAATTGATAAATTTAAATCGAAAAACAAAATAAGGTAACTTTATTTTTGAACAATACATCTTGACAACAATATTTACAATAGATGCTCGAGATTACTTCAGTTTGCTTGAATACATATATCAAAGCGATGTAACAATTCCTCGTTACATGCCCTTAATATGTGTACTTATCTATCAATGGCACCAACGCAGGTGTAGATTTTATTGTATAAATCTGCCATATCTGACTTTTTGGAATAAGAACAATTTTGCTTAAACATTAATTCTTAATCGAATGGTATATGTTTCAAATCTTCCTTGATTGAAAAATATTTTTAAAATGCAGCGCCATCTCTGGTGATAATGTTATAATAGTAAATTGTACTTCCTGAAGAATGCATTAACCATAGAAATCTATTACCTATATTATTAAAAATATATTTTTTAGTTTCCGCGATATCGGCTGTGGGAATGTTAACGGAAACACCCTGTATTGTTTTTCTGTCACTCAATCCAACTTATTTATTATTACTTATATTATCAGTCATAACACGTAAAGCGCAAAATAAATTTATCGTAACTAAATAAAATACAGGGCATCACGTCACGCATACTATAAATAGATCATCCATGAAAATATCCCATGTAAGATTGATGTTTGTTTATTTATCTATTTGTTTATATATATATTTATGTGACTTGCAGTTTTAGTTTCATTAGCGATAACTTACAACTCATTAGTGCAATGACTGGTGACCATGTGAAACATTTTCAAAAGGCGAAATATGAAAATATATGACAAAATTATCAGGGGCAATTTAACATATGGTTCGCTTATTTGCCAATTTATGAAAGTATTGGTTGCCATACACACAGCGTATTTTCAGTATGGTACAAAATAAACAATAAGATTTGCATTGTCGTTTATGTCACTTTTATCTAAAAATTAATAGATCAGTCGACTTACCTGTAAGGAAGAATGATCTTAATTATATGAGCAGTCTCGTAGAAGAATTATAACGCCATGTAGTTGTAGTTCGCTGCACGAATCGTACGACGATCAAAGATTAAAATTTTTGAATCCTATCCTGTGTGCTTGGCTACCCAGTTCGCCTCTGTATACACTCCCACCACGCAACCGTTATTCATCACATACCTCACTGGTTTAAAGTATTTTAAGTTTAGATTGCTTTTATCACGGGTTGGGATTTTACTTTTTAGGAGGATTGTTATAATTCTTCGACGAGACTGCTCATATAATTAAGATCATTCTTCCTTACAGGTAAGTCGACTGGTCTATTAATTATATTTCGCAGTCTCGTCTCAAATTACAACAACATGTAGATGTTTAAAGGACTATGAAATCTAAACTTAACCTCGTATTTATGTATTGTTTTCCTGTTATTAACAATACCTGCCCACAAATATTTGATTAAAATACTTTCTAATATTAGCCAAACAGTCTTAAAATTTACAGTAGTCCTACACATAATTATATTATACTTTATAACATAACTAATACTATGGCCAGTTTTCCAATGCCATATATTAAAATTATTAACTCCCTGGCAAATATATCTGAAAGAATTGCCAACAAAACATATTAGATTGCACTATGTCCTGTATAAATTTTTGTATCAATTCCACATGCCTTTAATACATTCTTAATCCACTCACTTAATGCTTGAGTAGATGTAGTGCATATTGGCCTTTTTATTGTTTAAATAAGGCTATTTTTGAAGGCTATGTTTTATAGTTTTGACAAATAATTAAAAATAAAGTTCACGTCAAGCAAAGATTGGGTATATCCCTACATAAGATAAAACAGGTATTGGCTGCTCTCTATCTTTGCCAGTATTATTCCTGTCCTCTATAATTCTTTTAATGCAATATGAACTGTCACATATTACTTATTTTTGATCATATAGTTTGCATCCTATGCACTGAAATATGAACTAATAAAGTTGCTGGTTTTAATGTTAATTTTTCCATGGTCAAATTTTCTACCGGATATAAAAATTTGACAAATAAACTAACACCGGATATGGGCCCCATGTTGTATAATACTTTAAGGTCTTATGTTAAAAAACTCTTTTAAAAACCACTTAATATATTCTCGTGATCTGTATTCGTTAGTAGGACAACAGAATCAGATCAGCCTCCCTCAGAACTTCGTTTGAAAAATTTAAATTTGACACCGATTATCAATTCTAAATACATGGATCCAACTGAGTTAGGGCAGATTTTTTAAAATTATTATTATTAACCTCACCACAATAAAATTGTGAGAGGTTACTAAAATTGGTTCAAAAACGAAAATTGAGATAACATCAAATCTTTACGTTTTGAGGTCCTAGGAACCCAAAAAAATGGTTTTTGAAAAATGTCTGTGTGTGTGTGTATGTGTGTTAGCACGATAGCGCCGAAACTACTGAACGGATTTGAATGAAACTTGGCATGTGCGTTTCTTTAGTGCCCCAGAAGATCTGGTTGAGATCGGATTACGTTTAGTTCCGTTTTGACAAGTTGTTTATTTTATAATTACTCTCAATTTGCAATGGAACCATTGAAAAGCAGTTAAAATTCTGATTTCAACGATATATCACACTTCCACCCTTTCGATTTGGTTTCCCTGAAAAAAATTAAACACAAAGCAAATATGAAGCATAGATCGCATTTCGCGTGACATGATCGATGCGCGTAGCCGTTACGTCGTGAAACTCATCACATCTCGTGTCAATTCACGTGTGAGGCTTTCTTCACTGCTTTAGAAGTAGAGCGGATTACGTTTAGTACCGTTTTTAAATATATATACAGACAAATCGAAGAATTAAACTACAAATATTCCTCTAAAATCTAGTAAACTTACTGAAATGCTAATGTTTCATTTAACAAAGACAGCCGCGAGCGATCGGATTGCAATGAGCAAATTTTGACGATTGCCATTGTCATCCTTTGTCATCCGATAACGTTAGTGTCATGTTATGTTAATAAGATTTCGGCATATTTGTAACTTTTAGTGACTGCACCAGTGGATTGTCACAAACTTTAAAGGTAGATGTAACAATATCAATATCATATGCTATCTGTACCTTCGTTGGTGAATTTATTATAGATTATCACTTTACCAATTTTCAGTTTGTTGCTTTACAAATCTGTAGTAAGTATTTAGGAGAACTAGACTTTCTTAGTCGTTCAAGTGATGTTAAAGTTGTTAATATCCTAATAGTATATTATTCAACGAGCGATAATGTAGGTAATAATTCGCATAGATGAAATTTGCAGCACGAACCGCAGGCGAATGTTGTAAATTCATTAAGTTGAGGGTTTTTTTAGTGCCCCAGAAGATCTGAAAAAGTTTTGAATGAGATCGGATTACGTTTAGTGCCGTTTTGGCACACAATCTAATGCTCTTTTTGGCTTCAAAGATCCACCGGGTGGGGAGGTTCCAGCCGCTTCCAGTAGCTGCCGATTTTATTAACTGAATTTTACAGAATTAGATCCTTACAAGAACCCAGACATTTTCTTTAACGCTTTGCATATTAACGCAACAAGTGGAAATGCATAAAATAACACATTATACTGTCAAGACTTAAGAGACTTGCTGAAAGACATGAACACAACAAAAATCTGAATCTGTTCTCCATGAAACATAATCTGCACATTTTGCATTTAGTTTTGTAGCATATAGGTCCACTTGTGGTACACAAAATTGGTTGCAACTGGCTTCAAGATAACTAATGGGTAACTCATCTTAGTTTGACTACTCTATATATCCTATAAGAATACCTTTCGATTTTACATACGAGGACAAACATATGAATATTTTTCTCTTCACAGTAATTTCACCTTTTTATAAAGACCTTTGTATTTTATTCAACTTATTCGGCTTATACAGCTGCCGCTGTATTGTTAACAATCGTACTTATATCACTGAAATACGTTTTGTGGAACATTTCTAAGTGTTAAGGGTGTTTTTAACTCTAGATAATTCATATGTTTATCCCCGTTCTAACAGGTCCTTACAAATTTCTCAAACTCTCTTATAGACAAGATTTCATTTCTGTAAATTGTGTACGTAATTTTTGTATTTTTAGTTGATTAGAACATATCCATATTTATTTACAGTTTTTCAATTAAATCCTAACAACTTACGCCGCTGACTAGGCAATACATTTTCTTTTCAATATTTACAATTTTGTAAAAATGGCAACTGTACACAACCTTATGCATATAGTTATTCATATAATTCATAAGAAAATTTAAATATAAAATATATTCTAGCAAGTTTATCAATAGTAACTAAGTCATGCATCTTTAAGTTCCATCAAATATAAATAATAACTTTTACGTAATAGACTTTTTACATTGCGATAATCTTCCAATTCCAAATGAGGTGAGGTTATACATTTATTAAGGTTACGAAATTTCAATAAAATGATCATTTCCATTTGACTTTCTTTTATTAAGAAATAACTGGAAACACATTCTCCAACTTCCTGTGTATAGTGTGATATCACACGGTTTTTACATAGCTCTTGAATCTTACTTTTCCTGTTTAGCAGGCTTAATAATATTAGGAGGAATCTATCTGTGCCTCAGAGCAGTATTAACGGAAAATTTATACCCATTTAGACTCTTTATTTCCTGTCATTCCTCCTCCATCTGCTCCCCTCCTCCTTTTTCTTCGTTACTTTGTCAAATTTTCACCACAAAGCCAATGGTCAATTATTATTAAGCTATCATCATTAACCTTTTTAAAAATGGTTCGATACTAGGCAACTGTTTAATGTCTGCAATGCCAATAGCATTTTTTTGCCATGTTCAGACATAAAATGCGTAACTCTTAATTAAGATGAATTATATCAAAAGTATTATTATTTCTTTAATATGGTATGACATTATGTCAGCAATTATAGGAGGGGTATGTCCATATTTTGGATATAAATAAAAAAATTTAGACTGCATTCATGGCACGCCATATGTAGGCCACTGCCCATTACTTCGTATGTTTAGTTTTCCTTCAAGTAGACTTTACTTAAATTTGTTACCTAATAATTTCATTGAAAAGAAACAACCATATCAACGGCCTTTTACCATATTCAGGCATATAATGTATAGCCCTTCTTTTAGTTTAATTATATCAATATGTTCCAATTCACCAATTAACCAAGTATTATTATTTATTCTGTATAGTATGACATTATGTCAGCAATTTGACGAGGGGTACGTCTAGATTTTGGATACAAACCAAAATTTCTTAGACAGCAAGCCATTACCTCGTATGCTTAGTTTTCATTCAAATAGGCTCTACTCAATATTATTAACTACTTTCATTTGTTTGATATATTATTAATTTCACTATAAGGAAAAAACTATATCAACAGCCTTTTACCATATTCAGGCATATCATTCGTAGCCCTTCTTTTAGTTTAATTATAATTCACCAAACCATAATTAACCAAATATTATTATTTATTCTGTATTGCATGGCATATACCAGGAATTTGACGAGGGGCATGACTATATTTCGAACTGAAAAAACATTTTTTAGACTGCACTCATACTTGGTTTTCATCGATATAGTCTTTACCATATTTAGGATTATAATGCGAAGCTCTTCTTTTGGCTTAATTATATCGAAATATTCAAAATAAACAAGAAGTATTTATTTATCAGATATTGCATCACATATGTCAGCGATTTGACGAGGGGTACGTCTAATTTCGGACTCATGTAAAGAAATTTTTTTTAGAACGCACTCATGGCACGTCATATGTCAGTCATTACCTGGTATACTAATATACTAGATTTTTCTCCATGTGATATTTACATACACGAACATATTATACATGATTAAGTTGGTAGAGACTTGGAGAACAATTTTGAAATTTGTCATGTCATGTCCCAGGTAATTTCATTAATTAGTTTATGACTTCTTAACGTACTAAGTTTCCAAATTTAATATACATAGAATATTTTATTTTGAGGCTCTACTTGTTAATTTGAAATTGGAGATTTCTTGAGTTTGTCATGCAAAGGTAACAAAAGATAATTAGACATTGACAAAACATTTTATTTAAATTTTATGACATTAGGATAAATTCGGGGATAAATTTTATTGCACTATCAGATAACTTTCTCAACAATTATTTTCAGTCAAAATAATGAAATTGGTAAAATTTCACTACTAATTATTGTCTCAACATTTTTATTTAAATATTTTATTAGGAGAATTTACATTTGTTAATTTGCGACTTTGATTTTAGTAATGAAAAAATAAGTAATCTAATTATTAGTTTGAAGACATTTTTCAAACCGTAACTGCAACAAATGAAACGGGCTTTCATAAAATTGTTAAGAACTAGATTGTTTATAATAAACTCATTTTCGGTCGGTCAAGGGCGTAGATAAGGGGGTTGTGGTGTAATTAACCCCCCCCGCAAGAAGGGTTACAACATAAAAAGTCAGGCGAGAGTTACAGAGTGGCTTGTCTGTAGACAATTATAATTTTTTAGTTTTAATGGTTAATAATCCCTAATTAATTATTATTTTATTCGATATAGTATTTCTGTGACATTAAAAACATAAAAAACTATTGTTTTTTAATTTTTCATATTACCCCCCACACTACGTTCAACATATCTCTCAAAACTTCTATTCGTTCAAGTTGGGCGATAGTCCGCTAACAAGACACATAACACAAATTAGACAGCATAATGCCCCATTTCGGATTAAACACCCCTTACCATACCAGACGTTACCGATTTTCCGGCAACCTCTGTAGCCAAGCTTCAACAACTATAACTTCCGCTTACCCTATCCACCTTTACTAATATTTCATATCTTTGCCTATCTTTAAATCTTTTCTGTCCCCCTCTTCCTTTCTGTTTGTATCCTTTTTGTCGCGTTTATTATTCTTGTTTCTTTTTGTGCATTTTTGTCTCTAAATTCACTTCTTGTCACGAATCTCTAGCAAATTAAAACATTATGAAATCAAAATTCTTAAAGCTAAAAGTTTAGGCCAGCCTTGCGCAGCCCGGCGTTCATGCGTTTCGCAGAAGGTATCTCGTTTAAATTGAGGTATCTGCGTCAATTGCAAAATTTTTAAAAAAGTGTTACAGTGAACAAGTTGTTTAAATTATGTGTAATTTTAAGTTTTTTAAAATCTTTTATATTTGATGTTTTTAATGGTATTACCTATTTTTATTTGCTTTGCTAAAAGGTGTTTAGGTTAAGTCTTAAAATTTGTTTTTAACCAAGCCAGATCCGGTCCGCCCGGCTTTGCAATCGACCACTGCGATCAGTGCGGTGGTTGCACGGCCGGTCCCCGGACGGGTTCTGGGGCGGTATTATTGCATTAGAATTTTTAATAAATCTGTTTTGATTTGATTTGATATTACCCCCCACCAAAAAATTTATTTACGCGCTTGTTTTAGGTTCTCAAAGATTTACAATACAGGCTCGACAACGCATTGCCTTTTCAGCCACCGTTGGAAGGAGTTAAACAAAACTATGGTATAAATACCAATCTCCTAAAAACCATTGTTGACTTCTGGCGAACCAATTACAATTGGAGAGAACGCGAAAAATTCTTAAATCAGTATCCTCAGTTCACAGTCAGCGTCCAAGGATTGAATTTACATTACATACATGTTAAACCAACTGAAACCAATGATAGAAAGGTATTGCCTTTGTTGTTACTACACGGATGGCCTGGATCAGTCAGGGAGTTCTATGAAATAATTCCATTGTTAACTACCCCACAAAAGGGAAGAGGTTTTGTTTTTGAAGTTATAATACCTTCGCTTCCAGGTAAGACAATCCCTTGCATATTTTTTCAATATGTATATGTATCTATTAGATGATGAATGGTTTTATGTGAATATGTCAATTTCTTCAAAATTGAACATTGACCACGAGGACGCTTTTCTTAATAAACGGCGTTTCTGTGATAATATCTGATTATGTTCTTGCGATAACTGCAAAATGCAAAAAACCTTAATTCATGGAAACTTTTTTCTTGCTTTAATGTGTAGGCTGTTCACAAATTTTAGATAATTGTAAGATTTACCGACCTACATTTTCTCTCCAGGTTTTGGTTTTTCGGAAGCAGCCGTTCGACCAGGCTTAGAGACCGTTGAGATGGCCTTAGTTTTTAAAAATTTCATGGAGCGACTTGGTTTCGAAAAATTCTATATCCAAGGAGGAGACTGGGGATCAGTTATAGTTCAAAATATGGCTACGCTCTTTCCAAAAAATATAATTGGTGTACACTTCAATATGTACGTTACGACCACACTTCTCTCAACTGTGAAGCGTTTTCTAGGCAGTTTCTACCCTCGTCTGATAGTCAGCAAGGAACATGAGCACAGAATGTATCCCTTGAGAAAAATTTTTTCGTTTCTTATACTGGAAACTGGTTATTTCCATCTTCAGGCAACGAAACCTGACACAATAGGTAAATTAAAGTATTTGTAACCATTTTGAGTAAAGCTTAAAAGTTGATATTTGATATCTTCATTAACTATACAAAACAAACAAAACAAAATACTCATAGACGTATATTTTATAGTCAGACACCTTGTACTCACTTCTAGTGCAGAAAGCTGAATTTTAGCGCATAGACTTGAGTCCAATACACAACAGAAAAAATAGAAAACCTCGTTTTTTACGAAATTTTATGGAATATTTGAATTATTTTTGAGTATATGTTGCATTTTAGTATAAAAAAATATCGGTGTCTGATACAGCTGCTTCAGAAAGGAGGGGACTGTGAAATTGACTAATAATTTGTATTGAAACCAAATGAAAAAATCCATAAACCGGTAAGTTTCAATCGAGAAAATAATTTAAAACAATCAAACTTACTTCAGTAATAGTTCAACTTGTTTTTAAAGCCAGTGAAGTGTCTAAACGTCACTTAAATTTTCTTTTGGGTTTTCATGAATCTCTTCTAAAAATTATCACAGAATCTACAAAAAATATCAGAATTATCCAGTATGTCGGAAATCAACCTCTATAGTGGAGTAAAATCGGCTCGTAAATATACCGTTTTTTAAAATTAAGGTATAACTAAATGGAACCTTCACCATCTGTAAGTAGAACATAATTTTGGCCATCCGAAATGGAATATTACAACTTTTTTTTAGTAGGACCGAATTTCGCAAAATCAAATTTTTCATGCCTGAAAAGTAATTTGAAAAATGTGTTTTTTAAAACATATATCGCGCTATTAAATCGACGGTTTGAGCTACGAATATTAATTTTTGTGACCTTACTCAAAAAGCTATAGCGCTTCTAACGCTACTCTCCAAATTTACAGTATGTAAGGCCTTTTCGAGAAAATAAGCACCAAAGTCGTCACTAGCAAATCCGTGCATTAAAAACTTCACCAAGTGGGCAAGTATATTAATCATTCAAAATTTATGTATGTATACCGGATGTCAACGGATCATGGTAGACCCCTTTTTCCGTATTTTTTAGAATATCAGAATGAAACTTGGTAGATGTATTATATGATCAAGAAGACATATTGTGACATAACTGTCATTTTTTTCTCTGTTCCGGTTCCACCGGAAATGACCCCAACTTTTGATTTTTAAATGAAACCCTGTATATTATTATATTTTTGGAATCCTTGAAAAACTCTAAGTACGGTGATACCCTATGAGTGACATTTCGACTCCATGAAAAAAATTTGACTCGAAATTTCTTGGTGCCATGACCAGAAAAATTGCTTATAATAAATAAATAAACACCACAGAAATTAAACAACCCCCAATTCCAGAAGCCAGGGCTTGTGCGGAAAGGGGTTACACATTGAAAAAACGCGGATATACAACCATTTCATCCGACAGTGCCGGAGCCAGGATTCGAACCCGGTGGTGCGATGTCCGTGTGATTAATCGTGATTGCCACCTCGCGCCTTAACGCACTCGGCTATCGGCCAGACCGTATGATGTCACAAAAATCAAAACGAGCATAGAAATTTGAGAATGTGTATTTCGTGGACCATCAAATTTGGCCTGAACAGTTTTCTTTAACAAAACTTAATTTTTTCAAATGGAACCATATTGGTAAAGTACTACCATAAAACAGGTTAAGGAATCCGTGGATGTACTCAAAAGCATTTTTTTCTGGTCATGCCACTCTAGATGCACCAACAAATTTCGAGTAAAATCATTTTGATGAGTCGAAATGTCACTTATGGGATATCACCGTACCCAGAGTTTTCAAGAATTTCAAAAATATAATAATATACAGAGTGTTCCATTTAAAAATCAAAAGTTGGGCTCAGTTCCAGTGAAACGGGAAGTGGGGGAAAGATGATAATCATGTCACAAAATGTCTTCTTGGCCATATAATACATCTACCAAGTTTCATTCCGATATTCTAAAAAATAACGAAAAAAGGGGGTCTACCATGATCCGTTGACACGCGGTATATGAAGGCAAATGTAGACAAAACTATAGAAAAGCTTTTAAAAAAAGATTCATCTCGCTAGGTCTCATAGTTTTTGAGCAATCGAATTTTTAATACACCTCATTTTCATAGTGTCATTTGCGCTCGGGATTCTCAGGCTCGGAGTCGCACTGTATGAACACGTTGTTCGTGTTCTGGCTATGGCGCGGTGGAGAAGGCAAATGGTATTTTCCCAAGCTTGCATGTATTTTATTATTATTATTTACCGCTATATTGTTGATAGGCCCTGTACGTTGAATTTTCCGCATTGGTCATTCGTTTCCATAGAAAACAAAATTCGTAGTGCTGTTATAATTATTAATCGAATGAAAATCGCATATGATTGCTAATAATACTGGCATGTATATAATTTGAATTATTTTCGTTAATTGGATCTCGTTCATATGGGATATAAATGTCTTTCTCAGTTCTCAACCTGTATTTAGCCAAACCTGTTGTCATACTTCTTACATCATTGTAAGAACACGAAAATTCCATGTTATATAGAAGATCTATTTTTTTGCATCTGGCGTTATTATATAAGTATAAACCTAAACCTATCTGTAAATTTGTGGGTGAGTTGCGGTGATGTTGAAAGACTAACAACTATTTGTGTTTTTACTTCTTTATTGATAGAGCGTCAGCTCGATGTTAACACAGTGAGTTTTGAAGTTGAACTGTACTTTATCTTGGTAAAATGTATACTGACAAATGTTTTGGCAAATAGGTACCTAGTACAATAAATTGGAAAAACCGGGTCAGGTATACTACGTAATTAGAGATAATCCCAAAAGGATGATTGTTAAGTAGGTATTAGTCTGGATGCATAATTACAAAGGACAGGGGAAAGTTCCGACTAAGAAATAAGGTTTTATGGTAGGTAATGCAATAAAGAATAGAAATTGTTATGGGAATTTACGACAGGTAAGGAAGGTACTTAAATACCGAGACGATTATATACAATATTTACAGGTATTTACATAGTAATAAATAATTTAAATCATGAAATAAAAATATACGAATGTATGAGTCAACGTAAACCAAATAATATGTCTAACATAAGAGTAGTGGAAGACATTAGTCCCCACAGTACCCCCCTGCTAGTGATTTACGTAATTAACATCCTCCTTGAAGACGATCAGGAAAATGGACGTGTCTGCCGGATCGTGTTATCCTTGTCGAGTTTGGATCCGGGTCTACGGTGCGTGGTGAGTCCAAGTTGAGAGTCGAACGTTGCTTTGCGTCGCTCAGAGAGTTCCTGTTTTCGCTGTTATCTCGTACGATAGATGCATGATCAGCCATAACGTAAGCTGGTTTGAGTCTGTCAACCGAAACTGTTACATCACGACCATTGATGTTGATGACGAATGTTTTATCTGATCGACGAACAACCGTGTAGGGTCCGTCATAGGGTTGTTGTAGAGGCCGCTTGGGACTGTCGCGACGTACAAAAACTTGATCCGTGGTGGCAAGATCTTTAAAAACGAAGGTTTTCTTCGTGCCGTGGCGGGTGCCATCGCTAGGCCTGAGGCTTCGTAGGTGTTGGCGAAGCTCCTTGACAAATACTGCCGTGTTGTCAGGGTCGTCATTGGTGTGAAGGATGCCTAGGAATTCTCCAGGAAGACGAAGAGTCTGGCCGTATACCAGATCAGCTGCTGTCGCTTGAAGATCTTCTTTCCAGGCGGCTCGTATCCCTAGCAGTACAGTTGATAGCGCTTCAGTCCACCGGATGTTCTGGTGGCACATGATGGCTGCTTTTAATTGACGGTGTAGTCGTTCGACCATTCCATTGGCTGAGGGGTGATAGGGCGTTGTCCTTAAATGAGTCGTACCTAACAAACGATTCAGGTGTTTGAAAAGGTGTGACTCAAACTGTCTACCTTGGTCGGTAGTAACTCGTAGAGGAGTGCCAAATCGTGAGACCCAGTTGTCGTAAAACACTCGTGCTACTGTTGATGCTTCTTGGTCTTGCATTGGTACGGCTTCTGGCCAACGAGTAAATCGATCCACCATGGTTAGACAATACCTAAAACCTTCGGATGGTGGCATGATGATGATGTCCACATGTACGTGCTCGAACCGTGAGGATGGTAATGTAAATTTTCCTGTAGGTGCGGAGACGTGTCGTGAAATTTTGGAGCGTTGGCATTGGATACAGCTGTGGGCCCAATCTCTACAATCTCTCCTCACCGAAGGCCATACGTAACGCTGAGTTACGCTCTTGACCGTGGCTTTCACTCCAGGGTGTGAGAGACCGTGGATGGTGTTGAACGCCGCCTTCCTGAAGTCCTTAGTAATGAAGGGGCGAGCTGTTCTCGTGGATACATCGCAGAAAATCGACACTTTAATTCCAGGGATTTGCACTAGTTTAAGTTGTAGCAACGAATCCTTTTTTAAATATTCCTCTAGCTCTTTGTCATCTTGTTGAGCAGCAGCGAGCGCCTCAAAGTCAATCGTATTTTCGAGCACCTCAATACGTGACAGGGCATCGGCAACGATATTATCCTTTCCGGAGATGTGGCGGATATCAGTGGTAAACTGGCTTATAAAGTCCAAATGACGGAATTGTTGTGGTGAACTTTGATGATCTTTTTTGTGAAAAGCGAAGGTGGGCTTATGATCAGTGTAGATTGTAAAGGACCGTCCCTCCACCATGTGTCTGAAATGCTTAACTGCGAGGTATATTGCGAGAAGTTCGCGGTCGTAGGCTCCATACTTGGCTTCCGCGGGACTCAATTTTTTAGAAAAGAAATCCAGCGTCCAGCGGTTGCCATCCGTTGTCTACCCGTTGTTGAAGTGATGCTCCTGCGGCGAAGTCAGAGGCATCAGAGAAAATGGCTAGTTGTGCATTAATCTGTGGGTGTGCTAAGACCGTTGCTTATGCTAGGCTCTCCTTGGTATCTTCGAAAGCCTTGATAGCTTCTGTAGTCCAATTCACCGGCGTCTTGCCCTTAACGTTGCCTTGGAGGAGACTATTCAGCGGCGCCTGTACCTCTGCGGCCTTAGGTAGAAACCTCCTGAAGAAATTACACATACCTAAGAACTGCCGTAGTTTCTTGACGGTGTCGGGTCGTGGAAAAGCGCGAACGGTGTCGACTTTTTCCGGGAGCGGTCGAGTACCTGCGGCTGAAACCATATAACCGAGAAATTTCACCTCAGACTGGCCAAAAATACACTTTGCTAGGCTAATGACCACTCCATACTTCTGAAGGCGCTGAAATATTGTCTCGAGGTGTTGAAGGTGTTCTTCGATTGACGTTGATGCAATGAGAATGTCGTCGATGTAGGCGTAACAAAAATCGAGGCCGTGGAGAACTTCATCGATGAAGCGTTGAATCGTTTGGGCTGCATTTCGAAGACAGAAAGTCATATACGTAAATTCGAAAAGGCCGAACGGTGTTGTGATGGCCGTCTTTGGAACGTCTTCTTCAGCGACTGGGATTTGATTAAAGGCACGGGCGAGGTCGATTGTTGAGAAAACAGTTTTTCCATGTAATGTTTGAGCAAAGTCTTGAATATGTCTCACCGGATATCTGTCAGGGCAGGTTCTCGCATTGAGGGCACGATAATCCCCACAAGGTCTCCACTCGTCCCCTTTCTTTGGCACCATATGCAGAGGTGATGACCAGGGACTCTGTGAAGGACGGGCAATACCAAGCTGCACCATGGCATCGAATTCCTTCTTGGCAGCTTTAAATTTATCCGGCGCAAGTGTTCGCGGGCGTTGCGCGACGGGAGGTCCTGGCGTTGTGACGATGTGGTGTTTTGTGGAATGGCAGACGGTTGTTGGTGCACCCTTTGGCCTTGTAACTTCTGGATATTTCTGGAGTAGTTCGTGAAACAACGACGAACCAGAGATTGTCTTGATGCAGAGAAATTCACACTCAGTTACCTCTCCATTGGAGGTAAGGTGAGTACGCAAATCCAGAAGACGCTGATTTTTAATGTCCCCTAGTAGTTCATAATGTGCCAGGAAATCCGCGCCAATTATAGGTTTGCCAACGTCGGCAACGACGAACCTCCAGGCAAAGTCACGCCTTAAACCGAGGGTTGAGGGTCATTGCGAGTGTTCCGTATGTTGAGATGGTGGTACCATTCGCCGCTGAAAGTTCATAGGCGGACTTAGCACGCGGTCCTGGTAAATTCGAACGTGGAAAGACACACAAATCGGCTCCAGTGTCAATTAGGAACTTGATATTTGTTGATCTGTCGGTGACAAATAATCGGCACGATGTTGTTGGGCAGATGTCGTTGGCCGACATTAACGACTGCCCGCTGTGTTTCCCGGGGCTTCAGCGACGTATTTGCAGGGCTTATCACACTTATTAGCACTGCTGCCATATCGCCAATGATACCGGCAAATTCCACTGTCTCCTCTCTTGCGGTTTCGGGATTGGGAACGTGCGCGAGATTGGTGGCGTGAGTTTGACCTCGATCGATTATACGGCTGTGAAACTTGGTTGATTTCCATTGATGCGAATTTTTGTACTAACTCTGCTACGGTGCGCTCCAGGGCGTTAATCCTAGCTTCGCACGCCGCCCCCGGTGTAAGGTTCGCTACTGTTGTTTCAGAGATCCTGCCAACTGGGCCATAGGCTTCGATCACCGAATCAGCGATCTCTGATGTCTTGTCAAGGGTTAGGTCCTTGTGTGCTGCTAATAATGCTTGAATGTACGTCGGCAAGCGTCTTAACCAAAGAGTTTGTAAAACTTCCTCCGGAAAACCACTCCCGGCTAGCACACGGAGGTGGCGGAGGAACTGGCTAGGTTTTCTGTCTCCTAAAGGTTCATTCTCGAGGAGTCGGCGTGTGTTCTCTTCCCTCGACGTGCCCATACGCTTAATTAACACTTCTTTTAAAAGTTTGTAAGTTTTCTCACCTTTAGGTTTGACAAGCACATCACGAATTTCCAAAGCATATTTCGCATCCAACGCACTCAGGGCATGGTGAAACTTTGTGCTGTCCTGGGTTATCTCTGCTGCCTCAAAGCTACTCTCCAGCAGTAAGAACCATAGCTCCGGATCCTGGGGCATGAACGGCGGCACTTTGACGGAGACTCGGTCTACCGAGTGAGAATCACTATTGGTACTGCTTACTCCCATCATCTTTGCGATTCGCGAACTGATGGCACTGAGTTCTGGCTTAAAAGGTTAATGTCACACACAATACTGCAGTCACTTGAATGTCGCTATCACTGTGTTATTAAAGTTTTTCTTTGTAAAACGTTGTTGCTGAAGTCTCTACTAATACTGCCCAAAACACTCACGATTCACAGGGTATTACGTTGATCACGTCGGGGTCACCAATTTGCGGGTGAGTTGCGGTGATGTTGAAAGACTAACAACTATTTGTGTTTTTACTTCTTTATTGATAGAGCGTCAGCTCGATGTTAACACAGTGAGTTTTGGAGTTGAACTGTACTTTATCTTGGTAAAATGTATACTGACAAATGTTTTGGCAAATAGGTACCTAGTACAATAAATTGGAAAAACCGGGTCAGGTACACTACGTAATTAGAGATAATCCCAAAAGGATGATTGTTAAGTAGGTATTAGTCTGGATGCATAATTACAAAGGACAGGGGAAAGTTCCGACTAAGAAATAAGGTTTTATGGTAGGTAATGCAATAAAGAATAGAAATTGTTATGGGAATTTACGACAGGTAAGGAAGGTACTTAAATACCGAGACGATTATATACAATATTTATAGGTATTTACATAGTAATAAATAATTTAAATCATGAAATAAAAATATACGAATGTATGAGTCAACGTAAACCAAATAATATGTCTAACATAAGAGTAATGGAAGACATTAGTCCCCACAAATTATTTTTGGAAAACTGTTTTATGTAAAAGCTCGTTACGGGCGAGAAAGATTTTTCTTATTGTCTTATAGTCAGATATGGCTTTTTGCACGCACAAATTTTATTGGACTTTTGTTTCATTTTTACAGCTATATTTTTATACGAAATATATTTTCTGTAACATATTTGTGGTATTCGCGTCATAACCAAAAATATCGTTATAATTAGCAAGCCGTGAGATCATTTCTGAATCATTAACAGCGTTTAAAATTTTTGCCCGTGTTGATTGTCCTATACCTAATTGAGTGGATGTATTAATTACAAACACATGATTACAAAACCATATAATACAGAGGATCTTACAGAAAAAGTGATGTTTCAGTAGACCCTCAAAAATCTTCTTTTTTTTGAAATTTTGTTTTGCACTCCAAAGATAGAATTTTAAAGAAATTATTAGAAATTACATATGTATATGTTGTAGAGGGTTTAAACTAGTACTCGGTTAGGAGGGTAGGAAGGCATTAACTTGATACTAATATTTCCTCGACTAATAGACGAACTTCGACAAGATGTATGAACTTTTCATAACAAGGAATATTGCATTTTTATGAATAAGAATATTGTTGGCAAATTCATCTTGTCGAGATTCAGTTGTTTTTATTAAGCTTAGTAATCCTTTTTCTGTTGATTTGTTAACAATCATGTCCTTAGTATAAAATATACATATAGGTACATAACAAATTTTGCTCCATTTTCTAAAGAAACTGCAATTATATTGAATTAAAACTATTCGTCCTCGCCTAGTTTTCATATAAGAACTTACTTACGAAACTTTATTTGCCAAATTTCAAAAGATTAATAATAAACACGAAAAGACTACTCTAGATCCTATAGGCTCAATACATCAATACTGTTAGTTCTACAAAATGCAGGTGCGACGGGTAGTCTTGACTGATTAGTTAAGAAAAAACAAAATTTAAACACCATGTAGGATATCTTGAGATTGCAGTCAATGCAGTCAGAGGTGAAAAGTTTACGGCCACAAAACAGAAAAAGAAAACTCTTTTGTTACTTTGTCAAGCTTTCGGAAATTATTTATTCCCTTTTTCAATTATTTTCACATTAACTTTAAGGTTAAAAGTTATGGTCATATGTATTATAAAATAGTCACATTTTCAACATAATGTAGACAATTCATAAACAAATTCTTATACAGGTACACAATTTAAGGTTAACAACTACTATTTAATACTGATTATTTAAAATTAAGGATTAAAACCATGATTAAAATATATATAACAAAATGAACATGAATAATTACATGTGATATATATACAGGGTGTCCCGAAAATGGTGCGAAATCTCTTGGATTTGGATAGAACGAGTGAAAATGAGGTCACAAGTTGGTATATCTTTCTTTCCATATTCGCTCTTGAAGTTGAAGGTTAAAAATATATTTTTCGCGATAACTTTTTTATTGTTCAACTGATTTTAATCATTTTGGGATCAGTATCATATTATTTCAATCCAGTTAGGTTAGTGTATTAGAACCTTGGATAACATTCTTGGGGGCTCGGGGGTAGAGCACACATTGCCTTAATAAGCTGAAAACAAAAAATCAGCCTATTTTCTTTTATTTCTAAGATTATTTTCAAATTCTTGAGTCATTTTTACGTAAAAAATGTATACTTGTTTGATGTCGGTAATATGAACCGTTTTCGAGATAAATGCACCTAACGATGAAATTGCGATTTTCAATCGCACAAACAAATGATGTTGTTTTTTAGGTTTTCGCGGGTGTTAAATGAAGTGTTATTATACTTCCGGGTGCTCTCCCGCGTCGACGGTCGACTCCTCCAGGAGTCACGGTTGTCTAAACGACGTTTCGGCAGAATCTCATCTGTCACCTTCAGGTTCTCACTGAAAGCTGCCTACTGCTGCACCTCGTTGCTCGAATTGAACCGACGTTCTCCGCGTTGTGCGGCTCCTTATATAGGCTGTGGTCTAGGGCGCGCCTACGCGACTGGCTACGTGTCACTGGTCCCCTACTATTTGTGGGAGGCCTAGCCGGCGCCTGAGCCAACCCGACAAGTGACTTCTCGTTGGTCGTTGGGCATCTTTGTGTCCAATCGTTGCCGTAGAATGCCGAGGTTCTCTCTGATTGGTCAGCGCTCGGCTCTGACTCCTCGTGATAGGTGATAGGTGTTTCTTCACTATTTGTCAATGCTTAAACGTACCTCCTCGTGATTGGTTCATCCACGGTTGATCATCGTGTGTTTTCTGTTATGTATCTTCCTACAAGAACGGGCTTCCAAGAGCTGGGTAATCTCTGCGTATCATCTCGGTTATTAAGATTTTGTAGTATTTTTTCGATCCCTGTGGCCTCTCTGGTAATCCTTGATCTATAATGCTCGACAAACCTCTGTTGGTAGACACCCTTAAGGTTCCAAAAATTTTTTAGGACAATTTTGTTCTCGCGCGTTTCATGAATTTTTCTTGCAATTATATTTTATAAAAGTACAGTATCTATAAATTTTTTATACAATACCAAATTGACTGAATTTTCATAGAGGGAAAAGATGGTAGACTAGACGCAATTAGGCCACACAAGAAAATATAAGCGGTTATGTATGAGTTGCATTTTATGCCGGCGGGCACCCAGACTAGTTATTATTATTTTTTTAATACATTTATTTAACGACGGCTTATTTCCGCTACTGAGGCCTAACACCGACGCCTACAGACGAGCTACCCCCAACCAGGAATTTTGCGGAACCTCTTCCCTTAAGAAGAGTAGGGATCTTTTACTTGCCTAACATTTAATAGACAAGGGACCGACGGCTTTACATCCCCTCCGAAGGATGGTATATCTCCTATACAACCCTCGCCTAAGGTTGTATAGCTTCCGCGCATACACTGATATACAAGCCGCTGGAAGATGTGTGAGGCGAGGACGCGGTTTCCGTTGGAATGGTCACCCATCCAAGTACTAACTGCGCCTGTCGTTGCTTTATATCGCATACCGAAGTATGTACATAGTAAAGACGCACCTACGTTCGCCCCTACCCAGGCTAGTAGTTAGTAAATTAATACTTCTGAACATTTTATGATAACACCATTAATATTTTTATAATTATGTAGCTACTATCATTCATGAACTGTTTGAGAACCACTGGCATATCTGACCCATCCAATACTTATTAAGACGGCGAAGCTCCCTTTAGATCCGCCAAGTTAAAGTTTACCAGACTTAAGAACTTTGTGAACAAGTTTGCACAGGGCCGGTTCTAGATTTTTATAAAACTTTTGAAGTATTGTTCTTTCTAAATTTTAAATTATTTAAAACAAGTTTTGTCAGCGCATCGAGTTTTTGTGCATCAGCAGTAATTTTTACAAATCGAGTGTGATGTCACACTAGATCAGGAGCCCCTTTCTCCCTTGTTACATTTCTTCACATTGTGATAAACCTCTTTTTAAGTGTGCCAGTGGGAGCGAGAGTTGCGTAATATTGCATCATCTTTGCAAAAAGTTAAAATTTGAAAATGAAAATTACATGATTGTTTGGGCAACAGAAAGAGAAACTGTTTGATAATTGGAGAAACTCGAATCTGTTTTCGTTTAGAAGATATTGCATGAAGAAGAAGTTGGATATACTGAACCGACCTCGTATCATATTTTACGCACGCACGTAATATGGACTTTGGGATGTCTCGCGTGTCGATGTTTGAAGGGGGTATATATGGAGTTGAAATTAAATGAAAGTGTGCTGATGCGTTGGAACGTGAATAAATCGTGACATTAATTGGGAAACGTGGACTGTTATAAAATAGATAAAATAGTTAGGGCGCAATTCGAGTGAAGGTTAAAATTGAATGGAAAATGAGTTGTAAAAATTTATACCGGAGGTACCAAAAGTGTGTTGGGTGTCGAATGCTATTATACGGGGGCTGTATTTTTTAGGTGAGTGATTTGAAAAGTTTATGTTGTAAAATTGATGAATGGAATATTGTAACGGGATTTTTTATTGTTTTAGAATATTTTGAAATTACCGATGTTTCGTGAATTTTTTCAGATTCCTTGTGATGTAGTTGTGGTTTTTGCTTGAAATGAAAATGACAGTTACTTTTTTATCGGGGTTTGTCCTTTTGGACCGAAAGATTGTTTTTGGCTAATTTTCACATTTTTTGTTTTGTATTTGCTTTATAGGGAATGAAATGTACTATAACAGTACAAGTTGTTCTTTTTTTTCAGGAGTAGCTTTGCGTGACAGCCCGGTAGGCTTGGCAGCATATATTTTAGAAAAGTTTCCCACCCTGACAAATCCAGAATGGAACGACCTGGATGATGGCGGTTTAACGAAAAAATTTACTTTAACAGATCTTCTAGACAATATAATGGTATACTGGGTTACTAGGTCCATCACGACATCTATGAGATTGTATGCTGAGAATTTCTCCAAGAGTCAGCCTCGTAACTTAGAAAGGTATAATATTTTTTATGTTAACCTCATCTATTAAAACTAGGGGTGCGGAAAAAGTTAATAGGCAATTTTATTTCATAATAGTTTAATGAAACGATGTAGAAAGAAATTCATAATATTATAAACTCTTCTATCCCGTAATATTAGTGACTAATTTTAATAGGAGGGTTATGGAAAGTACTCAGTAGTTTTAGTCACATTGTGCATCCAGGAAATGTCGGCTATATTAGTTTTTTTTTATGGCACCAAGGTTCAAAACCATACAGCCAACCATAATTTTAAATAAAAAATTATATCCTACCCAACAAAATATGTAATGTAAATAATTATACAAAACAAAGGATGCACGAGGGTCACACGCTTCGTGTCCGTGGATATTTACGACACTGGTAGTAGGTATAGTTCAAGTAGGAAATATCTGAGACAGAAAAATCATGACAAAAACTTTACGACCTCATTAAAATACCATTACTCTTTGTGCTACGTCGACCGACCCTCGACCGCAAAGCGACAAGTTTTTAATGTGCGGTGAGTCGTTTGATAGTTTGATGTTAGGCATCCATGGCCCGCGGCGATAATAATGATGTCGTAAAGTTTTTGTTATATTTTTTCTATCTCAGATATTTCCTACTTGAACTATAAGTGCAAATTGGGCTCAATATTTCTATGATCGAGGAGCAGTTGATCAAATCTAACCCGTACCTCGTGGATACCGAATATAAAATGGAAAAAGGTAAAGAGTTTTCAATAAAGTAGGAGGATGTTCTCAAGGTCACGTATTAACATAAATCTCAACATGCATTACAAATATAAATAAAATCATAATGATTAAAATTTTTCTAAAATGCAAAGAAAAAAGGTTTTCTAAAAAAAATGTACATCTCAGGGGCAATATAACATGTGGTTCGCTTATTATCGAAAGTTTTTTAGAAATATAACGAATGACAATCCCAAGATTGGGATTACCATGGGTTTATATTTCTTAAAAATGTTCGATTCTTAAGCGAACCACGAGTTATATTTAGGAAGCGAATAATATTTTGTATGGAAAAAAGATACAAGAACTATTAATAAATTATACTTTAATTGAGATAATTGCAAAGCATAATATAGACGATTTATACCCGTTAAAAACGAAAAAAAAAGTTGCATTTTAAAGAGGAAGAAAAGAATTCAGCTTCCTAATGGTATACTTATTTTTAATTTTTATTTCTTATAAATTGCACGTGAAAGTTAAAGTTTATCATATTTTTTCCACTCTATATTAAATGAAATTCTATTTAAAAAAAATCCTTGTATATATAGCTTGTTTATACCTTAAACTTCAATCCAAGATTAATTTTTATGGTCTAAAGTATCCAGGGTAAAATAGAATAACTTTTAAATCATTGGTATTTTCTACATTTTTAAGGGTTAGGAAATTTTCACTTAAAAACTTGTCTAAAACGGTCAAAAAAGGCTTGTAGATAAAAAAAAATATTTTTGTTGATGACAATTAATTGTTGTTGACAATTTTTTTATTCCTTTTGCAATAATTATTATAAGATATAAAAATTAAAAGTAAGTATACCATTAGGAAGCTGAATTCTTCCTCTTTAAAATGCTACCTTTTTTTTCGTTTTTAATGGGTACAAATTGTCTTTTTATTATGCAGCTGCGCCAGTGGTCGAGAAATGCTTCATTTCTCTGAACAACGCGCTTAAAATATTGAGCGAACTGTAATAATTTCTCATGCTAAGGGAAAAATTTATTTAAAAAAAATTTTATACTATTATTTTGGTAAAGTTTCCCGCTCTTTCACATGGTGCTATCCGTTTTTATTTTTTTCATTATTTTTTAAGATATTAGCAACAAACTGATTTTTTCCGTTTTAGAGCGTTGTTTATAAGGGTTCGCGGGGGTAAATTTTGCTGAACTTTTTTGAGTCACTTTCTACTAGCAAAAAACTAGCCTTTCATGAAAAAATTAGCGAGGCAACAATTAATTTCCACTTAAAATCCTTGGCAACTGGGCTAATAAAACAAATTAACGAATCGTTCGTTTCAGAATTCCCGTTGAGGTTCCAAGTGGTTACGCAAGATTCTCACACGAACCAATATTCCAACCAGAGTTCATTTTGAAAGATAAATATAAGAAGCTTATACAAATTTCTGATCTTCAAGGAGGCCACTTTGCAGCGTTTGAAGTACCGCAAACATTGGCAGATGACATTTATGCATTTATAGAGAAAGTTGAGGCATTATAAGTTTTTTTTTTTTTTTATTAACTTTTATTGCTGATTTACAATCTACTCTTATTATAATACAGAGTAATAAGTAAATATTTTGTATGCGGTGCTGATCAGGCATTATAAGTGAAACTGAAAATAGCAACCTGCTTGTTTTATTGTTTTAATGTTTGTATTTTAATAACAGTGTCTTATTATTTATAATAAAATTAATTTAAAAATGAAAAAAGTAGAAAGTGCCTATCTTAAGTGTTATATAATATACACTTCTATATTGTTGCCCAGACAATAACAGAATAAAATAGTGTAACACCGCTACGTCGGTTTTGCAACTTGCACTTTATGACCAATGCAAGCGGGTTTTGCCTCGAGCGCCAGTTTCTGATTTAAAGTGTAGAAACACCACTTTCTTCTATCAGCAGTATGAAAGAGGCTCCAGGTAGAATCAGTGAAGATGGTTTATTACCAAGGGTCGAAACTTTGGCTGTCGTTCTCGTGGAATGGAGAGCTGTAATAACTTTGTCTGTAACTCTTTTACTATTTCGGGAAAATATAATGTTATTTACAATAAACCAGATAAATAGTACAGAGGCAGTTTGGTATCGCAAATAAAATGTTAATTACCCGAGTATCGGGACTGGATCAAATTCTCTAGTTTTAAACAAAATTTCTATCGCGGTTATAAATAATGTTATAAATGCTTTAACCGCATTCCAGATCACCTGAACCCCCCTCTTAAGCCTAGACTTGTGTAAGTCAAGGAGACGGGGCCCTACAGTTTATAGTGGGATCCGAACCACTTCTTGAAGGTAATTTATAATTGAACATTACTTTGCAGTAGGTGGGGTTCGAACCCACTTCACTCAGAGTGAAAGCTAGATGCGCTAACCACTGAGCTACCGTCCCGGTTACTGAATATGTTTCATACAATATAACGGAAAGCAAGCAAACGATGAGATGTACGTGCAAATGTGAAAGAAAATAGCAGGTATAACAAGCAAAGCAAAGGACCAACTTTATGATAAAGTCGGGGCAAGAATTCAGGCGACGCACGTCACGAGTGACGTAATTGAAAACATTTTAAAGCCAACATAATTTTTAAGTATTAATTACATTAAAAAGAGTAATTCTTGACACCAAACTATTAAGCTTTATTCAGAAATAAGTACCGTTCAATGTGGCTTCATAATCCTTAGCATTTTTGTCTTATTTTTAGAAATAGAAGTTAATTAAATCGTAATTCGTCGCGAAAGGTTGGTAGTATAAATTTACTAAATTTACAAAAGCACCGCTATTTTAAATCGATTTACTGTCGATTTTATTGATTCGAATTATTTTATTGTTGATTTCATTCTCTGGTGCTTTTAATTAATTGTTGTTTCCTTGTTTTATTTACCATCAGTTCTTTTCAGGCCGAATATAATTGTATTGTTAGTGTTATTCTGGTAAGTGGAGCAAGATTTATTTGTGTGAAAACAAATTAATGCATTATATTTTTAGGATACCTGTCATAATGCCGAAGGCATTTGGTAAAGATATCCAGGAATTAATTTGTTCTTTAATAAATTATTTTGAGAGAGAACGTGATGGCGGGGGACCACAGTTACCATTAACTGCTGTAAGAGAGGCAAGTATAATTCTAGAAGTTAATTATATATCGTAACATAACCAGTAAATTTCAGAGAGTTGCTATTGCTTTAAACATAAGTTTGAGTGCTGTTAGCAACGTTTCTAAAAAAATGCAGACTGGGGAAGCTTTAGGTAGCCCTTAAAGAACTGGGCCAACAACAAAGCCTGTATGCGACATTGATAACTTTGACCAAGCAGCAATTCGAAATGTTATTTATGAAATGTACAGAAACAGTAAGTATTTATTAAAATAACTATGGAAATATTTATTAAAGTATTTATTATTGTTTTAGAACAACATATTACCACACAATCCCTTTCAGAGCTGTTGATTAAACGGGACATTTACAAAGGAAGTTTGAGTAGCTTGGGCAAAATATTGAAAAAAACAGGTTTTCAAATTTCTAAAAGATAATCCACGTAGAGGATTAATGGAACTGCCAAATATTGTTTTCAGCCGCGTCACTTTTTTGCAGAAATATGTAAAAAATATTTCATTGGGGTATCCTCGACAATAAATACGTAAATGTTTTTTCTCTTATCATGAATAGTAAATAACTAAAAAATGTATAATTGTTTAATATCGTAGTAATTTTATTTAATTAGCAGAATTTAATTATAATTATGATTGTACTATAATATATATTATAAAACTCATAGTCCAGTTATTAAATAAAGTTCATTTGAGAAATTATTTATAATATATTTTTGTTCTAATTAATCGAATGCTGACAGATTTTTGTTATATGTATTGTGGGTTGCAGACGTTGCAGGCACAGCATAAAGCTTTTTCGGGTGCAGTCGCTTTGATTGACTTCATAATCTTCATATAATTATAGTAATTTTGTCGATCTGTGACGTGCATCGCCTGAATTCTTGCCCCGACTATAGACAGATGGTTATCCAAATTTTAAAATTTGTAATAAAAGTAAACTAAAAGTAAATTAACTTAACTTAAAGGCAGCGCCCCGAAATTAGCAATTTCGCGACAAATTAATCCGGAATAAACCCTACGGAAGTTGGAGTGTTCCACTTACGCCCATATTCATCATCGTTAGTTAAATAGGTAACAAGCTGTTAAAGCATTGACAACCTGTTAAATATTTGTGGACGTATTCACCAATCACAGTTAGAAGAAAACTACCTGCTACAGTTAACAGAAAATATTGGGCAGTTAAGCTCTTAACAGAGCGTTTTGTTGAGGTTATGTGATGTGTCAAAGGCATATAAATTTACATGTAGATATTAAAGTTTCGCATTATTGAAAGTGATTTCCATCCAATGATGACGACGCAATACAAAATTCGATCAATATATCCAAAACAGAGGGACGGGGGACATATAAGAAAACAGCATGTCATTGTACTGTTATCAGAAAAGCGTTAATAAATACAACTTTTAATTAGAATGTACAATATTACAGTCATAATGTATCTTGCTATTAAAAAAATTAAAAATTTTATAAGTTTGTTATTAACTATACAATTCTATATACAATACCAATCATATATACTACACAAAATAATGCATTCACAAATTATGAAAACAATTTATATTAAATTCTTTCTATTTTCAATACTAATAATTATTATTATTATTATTAGCCGTTACTCGAGTCCGAGTATAAAAATGTTACAGTCGATAAATTGTGTACAATAAAAAACAAGTAAAAGGTGTAGTCTATTGTAATTCCCATTCATCTACGGTGCACACGACTATGGCTATAGAGGCCAATTCGGGAGAGCACATGTCGACCGCAGTCAGGACAAACATAGACCTGGTTAGGTCTTGGATTCGGCCTTCTTGCAGCAACATTTCCTTGATAGCTGGCCACAACCCCTCGCCATTCGGTCCTGTCCGCTGCAAGTTGTTCCCATTGCTCGTCTGGAATACCGCAGGATTTTAGATTTTCATGGAGAGCGTCTTTGAACCTCATTCGTTGACCGCCACGCCTTCTTCTACCGCTTAGCAATTCACCATAAAGTGTACATTTAGGAAGGCGGTTATCATGCATACGATGAACGTGACCTGCCCATCTTAGGCGTGCTCTTGAAATAAGCACCTCAATTGGAAGGCTGTTTGCTCTCCTGAGCACTTCCACGTTTGATATGTGATGGAACCAACGGATTTTCATCATACTTCTGAGGTGTCTTTGCTGAAAACGTTCTAATTCTTTCACATGACGACGGTAAGTGACCCAGCTTTCACATCCATATAGCAGTGTTGGAATGACAACTGCTCTGTAGACAGCCATTTTCGTTGACAAAGCAAGGTCGTGGTTGTCAAATACTCTCTCTCTAAGTCCCCAGTAATAAGGCCCTAATACTAATAATAACTCTCTTTTATAAAACATTTTATTTTATCCCTATTTTTCCTCTTAGATTTTCTAGTTCTGCCCTCTCCGACTATATCGTTCTTTTTTAAATATCACTTTGGTCAATTAGTTTTTCATTTTTTGATGTTTGCCATATTCTAATGAGTATATTTTCTTTCCCTTTCATATAATCACTTCCGTGATTAAAGCTTCTGTCATTAATAAGTTCTGTAACTGATGGTTCAGTACTTTCTTTTTGTTTATTTAAAGAACTTTAAACAGTAATTTAGCCATGGTCAACTTCTATTTCTTCAGAAGATAATACAACTGTATTAGAGTCTAGATATGCATTACAATAATTCTCACGTACGATTATATAGTCACCTCGGTTGCCTCGATTGCTATATTTATGGCATAGGCATTCTCAATAATTGTAAAATACTGTTTACACAATAGATTTAAAAGCTTTTCATCACTGCTCGTAACTTTTGCCTAAAGCATTCCTCCACCAGTTTTTATGGCTCCCTAAAAGAAGAATTACATTATTTGGTTTTAATCATGTTCTATTATACTATTTCTTTATATTTGATATAATATGACATATTTGTGTACTTACATTGTACAGATATATTTTGTTTCCACTCATTTTTCAGTAAAATTGCAAAATAATGATTGCGAAAATATTACAGAGGTTAGAATACGATATAAATAAATAACATTGTAAACTCTGTGTAGATAGGTTTTTACCAATTGTTGCACAAAAATACTAGTTCCTTTCTGTTTAACAAAGTGTTACTTAACTTCCACTCAATTTTCGTTGGTGAATACGATATTGCTTTAACTACCTGATAAATTTTAACAGTTAGTTTAGTATCGGTGAGTTAAGCAAAAGTTGATGAATACGGGCGTTAAAGGCAACATCCCCAACTGAAAAATTTCGCGAGAAATATCCCGATGTACATAAATAGTCTACTAAACAAACAGGTTTGGACGTCAAGTCTTAATCGAATAAAAATTAAAGCAAGAAAATCGGCAGTTACTTCTTTAAAATAATCAATCGGTTTGGTAAAATGAAATAAAACAGAAAATTAAAATTTCGGTACGGTGGAGTGTCCCATTTAAAAGCAGCGTCCCCAGAGGGTAATCTTACAATCTGTCTTTCCGGATATTGTCAAATTATAATTTGACACCAGCCTCCTTAGCGTTTTGACTAATATAATCGTGTTCGTCGCTTTTGATTGATCACTCAGGCAGATGTAATTTAATTTTTGCCTCAAAAACAGCCGATTTTACGAAATTTTTTCGACTCGTTGTAGATTTTCTTCTGAGATTTAACTTTTCTCCATGCCAGTGATTTTACTGAAAAGTAAGCATACTCACATTACTTATTTTTATCTCACTATATTTGAGATTTCATAAATAATAGTAATATTGCACAATCCGAGAAGTACTCCAAAATTAGCAATCCCTGATTCATTGATAGTGGAGCGGTTAAGACGGGCTACGGCATTTATTAAAATAGAAGAAAAAAATTGAGGTATAGAGTAACGAGGCCTTAACAGAAGTGAATCGATTTTCGAATAAAATCGAAAATTACGACTTAGTTGGTCAAGGCAAAAGATACAGGCAAAGCTGTGAAAAAAGTAGTAAAATAATTGAAACAATTATTTCTTCGTTTAACTCGCTCTAATTCAAAAATGAAAATATAAATTAGACTCAAATTTTTATCGTGTTAATGTGAACGTTCCGTGCTAAGACGGTCTGAAAGACATTTTGTTATACTTCTTAATTGAACTGTTAGGACGTTCACCTGTGATGGGTTCGACTTAACTTAGACAGGTGTAAAATATAAAATTTATGCTTACTTCGATTTTGCTCAATTCAATTCAATATAACTTTATTTTCAATTTTAATTACAGTTGCCTCCCCAGAATCCACTCCGGGTCCGGTCGTGCAACCACAGCGCGATTCGCGGTGGCTGATTGCAGGGCTGGGCGGATTGGGCCTGGCTTGGCTAAAAAACAGTTAAAACTTCAAACCTATACTCCTGCTAAAAAACAGATTAAAAAGGTATTAAAATTACATATATCTAAAAAAACAGATTTTATAAAACTTAAGAACTACATATTTTAAAAACTTTCACTTTTCACCAAGTAATTTTGACACTGACGCTGACACCTCAACATAAACGAGGAACTTTCCGCGGGGTGTGAAATCGCCGGGCTGCGCATATGCTGGCCTAAACTGTGGTTTTTAAATTTTTGGTTTTTCGAGAATTTTGTTTTTGTTGAAAATTCTTGAATGGAAATGAATTTAGACAAAATGTACAAAAAGAATACAAGAAATAAACGAGATAAAAGGAAACAAACAGAAAAGAAGAGGGGGACAGGAAATATTTAACACTGATTAGTGTCTAACACTTCATAAAATTATTTCCTAAAAGAAAATTTTGTGTGTATGAACTCAGTAAGACACAGTGAAAGAGGACGGGATTCGGGTAATGTTATATATTGGGTCTGTTGGAAATGTTAGTTGTAGAATATAGCTATATCAAAAATGTATAAGGTTAACAAAAATATCGGCACATACCACACATTTCAAATAGTAGTTGTTTATGAAGGGGGTTTATGAGGCTAAATAATTAAATAAAGAAACAAGTTATTGCCTTATACCTCAAGAGAAACAACAATGCAGCTACGGACACGTGTTTCGGAGTTATTGCTTCTCATCAGCGTAGCGTAGCTTAGCAAATATATCTTATAAATCGAGCAAAACCAACAAAGGTCGGAAAGTACAGTGCACAGTACTCGATTTGTACTTTCATACTTCATGTGCCACATTTAGCGTCTCGAATGAGAGCAATTAGTACGACGAGCTCTATGTATGTTATATTAGAAATATACTATGATATATAATATCACCGAGACAGGCTTAACCTTCTCAAACATATCATGTTACAAATTGCGCAACAGCTCTTCTCTAATAACCGCTCACGTTGGCTGAGCTTAATGTTTCTTTCTTGGTAATCCCTTATCATGCTGAATTGCCAATTTAATGTTCTTTGTTCTCTTATGTTATAAATACAACCAACAGACATTTGTACCTTGAGTCATATACTCATTTTCGACCTAATACATTCTAAATTTATTATTGTTCATTATTGTACCTAGAGTCAAGCTTGACTCCCAAGTAAATAAAGTTTTTAAAAAGTGATTTCTACAATCCATTATCTAACATTGGCGCAGTCGGTAGGATCTGAAAAACACCCTGTAACCCAGAGATGGTGGATTTCAATCCTTCAATCAGCAAAGAATCTACGAGAAACAAGAAAAATACAATTTCAAGCAGACAAGCAACGTCTCAACAAGCTCACAAGAAGCATCATATACACATCGAGAAATAATTAGCAAGTAAGAAACATTCCTGGCCCCTGAAAGTCGGTGTCTTCGGCACTTGGAACACGTCACCGTGGATAGGAACACCTAGTGATACCCCTGACGGTACATCCCAGTGTAGCAACGCTCACGAAACCGCATTCGACCTTCCATCTGGACCCCAGG
The DNA here is from genome assembly GCA_963675555.1 of Leptura quadrifasciata. Classification (NCBI taxonomy): domain Eukaryota; kingdom Metazoa; phylum Arthropoda; class Insecta; order Coleoptera; family Cerambycidae; genus Leptura; species Leptura quadrifasciata. Next base: position 190,084,632 of record OY776673.1, on the reverse strand, counting down.
CATGAAGATAGTAATGTAAGTAATTTAAGAATCATCTCGATTTATTTTCTATTTCAAACTGCACTAAACATTTTATAACCTCCTCAGTTAATTTTTTTGGTTCCGGTTTGCTGTTGTTATAAAAATGGTTAGGCACTAAGTGAATATTAAATATAATTTATAGCAAACCTATCACGGTGGTGACTGCCCTAAGAAATGGAGGATACACAATGCACGGCTAGGCAATTTATAGCTGAGGAGAGCAAGGGGTGGGTTCGTGAAAAGCGGGCGCCAGACCACTTAGTATGGTCAGAAAAGGAGTAGAAAAAATACACTTAGTTTAAAAATATCACCTACAAGATATATTTACCTATATACAGTATATAAAAATAATTATTTTTTTTAAGAACTATTGCAACATTAAAATTTAAAAGTTATTGTAAATTAGTATTTCCCAAAAAAATGTTAGTTTTAAATTTAACTATTTAAACCAAATAGAAATTATGTTCTAAAAAAAATGATGAGAATTACAAAATGGAGAAAATTAAATTTTTAAGCTAGTCTAAAAAATTGTTGGAATGTGACTGAAGGTCACGATAATAAAAAAAGTTATGTTTAAACTACTAATAAATTTTAAGGCATGAAAAGAACAGTATAGTACAAAAGTTACAAAAGGGAAAAATGAAATATCTTATTTTTTTTTTTTAGTCTTAAGAAATTTACAGTTACCAAATGGAGATAATACTCTGTTCACTATGAAGTGTAAGCGTCTTTTAGTAAGATAAAGAACACAAATACTTAACTTAAAGACTGTCTCTAATTCCTAGAGTGAAAGGGTGATCAGAACCACGGTTAGGTCTGAACAGTCGAACTACTTCCAGTTGTTCAACTATGCATCTCATATCCAAAAATAATGTTCCCATATAATATAACTGAACTCAATCAGAACCATGTGGAATTTGCAAGCGTAAAAAAGAAGAAACCATAAAAAAGAATTTAATCCTCATAAAAGAGTTTGCATAAAGTAATCTTCATAGAAAGAGTTAATCTTCGTACAAAGAATTAATCTTCGTAGAAGAAAAGATTTTCGTAAAAAAAAAAGAACCTAAAAGTAACAATTTGACAGTAATAAGATGGTTGTCTTATTTAACAAGATACGTTCTTACCTTATTAGCATAAGGTTCTTCGAATTTCTTGCCGATGATATTATTAGCTAATTAATCCATCTATCGATGAGTACTTAACAATTGTTAAATAACATACAGCTAACTTATCACAAGCGTGTTGCTCTTAGGCAGGTAGAAGCGGAAAGAGCCGTTTAAAATTCACCTGTTGAATTTTCGACTACCCCCGTACCAACCCAAGATCAGACATTACCGAAGATACCCGATCGCTACTTGTCCACTGAATGGAGTAGGAAAATTATGTTATTCTAAAATATCAAAATATATCGTCTTTGATATTCTTTTAGGAGCTTTCATAGACCCTAATTAAGATAATTATGATTATAAATAACAAATTGTTGAATAATTTGAGAAATAACGACAAATGGAACATTTATGAGAGGATTTTCTCGGCTCTTAGCGCCGACGCAATCAGCTGGTTAGCATTGGACAGCGTTGTAGGTCATAGTCCAGTACGATAGTATTTAATTTATAGCGCACTCATAGTCCAGTCCCTTATTAAGGTTTAATCATTGAGTTTCCGATTTACTGTTGTAACGGAAAATGAACATGGAACCGTTACAATACCCCCCTCCTAAGAGAAAAAAATTTGAAAACTTCAAATTTTTGAGAGGGTGATGTACCCTATTATACATATGGTTAATGAAGAAAGCGAATAGAACAACAAAATAAACCACAAAGATAATGTGTTCCACTTGAAAGAGCAATTGCTACCCCACAAGCATGCCCACAGTCAATTGCCATGTGATCGATTGAAAAGATAGAAGGTAATCAGACCAATGTTCACTCTGCGCATATTCCAGAAGCAGGAAATGCCTCGATAGTGAACATTGCTAGTTAGCCATGTCAACTGATGCAAACATACTCATGAAAATCCACAACACATTTCCAAGAGGATCACGAAAAAAGACAGAAGAGAAAAAGAGGAAACTTAAAATTTTCTAGGAGAGGACCGTAAGATCAGTCTCCACAGACGTTGTGGTTCTACGCCTGAGCCACATTAAAGCAGTTGCCATTGCTTGAAATAAGAGTTGAAGACTCTTAACGACAAAATAAAGTTACATTGGGATACTCCCGAAATAAATGCGACGTTCTATCCCTTGACCCGGCGATTAGGAAGAGGCTGAGGTGAAGCACGGCGGTTGACCTACCTCCTCTAGGGAAATCAGGCAGCCTCAGCTGACACTGACTTGTAGTAAGCCCCCTTACCCATGGAGATAAAAGATGAAAAAAATAAATCCCGGAAATACTAGACCCTCTCTAACCATCTTGCAATTGAATGCAGCCCTGTCAAGACCAAAACGCCCCCATTCAAACCAAGTCCCGTAACATTTTAAATACAGGAATGTAACCACCTGTAAGATACCAAGACAAAGGATACGATAGAGAATTACCATAAACCATAAACCAACAATTAAATGAGAAAAACGATAACAATTCATATAGGTATAAGCCAAAGAAATTTGTTTAATATGTATGGAATGGGTGCCTGAAAATGATATCGTTTTCACAATAAACAATAAGATAAGAACTAATTCCACCAAAACCATACCGATAAATAAACAAAAACAAGCAAAAGGAAAAAAAAGGTAACAGATAGTATACCACGAATTCCTCAAGTGCAAAATTTGTTTTGAACACAAACGTCCAGGTAGTAGAAATCATTCGCAAATATAAATCCAACAAAGTTGATAACATGATATTCCACTAACCATCAGACCAAAGGTAAGATTAATAACTCACTCGCAAACAAAAGTGCACTATAGAAGAAAAGAGGTATAGACAAAAGACACAAGGAGAGACAGAAAGACACATACACAAGAAGAAATATAACGATGTTGTTGTCATTTAAAGACAAGTGCAAAAATTTAATAAAACATTTGACTAACTTAGTGGTAAATATATGCAATAATATCCAAAAATACCCAAAAATACTCAAAAAAACTTAATGTAAAGTAAAGAAAGATACGATACGATAAAAGGATAATTTACTTTACCATTAAGATACGATACGATACTCAAAAAGATACTTTACATTTACCATTTATTAGTCAAATAAAAGATAAGACGAGATACGGTACGATACTAAATTCTACACTTGCATGGTTTTAATTACTTAGTTACATAGGCAACCAGCGATACACTGAGCGACAGAGAAATGATTGCAACAAAATAAACGCGATACTGCCTGTAACTAAGCAACTTTTCGAAACGAGATCCCACCCTACAACCCTTGGATTCACAGAAAGAGAAGAGAAAGATTTGAATCCAGCCGGCTTCTAAAAAAATTAGAGAGGACTGTTCTTGCTTTCCTTACCACAAGACTCTTATACTTATATCCTAACAACTTATACATACTTAAATAATAACAAGATATATTAGGAACAGGACATTAATATAAAGAAAATTCATGTACATCTATCTTAATCTCTACCAATTAGGCTAAGGAATGGGTTTTCAGGCGAGATATCGTCAGGGGCCTGTTTAAGATCCTTAATATGGTATCTGCCTAAATTCTGATTTTCCTCATCCAACAGTTCGTATACTAGAGGGGAAATCTTTTTATGAATGGTACATTTAATATACTTAGGGGCTAATTTGGCTGAAAAATACTGTGCGGCATCGCTTTGCACAAAGTTTCTTTTAAATACTGTATCGCCTACGTTAAACTCAAAATTTCGTTTACGCAGGTTGTAATATTTCTTATTTTTGCTATAGGCTAACTTGATTTTATCAGAAACTTTAGAATATAATTCAGGCAATTTACTTAACTCATTGACCAGTGTATCTCGATCAGCAAAATTGTAAGGAGAGAGACTTTTGTCCTTTATGATTCCGTAATAATTCCCCTCGATAGGCACATTTCTACCGAATACTAAAAAGTTGGGGCTATACCCTGTAACTTCGTGTACAGAGGAATTTATGGCACTAGCAATTTCAGGGATGTGTATGTCCCATTCTCTGTGAGATGTTGTTATGTATGACCTTATAGCAGTCCCTATAATTCTATTAGAACGCTCACTATTATTTACCTGTGGATGATAGCGAGCATTGTAAAATATGTTAGTAACATTATATTTCTTTAAAAGGTTTCTAAATTCTCGTGAAGTAAATTGACTACCATTGTCTACAACTACAGTTTGAGGAACACCGAAGATTAAAAAAACTTCTTCCTCCAGGCTTTTACAGATATGTTTGGCTAAAGCTCGTTTAAGCCTAAATATAAAGGTAAACTTTGTGAACCAATCCACAACTACTAGTAAATAGCAATTGCCCAGTTTTGATTTTGGGTAAGGCCCTAAGAGGTCAGCTGAAATTAATTGAAACGGGTGATTTACCGCTTTTGGAGAACCCATCAGACCCATCCTACTCAGTTGTGATGATTTTTGCTCATGACATATCTTACAGCGACTTACATATTTAGTAATATCTGCCTTCATCCCTGGCCAAAAATATTGTTCGCTAATGCGATTTAAAGTTTTTCTTATGCCAAAATGTGAGCTTAAAGCATTATCATGATTTTGTTTTAAGATTTCTAACCTTTGAAATTTAGGGATTACTAATTTCCACTGTTTAACATTGGTGTTTATGCCATGTTTTAATTTTACAAATTTATAAAGACAATTATTATCTACATGCCACAAGGGAAATTTTTCAGGTGTACTCGAAACCTTTAGAAGCATTTTCTGGTACCACTTATCCTGTTTATGTTCTGAAGTTAGGGCATTTATATCAATATTTACTCTACTTAAAGCGTCAGGTAAAATATTTAATTTCCCACTACGATGTTTAAACTCTATATCAAATTGTGATAGGTGGGCCGCCCATCGAGCCAATCTTCCGGTAGGGTTCTTCAGTCTATTTAACCACAGAAGTGAAGAATGGTCTGTGATGACTTTAAATTTAACGCCCTGTATAAAACTTAAAAATTTGTCTACTGAAAATATGATTGAGAGCAATTCACGTTCGGTAACTGTATAGGCCCTTTCTGCTTTGGTTAACGTCCTAGACGCGTAGGCGATTACATGTTCATCGTCTCCTTCCCCTTGAGTTAAAATACTTCCAACGGCCACATCACTAGCGTCACATTGAATTGTAAATAATTGTGAGAAATCCGGACTGGCAAGTACCGGAGCAGTGGATAAACAGATCTTAAGGGAGTTAAAAGCAGTATCGGCTTCAGGAGTCCAAATAATCTTTTGACCTTTTTTTCTATTTTTTAACAAGTTGTTAAGAGGATTAATTAATTCAGAAAAATTTTGAATGAACTTTCGATACCAACCTGCCATTCCTAAAAATCGTTTAACCTCAGTAGTTGTTTTAGGCCTAGGGTAGTCACAGATCGCAGCTACCTTATCGGGGTTTGTGTGCAAACCGTCCTTATTCAGAACATAACCCAGGAAAGCTAAACTAGGTTTACAAAATTTACATTTGTCTGAATTTACCGTTAAACCTGCTGACTTCAATATATCAAATACTTTAAGTAAAGTCTGAATGTGATCATCAAAATGTTCATTAACTATTACCAAATCATCAAGATATGTAAAAATGTGACTCTCAACATCAGTAGGATCAAACAGTCGGTCAACTAATCTCTGTAGAGTTTGAGCCGAGTTCCGAAGGCCGAAAGGCATTCGTGCAAATTCGAAAAGTCCTCTACCTATGACTTGGAAAGCGGTCTTATCACAACTGTCTTCGGCAAGTTTTACTTGAAAAAAGGCTTGCCGTAAGTCAATTGAACTTAGATAATGAGCATTTCTTATTTTGGTTAACACCGACTCTAAATTTGGCAAGGGATACCTATCGGGTTTCGTTACTGAATTCAACTTTCTACCATCAAAACATAACCTATACTCTCCTGATGGTTTCTTAACAAGTATTACGTTGGAAGAATAGGCGCTTTTGGAAGGTCGTATCACACCTAGGTCAAGTAATCTTTCGATTTCATCATTCATGTGTTTTTGCATGTATGGGGATAACGGAAAAGCTCTTTGTTTAAATGAGGTGTCATCAGTCAGTTCAATTTTGTGCTCACATAATTGAGTTAAACCTAAACTGGGTGTGTCCAATTCTTTAAATTTTTGCGTTACTGAATCTAATTTTTGCTTTTGATAATTGTTCAACTCACACTCTGCTACCAAAGAACACAGGTTAACTAAATTGGAAACATTTGACGAAGGTTCATTTATAATTAATTCGTTTTTGGTGTCCCAAGACTCATTTGAAAAATCTAAGTTTAAATTAAAAAGTCGACAAAAATCTACACCTAAGATAACATTGTGTTTAACACAAGGTACAATCAAAAGATTCAAAGAGTGGGTTTTATTATTTAAAGTTATCGGTAGATCTACGGATCCTATAACTTTCTGTTGTTGTCCATCTGCGGTAGTAACCGAAATGTGATTAACGTTATAGTCTATTTTAAAATTTGAGGTTAAAATGAACTGAAAAGTTGATTTTCCTATGACACTTTGGGTTGCCCCTGTATCTAATAAGGCCGAAATTGACTTTTTATTTATGACAATATCTAAGTATGGTCGAGAATCTGAATGAAGTTTAGTAAACAGTGGAGATATGTTATTCGTGAGATAAAAGTTTTTAACTATATTTAACCAGTGAGACCAATTATTATGTTGCGAAAAAGAATTTGTAGATAACGATTTAATAATTTTAGACTCGGACTTAAATTTCGTATTTACACAGTGTCTGCCGGAGTAATCACTGTGATAACTTCGTTTTTTGGGTTGCATTTAATACATTTTGGTTTAATCACATTTTTCGCTCCACATCCATAACAAAATTTGGTTTTAGCTTTATCACATTTATTATACATGTGTCCAACAGCATCACAATTCCAACATTTTACTGTTTTAATAGCATTAACTTGTTCTGACGGATGACTGACATCGGGCAGTGCTAAGTTTTCAAAGTGGTTTATCATAGGTTGGAGTTCATGAACAAAAACTTTATTTCGAGTGGTATTTGAATTTCGATAAGCTAATTCTGGTTCTAGAGTGTTAAATGTACATGGAGGAGGCTCCTTAAATTTTTCTGTTCTTATTTTAGTGTCCTCGATATTTCTACAAAGATATTTAAGTTCTACTAGTGACAAAGGTGGTCGTAATGATAATTGATGTTGAAAATATGGTTGTAAATTTTTTAAAATCAGTTGTAACTTAAAGCTCTCACTTGGTGGTGACGATAGATGTGAAAACAAATTTTCCATAATAGAAATATAAATTAATACTCGTTCGGCACTGCCTTGAGTTCTAGCAAAGATTTCTTTCCAGAGATCTAGTTCAAAGTCACAAGGTAGAAATACAAATTTTAAACCATAAACTAAGTCATCCCATGAGGTGAATAAACTTCGATTGGCTCTAAACCAGTGTAGAGCATCGCCTTCAAAAAATTCGTGTGCAACATTTAAAAGTCGTGCCCTGTCGATACCATAGGCTAAACAAAATTCATTAACCTTATCAAGGAAGTGGTGTACACTTTGATTTGTGCCGCTAAACTTGAGGTTAGTTCGGCTAATATGTGATAGTGTTGAACTAAAACTGCTTTGAAAATTTACTTGGTTAACAGCATTATATGGCTCTGAAAAATGACCTCTAAAATTAAAATTATTTGCAGCATTATGGGAAAATGGCTGTGAGAAATGATCTCTAGAAATAAAATTATTTGCAGCATTGGGTAGGTTTGTACATGGTGGGAAACCCATATTATTTGCCTTAAAATTTGTACTATTATACAAGTTATTATGTAAGTTAACATTTTGCGCAGGGTAGGCGTTGCCTAAATCTGGCCTATCACTATTAGAACTTGGACCATTACAAAACAGACTACTAGATACTGTAAAAATTTGATTATTTTCAAAGATAGGGTTTATATTATTTGGTACGCTAGGTATATTTTGACTATAATGATTTTGACCTATCGATACTGCACAATCATTTCGTGTATTAACTGTTTTCACACAAGCTCCTCGCTCCCCTTGTAAAGTTAGCGATTGATTTCTAACGTTTTCATTATTAGATACAACCGGACCTGAATTGAAATTAGATGCCGTTACATTTAATTGATGTTGAGGTCCCTGACAGTTACTTGAAATTGGTAAATGCACATTAAGTGGTGGGCGATTAATTTCATTTAAGTTAGGATAAATATTATTAGTTGAGCTAACTGGTGGAGTATTATCTAAAGCTTCATTAAGTAAAGAAATATTACTTCTTTCAGGTATGCTCTCACGATATAGTTCTGATGTTACATGGCCTCTCCGAGGTTCATTATTATTTATCGGGCTACTGTGACTAGACATATCATTTGAAGTTGGCATTTTATCAAAAGTTAATAAATCTTGATCAGAAACAGTGGTCTGAGTTACTTTTTGTTCAATTAAATCTAACAATAACATATTTTTAGTTAGTAAATCAGTTTTCAAATTAGCCTCTAACTGATCATTACATGGAAAATAATCTATTCTGTTTTTTAGGTGACATAATTTAGTGATTATCCTTTTATAATCAGGATGTTTTTTATCAGAATTAAATTTACCTATCATACCCTCTAATATTACCAATTTTTCATTACAAATCATAGACTCCGCTTGAAGGTCCAACGGAACTTCTGGATGGGAGAATTTACCATTTAGCTTTTCGCTCTGTAAATGTCCTCTAAGAAGACGTCTTTTTATGTCCATATTGGCCTGTACGATAGCTCCTCTGACCTTTAATTCCCAGTCCAACTCATCAAGATGAAGATAGTTTACCTCCATTTTGCAAAATTTTAGCTGTAAATATAACAATAAAGGAGTTAGTACCCTAATAAATATTTATATGTACAAGTTAGTAATAACAAGAAAGAATTAGTATTCAAGAATAGAAAACACAGCTCGATTACCTACTAAAATAAAGATAAGACAGAAAGTTTTAAGAAATAGATAAGACAGAGAAAGTTTTTAGATACAGATAAGACAAGAGAATCGAAACTACCCTCTTCCTCTCTACGATAAGTGCCTTACTAAGTCTGGCCTCGACGTTGCGGCGCCATTTTGTATAACCTCCTCAGTTAATTTTTTTGGTTCCGGTTTGCTGTTGTTATAAAAATGGTTAGGCACTAAGTGAATATTAAATATAATTTATAGCAAACCTATCACGGTGGTGACTGCCCTAAGAAATGGAGGATACACAATGCACGGCTAGGCAATTTATAGCTGAGGAGAGCAAGGGGTGGGTTCGTGAAAAGCGGGCGCCAGACCACTTAGTATGGTCAGAAAAGGAGTAGAAAAAATACTTAGTTTAAAAATATCACCTACAAGATATATTTACCTATATACAGTATATAAAAATAATTATTTTTTTTAAGAACTATTGCAACATTAAAATTTAAAAGTTATTGTAAATTAGTATTTCCCAAAAAAATGTTAGTTTTAAATTTAACTATTTAAACCAAATAGAAATTATGTTCTAAAAAAAATGATGAGAATTACAAAATGGAGAAAATTAAATTTTTAAGCTAGTCTAAAAAATTGTTGGAATGTGACTGAAGGTCACGATAATAAAAAAAGTTATGTTTAAACTACTAATAAATTTTAAGGCATGAAAAGAACAGTATAGTACAAAAGTTACAAAAGGGAAAAATGAAATATCTTATTTTTTTTTTTTTAGTCTTAAGAAATTTACAGTTACCAAATGGAGATAATACTCTGTTCACTATGAAGTGTAAGCGTCTTTTAGTAAGATAAAGAACACAAATACTTAACTTAAAGACTGTCTCTAATTCCTAGAGTGAAAGGGTGATCAGAACCACGGTTAGGTCTGAACAGTCGAACTACTTCCAGTTGTTCAACTATGCATCTCATATCCAAAAATAATGTTCCCATATAATATAACTGAACTCAATCAGAACCATGTGGAATTTGCAAGCGTAAAAAAGAAGAAACCATAAAAAAGAATTTAATCCTCATAAAAGAGTTTGCATAAAGTAATCTTCATAGAAAGAGTTAATCTTCGTACAAAGAATTAATCTTCGTAGAAGAAAAGATTTTCGTAAAAAAAAAAAGAACCTAAAAGTAACAATTTGACAGTAATAAGATGGTTGTCTTATTTAACAAGATACGTTCTTACCTTATTAGCATAAGGTTCTTCGAATTTCTTGCCGATGATATTATTAGCTAATTAATCCATCTATCGATGAGTACTTAACAATTGTTAAATAACATACAGCTAACTTATCACAAGCGTGTTGCTCTTAGGCAGGTAGAAGCGGAAAGAGCCGTTTAAAATTCACCTGTTGAATTTTCGACTACCCCCGTACCAACCCAAGATCAGACATTACCGAAGATACCCGATCGCTACTTGTCCACTGAATGGAGTAGGAAAATTATGTTATTCTAAAATATCAAAATATATCGTCTTTGATATTCTTTTAGGAGCTTTCATAGACCCTAATTAAGATAATTATGATTATAAATAACAAATTGTTGAATAATTTGAGAAATAACGACAAATGGAACATTTATGAGAGGATTTTCTCGGCTCTTAGCGCCGACGCAATCAGCTGGTTAGCATTGGACAGCGTTGTAGGTCATAGTCCAGTACGATAGTATTTAATTTATAGCGCACTCATAGTCCAGTCCCTTATTAAGGTTTAATCATTGAGTTTCCGATTTACTGTTGTAACGGAAAATGAACATGGAACCGTTACAATTTATATTTTATCATTCGTACATTGCATTCACATTTGCATTAAACCCACGACAGTTCTGCAATCTAATTTAGTTGAATATATTATCTAAATATCGTATTACTTTAGCCGATATTTTATTTTATTTTAACACATAAATATTTTCATTGCAACTTAATATAGGTCAAGTTAACTTCTATATAAAGTTTAGTTCCATATCAAGTTTAATCTTTAACTTGTAACGTTTTTATTGCAATTTAATACTACTACTACTAATAAAGGTTAACGTATTGTTTATACCATATGACTATAATATCTGAATAAGTGCAAATACCATCGCAAAAATAATTTGTTACATACTTTATACAGAAAAGAATACAATTTCGTTTCCTTTTATTCATTATTATTGCCAGTGGCGTACTCTTGCACCTTTTACAATTAATTTTTATTATTTTTTTGTGTGTACCAAATTAATTTTTGTTTGTTTATCTGAAATTTATATACAAATCTTAATAATACAAAATGGCGAACCAACCAAATACTACAGCAAATAATACCAATAACGCTGATGAAACCCTTACCATAGAACCCTACAGGTTAAGTGAGATTTTCTCAATAGTTCCAGAGTTCGACGGGAACCCCATTTTCCTACAAACCTTTATTTCCGCGTGTGTTTTCGCGAACGGAATGTCTATAGAGGACCAGCGTATTTTACTTACTCTACACATAAAAAATAAACTTCGGGGAAAAGCTGCCGAATTAATAAATTCGAGGAACCCTGCCACTTGGGCAGAAATTAAAAGCCTACTTGAGGCCCACTTCGGTGATTCACGCGACTTGACAGCCCTTATACAGGACTTACAACGGATTCACCAACTACCTAATGAAACTGCCCTGACATTCGTATCTCGTTTACAAACACATAATGCCAAAATGCACGCTGCTGTGCAAAAACAGACTTTGACGTTGGAAGAAAAGACAGCCCAATCATCCCTAATTGAAACCATGACTCTAACAACACTACTTACCGGACTAGAACCCAAACTTGGACAAATAATCCGTGCCGGAAATCCCAGCGACATGCTAGAAGCAATCAATAGAATCAAAAGCGAACTCCAACTGTCCTACTTCGAGTCACAAAAATTCCCAAAACAAACTATCAACAAAAACCCCATCCAGAATCAACAGAGGCGTCCCAACTCCCAACAATTCTGTAATTTTTGCAAACGTAACGGGCACAATTTTAATGAGTGCCGTACAAGACTACAATTCTCACAACAAAATCAGAACTTTAGACAAAACAATTTTGCCAGTCCTCCACAATTTTCTAGACCGAATTTCCAAAATTCTCCCAACCAGCAATATCAAAGAAATTTCACGCCGCAACAAGATTTTCAACAGAATAGGCCTTCTGTAATAAGACCTAATCCGAACTTTCAGAGATCCCCAAATCAACAAAATTCAAATTTCAATCCTAACTTTAACAGACAAAACCCGCAGAGAACACATCACGTTAATTTTGACAATCATTTCGACTCTCAAAATTATGATACTAATTTTTACCATGAAACTGATAATTTCAGTGACCCACAATTCCATAACTTCGGAAACTATCAAACTAATTCTAGCCTTGATAATATGGCAAATATGCCACAAGCAAATTATGACGATTACATCCATTTCCCGCAAAATAACGACGATAACATGCCATACCAAAATGAGAAATATACAGCTAATTCTCAGATGTCGCAGGATTATAATGCTAATCCTCAGGATTTTCCATTAGGCCCGGAGTATTCCATGAATACTCCAACCCAAGAAATAAATTTCGAAGTGGACCAAATGTCCAACCAAATTCAAACATTAAACCTGAAAGACAATTCCGACCCACATTCGAATCCCCAAGAACAGTGTTTCATGTAAAATCACCATCTAACCCTCCGTTTCAAATAAGTTCGACAAACCTGTATTTCATGAAGGACCCAACAAATAAATTTAATATTCTAATCAATTTAGGTGCAGATATTTCCATTTTCAAACCCAAAGCAACAGAAAATTATAACCTAAGACACCCCGAAAATTTAAATATACAAGTAACAGGTCAAAAAATTAAAATCACTGAATCTGTTCTTATACCGTTCAATTTTAACGATCCACACAAAGTTTATGTATACGATTTAGATACAGACTTCGATGGCTTTGTAGGTAACGACTTTCTAGAATATTACGAATGCATTATAGATTTCAAAAACAATCAACTAATTACCAATTTTGAAAATATGCCATTATTTAAAGTTAACGATTATTTACCTTTACAACCAGTTACAAATTCAAACGAAAATATTAACAATCACCTTTCAGATAACACCATTAATCAAAATCTTAATTTTTTCGAACCAGACACTGAAGAAATATTTGAATTTTATTGTGACACTGACGCTATACCGCTAGCTCAGGAACAAGAAAAAATACACTTACCTAACACCTTTGCAAAGACAAACATACAAAGCGAATTTTTCGAGACAACGTCTGATGAAAACTATCAAAATGCAGACTCCCATCAAATAGACAAAAGTTCTAAACTTTCAGACATCTCCTGTAAAGACAAAAACCAAAATTCCATCTTTACCGAATCTCGTATCAAAGGAATAATTAAACATAAGGTACAAGAAACAAAAACAATTTCAAATGTAACCCCTACGGTTAACCAACAAAAAATGAACCTTTCAGAAACAAAATCATCTCCTACAGGCAAATTTAAATTGACAACCTTAAATCCAAACATGTCCAATAACAATTCGAAACAAACAATAACATTAAACAGAAAAATGTTTATTTCGCAAACAGTATTCAAAATTAATAATAAAATATTCAGGAAATCGAAAATTCGAAAAACAAATAAAGTAAAGAATAATCCAGGAAACACGCATACGATCTTGCGTAATCAAAACAAAAGAAAAATTTATATACCCCACACAATCAGGAAAATATACCAACGAAATTCATTTTTATCCCCGGTAAAAACAATACCGAAAATAGTAGAATTTTCTAATTTAATATTTGAACCAGTTCAAAAATTCAAATCTATATTTAAACTTAATTAATAACGATAATACCGATTTCAGTCTCAACTATATGCCGACCCTGCAAATAAAACAGTTACAAAAATTTGCAACCCAAAATTACTTTCAAAATTATCTCACAAATATTTTTTTAGTCACCTAAACTAAATCTTTTAGAATATTATCAAAAATTAACAGTTTACATTAAAAGTACTTTCCATTTCCTTAGACCTTTCTAAATTAATACTACCAGAAAATTTGAAAAAAAAACCATTGTATAATAAATTAATTAACTATCAAAACACTTCTCATGTAAATAATTTTATTTCTTTTCTCTATTACTAGGAAACTTCTCCTGTAGTAAATTTTACTTTATGAAACAAAACCTTAATTATAACGAAATATCTTTGTTCATTTAAATAAATGCACATAAAGTAATTACATTTAATTCAAGGAACTCATAATAGTAGTACTACTTTGATAACAGTATCTTGAACTTTTGCACAGAGGCACGTCCTGTATATTTATGGACTTAAACATTTTAATAATAATTGCCAGCACCATAGTATCGCATTGCACTCATTATGATTTCTCCCTACACCAATATAAACGCTTTACAAGCACAAGTAATAACAGCTGTTAACTATATAATAATTAATACCAAGGGCAGAAAAATTAAATAATATGCAGTAAGAACTTTTCAGAATTTAATTAAAACTTAAAATCAGGACATACCTTTTCCAAATTAAATGATTGAACTACTCGTAAACCCTGAAAGAAACTCACAAACGTTCAGAAGAAATTTCAGAAACTGAAAATCAAACATTCTTCAAAATGTTCAAAAAATATATATATTCTATATTTGAGAGGCCCTAAGTAAAAACAAATGAATATATCTACAAGATCACAAACGAACAAACTTCTCAGAAATTTAACACATTTTCTATACTTTACAAAACTGAATATTCAATAGATTACTCTAAAATTCAAACTTCAAATAAACAACTCTTGGACCGAGAAAACAAACACATCATAACTTTCTTTCAACAAAATAAACCTAAGAAATCTTCATCACCAAATTATTGATGACATTTTCGAGGAAAACCCCGAATTTTACGAAGACAAAATAAATATCCTCTCCAGTAGATCGGTTAGACATAGGAAATACTATATCATTCCTCTACCCTTTGACCCTGAATCTGTAGTAGAACATTTGTTCCTAGCAATATACAAAAACCAAAATGAACTAGATCTTTCTAATACTTACCATGTCGAAAACAACTTAGACCTCCCCATACTCGAAATTCTGTCATTTATCTTCGCAGAAAAGGACCTAAAACTCATTATCTGTCAAAACCTAGTACAAACACCTGACGAAGACCAAAGACCGATAATTCTTGACCAAAACCATACCGGCAAAAACAACCTGCATCGCGGAATAAACGAGACTATGCGTAGGATCAAAAATAAATACAATTGGCAAGGACTAACCAAAGATGTTGAAAATTTCATAAAAAATTGCGAAATTTGCCAACGGACTAAAGTTTGCCGTAAAAACCTTAACAACCCTCTAGTAATCACTGAAACTCCAAGAACGCCTTTCGAAAGAATTAACATCGACCTATTCGAATTTCCTACACGAAATTACGCTCTAACTATCCGTGATGAACTTACAAAATTCACACAAGCCTATGCAGTACCGGATAAAAGCGCAAAATCTGTGGTAAATACCCTATTGTTATATTTTCAACATTACGGTACCCCACTGAGGATTCACTGTGATTACGGCGGTGAATTCGACAACAACTTACTAAAAGACCTCTGTACCCTCTACGATATAAAATTGACATATTCTAGCGTAGGACATCCCCAATCTAACGGTTCTATAGAACGCTTTCATGCTACCTTAGCCGAAATGATCAGAATTCACAAAACCGAAAACCCAAATGAACATCCTTTTACCATATTGCCGTATGCAGTAATATGCTACAATAATTCGGTTAATAAAACGCATGGTTTTACGCCATACGAACTGATCTTTGGACACACAGCTAATAGACCACCAGAGACCCTGTACAACCAAAAAGACCTAATAACTAAATATGTTAGGGACTTAAATAATAGGATATCCCACTATTACCAAATTGCACGCAGTCGGACTGAAGCGCAAAAAACAAAAAGCTAAAGTCAGATTCGACAGAAATATCCCAGAAAATCGCCCCACGTATAACGTTGGAGACGAAGTATATGTAAAGGAATCCCAAATCAAAAGCAAGTCACAAAATAAATTCAACGGCCCTTTCGAGATCAAAGAAATTTTCCAAAATTCTGCCACTTTGTTAAATCCCGAGACAAATCAAACAAGTAAAGTAAATTTTGATAGAATGAAACCGTATATTGAAGATTAAAATTTATTTTCAGGTTTCTACTGCTGTTCGGATCAGCATTTTCTCAATACGAAATAACACCAATAAACAATACTATCGGTGTTTACTATCACAAAGACACGGACATTGTCATCTCACACAAGAAATGGACGTTACTCATACATAAAAATATATCGACCTTTAAGACAGCTCTTGACAGAAACGACAAAATTTTACAGACAATCCTTACCACCCTTGACCCAGCATACAAAAACATGAACGAATTCGCGAGTGAGGTTAAAACGCATTTAAGCCTCCTAGAACAAATCTCAAAATCCATACAAACTAAATTTGACGAAATACATCTCGACACGAAACGCTACAAACGCGGAATCATAAACGGAATTGGTTCAATATTCAAAGCAATTACCGGAAATTTAGACGCAGAAGACGGTAAATACTACTCTGACTGTATCAATAAATTAAACCAAGACGAACATCAGATAGAAAATTTGATGAAAAATCAAATATCAGTTACAAATTCAGTTATTAAAAATTTTAACACGACAATTCAAAAACTACTAATAGACGAGGAGACATTCAACAAAGACATAAAAGAAATCGAATACGCAATCTTAGACATTACGTATAACGTACGAGCAGTTGAAACAAAATTAAAATTCTTGGAAATTTGTGAACAACTCATGGCGAGCTACCTATTTATAGAGGACAACCTCAACGATATTTTAAATTCGATCACTTTCGCGAGACTCAAAGTAATTCATACGTCTATCATTAACCCCCAAGATTTGGTAAACTCATTGCAGGAAATTTCACAAAACCTACAAAAGAACAATTTGCCACTCCCAATTAAACTTTCAAAAATTGCACAGTATTTAGATATTATTGAATTAAAAGCTTTCCAAATGAACTCAGAATTAGTATTTGTATTAGATATACCCCTAGTAGACCCTCAAACGTACTCTGTTTTCCAATTATACCCCATTCCTATCTTAGATAGTAGAACTGGTCTGTATCATATTTTGTCAACTTCTCAAAAATATATCGCGAGAGATGATGATTCTTTGATGTACATACCCATTGCTGACCTCAGAGAATGCAAGCCACTCCATACCAATACTAAATTATGTCCAAATTTGTTTGCATATCCAATTGACAACAACGCCATATGCGAAGCCCGCCTTTTCAAGGATCTACAAACTCTACCAGAAAACTGTCAAACGTCAACTATCATCGGCCAAGGATACAACATCCAAAAACTAGACGTGAACGTGTGGATGATCGTCAATACAGAGCCACTAAAGATGACTATCAATTGCCCGAAAGAGACCCCAAAAACCGACACCATCCTCAAAAACTGTATAATTAAATTACAACCAAATTGCTACGCCTTCATAGGTATCACGAAGATCCAAGCCAGCTCAGGCGAAACGACAGACGTGAAGAACGACGCTCACCCTATACAAATCCCATTCGAGTGTTGCAACTAGGTTCCGGACAAAGTTCGAGTGCCCAACCTGAAACCATTAAAACTAAGTGATCTGAACACCGAAGACCTCGATGTCGCCAGACACCAATTAGACCAATATTCAAAAGACTTAGACGACCTAATCAAGGAACCTTTCATCACGAGACACATTTCTTGGTTTACCTATCTTACCATAGTGCTAATTTTCGGACTCTTATTCTTGTATCTATTCTGTAAGTGTAAAGCAAGAAGACGAAGACTAGCCATCAACGTTTCCACGACTCCTCCATCTCCACCAAGGCCTAGTGAACCCCTCAGGACAATCACTAGCCTGTTTCATCAACGAAGACGACCTACCTTAAGAAGAGAAGACAACGAAGCCGAAGACATACAACTTAACTAAAGACATTTTGTGCCTTTTTACTGACTTTTAGTGCTAGACTCTTCAGTGAATTTCATTTCATTTATTTAATCATTATATTTCATTATTTTTCTATCCTTTGTTAATTTCAATTTTATTAACATTTTTACGTTATTTTCATTTAAACTTATCATACTCATATTTTATGCTTTTATATTAAAGCTATATTTTAACCTTGGGAATATTTTACCCTATTTTAAGACAAACTTATTATGTTTGTATTTTACGCTTTCTTGCTAAAGCTATATTTTAACTCTAACATTTTTATGTTATTTTATTTTATGAATCAAGCTTATTGTGCTTGCATTTCATATTTTAGACACTAAGGTTATACTCTGTATTTTAAACTTTACGACAACATTTTTGTACTCCAAATTGTACCATTACCTTTTATATACATTTTATACTCATTTCAAAAGTTGCTGCATAAAACACCAACTTTTTTTATAAGGGGGAAGCTGTTATATTAGAAATATACTATGATATATAATATCACCGAGACAGGCTTAACCTTCTCAAACATATCATGTTACAAATTGCGCAACAGCTCTTCTCTAATAACCGCTCACGTTGGCTGAGCTTAATGTTTCTTTCTTGGTAATCCCTTATCATGCTGAATTGCCAATTTAATGTTCTTTGTTCTCTTATGTTATAAATACAACCAACAGACATTTGTACCTTGAGTCATATACTCATTTTCGACCTAATACATTCTAAATTTATTATTGTTCATTATTGTACCTAGAGTCAAGCTTGACTCCCAAGTAAATAAAGTTTTTAAAAAGTGATTTCTACAATCCATTATCTAACATGTATACTGCTCTATTTCCGCCTGGCAAACACTAAGTAAAATATGATGATGGTTTATAAGGCTAAATAATTAAATAACGAAGCGAGTTATTGCCTTATACCTCAAAAGAAACAACAATGCAACAACGGACACGTGTTTCGGAGTTATTGCTCCTCATCAGCGTAGCGTAGCTTAGCGCATATATTTTAAAAATCGAGCAAAACCAACAAAGGTCGGAAAGTACAGTGCACAGTACTCGATTTGTACTTTCATACTTCATGCGCTGCACTGACACGTACATACTCACATTACTTATTTTTATCTCACTATATTTGAGATTTCATAAATAATAGTAATATTGCACAATCTGAGAAGTACTCCAAAATTAGCAATCCCTGATTCATTGATGGTGTAGCGGTTAAGTCGGGCTACGGCATTTATTAAAATAGAAAAAAAAAATTGGAGGTATAATAGAGTGACGAGGCCTTAACAGAAGTGAATCGACTTTCAAATAGAATCGAAAATTACGACTTAGTTGGTCAAGGCAAAAGATACAGACAAAGCTGTGAAAAAGGTAGTAAAATAATTCAAATAATTATTCCTTCGTTTAACTCGCTCTAATTCAAAAATGAAAATATACTAGACTTTCGCATAATAGTATTTTTGTGTTTCGAGGTAGAAAGCGTCTGTTACCATATATATTCATTTAATAGTTGCATATATCTTACGAATTAAAGTATTAATATATTCCTCAAACCTGAGGTCACAATCTATTATAACACAAAGACTTTTAGCTTTTTCTACTATTTCTAGTTCATTACCATCAATTTTTATTTTAGCGAGGTTTTTAATGTTGCTCCGAATTTTCTTGGGCCCAAAAATTATAACATTTGATTTGCATGCATTAATAAATAAACTGTGCTCTCTGGCTAAGTCAACAAATAATTTTAGATCCTCATTTATATGATAACAACCACCATCTACATCAGAGGGATCAAATGAGTAATAGAGCTGGGTATCGTCAGCATATAAGTGTATAGTTAGTAAGGCATTAAGTAAATTAGCTTGTGTATATAGAGAGAAGCAGGGGATCCAGAATAGAATCTTGAGGTACTCCAAATCTTAAAGCAATGTAATTCGAAGAATTATTATTTATTAAAACTTTCTGCTGTCTACCTTTTAAGTAATTTTCAAAACATTTAGTTGCGTCTTCAGTGAGCCCAATTTAATGTAAAATAGATAGAAGCAAATCATAGCTGATCGTGTCAAAAGCTCTGCTAAAATCTAACAACACGAGAATAGTACAGTGTCCTTTATCTATAGCCGCCGACACATTATCAACCACATGCAAAAGTGCAGTAGTATAGCTGTAACCTGGTCTAAATCCAGACTGTAGAGGAGGCAATATCTTTTTTCAATCAAATATCTTCTTAATTGTTCTTCTATTATTTTTTCTATTATTTTAGATAGAACTGATAGGATGCTAAAAACCTGAAGACCTCGAAATTCTACAGGATTCGATTTTTTTGGTACTGCTGTTATTATGAACGATCCATCTTTACACGTCTGAAATACTTTTATTTTACTTACTTTCCAAAATAGATATTAAACGTTCACAAAGAAGGGTTCAAATCGACTGTTTCAGACGGAGAATAATACAAAATCTATACTTACTGTTCGTTTTTGCTTAACTGCTTCACTGATGGTACCAATTGGAGGTCGTAACACTATAAATCTAACAGAGTAAATACTAACACTTTCTTAAATTTAAACCTGAAAAGGAATTTTGAAACACAAGAAAAGACAAGTTCAAAAATATATATATTAAATCTTTTAAAAAATTATGTTTTTACGAAACGTTCAAGAAACATGTATTGACAAACATAGTCTGGCCCGTGTACAACACATAGTGAGGAATGGAACGACTCATAACGTATCAACTACCATCAAATGTTTAATTTTTAGCTAACGATTACACAAAAAGATTCAGTATTGACGTATTTTCAGTTCAATATCAATTAAGTTCGCTCCTCGGAGCTTAAAAATGCTTGAATTGCAACGACTTTGAATTATATTTTGCAATTATAAATTCATACGTTCAGGCAAGGCGGTCCCATGCACGTTGTGAGTACATGGTAACTATACTTTTTTGACACCGAATCACTGAGAAACCGGTTTAGGGCAAATACGGTTAAAACCCATCATTTTCCCGTCAAAATCGACTGCTAGAAAATGATAGGGCATCCTCGACGCTAAGGGTTATTGTCGCTAAAACTCTCGAAATACTTTGACTAGAGACTGGATTAACTTGTCCTCATATTTAACACAATGCATGAGGTGCAGTGCTTAACATCGTGGATTCGTAAAAAGGATTTTATTTTAAAAATTTCCGGTCGGTTTTCGTTATACTTACTAAATTTTGTGGTCGGGGCGACATTACGTCCCCGTGCCGCGACATTTACTATACTTTCTAAAATTACACTCCTTGGTGAGTGTCTGATATTTTTGCATAAGAAAGGCTCCGTAGAGCGAAAATGTGATTGAATGTATAAAGTCGGATTTTGTTACAGTTTCGAAAAGTTCATCGAAGGTTTTGGCGTGTTCTTTAACATTGTCACTGCACTTTTCCATGCATTTGGAAATACATTTTGTGTTAAACAGAAATTAATAATATGTATCAAATATGGAACAACATGACGACAGCAAAGTTTTATCATTTTAATATTGAGCCCATCATCCCTTGTAGCATTCTTTTTAATGCCTTTAATAATATTTAAGACAGTTAGCTCATTTACTTGCTGAAATTTGAGTGTAGAGTCAAAAAGGCTACTATCTTTGTAGTTATTTAAAGTTATCTTGGAAACAGTAGTTACAGGCAGTGCATTAAAAAGTCATTAGTTCGTTTCCATTATTTAAATGATTTGGTATACTTGTAATTATTTTATTTGGAATTATATTGTTATTTCTAAGAATTTTCCAATGTAGGCTAGGATCGCACTGATTTAGTTTATTCCAATGGTGATGTTGGCCTGTTTTTTTAAAATTTTTCATTATTTCTAATTTTAATCATTCTTTTTACAGCGTCAGTTAACCACGGTGCATGGGATTTCGTTAATTTTGATGTTACTGTAGGTGCATGATTATCAAATAGGTTCAGCAAAGCATTGTTTAAAAATTCTAATTTGGCATTTACATCGTGAAGATCAAAAATATCAAAAAATGGGACGTTGAAGAGATCTTGCTCAAATAGATTAATATCAAAATTTTTGAAGTTTCTGTATGTGACTATTCTGGGGGCACTATTTTCATCATTGGTTTTAATTGTACAATAGATTAAGCCATGATCAGAAAGCTCATTGTCAACGACACCCTTTTCTAGAACGGTTTCCTCCTTAAGAACTATAATCAGGTCAATCAATGTGGCCGTTATATTTGTTATTCTAGTCGGAGAATATATTATTTGAGTTAAATCGAATTCATCAAGTACTGAGTAAAAATTTCGGATATTTGTAGAATTAAAATTGTATAAATTTAAATTAAAATCCCCCGTGCAGATTATGTTATCGAAAAAGGTGTGATTAAACTAAAAACTTCTTCGAATTCCAATATAAAAAAATTTGAATCTTGAGATAGTGGCCTATAGCGTATTTTTTTAAAATTTTAAGTTGATCTATAATTGTTCGATTGAGCTGTTTGTAGATATTAATGAGCTGCAAAATTTTTCTTTCACGTAAATACATAACCCACCACCTCTAGATCCACGATCTAACCTATATATTTTAAAACTATCAATTAACAACAAATTGTTTGGAATATAGCTGTTTGGAATGTTATTATAGAGCCAAGTTTCAGTTACGGTGAAAATATCAAAGGAATCATTTAAAACAAGTATGTTTCAGGTCTTGTAAAGACATGATTTGAGATATGACTGTTATTAAGAAGTGCCTACACAATAAATAAGTTTAACTTATGTAGAATCTATGCATATAAATAACATATAAAATAAAAAGTGTCTTTAGCACTATCATTGGATACTATATTACCGTTACTTGGTTTTTGTACTTCTACAATATTTTGTTTGTATAATTCGGATTCGGACCTAATGGTGGGCGTTGAAGGAGCACTAGAAAATTTTTTCTCTGTTAATATATCCAAATCATCAGAATCATTTTTTGCAATTCTCTCTAGTTATTGCGCAGTATACTCTTCATCGTTCACGTAAAGTTTATTGTGACTAATGTATGCCTTTAAATTTTTACTTCTAGTTTGTTTTATAGAATTTGTTTTTTTTTTTTTTTTGGGGGGAAAGCGGCATCGACTACTCTGGTCATTAGCCGCATCTTACCATACGTATCACATTAGTGATAACAATCGATTAGCACATTTTCATCATAGGTTTATAATTTCATTAACAGTCCAGTGCTTTTTAAAAATTGAATTAGTGTTAGCATTGATTCTCTCTTATGTGACAGACATTCTGCTAGATTGTCAGGCAAGTGTAGTTGATGTCGTATATTTGAATGGTCTCTGCATTCCATAAGGATATGGTTTACCGTCAGTGGCCTTTGGCATGTCAAACATGTAGGTTGCCTGGCTCCTCGTAGCATGTGGATTGATGTTAAGTTAGTATGTCCTATCCTTAGGCGGGTCAAGGCAACTTGTTCTCTTCGCGTGAATCCTTTGTATATTTTCTCTTTCCCTATCAGAGGTTTAGCTATTTTTAGTTTTGATTCTGTTGCTGTCCATTCGTTTTGCCAAGTGTTATTGATTTTCAGTTTTAATGCTATTTTTACGTCGTCTGGAAGGAGAGGTATATTTTCCCAAGGTTCGTTTTCACTCTCAGCTGCTTGACGTGCTGCTAAGTCCGCAAGTTCATTCCCTGGTATTCCTATATGTCCTGGAATCCAGGCAAAGTATACTAACTTTTGTTGATCTTTAAGCCATTGAATTAGGGACGTGTTGTACTAATGGACTATAACTAAAACTATTTGATATGGACTGTAATACACTGAGGGAGTCACAACATATGAGAAATGTATTGTTTTTCTCGTACTCTATATATCGCAGTGCCTGCCAGATTGCATAGAGCTCTGCAGTATAGATGCTCATTTTAGGATTCAAGCTCCAGGAATGTGTTTTATCTCCAACTGCGAACGCGCTTCCAACTCCTTGATTTGTCTTTGATCCGTCTGTATATATAATATGACAGCCTGGGTAGTTATTTTTTATTTCATAAAATGTCGATAAGTATATGTTATTACAAGTTTCCCCCTTTTTAAATGCAGCACATTCAAAGTGTATAGTTGGAGATGTTATTTTCCAAGGAGGGATTTCGCAGTATGTTAGTTCATATGTTGTTGGAGATTCCTCATTTAAGTTATTTAACAGTTCCTGGATGCGTATGCCCACTGGTCTTGTTATAGCGGGTCGCGATTGAAACAGGTCAAACTGTGCATTAAATAGAACATCGTAATTGGGATGATTTGATTGTGCTTTAATTCCTATTCCATAGTTTAACAGAAATCGCTGTCTTCTGTATATTAATGGAGGTATTCCTGCATCGCAAC
Organism: Leptura quadrifasciata; assembly: GCA_963675555.1. NCBI lineage: Eukaryota > Metazoa > Arthropoda > Insecta > Coleoptera > Cerambycidae > Leptura > Leptura quadrifasciata. The sequence goes on along the minus strand of OY776673.1, from coordinate 190,060,090 downwards.
ATAAAGATGCTGTTGGAGTTGTACGGAAAGCACCTGTAGCTAATCTTAGCGCTGTGTTTTGAATACGGTCTAGTACTACCAAATTAGATTTACGTGCAGCAGAGTAAATCGTACACCCGTAGCCCATTTTTGATAAAATTAGGGATTCATACAGTTTAAGTAAAACTTCTCTGTCTGCACCCCAATTGATGCTAGATAAACATTTAATTAAATTTAATGATTTTTTACGTTTTAGTGCCAAATTGTCAATATGTGGTTTCCAAGAGAGTTTTCTATCAAAAGTCAGACCTAAAAATATTGTAGTTTCTTTGAATTCTAGCGGTCGGCCTTTCATTGTCAAGTTTGGGTCATTATGTGGCGTTCTTAATCTGCAGAAGTGAACGCAATGGGTTTTTGTTATTGAAAACCTAAAGCCTCTGCTTTCGACTTTATCAACAATTTTATTTATGGTCTGTTGCATCGTCCGTTCAACTTCTTCCATACTTTTGTCAGCGTAAAAGATGACAAGGTCGTCGACATAAAGCGATCTTCCGACTTTTGGGTCAATATCTTCTAATAACTTGTTAACAGCTATGGCAAACAGAGTAACACTGAGTGTTGAACCGTGAGGAATTCCATTTTCTAAGGTGTATGCATCAGATAAAGTGTTTCCAATCCGCACTCTAAATTTCCTGTTTGTTAGAAAACTGCAGATAAAACGTGCTAAATTTCCTTTGAGTCCCCAATTATAGGTAGTTTGGATAACTCAGTACCTCCACGTCATGTCATATGCTTTTTCTAAATCGAAAAATACCGCTACTAGATGATTTCTGTTCGCAAAGCTGGTTTGAATAGCATCATCGAGGTAAGTCAGTTGATCAGAGGTGGAGCGGAATTTCCGAAAACCCATCTGGAAGTCTGATAGAAGACGATTTTTCTCTAGATACCACATTATACGCATATTTACCATTTTTTCAAGGAGCTTACTAAGACAACAGGTCAAAGATATAGGACGATAACTTGCTGGATCTACGGGGTCCTTATTTTGTTTAAGTAATGGTATAATAGTAGCTTCTCTCCATTGATCTGGGTAGCTTCCTTCTGACCATATTCTGTTGAACAGGTTAAGCAATAACATTTTTACATGTCCTGGAAGTTGGCGGATCATTTCATATGGAATACGGTCTGGTCCCGGAGAAGAATTATTTACATCCTGAAGCGCATTTTCCAATTCATCCATTGTAAAAGGGTCATTGTATTGTGAGACATTATTTTCGGAAAAATCTAAATATGTTTCCAGTGTGGGTTTCTGTTGTAGGAAAGTGGATCATAATTATCTGAACTACTTGTTATCTGAAAATTGTTTCCCAACAAGTTTGCTATATCCTCTGTGTTTGATACTAATTCATTATTAGCTCGAAGTACTGGTGAAGGAATAGGAAATTTTCGTCCAGCTATTGCTCTTACCTTTTTCCATACTTCTGTTACAGCTGTGTCCGGAGTAATAGAATTTACATATTGTTCCCAGGAAGATTTTTTACTCACTAAGATAAGGCGGCGGGATTTTGCTCGAAGACGTTTAAAATTAATCATATTCTCTCATCTCTCATAGGAGATCTTTTAAAAATATTAAGAGCTCTTTTCTTTTCTTTTACTGCTTTTTTGTTTCTTCATTCCACCATGGCACAGTTAGTTTTGATTGAAGATTTCTTGTCATGGGAATACTTTGTTCAGCAGCTTGTATTATACCTGTAGTAATAGCGTCGACCGTTGAGGTAATAGTATCTTTCATTTCGATTAAATTAAGTAGTGCTGCAAATTGTTTCCAATTAGCACGTTCTAGTCGCTATCTTCGAAATGAAGTGTTTTGAATGTTTTGTGTTGGTAGCTCTATGGATATTGGATGATGATCAGTGAAGAGATGTTCTTTAAGGACGTTCCATGACAAGAGGTGCGCTATATCGGGTGAGCAAATTGATAGATCAATAGCACTAAAATTATTTGATCTAGAATTAAGATAGGTTCCCTCTCCTGTATTTAATAGAACCATATCAAGTTCGTCTAATAGTTCTTCAATTTGTCTTCCTCTTCTATCTAATCTCACTGAGCCCCATATAGGATTATGCGAGTTAAAATCACCCACAATTATTGCAGGTTGAGGAAGCTGAGTCATTATGTCTCTCAATTCGTTCTGTTCCCACTCTGCGTTGGGTAAGTAGATGTTGCAAATGGCTGCTTTAAAGGGGAATAAGACTTGTACTGCAACTACCTGTAGTTCAGATCGTATGGGAATTCTACGGGCCTGTAGGTTACTTTTAGTATATATAGCAACCCCTCCTTGTGATCTCTGCACTGCTAGTACATCCTTTCTGTGGGTATCGTACCCTCTTAGATTAAAGTTTTCTGTGTTTCTAAGATGTGTTTCCTGCAGACAAATACAGAAGGGTCTTTTGTCTACAATTAGTCTCTTTAATTCATGATAATGTGTCTTTATACCGTTACAGTTCCACTGAAGTATATTGTGGAGCTCCGTACTGTAGTGAATTGTCCACCTAGTAACATTTAACAGAGACTTATGGTAGTTGATCAATAAATATACAACAAACAGATATGTATAAATAAAATAAATAAATATATGTATAAATAAAAACAAATAAATATGTATAAAATAAGATATAGACAAATATTACGGTCCAGAAAGTATCGAATGATCCGATACTTGTTTGCGCGGCTTGCCTTTTGGCCAGCCCACTTTTTTCTTTTTCTTTCGTATTTCAGCAACTTGGCTACTTAACGATGTTTCATCTCCCGATGACAACGTTTGTTGTTCTGGGGAGTCATTTCTCTTTCGCTTTTCTTGAGCTGAGGATTGCATTGAAGCTATGGCATCTACAATTTTTGGTACTAATTGTTCAATAAGCCCTGAAAAATCGACCTTGGCTGGAGTGGATAATGCTGTTGCATAGCTGACTCCCGGGGAAGGTAGAGATATATTAACTTTTCTTTTTGCTTCTACATATGAAATTTTTTCTTTAGTCTTGATTTCTTGGATGGCTGTTTCTTTTTTGAATACTGGGCATTGTCGAGACCTTGCGGAGTGAGATCCTTCACAATTAACGCAGGTAATTGGTTCCTTACATGGTTGGCCTTCATGCAGAGGTTTACCACATACACACACTTGCGGTTGACTGCATCGAAGAGATGTATGTCCGAACTTTTGAGATTTAAAGCATCGCAATGGTGATGGGATATACATTCTGACTTCTAACGAATAGAAAGCAACATTTATGCGTTTTGGGAAACAAGGTGTGTTAAATGTCAAAATGTGATTTGGTGTGTCAACAAGCGTTCCGTCTCTCTTTGTTTTAATCCGCCTCACTTCTAGAACTCCTTGGTCCTTTAAACCCTCTAGGATATCTTCTACTGGGCAGTATATCACACCTCTTGAGGTGTTAAGACTTCGGTGTGGATTTATTTCGACTACAAATTCTCCCAGTTTCTTTACTTCTAATAAGCGCTTTGACTGAGCTGCTGATACAGTTTCTACTAAAAGTCCATCACTTATCTTTCGAACATTCTTTGGCGTACCTATCAAACTATATAACTACCTCTGTATTATGAAGGGACTTACTTTTGAGAAGTCGCCTTCATCTCTTTTTACGACCAAGAACCGAGGGGGAACCACCGTCTCTTGGCTCGTATTATTGTTGGTGGTTTTTTGGGGTGGACCTCCAGCCACATCCATATTTATAGAGGTGGACATCTCTTGGTTTGTTTTTTTGTTTACTTGACTCATATATGGTCCCACGAGTAGGGAAGATGGAGTGGTCGACTGCAGCAGTGCTCCCTTACTACAGCAAGGCTATCTTCAACCGGAGGTCGCCTGGTATCCGGAGGTAGCCGTTTATGACTCACTAACGCAGAGCCACTCATCCCTCAGCACGGCAAACACCTTAGATTTCGGATTATTTTTTCAGGGTTTACTCCCATAGATCCATCGTGTTCTGCGAGAACGGGGTAACCTCTAGCCGGATGCGGTTCTTCACCACGCACGATGGTCTTGCAAGTGCAGAGGCTATATGTTGCGCGTGACACCTGCCTGGACTCATTTTCGTTTCTCCCCCACGGCCTTACCGGCAAGGGTGGCCCTACCAGGAGCTGAACCTCCAGCCGGCTTTCCCCGCAGGTTCATTGAACTTACTTGAGTATCCTCTACCCCATTTGTTTATTTATTTCATCTTCTCTACATAAATCATTTGCAATGGAAATTCCAGTACCTTTTAGTTTTTTACCTCTTTGAAAATCTGTTTTTTTTTTGTAGATTTAAGATAAACTCTAAAATAATCGTGTCTTTTTTCCAACTTTGTATATGTCATTGATGTAATTATGGTGTATATCGGTGTTCAGTAATGTGTTTAATTTAACTAATACTTCATCTAATAAGTCTGTACCTTTTTCAATTTTTAAGCCCATATCAGTCTAATGAAATCAGTCTGTTTTCTTTTTCAATAATTATTTTATGCGACCTAAGCGGCTTAACCGCTCGACTATGAAATTAACTGAGTTGTCTGTTGTGCGTCTCCAGTAGCAACCAACACGTTATATAGTTGAAATTTATACGCTTACCCAATAGTACAATATTCTAGACTATAGCGATGGGTTGCTGTAGCTGTACAATTAGTGTGATTGCTGTCGGCTTTGTAACGTTGTTATATTTGTTATATAAAAAAATAAAAACACATTTATATGGAATACCACCAATCCCTAAGTTGGAGGACACTTGGTGGGGTCCTGGGGTTCCAAGTAAAGAGGATAATGTTATAAAACCATTCAAAATAAATGTTTCAGATGAGGTAAGAAAACACCTTACATTATATAAATGATATTAAAAACGACAAAATACCATTATATAGAGCTGTCAAATAGTATTGTAATAATTACAAATTTAAGAAAAAAAATCGCAGTGATTAATACATAGTGCGTACGCGGGCGTTGGCCACGATTAAAATGCATGTTCATGTTCGTAAATAGATGATATAATTGTAACAATCAGGCCCGGGTTGAGAGAGGGGTGATCAATATTCCGGGAGGAGGGGGGCCTGGATCTAATTAATAGCAACGCAATGAGCAAATAGAAACAGTAATCATAAAAAAAATAACTATACATAACTGTACAGGGTGTCTCACCGGGAACTGAATCGATCAATATAGAGGAAAGTACGCATCAGAAAATTTTGAAAATTTAGATAATTACTAATGTCGGTGTGGCCAATCCAACTAAAATAATTACAAGCAGCTGGCACTTCCGCTTATACCGGAAGTCGATACCAACTTGCTTATTTCAAATGGAACACCCTATATATTGTAGGATTTTCGAAAAGAGCATAAAATTCTGAGTCGACAATATGTAGCATATCCTATACCTAAACCTAGCCGTTTCAGAGATATTTGACATTTTATAGAAAATCTGACAGGTGCAACGGTTTGCAAGAACCATTATAACTTTCTTTGTGTAAAAGATCCTCATTTGCTTCTTGTCATGTAAATAGAAGAACACAAGGAGAACTACGTTCTACAACTGAAATAAATTCAATAATATCATACCAAGAATTCAAGCGATGCACGTCACGAGTGATCTCATTAAAGAAATTTTAATACTAACATAATTTTTAATCATTAATTACGTTAAAAAGAGTAATTCTTGACACCCAGTTATTAAGCTTTTTTCAGAAATAGGTACAGTTTTAATGGAGCTTCATGATTCTTAACAGTATTGTCTTATTTATAGAATCGATCTGTGACGTGCATCGCTTGAATTCTTGCCTCGACTATATAGGATATTATTCACAAAAATCGCAGAGAATTAACGTGCCAATTCAAAAAAACAATAATACACAGAGTGTTCCATTTGAAAAAATTGAGAAAATTCACTTTGAAAAATATTTTCCAAAGTCTTCTAATAAGGCCGATATTGGACATTGACACACGATTGGGACACCCTGTATGTTTTACTTTATCAGTTTCCTATACAGGCCACTTAACGAGATCCCGAACATCAATAGTTTGTAGGATGTCTTGCAATACCCCCACGTTTTCGAGGGTGAGAAAAACGATGGAGATGGTTTCGAATTCTGAAACCCTTGCGTACTACAGGGGTAGTTCGCTAGGGATCAAGGAAAAACTACCCCAATTTCCGAATTCTCAGAATTGGGACTGCGAGGGCTCGTCGTCGGATCGATTGGTTTTTGGGGAATAATAATAAATCCAGTTAATTTACTCTAGAATACCCCTTACCGAAATTCGGAGGTTGAACCTACCCTCGCCCGTAATATCCCCGAAAAATTAAAATGTACGGACTCGACAAGGTTCTTTTTTTTGGATTTTCGAGGGCAGGGATCACGATGGTGGTGGTATTTTTCGCCCTTTCCTCCCGCAACTACCCCCAACGTATAAAAACCACCCTCTCTTCCATGCTGTCGGTCCTAGGCAAGCGAGGATTCGTCGGATCGGGGTTTTTATTGGAATATCAGTGAAACTGGCCACTACTAATCCATAGTTGAAAGCAACATCGAAATCACCGAGAACGGGCTTTCACAGGTTTTCGAGGGCGGGAATTATAATAGCCTTTTTGAAACCTCGTTAAATGGACTAATATACCTACGGAGTAAGTATATAGTATTGCGACCGTACAAAAAAAATTATTTCGAATTTATAATTTGAAGGTATTTATTTTTCAAACTGTAACTTCGGTTTTCGTAAAATTAATATGAACTGGGCTATTATAATAAACTGATTTTTAGGTTCTCAAAGATTTGCAATACAGGCTCGAAAACGCATTGCCTTTCCAGCCACCGCTGGAGGGAGTTAAACAAAACTACGGTATAAATACCAATCTCCTGAAAACCATTGTTGATTTCTGGCGAACCAATTACAATTGGAGGGAACGCGAAAAATTCTTAAATCAGTACCCACAGTTCACAGTCAGCGTCCAAGGATTGAATTTACATTATATACATGTTAAACCAACCGAAACCAATGGTAAAAAGGTATTGCCTTTGTTGTTACTACACGGATGGCCTGGATCAGTCAGGGAGTTCTATGAAATAATTCCTTTGTTAACTACCCCACAAGAGGGAAGAGGTTTTGTTTTTGAAGTTATAGTACCTTCGCTTCCAGGTAAGAGAATCCCTTGTGTGTTTTTATCAATATGTATATAACGTTGGCAGAATAAATGAATGAAATAGTGTTGGTATATTAATATGCCAATTTCTTCAAAATTTGATGTTTTTTTATAAACGCCATTTCTGTGATATATGTTCTAGCAATAGTTAGAAAAAGCTTTTATTCACAATTTCTTGTTTTAGTGTGTAGGGTGTTCAACAATATTAGATCATTTTAAGATTTACCCACCTATCTTTCCTCCTCAGGTTATGGTTTTTCGGAAGCGGCCGTCCGACCAGGCCTAGGACCCGCTGAGATGGCTGTAATTTTTAAAAATCTTATGGAGCGACTTGGTTTCAAAAAATACTATATCCAAGGAGGAGACTGGGGATCACGTATAGTTCAAAATATGGCTACTCTCTTTCCAGAAAAGATAATTGGAGTGCATTTTAATATGTGTACTATGTTCACACTTCCCGCAAATTTGAAGCGTTTCCTCGGCAGTTTCTACCCTCGTCTGATTGTTAGCAAGGAACACGAGCACAGAATATACCCCTTGAGAAAAATATATTCGTGGCTTATACTTGAAACCGGTTATTACCATATTCAGGCAACGAAACCCGACACAATAGGTATATTAAAGTATTTCTATTTTAGCTGAATAATAAATAATAATAATAAATAAACACCACAGAAATTAGAAAACCCCCAATTCCAGAAGCCAGGGCTTGTGCGGAAGGGGGTTACACATTGAAAAAACGCGGACATACAACCATTTCCTCCGACAGTGCCGGTGCCGGAGCCAGGATTCGAACCCGGTGGTGCGATGTCCGTGTGATTAATCGCGATTGTCACCTCGCGCCTTAACCCACTCGGCTATCGACCAGACCAGAATAGTTGACAGTTATCATTAAGTACACACAACAAAGTAAAATATTTAAAGACGTATATTTTAGGGAGGACAAACGTACTATACTCCCTTCTAATGCGCGTAGAAAGCTCAATTTTGGCACATACACTTGAGTGTAACACAACAAAAAAATGAAAATCCATTTATGGCCATTGCAAAAGTAAACATTTCATGTAACCCCACGAAAAAAGTAACACAGAATGAGGTTTGGTAACCTAAGTGGACATGCAACCGATCCACCTCGACGACCTATTCAGGCAAATTAAATGTTTTCTAAAATCTCTTCTCATCTAAAATGGGCAGGTACAAAAGCCACATGTTTTGCCTGATATTCAACGGCACATCTAAGAGGCCAGGAAGATGATATTGAAAAATGTTTAAGTCGTCAGTCAAATGCTGTATGACCCATTCAAAATTGGCCACACATTTACGGAAAATCGGTATTAATTTCGAATAACATAGGGATTTTCACCAAACCAAACTTGGATATGGTGGGAATTACTAATTCTATTTCGGGTGAAAAAGGCCTCGCCTATGACCTTACTGCTTGGACACGTTGAACGTGAAAGAGATATAACTGATTTCCCGCAATGCTGTCCATATTTTTTTGGCTTACGCGCAAGTTTCCGAGTACTTGTTGCATCATCCCCAGTAATAAAATTTCTTCTTCAATCTACACATTTTCAGATCGTTTAGGTCTTCCTACATGCCCTCCACGATGTTCCCTTAAATTACCAGGTCCTTTGAATAAGACTGATAAATAAACACCTGGGATGGACCCGTAAGCGAAAACTAAATTCGTAACATATATATTAATTCATTGCTTCCCATAAACGTGTTACTTTCGAAATAAAAAAAAATAATGGTTGCTGTAGAAAACGACAAGTCAGTGTCCAGAAACTGACCGGTACAAACGCGTGAATCATTAAAAAAAAACAAATAAACAAACCTCCTTGTTAGAACTTTTTGAGCAAGTTTGCACAGTGTCGAATCTAGATCTTTATAAAGCTGCAGTGTATATTTCGTCTTAAAATTTTTAAAAAAGCTTTGGCAACGCATCGAGTTTTGTGCATCCGCAGCAATTTTTTTGGCTTATTATAACATTGTGGCCACTTCTCACCCTTCTATCGGCAGCACACTTTTTTAAAACTGCAATATTATTATTATATGTACACCCACTCCTTCATACGAAGGGAAGTCTAATCCTTGGTGACACAGTGAAAGGAGGCCTGCCTAGTTAGCTACCGGTAAAACGGTGCCATCTCTAGGCCATCTGGCGAACTACTTTTACCACGGATGGATTGAAAAGTGGTAGAATAATCTGTATTGACAGATTAGAAGGATGGAGAAGTTCTCTGGAACAATCTGGAGGGAAATGGACGGATCGCGAATAAGCGTCACGGATATATAAGTAACAAAGCCAACGTGCTGGTTACAGTTCGGTACAGTTCTGAATGAAATAAGAAGTTATCGCATCGCATAAGATAAAGAACAGTAATAAGTTATGAATTATAGTAGTGAGACTATAGTAGATGAAAGTTATAACTGCTGTGTTATTGTAAGGATTAACTATTTTAATTTAGTGATAATCAATCAGTGGTTAGTGAAAATTCGTGTTGCAATTATTGAACTTATGCTTGAAAGTGTTTACTACAGAATGTAAACACGTAACATTATGTTATTTTCAAAGAGGCAATTATTATTGCATGGAAATTATGAAAAAGCTTAAATTGCAGGTAATGCTTTTAAAAAGTTTTTAGTACCTTCCATAGGTTTTGAAATATTCACCATCTATTTTTACAACAATTTTTTGGAAATAGTGCATCGAGCCGTACATTTTGAAGTAGTAAAATAAACTAACTCAATCTTAATAAATATTTTATCTTCAAACGTCAAGGAAACATGGCTATTATGACAAATTTCGTGAACTTAAACTGTCATTCCTTCGGACACATCATCTGAGCGGCAATAAAAGTGTTTTATGCCACACACGAGCGAATTTGAAGAAAAAATAACAGTGTTTATTTAATTCATATTTTACGTCAAGAGAAAATAGTAAATTGTTATATGCTGCCCTCTGACGGAGAAAGATGTATTGTCCCTAGTACAGAGTGAAGGAAGACCTGTTTAGTGGACGGCCGGTAGGGTGGCGCTATCTCTGGGCCAACTGGCGAACAGCCATTAGCATAAAATATACGAGAATGGCCAGAAACGCCGCGAACAACGCTGGATAATTTTAGAGAATTCGTGTATCTTAGCCACGGTATATAAGAGGTGAATCCGGCGCACGCAGGCAGTAGAGTTATACAAGGTGTCCGGAAACAAAGTAGAAAAAAATTTACCGTAGATTCCTTAGCCCAAATTAATTGGGGTTCTTCATATAACATTTTTCAAAATACCCCTTCGTTTTCAAGTTATAGCCCCTTTAAATGGAGTAGAATAAACTTGTAATTCGCACGTACTAATGTGTAATTATTGTAATTTAAATGATTAGTATAGTATATAGATTAGTATTATTAAACCTACGTACAGGGTGTTTACTGGAAATTGTAGACGCGTAACAATATTTAATGTGGAGTAAATTGATTTTTATGTGCCTTGGCTATTCTTGCCTTCTTCTACTTTTACTCCGTATAAAACAATACAATTTATTTATTCAGAATTCACCGCCTTTTTTATTAAATAAAGACGGAAATTTACTTAGAGAAGTCTCATAATATAATTGAATAATCAAATAGCAATAAACTGCTCTGTTACAGGTTGATAACATTTAACTGGGTACAAGTCGTTTTTTTTTTTCAGGAGTAGCTCTGCGTGACAGTCCTGTAGGCTTGGCGGCATATATTATAGAAAAATTTACGACTTGGACCAATACACAATGGAAGGACTTGGATGATGGCGGTTTAACGATAAAGTTTACTTTAACAAATCTTCTGGACAATGTAATGATATACTGGGTTACTAGATCTATTACGACATCTATGAGACTGTATTCTGAGACTTTCGCCAAGAGTCAGCCTAGAAGCTTAGAAAGGTATATTTTTTATGTTTTAGAACTAAGGGGTGCGGTGCGGCAAAAGTAAATAAGAAATTTTACTTCTTAATAATCTAATGAAGGATGTAAGAAACGAATTCATAATATAAAATCCTTCTGTTAGATTATATCGGAGTAATATAATTACTGTTTCTTTTCTGCAATTCCAGTAGTTTTAATTTCAATAGAACGGTTTTTGGAATATTCTCAGCAATTTTAGTCACATTATACAATCGGCAAATGTTGGTTGTTTCGACTTTATGTTGACAAATGTATATTATTTCTACAAAAACGAATAAAATCAATATAAACATCTAGAATATACAGAGAAGGCTAACACTGTCCGACGAAAGAAAAAACTAGGTGAATTTATATTTTCCAACAGATGGTATATAAACTAAATGAATACGCACGCAAGAATTGTTACTTTGTTTTACGTTTAAGAATTAGAAGAGAAGTAGAATACTTTTTAAAATCTAGCATATCTTTTATGAATATGACAAAACACAGTGGGCCGAGGTTTGACCATTGGAGCACTCCTGATGGAGCGTTAAATTTATTTGGTACCGAACCACTGTATTCAACGTGGAAAGTGTTGAAGGTATGAAACAAAAAATGGGCATTCTGTGTGTATCTGAAGTTATGTAATTTTTCCAATATATGAAGGACAATCGGTATAAACAAAAAGGGAATATTGAACAAGAATATTTGCTATATAGCACTACTCTATATTGTTTTGTAACCCCATTTCATATCCGTTTTATGGTTATTTTTTGAGATTTCATATGTCAGAAACTTATTAACGTTATAGTTGTTATTTATGGACTGTAGGACTGTTCTACATCCTACCGACAGCGAATACTTATTTGAACAAAAGAAAAAAATATATATTGTGTGTGTATTTGATCTCAGTGGCACCAATAAAAATGAATTTTTGTTATATTCGTAAAATGTTAATCAAATATGTATTCCCAGTCGGCTTCTTTCGACTTCAACTTCTTCTCATTATATACGTATAATGTATGTAAAGAAAATTAATTCGTTCCAGAATTCCCGTTGAGGTTCCAAGTGGTTACGCAAGATTCTCACAAGAACTATTATTCCAACCAGAGTCTATTTTGAAAGATAAATATAAGAAGCTTATACACATTTCTGATCTTCAAGGAGGCCACTTTGCAGCGTTTGAAGTACCGCAAACATTGGCGGATGACATTTATGCATTTGCAGAGAAAGTTGAGGCATTATAAGTGAAATTGAGAATAGCAACCTGCTTGTTTAATTGTTTTAATGTTTGTATTTTAATAACAATGTATTATTATTTATAATAAAATTTAAAAACAGAAAAGTAGAAAGTGCCTATCTTAAGTATTATATAATAATTATTTATTTTTTTAATACATTTATTTAACGTCGGCCTATTTCCGCTACTGAGGCCTAACACCGACGCCTGTAGACGAGCTACCCCCAACCAGGAATTTTGCCGAACCTCTTCCCTTAAGAAGAGTAGGGATCTCTTACTTGCCTAACATTTAATAGGCAAAGGACCGACGGCTTTACATCCCCTCCGAAGGATGGTATATCCCCTATACAACCCTCGCCTAAGGTTGTATAGCTTTCGCGCATACACTGATATACAAGCCGCTGGAAGATGTTTGAGGCGAGGACGCGGTCTTCGTTGTGAACACGGATACGGCCCTGGGTTTAATATTTAAGGTCCACGATGGGCGTCTTGACCACGTGGTTGCCTCGTGTATTTAGGAAAATAAGAATTTGGGCTGGCTAGCTTAGTCTGAGACCCCCAGAGTCCGTTCGTGCACTTAATTTATTTGAAAGATGGGTTGGGGTGGTATGTCCCTAAACGGAAGGAGCTCCCCGATAGGTACACCCTGTATGAGAGCAGAGCGTAATATGGCTTTTTTATTTCTTGGTGAGGGTCCAAAGCTTCACCCTGTATAAGCTTATCTAGCTATAATTCCCTTATTGGGTTCTGAAGTAGGGCCTTCTTGAGTACCCTGTATAATCTTCTAGTTCAATAAACACACTTTGTTTAAATACGAATTTACAATATTTTATTTAGTTAAAAACACAGAGTTAAATGATTCGGTTTTAAAATTAACAAATTTTCTTTTAGTAACTTGTCGATACGTAGAATTTTGCCTTAAATCGTTGCGGGGTTCGTTATTATTAAATCAGATCTTTTTTTTTTATTTTCTTACAAACTAATGTCGCGAAGACGGATTATTATTCACTTAAAACTAGGGCCGCGTAGGCGTTAAACAAAAATTGCACTTTGGCTTTTATTCACTTAAAACTAAACACCGATTTTTTACTAGGGGAGTCCTAGGAAGAGGAACGGGCACACTTTGGGTTTCGTTACTTAGCCGGAACACTGAGGCGGGAAGTAAGAACTTAATCGTAGATACCGGAAACACAACTTGTCGGAGCCTCGGCACGCTTCTCCTTTTATACAGAACACGGGGCACGACGTAGCCGAGAGCTGGATGGGAAATAAAAGGGAACCGGCCATTCATTTGGGCGAGGATTGCGAAATATTGCGTAATGTGGTGCAATACTTTTTGAAATTTTAGAATTTTGGAATAAAATTTATATGATTGAATGGGCCGTGAAAAATGTAATATATTAATGTAAAAATGTCAAGGGAATCTATTTTAATTTAGGAGTAATTTATGATAACTGTGAATATGACCGCGGCCTGGAAATAGCCCCGTAAGGTAACGTTGATAGTTCGATTTTAACTTTTATTTATGGCTACATTTTAAGCGTTACGCTTGATGCTGGGTGCGGTCATAATAATTTATTTAGGGTAATGAAGTGAAGTTGGCGACGAGTTGCCAGCATGAAAAAGGGAAATAGTAAATTGGACTTAGATTTTGTTATAAAGAAAAAGTTTGAAAGTAGAATGATTAATGAAGATAGAAACGAGTGACCAGCAACTCACGGGAACATGTAAACTGGTCTGGATTTAAAAAGATGAATTCATGGGCGGTTCGTAAAGATGATTAAGAGGGGTTTTGAGATAATGTGGGGAAATTGAGATTGACGTTAAAATTAATATACGGGGGCTTGTAAAAAGTATTGTGAATGAAATTAAATTTTGATAATTTGAGATTGGGAGAGTAAATGGCTAATGTTTGAAGGTTTTGAGGGGGCTGTATTTTTGAAGTGACTCTTTTGTAAAATTTTATTAATAATTTGATTGAATGAGGTGTTTTAGCTAAGTTGATTATAGAATTTTGATTATGGTGAATTATCGATGGTGCCTTAATTTTATTAGATTTTTAGGTTGCCAAATGTAGTTTTTCGGTGTGCAGGGTGTCTTAAGGACTTTTTTTATGGTATTTGCCAGGTGGGCCTGGGCAAATGATTTATTTAGCAAATTTTAGTAATTTTTGGGCGGCCATATTGGCGGTAAGGGGAATATACTACAACAGTTGGAACGGTCACCCATCCAACTACTAACTGCGCCTGGCGTTGCTTTACATCGCATATCGAAGTATGTACATAGTAAAGACGCACCCACGCTCGCCCCCTATATAATAATTATAATATACAATAATTCTATAGTGTTGCCCAGATAATAACAGAATAAAGTATTAAGCAATCAGATATTCTAGGTAAAGTATCTATTCAAGTAACATTCTGAGTTATATTTTTTTATTTACATGCCCTATTAGTTGCGTAATGGTTGTAAATAGTCTGTACAATAAATTTAGCAACCGTAGGCCATATGAATGTTAAAGAGGTTGAAGCCCACCCCGATTAATTACAAATGAAATCCTGGTCACGGCACCAGTGAAATAGCTGTGTTTAATTACTAAAAAAATCCTGGTAATTATGTCACTAGTAAACTAATTACTATTTATTTATCTGAAGGATAAATAAATAAAATTGCCCATTTGCGTGATCATCTAGTTTTATTAGTGTAGGACCCAAATTCTGTCGTGTGCATAGTAACCCTTTTATTTTACCCCAGGTTCATTTATATAACGTTTAATATTACTTTTTTCTATCTGATACTATATAAAATAAATCACTCTTTTAATTTAAATACACTTGAACACACTGTCTATTAATTGAAAGCCTAGCTAATTATATTTGTTATTTATGTTACTACATATATTACTCAAGATTGCACTGTGCATTTATAGTTGAAGTTTGTTTTCTATTTTGCTTTGAAACAAAACCATTTATTTAGTTAATTATATGTCTAGCTAGAAAGTTAAATAGGAAAGAAAAAAAAAACAACAATTGAATGGGAAAAATAATCATAAAAAAACCCATTTTATTTCATAATAATTGATGCAACAATAGTCGAACATGAAATCAAAAATAATCCAAATATTTGAGACAATTGCCTAAATATTATAATAAGAAAACTTGCGTCGCTATAGTAATGACCATACTATAGATATGCTGAGTGATTTGATGCAATAACTTTGTTATACAAAAGTATGCTGTGTTATTTTAATAGTAATGAGAGTTGTGGCAATAGCCTGATAATGATAATTTATAATTATATCTATTAGCAATCGCTAGGTAATAATTATTTATAACTAAGTTGTTGGCAATCGCTAGATAATAATGATTTATAATTAAATAGTTAGAAATAGCCAACTAATGAATCGAATGCAAAACAAAAGACAAGAATCAAGTGATGTTTATACCTTATCAAAATTAAGTTGAAAAACGAGCGTTAAATACTCATGTAAAATATCTTAGAATGTTGAGGAAAAGTCCTTTGATTATAATTAAAACAAGCAGTCTACCAAATTTTGTGTGACTGTCCAACAACGTAAAACAGGATGGGTAGATGTAAATCAAACAGACGAGACGTTCCGGTTCAGTACTCGACGAAAAGTAAACCCTTCTTAATACGAACAAGTTTACGGGCTAATTAATCCAGTACTGACCGATGGCCTGTACAGTTTGTGAGCGCAAGGTAATTAAGTGGATGGATCGTATTAAACAACCAGATAGATCGCTGGTGAGAAATCTCAGATAATGATTTGTAGGTAAACATTACTACGATATTTTACATGTCCAAAATTAGGCACACAGTAGCCTTAATAAGTACATCAAATGAAAAATAATGGAAGTGAAAGTTTCTGAAACGCAGAAAATATATAGTTCTTGAATATAAACTTGTTGCAAACGCAAATTTCCCTAGTAAAATATTCAGAAAGTGAAATTTTATGAATTAAATTCGTGAATGAAATCATAACTGAATAACTGGTAATATAATATCTTAATAGTTAAAAATCAAAGCTAGTATTTCATAAAAAACTAATATTTTTTTAGTACCACAAATGCTTCATTTAAACCTTTTTTAAATACCCCGTAACCAGAATATAAATGCAATTGCAAATAATAAAGTAGATTCTCGAAATAAGAAAGTAATCACCTTTAAAAATTTCTGTGCGCTCTGTATAGCATAAAAAGCTTTGAAAACGGAAAGAGATTACTTTCCGAAACGTCAGCAAAATAAATTACATTATTTCTATGTTTATTCCAATTTATATTATTTGCAAAACATAACCTCTGACTATTCCTTTGGCGTAAACGTCACGGGCGCAGAGGACTTTTTCCAATAATTCTATTATTTTGCAGATTCGGTGATTTGTTTTTGAAGAGGATAATAATACATGTGGTAGAAAACCCAAATAATAGGAAAGAATATTTGACATACGCTCTTGTGCAAAATTGAAAAGAATAAATCTCAAAGTAGGCCATGACACCATTAATTCCGTTTATTTTTTCTCTTTCCAACGATATAAAACATGTCACAAACATTTTAACTGACAGTGTCAATATTTAATATTTTACGAAAACTGAATCGTAAAAATCAGCTATGTCATAATAGTAAAAATTCACTTTATAATAATTGTAATTCAGTAATTATTTATTACAATTTAATACAAACAAATAAATATCTCATAAATAAAAATACAAGTACAAAATGAACATCCAAAGAAACGAAAACTATGTATAACAATACTACCTACTACCATATTGAAACGAAAATGTGTGTATTTATTTTTCTAATTACAAATGCTCAAATTGTGCAGCATGCATTTTAATACACAAACGTGCTCTACGAGACACCTCACGCATTACTTTTTAGAGCACTTCAGGAGTAATTGCCTCACATGCGTTTCTAATTCTGGTTTTGATGTCCTCAATATTTTCAGGGGCAGTTTGAAATACCTTGTGTTTAATGTAACCCCAGACGAAAAAATCCAAGGGAGTAATATCTTGTGGTAAATATTTTTATTGCACTGTCTTTTTATATGCGACAGTTTCTCTGAATTTATCTCAAAGAGGTATCTTCAATTCAATAGTTTATTCACTTTTCTTACATTATCCGCAACATGCACTCGCCTTCCTACTTTTTCTGAAAATGAACCGTGCGTTTTTAAATTTTGAACTAACTTTCTAAACATAGTTCGATTTGGCTGCGGAGCATCTGAAAATCTATCTCCGTAAACCGTGACTACCATCTCAGCGTCAAAATTGCACTGACAATAAATGCTAATCATATCGAATTTGTTATTATTGGTGTACACCATAATTACTGATATAAAACTTGTCTTAGAATTTGACAATGCAACATACAACACTGACAATCTGTCAAATTTGTTAATAACTGTATACATTGACAGCTGATTTTTACGATTCAATGATATGGATTGTGGCTTTTGTAAAATATTCAATATTGACACTATTAGTTAAAATTTTTGTGACATGTTTTATATCGTTGAAAAGAGAAAAATTAAACAGAATTAATGGTGTCATGGCCATTTTGAGATTTGTTCTTTTCATTATTGCACAAGAGCGCACGTCAAAACCAACTACGTTCTTAGAATTTTTTGATACACATTATTATTCTTATTTGCCTTCAACTTTCATCCCTTTAACTTTTTTCCTGTCTCCTCAAATAAGCAAGCTATAACCGTTTGTGGTTTTCTTATTTTTCCGGTTTCTGTAATATATCTCATAAAGTAGGCTATGGATTTCAAATTTCTTTTTTTGAAATATAGCTCACAATAAATGGGATAACTGTTTCTAAAACTTTATTCTTCTACAATAGATATTAAGCGAGATATCTGATGTGGAACTCGTAAAATAGAAAGACGGTATATAATTTTATTTAATTACTTTCGAGAGATTTCCCCAGCATTCTAAGATATTTTACGTGAGTGAAAACTCCATTTACAACTCAATTAATTATATTGACGATTGCTACAACTCTAATTTAAAATAAATAGCAAACATTATATTGGCAATTCCCACAATTTTGAATTCAACAAAAATAACATGGAGACTCGATTGCATAATATGGTTCTTGTTATTTGCATAACCAGCTCTGAAATATATAAATATGGTCATTACTGTAGCAACGCAAACTTTCCTACATACTACTTAGACAATTATCTTAAATATTCGAATTGTTTAACTTCATGTTTGGCTATTTGCTGCAACAGCTGTTATAAAATAAAATTGTTTATATGGCTCTTGTCCCAACTCTAATATATACGTATTAAAACGATTTGAGCTTATCCTTTCAACTTTGAATTTCAGGAAATACAAGTAATAAACTAAATAAATGATAATAACTTAATTAATTTTAATCAACCAAAATATAAAACAAATTTAAACATAAATTCACAGCGCAACATTGAGTAATAAATAGAATAATAAAGTAGAAAATAAATAAATGGCGGTTTTTCAATTAATAGATTAATAAATAGTGTGGTACGAAGTGTTTAAATTAAATGAGTGGTTAATTTTCTAAAGTCATGGGTAAATAAAATCAGAACTAGAGACAGATATTATCAAACTTCACAAAAATAATCTGGCTATCATACATATAAAGAAGTTACTATAAACATAACAATTTATTTGATTATTTTATCTTGACTAAAATTGAAATAAATAATTACTGAATGGGATTAAGGTTCTCTTGGTTGCTTAACCATCAGGGTGTTTTCTAAAATTAATAGAGCGACGAAAGCTGTGTTTCATTCAGTACCTTAGTGACCAGTATTGAATAAGGAGGGCGAGATGCTTCACAACATTCTTTTAAAATCAATTGAAATTTTGAAGGCGAGTTGTATTTTTTTGAGTATCTTCGACACTTTTAGAGTAAAAAATCATTCGCAGCAGTTTTGGCATCGTAACTTGGCTAGAAATCAATTTAAACATTTAACATTTTGTTAAATAACACCACATACTTAGTTTCATACTAATAGCAATTTGGTTGTTGTCATAAAGATCAAAATAAAAGGTTGCCCAAAACGTTAGCAACTAAGGTCTTTTTAATCATCCATACAGTCCCAATTCCAGATTTTTTTTACTGTAGAACAAAATTGAGGAGGAGCACAACCATTTCTAATTAACTGTTTATTTGACAACTTGAGAGTATTTGAAAATGCTGGTAAGCCATAAACTGCTTGGGAGGTTTTTGGAGTACTTGTGAGCTCTAAAGTGCTTGAGAGCCCTTTCGAATGCCACTAAACACAGTGCTTCGGAACAGCTACTTAACACGTCCATCTGAACCAAGACTTCTTATGCTATGTATTGTAGACAATGCATCTGAACCCTTAAATATTGATTCCAATCTTTTATGATTATATAATTGAAATTGACGGAGACTGTAGTTTGGATTTGGAATTACGTAATCGTTTTTGCCAGTTTTGAACTGTTTTAATAAATAAATAAATAAACGGAAGATCCATTATGTATTTAAAAACCCAATGGAATCATTTTGAACAGTTGTTATTTTTATATATTGTAAAACATGCCAGAAATGTCAAATCGTGTAATTGTAACTATAAAAATGATCTGATATCAATGCTCAGAGTCTGTTTACAAATAGGTTGAATTACGATTGTAGCTATAGATGTAAGCATAACAAAAATGAGGATCGTGTCATCTAAGATGACTGGCAAAATGTGCCGCTGAACATCAAAATTCAATGAGTTGAGTGAATGAGTCAATGAGTGTGCCAATTGCCTATATTATTATCTAATATTGCGATGATGCAATATTACATATTAATTTTCTAACAGTAAGCGTGATCTGCGTGACACTGATTTTTTTCCATATTTTTTCCTCTAGTAGGTAGATGTAATAATAAATGGGTATTTAGTAGGGAATATTTTGTTTTATTTTTATAGCATCCACAATTTTTTTTACCTAGACAGTCAATAGAGCAATATATATATAAATTATTATTTTTTTTATATATATTAGCCGTTACTCGAGTCCGAGTATAAAAACGTTACAGTCGATAAATTGTGTAAAATAAAAAACAAGTAAAAGGTGTAGTCTATTGTAATTCCCATTCATCTACGGTGCACACGACTATGGCTATAGAGGCCAATTCGGGAGAGCACACGTCGACCGCAGTCAGGACAAACATAGACCTGGTTAGGTCTTGGATTCGGCCTTCTTGCAGCAACATTTCCTTGATAGCTGGCCACAATCCCTCGCCATTCGATTCTTTCCGCTGCAAGTTGTTCCCATTGCTCGTCTGTTTTATATATATACATTTATTTAACGTCGGCCTATTTCCGCTACTTAGGCCTAACACCGACGCCTGTAGACGAGCTACCCCCAACCAGGAATTTTGCCGAACCTCTTCCCTTAAGAAGAGTAGGGATCTTTTACTTGCCTAACATTTAATAGACAAGGGACCGACGGCTTTACATCCCCTCCGAAGGATGGTATATCTCCTATACAAGCCTCGCCTAAGGTTGTATAGCTTCCGCGCATACACTGATATACAAGTCGCTGGAAGATGTGTGAGGCGAGAACGCGGTTTCCGTTGGAATGGTCACCATCCAAGTACTAACTGCGCCTGTCGTTGCTTTACATCGCATACCGAAGTATGTACATAGTAAAGACGCACCTACGCTCGCCCCCAAACACAATTTTATAAAATCATATAAATGATTTTCAAATAAAGTCTGTTTTTGAATAAAATAAATTTTAATCCTGATCATTACATATAAGAAAGTTCTTATTGTCACATTTTTTTATTCGATAGGATTAAAATTAATTTTATACAAAACAGACGTTTCGCTAACCATGTCAACATCATCGGCAAACAAACAAGACTGATTTTCAGTTTTAATCATATTCTGATGATGCCGATCATGACGAGAAAACGAAGAATTTATTAAATATCGTCTAAAGCAATCACTTTCCATTCTCATTTCTATTCAGTATCTGTCGTGGTTAATCATCACTGTACAAATGAAGAGCCTAACTTTTCTTGTTAAATAGTGGAATGTGGCTATTGAAAGTTTGATGATTTGGATATTATCATTTATTTGTATGTAATAAAGAATTATGGTTTATTTCCAAAATATTTAACGGCTAGACAAACTTTTTTCTGTAAATTCGGAAATATTGCAATATTGGAATAAAATTAACGCACGATCTGCTTTTGTTTTATGAACCAAGTAACACGCTAAAGTTATATAAATACATAATAAAAACAAACTCTAACCTAGAAATGCGTATTATTATTAAATCCTTGAAATATTTAACATTTAACTAGAACGCCAATGGTTAAAGCTGGCAGGGATTTCTGTTTCCAATTTTTGTAAAATCGGTTATAGCAACTTGCGGATTTACCGTGCAAATAAAAAAGACAATAAAAACTTTACGAGCTCATTATTAACGCCGGTGAACCAGTCACAGGTATGGTGTCATAAAACAAGCCGACGTACTTTAAAAATAAGTGATTCAATGTGCGAACGAAATAGTAGTATTTTAATGAGGTCGTAAAATTTTTGCTGTGTTTTTTATCTGCAAACGACTGAAACACCCAGTGTTTATAAATTTAATTTTTTTAAATTTATTTTTCCAAATTCAAGCAATTGATACGTTTAATTCATTTCATTTTTACATTTATTTAGCCATTAAATATTGAACACAGCAAAGTTACCAGAATGCATTTTAAAATTACATTATTTTAAAGCAACAGAACCGATATACATTTTACGAGAGAATCCAGCTAAAGTAAGCCAAACCATAATATTTGTTTACAATGGACACGATAAGCGTCAAGTATTTCTGTTGCTTCCCATAGTGTGAAATCGACTACCCTTTTCTATCTTAAACTTTATAAAAGATAGAGAGTTAAATTTTTCAGTCTTAAATGCTACACAAAACTACGATATATCCAGCATTGGAATGCTTGTTAACGTAAACAATTCCAACGTGAGACCAGAGGGACGCGTAAATCCGGGTAGAATAGTGACGTCACGTACAATATAAAATAAGTCACAGCGGCCATGCAAAGGCAATTGTAATCACACCCGAGCTACATCGCAGGACTTCATGTTCGCTGTTGCTTCTTGGAGATAGAATTTAAACCCTCCTGAGTTACATCGCAGGACTTTAATGTTCGCTGTAGTACTCGCTGGATTATTTTGGGGTTAATTTGCCAAGTAATGTTACACAAAATGCACTCTACGTCTACACCAACTTATCTGACTGTTTAGCACGCAATTGCACAACGCCAACATAATTTGATAAGTATTTTTACTTGATTAATTCTCGGCTTATTATTGAATCTGCATTCTGGTTGAAAGAGGGTTTAAATTGGCGCATTTGTGGTACTAAAAGTACATTAGATTTTTTTAAATATTATTTTTGATTTTTAACAAGAAAACATTTTCACTTTCTGAATATTTTACTAGGGAGATTTGCTTTTGCAAAATAACAAATTTATATTCAAGAACTAAATATTTAGAGCTACGCAATAACAAGATATCACAGACTAGTCAACCTTCATGTCAATAATTATTCTGCAGTTTTTATAAAACAAATAGTTGACTTCTGTTTCCACCACATCTCATGTAAGGTTTTTCAATAATGCTTTATATTTAAAGTACAGTAGGAATATTTTCCTCCTGTAACCATAAGATTGTTGAACATTTATCTACGATAAAAATATTATAGTTACATGAATTCGGCATATTATGCGTTAACAAAGGTTTGAAACATTGACAACGGCCAATTGGCTGGTTCGGTTCTCAATTAGGTTCAGTTACAACGAGGGATGTCAATATTTCAGGCAGTTGTCTGGAAACTTGTTTAATAATTGAAGGGTGATGCAACACCACTTTCTTACCTTCGCGGATTCGCGACTTCGTATGGTTGACAATCATAGGCAATCTTCTGGTTGCTTTTCTGTTTTCATTATTATATGGAGATATCCCCAGCATTCTAAAAGATTTTACGTGAGTGTAAATTCTCAGCTCAGCAAGATTAATATGATTATCTGAACGATTGTTCCTACTCTAATCTCAATCATTAAATAGTGTACAATCAAAGGATTTTTCCTCAATATTCTATGATATTTTACGAGCATTTAATGCTCAGTTTTCAACTTAATTTTGATAATGTACAAACATGACATGATTCTTGTCCTTTGTTTTGCATTCAATTCATTATTTGGCTATTGCTAACAACTCTAATTATAAATTATTATTACTTAGCGATTGCTGACAACTTTCTTTAATTATAAACCATTATTACCTAGCACTTGCTAACAGCTCTAGTTATAATTTATCATTACCGGGCTATTGCCACAACTCTAATTACTATTAAAATGACACAGCGTAGTTTTATATAACACAGTTCTTGTTATTGCATATCTATAATATGGTCATTACTATAGCTGCGTAGATTTCCCTATTATAATATTTAGACAATTGTCTCAAATATTTGGATTATTTTTTATTTCATGTACAGCTATTTGCTACATCAATTTATATAAAATAAAATGGGTTTTTACTATTTTTTCCCATCAACTATTGTGTTTTCTTTCACCTTCACCTTTTTCATCATACACTTAACAAACTAAATAAATGGTTTCATTTCAAATCAAAATAGCAAACAGACTTCAACTATAAATGTACAGTGCAATTTTCAGTAATAAAATACTACATAAATAACATATAATTAACTAGGTCTCTCAATTAATAGACAGTGTGTTCAAGTTTACCAGGTATTTAAATTAACAGAGTGATTAATTTTCTAAGGTATATAGTATCAGATAGAAACAAGTTTATATAAAAGAACCTGGGGTAATTAAAAAGGGTTACTATACACACAACGAAATTTTGGTCCTAAATTAGTGAAACTAGACGATCACGTAAATGGCCAATTTTATTTACTTATCCTTCAGATAAATAAATAGTAATTAGTTTACTGGTGACATCATTACCAGAATTTCTTTTAGTAAATATACAGAGGGGTCACAAACGCTTCACGACTATACCTATAGTTTTGGTCACGTGATTTTCGACTATTTATGAAGGCTCTGTATTTACTTTCTGCATGTACTTATAGAATAGAATGGAATGGAATGGGATGGAATGGGATGGAATAGGATAGGATAGGATAGAATATGATAGGATAGGATAGAATAGAATAGAATAGGATAGGATAGGATAGGATAGGATAGGATAGGATAGGATAGGATAGAATAGAATAGAATAGAATAGAATAGAATAGAATAGAATAGAATAGAATAGAATATATATTTATTTACGCTTTAACAATTATAACATACACATATTTGTGGTTTACGTTGCAAAAATAAATATAAATAATCTATAAAGTCGAGGCTTGTAGATAAATGTAAATTTTGTGCCTAATGTGATATATAATATAAAATATTGCAAGCACGAATGCCTGTACATAGAACCTCATGTGGAATAAAGTGTCCTCTATGAGGGAGTTCTTGTATTCAGATCTACAGTTATTCATTCACAGCTTATAAAAACAAATACTAACCATAAAGTAACTAATACTAAAACACTAAATATATTTAAAAGAGGGGGAAATAGTAGAAAACAAAATAATATAACAACTAAATAACATGTACTATCAGCAATCCTTATGCTAATGTCATATTAAATTATATACACAGGATTAGCAACAAACACTCACATAGTAAACAAGTATAGTTGAAAGAAGCTAGTAAGCAGTATTATTTATAATACAGGTGTATATATGTTTAGGATCAAATAATTTATGAATATCCGTTCTAAATTTATTTTGTATTCAGGCGCGTGCTGGGACGATTTTGGACCCCGGGAAAATAGCCTAGAAAGGGCCCCAGGTTATATTTTAATTAAAGCCATGTCAATACATAAAAAAATAACATGTAATCACCATCACTAAGTGTCTTGTAAAAGCGATGCTATTTTGACACAATATTAGTCGTTATTTCAGGCTCGCAAGCCATAAGGAATATAGCTTCCAAATTTTCCTGTAGAATGCAACTGCGTAATTCCGTTTTTAATAATTTCAGCCTTGAAAATGACCTCTCACACGAGACTTGCGTGAGTGGTATTGTCAGAAGAAATTTAAATTTATATACAAAATGCAATTGCCGAAATTCTAAAGAATATAGGTTATATTCACATAGTACTATCAGTAAGTTTATATACCTTTGAAAATGCTGCTTTGAAAGCTGGGGCCATAGATGGGCAAAAGTCGTTAATTCCTCTTTTAATTTTTCCCTCTCTAAGGAAGGAATTATTGTGCAAATTTTATTTAGCGAACCTTCTGGGAGAGATTAACTCATTTTGGAAAATCTCTTGGGGTCAAAACATTCTAAATCACCACAAAATGCCCCGTGTTTGCCCCATGATAACATCATGTATGGTTAAACAAAAATGACTTTTTTCGTCTATTCCAATTTGTTCATCTCCGGCAAGTTCCCTAGCCATTTTTTGACAATTCTTCTTCTTTTCTACAGGATCATATTCTCAATAAATAAATCGTTGTGTTTTGTTGTGTTTTCAGTTTTTCTGTTACATTAGAAATTTGTCGTCAAGCCTGCACATAGTCCAAATGTACAGTTTATAAAAAATCCGAGAAAGGAGTTGTTACGTAGAAAATTTGTATATGCCACGGTAAGCAGAATTGCTTCAAAGGAACAGAACTGCTTCAGAACACCATCTGCTTAACTTCTAACTTTGGCATTGAATAATGAGTTGGACTTCGTAATTTCCTTTAGTGCCAGAACAACATTGGCAAAAACAACTTTATCGGTATTGTGCTGATCTTGACTCCACGTATCTTTATTATCAAATATTTTTCTAGTAGCATCACTTTTACTTCTCCATCTTGTAGCGCCTATTGCATTAAGTTTTAGGTGGTGATGACTACCAGTGCTGTTAAATTTCTCATAGACATTTAGCCTCTTGCAGGATTCCCTAAAAAAATGCATGAGCTTCTTGTAACTAATCAAAAAAAAGAAGCGGAAACCAAATTTAGCACATCTGCGTAACACCAGGTATGAATATGGTTGGTTGAATTTTTTTTCAGCTTTGCGGTAACTCCTTTATATTGTCCACTTAGATTGAAGGCACCATCGAATGCATAGGCAATACAATGATCCAATGATATATTATTATCAACTAGTGCTTTTTTCTCTGACAGAGATGATCTTCAGTAGTTGAAGTTACGTGCTTTAAAGCGATTGTCTTTTCGACAACATTATTAGATTTTATGTACCTTAAAATGGCACACTGACCATAGGAAGAAATATCCATTGTAGTATCCATTGTTACGGACAAATCTCTTCAGAAATTGTTTTAAGCATTTCACGACAGATTTCCAAAATTATCTGAGTTACAGTATTGTTACTTAATAATGTCATTTTAGACCCTGGAAAGCTACTTTCCATATGAAGTTAATTTAATAATTTTTCAAGAAATTAACTTTGATACTTTTTTCCAAAATTTTCTATATCTAGCCGTGATGAGGAACTTCGTATAAATAATTTGTAATTCTGAAATACATACTCTTTCAGAAATTCATAACTAATTTAGTTTGTTGTAAATTTGCCTCTCAGAATTAGCTTCCCTACAATATAAACATGCCATGTCACTGATCTTACTGAAACGCAAGTCATGCTCACGTTACGTATCTTTATCTCACTATTTTATTTCTTTTTGAGAATTTATAAATAATAGTAATCTAACAGTCAGACAGATACTACATATTAGCAATTTAACCATTGAATTTGAGTTACCGGGTGTGCGTTGCTAGTAACAATCAAAGTGCTACCTATACAGTTAAAGTTTCTACAGTCACGCACCAGTAGGGAAGTTCTAGGCTAATGCGATGGGGTGCTGTACCGTAGTGATTGCTGTCGGCTTCGTAACTTTGGTATATCTATTATATAAAAAAATAAAAACAAGTTTATATGGAATACCACCAATCCCTAAGTTGGAGGAGACTTGGTGGGGTCCTAGGGATCGATCTACAGAGGATACTACTATAAAACCATTCAAAATAAATGTTTCAGATGAGGTAAGGAAACTTTTTCAGTATAAAAAGTATCGTAAAGTTACAGAAAAAATTGTAATTTACGTTACAAAATCGAAAAGAAGTATTTTGCACATCGAGCAAAGTGGAAGCTTGAGACCTGCAAAACACGGATTCCGGACATGTAACGTACAATTTTTTTTTACAACC
Source organism: Leptura quadrifasciata (assembly GCA_963675555.1). Classification (NCBI taxonomy): domain Eukaryota; kingdom Metazoa; phylum Arthropoda; class Insecta; order Coleoptera; family Cerambycidae; genus Leptura; species Leptura quadrifasciata. The sequence goes on along the minus strand of OY776673.1, from coordinate 190,032,473 downwards.
GATACTATGTTACAAACTCAATATTTTATTATTTCATTTTATTTTTATAGTTATTTTGATATATTTTTTTTAAATCTGAATCCATATTTTCAAACTTGCAATTTCACTATCGAAAACACGAAAAGTTACGTTATTTACTATTTGACATATACAATAGTAATGTACGTTACAAGACCAGAAAGAGGTGTTTTGCAGGTCAATCCAAGCTTGGGGAGACTTGTAAAATACTGTTTTTCGGTCTTGTAATAACGTATAATTTTTTTTTCGACTGACGCTGATGATACAAAATCAATTTTTTATTATTTTTATCTTCGAGTACACTAGTACACTAAGTATGTATTATAATCCTACATAATCCTACGAAAATTCATTCGACTTCGAGATTTTTTAGTCACACGAGAAAGTAAGTGCGGTTTGGCCGAACATTTATTTTAATAAATTTTCTAAGAAAAATACAACTACAAACAACAATAATTAGCTATATACAGTGTGTCCCACTTCGTATTAAGCCACCCCTATAACTTGGCTATTTGTATTTGGATTTGTATATATTTTGTACAGCACATAATATCCGACTCACCTTTGGAAGGTAGAACTGTTACTCAATCTCTATTTCAAAGCCAACTATGATGTTTTTAAAATAGGAATTTTGCAAAAGTAACATTAGCAATTGAGATAGAGGAAAAATGTATTTGGAAAAGTCGTTCAGAAAAATTAAGTAAGTTCAAATATGAAGTTTCATTTGAAAATATTGATTTTTTAGTTTTTTTTGAAAAATATTGCAAGTCAGAAAAATTCGAGGTTTGGGTTAGTTTAGAGCATCCCGATTGCTATGAATGTCAGTCTACTCACATCAATTATTGTAAACACCATAGTTGCCAGTTTTTACGTCAAAATGCCTTTGAAATTAACAATTCTAGAAAAAGTGGAAATTATTCGTCTCGTTGGAGATAATGTTCGTTCCTTCATCCCGATCGTCTTCCAGTACATCATTGCACCGTAGCTGCCCTTAATGTGAAATTTGATCAAACCGGCACTATTGTAAAGCCAAAATTGAAACCTATCAAAAGGCATCCAGATGATGATATTATACTAGGTTTTGTTAATGGAAACCCACGAACCAGTGTAAGAGAAATTGCGCGGAAATTAAATTTATCAGAAAACAAGATCTGGCGTTGCCTTCGCAGGCACAAATTAAAGCCCTTCAATCCAAAATTTCTTCACACGTTGCAAGAAGAGAACCCAGAACAAATATTAGAATTATTGGCTGCAAAGCAATTTTCTAGAGGACCATCGTTTTATCGATAAAATACTCTTCCCAGACGAAGCCACATTTACCACTAATGGCGTGGTTTCGTCACAAAATTGTAGATATTGGGCTGCGGATAATCCAAATTGAGTAATTACATGCAAAAGTCAGTACTCCCAAAAAGTGAATGTATGGTGTGGTATCCTGGGAACCCGACTAATTGGTCCATTCTTTTCGAGGGAAATTGAAATGCTGATGTTTACTTGAATTTCCTTAGCACATAATTGTCCGATGCTATAGACGATTTACCGCTTGCATTGCAAAGAGATATCCACTTCCAACAAGATGGCTGCTCAGTACATAATGCCTTGATTGCGAGAGAATGGTTTAATCGAAAAAATGGATACAACGTAATAGTGCACTTTGCGAGTTTCCGCCCAGATCCCCAAATATTACTCCCCTGGATTTTTATTTATGGGATGCACTTAAAGAAAAAGTTTATAAAAGCAGACCATGCACACGACAATAATTGTGTTACAGAATTTTGGAAGTTTGTCGATCAATATCTCCTGAAGAATTAAGAAAAGTAACATGAAAAAAGAATTTTAAAATGCATTGAAATTGAAAGCGATCTATTGGAAAAATATTTCAGATAATTATTATTGTTAGCATTGTTAATATTGTGTTCGGTTTTTCTTTGAATTAAATAAATTATCAACATTATGTAAACTGGTTTATTAAATTAAAAATTTCTAACTATTTTATGGAATTCATAGCAATCTGGATGCTCTAAACTAACCCAAACCTCGAATTTTTCTGACTTGAAATATTTTTCAAAAAAAAACTAAATATCAATATTTTCAAATGAAACTTCATATTTGAACTTACTTAATTTTTCTGAACGACTTTTCCAAATACATTTCTTTTCTATCTCAATTGCTAATGTTACTTTTGCAAAATTTCCATTTTAAAAACATCACAGTTGGCTTTGAAATAGAGATTGAGTAACAGTTCTACCTTCCAAAGGTAGTTCATTATGGGTATTATGTGCTGTATATATATATATATATATATATATATATATATATATATATAAATCCAAACACAAATAGCCAAGTACCAGAAAGCGAAACCACTGTACCACAAATTGATCGGTAAAAGCTTTTGCCGATCTTTGATGCCCATTTTCCGATCTAGCCCGCGAAAACGTTAGTTACTGGCGGAAAAATTCTCCTGAAAGGGTGTATTTTCTGGTTGGTCGAAAAATAATAATACCACAAGCTCATTTCCATAGTAACGAAAATGTAGCAGACTTTGCCCCGAGTAAGTTTTGATGTACAGAGATGAGAAAGAAACAAAAACGATCGATCAAAGATTTTATTTTATTTTTTATTTTTTTATTTTATTTTATTTTTACACCATCCAACAGTACTTAAACCAATTAACGGATGGGAACATACAACAATAATTACTATAAATATACAGATAAATAATAATCACGAAATGTCCAAAACAGCATTGGCAACAAAATAAACACAATTCATAATACGATTAATTCGATAAATACACTTTTTTTAAAGACCTGTAATTACAATTGAATATATCCAGACTGTCCTGCAGGTTATTGCAGTTTTCACACATAAAGAAAAGGGGGGAAAATTTTAACATGTTTGACCGCGGAGTACTCAGATAAAATGTACACCAGCGACGAGTCCCGACTCTAGGAATATGGAAGTTAAGTTGCTCTAAAAGTTGGGGACAATCAATTTTGTTATTTATTAATTTATTTAGAAAAATCAAGGACTGCGTTTTTCTACGGTCTTGCAAACTCAATACAGAAAATCTGTTTAATAAGTTCTGCTGAGGTATTCCAACATGAGGGTACTGGCCATCCATTTTAAAAGATAAAAACTTTAAAAAACGCCGTTGAATATTCTCCAAGCTTTCAGCGTGAACATTATAACCTGGTTGCCATATTACAGCAGCATACTCAAGTTTCGATTTCACAAATGCATTAAAAAGTAGCATTAATACCTGCACGTCGGTGAAACCTTGAGAGTTCCTTATAACAAAACCTAGATTTCTGTAGCCAATCTTAGTAATTTCATTTACATGCAGGGTGAATGATAATTTGTTATCAAATGTAACTCCTAGATCTTTAATCGAGTCCAACCGATTTAAGGTGACATTGTCCAAGATATAATTGAAACAAATAGGTGAAATTTTTCGAGAGAAAGTTACAATATTGCACTTTGCAGCATTCAGGGGGAGATTATTTGATACACACCATTCATCTAATTTACTAAGATTATTTTGCAATTTTAGGCAATCAGAAATATTATTTATTGAGCAGAATATTTTTATGTCGTCAGCGTACAATAAAAAGTGTACATCAAGATTCTCCACAATATCATTGATGAATATTACGAAGAGAAGTGGATCCCTGAAGCCATTTTCCGATCTTGGTCGGGAAAATGTTAATTTCTGGAGGAAAAATTCTCCAAATCTGTAGGTATACCTTCTGGTCGGTGTTTGAGGTTTTTTGAAGCAGCACAAATTTTGACATAATGGCTAAAACGAATAAATTTTAAGTTCCTTATAAAAGTATTAAGATATATGGAAAAGTCTAAAGCGAACAAAAAAAATTACAATAAATTGTAGTCTTTTGGCCTCTCAATTAGAAACATATGCCAAAAATTTAATTTTTTACTTTTATAATGGTCAATTTATGATTGAGAATAAAACAAAACGATGGCTTTTAACGTTTTTTATACATGTAAAAAAATTAACATTTTCATAACATTTATTTTAGACAAGCAAGTTTCATAAAATAGTTTCAATACCATCATAAAACGAGATGAAAATCGGCCTGGGGTGGATGCACCTTGAAAGCACTTTCTTCTCATCCCATATCTTAAAAATATTTTTAACTTTCTAAAATAATTTGTTTTTTTTATAAAATATGAACAATACTGTTATTTTATATATACTTATATGTGTGGCGCCACTGGATGACGAGCTACCCAAATTTTTGACCTTAGTTTATAAAAGCTCCGCCTATCTCACAGAAGTCAACAACTTATTAGGTATAAATGCAGTACGTTCACACATTCAACCCATTTGGTCAACTATGGCGATTACACAGAATGACCTAGTCGTGGTTTTCATGTCTGGTAGGAGGCACAAACGGATAAAATTTATGGTAGAACGAGGTGCCGCTTCAGTATTAAATAACAGCTAAAAATCCTTTGACGAGAATGCCGCTGACTTTTGCTTTATTATGTACTCTTTTCGGTCAGATCCATTTTACGTACACGGCGATGAGAATGCGGAATCTTGACCTATCCTCGTGCATCTATGATTCTCGTATATTATTTTGTCTGTCACTAAATGCAACATATATTATGTATTTATTTATAGTCTCTCATATCAATCATATCTCGTACAGCGCAAAAAAATACATCGCAAATTCATCAATAAAATACAAGGCCATGCCACATCGCGCGTCACGCACAATATAAATAGATCATCCATGAAAATATTACATGTAAAATATTTGTTTATTTATTTATTTGTTATCCAACAATGGTATTTCTCAGAATGATATGTGAATTGTATTTGATAATAATGTACAGCTCATTTCCACAACCACAGACGACTGTGCAAAAATACCTATGCAAAACCATTATCAAAACGTGGAATGTAAAAATGAATATGACAAAATTTTCACGAATAGTATTCGTAAGAAAATTATAATGACCATTTGAAAAGATACATTTATGTAAATAAATAAAAGCACCATTTACTCGAATAAAGAAATATTTAAAATAAAAAATTTAATGCTCTAAAAAGTAGAAAATAAACTTTGAAGTAAATCAAACCCATCACTTTGTTACATTATATAATCTTTTTTATGATATAAAAGCTTGTCGCGAGATTTTCCTGTATAAAGGAGATTGCTCGCTACAAGCTTTTATATCATAAAGAAATTATACAATGTAACAAAATGATGGGTTTGACTTACTTCAAAGTTTATTTTCTACTTTTTAGAGCATTTAAATAAAAGCTTTTTTAAAAATATTTTTTTATATAATTTCATTTTTTACTTTTTAGTCTTTTGATATGCTGTAATCCTCAGATGTCGATTTTGAGACGAATCGGATCATAAACAGTAAAGTTTCTAAATTTTGACTAAAAATTCATAATCCGCGATCTAGAAATCCCCTAGATATAGATTTTGAGTTGAATCGGATCTTAAATGGTAAAGTCGTCCGCCATCTTGAAATCGCCATCCTGAACTAAATGTTTTACTAGAAATTCGTAATCGGCGAACCCAAAAATCACCAGATATCGATTTTGATCAATTTGGAACATAAAGGACAAAAGTCGTCCGCCATATTGGCGCCGCCATTTTGAATTTCTAAATTTTGACCAAGAATTCATAATTGGTGATCTCGAAAACCCCCAGATATCGGCTTTGAATCGAATTATAACATAAACGGCAAAGTCGTCCGCCATCTTGAAGCCGCCATCTTGTTTTTTTCTTATATGAAAATGTTAAAGTGTATTGTCACCGGATTTATACACATGTGCAAAATTTCAAAGCTCTAGCTTAATTAGAACTAATCGAAATTTTGATTGTAAGATTTGATAAAGAAACTAACTAACAAACATTGAAAGTTTAATAAAAGCTTTTAAAAAAGGAATTTTATTATGAATTCTGACCATTTTTTACCAATTTTCAATAGTTAACTTTTTTTGTCGGTGATTCCAAATTATCCAAACTACACCCAAATTACACTGCGTCAGAAACATATACTTATTAGAACCAATACTTCTAGCTTCCTATTATATCTCCTTTGGCGATCTGTTTTCATGGCTCGTGTATGCGTATTATCAAATTACAAATGTACGCCGCTGTGACAAGATTACTCTAACATACATTATTAAAAGTTCATTAGCACTAATTGCACGCTTCATAGGCTTGTAATGCACCTCTGAAGATGTGGACTCTCCAATAAAGTATTCATTTATAGTTACAAATAGTTTATGCTATAACAAACATTCTAAAGTTATTTTTATTAATTTTATAATCGACGAAAATGATAATACGCATCCTGATTTAATAATCTGTCAGGGATCAGTACATGCGCATAAGTTATCGAGTACGTTAGAGTCTTGGCTTAACAACATATTACAAACTGGCAGTATTGGTCTAATAAGTTTAAGATTCGAAAGTGTTAGAAATTTACACCACATCAAATTACACCATTTGGTAAAAATGGTAAGACTGTGCGTAGATAACTCTTTTGCAATAGCGCAGTAAATAAACGTCTAGCAAAGTGGATCGGGCAACTGAGCTTCCCCAAAGGCAAAAAAGGGTTGGCGCGTGTCGCGCAGGTAGCAGATGTTTATTTTAGTATATTATTATTTTGTAGCTTTTATTATAATATAATAAACTTATTGTAGGTTCTCACAGATTTGCAAATCAGACTCGAAAGAGCATTGCCTTTCCAGTCGCCATTGGAAGGAGTTAAACAAAACTACGGTATCAATACTAATCTCCTGAAAACTATTATTGAGTTCTGGCGAACAAATTACAATTGGAGGGAACGTGAAAAATTCTTAAATCAGTATCCTCAATTCACAGTCAATGTCCAAGGATTGAATATACATTATCTACATGTTAAACCAACTGAAACCAATGGTAAAAAGGTATTGCCTTTGTTGTTACTACACGGATGGCCTGGATCGGTGAGGGAGTTTTATGAAATTATTCCTTTGCTAACTACTCCACAAAAGGGAAGAGGATTTGTTTTTGAAGTTATAATACCTTCACTTCCAGGTAAGACAATCCCTTGCATGTTTCTATCAATAAGTTATGGAAGGCTGCATGAGGAATCTACTCGATAATGAAAGAAACAATGTTGTTATGTTATCATGCCAATTTTTCCAAAATTTAACATTGATAAGATGAATACTTAGTTTAATAATCTGCAGTTCTGTGATAATATCTTATTATGCAACAAGAAAAAAAGCTGTTAATCGCGGCTCGTTTTAGTGTGTAGGTTGTTCACCAATTTTAGTTCAATTAGCTTTTTTCCCCAGGTTATGGTTTTTCGGAGGCAGCCGTTCGACCAGGCTTGGGACCTGCTGAAATTGCCTTGGTTTTTAAAAATCTCATGGAGAGACTGGGTTTCAAAAAATACTATATCCAAGGAGGAGACTGGGGATCACTTATAGTTCAACATATGGCTACTCTCTTTCCAGAAAAAATTATTGGTGTGCACTTCAATATGTGCAATGTGAACACACTTCTTTCAAATTTGAAGCGTTTGCTTGGCAGTTTCTACCCTCGTCTGGTTGTCAGCAAGGAACATGAGCATAGAGTATACCCTTTGGGAAAACTATTTTCAGCGCTTGTACTTGAAAGTGGTTATTTCCATCTTCAGGCAACAAAACCTGACACAATAGGTATATTAAAATATTTGTATCTCAGCTAAAGCTGAAAAGTTGAGATTTGGTATTTTCATTATGTACTCAAAACAGAATAAAATATTCAGTCCACGATATATTTTGACGTACTCAAAGGGTAAATTTTAGTTTACCGTTCAGTTCGCAGTTTCGGCGAGGTGGGAGGGGTGTATTGTTTATTTAAACAATGAATTTTTTTAGAGCGTGTTTTTCCATCAGTTTATCTTAAATAGCTCGAGATCTATAAGTCCAACAACCAAGAAAAATGATAAATGTTCGTTTTGAGTTGAACTAATTCACAGGGACAAATAAAATGACCTCTTTAGATTCCTAATATCTTTTATAATTTTCGAGATTTCTAAAATAATGGAAAATTTAAGATTTTTATTTTTTCACTTTTTTGTCCTTATTTAACAAAATATCAAAACATCTATTTAGGTTTCTTATTAGGTGTTAATGTAGCTATAACTCTGTATAATCAGATATTAAATAATAAGTTTCGTTAAGCTGGGCCACCATCAACTTTTTTAAATACGGCCCTGTATGTGTTAATTACTTTTTTGCATGATTTGTCATTATCAATACGGCTATCATCAAAAATATTGAAAATAGAGCGTTTTGCTGCTTGTAAACCATTAATAACGTATTTACTATGTATTATTTACTTTATAATAGCAACAAAATGTAAAGTATATACGACCGGAATTGAAACCGTATAAAACTAAAAGCCGGCAAAAACAGTCGGTATCTCTTTATTGTACATGGGTGGAGGTAAATAGAAATGATTGTCATAATAAAATATTAAAATTGTATTCATTTTTATTATTTTTTGTTTATTAGGTTCATTTCGCCAATAACATATTTTTGAGGTATTATATCAGTTTTAGATATAAAGTCTAAATATTTAAATTTATTGGTTTTAGTTTTAAAGTTAACCCATATTATATTGAAATATGTTATTGCTCAGCAAAAACCAACGAGAAGGTATGAACATATCTTGCCAGGAGGTTATGGGGCAGGTTAGATTAACGAGGCGCAACGATTTTAGTCAAAAATAAGATAAAAATTTAAGTTTCTTCTAAAATAAAAACGTAAGTTTCTTGAACAAAGCAAAGAATTATTATATGAAAACAAAAATAAATATTTGTATACTTATATAAAACATAAATAAAAACAAAATTTAAATATTTCTCTAGAATGAATTAACTTAAATTAAAATTTCTTGTCAACTAAATAAAATATATTCCACGAAATGTAACAATAAAAATGTGAATGAAAAAATTAAGAAAAGTTAAATGTTAATTGACGCGTCCGAATCTTCACTTTCTGATTAGGGGTAGCGTTGGATATCGATTTTCTTCTCCAATTACATGCCTAACGCAATTTTTCCATAAATCAGTATTATTGTCAATGTCATTTATTATTTCACTTATATGATCAACTACTATCGCGCTTAACGTTGGAGAGTTATTACATTTTCGTAAACGTACTTTTAGTGTTCCCCAAACCATCTCGATAGGATTAAATATGCAATAGTATGGAGGTAACCGCAAAAGTGTATGGTATATTGGATAAGTTATCAATAACATATTCCTTTTATACAGTAGTAAATATTTATAAATATGAACAGTAACGAACTAAACTCCTACGCTTGATATTATAATAGGTATTTATGCACTGCACTGGCACATAGACAGCACGTTGTTAGACTTCCACCTTGACTGATAAGAAATGATTTACGAGTTTTTTTGTGCTAGTAGGCCTGTCCGTTTTATTACCTTTAAACCAGTGCAGTCGTAGATAGTTCATTCAGGCTGATTACATTGCCAGTCTCGGACTCGCCTGCACAGTTTCAACTACCATTCGAATCTCGATACCATTGCCAACTATATAGGACAAAATATCAAGTTCAGTGCGCACGGTCCTGTGCTTTAAAACTGACCAGTTTCAATTTTGGTCGTATTTACTATAATACTACTTGTTTAATCTAGTACAAATAATACTTTATAAAAACTGTTGAAACTATTATCCACCGTTATTCTCGATACAAAATAAATCCATAGATAGGCTGTGAAAAACAAATGAAGGGCTGAATGTCATACCAACTTGTTATCCCTCTAATTGTGACGTTCTGTAAATAACTGCATTATTGTTCAAGATTATTTGTTACCATTTTTCAGTCATTGTTATTTTCTAAGTGTCTCTACTTAATATGGTCATTTTTCTTATAGTAAAAAAAAATATATGTACGATGTGTACATCAGAAGTTTAAGAAATGTTTCCAGGGCTGTTCAAGAATATGCTCGTTTGTATCCCGACAGACATCACCCTTCAAGAAAATCTGTTTATATTGTGTCAAAGAATTTAACTGAAACAGGCAGCGTTTCAAAAAAACGAGGAAAGGAATACGATAAATGAAATAAATGTATTAGCAGAAATTTATTTAAATCCGGAAAACTCTTCTAGCAAGAGAGCATCTGAATGTGGAATAACGGCAAGTGGTGTTCAAAGAATTTTCAAAAAAAAACACAAACATGATTTTTAATTTAAAACTGTACAGACATTACATCCACATGAACAAAACAGAAGACTCACTTTTTGCAATTGGTTCAGAAGAAACTTAAATACCAATCAATGTTTTCGTAATAAGATCTTATGGTCAGACGAAACAACTTTACAAATTGCGGAGTCTTTAATAGAAGGAATAGAAGGAATGGAAATCTCCTCAAAGAAGACCAGGAAATAAGAGCCCGATGGAAAGAACACTACTCTAATATTCTTAACCAGCAAAGTCAAGCCGATCACGATATTATAAATCTTATCCCTCAATATGACACCTTCGAAGACTTAGATAAACCACTAACAACGGAAGAGATCTTAACCGCCATTGGGCAGCTAAAAAATAACAAATCTCCCGGCGCCGACTCACTCCCAGCTGAGATCTTTAAAGCTGTGTCATCAGAGCTCATACCCTACCTCAAAAAACTGTTTGATGTCGTGTGGGAAAGTGGTCAAGCTCCGCAGGAGTTTCGTGATACACTTTTAATCAACCTCTTCAAAAACAAAGGGAGCGCTGCGGACTGTGGAAATTAAAGGGGTATAGCTCTCCTGGCTGTTGGAGGGAAGATACTCACTAAAGCGATGGCAAATAGGCTAACACCTGTTATGGAAAAGTTACTTCCTGAAACACAGAGTGGCTTTAGACCAAGCCGAGGCACATCGGATTTAATCTTCATACTTAAACAGCTTCAAGAAAAAGCACTCGAACATCAAGGAGAAATTCACATGGCCTTCATTGATTTAACCAAGGCGTTTGACTCGTGGACAGGGAAGTGCTCTGGAAAATTATGTTCCGCTTAGGTATCCCTAGAAAATTTGTGGAAGTATGTCGCAGTCTACATACAAACAACAACGCCCAGGTTATGTATAATAATGAGGCAACCGAACCTTCCCAAACCCTCACTGGAGTTAGGCAGGGATGTGTCCTGGCACCCCCACTCTTTAATTTGTTTACCACTGCTCTAACAATTATTGTTGACAACAAACTGACAGTCAGAGGAATAGGTCTCAGATACCGTTTTGATGGCGGTCTCTTTAACATAGGGAGCTTTAGAGCTTTCACGAAGACACGCACACGATTCATTTGTGATCTCCAGTATGCGGATGACTGTGCACTTTTAGCCTCTACGCCGGAAGAGCTTCAAGAACTTTTAGATGTGTATGCTCAGAGCTATGATTCCTTGGGACTTAAAATCAACATTGGAAAGACTAAGATTATGTCAACTCCTCATCAAGTGAACCAAATAGACATTACACTTAACGGAAATTCTCTTGAAGTGGTGGATCAGTTCAATTACTTAGGCAACGTTGTTAATGACAAAGCAAACATGGACAGCGAGATTTGCAATAGAATTAACGCTGCATCTAGAGCACTCTGGGGACTTAGAGAGAGAGAGTATTTGACAACCACGACCTTGCTTTGTCAACGAAAATGGCTGTCTACAGAGCAGTTGTCATTCCAACACTGCTATATGGATGTGAAAGCTGGGTCACTTACCGTCGCCATGTGAAAGAATTAGAACATTTTCAGCAAAGACACCTCAGGAGTATGATGAAAATCCGTTGGTACCATCACATATCAAACGTGGAAGTACTCAGGAGAGCAAACAGCCTTCCAATTGAGGTGCTTATTTCAAGAGCACGCCTAAGATGGGCAGGTCACGTTCATCGTATGCATGATAACCGCCTTCCTAAATGTACACTTTATGGTGAATTGCTAAGCGGTAGAAGAAGGCGTGGCGGCCAACGAAAGAGGTTCAAAGACGCTCTCCATGAAAATCTAAAATCCTGCGGTATTGCAGACGAGCAATGGGAACAACTTGCAGCGGACAGGACCGAATGGCGAGGGGTTGTGGCCAGCTATCAAGGAAATGTTGCTGCAAGAAGGCCGAATCCAAGACCTAACCAGGTCTATGTTTGTCCTGACTGCGGTCGACATGTGCTCTCCCGAATTGGCCTCTATCGCCATAGTCGTGTGCACCGTAGATGAATGGGAATTACAATAGACTACACCTTTTACTTGTTTTTTATTGTACACAATTTATCGACTGTAACATTTTTATACTCGGACTCGAGTAACGGCTAATAAAATAAAATAAAAATAAGTACATAAATTAGACAAAATGTTGATAGTACGGGAGACTGTAACCAAAATTTTCGCCTGATCGCCTAATGAATAATACCCACGTAGATTGATAGTTTATAACATAACAACAAAATAAGTCCCCGGCAACGAAAATTTTTAGTGGGACAAAAGCCATTTAATTCTTTATTGAACATGTAAAAAATATAAGCTCAAAAAGGTAATCGCCTAATGTCGGTTTGCTGTTTCTGTGTATTTATTGACATATAAAATGCAAAAAACAATGCAAATGGACATTTTTAGTGGGGCAGAAGAATATTGGAAGTCGATAAATAAAAATTTCTGACAATTTTTTTTTTTTGAGTAATCGCCTAATGTCCGTTCGGAAAATTATTGTTTATTTAAAGGCTTTTTAAGTCAAAAAAAAATATGAAAGGACATTTTAAATGAGGCGTTTGTCCGTAATTGAATTTTGAATATGTAAAATTTTCGGTGTAATTTTGTTACTCCCTAATGTCCGTTTTCAATTGGAAACTGTTTTTTATGTTCAAACAAACCAAAAAAAAAATTAACGGACATTTTAAACGGGGCTGAGTTGAAAAAAATTGTTTTCCGTTGGAACAGAAAAAAAAATGTGCTCATTTTGAATCCGCGCCAAGTAGAAATCGATGATATCAATATTTACATCGGAAAAATCGGGATCGTTTTTACCAAGGTGGTCGGTTTCACGCGCTGCACGCAATGCACGGCACTTATCGAGATTCTTTTTCTTGAACGGAATAAGTTTCGCGACTGTATTTGTCTCCTCACAGAAAGTCACGACGTTTAATTGATTTATCTAATAACCGTAACAAAATAACTGTTGACACTTGCAACGAACACGCGGTGAGAAAGAACGTGGAGGCTGCGTAGCTTCTTACAAGCATCGACGTCCAGGTGGAGTGGCATGTGCTGCGCATGCACGCGCAATGTGCTGGATTACTGACGCCACTGCGCTGTATTAGAGATGCAAATTACATCTCCTGTAAATATGCCCCATGGAAAATATCCGTTCTTTGTTTTTTCTCATGTATTAGGTGTATACTTCAATTTTAAAAAAAGTTTAGCCATTAGGGAGTAACTTTTTTACCCCCGTTTTCTTTACATTTTCCATTTTCGCTTTTTCTTTTTGTATGGTTGAAAACTACTGATATAACTTGTCCATATCCATTAGGTGATAACAGCTAGTTTTGGTTACGGCCTCCCGTACTATGCGTTTCATATCGAATTGCCATTGCCATTACATCTATATATTAAATGTATATAAGTATTCAAGTTTGAAAATCATGGTCATCAGTATCTTCATCAGAATCGCCTTCACTATCGGTATCGCCTCTACCTCGATTTCATCTATTTCCTCATCATCCTCCAAATCCGTGTCTGAAATAAATAACAAGAATCCAAATCAATTAGTATGGAAATTAATAATATCTTCAGTCATGCGATTTTTACCTCAGGTTCTGTATCAGTGATAACATTTGTGCAGAGAGGGAGTTGGACACCCTCGGTCCATTTAAATGTAAATCTACCATATTCTTCAATGCAGCCGAAATTTGTTGGTGCGAGATCACTGGAGTTCTGAAGATGAACTCCACGCCAGATTTTCGAGATGTATGTTTCTCGCAGCAAATGTTGCTGAAGCTCGGACTTAACAATTTTTTATATCAACGCGAAGCCGGTCTGTTACATATCTTGTGTCGTAAGTACGTGTAAAGATCTTCATCCTGGCAAGATTACCGTCCTTTAATTTGTTTTCTCTATAAAGAGTACAAACATATTATTTCAGTGCACGATAATGTACTTCACATCTGAGCTTTCGCTTAAAGCTGCAAAAGCTTTTTGATATTTCATAAATTTTTCCAACACATTGAAGTGTCTGACTTTCTCTTTGCGATAAAAAGCCGGATTTTGACCACAAGCAGTAAACACATGAAAAGCGGGACGAGAACGGGCTAGGAGAGGAGTAATGGACTGATATACACCACCAATGTACTGCCTTGATATCCCAGTGCCGATATCCATCCAAACCTTTTCGCAAATGCGATGTGACAAGATTCGATTTTCTATACCACTGTAACGCCGCAAACGTCAGTTATTATTTTTAATGCAGGTTTGAGAGCCTAAGAAATCATTTCGTGAAGGTTTTATCCGAGCCTTTTTTTTAAACAATTGATAAGGGTGTTGTAAATGTTCTGCAATGCGCTAAGTGTCAGTTCTTGATGAATTCGAGATCTGTTTTACTTGTTTAATAGGATTCTAAATGATTTTTTTTTGCCGACTGCGCCCCTTCCGCAACACTTTAGAACTTTGCTGCAAGGAAAAAGGTTGTTTATTTTTATTGGAACTAAACATTTTTCTTGAATTTAGCCATGCCCTTATTACACGAAATTTCGGTCGAGGGCTGCCTCTCTAATTTTTAAACGAATTATTTTTATTTCCAAGAAAATGAGTACTTTTTAATAAAACCTTGTGAGCTCTTATAAAGTATGACCGATGACAAAGGGAATTTTTTTCTCAATTTTTGAACTGTATTGCATTTAAAAATATTGTTTATAAATAAATGAAAGTTTAACATACAAACCGAATTCAAATATAAAATATTTCACACTTTAGTTATACAAAATTAACTATTCGAAAAATTTTTTTTTATAAGTGCACTAATTTTTCCCCAAACTGTCGTTTCTCTGACAGTTCGTCTGACCTGCTTACTTAGTCTCTTATTACCGTTAACAGGCTCTGGGCGGCACTAAAAGTATTTGAAAAAAAAATAACAGTATTTATCTAATTCATATTCGACGATTTTTTGTGTCTCAACGGTTCTTACCGGACTCGCTTGACGGATAAGTACGTCCTCGACACAAGGAAATGTCACTGTGTATATAAAACAATATACTATTTTACTTTTTTTTTGGCATACAAAGAAACAACTCTTCTAGGTAAAACTGAAAACATTATGGCTGCTGTACACTCTCGTCCGAGTGCTCTCGCTAGGTCACCCCCGAGACGTCTCGGCCGAGAGGCCTGTGCTCGAGTGCGACCATGTACACTCTCGCTAGATCAGTTGCAGTTGTGATTGTTGTGAATTCCGAGGAGATGGACGATTATACAGGAGTTGCTGCTGCTGTTGCTCAATGTGCCATCAGTTATTACGGTTATTTACACACATATCACACAAAAAATAAGAGAAATGAGTTTATCCCTTTTCTTTCTCAACTCGGCAACAGAAAATCTAACTTGTTCACTGATGCGAACCCATGCATCATGCAAATGCTTTTTATCGGGTTCCATTTGATACGTTTATATGAAATTAAGTTCGTTCTCATTATTCCACATTTTTCCGAACATAAAAATACTCTTCAACGGTTCCACGGCACGAGCGAGACTGGGAGAAGCAAGAGTGTACAGTGACGCACTCGCTATTCGCGCGAGACCCTTTGACTCGGGTGCAAAAAACCGACACCCGATGGAGAGCGAGCGAGGAATACCGAGACGGGACGAGAGCGCTCATCTACACTGTCGCACTCGGCCTGTCTCGGTGTGCCTCGGCGAGAGTATACAGCCACCATAAGAAATACACTAACCTGCAGACTTACCTTGCAAATAAAAAAAGGCAATAAAAACTTTACGACCTCATTAAAATACCGTTAAACTAGTTGCAAAAGTAATTGCGCGCAGGAACGCACTTGAAATATTTAGACCAGCAACTCAGTCGTTCAATTTTAATAGCGCATTACGGTCTAGTATTATTAATATGTACATCCTACACACACCACAAATTGAGTAGCTTACCTTTATAGGTTTTTATATGTTAGCTTGTTTGATGACACCATACCGAATGATTTAACGGCGTTAATAATGAGCTCGTAAAGTTTTTATTTCATTTTTTATGTGCAGGCAAGCTTTGAATTATACTATACTAGTTTTATATTTAAGTTGACAACGTTCTTATAAATATACAACACTGAAATAGGTAATATTCGTTCCTTTATTCTTTCAGGGGTAGCTTTGCGTGACAGCCCTGTAGGTTTGGCAGCATATATTACAGAAAAATTTACGACCTGGACCAATCCAGAATACAAAGACTTGGATGATGGAGGTTTAACAAAAAAGTATCCTCTAACAAATATTCTAGACAATGTAATGATATACTGGGTTACTAGGTCTATCACGACATCTATGAGATTGTATTCTGAAAGTTTCGCCAAAAGTGAGCCTCGTAGCTTAGCAAGGTATATATATTTTTGTTTTAACTTTATTTACTAATATTAAAGGATGCGGGCAAAAATAAATAGGCCACTTAATTTTTCAATAATTTAATAATGATTTAACTAAATAGGCGTATCATAATCGGACAATTAAAATCTTTGTAAAGAAATAGTTTTCGCAACACGCTGACTCAAACATTAAATACAAAATATTTGTATATTATATGTATACAGAAACTCAAGAATGGCTGAAAAATTATACAGGCTACGTTGCCCAAACTAAAATATGCAAATCATAAAAACGTTTTTAAATTTAAAGAAAAATTTGCTACAACAAGGAAGCTTCGAAAAGGGCAAACGTAAGCATGTGCGAAAAATTAGAAATGACCGTAATACGGCAGAAGTTTTACAGTGTATTGAAAACAATCCACATATTACAATAGGAAGGGTTGAAATGGCCACTGGCGTATCGTTTTCTTGTCAAAGTATCGTCTCCGATAACTTTATGTGTATTCAACTAAAGAATAATTGAAATGAATGTTAACTAGTCACTGCTCAAAATCACTTGTCTTTGCATAACTCTGAAAATACATAATTTTTGGATATCAAATTAGCAAATGTAAATTCCCCTAATAAGCTGTTTAAGTAGTGAAACTTTACCTAGCTTCATTATTCTGATTAAAAATAATTATTGAGGAAATTACCTTTGTTTATATTAGTCTTATCTTAAAGCATTTGCTGCTTGTTCATTTAACGACAATTTCTTCCACTATGAATTTTCCATTTTTCGCATCTGGTTTGGACGTGAGGTAATTTAGAATTTTCCCTTTTGTAACATATAATTTGACCTGTGACATAAATAACCATACCTTTGTTTCAACATCTTCAATGCCATTTTGTTCTTCAATTGTCTCCTATACTTATCTTATTTGCTGTTTTATTTCTCCCACCATTTCGTCTATTCTTTACCACTGTCCAGTTTTCTTGTTTTTGCTCAGCTTTAGTTTTCTTTTTCAATAGTACTTTATATTTATCCGCTATTGGGTTAACCAAATTAATAACATCCTTCATTTTTTTCCCTTTATTGACTTTGTCCATCTGCCATTAGATTATCTAAATTTATAACATCTTGCATAATATTCTTTTGTTCAATTTCACAAGTTTCAATATTATTATAACCTCACCACAAACTTGTAGGAGTTACTAAAATTGGTACAAAATCGAAAATTGAGATAACATCAAATTTTTACATTTTGAGGTCCCAGAAACCCAAAAAAATTGTTTTTGAAAAATCTCTGTGTGTGTGTGTGTTAGCACGATAGTGCCGAAACTACTAAACAGATTTGGATGAAATTTGCATTAGAGTTTCTTTAGTGCTCCAGAGGATCTCAAAAGGTTTAGGTCGAATCGGATTACCTTTAGTGCCGTTTTGGCACAACAAGTTGTTTATTTTATAGTTGCTTACAATTTGCAATCGAACGATTGAAAAGTAGTTAAAATTCCGATTTTAGCGATATATTACACTTGCACTCTTTCGATTTGGTTTCCGTGAAAAAAATTAAAAACAAGCATAAGATCGTTTTTCGCGTTTTTGTTTTGGGACTGCTGGCAACTTTTTTATTATTGTTTTCCTGCTTGCTTTCAAGAACATCTATTAATTTTTTTGTGTTTATTTCTCCTTAAGTTTTTTGTACAACGCAATTTGTTTGGCTAAGTTAATTTTTTCAGTTATCACTGGTTTACATTCAATGCACAAATACATCAATACTCTGTTTTTCAATGCAAAAACTATATTTCGCATACTGCAATTGTCTCTGGGTTCTCTGTTTCACATTCTCTGCAGGAGCACATGTTGTTCCTTCATTATCTACAATATTATGTTCAAATTACTGAGTGAAAGTGATAATCGAGCTTTACAAACTGCGAATGTCTAATTGAACAATAAAAATATAAAGGATATTGTGTGTGTGTACTTAATCTCAGTAGCACCGCGCACAAATAAACTATGTAATATTAAAAAAATGTTAATCAAACGTAGGTTGTTATATCTATACATACAGTGTGTATAAAACTTTTAACGGATCGTTCGTTTCAGAATTCCTGTTGAGGTTCCAAGTGCTTACGCAAGATCAGAACACGATATCTTATTCGAGCCAGAGTCCATTTTGAAAGATAAATACAAGAAACTTATACACATTTCCGATATTGAAGGAGGTCATTTTGCAGCATTTGAAGTACCGCAAGCATTAGCAGAAGACATTTACACATTTATAGAGAAAGTCGAAGCATTATAAGCGAAACTGAAAATAACTTCCTTCTTATATTATTTTTTAAATGTTTGTACTTTAATAATAATGTCTTTTTATTTATAATAAAATTTATTTAAAAAAATAAAGATTGATAGTATCAAAAGTATTATGTATTATGTACTTCCATACAGCGTTGCGCAGATTCAAATAACACTAACTTGTCCTATAGGTATTTGACGCTCTGGACACTCAGAAATCCACATGACGTTCATTTTAGATCCAACGATTTTACAAAAAACGTCCAAGGACTTAGTGTTAGAAATCGAAACGTCCGTAAAACTTGGGTTTTGTGACGCTTTTAGGTACTAAATAAAACTGTGTTTATGAATCCATCATTAAAAAATTGGTCCGGTACCACTTGGACAAACTTTCCTATTTAGGAATAAATAAATTTAAAAATTTTATTTCAATTTATTGTAAATCTGCCGAACTAACATTCAATGTTCCCGGATTACATTTTTATTTCGTCAAATCTCCGTTATTTTTCAACCAATCCTGATAAAATATCAAACACATAATTGTAAAAGGCGCGATCTTGAATTTCTGCGCTTCCCTTTATAGTTTTTTTTATTAATTTTATTTTTGCTAATTTTTTAACCTCCCTCACAGATTCTCTCCCTGGATTTTCTAGAAGAAACTAGGAGGGATCAGTCATGTAATCTCATAGTGGTACTAATGGAGTATATATGTATTAAATTTAATCAAAATTGTTATTACGATTTTGGAGAAAATAACTATTTAATTCTTTTAACCTCGCCCCCTGCAACATTTAGAAGTAATTAGTCATGCCATCTTATTGGTACATTGGTTTTAAATTTTGGCTTTGAGGTGTGGCTGTCTTGAATATGCAGACAAAATTTGAACAAAACCGATTGAATAGTTTGGGTTCTATGTGAGACAACAAGTGACAAACTGCAGACAAAAATTCTCTTAAAATTACTTTCTTGGCTTTCAGGGACCTAAAATCGCGTAAATTCACTAAAAGCTCAAAATAAATTTTTTGCACGATCACAATTAGTGCATTCTGTAAGCCGGACAGGAATATCAATTTTTATTAACCTAAGGAGACTTGTCCCCCCCCCCCCGTTTTCGAAGACGGCGGTGGTTAAAACTATCTCCGAGCTCCCCCCCCAAACGACCGTTGGGCGGGGGTCGAGGAGAGGTCTCGATATGACCATCGACCATCGTACTCAGCATCCTCGAAAACTGGGGCTAACACAGGTTTGGCCGGGAGAAGACAGCCTATTCGCGTTTCACCCTATAGGGGGTGGTTTTTGGCCGTTTGGGGGTTGGCGGGGGTCGAGGAGAGGTCTCGATATCACCATCATGCTCAGCGTCCTCGAAAACAGGGGGTAACACGGGTTTGGCCGATAGGAGACGGCGGATACACGGTTTACCCCTGTCGGGGGTGGTTTTTGACCGTTTGGGGGGTGGCGTGAGCTCGGAGAGAGTTTTAACAACCACTACCGTGTTCAGCATCCTCGAAAACAGGGGAGGGGGGGCATAGTCTCGTTAGGCTAAGAACAATTCATATTTTTCGAGGTTCCATCTTGGTACTCTACTAGCATTTAAAAATAACAATAGAGATGCTGCTGCTCCTGTTGCTGTTATAAATACATTTCAAATCTATGTGTCAAATTTGATCAAAATCGTTAGAACCGTTTTAGAAAAAAATATTAATTCTATTAAACCTTATCCTTTAGCCGCTGCATTTTTTATGAGCAACGGGTGATATCAACTCATATTAGTACTGTTATGTACTGCCCTCCTACGAAGAGAGGTTTAATCCTCAATAGCAGAGTAAAAGAAAGTTTGCCTAATCAGCTACTAGTAAAACGGTAGTTAGCCAGTTATCCCAGAGATGGCGCAAGCAACTAGAAATTTCGAGAATATAATTTTTGTTCTAGAACGATTAACCAGAATAAAAGAGAGAACTCTGGACTAAATGTCACGGTGCATGAAAGAGGCAGAACCGACGCACGGAGATCAGTTACATTTTAGATGAGCCAAGTGATCAGATGAGATAAAGAACGGTGAACAAACAAGTACAGTGACAATAAGTACTGAATTTATAGTAGTTAAGAGTTATGGTTAGCGTGTAATCATAAGGACTAATTAAAGTTAAATATTAAATAAATCAGTGGTTAGTGACAATTTGTGTCGTAATTGCTGGCCCTGCGCTTGGAGGGTGTTTACTGGAGGGTGTAAACACGTAACAGTATTAAGGCATTATTTATGCGTGTTAAATTTGATCAAAATAATTAGAGCCGTTTTAGAGAAAAAAATTATTCGATTCTTAAAACCACACCCCTTGCAACGTCCCTAACTGAATTTTCTAGAAGGAAATCATGCTATGTTATACTGATACTAAGGAGCTATCCATGTGCCGAATTTGATTGCAATTGTTAGAACCGATTTAGAAAAAAAAATTATTTAATTTTTTAAATCTTACTGCCTCTACATTTCTTAGGATTAACGAGTCATGTCATATCATTCTATTACTATTGCTAAGTGAGTATTCACGTGTTAACTTGATCAAAATTATTAAAGCCGTTTTAGAGAAAAAAATTATTTTGCGTTTTCTTAACGGCTTTTACATTTGAGATAAGTTCAATTTTGCGATTTCGGGGTGTAGCCATCCTGAATATGTATACAAAATTTGAACAAAATCACTCCAATAGCTTCGGCTCCAAATGCCACCACCATAAACGGCAGACAACAGATGGCAAACCGATATTTTTTAAGAATCACTTTGGCCTCGGCTTTGTCCTCTTCTTCTTCGTAATCTTCGTCTTCGTCGTCATCATCACCATCATCATCATCGGCATCATCACCATCATCACCATCATCATCATTATTATTATGACTTGTTTAATACTGGCCTGTTTTTCCATAGTGACGATAAAATTATTATGTTGATGGTCAAAACACATACGTGAATAAGTTTATTATACTTGTTGCAGGACTAGTGCCATTTAAATAGTTTATTAATCCTCCCATAATAATTACATAATCCGTCTTTTGTGAAGTGTTTTGTAAGAACGTGTATATATTTTAAAATTCTATCTAATTTAGCATTATGTTATGTTTTACAACTGAAGATGACGTAATTATCTTCTAAATTCTTACCAAATACAGTCAACCGTGCTACTATCACCTGGGATTCAGATGTGTTTTCTTTTTGATCCTTCACCACATACATTTCTACCTTTTAACATGTTCCAATGCCAGATTGTTTCAGTTTTATCCCTAGTCACCTCGACACTAAACTTGTTCTGCATCATTTGTAAATTATTGTAATTCACTGCTATTTTAGCATCTAGATATTAACATTATTAAGGTCGTCTAAATCAGCGTCCAGTTTCTTTTGCTGCATCACTGTCTATTCACCGGTAAGGGCCCTATTCCAGGAGCTACTTTCTGAAGCTGAAAGAATTGCAAAAATGTCGCACCACTGTTGCCAATCTAATCATTGAGGTGGTCCAACCCAGCCACATTTTGTGGTTGTCAAGATGGAACTGTTCGACACAGACAAACACGTTCGTTGTCGAAATTCAAGATGAATCTGCTATTTGGTATTACAAAACTGCTACATATAGCAGCAGAATAGAATTGGGAAATTTCTTAGAAAATCATATATTTGGATGAGGTGTATACCTGCACTTTAGCTTCTTTCCGCTTATTGGTTAAAAGTTAACAGACAACGTATTTATCTAAAAACATTATTGTTTTTCTTATGACAAGCATTTCTATTTACCTCCGTAAGAGATGCCGACTGTTTTTGCCGGCTTTTAGTTTTTATATAGTTTCAATTCTGGTCGTATACACTATACCTACAATGCCGTACAAAAGCAACTGAAAAATCTCGTGAAAAATATGAGAAGCCTTTGACTGTTCACCTGCATCAACATTTGTACAAACGAGATTCTGTAAGACGAATTGTGTTTTGCGAGTGGTTAATTAATAAATTTTAAAGAAACAATAATTTTGCCTTCAACACCTTTTGTTCCGATGAGGCACGTTTCACAAATAATGCGATGTTCAACCGGCAGAGCGTAAGATACTGGTCCCAACAATATCAAACATTAGTTATACAAACGAGGTTTGAAGAAAGATTTGATGGGCAGGTATTTATGTACACGAATCATTGGCCCAATATTCTTCCAAGGACATGACAAACGTATCTCGAATTCTTACAAAATCAAATTTGGCAAGGAATTCAACAAGTTCCAGTAGCACAACACCGATTGTTGTATTTCCAGCAAGACGGAGCACCGTCCCATAATAGCCGTGTTGTTTTGGATTATCTGAATGAAACTTATGGCCCACAACTTATTTCAAACCAGGGTTATATAAGCTGGCCTGGAAGGTCACCTGATCTAACCCCATTAGACTTCTTTCTTGGGGGTTATATCAGGGGGGAGGTCTATAAAACTCCTGTTATGATTATCGAGGATTAAGACGAGCTTTTATTAACATCACTCCACAAATGTTAAAGAATGTAATGAGTAAAACAATTGTGTAAGCAAGAAGTTGTATTGATTGTGATGGGGGTCATATTGAATAATATTCCTAAAATTCAAATGCCGTTCACCATTCCTAGGAATTTATCACTTATAATTATTGTGCGATTTGCACTATAATAACCTAGGGAGGTGGTGGCAATACGAGTATATAATTTTATTGTAGCTGGCAATAATATGGGATGAAGTTATTGATATAACTGACCGATTAGAGTAGCTACCGAGCTTGGTTGCTGCTGAGTTCCTTACAGTAATATCAAAAACGAAGCGTCTGAACTCGATGTCAATGTCACTACTACAGTTACAAAAAAAGTCTGCTATAAATAGGGATTTTTATATCAGTTACGTAAATTAAATTATTTTAACAAGAAATCATTGGTGGGTATCACAATGACATTGACACTAATAAAAATAATAATAGTACATTATACACTAAAGGAGAGAAACGTCTTATTTTTCCTGAGGTGTAATTTGAGGCACGAGGGCGAAGCCCGAGGGCAACAAATACATCGAGGGAAAAATGGCGGTCTCTCCCGAGGTGTATATACTATTTTTTCCATGATCGGGAGTAGAAACATTTATTTCATAAATAAAGAATTATAATAAATTGGAAATTACAATATTTAGAAGCCTTTGGGATATTTCCATTCAACGGATCATGGCAACAGATATTTGTTTACAAATACATTTGTCAAGTGCAAAAGTTGAGTTTTGGAATTTTTGGTATGGAAAACTAAGAAGAACCGCAAGATATCGTTGAAACTGCCGGTACAGCTTAAACTGTGACGTCATTTACAATATAAAAGAAACTGCAGGGCCCAAGAAAAGGGGTAATCAGACTCGAGCTACATCGCAGGACTTTGGGTTCGCTGTACTTTGGAGATTGAATTGAAGCATACCCTAAGTACATCGCTGGACATTGAGTTCGCTGTGCTGACGCCGCAGACAACCATTCATTGGCGTACTCTTTATGAAGTACCATTTTAACCTCTCTGTTATGCTCGACGAGTACGCTAAACATGTAAAACCTGGGGGAGAGCATTCACGGGCGATATAACGCTATACAGAGCGCACAGAAATTCAGATGACATAAATTTCTAAAGGTGACAACTTTCTTATTTCGAGACTCTACTTTATTATTTGCAATTGCATTCATATTCTGGTTACGGGGTGTTTAAAAAAGGTTTAATTGACGCATTTGTGGTACTAAAAAAATATTAGATTTTTTTAAATATTGGCTTTGATTTTCAACAAGAAAATATAATATTACCAGTTATTCAGTTATGATTTCATTCACGATTTTAATTCACAAAATTTCACTTTCTAAATATCTTACTAGGGAAATTTGCGTTTGCAAAGTAACAAGTTTATATTCAAGAACCATATATTTAGAGCTATGCAATAACAAGGTACTTTATCACAGACTAGCCAAACTTCATGTCTATCATTATTCTGTAGTTTTTATAAAACAAATGGTGGACTTTCGTTTCCACCACATCTCATGTAAGGTTTTTCAAGAATGTTTTATATTTAAAGTACACTAGGGGCGAGCGTAGGTGCGTCTTTACTATGTACATACTTGGGTATGCGATGTAAAGCAACGACAGGCGCAGTTAGTACTTGGATGGGTGACCATTCCAACGGAAACCGCGTTCTCGCCTCACACGTCTTCCAGCGGCTTGTATATCAGTGTATGCGCGGAAGCTATACAACCTTAGGCGAGGGTTGTATAGGAGATATACCATCCTTTGGAGGGGATGTAAAGCCGTCGGTCCCTTGTCTATTAAATGTTAGGCAAGTAAAAGATCCCTACTCTTCTTAAGGGAAGGGGTTCGGCAAAATTCCTGGTTGGGGGTAGCTCGTCTACAGGCGTCGGTGTTAGGCCTCAGTAGCGGAAATAGGCCGACGTTAAATAAATGTATATAAAAAAAAGTATAAAGTACACTAGGAATATTTTCCTACTGTAACCACAAGGCTTTCTGATTGTTGGACATTTATCTACAATAAAATATTATAGTTATATGAATTCGGCGTACTTTGAGTTCACAAAGGTTTGAAACATTGACTACGGTCAATTGGCTGGTTCTGTTCTCCAATTGGGTTCAGTTACAACGAGGGATGTCAATATTTCAGGCAGTTGTCTGGTCACTTGTTTCGATTGAAGGGTGATGCAACTGCACTTTCTTACCTTCGCGGATTCGCGGCTTCGTATGTTTGACAATCATTGGCAATCTTCTGGTTGCTTTTCTATTTAATTACTATAGGGAGATTTCCCCAGCATTCTAAAGGATTTTATGTGAGCGTAAATTCTCACCTCTGCAAGATTAATATGATTATCTGAACGATTGTTCCTACTATCATTTCAATCAATAAACAATGTATAATTAAAGAATATTTCCTCAACACTCTATGATATTTTACATCAGTATTTAATGCTCATTTAACTTACTTTTGATAATGTATAAACATGACATGATTCTTGTTCTTTGTTTTGCATTCGATTCATTATTTGGCTATTGCTAACAACTTTAATTATAAATTATTATTATCTAGCGATTGCCAACAACTTTCTTTAATTATAAACCATTATTACCTAGCGATTGCTAACAGCTCTATTATAGATTATTATTATCAGGCCATTGCCACAACCCTAACTACTATTAAAATAACACAGCATACTTTTGTATCTCAGTTCTTGTTATTGCATCAAAACACTCAGTATATCTATAGTATGGTCATTACTATAGCGACGCAAATTTTCCTATTATAGTATTTAGAGAATTGTCTCAAATATTTGGATTACTTTTGATTTCATGTTCAACTATTGTTGCATCAATTTATATAAAATAAAATGGGTTTTTTAAATATTTTTTCCCATCAAATATTGTCTTATTCTTTCACCTTTACCTTTTCGTTATATAAGTAATAAACTAAATAAATGTTTTAATTTCAAAAGCAAACTAGAAAACAAACTTCAACTATAAATGTACAGTGCAATCTTGAGTAATAAGATACTACATAAATAACATATATAATTAACTAGGTCTCTCAATTAATAGACAGTGTGTTCAAGTTTACCAGGTATGTCAATTAACAGAGTGATTAATTTTCTAAGGTATATAGTATCAGACAGAGACAAGTAATATTAAACTTTATATAAAAGAATCTGGGGTAAATTAAAAAGGGTTACTACACACACAACTAAATTTGGGTCCTACACTGACAAAACTAGACGATCACGCAAATGGCCAACCTTATTTGTTTATCCTTCAGATAAATAAATAGTAATTAATATACTGATGACATAATTACCAGGATTTCATTTATTATTAATTAATGCACTGGGGCTTAAACCACTTCAGGGCCTTTTATTATAACATCTTTACACTTTTCAACTTCACTCACACAATAAAATCATATAAAAATTTCTGCCACCAGCTCCCTAGCAACTACTTGTATAATTGAAAAAAAAAATCATATTGTTATGTGGTTCCCTCTAATAGAGAGATGTAATTAGTTCCCGGCCGGTAGGATGGCGCCATCTGTGAGCCAACTGGCGAACCGCCATTTAGCGCCTAGAAAACTGCAGAAGATTCCAACATATTCTAGAAGGTTCTACAATGAGATTCTAGTACATTCCAAGTGTGTTTATAAGAAGGTGAATCCAGCAGACAGTTCAGTTCAGTTAAGTATACAGTACAGTTCTGATATACAGGGACAATTTGATATTAAACAAGCAAATTGATAAGATGAAATAAGAAACAGTATCAAGTTGTGATTTAAAGTAGGTAGTGAATTTATGTTAGGTTAAAGCATAATTAGTTAAGTTAATTGTAAGGATAATGGCCAGTTTCTGAAACGTTAAATAGAGTTAGTTATTCGTTTACTGCCATAGTTACAATTGTGGCAACAATTGTTACTATGGAATTTATTAATAGATAACTTTATTTTACGTTTCAGAAACATACCTTAATTATTGTAAAATTAAGTGATTAATAAATCACTGGTTTGTGAAGATTCTTGTTGCCAGTTATTTGAACCTATATACAGGGTGTCTACTGGAGATTGTAAACACATAACAATATGTCTAATAATCAAATGTTAATAAGTACCTACCTTTTTGTGAATAATAGCTTTTAATTCTCTCTTTTGTTTCTTAATAGGTATATGTACTAGTGCAAACTATAAGGATGAATAAAAATTATTTTGAAAGTGATTTTTTATTTTTAAATAAATAAAATAAAATAGAAAAACAAATAGCATAGATTTGAAATGGATATCAATTAATTCAGAAAAAATCTAGAATTTATTTGAACAATATGAGCCACCAAAAAAAAAATTTCGATAACAAAATGATATGTTCAAATTTGGAGGCTTCGTAAATAGCTATTAATGAAATTAAACGAAATATTATATTTTTCCCATGGACTTTACCTACCGTAGAACAATTTTGGTATTTCAAAGCACTCTAGACGAATGTCTTAAAATGGTTTAAAAAACTAAACATCGACTCAAAAATTCTCGAAACTCTTATGGTATACATAGAATGTTGAATCCAAATATGTAAAAAATATGTAAGTGTTTCATTTAAAAATCGAAAGTTGCGGTCATTTCCGGATAAACTGGATGGTCTCATACCGTTTGTCATGTCCAAAAACCCATTTTTACAGGTAGTTTATGCATCCCAAATTTCAAATGGATAAGTAAAAAATAAAGAAAATATAGGGGTGCGTCACTAGCCTGTGTTACCCAGTATACCGAATGCGTATTGGATTGTTCCTAAGGTTTTATTATAGGCGTGCAAAGTGCAGAAAACAAATATCCTCAAATATTACTAATAACATGAAAATCAAAATCCATAAAGGAAAAAGGGGAACATTGTGAAACGATTACATGAGATAAATTTCTCTTATTTGAAACCTGATAAACGTGATAAGGTTATTTTACTTAAAGATGATTATTATGGAAAGGTAGATAACCTGATTAATAATGATCCCCATAAAAAATGGATAGGAACGAAAATAACTATTACAAAAAATGATCAGTAAAGTTATTAATACATTTGAAAACTGCGAAAACCTTATTATTCCAGACATAGCGATTCGGATATAATGTATTTCATTTAATAGTAATTAATTTATACTGTTTACCAAAGAGCTATAATCAGGAAAGTCTGGTGCGCCTCATTGTGTCCGTAATAATTGTATCACCTCAAAATGGTTAACGGAGGAATTAAAAAAATTGCTTATTGCAAGACCTATTTATACAGAAATTAATTCAAATAATTTTTATCAATCATTAATAAATGTACATAATGCTGATAAAAAATATTTTATGTGTACCTGCTGAAGATAATACGGCCAAAAAAAAATAGTAAACGGAAGATTGCAGAGCGATTAAAGCTGTCAAGAGTATAGATAAAACAGTTTCGACACATTTTTATTTATATATCGTTGATAAAGAAAATACTCATAGAGTTCTAATTTATATAATATATGATACGCTAGCTACAATTTGGTAAATTGTGTAGATTGACAAAAATACAGAGCATGGTACTTGTGAACTTCGGACGTACAAATTACCAGTTTTTAAAAACATTGATCACTTCTCACGTTCTCACTGTGTAATCTCTAATTCGCATCACACATCGAGATGGTTAGTAAAATAATTTTATATGGAGTCCCTATTTTAATTATAGCGGTAGGTTACAAGTTAAATTCGTTACTTGAACCGCCGCCACTACCAAAATTAGATGAGGATGCCTGGTGGGGCCCTGGTTCTAAGGATGATGAGAAAAAAGAACCACTTCTTGTACCTTTCAACATCACCGTTAATGAAAAAGTAAGTAATATTTTACATTTTTTTGTCAATGACACTTGAGATATTCTGCAGAAAGCCACATGTTTGGCAAGGAACAAATTAAATTACAATATATTACAATTTAAATGTAACTTTTAAGTGGGTCACCCACATATAATTTGGACACACCCATAAAATGTGCGTTTATCGATCGTGTTGGATTTATTCTTAAATCGTAGAGCATGAAAACTGCTCTTTACGATAAATCGATATGTTTTTTTTACAAAAGCAAGGGTCTACTATGGAAACTTGAAAATTTTGTGAGGGAAATGAGCCTATAACTTTCGTTAAAAAATGTTTGTAAGATCAGGCAATTTCACATGTTTATTTTTTCGAACATACCTATGGCGACTAAAGAGTAGTGTCGTACAATCATCTCCAATACATCACAATAGTTTTCAATGGTTAAATTGACTAGTAAAAATATAATCATTAATAGTGCAATTTAAAGTAAGTGTTAACAAGTGTTGTATTTATTATTGTTGGATAACATCCTATAGTACATTTTTGAACCAATAAAACTAAATATATTCGCATTTTAACCAAATACATAGGCCAGTTGAACTTTGTGTGTTTGACCTTGAGGTGTATTATTAGATACTAAAATTAAATGGAGAGATCGTCATCAAAGAGAGGAAGAGTGCAGATACTACAGAGACTACAGACCAGTCACTACCTAGCCTGGTTCAGGGAAGGTCGTTCGCCTCCAAATCAACTAATACTAATACTGTTAATGCTGTTATTGAATTACGATCGTAAAAGCCGACAGCACCACGAATGAGCCTAATATTAAACACGTTATTGCTCAAGTGTCATCTAATATTTCAAATAATTGATAATAAATTTGAACAATTACAACAAAACTTGTTCTCATCAACAGATTAATGAAAGCAAATCTGATATAATTAAAATTGACCATAGTGTTAACTTCCTCGAACAATACACTCGTAGATGCAATCTAAGGTTTTATGGTTTCCAATCTCTTGAGCATGAAAATGTCACCGTAGTTCTCAAAGAGTATAATAAATATGCTGAAAATCCTGATATTGTTATAATACATTTCACACATCAATGATATACCCAAATTCAAAAGTACTATAATTTGCTAAATAATTCGATCTTCAAGGTCACCAAGTCGAAATATAATAAACAAGTCCTACTGACACTCAAATTCACAAAAAAACATATTTTTTTCAGAAATAACTCTGAGAAAAGTCATACCACATCGATAATTCACAAATAGTTTAAATTTATCAATAGAATCATTCA
The DNA here is from genome assembly GCA_963675555.1 of Leptura quadrifasciata. Taxonomy (NCBI): domain Eukaryota; kingdom Metazoa; phylum Arthropoda; class Insecta; order Coleoptera; family Cerambycidae; genus Leptura; species Leptura quadrifasciata. The sequence goes on along the minus strand of OY776673.1, from coordinate 190,001,904 downwards.
AACATCCAAATTAACCGATTTATAACCAAAATATTATAAGCGACTCCCTAAAAAATACCGCCCCCTCATTATCCCGATTCACATCAATACCACTGTTCAAACTCATCGTTAGAATATCCCGAAAATTTTCTTCTTTTCCTTTAAATCAACTTATTCAATCTTCTTTTCAAACATCAAATCACACTTCATTCACATTTCCAACAAGCCAGCATCGCATTCACCAAAACTTTCCTCCCAATATGCTGATATCAAAACTTATTTCCAATCGATATGTTCCCTACGCGTTGCCAGCAACTCGCGGCTATATCTTCACTTCAGTCATCAAAACTTACTTCCACTTCGTTTCAACACCAGCAATAGAACATTCTCAATATGACATTAATATGGATATTAATATGGCTTAATTTACGACTTCCAAAACAACTTTACGGGACCAATTCAATTTTAGCAAGCTATTCAGACAGTTATCACTCCTATTGAAAAAAAAATTTAGATTCAAGTTTCATTTATATATCAAAAAATCTTATTTTTCATTGCCGTACTTATCATATATTTTTCAGTCCTGAATTTTATTATTTTAAAACTATTGCATAATTCATAATTTCGAGTCCCATAGACTATAAGGGGACATGTCCAGTTCTATCCAGACTTCTGCAAGCCAAGTCCCCATCGAACCAGATAAGGGGCCGTCCATAAATGTTGTTACGCTTTTAGGGGCGAGATATATTTTAAGAGGCATTTTGTACATTGTACCTTAAAATTTATGTTTCTTAATTTTTGTCGAGTGAACCAGTAATGCAAACATAAATAAAACAAATGCTACTATAAAATGTAATTTACTGAGGTACACGTATTGGTCTCTGCGTTCGTCTTAAATCACGTGATATACACATGAATGTTTATTGTGTATTATTAGTATTCTTCGAGTAAACAATCAGAAATGCTGAAACTATTAAGAGCATGCGCACACAGGAAATAGTGTTCATTTAAAGATCCTCAACCGTTTTTGAGTAATCATGTGTTCAAGCAGGATGAATCTTAAAATCTCTGTACTGATTGTAGACAGTCAAAACTAACCAAAACCTGAGAATTAATTTTGCTTAAAACATATATATCACGGTTCAAATAAAAAACTAATTATTTTTATTAATTTACATAAAAGTTAGTGTGACGTGACAGACGTTGAGGGGGAGGTGTTGAACGAGCCTGACAATGTGTGACACAGGGAGGGGAGGGGGTCAAAAATTGGCAAAAAAGTGTGATATCATTTATGGACGTCCCCTAAGTAGAGGAGCATGACGAGCTCAAAGCAAGTCAATTCCGGTGTGTGCAACGTGAATACTTCCTTGGTAGAAACCAAATAAAAAAGAGTTTTAAATTAAATTGCCCTCGTGCTTTAAATCAAACAAATTGCCTCGCGCATTAAAATAAAAGTGAATTTTTTCAGAACTTTAAACAAATCAAACAAACTAGTTAATATTCCTCAGACGGAATTTTCGTTGTTAAAAAGTTACCTTTTCTTAACTTTGTAAAAAGAATAATCCGTTGTTAATTTTAAGTGAACAAAGAACTCTGTATAAAAACTTTATTAAACAAACAGTGTATTTTTACTAAAAAAAAATAATAATAAAAATAAATAAAGTGTTTGTTGCGATGACGATGGGTAAAAACCCATCGTCATCGCAACAAACACCAGCCCAAAGACTGATCCTACTTAAAAGAGGTCTCGTGCAATCGAAGCATTAACGTTCTGTTGGTAATATACAATTATTACACTCAACGCGCCAGACTTGTAACACATAGCCCGGAAAGTAGCTGTTGGTTGCAGTCTGGTTACGTTCCTTATAGTAAAATAAGGATGTTATAGAGGAGTTTGCGACTAAAAATATTATGTTTTAAGGCTTTTCATTCGTTCTGAATAAATTCTCTATGCACGCTTATGCTGACGATAGCAACTTGTATTATATCTCTGATTAACCTAGTTTTGATAGGGGAAACTGCACTTAATAATGAAGATATAATAATAATAAAGAAGTTAGTCAAAATATCTAAAAAAATCATCTGTTACTATCTTTCGACAGACAGTTGATGGACATAATTTGCAATATACTGACAAAGTTATGTGTCTAGGCCTAACTATAGATTTATCAGTCACATAAATTCTCTTATTAAAAAATCGTATGGTTTATTAAAAAAATTATATGTAAACAGACATTATCCTAAAGTTGTCTATCTTTTCGAAGGAATAGCAATCACATGTAGAAAATACCAGTAACCTAAGTGAAGGTCAAAATTCTCTTGGGGCACCTGAAGAGGCGTCTAGGAGCAACCTATCAATAATTTACCAAAATGTAAGGGGCCTTAAGACAAAGACTTCCACAGTATTAAACAATATTAGTGTTACCATAGATGAATATGACATCATAGGAATAACAGAAAGTTGGCTGACCGAAGGTGTATATGAAAATGAAATATTTCCCAGTGATTTTTTGGTGTTCAGAAAGGATAGATGTCGTGAAACTAGTGGAAAAACCAAGGGTGGGGGAGTAATTCTTGCTGTCAAAAACATATATAGTACAAAGCAAATACATATGGATTTTAGCGATCGATTTATTGATACGGTTTGTGTAAAAGTAAATACATCTGAGTCTAATGCACTATATGTTATCTTAGTATATATCGATCCGGCCTGTAACATCAACACTGTAAGTAATTTTTATAATTTCTTGGAAAATTTACCATTTCTCTATAACAATAATTTCCTAATCATGGGAGATTTTAATATCTCCAAACTGAATCAGTATTACAAGACCAATACATTAAATGATCAGTATGTTAGAGAACTTATAAATTTTCAAAACTTTTTTGACTGTAAGCAGTATAACAGAATAACAAATTATTTAGACCGTATATTAGATCTGGTGATATCGAATCAAAATTGTACAGTCCAACGTAGCCCATTTTGTTTAGTAGATGAGGATGCACATCATCCAACTTTGTTTATAGAGATCTCTTTAGTAATCAATAAATTAACGCAATTGTCGTCTCCATTAAAATCTACCTATAATTATAAAAAGGCGAATTTCAATCTATTATATGAACTATTTAGAAACACGGATTGGACTGATATTGGGTTTTCTGATGTAAATAAAGCTGTAGAATATTTCTATTCCATTATATACAATATATTTGATAAATGTGTCCCAAAAACAAAAACTTCCAAGGAATATCCAGTTTGGTTTATCAACCAAATCATAAAAGATCTAAGAAAAAAGGACAGAATTCGTAAAAAATATAACTTCTCTCAATCAAACGATTTAGAAAATGAATATAGTAATCTAAGAGCAAAACTAAAAAAGTATATTGATCAAGCATACAAACAGTACATAAATAAAATACAAGAGGATATTAGCGATGATTCAAGGACAGTCTGGCAATTTATGAAGGACAAAAAAGGGGCAGTCTCCTTCCCAAATACTATGCACCTAGATCACCTAGAATGTAAAAGCGGGGAGGCAATTGCAGATGCATTCGCAAGTCACTATAAAAGTGTATACAATGTAGATTTCCATGGAGATGACTCACACATAAAACTAAATCCGCACATGGATGAAGTAGTTGTAAACTCTATTACACAAAATGAGATACGTGATGCTGTAAAAAGACTAAAATCAAACAAAGCAGTTGGACCCGACAGGTTACCCTCTTACATCGTTAAAGGTTGTATCAACTTTCTTGTATACCCGCTTCACTACCTGTTTAACCTAAGTTTAAAAACAAAAGTATTTCCTGAAATCTGGAAAGAAGTCCGTCTTTGTCCAGTACACAAGAAAGATGATAAAACCGATATTAAGAATTATAGGCCTATTGCTATACTATCAGTCCCAGCAAAACTTTATGAACCGATTATCTATGACGATATCTATAGATCAGTCTCCAATAGCATATCCATTCACCAGCATGGCTTTATGAGACAGAGGTCAACTGCTAGTAACCTGATTAATATCACTCAGTTCATATCCCAAGAAATACACGAAGGAAATCAGGTGGATGTTGTTTATACCGACTTTCAAAAGGCGTTTGACTCGGTGTCGCATAATTTCCTACTCTGTAAACTTAAAAATGAATTTGGATTCCATGAGAAACTCCTCACATCATATTTACATAATAGAAAACCGTCCGGAGTCCCTCAGGGTCCAATCTTGGACCACTGTTATTTTTCATGTTCATAAATAGTCTTACTGAAATAATTATAGCCTCCAAATAACTATGATTCGCAGATGATTTAAAGATTTACATTAAAGTTGAAATTAATATGGACTGCTTCCTGCCCCAAAATGACATTAATAATTTATATCAATGGACACTTCAAAATAAATTGATCTTAACATTAATAAATGCTTCATTATGACCTATACTAGAAGAAAAACTCCAATTATATTCAATTACAAAATAAATGATACAGGTTTGGCTAGGGTTGAAACCATAAGGGACCTAGGCATAACATTTGACACCCAGCTCACATTTAATAACCATATTTACACCATGATAAATAAGGCCAATAAAATGTATGGATTCATAGTACGCAATACGAAGATGTTTAATAATACAGGAGCTATTGGGCGATTATATATTTCGTATGTAAGATCTCAATTGAAATATTGCTCAATTGTCTGGAATCCATTTTATCAAATACACAAAAATAGCATAGAAACAATACAAAATAAAGTTTTAAAGTTTTTAAATTATAAAGAGACTGGTTTATATGATTTCGATATGGATAAAGATATATTAAGGGAAAGATATGATCTCAAAACACTGGAGAATCGACGAAAATACGGACATATTGTATACTTACATAAATTGTTACATGGCAATGTAGACGATAGTAGTCCATGATAAGTTTAAGTGTCCCCCACTATCCTACTAGAACTTATAGAACTTTCCACTTAGAGCTGGCAGGTACAAATTATCAAATCAATTCCCCTCTCTACAGAATATGTAATAACTACAATATGATCCAAGCCAACTGTGATATATTTGACATCAGTATAAAAAACTAAAAACCATGTTAAATTCATTGTTTTAAACCATTGCTTTTTAATATTAAGCTAGTATTAAGTTAGTTTTAGGTTAATGTAAATATCAAATGTACCATATCACTCTGTAATAGGGCTTGCCTGTTGAGTGCATTACCAAATAAATAAAAATATTAAAATGAAGCTTGCAACTCTGTCATTGTTTCGCAATTTAACTATGTCGATATTGTCTATGGCCCACGTCTTGATTCCATTACCTTCAACAGAATACAAATAATCCAATATTCTTGTATAAGGTTGATTTTTGGACTGCGACGCGACCGACCGACGCCGACTGTCGGAACACATATATATTTATTTCAATGAAATTAATTGGTTAAATACTTTATCATATCGCATGCTTTACCCATCAATTAATAATCAAACACATGCAACGTATCTTCTAGATAAATTGACGCATAGATATCAGATTCATCCTAGAACATTCGCTGTCCATAACCACAACACAACTCTCGCTTTTTCGAACTAAACCTCCCTTCTCCTATCATGCAGTAACCGTATACAACATACATATCAAACCTCTATCTTTTTCCTCGTTTAAACATAAAGCTAAAGCATTATTTCTAAGCAGTGATCATATATTGTTTTTAAAACAATATGCACATATGGAGTGGTTTTTGAATGAGAAGATATCACTTTTGCTTCTAAAAAATAGCCACCTTATGCGTAAACAACAAAACGTTATTGTTTATTTCCTTTACTGTTCATGATATCGATGGATTACTGTGCCTTATCAAATTACTATAATTTTGTGTTTTCTCTGGTCGTTTTCGCAATTACAAAACTAGCGAAGTGCGAAAATTCGCTAATTATTTTTCAATTTTTAACTTATTTTGTAAAAGTTTAGAGTGTAAGCGACTGCATACTAATATATGTATCTATAATATATTTGCAAATATTATTGTATGTGAAATAAATGATCAAAACAATATCATAACTTGATTACCCTACACACAATGACATATAATTTTCTAGGTTTTAGAATATTTAACCTGGCGACTGGAAAGTCACAGACCTCTAACACCTCCCCTAGAAGGAATCCAGCAACAATATGGAATGAACACCTATCTATTAAAGGACATTATAGAATATTGGAAGAAGGTCTACAAGTGGCCGGAACGCCAAAAATTCCTAAATCAATACCCTCAGTATCATATCAAGGTCCAAGGGCTTGCCATACATGTGGTCCATGTCAATCCTAAAGTGGAACCGGGTATAAAAGTTGTGCCTCTCCTACTATTGCATGGCTGGCCTGGATCTGTAAGGGAGTTCTACGAATTAATTCCTATGCTGACAACACCACAGGAAGGCCGAAAATATATGTTTGAGGTTATTGTTCCTCACATTCCAGGTAAAAATAGTTCAAATTTAAACAGTAATTTTCATCGAGCGATAATTGAGCTGAGGCTGAGAGAAAAATATGTAAAATAACAGTGACTGTTTTTTTTAAAAAGGATGTTATAAGAAAAGCTGCGAGTTAGACATTGATGAATTAAACCTTAGTTTTAATCATGGTTGGCAAAACACGTTTCGATTAGATTATTAGTACATTGATGTGTTTTGGTCTTTGTGGAAATTACATGATTTACAGGATCAGTGCCGCATCCTGAAATTAATGAACACAACAGAATTTTATTAAGCAAATCACATAAATCAATTTATTATATGCAACGGAAATATAAAACAGACTTGGATAATAATGAGAGAAGTTACAAACACTGAAAAAAATAAAGATACAACAAACATCAATATAATGGATGATCATAACAATGTAATTACTTGTAATATGAAAAGAGCTAATGAACTTAACATTTTGGTACGGAAATAACTAATTCAATTCCTACTTCAATAAATATAAACAATATAGAACCTATTACACCACTTCCACCCAATAGTCTGATTTTAAGGCCAATAGAAGCGAATGAGATAATAACATTTATAAACAGTTTAAAAAAATGATAGTACCACCGGTATGGATCAAATATCATCCAAGTTAATAAAACATTGTCATAATAAAACCTCTAGTACATATTAATACCACTATTTTCATAACAAGTTGTGTACCAGATCACCTCAAGGTTTCAATTGTAACGCTAATTTATAAAAATGGATGTAGGACTGAAAAAACTAATTATAGGCCCATATCTGTAATCATCAACTTGGCGAAAATATTTTAAAAAGCACTAAAAAGTCGACTTGAGGAATTCCTAGAAAAGAATAAAATTATTTCGAAGAACCAATACGGTTTTAAAAATTCTTATTGTACCACGGATGCAATTTATAGATTAATCAATATAATCAATAACCATCTACAAGCAAATAAAAAATGTATTTCTGTCTTCTTGGATTTGGCGAAGGCCTTCGACACTGTACATCATGTAAAACTACTGCAAAAACTAGAAGAAATTGGTATCCGAGGCACAGTGTTGAGGAAATTCTCTAGTTACCTGGAAGACAGAAAACAGTATGTAAAAATCGGATATAAAATAACTGATGAAAAAGTTATAACTATGGGAGTTCCTCAAGGTACCGTATTGGCGCCCATACCGTTTTTAATCTTTATAAACAATTTATGTAATGTAAATTTATCTGGCCAAATTATTTCGTAAGCAGATGATACTAACTATTATTTGTAAAGGCATGATGTGAAAAATGCTGTTGCGCAAGATATAAAAAAAATCAGATCATGACTCGACCTAAAAAAGTTATCTCTTAATATATCAAAAATCAAATATATAGCATTCTCTAAATATAACTCAAATAAACCTAATTTCAATGATATAACTCTTCAAGATACTATATAATGAAGAAATTCAATCCACTAGTACGATGAAATACTTGGGTTTAATGATAGATAAAAACTTAAGGTGGTCGGTACATTCTAATCATTTAACTAACAAAATTAGAAAGCTGATATATAATTTCTACCAGTTCAGAGAAATTTTATCTAAAAAAACTATATTAAATATAATTCCATAGTTGAATCCGTCATATGCTATGGCGTAATCATATGGGATGGTGCCTATGATAATGCTCTAAATCTGATTAAAGCGACAAACAATTTTAAAATTAATACTAAAAAAATACCCTACTTTAGTGATCAGTTGTTCAGAGTATCTAATTAAATTTAAAACAGTTATATATTTTAGAACAAAAAATTATTCAAATTTAGTTTGTTTACACATTTACTAACATAGATCTGTGCATGGTGAATGAAAATATCATAATTCCAACGTGTAGAACTAAACAACAAAACTTTATACTAAACAACAGAACTGTATTATCTTGGACCGCATTATTATAATAACATAACAGTTGAAATTAAAAATATTAACAATCTATATAAACTTACGAAAAGTTTACAAACTTATTTTATAAATAACACACATATCATCATCCTTAATACGTGGTCCCTACATCTTGCTCACAAAATTTGTGTCCTCCCGATATATTCCTCCTATTAATAACTAAAAATCTTATGACTATTATATGGATATGCCGTTAGGCGCGGATCCAGGGAGGGGTTTGGGGGCCATGGCCTGCCTAGATCGCAAAAAAAAAAAGAAATCAACATTAAAATAACCAATTTTTTAGGCGCCCGGCGTCTCACGTATGGTTTTAAAGTGCTCTCCCGATGAAAGCGACAGCGACTGGAGACAGCGACCGGAAATCGAGACATGTACCACGTGACAAGCAGAGACCAACGACAGGGAGGGCTACTAAAGATGCTCTAGAGTAGCCCTCCTTGTCGTTGCTCTCTGCTTGTCACATGGTACATGTCTCGGTTTCCGGTCGCTGTCGCTTGCATAGGGAGAGCACCTTAAAGGGATATGCGAATGCGCGTAAACTGAATTTTGACTCGTCGAAATCGGTCCAGCGGTTCCCGAGATATTGAGATTTGAAAGTACGGATTTTTCGCTGCGGCGGAAACGTACCGAAAGCCGTTTTGGCATTCTTTCTGGGAAAAAAGTGACTCAGAACCTAAGTACTGTGTCCAAATTTCAAGTCGCTTGGTTGATTAGGGGGGGGAGGGTAAACGTAAATTAAATTAAAACTGCTCTAACTTCCGCAATTTTTTCCCCAAATCGCGCAGCAAACGTGACATTGTGTACTAATGTGCTTACTTTGAGTTCCGCTCATGTATTTTCAATTTTCGCCATAAATAAACATATGGTTAATCCCTATATACTTTTTCGATCCAAATCAAACTATAAGAATTATCTCCGGAAAACTGATTCTTCCTATCTTTACGTGTTAATTTCCCCTCCCTTCTCGCGAAAAGTTCGACCGGAAAGTTTTTCGGGTGATAGAGGGGTCCGACTTCATAACATCACAAAAAAAAATTCGAAAAAAAACGAGTCCGTTTGCAAATCGAGATCGACCCCACTATTTAATATACTTATAATCTCTATGAACACTACTCATGTATAGTTTATCCAATGTCGGTTTGAAATATTACAAATTCAGCGCCTCTACCAGTGATGTCCGTTGCTATGACTCTCTCTCTGCAATGGTATACAGCAAGCAGCGCCCCGTTATAGATATAATTTATTGTGTAGTCAAGCAGATGTACAATTAATTGCGCCATGCGGGCGGCCGGTAAAGAATTCAAGCTGATGTTCGGAATGATCAGTTCTAAAACAAGAAAGTGCTGTGCGAAACTATTTTCGTGGAACCGGACAGTGTCGTACGTTTATTTAACATTGCGCAGTGGTTTTCTCCTAATAAAAAAAACGTAAGTTGTTTGTGTTATATTTACCTAAAATAATTATTAACTGTAATATTGTAAGATTTACACGTGCAAACTCAGCGTCTTTTAAATATTTATAACTGCTTAAAAAGAGAAAATCATGCTTCAAATAACGTTATCCGAAAAACAGTTTATAATTTTTATCAAGAACATGAAGTCCCTATTTTGGAAATGATTTCGAACAAATTGTGCGAATACCCTGATTATAATTATCAATCCTTGGAAACTTTAAGAGGTATTTTATTAGTGTGGATTTAAATATAAAAAAATTAATAACCGTTTAATAGTAATGCAATCACGCCGCATTGTGGAAATTCGACAGGAATATTTGCGTAAAATAAAAAAGTACCGCGAATCAAATAGGACGGTAATATATCTTGACGAGACTTGGTTTGGTACGCATGATACTGTTAATAATGGTTGGGTAGACGCTACGCAAAATTGTATTTAAATGCACCATGTTCAACGAGAGAACGTATTATAATTCTGCATGCTGGAAGTAAAAATGGGTTCGTATCCAACGCACTGCTCTTGTCAGCCAAAAATATAAAACACTGTTCTGCTGACTATCAGGAAGATATGGCCGCATTGTTTGAAATATAGTTAGCTGAATAGCTGTAAACTAAAATTCAGACAAATTTAGTTATGGATAACGCTTCTTATCATTCGCGACTATTAAAGAAAGTACCAAATAATAATACGAAAAAGGACGATATAATAAAAATATAAATATTCCTGTAAAACTTGCAAATACATGTGCAATATGAGTTAGAATCACGAGATGATATGAAACCACCCTAGTACCGTTTAATTATTTGTACCATCTATTCTGTTAAATAAATATCTATTTTAACATGTTAATATTATTTTAAGTGCAATAATACTTAATTTTCGTAAGGTTACCTATAACCTAAGCCCAATGGACTCTAGTAGATAATAAATAAATCCATATCAACGAAAATCGCAGCGGCGCCAACATACAGTGCATTAGATCGCCACACCCCAATCACATTCCATTAGATGACAATCTCACCCGCATTGCACATGTACATAAGTGTATAGGATTTAAATATATGACTAGTAGCTGTCCCCGTGCTGTAGATATTATTATATTATAATCCTTTATACAAACAGACATGCAATATACATTCATATACCTACCTATCATGTCATCACTTTCAGTCATCATTTATTAGTTAATAATTGGCTTTAGAATTACTTACTGAAGTTTGTCAATATGTTTAAGTAACACTATATATTCTTAGAGGTATACTTTTCTTTTGAAATTAATATAATTCCTCAAGAGAAGAGTATGATTAAACATAGTAGACGACTTCCTAATCCAAAGCAAAAGCTATCCGGAATGGAGTTATACATTTGAAAAAATATAAAGAGAAGTCCAATATCCACCGACATCGCCAATGCCGGTTGTTATTTGTAAATATTCGTAGCTTAAATCGATTAATTTTTTTTATTTTTCTCTTCGTTGATTACATTAATATTTTAGGTTTTGGATTTTCTCAGGGGGCTGCACGACCTGGATTAGGAGCGGCTCAAATGGCTGTACTGTTCAAAAACCTAATGAACAAATTAGGTTTTGACAAGTTTTATGTACAGGGAGGCGATTTTGGAGCGATTATTTTGCAACATTTGGCAGTACTGTATCCAGATTCTGTACTTGGGTTTCATTCGAATATGTGCACGATATATACGCCCAAATCTTACTTGCGAACCTTATTAAGCACAGTTTTCCCATCTTGGTATGTTAAGCCTGAACATTATGATAGAATTTTTCCTCTCAAAGAAAAAATATTTGAGAAAGTAAGAGAAACTGGTTATTTACATATACAAGCTACCAAACCTGACACAATAGGTAAGTAAAGTAAATTACGATAAAACATAAATAACCATAAATATTCAGAAGAATAGTTACAATACGCACTTGATTTATTGTTTCATTAGTTTTTTTTTCAGATTTCTCTGACATATGTTTCGGCCTTGCGACCATTATCAAAGAGTCTTAAAAACTGACCTGAAAGTGGTGGTTCACAGTATATATCTTACAAATCCTCTACCCACCTAGAGGGGCATAATAACTTGATTTGCTATTTCTTAAAATTTAACAATACAGGCCGGAACTACGAACTTAATTTTAATTTTATTACTGTGTCTAGTACAGGATTGTTCATAAATTTTGTTTGTGTATTTGTAACGTTTTTATGGTTCCTTAGGGCCTTCTTAATTTCTAAAATTTCAAGCATGTCTAGAATTTTTCCTTTGTTTGCATTATGCAAAAGTTTAACACTACTACCGTTAAAAACGTGATTTTGTTCAATGCAATGTTCGGCGAAACCAGTTGATTTTTTATTATATAAAATAGACTATTTGTGTTCTCTTAACCTCACATCTATGCTACGGCCACTCTGACCTATATATACGGCATCACAGTCGTCACACTTTATTTCATATACCCCCGATTTTTTAATATCTTCTGTCTTTTCTTTATTATGAACCAACAAGCGAACTAAATTATTTCTATTCGTCGATATTGTATTAATACCTAATTTATTTAATCTATTACATACTGAGTTGCTAACCTTATTTACATAATTTATACTATGCCACATTTTGTTTTCTTTACTTGACGCGTTATAAAAATGTTTTTGTAATAATTTTCTCTGTATATTTTTTATTAATTTGTTTTGTTAGTTAATGTTCTTTACGTGTGAGCGTAATATCTAAAAAGTTAGAAGAAAAAAGCCAAAAATTTGATATTTACAGAAAGACAACTTTTACTGACACTCTTACACATGCAAATTGTAATCAATCTTGGAAGATAAAAATGTCACCGTTTCATAGCTATGTACACAGACTATTATATCTAAACTTAAATAGTTTTAACTTTGAAAAAGAAGTTAGAATTCTTAAAACGCTAGCAAAAAACAATGGCTATGATGAGTTACTTATTGACAAATTAATAAAAAATAAACAGAGAAAATTATTACGAAAACATTTTTATAACGCGCCAAGTAAAGAAAACACAAAGTGGCATAGTATAAATTATGTAAATAAGGTTAACAATTCAGTATGTAATAGATTAAATAAATTAGGTAATTAATACAATATCAACGAATAGAAATAATTTAGGTCGCTTGTTGGTTAATAATAAAGAAAAGACAGAAGATATTAAAAAATGGGGGGTATATAAAATAAAGTGTGACGAGTGTGATGCCGTATATATAGGTCAGAGTGGCCGAAGCATAGATGTGAGGTTAAGAGAACACAAACACTCTATTTTATATAATACAAAATCAACTTGTTTCGCCGAACATTGCATTGAGCAAAATCACGTTTTTAACGGTAGTAGTGTTAAACTTTTGCATAATGCAAACAAAAGAAAAATCCTAGACATGCTTGAAATTTTAGAAATTAAGAAGGCCCTAAGAAACCATAAAAACGTTACAAATACACAAACAGAATTTATGAACAATCCTGTACTAGACACAGTAATAGAATTAAAATTAAGTTCGTAATTCCGGCCTCTATTGTTACATTTTAAGAAATAGCAAATCAAGTTATTATCCCCCTCTAGGTGGGTAGAGGATTTGTAAGACATATACTATGAACCACCACTTTCAGCTCAGTTTTTAAGAGTGTTTGATAATGGTCGCAAGGCCGAAACATATGTCAGAGAAATCTGAAAAAAAAACTAATGAAACAATAAACCAAATGCGTATTGTAACTATTCTTTTGAATATTTATAATTATTGTATTGAATATGTTTCATCAAGAACCTACCGCAGATTCCATTCAATTAATATAAATAACCTGTAAGTGAGAGTCGTCTACGTTGAATTTTGTTCGTATTATTCTCGTGTGCGAAGTCAGACATTTGAAACCCATCCTAGAGTTTTTATCTCTCTTAGGGCAGCATGAACGAGCAAAATGACCACTTATGTGACTATGCATATTTTGAAAGTGGCCCAAATTTAGTTGATTGTTGTAACCTTTAACGGTGGCTGAGTGGTTAACGCGCCTAAGTTCTCTCTTTATTTCTCTCTCTCTCTCTGAGCATACCTAACAAATTGGGTTCGAGCCCCATCTAGTGCGAAATAATTTTCAATTATAAATTACCATCAACAAACAAAAACTAAATAATAATTTAACTAAATAACTTAACTAAAGTAAACAATTAAATGATAATAAAAATTAACAAAATAAATATATGATTAGTATAATCCAAAAAATTGTAATCTAATATTTTAGAAGCTACAGTTATTGTGCAGAATTGAGAACAACATTTCACATTTTGGATATAGTAGTATTAAAAAATCTATATTACTATATAATGAATCATAGTTGGAACACATACGGTACAGGGTAGAAAATAGCAAATTTGTTCTTGGGATAGGGGGTAGGCAAATAGAATAGAGCGAGCGAGTGAGAAATTAGGAACATGAAATCTAATGCAACTAAAAATATTAGGGCAGTCAATAGTACCATTTAAAATTTTAAAAAGGAATACAAGAAAGTGATACACCAAACGTAGTTGAAAATCACTTGTGTTGAATCTATGTAATAAATCACAATATGGAAACCCCTCCTTGGATAATTTCCAAAACTTTTGAACCAAAGGTATTTAAAAAAAAGTGTCTGAGGTTTGTAATGCTATATTTATGATTTTCATAACCAGGACTCCATACTATTGAAGCATATTCAAGTCTTGACCTCACAAATGAATTAAAGAAGTAGAATCATTTTTGAATTGTTCTGCATCGATATTAAGTTCAAAAACGGCAAATGAATATACCAAACAACATTTGTCCGTAGGTAGTGTGTGCGATAACACATACAGGCCACTATTTTCAACAGATCGAGTTGGTTTTTCTCACTGTACTGTGGTATCATCTAATATCAGAACAGAAACAGACGCCCATTGGAAATCATTAAAATAGAATAATTATAAATATTCAAAAGAATAGTTACAATACGCACTTGGTTTATTGTTTCATTAGTTTTGTTCAGATTTCTCTGACATATGTTTCGGCCTTGCGACCATTATAAAAGAGTTTTTAAGACTCTTTGATAATGGTTGACAATAAACCAAGTGCGTATTGTAACTATTCTTTTGAATATTTATAATTATTCTATTGAATATGTTTCATCAAGAACCTACCGCAGATTCCATCCAATTGATCATTAAAATACACTGAGTAGTTTATAATAATTGAAAATGTTCTCGCGTTTTTTAAACAATTTTAAACATTTTTTTTTCATACACTAAATTTATATATTTTTTCTACCGCCGCAATATAAATTTTACACTAGTACAAATACTAGAGAACCACTGACATTAAAATTCGGTTTTCTTTCTAATTACATATAGACTAAGTATTGCCATTTATATATTGCCTTTCGGCAATAGCCACTCTATTACATCCTTCTGTGTCTATTGCCAGGCATCTACTGAATTATTTTATTTTCATTCTCTTGTAATATTACTACAGCAAATATTTATTTCATTAAAGGTGTGGCTATAAATGATTCTCCTATTGGTCTGGCAGCATACATTATCGAAAAATTTATATCTGGCACCAATATAACCTGGCAGGCACGTGCAGATGGTGGATTGAACGATTATCGAAATTTGCTAGACAATATAATGATTTATTATATATCATCTTCAGCCATAACGTCTTTTAGACTATATGCAGAAACTTTCAATGTAACGCACTTTAGTCTAGGCATTTTGAGGTAAGTAAATAACCTCTACTTTTTTATTTTTGTATAAGACCTACACCCACGGATGTCCAGGTATTTGGTCTGAATGTCCTAGGACCTAATATGGACGTCCTCAGGATTTCCAAGACATGACATCTTGGGATAGTAAAAAATATACGCCTTTCTAGGGCGCCTCCTTCAAAAGGCCCCAGCTCCCATAATAGACCGTCAGATAGTGGCAGATTTAGGTGCCCTATTTTCGCATAAAAGCCTCGAAGAGGGTTCAAAAGCACATCGATGTTGAATAGAATGAAGGGAAATTTACGAATGGCCCCTGGGGATAACATATGGAACATTCTATTTTCCTTATCACAAATAAAAGGTTGCCCATATTTTCACTAAATGATTAATGAATAGAACCTGGCTTCGGAAAACCAAAGGCTTGAGTGTTGCAGGTGGCTAAAAGGTTGAAATAAGGGCGTAATCTTCTAAGGAAAAATCGATATTTTGACCGATTTTTCCACACAAGCCCATCGAAAGTATGAAAACGTTGAAGCTGCTGCGAGGTACCCTATTTAATTACTAAAGAGAGTACTTAATTATTTATCTGAAGGACAAAAAAATAAGATTGGCCATTTGCGCGATCGTCTAGTTTTGTTAGTGTAGGACCCAAATTTAGTTGTGTGTGTAGTAACCCTTTTTAAGTTACCCCAGGTTCTTTTATATAAAGTTTAATATTACTTGTTTCTGTCTGATACGATCTACCTTCGAAAATTAATCACTCTGTTAATTTAAATACCTGGTAAACTTGAACACACTGTCTATTAATTGAGAGACCTAGTTAATTATATATGTTATTTATGTAGTATTTTATTACTCAAAATTGCACTGTACATTTATAGTTGAAGTTTGTTTTCTATTTTGCTTTGAAACAAAACATTTATTTAGTTTATTACTTATATAACGAAAAGGTAAAGGTGAAAGAATAAGACAATATTTGATGGGGAAAAATAGTAAAAAAACCCATTTTATTTTATATAAATTGATGCAACAATAGTCGAACATGAAATCAAAAGTAATCCAAATATTTGAGACAATTGTCTAAATATTATAATAGGAAAACATGCGTCGCTATAGTAATGACCATACTATAGATATACTGATATTTTGATGCAATAACAAGAACTTATACAAAAGTATGCTGTGTTATTTTAATAGTAATTAGAGTTGTATCAATGGCCTGATAATGATAATCTATAATAGAGCTGTTAGCAATCGCCAGGTAATAATGGTTTATAATTAAAGTTGTTAGCAATAGCCAAATAATGAATCGAATGCAAAACAAAGGACAAGAATCATGTCATGTTTATACATTATCAAAATTAAGTGGAAAAACGAGCGTTAAATACGTTTTTAATATCATAGAGTGTTGAGAAAAATCCTTTAATTATACATTGTTTACTGATTGAGATTAGAGTGGGAACAATCGTTCAGATAATCATATTAATCTTGCTGAGGTGAGAATTTACACTCACATAAAATCTTTTAGAATGCTGGGGAAATCTCCCTATCGTAATTAAATAGAAAAGCAACCAGAAGATTGCCTATGATTGCCAAACATACGGAGCCGCGAATCCGCGAAGGTAAGAAGGTGCGGTTGCATCAAGTGCAACAAGTGACCAGACAACTGCCTGAAATATTGACATCCCTCGTTGTAACTGAATCGAATTGGAGAACAGAACCAGCCAATTGGCCGTAGTCAATGTTTCAAACCTTTGTTAACGCCAAGTACGCCGAATTCATGTAACTATAATATTTTATTGTAGGTAAATGTTCAACAATTAGACAACCTTGTGGTTACAGTAGGAAAACATTCCTAGTGTACTTTAAATATAAAGCATTCTTGAAAAACCTTACGAGAGATGAGGTGGACATTAGAGTCAACTATTTGTTTTTATAAAAACTGCAGAATAATTATTGACATGAAGTTTGACGAGTCTATGAAAAGTATCTTGTTATTGTATAACTCTAAATATATAATTCTTGAATATAAACTTGTTATTTTGCAAACGTAAACCTCCCTAGTAAAATATCCGGAAAATGAAATTTTATGAATTAAATTCTAATGAAATCATAACTGAATAACTGGTAATATAATATTATATTTTCTGTTAAAAGTCAAAGCTAATATTTCATTTAAAATATTAATCTGATATTCTTTTGGTATCACAAATATGTCATTTAAACCTTTTTTAAACCAGAATATAAATGCAATTGCAAATAATAAAGTAGAGTCTCGATATAAGAAAGTAATCACCTTAGAAATTTAAGCCTGCAGAATTTTCATGCGCTCTGTATAGCGTTATACCGCCCGTGAATGCTCTCCCCCAGGTTCTGCATGTTTAACTTCCTCGTGGGGCATCGTAGAGACGTTAAAACGGCACTTCATACAGAGTACGTTTAACCAGTGAATATTTGCGACTGTGACAAATAAGTGAAAAGACTAGTTAGATCAAAATATTGTTGGACTCGCAGTCAGGCAGATAACCACACAAAATACCGACAGTACAGCGAAATCAATGTCCAGCGGTGTAACTTAAGTATGTTAAAATTCAATCTTCACAGTACAGCGAACTCAATGCCTGCGATGTACTTAAGGTATGCTTCAATGCAATCTTCTCCATCATCTTCATCGTCCCCATCTTCATTGTCATTATCATCTGCGACAGCGTCATCTACAATTATTTTCATCACCATTGTCCTCTGAAGCTGCAAAATTAAAATGAAAATTACATAAAATTCTTTACTTATAATGTAACTGATGCAGACATAAAAGAATTATATTTTTACCTTCACTTTGGTTCGCGTCTATTAGAATGCATTTTGGTAGCTCATCACATTCGAACCATAAGAAGGTATCCGAATCATCTACTTTCCAACCATACTGCAGTGCATCTAAAGTGGGCGGTATGGGTGCAAAGGAATTCCGCTACAAATGGCCTATAGAGGATGATCCTAATATCTGCTAATGTAATTCGCGCTTGCAAGTTGGCAACTTGCAAGGGTCAAAGTTCAATACTTTTTTTTTTAATTCTTCCGTTTGATCTATTGCACTGTAATTTAATTTCATGTTTAGTAGCCGCTTTATTGTTTTATACATATATTAATAATATATAATATATATAAAATCAAATAATACCAAAGACTTTCTTTTCAATGATTTGTATTTAAATTTGATATAAATCCACCCTTCCTTGTCATACATGTTTTTACATGATCATTACAGCAAATTGGAATAAAAATTTTTCTATAAAATAATCATATTGGTTACTTACGCACAAAATTCATATTAAAATTTACACCTCAAATATAAAAGAGATAGATACCATTTTCCTTGAATAATGTTATATACGAATAATAACCGAGTAATAAATAATAATAACTCTGCATAAATATTTCAAGATTTTTTTATCAACTCTTTCTTAGATAAATAATATGCTCTATATGTCCGATAGTCAAGCCTTTTGTTATATCATTTTAGAATCACTTTTTCTAAGCACATGCCAAACGGCTTGTGTGGAAAAATGGTAGCCAATATGTTTTTCGGGCTAGTGGCGATGTACGTTTTCATACTTTCGATGGACTTATGTGGAAAAATCGGTCAAAATCTCGATTTTTTTCTTAGAAGATTACGCGCTTATTTCAACCCTTTAGCCACCTGCAACACTCAAGCCTTTGGTTTTCATTTAGTGAACACGGCTTGCGTGAAAATATAGGCAACAGAACCTTTTATTTCTGATAAGGAAAATCGAATTTTTCATATGTTATCCCCAGGGGCCATTCGTAAATTTCCCTTCATTCTACTCAACATCGATGTGCTGTTCAACCATCTTCGAGGTTTGTATGCGAACATGGGGCACCTAAATCTGTCATTATCTGACGGTCTATAAGGGCACCTTACACGTTCAGTA
This sequence comes from Leptura quadrifasciata, assembly GCA_963675555.1. Lineage (NCBI taxonomy): Eukaryota > Metazoa > Arthropoda > Insecta > Coleoptera > Cerambycidae > Leptura > Leptura quadrifasciata. The sequence goes on along the minus strand of OY776673.1, from coordinate 189,982,363 downwards.
ATAATGTCATTACCTGAAAATAATGACATTATCAAAGAACGTGTAAAGTTATAAAAGTGGAATGATAAAACAAGTAATGATGCGTATCCGGATATTTTGATATTCCAGCATCATTATTAGCAGGCGAAGGGGATATTGTCAGTGATAATGATCGTGTGAAGTGAGAGTATCATTATTTCGTCATTACTAATCTTGAAGCACAGATATACTTCGCAGATTTCAAGAACAGCTGTACTTTTTAAAGCCGGTGACATTGCAACTGAAAATTTTTAATCTTCAAAGCTTCTTCCAGTGGCTAGGTATCTCAGAGTTAAAACCAGTCTTTCATTAACTGGTAAATTGTTCCGCAATTGGTTCAACCGTTCGCAGTAATTTATTAAAAGTCTTTTCGTCCATATGAAAAATTTTATTATAATCATTCACTTCCTTCGTATCACTTATTTCCTTCATTAATATTAGATGTGAATAATTTTCGCGTTTTTTCAACCATTCTTTCATCCATTAACGATGTTTAACATGACGTTTCATACTTAATGCAATAATAATAGTTAGACATGTTTTTTTCTTAAAATCCATTCCCTGATAAAACAAAATCGGTGTGCCTTCTATCGCCACTTGAAACATAATGACGAAAAAAACAACACCCGCCGCCGACTTATTGACGAAAAACCGGTTTCCCGTATTTTTAAATGGTTCCCTCCCCTCTCTCGACCCTCAGATCTGTGGAACTGTGGAACGTAAGTGGAGGAACAATGCCGAGACTCGATTTAGTCGATTGGGAATTTTTTTTTTTCAATTTGAGTACTAGTTCGATCCACTCCACTATACGGATATAAGATATATTTTTTAATTTTTTAAACTTCTTCCTCTGTATGTTTTACATTTTCGATGGAGTGAAACTCATAGAAAAAAATATAGCACTTACAACTCTTTAGTACTTCTATAACATAATTCAATGCACGTTACTTTCCCTATGTACATTGCATAAGGTAAAACAAAAAAATGTGTATATTTTATTTCTATAACTCTTTATTCAATTTTTTAGCCACCCAGTTCAAGTGCCAGTAGCTTGTGCAAGATTCAGTAACGACTTATATGCTGCAGATGGTCTTTTAGATGAAATCTACCCTAATCTGGTTCAACTTACAGATCATGAAGGTGGACATTTTGCCGCCTTTCAATTACCTGATGTCCTCGCAGATGATTTGTTCGATGCTCTGGATAAGTTTGAAGAATTTAACAAAAAAAATCGTCCACATCTACGAATAGAGGAAAAAGACAAAACAGTACCTACTGATTAAAAACTTATACATATAATAATACAATAAAGCATTTGTATAAGTTTGAGTTTTCAATTTTTGTCAGAGCATACATTTTTATTTTCAGGATAAATATTTTCATAATACGTTTCAAAAAGAGTGACATGCGGGGGATCTGTATAGCGGCCTGACGCCGGCACAGCAGCGGAGAATGAGAGAAGATTAGAGAATAGATTTTGCTCTCATGCAGCAACATACAGTACGGGGATCGCTACTAGGCGTATAGAGAAATTATATACACTTATGTACATGTGCAATACGGGTGAGAATGTCATCTAATGAAGTTTGATTGGGGTGCCAAAACTGGAGAGGAATAACACTGCTAAATACTCTCCACAAAATCCTGGCTCATATAATACATACGAGACTGGCTTACATATTAGAATCTCTACTATACTTCGGCCGAAAACTCTAATCAGTAGAGCCAGGGGCGTGCGGATTTACTAGTTTTGTAAATTCCCTAATATAATATGTTTACACTGTTACCTATTTATTTTCCTTAAGTTTGGAGAATTTTGACGAATAACATCAATTTCGAAGGAATGAAAGTCCTCGGGTTAAGTTAACTATCATATCTTCAATTTAAAATATTATGCTTAACATTGGAAACATTCTCCACGTATTCAGCGGTGTTTGGTGCGTTAAACCGTCATAACTCAGTTTAAAATCAGTGTACATAGAGTGCGGTCGTTTATTAGTTGGGCGGTATCATAGTGTCGTAAAATTTTATTTCGTGTGAAATATTTATAGTGTGAATTGTTTATGAATTGGGCGGCATTAATTTTTGTTTATAAATTACGTGCTTTTTGTATCACAGTGCCTTAAAGTTTTATTTTTTTAACGCTTTAGTGAAAATAAGTGTAATTGTGGGATATCGTAATATTTTTAAATGTGCAAAAACAGAAGCGATTACCGGTTGTTCAAAAGAAGTGGTACAAGTTCATACCCCTAGAAAGTCTCCATTAAGCTTCAAGGAGAAGAAAATTATTTTGAACGTATATCATGCATTGGAGAAAGATCATCCCATGGTACAGAAATCAGGATCCACAGGTTTAGTTAACATGACTTCAAGGTATACTGAGTGAGCGGACCATTTACAGAATTTTACGAGAAGAAAAAATGAAGGGGATGTTCCGAAACCTAAAACGAAGTCTGGAAGAAAAAAAATAATATTAGACAAATTCCAGGAAAAGGGAATTCGACGTAAAGTTCATAAATTCTTCTATGATAATGAAATCCCTACTGTTAAGAAAATTTTACAGTCCCTGAATGATGATGAATATATACCCAACATGGGCAAATCGACGTTAAAAAATGTTTGCATGATCTGAACTTTGCATTTGCAAAAGGAAAGAGAAATAGCGTCCTACTTGAGTGAAAAGATATTATTTGTTAGCGAAGGAATTATATTCGGGCAATTAGAACTGTCCGTGAAAGAGGAAGAAAATGCTATTATTTAAATGAGACGTGATTAAATGAAGGACATACTGTAACGCAATTTTGGCAAGATAGAAATGTAAAAAGTGTTTGTCAAAGCCATATGGAAAATTGGTCAAAGGATTAAAAATGCCAACGGGAAAAGAAAAACGCTTACTAATAACGCACATAGGAAGTGATTCAGGATTCGTGGAAGATGGACTTCTATCGTTCGTGTCGAAAAAAAAGTGGCGATTATCATGAGGACATGAATGCGGATGTTTTCGAGGAATGGTTTGCAAAAATTCTCGCTACGATTGAACCCGGATCTATCGTTATTATGGATAACGCCCCGTACCACAGTCGATTACTGGAAAAATTACTAACCAGTGCATGGCGAAAAGCGCAAATTCAAGAATGGTTACATGGTAAAGGTATCCTATTCGATCGTGCTTCGCTAAAAGCCGCACTGCTAACCCTAACGAAACAGCATTCGCCGATATATAAGAAATATATTGTGGGTGAAATGGCTAAAGCTAGAGGTATTGAGGTATTACGGCTGCCGCCCTACCACTGTCAATTCAATCCCGTTGAGCTTATTTGGGCTGAAGTAAAGGGGAATGTTGCAAGAGAAAATAGAACTTTTAAATTAGAACATCTAACAGGCCTTCTATCCAGTGCATTAAAAAGAGTTACAACTGATTATTGGCAAAAACGTATAGGGCACGTTAAAAAAGTTGAAGAAAAAATGTGGAATACGGATATTCAGATTGACGCAGTGATTGAGCCAATAATAATAAATGTAGGAGCCAGCAGTAATAGTGACAGTAGTGAGTGAGTGATAATCTGTGATAGTGTGATGTAGTGATTGTGATATTATGAATTATTTATTGTGGAAAATTACTGTTGGTAAGTTTTGTTTTTTATTATATTATTTTAACAAGAACGTTTATTTATGTTGTTATAGAATAGTTGTTTATTTTTAACTTTGGTATGTTTTGTTTTTAATTATTCTATTTTAACAAGAAAGTTTATGTTGTTAGAACAGTTATTTATTTTTAGGTTGTAAGTCTATTTATTTACTTTCTTTTTTAACCTGTTACCCCCTAATTAACAACCCTTCACCATCCTTTCCCGGTAAGGAATATACTCACGCTTCCACGTTGGTCCTTGCTGGGCAATAAGAACAACTGGCATGGTTAAAATTTTTATAAACACCAACCATTCTACAGTTTTAATGTCGGATTACGGAAGTATTTCACTCCTAATAAAATTATGCCTGCCATTAAAAATTGTCTTAAAAGAGCTCCAGTTTTTCTTTTTGGCTGAGTTGAGCGTGAAAACAAATTTAATTATATTTATTTTTTAATTTATGAAATATTATTATTTTATATATACCTACATAAATACGTATGTGACACCACTGGGTGCCCGGGATATACGATTTCTTTGTTTCTTTCCAAGTTTGTTTACGACTGAATAGTTAGTCAAGCAAATTATTAGGTATATTCTAATTTTGTAATTATTACTGTTTTATCGACGCTTTCTACAGTTACTTGTGTTGTAAAAAATTATTTTTGTAACATATTGTGATTGAGAAATAAAGATTATTATTATTATTATTATTATTATAAAGGCGGCACATTAAATCATTTACTCTATGCGGTCGACTAGGTAATTAAAATTGTTTGTAGTAGTCGTGCTTTCCTTTTCATGTAGGCGAATAAAACTTAATATATTTCTCTCGATGCAATGGGATTACATGGTAAAACAAGGTGCCGCTTTAGTATCAAATAAGAGACGAGGGTGCCGCTTATTTTTTGCGTTACTGACTCGAGTTTTCGGCCGAAGTGTAAGGCCTGAGCAAGCGGGTTTTCGGTCCCACAGATCATGTATTGATCAAATAAACACAGTCCGTATAATTATAGAACAGTCAGTTGAGTGGCGATCCTCATTATACTTAGTGTTTACAGACTTCGAACGTGCATTTGACAGTATACAACGCAAAGATCTCTGGAACGCATTACAGAGAAAAGGAATTCCAGCAAAAGTAATGAACCTCATAAAAGAACTATACAAGAATGTGCAAAGTAGAGTATCCCATCGAGAACTACAAAGCCAACCTATAACAATTAAAAAGGGTGTATGGCAAGGGTTGTTACATGGCCTATGTCCATTTAACAGTTTTATTTAAAAACTAGTGTTTTGTGGATAGTTAGCACGACCTGTATATTTTTTGGATTCAGTTTTTGCAGGTGAAACTGTTTTCAACTAACAGAATTTTACATGTATAACTGCTAAACCATGTCACACTGTTTATGTACTTAGTTTTATATCTTAGGAACTTAGTCCTGTTTTTCTATTAACACTATTATGTATCTCATATCCGTTGTAATACAGCATTATTATCCCAGGAAACAATTTGTCTACAAAATTTAATTACATCAGATATCTATTTTTCAATTTTTATATTTTTGTTTACTATGGAGTACATATGGTTATTTTCCTTACCTTCTCTCATTCTATATATAGTAAATCCTATAACATGTAATATGTTACTGATTTATCAATAATATCAATACGTTTTACTACTTATTTACATCAGTTAATATTTGTTGTTATGTATAAAATAGAAATTGCAAAGGCAAATCAGCTGGCATGGAAAATAAACTATTATTATAGATTCCTTTTATCGATTATATGCCACTACTTTAGTTGAGTATGGGAATCTACAAGGCAAGTTGGTGCGCTTAACTTAACCACTGATAGATGGCCATACTTGTACGATTTCTATATTTTGATAGCTTTCAATTTAAATAGGGAATTAGATTTCTCACATTCTTTTTGGTGGCGTTGTTTTCCAGTAAACAGGACAAAAAGTTTACCTTATCAGTAAAACTCACCAGGAAGTCATTTGCTTGCAGCCTTTGTACTGATTCAAACATTATAATTTTTAACTGTGGACTTCAGTAATTGATATTACAATTTTTATATCCCAGTTACAAAGTGTTGAACATACAGGTAATTTCATTTCATTATACTCATTAAAATATTTTAATTAATCTTCAAATTTTGCCTTTGATATAATTTCAATTATTTTTAAAATAAATTCAAAGTCAATTCTTCTTAATTTAATAAGTAGTTAAAATACTATATGGACCACATGGTTGTAAAAATATTTTTCTCTTTCCTTTTCATTTTTTTGGCAATTTATAGTCTAAGAAATCAGCTTACTCGTGCATAGCTAATAATTACTATTGCATAGCTAAAATTACTTTTGTACTGCTAATCAGCTTACTTTTGTATAGCTTAAATTAATTTCCTGCAGCTTTTGTACAGCTAGCTTAATATTTCGTGCAGCTAATTTAAATATATTTTGTACAGCTAACTAGCTTATATTTGCATAGCTAACATTGCTTAAATTTTGCATAACTAACTTACATACATTTTGAATGTGCTTATATTTGGTTAAATTTCCTACAATTTTCACCCCATTCATTGAGAGACGTAAATTGCCAAGGAAAATTTAGAATTCTTGCAACAAAAGACAATTGTGGGCCTGGATTGCTGTCCCAGAACCAGCCACCTGAACCATAAACCATCTAGGATACTGGTATCAATTTGTCTTTTACATATATATTTTTTTTTTACATTTCAATTTGTCTCAAAACCGATTTGTCTAATTTTCTTTCATGTAATATATTTTGTCATTCATTTTAAACTATCTTTTTATTTCTCTTACCAACAATTTCAGACTGATCTATAGCAGACTGGTTATTCGAGAAAAAGAGACAATTTTGCTTATTTCACTATAGATGGTGCAGAATTTAACATCAATTTTCTTTGTCTCCTTTTCTCGAAATAAACAGAAATCTGTCGCTTATGCTGTACATGTCAGAAAGGGTAAGTTTCTCCACTCTTACGAATGCTCTGGACCCACGGCTCTCTGCTCCGGCTTAAACCAGCTAGTCGTCCGCACATGTTGCCTCAATTCTTTCTCAAAAATAAATAATAAGAGAAAGGAGGTAACAGGGTGTGTATTATTCCCCCTTCTATTCAACATAATGCTGGACGAGGTTATGAGAAGAGCCACCACAGGACAACATGGCATATAGTGGACACAATTTACCAGGCTGGAGGAGCTTGATTATGCGGATGACATTTGCCTGCTCGCACATAACCATGCAGATATGACAGCTAAACTAAACAACCTCGTAAGACAAGCTGAAGCTGTAAGTCTTAAAATTAATATTAAAAAACCAAATCAATGAGAATGTGTACGGAAAACCAAACATTTCTTACAATAAACAATCAGCCAATTGAAGAGGTCAATGAATTCACATACCTAGGCAGCATAGTTACAAAAACAGGCGGTACTGAAGATGATGTAAATAACCGCATCAAAAAAGGCAGACAAGTATTTGGGATGCTAAACAGTGTGTGGAAATCCAAAGTGTACTCTAATTCAACAAAAATTAAAAAATTTAATTCCAACGTCAAAGCCGTACTACTATACGGGGCAGAAACATGGAAAATTAGTCGACAAACCATCTCCAAATTATAAGTCTTCATAAGTCGATACGCAGAATTATGCGTATTTTTTGGCCGGCCCAAATGCATAATGAAGACCTATGGAATGTAACAAATTAACAGTGAATTGAAACTGAAGTCAAAGTAATAAAGTGGAAATGGATAAGCCACATACTACGTAGAGAAGACCACAACGTCAGTAAGAAAGCCCTGGAATGGAACCCACAGGGTAGCAGAAGGATAGGAAGGCCAAAGATGACATGGCAGAGAACTGTCAGGGGAGAACTAGAACAAATTGGAAAAACATGGCAACAGACAAAACAGACAGCCCAGAACAGACCCCGATGGATGGTATATGTTGAGGCCCTATGCTCCTGAGAGGAGTCAAGGACATATATACATGGTTGGCATTCACTGCGTGATGCAATAATTTTATTTATTGTAGCGTACGAAAATCGACCCAGTCCCATTTATTTTGAGAAAGATGCTTTTGTTTATTTTGTTTATTTGTTGACCACCATAATTAATCTCAACAAACTACTATTTTGGGATGACACGTGATAATTCGTAAATTCCTTATCTGACGGCCTGTGATCTACACCTTCCGCTCCAAATACATTTACATTACTAACTGCAGCGGACCGATCATGCCTATGCCCCACCATCCATTTCATATCAGCTCTTGATTCTAACCCATATTGCACATGTACATAAATAAGTGTATAGAATTTCCCTATACGCCTCAAAAGGAAACTGTATGATATTTTGCTACTGCTTGTTTAATAAGAAACTTTTATATTTATATTTGAATTTATTCATACTAAAACTTTGAAAATTATCACACAAAGTATTGTTGAAAGCATCTTTTGAACATGGCCGAATGATGACGCGGGATAATCAACTTTTTTCCATGTCTATACTTTCTTTATGTAAGAAAAACTGTAATAAAAATTTATTTTTCAACGAGACACAAAAGTTGAAGAATTCAGAAAGAAGTGTGAGCAAAATTTCCTAAATATAATTCTCTTCGATTATTCATATTAAGCCATTTAACCTCGCGCAACTTATAAGATATATGCTCGAATTTTCTTAGACCAACATTAATCTTAAACAGGAATTTTGTACTTTTTGGATACGACTCCTATCATTGAGGTCTAAGCAGTAGCCACAATAATTAAAATGTGACAAAACTATCGCCTCGAAGTATTTTTTTCAAATTAGAATTTGATATATAACGATTAGAATATGACAACTTCAAAAAAGAATATGATTTTTGCATCAATTTTTGTACATGTTCTCTAAATCTACAATCAGTGTCAATTACCACACCAAGATTTTTTGTTGCAATTTTAACAACAGGCGAAGGAACTAATGAATTTTTACTATATCGAGTTTACTTTTACTATCGAATAGCATCAAGTTGGATTTACTAGAGTTTAGACGAAAGTTGTGTTACTCATAATTTTTTATTTTTTTGTTAACTCAGTAATAGTGACATATGTCTGCTGAACAGCATTTGCATTAAAATTTAGAAATAATTGTGTATCATCGGCGTAAACGTAAACATTACAATTTACAATAATGGAAGTAGGAATATCTGCTGTGTATATAATAAAAAATTAGGGTCTTAAAATGGACCCTTGAGGCATTCCAGAGAGTATATGTTTTAGATTGGATGATGAAGTATTGTTATAAATAATGTTCTGAAACCTCTCGCTCAGATAAGAAGACACTAACAGTAATGAGGTATTATGGATTTAAAATATTTGAATGGTACAGACCTGTAAAAAGCTACCTGTACCCGCAAAAGCTGTACCTGTACCCGCCAATTCTGTGACGCCACTGTCTGGCTCAACTAACGCAATACCTAAATAGCGCTAGCTACGATGCAGTGAATTGTGTTTATGTAGACATATTGATAAAAGTATGATAAAAATACAGAGCGTGGTACTTGTGAACTTCGGACGTGCCAATTAATAGTACCATTTAAAAACATTGATTAGTTCTAATTGTGTAATCTTTAATTCGCATCACACATTGAGATGGTTAGTAAATTAATTTTATATGGGGTTCCTATTTTAATTATAGCGGTAGGTTACAAGTTAAATTCGGTGCTTGAACCGCCGCCGCTGCCAAAATTAGATGAAGATTCCTGGTGGGGTCCAGGTTCTAAGGATGATGACAAAAAAGAACCACTTCTCGTACCTTTCAACATAAGCGTTAGTGACAAAGTAAGTAATATTTTTCCGTTATTATATCTGTGACACTTGAGATATTCTACTGAAAACCATGTTTGGCAAGGAAAAATGAAATTGCAATATATTACAATTTAAATACAATTTTAAGTGGATCACCCACATAAAACTAATACACGACCATAAAATTTGAGTTTATAGTATGAGTTTATTTTTAAATCGTAGAGTTTTTCGTACCGAACTTTAGGATAAAGCGATATATTTCTCTTGTTAAAACAAAAATCAAGGTTTACTAGGTACTTTGCACATTTTTATATTAGCGAAATGGGTCTTTACCAAAGTTCTCTAAAATTTTATTTATATGATCAGACAATTTTCAAATGTTAATTCCTAATTCGATCACCACCACACCACTACGCCTTATAGCAACATGTTCAAGGCCTTATTTGTAGTAAGTGCCGTTACAGAATAGCTGGCCGTATGACTTAAGACGTAAAAGATGTGAAGAAGGGATGTAAAAGCCATATTACACAATCCTTTATTATGTCGTACAGCAAGCCAATCAGAAACCAGTATTGTGATGTTGATATGTCAGTTTTTGAGGTTAAATTGTTTTATTTCAGTTTTTCTGCTGTTTAATAATGATCACTGTGATTGTGAACGATTCATCTTTTGGAGTCTGAAGGACTTTATATATATTTCAAAAATGAATGTTAACGTTCACAAAATTAGGGTTCAAGATGACTGTTTCAGACGGAGAATAATATGAAAATTTATACTTACCTGTTCGTTTTTGCTTAACTGCTGCTCTGATGGTATCTATTGGACGTCGTAACACTATAAACGTAACACTGGATGTACCACACTTTCTTAAAATTATACCTGAAAGGGAATTTTGTTAGAAAACACAATTAAAAGACATTATAAAGTTCAAAAATATATATTGAATCTTCAAAAAAATTTATGTTTTTACAACAACTTTTAAGAAATATGTTTAACAAACACTAGTCTGGCCCGTGTGCAACACATGGTGAGGAACGGAACGCTTCATAATGTACCAACTACCATCCAAAATGCAGTTTTGTGAGCTAACGATTACACAAAAAGATTCAAGAAAAGTTCAATGTTTCTGAAATTTGGTGGGCTTTTGCTTGCCTGTCTTATACACGTATTTTTATTTCAATATCAATTTTGGTCGCTCCTCAGAGCTTGAAAATGCTTGAAGCGCTACTACTTCGAATTGTATTCTGCAATTACAATTTTATATGTTCAGGCAAGGCGGTCCCATGCACATAAAACTCATCATTTCCCCGTCAAAATCGACTGCTAGGAAATGATGGGGGTCCCATGTCGCTAGGGGCTATTTTCGCTAAAACTCACGATGTACTTTGGATAGAAGCTGGATTAACTTGTCCTCATATTTAATACCGCGTATGAGTTGCAGTGCTTAACAACGTGGATTCGTAAATGGGTTTTTAATTTTGAAATTTCCGAAATTGAAGTCAAATTTTGTTATACTTTCTAAATTTAGGTGGTCGGGGCGACATTACGTCCCTGTGCTGCGACATTTACTACGCCTTCTAAAATGACGCTCCTTGAGGAGTTATGGAAATGTTTGCATAAAAATCGCTCCGTAGAGCGAAAATATGATTAAGAATATTAAAAACCTCTTCCACGATATTTTTTAAGTCGGATTTTGTTACAACGTCGAAAAGTATACCGAGGGTTTTACCGTGTTCTTTAACATGATCAATGTTATAAATTATCGATGAAACAAAAAAATAATCCTCAAAGTAACCTGTCTTCTCTATACAAAACGCAAACTTTCAGTTATCTCACAGAAAAGGACGAGAGCCATATATTTTCTGTGATTATCTGATCATCTTTATTGAGAATTCTGATTGGTCGAAATTTTTACGGCGAACACAAGAATTCAACGTTACGGAAATTTCTAACATTTGAAAGTACATGTTGGTTATTATTTACGTTTCACGTCATACGGCTTAAGTCTTATGTCAAGCCATTCTGTAACGGCCTTAAGTTTTATACAGAATATTACCAGTGAGTATAAAATTTTCTGAAGAGCAATTATTTCGCGACAAAATGCGAAAAACTGAGACGTAGTGTGGAGATGTTTTTGAATGTCAAGTTATCGCTTAATAACAAAGCATCATTATTTTTTCCCCCTTACTTTTCATGTATCGATGGATTATTGGGCATTATCAAATTGTTATATATAATTTTGTGTTGTTTCTGGCCATTTTTGCAGTTGCAAAACTAGTACAGAGAGAAAAATCGCTAGTTGTTTTTCAGTTCTTAACTTATTTTGTAAGAGTTTAGAGTATAAACGACTGCATACTAATATGGGTATCTATAGTATATTTGCAAATATTATTAGATGTATGTCAAATATCAAAACAACAGCAATACTTGATCAGTCTACACAAAATGAGATATAATTTTATAGGTTTTAGAATATTTAACCTGGCGACTGGAAAGTCACAGACCTCTAACACCTCCCCTAGAAGGAATCCAGCAACAATATGGAATGAACACCTTTCTATTAAAGGACATTATAGAATATTGGAAGAAGGTCTACAAGTGGCCGGAGCGCCAAAAATTCCTAAATCAATACCCTCAATATCATATCAAGGTCCAAGGGCTTGCCATACATGTGGTCCATGTCAATCCCGAAGTGGAACCGGGTATAAAAGTTGTCCCTCTCTTACTACTACATGGCTGGCCTGGATCTGTAAGGGAGTTCTACGAATTAATTCCTATGCTGACAACACCACAGGAAGGCCGAAAATATATATTTGAGGTTATTGTTCCTCACATTCCAGGTAAAAATAGTTCAAACTTAAACATTAAAATTTTCATCAAGTAATGATCGAGCTGGTGCCGAGGGAAACAATATGTAAGCAGCGACTGTTTTTAAAAGAGGAAGTTATGAGAAAAGCTGTGGGTTACATTATATACTGCTATGATATGCGGTGACGGCGCGGTAAAAAAATATATCATAGTAAATATTTTCTAATTTAGATCTCAAAGTCGTAAGTTCGGATCATTGAAATTCAACACACGCAGCAATAAAACAAATTCAGATGAATTGTAACAGTATATTGTGATAACAAACAAAATACGATACACATAAAAGATGAAATAAGATTCCCTATCTAGCTAAAATATAAAATTGATACTAAAAATAATGTCATTTGAATAATTATTGGTTAAAATCAAATTTGTTAAATAAAAAATTGAATTAATTATCGAAATTCTCAATTTAAAATATAGTCAATTAATTTCCAAACTATTTAAAAGATTTACAAGAAATTTATAAGAAGTTTATTACAACCTTTTGTCCGCGTAGCTCAAGTAAACGACCTCCAAGCGCACTATACCACTTAATTTGATGATCAACTGCAATCTGCCAAGCTCCTATACAACTTGCTAAACTCCTACACAATTCAAGTGATATCTCGATTCCACTAGGAATCGTTTTCAGCATCTTAAAATAATTTAGAATTATCTTTTCTCACCGACTTGTCAGAATTTTGGGGAAGAAATTTATTTTCTTTTCGTCCGTTTCAAATTTGTAAACTGATTGTGTTCCTTCTTCGTACTATACTTAACTTTCACCAACAACAGTCTATTTTCTCACGTACCTTTAACTATTTACTTTCTCTAAAATTATCAACCTCTCCAAACGAATTGGTTCTTATCATGTGGTATTGAGCTTTTTTCGAGTTTTGTCACTTTCCCGCACAAATTAAATTAAAAATCTTATATCTAATGAACATAATAAATGCTCAAACAGTTCGAAATATTATAAATATTTTGATAATTAGTTTAACATTAACTAAGTGAATTAAAATAACATAACTGATTCTAATTATCATTAAGTTGTGTTATAAATATCTGCTTTTAAAAGCTGAAATGTAAAAATTGCAAGTAATTTATAAAAATATCTGTCTTGTATAAAATACTTTGATATTTTATCAAGCACAACAAATGAACGAAAACAGAAAACATGCATGCAACTCTTTATTCAGGTATAATAAAATGCATTTCTTCTTTCAAATGCACAACTCGACATGATCCGTACAAGTAATATCATACCAATACATATACATATCTGATGAATTATGCCTTAGTTTTAATCATTATGATTGGCAAAACATACAGTAAGGTATTCGAATGTAGTATATTGGTTTTTGTGAAAGCTACATAATTTAATTTAATTTTTTTTTAATTAATCAGTTTCGCATACTGCAATTAATGAATGCAACAGAATATTATTAAGGAATTAATAGTTTCCTCTTTTTTAATGCTTTATTTATATTAACGTCCTGGCGGAGTTTAGCTACAGCTACTCTACCACTCAACCAGGACGGAAAAATAAGATACCGGTCATCCATCCAAGTATCGGACTCGACCAACGGGAATTAACTTCGCTGATCAAATCAAAGCAAACACATTGTATATTTCTAGAGATATACTTTTCTTTTGAAATGATTATAATTCAGCGAAGAATAAGTATATGATTAAACATAAATATATTACACATAGTAGACGACCCCCTCCCTAATTCAAATTTAAGGCGATCCGAAATGGAGTTACACATTTGGAAAAAATGCAGTCGGAATTTAAATATGCTGGTTGTTATTTAGAAATAAATACGTAGCCAAAACTAATTAATTTTTTTATTTTTCTTTTCGTTAATAACACTAATATTTTAGGTTTTGGATTTTCTCAGGGGGCTGTACGACCTGGATTAGGAGCGGCTCAAATGGCCGTACTGTTCAAAAACCTAATGAACAAATTAGGTTTTGACAAGTTTTATGTACACGGAGGCGATTTTGGAGCCACTATTTTGCAGCATTTGGCAGTGCTGTATCCAGGTTCGGTGCTTGGATTTCATTCGAATATGTGCACGGTATATACGCCCAAATCTTACTTGCGAACCTTATTAAGCACAGTTTTCCCATCTTGGTATGTTAAGCCTGAACATTATGATAGAGTTTTTCCTCTTAAAGATAAATTATTTGAGGGATTAAGAGAAACTGGTTCTTTACATATACAAGCTACCAAACCTGACACAATAGGTAAGTAAAGTAAATTTTGAGATAAATAACCTTTAAATGAGAGTTACCTTCGTTGAATTTCGTCCGTATTCATATAAACTTATACCAACTCAGACACTTGAAACCCATCCTACAGCTTTTATCTCTCCTTTCAGGGCAGGATGAACGAACAAAGTGACCACTCACATGATGGTGTAATTGTTGAAAAAATTAGAACCCATTTAATTGTCTGTTGTAACCTTTAACTGCAGCTGAGTGGGTAAGGCATCTAGCTCTCTCTCTCTTTCTCTCTGAGCATACCTAGCAAAGTGTGTTCGAGCTCCACCTATTGAGAAATAATTTTCAATTGTAAATTATCGCCAAGAAGTGGTTAAGATTCAGATCTAGAGATCTCTTAGATTTAAGAGGGTGATCTGGATCAGTGCCAGTTTACCACCTGAAACTAATTATTGAAATATCTTTCAATTAGAACAATGAATCGAGGCTCACTGGCTTCTGTGTCTATTAGCAGGCAACAAGTTTTAAAAAATCTGCCGAATTATTTTATGTTCATTTCTTTTGTAATATCACTACAGCAAAAATTTATTTCATTGAAGGTGTGGCTATAAATGATTCTCCTATTGGTCTGGCAGCATACATTATCGAAAAATTCATATCTGGCACCAATATAACATGGCAGGCACGTGAAGATGGTGGATTGAACGATTATCGAAATTTGCTAGACAATATAATGATTTATTATATATCATCTTCAGCCATAACGTCTTTTAGACTATATGCAGAAACTTTCAATATGACGCACTTTAGTCTGGGCATTTTGAGGTAAGTAAATAATACCTCTATTTTTTTATTTTTATATAAGGTGCCTACTCAAATAGTACACGACATCCCACGGACGTCCAGTTATTTGGTCAGAATGTCCTAGAGCGTAATATGGATATCCTCAGGATTTCCAAGACGGTACACGTCTCGGAAAAGTAAAAAATATGCGTCTTTAGAATTTATAATTTTTATAGCCACATCTTTTGAGTTTATTTATTTTATATATTATGTGGATCGAAGTAGATCAAATAAGCGATATCTATAATACAAAAAGAACTATCGCGTAAGTGACGAGTATTTTTCTGAAGGAGAGCGCGTTGAGTGGCAGCCGTACTTGGTCGGCCTCTGCTGTATTCTGGGTTCGATCCCTGGCACCGGCACTATCAATGTCGGTGAGTAATGGATGTTGTCTGGGTTTTATCAAATGTGTAACCCTTTCCGGGCAGCCTCTGGCTTTGGATTTGGAGGTTGTCTGGTATATGTGGCGTGTTTTATCTTTATGTTTATTTAAGCTTCCATATTTGTTTTATTACATATTAAGGTATCGTTTGAAGTGAAAGCTTATATAGTGCAAATAGAATATGGTCCCATGATATGTTAGGTATATTTTTAGATCTCTATAATATAACAAAAAAGGTTTTAAAATAAAAATATTCATCTTTCCAAATATTAAATGCACATGCATCAATTTTAATCTTATCCAGATCACCAAATATCATGGTTGAATGATGAAATGCGGATTGAGTAAAGTTTTTCTAGTATTTTCAATAAGAATTTTATTGTCGCTTTATTTTTTCTAAAATAATTTTTGTTCCAAGAAACTATTCAGCGAATTTATTATTATTAGATAGGTACTTAGCAATAAAACAGAAATATCTGAACTTATTCAGTTTTTTATATTCTTATGCACAAACATGTATGTGATAATGTTGATACAGACTCAAGTTAAAATTTGATAATTTCGAAATTCATATAATAATATGTTAGATGGGCACATATGAATAATATTTGATAAATAATTGATCATTGCCTTCTGGACACAAGGCATGTTTTTTAATGTTTTAAACTTCTTTCTCTGTATTTTCTACATTTTCGACGAAGTGAAACTCATAGAAAAAAAATAGCACTCTTATTATTTAGTACTTCTGTAACATAATTCAATAATACATGTTACTTTCTCTATCTACATCGTATAAGGGAAAATAAATAAATATGTATATCTGAGTTCTTTTACAGTTTAATTATTTTTTAGGCACCCAGTTCAAGTACCAGCAGCTTGTGCGAGATTCAGTAACGACATATACACCGCAGATGGTCTTTTAGATGAAATCTACCCCAATCTGGTTCAACTTACAGATCATGAAGGTGGACATTTTGCCGCCTTTCAATTACCCGATGTCCTGGCAGATGATTTGTTCGATGCCCTGGAGAAGTTCGAAGAATTCAATAAAAAAAATCGTCCAGAACTACTAATAGAAGAAAAAGACAAAACAGTACATACTCCTTAAAAATTTCTACATACAATAATAAAATAAAACTTTTGTATAAGTTTGAGTTTTAATTTCTGTCAGAGCATGCATTTTTATTTTTAGAATGAATACTTCCATTCCATAATATGTTTTAGCACTGAAAACACTTCTAGGATTCTTTACATGGGGACCGTCAACGCTAAACAGAGTGACATGCGACAGTGTAGCAGTGGAGAATGAATGAAAACGGGAGGATAAATTTTGCTCGCGCGCATTTAGCGGTAGTTACGGATAATCCAAAAATTTTAATGGGTCAGTTCCAATATGATCCGGTTCCACATGCATGATAGTAAAGGATATTAATAATATATATGAATGATGAGTAGATGCAAGTTGAGTGTTTTATTACTTGTAGCCCGTCGGTCGTCTCCCTCGCTAGCAGGTAAATAAACTGTTCAACATATATAATACCTACAGCGCCTATTACTAGAGATCTTTGCAGTCTCGGCCAGTTCACTAGAACGAATATTCCCAAGTAACATTTTGAGTTATAATTTTTGGCCTACATGCCCTATTAGTTATGTAATAGTTGTAAAATGGTCTTTCAAATAAATTTAACAACTTTAGGTCTTATGAAAATGGTTATAAAGTTATACACATAATATTGAAATTCCTTGTCGTATCAGGATCCTATAGTAGGCATAAAATGACTAATCGGACACCAAAAATAGTTATACAAGAGTCACTAAAAAATGTTCGCAAACGGCAGAGCATCCGTGAATTGGCGGGAAAAAAATGTTATTATTTATTATTAAACAAGAGAAATAAATAATTAACATGTCCACTTTTTCATCTTTTGCATAAATTTGCGGCAAAACAATTTTTAAAGACACAATAAAAACACCGTTAAACCAACAAATGTTTTTCAAGCTAAATATTTCATTGTTTTCAAAGCCACTTTAGTTACTTCTTAACATTTAATTGGAACAAAATTGTATTTTCTTATTTTCTTTTAGCTGTAATTTTATTTGTATTTATTGCACATTTTAATACGACATATGAATAAATGTCTTATTAATAGTACTAATAAATGGTACCACTGTACCGATATGGTTCCATTTGAAAAAATTAAGTTTTGCCCCAAAAACAATTTTTTTGAATTTTATTTGCTCATAAATCACGTAATTTAATGTTTTTAACATGATTTCGATTTTTGTAACATTACACGGATCATTTAGAATAAATCGGAACCGTCATGGCACACTTAAATGGGAACCTAAAAATTATATTATAAACAAAATTGATGTTTTGAAATGTCACTTATTTGGCATCGTTGGATTCAGAAAATTATGCAGAATTCGAAAATGCAATAATATACAGGGTGTTCCATCTAAAAATCGAAAGTTAGTGTCACTTCCGACGAAACTGGAAGTGAAAAAAAATCAATTGTATGTCAAAAAGTGCCGCTTATTATGAATACAGTATATCCTAAATTTCAATCAATCATCTTCAAAACTAAATTAGAAAAGGGGGGTATAGCATGATCCTGTTACACCCGGTATAATATATTCGAGGATATACTATTATTATGGGCAGATCTGAGTAACAAGAGAACATTAATTTTAATTTAAAGTGCCAAAATTGATCAATGTTTCGCCAGTATATAAGATATTCCTATCTTCACACAAACAAAATAGGGTAAGATTGTTAAATTTATCAGAAACGGTATCAATTGTCAAAAGCAATACTTTTAAACCTAGTATTATTAATATGCACATTCTAATATATACGAATTTAAGTGCGGATCTGTATTATTTCATTCACAAATTGATTCGCTTACCTTTATGGGTTTTTAATGTGCGTCGACTTGTTTGATGACAACATGCCGCATGGTGCAACGGCGATAATAATGAGGTCGTAAAGTTTTTGTTGCGTTTTTTGATTGCACAACAAAACTGTACTCGACTATACCTAAAGCACGCCAATGCAAGTTATATTCTCTAAAGTCAACATACTATAGGCAACCAATTATACCGGAAAGGTGCATAGCGGATTCTATATAATGTAATTGATTTACCAAAAACCTGATATACTTAATAGGGCCGGTTTATCAATCAAAGTTAACTCATAACCAAAGGATAAATGTCAATATAAAAAATAGATACCCCATATAGTATTGATAAACCGGCCCTTACTGCAATGTTTTCAATACTCACGAAATCGCATGAGTAATTTCCTTTCAAGTTGTTTATAAACTTTGTTCATAATGGTTCGTTTTACTCATGAGCCTCTTGAGTTCTTAAGTGTTAACCCTGTATTGATAAACCAGCCCTTATTCCAATGTTTTCAATAACCACGAAATCGCATGAATAATTTCCTTTCAAGTGTTTATAAATTTTGTTCATAAAGGTTCGTTTTACTCATGAGCCTATTGAGTTCTTATAATTACTCTTAAAGCACGTCAAGAAACTAACATCTCCAATCTTTTAAAATCTCTGCTTATGATTGCTTTTGCAAGTTTATAAAGTTTTAAATGGAATTTCTTGTGAAATATTTGGTATACTTTATACGAGGGCAATTGAAACTGGTCAGTGTTAAAGCACAGGACCGTGCGCACTGAACTTGATATTTTGTCCTATATATTTAGCAATGGTATCGAGATTCGAATGGTAGTTGAAACTGTGCAGGCGAGTCCGAGACTGGCAATGTAATCAGCCTGAATGAACCATCTACGACTGCACTGGTTTAAAGATAATAAAACGGACAGGCCTACTAGCATAATAAAAACTCGTAAATCGTTTCTCAGTAGTCAACGGTGGACTTATGAGATGTGCTGTCAATGTACCAGTGCAGTGCATAAATACCTGTTATAATATCAAGAGTTTAGTTAGTTATTGTTCATATTTATAAATATTTACTACTATATAAAAGGTAAAATATGTTAATTATTTACTAATTTACCATGGCTTTCTGGAGACAATTTGAAACAGAGGATAATATAATAACGCCCGAAAATCTTATCATTTTCTTATGACAAGCATTTCCATTTACCTCCGCCCATGTACAATAAAGAGATGCCGACTGTTTTTGCCGGCTTTTAGTTTTTATACGGTTTCAATTAAGTTCGTTTACACTTTACACATACTTATTTTTATTTTATTATATAAACTCAAAACGCATGAAGTAGAATCGTGATAAACGCTTATAAAACACTCTCGCTCTTAAAATTTTAAAAAATCTTATAAAGTCTACATCTGCGGCTCATAGAAACATCAAAATACCATAAATGATTGCAGAGACTAATAAAGCTTTATGTTCTGATTGCATATTGATGACAATTCTTTACCAAAAAGCTTATACCGATAAAAAAGTCTCTCTGCTATATGTTTTTTTCTACTATATAATATGACTCAAATATAGTAGAGAACTCTTTGAAAGTATACGATGAAAGATCAGTAACCAGTAGGCTCCCTTTAGTTGGTGGGTCCTATATTATTGATACAGCTTGATACAAGAGTAGTTGCGCCTCTGGTATACAGACGGTTTCTGCAAGGAGATGAAGGATCTATTCAATTTATAATAAAACATTGAATCGTGATCCCGAAAATCTAGAAATTTCAAGACTATTTAAAAGTTGATTTACCATTGCCATATTTTAGTCTCATAAATGTGGGAACTCCAAAGTACGAATGTTTTATTAATTTTCACCTCTGGAGACTTAAAAAATCATCATTATTTAATCATTTTTGTATCCGTAATTCATTTTTATTATAAATGTTCTTCGAATACACCGTTTATTATCATTAGAACATATGCACCCTATAGACAAGCACCCTAGAAGCAGCATCTGCGTTATAATAATCTGCTGCAACTGCCACTGTGTCACTGTGGAGGTAAATTTCAATCTAAATCACATTTAGGTATCTTTTAGTCGATATTAGAGATTCAGTTGTGTTATTGTGACAAATAAATAAAGTAAATAATGAGAAAAACTGTTGAATACGATAGTGTATCTAATGGGTAAGTAAAATTTAAATAATCTATATTAATATATTGTGAGCGTGAAGTTAATTGAAAACAAAAATGTTAATGAAGTAAAAATATAATAAAAAAAACTGGTAGGTTATAAGTATTTGTTTATATTGGCTATTACTTTAAATCGATGATGACTTGTTTGTTTCTTACACTTTGAACTCCAAAGAAATTAATTTTACTTATGGTGTAAAACTGTACTAAGAGGAAATGAAATGACTCAGGAAGCTGAAAAATTCTTCAGCTGTATATTTGTTGACAAAAAATAAAATTTTCAGTCCACCCAGTATACTCTATCATCATAGGCCAAAATTAAATCATAAAATATACTACCCTTTCATAATGACATATTGATAACAGTTATAGATTACAATCAGGGTTCAGAGTATTCTTCGATATATTATGTTATGTTTAGTAGCAGCCTTTCAATAAAAGGGAATGAAACCTAGCTGGCCAGTGTGCGAATAATACTCGTGATAATAGAATTCAGTAATATAGTAATAAAACTGTAGAATTATATTTAGCACGTTTAGCCTCAGCCTCAAGGATTGTTAACAGTCCTTGCCTCCGCCTCAGGTTATGTCTTGCAAAGTTTATGAAGGTTGTTAGATATTCGCTTTTATTTTTGAACATGGCCGGTCTTACCACTAGGCAGACTAGACAATTGCCTCGGGCGGCAAATTTTTGGGGGTTTCAAATTTTAAGTTTATTAATTTTTTAAACTTTTTTGTTTCATGGTAATTTTTGTATATTTATTTTCCTAATTTATATTAATGATTTGACAGATATAGATTCACATTTCGTTCTATTTGCAGACGACACAACCATCCTTCAGTCTCATAAAAATATTGACATATTACGCACAAACGTGAATGACACATTATCAGAAGCTCAGGAATGGTTCGCAGCTAACCAACTTAGCCTAAATCAGTCCAAGACTGAAACAATGGTTTTCAGTTTAAGAAATGTACCCGATATAAACAATAACGATAGTATTAAATTTCTTGGGGTATATCTGGATAAGAAATTATCGTGGGAACGACATATCAATTTTCTCTGCAATAAAGTTTCAGTTAACATTTATCTATTGAGAAACCTCGTAAATAATGTTTCTCATAAAACACTAATTACAGCCTACCATGGTCTTATCCACTCTTCAATGTCATATGCTATTTTAACATGGGGACATTCAACTCATAGAGATAATGTTTTTGCTTTACAGAGAAGAGCCATACGGATTATGGAAGGCTTACACTATAGAGACGATTGTAGACAAAACTTTAAAGATTTACAGATATTAACTTTACCTAGCTTGTATATTCTGCAATGTTTATTGTACATAAAAGAACATGATGCTACGTCAAATTTTAAAACAGCAATCTGACGTACCTAGTTGGTCGTCGTCTGTTGACTAACGGTATTTGCCGGCCGACTGACAGTGGAGATGGTCGGGGTTCTAAACTTATTTGATGTATCAGAGCGCCAAGTAAATTTTTTTTATATCCAAATACCAGCTCAAGTACAATGTAACCTTAAATTTACTAAATAAATTACTTAGCGAGACGATAATGAAAAATTCAAATTCAGTTTTATCTTTTAATGACAATAAACGAAGTAGGTTATAGTATAACATTCAACAGTACAATAACGTAGAGTATGGTATAGCAGACAAATTCAACACTAAAAAAAATGTATCTAACTGGGTATGCGCGTCTTACGTAAGTGCTTAAACCCCCAACAAATATCATAGATGTTTTAATTAATTAACAGAATATTTTCATAGAACTTTAGCAAAATTTAAAAAAATATATACATAGGTACAGTGGTGAAATTTTTTAAGCAAAATATACATTATATTTTTTAAAAAATCAATATATAGATGGCGCAAGAAGGATACAAACTTGCAGGTAGCAGGGCTTCAGCTTCGGCTCAAACTTCAGGAATGGGCAACTTCCAGCCTATCAATTAACCCAGAAATGGATGGCTCCTCCACAAAAAAAAAGAAATTCCAGTCCAGCAAGGAGAAATAACATAAGCACGTGTAGGCCAGTGAAAAAAAGTTATTCGTATCAGGGGAGACAAAAAAAAAACGTAGGAAAAACTACGAATTCCTAGGCGAAACCGTAGGTGAAAAAAAAACTCGTTTCAGAGGGTTTTCTTAGAAAAATGTTGTTGACCTTGGATGTCCTTGGCTTCGTGTAAATTTGGCAAAAATGGCTTTTACGTATAGATCCTTCCAATGAAGACAATCGATTTCCAATACCATAAAAATATGCACTCGGCCAAACATAAATGGATAATCGAAAAATGTAACGTTGCGAATATATCCCAAAATGGTGAAATTACTTGTTTCAAAGATCGCAAAGAGCACGTAAAATACCAATTAATAATTGCCAAGCGTTCAAGCGAACTTACACGTGAAAAGTGACAGAATACCGGAAAACGAAACCTAAACTAAAACCACAACTATCATGAAGAAATAAATCTGTGTTACCGATCGTCAGTACGGTTATAGGAATCTACCTATAAACTAATTAAAAGTTATTGGTTGCCTAGCTTAAGAATTACAGAAATAGAGAGCCTAAGTATATGCAACACGCTACACAACAAAATGTATAATGCTATGCCTACACCTAAGTGCAACAGATTCCTTACAATTGCGGGTTCATATAGACAACTAAATAATAAATATTCGTTAGACATTAAATGTAAGAGATAAAGTAATGATTTAGAGATTTTTTTATAATGACGTATAAATGTTAAATTGAACTGTAACAATGAATCAAATTATATATCATACAATGACGTGCATAGATATTTCACGCGAAATAGCAGAAATATTCATCCTAATTTTTTGAGGTTGTCCAGAACTCGGAATGGAACAAATTATTACGCCATAAAGTTTTTTAATCATTTGCCCTCATCAGTGAAAGAGCTGGAGTATAACGTATTTAGAATCACTGTCAGAGCCTTTTTATTGGCCAATGCGTTCTATAAATTTGGAGAATATTTTTCCTCAATCTTTTAACATGTTGTGCGTTGTTAAATGTTAAATTTCAATTTAAATTTAATTTCTTATTATATTAAGAACCATTATCTCATCTTTTTGCCCATACTTACGCATTTCTTATTGTAACATTGTGATACACTGTACGTTCGCTTGTATTTTATCGTTTGTCTTATTGCTTATATGTATACCTCCATTGTTTATTCTATATTTTGTATTATTTGACTTATTTTATTTTATATGACTTGTGTAAATACGATTGTATTATGGCACTAATAAATTATTATTATTATTATAATATGTAAATTTTCATGACTGATCTGTAAATTATATCGGATTAATACCTAAACAATTCTGCATAATTTGATATATATCAACATAATATTAGTTATTGTATATAGCACAAATGGATTTATCAAAATTGATATATGAAAGAGATCTGCAAGAAATGTATCCAAATCTATTAAATGCACTGAGAATATTCCTTTGCAAACCAACGCTCGTTTTCTGCACTTCGACGTGTCAAAAATTATTTACGATCCTCAATCAGTGAAGATAGACTAAACTCTTTAGCACTGATGTACATTGAGGGTGAAATATTTCTTTCAATGTCCTTAGATTCAATAATTGACAGTTTTGCCGCAATAAAGTCGCGCAAAAATGCGTTCTAGTCTAAGTACTACAAATTTTTTTTACGTATTATTTTTTTAAACTGAAGACGCGAGTGTGATAAGTCGGGCGTTTGTTCACTTTTACTTAGGTACTTGTTATTTTCTTAATTCCGCCCAGCTCAGTTTTATTTTCGATAAAAGACTGACACTGGCATTTTAAAGTGGGTATATAATATAGGGCGGCAATAAATGAATGCCTAGGGCCCTGTTTTTGAGGTAGAATTTAACAGAAGTTACAATAAGCAAATCCATATTTTGTTTCAATCAGAATTCAGATATTTTACTGACAGAATTCAAAGATTAAAACTAATGGGTAGAATTTACGATTGTAGAGTTTCTTTTTTAGCTTAGCCATTGCCTATAGCTTTATTGCTGGACCGTATTAGTGGTGACGTTAAAGTAAAAAAATGCTTGCAGTCAAAATTGCTGCAAGTTACGTGAGCGTATATCATATGTCTCCTTTGTTATGATAAATGCATACATCAGCTCTACGATAATACCGAGGTTATAAATACTTATTAACATTCACTCCATAAGCTTACCGCTAATTGTAATTACTGTTATTTTCCGGTGCAATAAAGTTTAAATTTCTTTTTAAAAATTTGTTTTTCTGTCCAAGACCAAAACTTACACTAAAAGCTCTAAACAAATGTAGTTTAGATCGAACTTAAGACTATGAAAACATAACACATATAGGGACGTAACTACCGTTCTGTTAATGATACAAGGCCCGCCAGCTTTAGGGGCACACTTACTATTGATTTTATTATAGCAAGCGCCTACATGGCACTGTCTGATTAGGGCCCACCCACTGTTAGTTACGCCACTGGCTGTACATTTTATTAAACTATGAAAAATCAAGAGGAAATTAAAACTGAATACCAGTTTCATTCGTCGTTTTGATTAAAAATAGTTTTTCTAATTTGTAGAGATGATTGCAAGTAATTTTTGTTTTTGAGTGGAAAATCTACTAAGTAATCTACAACATCCACTACATAATAGTAATTAATAATCCATCCATCATTAATAATTCTTTCGCTAATATTTCATACCTTTCACTCATCTTTAATCCTTTCCTGTCCCCCTCTTCTTTCTGTTTGTGCATTTTTGTATCGCTTTAATTTTTCTTCGGTTCTTTTTGTCTAAATTCATCTTTCCATCATTAACCTTGAAACCGAGTCAAAACCATTTTGAATCAAAATTTTTAAACTCACAGTTTAGCAGCCCCTCATCCGAATATCTCGCGGAAGGCACCTTGTTCGAGTTGTGGTACTAACGTCCGAAAATAAAAATAAGTAAAGTTCGCGAGTGATTTTAAAAACTGTGTATTTTGTTGGTTTTGGTTAAGTTTTTTCACAAAACATGTTCAAAGATGTTACCTATTTTAATTTTTGTAAAAAAGAGTCTAGGTTTAGTATTTTTAATTGTTGTTCCGCCGAACCAGGCCTGCCCCGCCCGATCTTGCAATCCGCCACCGCAACAATGCGAGGGGATCGGTCCCGGAGCAGGCCCTGGGGAGGCAATTGTTGTATATTTTAATGTTATTGTTTAATGGGGAGGCTGAGCCTCCTCTACAATTTTGGGAAAACAAGAATATCTCCAAATTAATATTTTTTACAAGAGAAATATCTACGTAGCTTTATCTCAATTCTCAATGTTGTTAATTCATTAATTAATTTTTAGTGTACCAAAAAAATTTGAAATTTCTTTTCCATAAACATGTAACGTAGTAGCGTTGCAGTCTGGATAGTTCGCGTATGGATATTTCCCGGCCTTCAATTGCGGTTCGCGTTTGGTCAGCGGAACCGGAGGCTAAGAGGAGCTTAACTTCCATTTCAATACGTTATTCTTATGTGATAACTGAGCTTGAATGCTTGGCACGTTCTCTAAAGACACATGTTGGATATGACAGTACCGCAGCTAGCCTTTGGCATCTCATCTCTTTCTAGCGCATGTACATTTCAGAAGAGAATGAACGGTTATTAGTATTAGAATATTGGCAATTTACGGCTTAAATATATATAAAATATTTAACAGGCGGTCAAAAAAAAATGAGTGTTCTATGTGTTTCCACATCTTTTGTTGTCCAGACGTGGTGGAATATTTGTTGTTAAATGGATTTAGTTCTCTTAGTTATGATCCTCTGTAGAGAATATCACGAGAATTAAACCGACTAACATGAAGAGAAAATTACATATATTTGGGTAATGGTAGACATTTTTGAAGTCCTAGAAAAACACAATGACCTTGAATTATCTGAAAATTTTCACTTGCGGCGTGTGAATCACCCACCCGCCCTCCTGCTTCCTCACTTTCAAAACTCACGAGCCGCCACTGATCATTTGTATAACTACCATAACTGGATATAATACTAAAAAATATTCTTAAACGGTCTTAACTAAATTTATAGCTAATTATGTATTTTAACTCTACATGCCTAAATTATTAATTTTTTTTACTCAAAATGTAGAACTTATTATTTCAAATTTATTTGGCTTTTAGAATCAACATAAAATTATCGAAATACCTACTTCCATTTTTACTCAATAATATAATTGTATTATAATTCCAAATAAATTTCTTAACATGCTAGTAAAAATTAATCATTATTTTATTTTTAATCCTTTCGTCTATGGACGCCTCTAGGTGTGATGGATATCAAAACATTTCCCTTCCTCTGTGTTATTTTCTCATCAAACTTCTCAATATAGACAACTAGTTGTACAATGACGTGTATTAATAGTTTCATAACTCACATTAACGACCGCAAGTACAAATTATAAAAACGGACATACTTATTGTGCGTTATTCCGGTGCACCTTAGTTATTGGTTATTTTCAGTTTATTGGAAAATATGCAATGACAATAAAATTTTGATATTATGAAGCACCTGATTGGAAAGAAACTGCAATTAATTAGAAGTTTTGTGATATAAATTTTATCCACAGGAAATTGGATTTTCTATTATTGATCATTATTCCCAACAACTCATATTGAAATATTTCTAATATTGAACAATAAGT
This sequence comes from Leptura quadrifasciata, assembly GCA_963675555.1. NCBI lineage: Eukaryota > Metazoa > Arthropoda > Insecta > Coleoptera > Cerambycidae > Leptura > Leptura quadrifasciata. Next base: position 189,954,795 of record OY776673.1, on the reverse strand, counting down.
AATGAGCCACCTTAAAGAAAAGAAAAAAATAATCGGTCAGCTAGCACAGTGGCTCAAGCTTACGCGTTAAGTTTGAAACCAAGGAGTCCCGGGTTCGAATCCTGGCTAGGGCATGGATGTTAAATTGCGTTTTTAATGTATTACCGTCGTTATCGAGTTGGTAGCAGTGGACTAGATGGGGTTATATGAGAGGCAACACGGCTAGTCACTCCACCACTCCTGAGTTCGTGTCTCAGCTGCGGCAGATGGCAATGTCGTAGGGAATAGTCGTGTAATTTTCTGTGTGTGTGTGTCTATATATATAAACGTCGTTCAGACAACCGTGACTCCTGAAGGAGTCGACCATCGACGCGGGTACAATAACACTTCATATATATATATATATATATATATATCTCCTATGGATGTTTGAAAAATATACGCCATTGACATTTCCAAAATCTGCAGGACGTCAATATTGGGTCCAGCGACCCAACGACATACGAATGTATTAGTTTTTAAAACTAAAAAAATAAATAGAACTGCAAGGCCTAATATGGACTTACATTTTGTACTTTCCCAAGATGTCCCGCTCTGAAAATCTTGAGACGTTCAAACTAAATTAGGACCTGGACGTCCCTGCAGTGTCGGGTGCTATCTGGGTAAGCATATTAAATGTCATTGCAGTAAACTCCAACAGAAATATTTATTTCTTTGGGGCGGATATAATAATACCCGGCTCAGTGACTCAACACTTACGCATTAGGGCTTGAGATCAAGAAGTCCCGGGTTCAAATCCTGGCAAGGATGTTTAGTGGCGTTATTCGTGTGTTACCGTACTTGTAATAGTGTTAGACGGGGTTGTGTGAGAAACAACACGGCTAGTCACCCTGTACCACTTCTGAGTTCAAGTGTAAATAAATCGACAAAATAAAAAAATAATACACCATTAAGCTTTCTCCCTTAGCATTAGGTGAGTGTTGCCACGCAAGTCGATTTCTTCTTTATCGTTATTGAATGGCATTACTCAAACGACTAAAGCCGGTAGACTAAGGGGCATTCCTAGGTAGAACTTAGGTTCCAATATAAGTACTGCCCGAACTGTAAGCACATACATTCGTTATGCCCACTATGTTTGCGCCGTTCTTGTAGGACCTCGTACCCGTAAAAAATTGGACGTAACCCTCTATGAAATTATTTGGTGAACAGTGGCAGTCCGAAAGGGGGCATAGCACAACCCCCACGGACACATTAACTTTGTAACTATCGATCATGAATTATTAAGATCTCTCTACCATACATTTACTTTCAACAGATTTACTTGAAAATCACAGTAATTTTGATCCTCCAAAAAATTTTCGCCCACCAATCCCTTTATTGCAGCTGACGCTACGTGTACACAGCTACGCTACCCATCTTTGATAGCCGCCCCATGTCGGAATTCTGGGACCGCCATGCCACTACTAGTGAAAGTGAGCCTTATTCGGTACTGTATTGCTACCAAGATAAATAATAGTTATTTATATATCAAGGGCGTAAAGTAGGCATTTATAGCCCGTAGCGTGGAGGAATATTAGCTATTACACGTCAAGGGCCATAAACGCTTATTACACCCGAGATACATACAAAACCCGAGACACACAATCAATGTCTTAACACTTTTTATCTACAACCACTATATTAGAAAGGTTTAATACGTCTGTTTTCCGTGGATTAAAAACCCTTTAAGATCCTAGTGGATTAGAATTCATAATACAACGAATGAAGAAATTCTCAGCATTCTCACTCATTTTTTCTGTCGATTTTTCAAATTATTTCGCTTTTGTCAACTAATAAACAAACTCCTGTCATAGAAACGATTCAAAGACCTATTTTTTTGCTCAAAATCAACAGATTCTTAGCCAAAATAAACTTGTCAAATCTGACGTATTTCAAAATCAGAATTTTTCACTTGCTCTCATACGGCTTTCATGCTCCTAATTTGGCCGTGGTCGTGGATAAAAAGTTGAATTGCATTCGGGGATTAACCAGCCTTCAATCCACTCGAAAAAATGTGATTCTGGGCTGCGCCTCGAGTGCACATTTTTTAATCGTAGATTAAAGGCTTGTTAATCCCCTTATATAATTAATAACTATAAATCAAACAATTTGTTACCGTTACCTAGCAACAGTCAAATAAAGCTATTAGTGGCAGCGAATTAAGGATGGCGGGCTATAAATTATTTTATCACTTGCTATAAAATTACTTTATTGCCTACGGGCCACAATAGAACCCGAGGGCCATAAAGTTACACTTAACTCCTCAAAAACTTGTTCATAAAGTGTACTTTTTATTTTTTTTATTAGATTAACCATGTTTGTGCTTAAATTTTTTTTTATGAAGGGCCAAAAGGCAATCAACTGACATGATTATTTTTCTGGTGAAACGTAATCAAATTGTCATGACATATCCTTGAATCTATAATTTCAAATGTTTTAATAATTTTGATAAAAAAGACAGGTCAGTGTATTTAAGAAAATAGTTGGAGGTGACGCCGAATAAGGCAAATTCTTACCGTGTGTTAATGTGTAACAAAATATTCCTACAAAATGTTTTAATATTTTCATTTTGTATAATAATTGCGCATGTAAAAAAGGAAAACGAGCTGTTTAGGATTTCACCCTCCGGAACCAATAGGAATAATTTCAATTTCTATAATCCACTAACGTCGGTCTATTTCCGCTACTGAGGCCTACCACCGACGCCTGTAGACGAGCTGCCCCCAACCAGGAATTTTGCCGAACCTCTTCCCTTAAGAAGAGTAGGGATCTTTTACTTGCCTAACATTTAATAGACAAGGGACCGACGGCTTTACATCCCCTCCGAAGGATGGTATATCACCTACACAACCCTCGCCTAAGGTTGCATAGCTTCCGCGCATACACTGATATACAAGCCGCTGGAAGATATGTGGGACGAGGACACGGTCTTCTTTGAAACGGTCGCCCATCCAAGTACTAACCGCGCCTCACTCAAGCCTTCAAATACGAAATTTTATCCCATTTAACTGAACTAGCGAACTAGCTACCCTGTATATGTGTATGTATTGTTCAGATTATAAAATATAATATGTATTATATATAAATATTTGTATGGTTTTTTATATTACACCCAGTTAATACCAATGATACATTAGGTATACGCCTGGCGATTTTTATTAAAATTATTTCACGAAAAGTAATGCATCACTTGCGATAGAAAAGACGACTATAATAAGAAGTATTCCATTAATTGTGACTCAATAATTTTATATCATTAACCTATTAACCACATACAATGAATGTACCTACGTCAGCCACGAGGGAACAAAGCAACAAAGAAAAAGTAAAGAACTTGCTGTGTAATACAAGGTGTTGCACGACCAGATTCCCGGTCCGGTTTTGATAGATTATTCCGTCTACATAGACACCCATTGTTTGCATATTTTTTATCGCAAAACGTTTAATACCAGTTATGGGGGAACGTAGTTAAGTCATGCATCGCCTATTTTTTCGTTTTAATAGATGGTTAGTCAAATAAAACAGATATTTGGTAAATCTCAGTATTGTTTGGCTTTAACATTTACACGTTATATTACATATGACAAGATCATTTATTTGTTTGCGTAGCATGTATCCGCGAAGAGCTGAACATATTCTGTTATATGAATATAATTTTGAATTTATAAATAAAATAACATGTTAATTTATGCTACAATAGTATGTGGAAAAGTAAAATTTTTATTCATTTGCTGAGAGTCCAGAAAATTTGATATATTATATTTATATATTATTAAAAATTCAGTCGTATCATCGAAAACAATATTTTGGATTTTAATGATTTTTAAGGTGGACGTAATTTCATAATTTCTGGTATATCCCTGAAACGATTCAAAAACATTTTTGATAGGCTTTTAGAGAAAACTCGATATAATAGTGCTGGACTATATTTTCTCGTGTGAAAAACAAAATAGTATTGACTATTTTTCCTTGTATTTATTAATAATATTCTCCTTGAATGAAAGCATACTCAACAAAATATAAAAAAATAGAATACTTCTACATAAGAATATTTCCACAACTCTTGGGCAAAACGTAATATTTTATTCTTAATAATCGTGATCTACTGCGTTTTTGTAGGGGCTAAAATTCAAGAAATCGTATTAGCGATTCTTTTTATGTAACATCTGAATACATCCCTGTACTCCAGTACTCAGCACTCTTCTAAATGGGTATGTACCAAATTTCATAAAAAATATGAATTAATAAAATTTTTGCAGATAAATTTAAAAATGAAAATATTAGTATGCAGTTATTGCAAGTCATGGAATACACATCAAAAACAGATAACAAAACGTTTTGCCCATCATATAAATATACAAAACATGTGCAACAAAATTAACGAAATGGAAATTTTTATAGGGGATCATAAGCCGTCAGTACTCTGCCTCACCGAAACTTGGATAACATCTGATGGAATAGATGCTATGACGTTAACCGACTACGACATTCAATCCCATTTTTGCCGTAAGTCCCATATCCATGGTGGAGTTGCGATATATAGTCATAATACAATATCAGGGAAGCCTGTACCTGCAGTTTCTAAATTTAGCGTTGAAATGCATATAGACTGTTGTGCTACCTTAATTACTAAAGATAAGTTAAAAATGACTGTTGTTGTAGTGTACAGACCACCATCGGGAGACATGGAAATATTTTTGAACCAGACAACCATGTTATTAAACTACTTAAACAATAGTCATCAAAATATAGTTATCTGTGGCGACCTTAACATTGACAGCCTAAAACCAAACAGTATGAACTATAAGCTATTATCAGACCTATTATCCTCATTTAACTTAAAGAACCACTGTAAACAACCAACTAGAATCTGTACAACCAAAACTGGAACATCCTCAACCTCGATCGACTATATGATTACAAATATGAAGGATTGTAAAATATGTTGTGAAATAATAAATCCACATCTATCTGACCATTTCTTAGAAAAATTATCCATTCAGTCAAACTTCGCTACCACCGAAAAAATAAACAAAATAAAAATGAGGAATACTTGCCAAGCCAATATTAACAATTTGAAACTAAAACTCGGCAAAGAAACTTGGCCAGGAATTGAATCAGATGATATAAACACAGCCTTCGACAGCTTCTTGGAAAGTTTTGTCCGGCACTTCAATATAACATGTCCCGTAAAGGAAAAATATCCATGTAAAAGGAAACAAAACCAATGGTACAACGAGGATATAAAACATCTAAAGACCGAAATAAACGAACTGCATGCCTTAACGAAACATCAGATAAACAACGAAGATATAATGCTGCTCTATAGACAAAAGAAAAAACTGTACAAAAATAAAATAAAAGAAGCCAAAATAAAATGCAACCAAAACAAAATAAACAACTCCGATAACAAACAAAAAGAAATCTGGACAATAATCAACAAAGAATTAGGGAAAACAAAAAAAAATCCAAATATCAAACTAAAATTGAATAATCAATTAATTGAAGACCCCAAAGAAGTGTGTAACGAATTCGGCAAATACTTCTCGCAGGTTGCAGAACAAAAAATTAATGAACATTTCGGAGAAGATGTATCAACAACGTGCTCAACCTCTCCACTATCAAACTTTAGTGTTTTTATTGACCCAGTGCATCGAAGCGAGATTATTTCTGTTATAAAAAACCTAAAAAACAAATCCTCTAGTGGCCCTGATGGTGTATCGATAAAAATAATAAAACAGGTATGTGAAGAAATTGCCGATCCACTCGCTCTCTTAATCAATAAATCGATAGCAAATGAAAAATTTCCCTCGATATTAAAAACTGCCATAGTTATACCACTGTTAAAAAAAGGCGACTCATCGGACATTGAAAACTACCGGCCAATTTCTCTGTTAAGTACTTTTTCAAAAATTCTGGAACGTGTTTTGTATAATAGACTCGTTAAATTTTTAGAAAATTATAAGCTACTATCTAATCAACAACATGGCTTTAGAAGTAATAGGTCAACGGAAAGTGCCTCGTTCTATTTCACCCAGTTTATTTACGAGCAATTAGATCAAAATCGCGTAGTTGCAGGCCTTTTCTTTGACCTATCAAAAGCGTTTGATACTCTCGACTTGAACTTTGTAGAAAGTAAACTATATAATATAGGGATCAGAGGTAATGTTTTGTCTTGGTTAAATGCGCAATTACAAATCGGAAATATTTGATATAGAGGTAGGTGCAGCGCAAGGGTCTGTACTAGCACCTCTAATATTTTTATTGTACATCAACGATCTAGCACTTTCTGGTTTTACAATTAATTTTGCTGACGATACCTCTGTCGCTGTGGCTGCAGGCTCGCAAGAATTGGCACAGGTTCGCATAAAAAAAGTATTAGAGGAAATGAATCAGTGGTGCTACGCGAATAAATTAATACTGAACGAGACTAAGACAGTCTTTGTCAATTTCCACAAAACCATTCCCACAATTCATACCCTTAATTTTTCAGAAAAAACTAAATTTCTAGGTTCTTATCTAGACTCGCGACTATCCTGGTCTCATCAAATCGACCACATCTGTGGAAAACTTAACAAGGCATACTACGCACTACTTAAACTTAGATATAACGTAGACCTTACCACACTTATTACCTCGTACTATGCCCTTGTTTACCCCCATTTATGCTACAACATAATACTCTGGGGCAAAGCAGTCGAGGTAAACAGGATATTTCTAATCCAGAAAAGAATTATAAGACTTATTTTTAGTATGGGAAAATTAGATTCATGTAAACCAATTTTTAAAAACAATAATATACTTACCCTAACTTCCATCTACATACTAAAATGCGCAACTTTTGCCTACAAAAATCTAGATTCCTTTAAAAAAAACTCAGATAATCATAGTTACCGAACTAGAGGTGCAACACAACTAAATATCCCTAAGCATAACACCTCACTATATGAAAGATCTCCAAAATATTCATGTTTAAAAATCTATAACAGGCTCCCCATAGAAATTAAAAACAGAAGACCGTTCGGAGTATTTAACCGACATTTAAAACAATACCTCCACCAAAACTCATTTTATACAATCAATGAATTTTTTTAACAATTAATTGTCAAACCATTTAAACCCTAAGACACTAAGAATAATTATTGTGTATTATATTCCATGTATAATTTTTTATATTACTATATAATTTTTTATATTACTGTGCTGCGTGTAATCAATGTCGACTTCTCGTGATTTGTCTTAACATATGATGGTATTTATTTATTTATTTACAATATTTTTTATATATTCTGTGTTTACTATTTTCAATACTTTGATATGATATTGTACTAACCATACAGTACTGTATTACTGCTAATTCTACCCCCCTCAATGACTTACCAAATGTACAGTTCCTGTATTAATTTAATGGTGAATAAAGATTATTATTATTATTATTATTATTACTAATAAGTAACAATGATGCTAATCATGCCGCAGAAATAACATGGAACCAATAATAATGGCATGCAGTAATAATAACAAGGAATTTTTAAATACTAAAATAATTTTCTTAACAACAAGTAATGTAATAAATAAAGACATAAAAGAAAAACTAAATTTTTTAAGCTTCCACCAAACCACCATTCATTGTAATACATTTGTCATATCTTTAGTATTTAATATTATTTGGCACTCTTCTTAATTGTGTAGGGGTAATTTCTAGATATGCATTCCTTATTCCAGCTTGGACGTCTTCAATTGTCTGGGGTCTTGATTTATATACCTTTTCCTTAATAGCACCCCAAAGAAAAAAGTCCAAGAATTATTTTTTTTTGTACTTGTATCTGAAACGATAATTCATAAATATTTATTGGATATAAAATCTAAATCTACAGTCAGATGAAATTAATATAGACATGTTACTTCTGTGTCGTCCTTACATACTGGCTTTTCTAACTAATATTATAAACAGTTGCCTTTTAGAATGTATATTCCCCAATACTTGGAAAATATCACGTTTAGTCCCTCTGCCTAAAAAAATGACGTATCTGACTTTAATGAACTCGAACTGCGGCCTATTAATATTTTGCCAGTATTGTCTAAAGTGGTAGAACAAAATTATGAATTATATTAATATGTACAATATCCTACCTCCTCATCAATCAGGATTTCGCGCGGGTTATAGCTGTACAACTGCTTTGCTATAGGTGTTATTGATGATACTGTAATGGATATAGACTCCGGAAAAACGACAGCTTTAATACTATTATATTATTCAAATGCATTTGATACGATTAGCCATGAAATATTATTCTCTATTCTACACTATGTTGGATTTTCAGAAAGTGCAATCAACTTTCTTAGGAGTTATTTCTGTGGAGACATGTAATGGTATATCAAATAAGGGAAAGATAACGTGTGGTGTACCACAAGGATCAATCCTTAGCCCCTTGTTATTTTGTATTTATACATGTTACATAACAAATTGTTTAAACAGTTGTAAAGCTCACTTATACGCAGACGATACGCAAATGTATTTTTCATGATGATTTGAATCAGACTAATGACATCATTAATACTGATCTAAAAAAACTAGTGAAAATGTCAGAGCGTCATAAACTAACTATAAACCCTACAAAATCATCTATTCTTATATTTGTAAAGTACAAAGAGCGAGTTGAAGCAGGTATAAATATTACAGTAGGTGACAAGGGCTTAGTATGTACTAAAGTGGCAAGAAATCTTGGTGTTGAGCCAGACACTGATTTACGGTTTAAAACACACATAAGTAAATGTACACAGAAGGCATACGCTAATCTAAAATATTTATACCCTCACCGTCATTTTTTATCTCAATCCCTTAAAATTAAAATTACTTATATGCTAATGCTGAGTCATTTTAACTATTGTGATACCGTGGCCCTTACTTGGATAAAGCAAACATTAATAAAATTGAGAAAATCCAAAAGGCGTGTTTAAGGTATACATATGGCATTAGGAAATACGAACATGTTACACATAAATTAAAAGATACAAAATGGTTAAATATGGAAACAAGGTGGAAGCTCCACTGCACTACACTATTTCATAATATCGTTTTAAATAAGTCCCCCCCCCCATATTTATATAATAAAATTAAATACCGCAGTGCCGTCCATATCTTGAACTTGAGATTTGGCGGGGCTGATATCATCTCCACATTATAGAACTACTTTGTACCGTAGATGCTTTTCATATAACATATTCATATTATACAATAAAGTACTGTTTGATTACAAAAATTTTAAATTTCCTAAGTTTAAAATCATGTACAAAAAATTTCTTTTAACCCCTTAAATGAAACTAAATCATACACATATACCTTACACTTTAAATTGCTTCAGATGAAAAGGGCCTTACCTGTTTATTTTAAATTTAATTTTTGATTAAAAATTTTCCTTAGTTATCTCCTCTATTACTCTTACTCAGTGAATAATTGAATATTTAGGTATTGCATTTTAAATTAATTTCATGGACTAACATTTAATTATTTAATTAATGTCAATGGATTGGGGCTGAAACGAAACTTAGATCAATACTTATTGTTTTCAGCCATTTTGTAGCAAATAACTAAGTTAAAATGTAAATTTTTTCTTTTTAAAAATAATAATAATTTTGTTATGTGTTGTGTTCTGCAAATAAAAGTTATTATTATTATTAAAAATCCGGTAACCTAGGCAGATATTCAATTAGAGGGCTGTTGTGACCTATCCACTGATTTCAAAAATATTATTTGCCCACTCTTTCACTATCACTGCATTATGTACAGGACATACGTCTTATTGAAATTTAAAATTAACGCGGTCACAAATGGGTAAACTGTCTAGTGCTTTCGAAAATTCATTCCTCAAAAAATCCAAACATTGAAATCTATTTAAACTGCCTTCATTAAGAACGGACCAATAATTTTATTATGGTGTACACATACTTTTAGTGAATATTGTATTTTACAATTGACAACCCATTCTGGGTTTTCTACTGATCAGTAGCGAGAATTTTGGAATAAAACCGTACTGTCGATGGTGAAAATGCATGGCTTCGTCGGTGTACAAAATTGTTTTAATGAAATTAGTATTATCGAGGTATACTCCTTGAGCCCGTAAACAGAATTCTATCTTCTATCTTCATCTCCGGGCTTTAAAGTATTCAAAAACTTTGATTTGTACATCTTCTAATAGTTTCTCTTGGACTATTTAGATCTAGACTGGCTCCTCTTAAGCTAGAGTTAGGAAAATTTTCCAAAATTTTATCATTATGTCTACCTAAAAAATGTGCATAAGTCTTGCCTTTGATAATATGTTTTGATTCAAAACCTGTGTCATTGAAAACTTTATTTATATTGTATACAGTGGTATTACTGACTTTTGGTTCATTGGGATGTCTAGTATTAAATTCCTTAGCTGCTTATCTTACCGAACGAGCATTATCACCAATCAGACGAACTACTTCCAATATTGTTCCTCATATTTAGTTATTCCATAACAAATATCACTCACTTTTACAAATATTTAGCACACAAAACTTTTCACACTCTAAATGACAGTTGACAATATTGTTTGATTGTTTCAACAATAGCCTTTTCATGGCTAACTTATAGGCAGCAAAGGAAATAATAACTTCGCTTGCAAGTCTAGAAAAACAAGTCAGCAGAACGTATTTTTTAAAGAAAGCATTATTTGATACTGAAGGCATTTGTCATAAATAATGTTAGTGAATATTCGAAAATTAAGCAATTGAATATATATTATCAAAATGTCCGTGGTCTAAAAACAAAAACTCGTCGCTTGTATAATGCGGCTCTAACATGCAACTACGATATAATAGCCCTAACTGAAACCTGGCTAGACTCTGACATTTTTTATGCTGAGTTATTTGGTTGAAATTACACAATCTTTAGAACAGATCGTAAATTTAGTCAAATAAATGTTACCAGAGGTGGCGGTGTATTAATTGCTGCCAAAAATCAATATACAGCCATTCCAATCAGTCTCGATTGTTCTATTCCTAATATTGATGTGGTTGGTGTGAAAATTGCTTTACGAAGCAACTATATATATATTATTGTTTTGTACATACCACCAAATCTTGGCGTACAAATTTATGAAACTTTGTTTGATGAAATGGCGAACCTTGAATTTATTACCGGTGAAGAACAAGTTATTATTGTAGGTGACTTCAATATACTTGAATGTGCTAATTCTCTTATTAATAACTGTAATAGCAATAACATCCCTATCCTAAATAATTTTTGAGAATTCTCAAATCTTGTCCAGTATAATAGAATAGTAAATACAAACAACCGTATCTTAGACTTAGTCCTTAGTAATCATAAAAAGAGGTAAATAATTCTACTGGCCACTTACTACCTGAGGACGATCATCACGCTCCTCTGGATATCTATTTACAAGTACAACAAAACCAATATAAAAAATCTGTTAATTCTTCTCCAATATTGATTTTGCTAGTATTGATCAATGTAAAGATGCGAATGAGGCATGTGTTATAGTGTATTCTATCCTGGACTCTATTTTCATTGATAGCGCCCCAAAGACATTAGCTAAAACTAATAAATTCCCACCTTGGTTTAATGGAAATATCATTCGCAATATAAAGGCAATATCAAAACACTGGCGCAACTTAAAAAAAATGGTAACTCATATGAATTGAATCAATTTAAAATTCTAAGAGCAAACATAAATATCGATATTGATAACGCGCACAAAGAATATCTTATCAATATTGAGAACCAAATTAAGTCCAATCCAAATTACTTCTGGTCATATGTAGACAGCAGAAAAAATATATCCAGTATTCCTAGCGTTATGACCTATAATGACTCCATATTTTCATTTTCTCCCATATTGTACACAAAGTTAAAGCAATAATAGTCCAGAAACATTGTCTACGTGGACAATATTTCTGGATCTTTGTGTAGAAGAGAAAATGAAATCGTACGGAAATATTAACTCATACATACACACGCCAAGTTAAAGTATACTAGACTATAGTTGACGCATTTGCTAATTACTTTCAAGAGTCATATTCCGCATCTACAAACTTTGCTTATGATATAAATAGCACTCATTGTATTACCAACAATTTATGCATTCCCTATATTACCGAAAATGACGTACTCAAGGCACTTAAGAAAATTAAACCCAAAACCACTACAGGTCCTGATGGTATTCCGGCCTTTCTCCTTAAAGATTGTGCCATTTTATTTGCAACGCCGCTAGCTAGTATTTTTAATTTGTCTATTAAAACTGCTACTTTTCCAGAAGTCTGGAAAATATCTAGGATCTGTCCGGTATTCAAAAAAAATTATAGATGTGCTATTGAAAACTATAGGCCAATAGTAATATTGTGCAATTTTAGTAAATTATTTGAAAACTTAATATACGATATTCTCTTTAATCACGTCAAATCTCAAATTTTCCTCGATCAACACGGATTCATGCCAAATCGCTCTACCACCAGCAATCTGGTCTGCATCACTCAGTTCATAGCTGAACAGTTGAATGCTGGAGGCCAAGTATATGTCATTTATACAGATTTTTCTAAAGCCTTCGACAGACTGGACCACGGAATTTTGCTGAACAAATTATCCGAATTTGGACGAACTGAGCACTTCCTAAACTTTTTTGAATCCTACTTGGTAAATAGACGACTAAATGTACAATACCGTGGATTTTGGTCTATGGATATCTCAGCGACATCAGGTTTTCCCCAAGGTTCTGTGCTTGGGCCATTGCTCTTTAACATTTTTATAAATGATATCGTCATTGGCTTACACTGCAAAACGTTACTTTATGCCGATGACCTAAAAATTTTTACATATATCACTAGTGCAGAAGACTGTGTTGATTTGCAAAACGATCTTGTATAACTATGGTCTTGGTGTAGCGTAAACAATTTACAGTTAAATATCTCAAAGTGTAGCTTTATGACATACACCCGTGCACAAAATCCAATAAAATTTATCTATACAATTAAGGATGAAGAACTGAAGAGCTGTGGTCATTTCAAAGATCTAGGAGTAATATTCGATCCAAAGTTATCTTTTATTCGCCATATCAATCAAATCACCGCTAATTCCTTCCTTTAGGCTACATTATCCGTAATTGTAAAGAATTTAACGAAAATACACTGAAACTTCTCTTTAATTCATTTGTGAGGTCAAGACTTGAATATGCTTCGATAGTCTGGAGTCCTGGTTATGAAAATCATAAATATAGCTTTGAAAAACCTCAGCGGCGTTTTCTTAAATACCTCTGGTTCAAAAGTTCTGGAAATTATCCAGAGAGAGGTTTTCCACATTGTGACTTATTACATAGATTCAACACGAGTGATCTTCAACTATGTCGGACGTATCACTATCTCGTATTCCTTTTTAAGATTTTAAATGGCACTATTGATTGCCCCGAAATTCTTAGTTGCATTAGATTTCATGTTCCTAATTTGCAGACTCGCTCACATTCGTCTTTATTCTATTTACCTGCACCAAGAACAAATTTGCTGTTATTTTCTCCTCTGCACCGTATGTGTTCCAACTATGATTCTTTACATAATAATATAGATATTTTTAATACTAGTATATCCAAAATGCGAAATGTGGTTCTCAATTCTGCACAACAACTTTAGCTTCTAAACTATTAGATTACAACTCTCAGGACTATAGTAATCATATACTTATTTTGTTAATTTTTATTATCATTTAATTGCTTACCTTTAGTTAAGTTATTTAGTTTTAGTTATTATTTAGTTTTCTTTTTATGTTTGTAAAAGTCCAAAGTAATTGGATTTCTGTCTGGGCAGTCGTAACCAAAATAAATAAAATAAATAAATAAATTATTTACCGGTTTCGTGATATCTCAAAAAAATATTTTCTAACATCGCTGAAAGGGTTATAAAGGGTGAAAGACAGCGCTCATCATTCATAAAAATTGAACCTCAAATTAAAGATAAGGGGGGGTTTACCGTACGTCGCTGTTATCGATCTTATTAATTTTAATTAATCAGTAATATTATTAGAATTAATTTTGTTATTTGTTTTTGATGTTCATTCCATGGCTTACTATGTCTGCAATAATAAATGCATAATAATATTTTCATAGTTAAATTTATCTCAAAAATTTCATCAATTCGTATTTTTTTTATGAAATTTGATACATACCCATTTAGGCGGGTGGTGAATGCAGGGATATATTCAGATGTTACATAAAAAATCGATAATACGATTTCTTGAATATTTGCCCCTATAAAAATCGTGGGAGGCTATGGTGGTGGTTTTGTCGAAAAGCACATTTTTTGATGTACGTTTAAAAAAAAACTTGGTCAAAATCGATTAATAAATACAACTTTTATTAGGGTGTTCAGATTTGAAATGGGTCACGTGGTATATCAAATATCTACCTACCTACCTTGTACTTATTTAGAATTACTGAAAACAAACACACAGCTCTGTGTCATGGTTGTGACCCCACCAATAAACAAATTAAAAATCTTTTGTGAAAAACAGCATCAAGTAGGTATCGATTGTCGATGAAAAACAGCATCCTAGGTAAGTGCGGAGACCTAACGGTAGGTCGATGGCATCATGTCTTTTGTTCAACTCCACGTCTAAAGCCGTTTCTGAGTGCATTATTCCACCATAATCCGATACGTTGCCGTCAGTGTTCGTGGTACGAATTGTTTTGAAACTTTAGAAAGCGACGTCGCAGCAATTCTGTATAAAAACATTATTCATTTAGTGTTCTGGGTGCTTTAACAGAAACTTGTTGGTTTAAACATTGTTAAAAGTGGCAGGAAAACATAAAAAAAAGAAAGGCCTTCGGGTCTTCTGGTTCCCCAAAGCACATGGACACAAGGAAAAGAAGAATAAGTACTACGTTTCACACAGGGAAGATTCTCCGTCCAGGTGAGTGTTACTTACAATGCCCCGAGGGTCGTTGTGCAGTGTATATCAAATTGACAAAAACATGATAATGAACCTAATAGCATGGCTTGAATAATTATTGAAATACTCATTAGATAAGTATAATGCTAATGATTGCAATTAACAAGTCTCATTCCATAAACGTTTAATTACATTACTACATATTTGCTGTTTAAAAATTGTTAAATATTTGTTAATCGGTAATTAAGTGATTATCTTGTCTGTCAGCACTAATTAATACATATCAGAGCAATTTTTGTGATATTCGCATTAATTTATCACTCATCTAGAAAAAGGAATACTACGCGCATATCGATTACAATTAAACTAAATCGAAACACTACAGGAGTAAAGTCTAATTCTAAAATTGACAATTACTTATGTACAGAATTTGACAAGCAAATGATATTGTTTAATGAATGAATTTTTTTAACAGTTGTTTTTAAAATGGTTTTCTCTGTGATTTTATTAATCATATTTTATGGACTAATTCAAATGTGACTTTTACGTAACTATGCAACTCTTAGTATATTCCTCTGTGCCATTTACAAGTGAAAATTTGGTATTTTTCAAGACTTTAAAATGAAAAATTAGAAATTTAGGTTGTACAACCAGTTTTTTCGAAAAGTAAGTTTCATCACCCAATTTTTCCTTATTTTGAATAAACAATAAGAAATTCAGGAAGGGGGGGAGGGGTGCAATTAAAAAAAAATGATCATGATGCTTCGCTTCGGCTCAAAAACAAAATCTGAAAAAAATATGTTAGCCAGTGCCTTGTTAAAAAATAAATGTTCCAGCGTTTTACAAAAAACCATTTAGGCAATAACAATATTAGGTTTCAATTCAATTCAAACCCAGTAAACATTTTGGTTTAATTTAACGTTGAGACTACCTAAATTATGTATAATAAATTTAGTCGCAAAATTAGATTTAACGATATTTAAGTAAAATATACGTTGACGCGATGTGGTCGATATATGTGGAGAAGAAGACGACGTCGAAATTTAGTTATATTGAGTCGATCGCAATTAATCACATGGACATCGCACCACCGGGTTCGAATCCTGGCTCCGGCACTGTCGGAGGAAATAGTTGTACGTCCGCGTTTTTTCAATGTGTAACCCCCTTCCGCACAAGCCCTGGCTTCTGGAATTGGGGGTTGTCTAATTTCTATGGTGTTTATTTATAAAATAGGTAAAATCTAAATCCACATTGTAGTAGCCCAATTTTTTCAATTCAAAACTTCTTTATTATACATTATGAATACATGTGCCGCCCCAGAACCTAGTCCGGGGACCAACCATGCAACCACCGCGTAATTCGCGGTGGCGGGTTGCAGGGTCGGGCGGAATAGATCTAGTTTGGCTAAAACACAATTTAAAACTTAACCTAAACTCCTTTCACATAAAAGATGAATTAAAATAGGTGATAACATTTTCTATACCTAACAAAAACAGATTTTAAAAAAACTTATAACTAAACTTGGTTTTGGATACTCTCACATTTTTTTTTAAATTTAATTTTGATGCCAATGCAAGTACCTCAATCTGAACGAGGAACCTTCTGCGAAACATGTAAATGCCGGGCTGCACATAGGCTGGCCTAAATTTTGGTTTTGATAATTTTCGAAAATTTTGATTTTTGTTGAAAAATTCCGATGGGATGGGAATTAATTTAGAAACAAAAATGTACAAAAGGAAAACAAGAAACAAACGGAACAAACATGAACAAACATAAAGGAAGAAAGAGACAGAAAAGATTTAAAGATTCAACGATATGAAATATCAGTAAAGACAGATAGGATAAGCGGAAGTTATAGTTGGTGAAGTTTGGCTACAGAGGTTGCTGGAAGATCGGTAACGTCTGGTATGGTAGAGAGTGTTTTATCCGAAATGGGGCATTATGCTGTCTAATTTGTGTTATGTTTCTTGTTAGCGGACTATCACCCAGTTTGAAAGAGTAGAATTTTTGGGAGATGTCCCGGATGTAGTCCGCTATTGGGGTTATGTCGTGGCAAAGTGCGTATAGGTCTCTGAGGGAGGTGTACCTTCCAGAATTAGAAATGAGGAGCATAAACTTATGCTCGAGCACTTTTAGTTTTCTCATTGTCGTGGTCGGTATGCTGCACCACACCGGCGCCGCGTATGTGATGGACGGCCTGACCACCATCGTGTACAACAATTTTTTATTTTGTCGGTTAAGTCTGCTACCCCTGACCATGAGCGGATACAGACTCCTGGACATGGAGTAGACCGTCCGTATTGTCTCATTTATGTGCGTATTGAACGTTAGTCGCTGGTCCAGTCTGACCCCCAAGTACTTCACGCATCTCTTGGTTGGAATTTGGTTTCCCCGGATCAAGATTGGTGTTAGGATTTTATTTTCAGTAAATCGGCGCGTGAAGACTATCGCCTCCGACTTCTCAGCGTTTACCCGAATCTTCCATCGGTCGTAATACGCCGTGGCACGGGCCATATGAGCTTTGAGCAGCATGTTTGCTGCTTGAGCGTTATGAGAATGTGCATACATGGCTGTGTCATCGGCGTACTTGGCCAACTTCGTATTCGCGAACTCTGGGAAGTCGGAGACGTACAGGTTGTACAACTTTGGTGACAGGCATGATCCTTGCGGGACTCCCGCGCGAATGTCCCGCCGTGTTGACAGTTTGTTATTCACTCGAACTTGCAGAGATCTGCCCGTCAAGAACGAGTGAATGAGTTTGATGAAAAAAGTCGGAAAGTTGTAGTCGTGCATTTTGTATAGTAATCCCGGAATCCAGACGGTGTCGAACGCCTTCTCAATATCGAGAAGCACCATGGTGGTGCTCTTCCCGAGGTTGTATTGTACTTTGACGTCGTTAACTATCCTAACGACTTGTTGTACCGTACCCCTGCCCCTTCTAAAGCCAAACTGAGACTCATCGTCGATGTGGAGTTCCTCCTGAACAGCGTCTAGTCTGGTTAGGACGAGCTTCTCCACCAACTTGGAGATCGCCGACAGTAACGAGATAGGCCTGTAGCTGCCGGCGAACTTCGCGTTCTTGTTTGGTTTAAGGATGGGCACGACCACGGCGCATTTCCACTGGCTAGGCCAGTGTTGCAGCCGCAGGATCGCGTTAACGATATACGTTAACTGCACAATACCTTTCCTCGGGAGATATTTGAGCAGTTTGTACTCGACGCCGTCTTTTCCCGGGGCTTTGTTGTTTGGTAAGTTTTTGACAATGTCTACTATTTCCGAGGGCTTGGTCATGACCTTCAGAAACTCTCGTCTCGTCAGTTGTACGTCATGACCAATGATTTCGTTTATGTCATTTTCGATGCGGTCGTGCTCTAAATTATTTGGTATATTGTTGTTGTGTATATTTTCAAAATGGGAAGCTAGGTTACTCGCTTTTTGCGCGTCTGTCACCGCCGTCTGTCCGTTCGCGCATGTCAGCGCGGGTATGGCCTCCCGCATATTTTTCAGTGCCCTCGTCAGCTTCCACAACGAGTTGTCTTGAGGATTTAGCGCTGCCAGTTTGTCCCCCCATTTCTGGTTTCTTACAGTGTTGATGGTGGTTCTGATTTGCCTTTGCAGTCTGATCATCTCAGCCTTAGCGCCGGCATCGCGATTTCGCTGCCAAAGCCGTCTCAGTCTGTTTTTCTCGTGTATATCTTGTATGACCGCTGCGTCGAGTCGGTCTTTGTTGGGGTTTATTGTTGTAGTGGTGGAAACAGTCTGCTTGGCATCCTGCAGCACTCTCGTAAACTCTTCCACTACATTTTCCAGCTCGGCGGATGTGCTGATTGTGTTATTCAGTGTTAAGTTTCTGTTGATGTGTGCCTTATAGAGGCCCCAGTTGGCGCCTCTATAAGATGTAATTGTTCGTGCGATGTTTTCCCTTGACATATCACTCAGTTCTAGAATGATTGGGTTGTGGTCGGACGTGAGTTCCTCCAGCGACACTGGAGCCGTGCAGTTCCTCACGCCCTTGTTGACCACTATGTCAAGGGTTGTGGGTGTTGTGCCATTGTCCGGAAAATGCGTGGGATCGTCCGGATACTGCAGGATGACATTATGACTATTTACATAGTCAAACAGAGTATTTCCGTTTGCGTTGTTGCGATGGCAGTTCCAGTTGTGATGTCTGGCGTTGAGGTCGCCTATGAGGAGACAGCGCGGGCTCACGTTCATCATATTCTTCAGACAACCGGCTGTGAAGCCGTTCGCTGGCCTATTATACGCGGCAATGATGCTCATGCCGCCCTCTAGCGTCACACACATATTCTCTACAGTTGTGTTCCGTATAGAATTGTGTGTGTGCGCGATATCAGACTTTATGAGCACGGCTACCCCACCGCCCCTGTTATTGTCGGCCCTATCCTTTCGAAGTACCGTATACCCTCGGACTCGCAGCTTGTCCCGTCTGATAAGTTTCGTCTCATTTAGAAGCATAATGTCAATTTTATGCCTCAGTAAATAATTTATGAGAAAAGGAATTTTGTTACCTATACCATTGGCGTTCCAGGAAGAGAGTTTTATTTTTATTTAGAATGCATTTTGGGGGATTGCTTCGAGGAAGCGATGCATCACGAAAAATTTTTCTCCTGCATTTACGCATCTCTCCAGCTCATCATTCAGATTGCTGTAAAGCGTCAGTAGTTTATCTAAATCGACGAGCGATGCCATTCTACGTTGCTGTTGCCGGAGCAGCTCTATCTTCTCGGCGGTGGTGGTAGCAGTTCCGTTCATCAGAGGAGGGGTGGGCAGCAGCGCGGGCTTTCTTGTTTCCTCCGCCTTTTTAATAATCTGATTGGGTGGTGACGATATCTGCTGGGCGCTCCTATTTTGTTTCATTCTTTCCTCCCAAACATTGAGTTTTGGCTGTGAAGCAGCTACATACTGCATTGCCGGCGCTGGGGGAGTTCTTATGCTTCTTTTCTCAATTTGTTCGACCTTCCTTCTGTACGAAGTACAGCTGACGCTGTTAGCCGGGTGTGGCCCCCCACAGTTTATGCATTTAGCCGGGGTGTCCCGGCCCTTAATGCATGTGCGGGTGAGGTGGCTTCCCGCACATTTTAGGCAGTTGGGGGCAGCTCTGCAATTAGTTGTTGCATGTCCCCACTGCTGGCACCTATGACACTGTATGATTAACTTGGCGTTTATGTGTCGCTCCCACGTCACGGCCGTGAAATCCAAATACCTTACCTTATTCTGTAGATCTTTTAATACTATCTTGTTATCAGTTATCAGAAGATAGGTAGGGTATCTGGTGCCCTTCATGGTGTATAATTCTTTTGGTACAACTTTGTGTGTGGTTCTCAATTCTTCCTTAATGTCGTCCAACTCAACTTCATGATGGAGCCCCTTCAAGATGAAAGCGTGAGTTTTTTCCTCGCGCGGCGTATAAGTGTGATACTCCACTTTGCTTTCCTGGAAGCACTTGTTTATGGTGTCCCAATCTTGTTTTGTTGTTACTTGCAGGGAGGTATTATTCATTGAGTGCTTCCAGTAGAATTTATTTTTGAGCTTTTCCCTTAGATAATTATTTACCCCTCTGTGATTTTCTAACTGTCCGTGTATCACGAGTGGTGGGGGCCTCCTTTCACTCTTTTCTCCTATCTTTGGTTCTGTTTGCTGCGGGGGAGGGCTGACGTTCATATCCGGGGGCAGCGGCAGTGGTCCCTCGAACCTGTTTTTAATTACCGCTACCTGCGGTTTTGGCATAGCTTTTGGTTGTTTACCACTTCCTGGGTGTGTAAATGTGGGGTTTCCTTCTTCTTGAACTACAAGCTTTTGCCTTTTAGGCTTTAGCTTGAATATCTCACCATCTTTATTTGGCGCCATTTTAACGCTGCTTTGACTTCCGTCGGACGCGCTACCTTGGGACATCTTTTTGGGCGATTCCGGTTGCTGCGTCTTGCGTTTTATTTTCCTTCTTATGACTTGCCTATCCAGGCTCGCGTAGCTACGGTCCGTCTCACTTCCAGACATTTGTGTTATTTGTCTGAAGTCGGGTGATGCTAGTGACGTACACGGTATGACTGAGCCCGCAATGCATTTGTAGAGCTGGCCTTTTGGCCCAGTTGACGCTACTTCTTTGGTTTTATTTTGGCCTTCCATTATAATGTTAGGCTTAGAAATTTTGGTGAGACTGTCTATTATAATTATATGTTTTTTCCCGACCGGTTTTAACCGACGAAGGTCACTGTATCAAAAAACTGCGCACTTGCGTCTCTGTTCACAATTGTATTTTATTTTTAGGTTAGGTTAAAAAAATTTTTTGAAAATGTTGCCTGGTGATTTTTAATTACTAGCGTCTATATTCACTTTAATTACAAAATGTCACTGTCAAGAACTTACTTTGAGATTGTCTTTTGGGACCGTCCCGACCTTAGGGGCCCCACCCTTTCACTTGCGTAGCACTTCCTTTCTTAGTTTTCACTTTTTGAACTCTAATGTTTTAACTGTTTATATTTTTGCAGGTTTTTCCGTATATACTGTACGATCTAAACAATGTGCCTCACGGTTCGCGTACTATATGTAGTAGCCCAGTACATCTGTTTAGTAATGCCTGTCTAGGAAAATTTGACATCAGTTTAACGTCAATTCGACGTTGATTTAACTAGCCTTGGGTTAGGGATGATCATATATCTTCTTCAAGGGGGGGGGGGGGGTGTTGTGTACTAACTTTTATATACTAAATAAAATAATTATTATAATTTTAAAATAATTATTATCATTTATTGAATGGGGTATTTTCTATTGTTTTAAATTTCAGTTTTGGTGATATACAGTGTGCACATAAAAGTGTAACACCCTTATTATAATTTTTTTCTTTGTTTTCTGATTTGGAACTAATTTCACTCAAATATAGAACAAAGTAAGAAGTAGTATACTTTATACGAGCACAATTGAGTGTTAAAGCACAGGACCGTGCACACTGAACTTGACATTTTGTCTTATATATTTAGCAATGGTATCGAGATTCGAACGGTAGTTGAAACTCTGCAGGCGAGTCCGAGACTGGCAATGTAATCAGTCTGAATGAACCATCTACTACTGCACTGGTTTAAAGATAACAAAACGGACAGGCCTACTAGCATAAAGAAAATTCGTAAATCGTTTCTCAGAAGTAACGTGGACTTGTGAAATGTGTTGTCAATGTGCCAGTTCAGTGCATAAATACCTATTATAATATCAAACGTAGGAGTTTAGTTAGTTATTGTTCACATTTTTAAATATTTACTACTATATAAAAGGTAAAATATTTTAATTATTTACTAATTTATCATGGCTTTCTGGAGACCATTTGAAACAGAGGATAATATAATAACGTCCAAAAATCTTATCATTTTCTTATGACAAGCATTTCTATTTACCTCCGCCCATGTACAATAAAGAGATGCCGACTGTTTTTGCAGGCTTTTAGTTTTTATACGGTTTCAATTGAGTTCGTATACACTTTAGAAGTATTTATGGTTAAAAAAACATCCGCCCCCTACAAATGCAAAGTCACCTGTAATACCAAGATAAACGAAAAGAATGAAAAAGAATCATATTAAACATTTTTTTATCGAAAAAATTTATTTGTGAAAGTTGTTCAGAATTATCTTAATAAACCTTTAGTCCAAAATTTAATCAAAATTTAAAAAAAAAATTTACTTAAAATAATGTCGGTCCGAAAACATCATTTTTAAATAACTTACAGATTATTTTACACACCTGACAGCTTGCATTTAATTTAAGACAAAACACACTTTTCTATAAGCAAAGAAACACATTACAATAATTATATTTTTGGACTTGGACCTTATTTTAAACAAAATCATAATATATTTTTAATTTTGATGAAATTTTGGATTTTAGGCAATTCTGAACAACTCTCAATAATAAAAATTTCCGATAAGAAATGTCTAATAAGATTTTCTGATTTTTTTCCGTTAATTTTGATATCGTAAGCAATTTTGCATTTGTAGAGGGCGAATATATATATTTTTTGCCATAGGTAGATCCTAATTTGTTCTATATCTGAGTAAAATTTGGGTCAAATCGGAAAAAAAAGAAAAAATTAAGGGCGTTACACTCCTAAGATCGACATGCTGTATATAAAGTATTATTATTATTTTAGCAATCACTAATAGTACAATAAATCTAGACCAACTTTTCACGTCTTTTGGATTTTACCTCTCAGGGGATAATTTTATGATAAATCGATGGGAAAAAAAGTCAAGAATAACATATTGTTACATATTTATAATCTCCAGCAAACACCCTGTATACAGGTTCAATAAATCGCAATAAGAATCTTCACAAACCACTGATTTATTAATCACTTAATTACAATAATTATTCCTTATATTAAAACACATTAATTATATTCTTGATCTACTATAAATTCACTACTTTAATTTAAAACTTGATATTGTGCCTTTCATCTTAACACTTGCTTGTCTCATATCAAACTGTTTAAATGCGTCGATCCAGATATATACCCGCGTCGAATGTACCTGAATATTCTAGAATTATCCAGCGTTGTTGCCGCTGTTTCTCGCCCTTCGCGTATTTTCTATATATTCCAGTGGCGAAGGCGTGCATACAACAATATTAAAATTTTTAAGACTTGGAGTTGTAGCAATTTTGTAAATAAATAAAAATTATCAAAACATTTTTTTTTACCAATTTTTTAAGATTTTTTTTTAAGTTGTTTTCGTTTGGTCAGCTGACCATTGTCACGACGCCCCCTTGTGACATGGCGGAACGGCGCGTGCTGCACGCGCATCCAGAAACTTGGCTTGCGTTTTTTGCTGGAATCGCAAAAAACGCGAAAGATGCTATCTTTAAACGCTCATATCTCGCGAAAAACTCTTCGCGGAAGGCCGTACCGTGTCTATATGGAAAAGGCAATAATGGCAATGAAAGCGCAAATCAAAATTTAAAGGCGTCAGGAACGAACGGTCGTAAAACGTATGGGGAAAGAGATAGCCGAAACTTGGCAAAAAAATCTTAAAAATTTGATAAAAAGTAAAATTAAGCATCGTAGAGGGATATTTACTGTATCAAAATTGTAGAGAATTACTTTCTCTACAAGGTGATATATATTTTTTAAGTATTCAGTCGAATTAATAAAAAACTACCTTAGTGACAGAACCCAAAGGGCATATTTAAAATCCAATCCAATTCCCTTCCTGTCAAGTTTGGTGTGCCACAAGGGTCCATCCTTGGCCCCTTGCTATTTTCAATTTATATTTCAGACTTTCATTCAGAAGTTACCACCTGCAATGTTCATCACTATGCTGACGATACACAGATATATCACAATTTTACTATTGTCAATCTATTCACTGCAAATATCACTTGAACATAAGCTGAAATTAAATCCAAATAAATCACAAATCATACTATTTGGACCCAAAAAGAAAAGGCTCATAGCACATAATTTATTGACAATTTCATTAGGTGACAATGTTCTGCAAATATTTGACGAATGCAAACATTTAGGTGTGTGGTTTGATTCAGATTTACGATTTACAAAACATATTAATCAAGTACTAAAAATTTCTTCCAGCACTCTGAAACTACTATATCCACAAAGAAACATTTTAATGTTATGGTATCAGGAAGTTTGAACATATAAGTCACAAATTCCAAGATGCAGGCTAGATGATAATCGATCACATGCATAAATAATATTTTTTGTGTTTCACCCACAAGCTGCTAATATCTAATAAGCCTAGTTATCTATACAGGGTGTTGCATCATGAGAGGGACATAGCTTAATAGGAGGTAGAGAACATCAGTGGTAACCGGAACCTCCCATAGAAATGTCTCATTGGGCCTTCATTACGAGGTTGCTGGGTGTTAAATAATTTTTGGCCAAACCTGTTTTTGTCATAACTTTGACAGGGAATGAAATAACGGATTCATATTTGGTACGGCTAATGTACTAACGAGCCCCAAGAGGTACATGTATAAAAAAAATATATCCAGGTCCGGACTCACTATAATTTATGTTTCTTCTTTGCATCAATAAAACATCACCCTGTATATATTTTTTTGAAATTTCGATACGATATTCGAAAAGAGCAAGAAAAAACAAACAAAATGGCCTATTTCATTTTTTTGTTACACCTTCGTGGTTATTTAAATACGTTGTTAAATGTGCAAGAAAATGGATTAAAGAACCCTATTAAATGAGAGGCACGTGAAATAAATAGTTTTATAACTAAAATTTGCAAAAATTCTATTGAGCCTAGATGGTCTGGGTGGATCCTAATTCCGGCACGTTTTAAAGGTCCATTTTGGTAAAAAACTGTGGTCCTAATAAGTAATCGGGTATGAAATAACAAAATTTTTAATCAATCACAGTAGGCTTGTTCAAAGAATAAAAGTGACAGATAATTTAAACCATTTAGGCCTAAGCAACCAGTTACTTTGATCAAGAAAATCATCAACATTTTATACTTAATAAAAATTGGAAAAGAGAACAAACTAAAATCTAAATAAATAAAATATTTTCCATTCAATTAACAATAAATAACAAAACAATAACTAAATGTGTTTAAAGATAAAACGTAATTGACACTAAAGTAAATTTTCAAAATGTCCTCCCCCACATTCTGTGCATTTTCTTGCGCGTTTAGAAAGGTCACCAATTGCTCGACGTATCATTTCTGGATTATTCCGTATTTCGTCGCAGGTTGTAACGATGCGCTGAATTAAATGTTGTCTACTTTCAATTTCAATGCTATAAACCTCGTTTTTTAAGTGGCCCCATAAAAAGTAATCACAAGGGTTACAATCAGGAGATCTTGGTGGCCATTCATGTGGACCCCCGCGTCCAATCCATCTATTAGGATACACATTGTTTAAGTGTTCTCTTACTTGAAGGTTAAAATGTGGTGGGGCCCCATCATGCTGAAACAACATGCCTCTTATACCGATATTTTCTAACATATTCGGTAAAATGTTTTGAAGAAAATCAAAGTAAATTTCACCATTCAATCTTTCTTCAAAAAAATGTGGCCCTATCAAATGTCTATTCACAAGTCCGACCCAAACATTTACAGAAAACCTGTGTTGCGAACGGCGTTGGCGTACCGCATGTGGGTTTTCCTGTGCCCATTTATGATTATTTCGTAAATTGTTTACTCCATCCCTTGTAAATTGTGCCTCATCCGTAAATAAGGTTCTGTAAATGACTGGGCGATGGTTAGACAACCAATGACAAAATGCCAGGCGGGGGATATCGTCGCCTTGTTGAAGACGCTGTACCTGCTGGATATGATATGGATGGTAACGTTCTCTTTTTAGGGTTCTCCATACTCGCCAATGAGGAATACCAGTTGCCAAACTGATTCGTCTAGTGCTCATATTTGGGTTTTCTTGAACTACGTTTATAATATTGTTTTGTTCCTGCACACTTTGTTGTAAAACACGCTCCACAACTGCAGAATTAGGAAACTTTCCGTGTTGTCTTGCATACTGGAACACCGTACTAAAGGTTTTATGATTAGGGCATCGACGGCCAGGAAAACGCAGCCGATATTCTCTTTCCGCCGACCTACCATTTCCATTACAGAAACCATAGATGAATATTATGTCAGCATATTCCACGTTTGTAAATTTTACTGGCATAGTTAAAATATTTTCACAAGTTTTCACTAACTAAATGCGGATTATTGACACATTAAATTACTAACAAACAATTATTCAACTGTTTAGGAGATTTCTTTTTATTATCTGTCACTTTGAACAAGCCTACTGTGATTGATTAAAAATTTTGTTATTTCATACCCGATTACTTATTAGGACCACAGTTTTTTACCAAAATGGACCTTTAAAACGTGCCGGAATTAGGATTCACCCAGACCACCTAGGCTCAATAGAATTTTTGCAAATTTTAGTTATAAAACTATTTATTTCACGTGTCTCTCATTTAATAGGGTTCTGTAATCCATTTTCTTGAACATTTAACAACGTATTTAAATAACCACGAAGGTGTAACAAAAAAATGAAATAGGCCATTTTGTTTGTTTTTTCTTGCTCTTTTCGAATATCGTATCGAAATTTCAAAAAAATATATACAGGGTGATGTTTTATTGATGCAAAGAAGAAACATAAATTATAGTGAGTCCGGACCTGGTTATATTTTTTTTTATACATGTACCTCTTGGGGCTCGTTAGTACATTAGCCGTACCAAATATGAATCCGTTATTTCATTCCCTGTCAAAGTTATGACAAAAAACAGGTTTGGCCAAAAATTATTTAACACCCGGCAACCTCGTAATGAAGGCCCAATGAGACATTTCTATGGGAGGTTCCGGTTACCACTGATGTTCTCTACCTCCTATTAAGCTATGTCCCTCTCATGATGCAACACCCTGTATAATAAATTGATCAAGTTGAGTAACTTTAATTTAGATAGATCATCACGGAAGAAATATATTTTATTAATACCGAATCACAATACCGCTGTCTTTGCACGTAGTTTTTCATATCAGGCTCCCAAACAGTATGATATACTTCCACCTGTCATAAAGGATACGTCAATAATTAATTTCAAAAAGAAATTAAAACAACTCATGAGAGGCACTCAATTCTAATTTTGTACATGGCAACCAATTAAATAAGACAATCAGTTTTATTATATGTGCTCTGGAAATGCAAAGCATTAAAATTCATTTATTTTGTTTTTTTCCTTACTTTATAAACTAGTTCTAGATTACATTTTATATTTATTAAGGTAATTTTTGGGGTTAAGTTGAAAAACAGCTCTAAGCTGAAACTTCGCCCTTCACTTCTTTAATTTATATTTCTATGCCTCTACGTACATTACTTATTAATATATTTATTATTATTGATCAATTTAACATACTTTTATTAACAAAATGTTGAATAAGAAGTGAATAAAGACCATTTATTATTATTTCCAACCAAATCTACCTAGTAGGATATTCTACTATAAAGACGATTTTTAGTTGCCAAAAAGGTAGACGTTACCTAATTTTACTTCAAAGGAAATTTACCCTTGGGTAATTTTTTTAGTGGTTTTTCCCTTTCTGATTTGGTTAAAGTTATTTTAAGTAGATTTGTGTATGAGGTATAATTTACATAAATATAAATTAGAACAATTTGGTAAATTTAAATCGGAGGTATCTTTTTCTAGTCAATTTTACGGAATACGTACCTTAATAAGTAATGTCGGCTTTTACCAAGTCGAGTTATAGTTAATTTTATAGAAAATGTTTGCTGGGAAACTACTTTATTAACAACTATAACATTACAAAAAATACCTCCGCAGGACCTATCCCGGGGCCGATCGTGCAACCGTGTTGACCGCAGTGGTGGATTGCAGGATCGGGCGGAGTAGACCAGGCTCGATTAAAAACGACATTTAAAAACACTAAACCTAGAGTTCTTCTATAAAAACGGATAAAAAAAGTAATAAAATTTGACTGTATTTAAGATGGAATTAAACTAAACTTAAAATTACATATTAACTAGGGTCTGGCGCACTTACACTTTTAAATTTGGTATCTGACGCTGGTATCTTTTTTTTATATATAATATGTATATATACATTTATTTAACGTCGGCCTATTTCCGCTACTGAGGCCTAATGCCGACGCCTGTAGACGAGCTACCCCCAACCAGGAAGAGTAGGGATCTTTTACTTGCCTAACATTTAATAGGCAACGGACATCCCCTCCGAAGGATGGTATATCTCCTATACAACCCTCGCCTAAGGTTGTATAGCTTCCGCGCTTACACTGATATACAAGCCGCTGGAACATGTGTGAGGCGAGGACGCGGTCTTCGTTGGAACAGTCACCCATTCAACTACTAACCACGCCTAACGTTGCTGGTATCGGTATCTTAATTCGAACGAGGCGCCTTCCGCGAGATACGTCAATACCGGGCTGAGCAATGGCTGGCCTAAACTTTGATTTTAAAAATTTTGATTCCACAAGGTCTTGATATTGTAGAAGTTTGCGATGAGAAATGAATTTAGAGACAAAAATGTACAAATAGAAAACAAAAGAACAAACGCGTCAAAAAGGTTACGAACAGAAAGGAAGAGGGAAACATGAAAAATTTAAAGATACAAAAGGCATGGAATATTAGTATAGGTGGATAGGTTAAGCGGTCAAGCGGAATTATAGTTGGTGAATTTTGGCTAGAGGGGCGCCGGAAAATCTGTAATGTCTGGTACGGCAAACGGTGTTTAATCCGAAATGGGGTATTATGCCGTCTAATTTGTGTTATGTGTCTTGTTAGCAGACTATTGCGCAACTTGAAAGAGTAGAAGTTTTGGGAGATCTGCTGGACGTAATCCGCTGTCGGGGAGGAGTCTGAGGGAGGTGTATCTTCCAGAATTTGATGAGGCGCATAAATTTGTGCTCAAGCACTTTTAGCTTTTTCATTGTCATGGCCGCGTATGTGATGGACGGCCTGCCTACCATTGTGTACAACAGTTATTTAATATTATTTTTTGTTTGTTTTAACAAATGTTGACTAACCTTGGATTTAACAATAGTAATAACAAATCTAATAATGAACTTGATTATTTTACATAGGTTAAAAATTATAATTTTTACTTCTTATTTAATATTTCAATTCTTAATAAAAGGCATTTGAATTTGCTCATTTAAATAACACATTACCATCTATCATTAACTTATTAGAAAAGCAGAAATTTTTACTTTCTTGCTGCCTATTTTAATAAATGTGTGTTTATAAAAAAAGATACTAGCTTAGGTTAAATGTGAAGATTAAGTTGAATGAGCACCATCCCATTACTTTGTGTTAATTAAAAATTATTTGAACGGAGTTTCTTTTAGTGGATTCGAAGGAGTAATGAAGCTGCTTTAAGGTGGGCATATCCGATAAGGAAATATTTATTATTTCTGGCCATAACTTTTTTAAATACATATATTGGTAAAATAAAGTATAGGACTACCTAAGTAGTACTATGACAGGTGTAGTGATATGAATTTTTACTCAATAATTTCAGTTGTTTGCAAAATAGTAGAAATAATGTTGAAAATTATGTCAATCTTCGTATTTCCTAAATTTAAATATAACTATTTAGCATACGTTTGAAATTATTGAGTGAAAATTTATAACACTATTCTTGGTTAAAGCTCTACTTAGGTAGTCTTATAGTTTGTTAACAATTTGTGTTTTAGAATAAGAGGTTATGGTCAAAAACAGTAAATATTTTCCTATCGGATCTCTCTCTCTCTCTCTCTGGATATGGCGACTTTAATCCTCTCTGTTAATTGAAGAAAGAATTTCTTTTCCCAACGGGTGCGGGTCACTGTGTATGAATGTGCAAGGTATACAGGGTATTCCAAAAGTCAACGTCATCCCTTAGAAGGCTGATAGGCCAGCTCATGACTGATCAGAGTATCAAAATATGATTTTAGTGAAAGGCTGTTAAGTTTTGAGATATTGGCACTTTTGCGAATTTCGTGAAAATCGATAACTTAGATCAGTTCCTCGAGTACCACAGCTACAAAATTCCATATTTTAAGATTCTAATTTTTGTTGCGCAGCTCTGAATAGCCCTGCTATTGATAACAGTCCAAAATAAAATTAATAGTGCCCATACCTTTGGGAAAAGAAACATTGTTGCCCCATTCATGGATTTATTTTCCTTTTATTGGCTAACTTAGACTCATCATAGTGTAAAAAAAATTACCACGCAAACCTGGTAAGTTACTTTAAAAAGTTGCTCATTTAGTGTACCTAGTATTAATTCTGTATTCAGAGTATTCCACTTGAAAAAATTGAGAAAATTCACTTTGAAATGTCCTGAATTAGCGCTAGTATAAAATACAATCAATAAATCTTCTTAATTAATAGTAATACACACACAGAGAATTAATTTGTTAAACCTTGTTCCGACCAAAATTTTCATATTTTATCGAATAATTTGGCAACGCCACATCGAAGACAAAAAATCTGAGGTCATTGGAAAGGTAATTTTACACTGAATTCATAAATGTAAAAATATATAGGGTGTTGCGTTTTAAAAAATGACCTCGAAAATGCTCCGCTGTAGCGAGTCACCCTTTATATTTCAAAATATTTTTAAAATGTGCGCCTTTCGACACTATAATACCACTTCCATAAAAAAATAATTTTCCAAAGCCTTCTAATAAGGCTGATATTGGACTTTGACGCACTGTTGGGACACCCTGTATACCAAAAGAACTGCCATGTAATACAGAAAATTATCGAAAAAAATGTTATAATATTTCTGGAACTTATTTGAAGTGAACCAAAGTGCACATGAACAATTTCTCCGATTCATGTTTAAATAGTAAACGTTTGAATGAAGATAATATTATTTGCTTAATTGCCAAGACGCAAAATTTCATCCCACCATATGCTTCAGCTACTTAAATACAATTAGTTTTAATAGAGTTTTATTACTTTTATTATATGATTATGGCTGTATTTGAAACGGTAGAAAAAAATCCGTAGGCTATTGGTTTTTAATTCTGCATAACATAAAAATATTTAGTCATACAGAGTGTTTCATTGTTATCATAAATATAACATCCTATATTTAATTACCCACCTAATTCTCATCATGACTTTAGTATACAGCACGGGGACAGCTACTAGCCCTATAGGGAAATCCTGTACACGTATGCACATGTGCAATACGGGTGAAAATGTCATCTAATGGAATGTGATTGGGGTGAGACGATCCAATGCATTGTACGCTGGCGCTGCTGTGATTGTCGTTGGTATGGATTTATTTATTATTTACTAGAGTCCGTTGGGCTTAGTTCATAAATAAACTTACGGAACTTAAGTATTATTGCACTCAAAATAATATTAACCTGTTAAAATGGATAAATATCTATGAATAAATCAACAAAAGAGAACGTTCTGTTGTGTGGGTACAACTAATTAAATGTTCTTCAGAAGGAGTTATTTATTAAACAAAACTTTACCAAAAAGTGGTTACGAATCTTAAGTTTAAATATACGAAGTGAATTGTTTGAGAACAGAAATATGACTGACCTCTTTTGCCTGCATTTCGGCGGTCTCTCGTATACCTCTCGAGGGATGGGTAAATGAGCGTAATTTCCAAATTACGGTTAGCCATTACTGCCTCCAGCCTGTCGGCATTTTTGCCTTAAAGGTATAACCTTTGTTAGTTTTACGATTATGATCTTACGCTACGTACGCTACAGTTCAAATAATTAAATGGTATTATATGGTGGGCATTCACCATCCTTCATATCATCTCGTGATTACAATCCATATTGCACATGTACATAAGTGGATAGAACTTCTCTATACAGCTAGTAGCGTTCCCCGTACTGTATAACTATAACTATCGCGATCAAAAATTATCTTGGTCAACAGTGGTTTATGGAATGAAAAACAGCCGTCTTAGCTTACATCATCCTTTAGTAACGATTTTTTCAAAGTTTTTCAAGTTGCGTTCCACATTGACATCATTTGCAATAATGTGCACGTATTATTAATTCTAGAAATAAAATAATAATAAACTCTTAGTTCGAAAATTAAAACAAAATTATTAACGTTTTTATTAACAAAGAAGGCCCAATTAAGCAAACTATCAAAATTATCCCTCACCTTGTTCGATGCACATGTTTATGTAGTGAAAATTCAACATAAATATGCAAAAATAGAACTACCCGACAAACCACTTTTATAATTTTATAGCCAGTACCTACTTTCGAGGGGTCGCGGTCGGTATATTTCACATTTCAAAGTGGTTTCGCGGCCAAAACGACAATACCAGCCAAGCCCTAAGATCCATTACATATGATGAAACAAAATTATGCCGAACACAGAAACATGCAATTTTAAAACATATCCAAAGCTGTTGCTCAGTTCGGAGGGTCTTATTGTTGCGCTACCCAAAAGGGAATAGACAAAGAGATACCAGTGGCGGTCCCAGTAGTTAGACATGGAGGGGGGCATCAAAGATTTTTTTGAGAGATAAAAATTACTATGATTTTCAAGTACTCCAATGTCATGATACAGTGATCTATTGAAAGTAAATGTATGATAGAGAGATCTTAATAATTGGTAATAGATAATTACAAAGTTCATGTGCCCATGGAAGGACCGGGCCCCTATGCCCCCCTTCGAACCGCCACTGAGAGCTATTGAATTTTTCAATGAGCATGAGCAATGAGCCTCCTTCAACGTTTATGGTGCGTAGTCTAGTTTAAGGAGACAACTCAGTGCAGGGCATTTGTCTTGTCGGTGGGGGTGTTTTTGTATGACGCCCATGTTACACAATTCATATCTTTTAATGTCTGAGAACCACTTAAAATGTGTACAAAACGATTAGTCAGCCCAAGGAGAGTTATGGTCAGTCATTTGAAGGAATATCCTAGGGGCTGAAGGCAGTGGGGGGGACCATTAAACCAAGCTCAAAGAAAAATATGTCTGAAAAACACTTAAAATTGGTTTCACTATCCTTATATTGACCAAAAAGGCCAAGAAATTGTTTTTGAAGGATTTTTTGAGGGAGCCGAAATTAATTTTAAAATTTTTTGTTTCAAACCTCTTCATTAATTTTTCAAGGGTCACTCACCCTCTAGGGCAATAAGACTTACTTCCTTCCTGCTTGAAACGTTAGAGAGGTTGGTTGAAAGGCACGTCAAAGACGGAGCACTAGCCTTGGAGCCTCTGCATCCTTCGCAACACGCTTACCAGGCTGGGAAGTTCATGGAGACAGTCCTTCACTCGATCGTTTCTAAGATTGAGAAGATGCTGCATCCCAAGGAACTCGCAACCGGAGCCCTTTTGAACATCGGTGGAGCGTTTGACAATACTTCCTTCGACTCCATCTGTGCCGCAGCTGCCTATCATGGTTTCTAAGACACCATCATTAGATGAATGAGGGCCACGTTGACGGAAAGGCAAATTATAGCTACCAGCGAAGACACGGCAGTAAAGTTATCAGTAAGGAAAGGTTACCCACAAGGAGACATCGTCTCCTCTCTACTATAGTGCCTCGTTCTCAGTTCAAAGAATTTGAGGACGGTCTTTTCGCGCAAGGTTATGCAGATGACTTACTTAGCCATTGTGATCTCGGGAAAATTCCCAAACACGGTTAGCGGGCTCATGCAAAGGGCTCTACAGCGATGGCGCTTAGAGTAAACCCTTAAACCCCCAACAGATAGAACTGGTCATTTTTACTAGGAAAAGCGTACTAGATGGTTTTGACGAGTCCACACTCTACGACACCACTCTAAGAAATTCCAGAACGGTGAAGTCTCTAGATTTCATCCTAGACTATAATCTGACCTGGAAAGATCATATAAAGAGACAATATAAAGGACCACCACCACCTTCTGGGCATGCAGAAGGAGCTTTGGCAAAACATGGGAATTAAATCCCAGGATACTACAACTGTTATAGTGAGACCTATGCTAAACTACACATTTAACATTTAACGGAAGCTAGCTCAACTCCTCCTTCTCAGAATCCTTTGAGATTTTCATCCCAAAAGGGATGAATGAAACAAACCACTCGGGAACATACTCGGACCGGCCGATATCATCTGGTTCACAGATGGATTGAGGTCCGAGGGAGGTTCTGGTGCAGGTATTTATGGCGAGAAACCCAGAGTTAAAATCTCTCACACCATGAATAAACTTGCCGCGGTATTCCAGACCCGAGATATTTGCTATCTTGGTCTGTACACAGGATAATATCCGCAGAAGATTTTCAAACATATACACACACGAATGTAGTGATGGCGAAGCGGTCCTCCAGACCCTGGCATCAGTTAAGACCAAATCATTGTTGGTTCAGGACTGTAAACAAACCCGCGGTGAACTTGGCTCATTCGACTGAGTCAAACTTCTCTGGGTGCCGGGCATCTAAACACGAACCATGTCAGAATCGTGGCTCTTTCAGAGAACCCCTACACACCATCGGGTTAGTTGAAACCCCACCTGCAGTTTGGTGTGGGGAAGTGGAGGAAACTTCTATCCACTTCCCGATTTCTTACCCTGGTCTCATGACCTTGAGGCAGCGACTTTCCTCACACCACTAAGAAGAAGAAGACCCTCCAGAACAATTTACTATGTTACTCTAATTTTAAACAACATATCTAATGTCGAAAATCGCGTTATAAAAGGAATTCATTGCATTATTATATTAGGAAATTTCAACACTGGCAAGGTGGTGGGTTGTGTAAAATAATGATTTATTGGTTATTAATATATTTTAGAATATGCCAAATAATCGAAAACATGAGAAAATTTAGTTACGATCAATTTTTAAAAGCTTTTATTTAACTTGCAATGTTTGTTTGTTTGTTTGCTAATTTTAGGTCAAATCTTGCAATCAAAATTTCGATTAGTTCTAATTAAGCTAGAGCTTTGAAATTTTGCACATGCGTATAAGCTCGGTGACAATACACTTTAACATTTTCATATAAGAAAAAAACAAGATGGTGGCTTGAAGATGGCGAACGACTTTATCGTTTATGATTAGACTCAAAATCGATATCTGGAGTTTTCGAGATCGCCAATTATGAATTCTGGGTCAAAATTTAGAAATTCAAAATGGCGGCGCCAATATGGCTGACGACTTTTGTCATTTAGGTCTAAATCGATATCTGGGGGTTTTCGGGGTCCCGGATTACGAATTACTAGTCAAAAATTTAGTTCAAGATGGCGGACGACTTTACCGTTTATGATCCGATTCGTCTCAAAATCTATATCTCGGGTTACAACATATCAAAAGACTAAAAAGTAAAAAATAAAATTATATAAAAAAATATTTTTAAGAAAGCTTTTATTTAAATGCTCTAAAAAGTAGGAAATAAACTTTGAAGTAAATCAAACCCATCATTCTGTTACATATATAATTTTTTTATGATATAAAGGCTTGTCGCTAGCAATCTCCTTGACACAAGAAAATCTCGCGAACGAGTTAGCCCCCTAAAAAATCCTTCAAACATAATTTCTTGGTCTCTTTTATCCCAAGCGATTCTCACACGCTGAAAATATCAATTTTTACAATGTCCTCACTTCCAGGATCAGGACCAGTGAGTGTAGGATTGTCTCTTTAAACAGGACTACGGGCCATACAAGTTCTCACAAGAAGGGCATTTTTTGACATTTCATAAAATCCTAATCTTACTTTACAACCTCTGTATGAATATATGACCAAAATTATTTTTTAACTCTTACAATATTTTTTCGGCGGCCGAATTTATTGACCGTATTCCTCAGACTTGGTTTTTTTTTTTAAATAAAGTTGACACCTCAAATTTTGACATTAAGTTAAAAAAAAAATCATTTAACCAACTTTGACGCATCCTGTAGATATTGCTACCATTAACAACAGTTCTTAAAGAGTTAATTACGTAGGTAGATCTTTGATCTCTTAAACAGTAGCAACAAAACAGCTGGTAATTCCAATGTCAAATAAGACAAAATCAATAAATGATTGGAGAATACCCTACCAATTTAAGGTCATATTCAAGGCTGCTTTTTTGTTTTCTTGTTCTCAGGTGATGTTATTGACATTTTATATTTTGCTGTTTGTTCATGAGTATAAATAATACTAATGTAAATAAATAAGTAATGTTAGATACCATACTTGATTGCACAAGCCTCGGGTATTATGTCTCAGCATATTTTTTTATTTAAAGCTACCTACTCAAATTACACGGTATGTTAATTTATTACTAAGTAAGAGTTTACCATGCACTCGCTAGAGGGATATGCAATGTTATGGAACTAGGTTTAATTAGATTTTCGTAAAAAACTACTCAAATAGATCGAGAATGAACATTATCGCAAAATTAATTAAAACAAGTGCTCATTCAGATAATACTAAGTACCTAGTATTGAGCAAAATGAACAGTCTGAAACAATTCGGACAAACCCTCCCATATAAATTAGGCTAGCCGTACACGAGTGTACTTTTTAGGAAAGTTCTTCCGGAGCGGGTGTGACATAATGAGTGTTTGATCTAAATCAAAAATCAAATCAAATCAAAATCAAATAAATAAGCAAAAAATGGTATGAAAATAAAATAACTTTTTATTTGTATTGAAGAAGTTGAAGCCCACCCCAATTAATTAATAATAAATCCTGGTCACGGCACCAGTGAAGTGGTTTAAGCCAAAGTGTTTTATTTACAAATAGAAATCCTGGCAATTTTGTTCTCTAGTTAATTAATTACTATTTATTTATTATAAGGATAAACAAATAAGATTGGCCATTTGCGTGATCATCTAGTTTTGTTAGTGTAGGACCCAAATTTCGTTGTGTGTGTAGTAACCCTTTTATAATTACCCCAGGTTCTTTTATATAAAGTACTTATATTACTTGTTTCTGTCTGATACTATATACCTTAGAAAATAAATCACTCTGTTAATTGAAATACCTGGTAAACTTGAACACACTGTCTATAAATTGAGAGACCTGGCTAATTATATATGTTATTTATGTAGTACGTTGTTACTCAAGATTGCACTGTACATTTATAGTTGAAGTTTGTTTTCTATTTTGCTTTTGAAATTAAAACCATTTATTTAGTTTATTACTTATATAACGAAAAAGGTAAAGGTGAAAGAATAAGACAATAATTGATGGGAAAAAATAGTAAAAAAACCCATTTTATTTTATATAAATAGATGCAACAATAGTCGAACATGAAATCAAAAGTAATCCAAATATAGTCTAGTATACTTTAACTTGGCGTGTGTATGTATGAGTTAATATTTCCGTACGATTTCATTCTCTCTTGTACACAAAGATCCAGAAATATTGTCCACGTAGACAATGTTTCTGGACTATTGCTTTAACTTTGTGTAATGGGAGAAAATGAAATCGTACGGAAATATTAACTCATACATACACACGCCAAGTTAAAGTATACTAGACTATATTTGAGACAATTGTCTAAATATTATTATAGGAAAATTTGGGTCGCTATAGTAATGACCATACTATAGTTATACTGAGAGTTTTGATGCAATAACAAGAACTGAGATACAAAAGTATGCTGTGTTATTTTAATAGTAATTAGGGTTGTGGCAATGGCCTGATATTGATAATCTATAATAGAGCTGTTAGCGATCGCTAGGTAATAATGGTTTATAATTAAAGAAAGTTGTTAGCAATCGCTAGATAATAATAATTTATAATTAAAGTTGTTAGCAATAGCCAAATAATGAATCAAATGCAAAACAAAGGACAATAATCATGTTATGTTTATACATTATCAAAATTAAGTTGACAAACGAGCGTTAAATGCTCATGTAAAAGATCATAGAATGTTGAGGAAAAATCCTTTGATTATAATTAAAACAAGCAGTCTACCAAATTTTGTATGACTGTCCAACAACGTAAAACAAGGTGGGCAGTTGTAAATCAAACAGGCGAGACGTCCCGGTTCAGTACTCGACGAAAAGTAAACCCTTCTTAATACGAACAAGTTTACGGGCTAATTAACCCAGCACTGACCGATGGCCTGTACAGTTTGCGAGCGCAAGGTAATTAAGTGGATGGATCGTTATTAAACAATCATAGAAAACCAAATAGATCGCTGGTGAGAAATCTCAGATAATAATTTGACAGGTAAACATTACTAAGACATTTTACATGTCCAAAATTAGGCACACAGTAGCCTTAATAAGTACATCAAAGGAAAAATAATGGAAGTGAAAGTTTCTTGTCATTGCATAAACACAGAAAATATATAGTTCTTGAATATAAACTTGTTATTTTCCTAGTAAAATGTTCAGAAAGTGAAATTTTATGAATTAAATTTGTGAATTAAATCATAACTGAATAACTGGTAATATAATATTTTTTATAGTTAAAGATCAAAGCTAGTATTTCATAAAAAACTAATATTCTTTTAGTACCACAAATGCGTCAGTTAAACCTTTTTTAAACACCCCGTACCCAGAATATGAATGCAATTGCAAAAACTAAAGTACAGTATCGAAATAAGGAAGTAATCACCTTTAGAAATTTATGTCAGCTGAATCTCTGTGCGCTCTGTATAGCGTTATATCGCCCGTGAATGCTCTCCCCCAGGTTCTACATGTTTAACGTCCTCGTAGGGCATTGTAGAGAAATATATGAAAACGTAATAATACAGTTTCAAAAAATAAGGAGTCTGCAATTCTTGTATTGAATTAATATTTGCATTTACGTATTTTATATAAATTAGAGTTGTATTATAAATTTTCAACCAATGTATTTCACACAATAATGATTATTAATACTGATAATATCATGAATATATTATATTTTGAGATTACCAGAAACGGTCACAGAAAAAATATTGCACGCAACATACCCGTATTTGCTGAACTCACCAGGTTCCAGGGCTCTCCTTAGAAATTGTTAACTCAGCCTGCAAAGAATCACTTTCCGATCTTGTTACGTAAATAATTATCAAGATCACTATTTCCAAGACTTTCGTAATTTATACAAATTAGTTTTCTAATTTTGTAGTAGAACATCGATTTATAAGGTTTATGGTAATGACTCTCAGTTAACCAGGAACCATTAATCCCAATTTGAAAACTAGATAGATATATATCTACAGGGTGATTCACAGTTTCAGAGAACAACTCTTGGTCATGCCTAATATTTGATTAAACTGCATCCAAATGGAATTATAGAATTATAGAACATTTTTATGTCTTACCACTAGGGATCACTAGATAAAATGTTTCTCTGAAGGACTGAATCACCATGTATATTATTAGCATATCTTCCTGACCAAACACAGGTTATTAAAATATTTATTCTAATTTGAATATTTTTCCACTTATTTCACTGCCTTCTGAATTATGATGACGTAAAGATAAACTACTGTCGTCGCATATTTATCTATCCTAACATTACGTTGTCCCGTCTCTTCTTTTAAGTCCATCCCACTTTACATCTGAGTCATAAGAAAATATTAATTAGGACTACCTGACTTTGTTTGAGTTTCACAAATAATACAGGAGTTTGAAATTGTCATACTTATGATTAAAACACATATATAAAATTGATGGGATCACATCTGTAACTTCAAAAAATATTGTTGACCAAATCTAACAATTTTTTGCATTCGTTATGAACAGTATCTTTGAAACAGGGTACTGTCCCCAAGCTTTTAAAATTTCAGTAGTAAAACCTTTACATAAAAAAGGTAGTAACATGATTTTTACAAACTACAGACCCATTTCACTCATTACGAACTTCACAAGGGTATTTGAAATATTACTAAAAGCAAGGTTATGTTTCTTTAAAAAAATATATAATATATTATCCACAAAACAGTTTGGCTTCACAAAATTAAAATCAACACAGGATGCAATTTCATTAATAACTAAAAACATATATCATTCATTAGATAACAGTAAACCTTCCCTATGTGTCTTTTTAAATCTCGTAAGAGCATTTGACACCATCAGTCACAACCATTTATTACAATGTTTGGAAGACATAGGTGTAAGAGGAAATGCCCAAAAAATTTTTGAGTTACTTATGCGATAGAAAAGAATGCGTTGATATATAGTTGGAATCACGAATGTTTTCGTCCACGTCATCAATTTATGTACTATCAACGACATGCGATTTTTCTATCTTTGCAAATAAAAAGCGCATAGGATGTGAATAACAGAATGTCGCGTCTACTGAGGCTACGACAGAAGTTCCGACCATAATATTACAAGCGTTAGTCGTAGCCGCAATCAACGTTCAGCAAGCATTCTGTCAGTTCACTGTCAATTCAGTACCGTGCAATATATAAAAGACTGAATGCAGTATAGATATTATTATATACTTGGATATCTGTAACTTTTTTTATACATCTTTTTGATAAATAATTTTTGAATGATTTCAAGGCTGTTTGTGTAACAGTTCATCGATCCACCTCGAGCAATAATCCCTTAAGTAAGCTGAGATTGAATTAATGCGTGATATAGTTTTTTTATTAAATTATTTATGTGTGAATCCCACCTAAGATGAGACTCAATTATAATGCTTAGATATTTGATATTTTTTACAGATGTAATTTCTCGCCCATCGTGATCTTATGAAGAGTCTCAAAATTCCGCATATTACAAGATTGGGAGGTAAATGCCAGGAAATGAGTTTTTTGTTCATTAATAGTAAGCAATTTATAATCAAAATAGTGTATTATTTTTTTAAAGTCATTTTCTACTTTAAGTTTCAGAGAGTCCCAGTTAGTGTCTTTAAACAAAAATAACGTCGGCGTAACTAATCTCTTCACCGCTGATTTGGAGTTTGAATAGGTCATTTATATATAAAGTAAATAGCAAGGGACATAAAACGGTACCTTGTGGAACTCCATAGGAAACAGTTTTTTCGACACTAAATGTGTGTTTTAACACACTGTCTTTTATTAGTTATATAGTTTTTCATAACATTATATGAGGTGCCCCGAAAACCTATATTTTCCAGTGTATCCAATAACTTTGTGTGGCTTACCGTATCAAAGGCTTTTGCTAGGTCAACAAAAATGCATAAGGTCGGTTCACTGCCACCCATTGTTTTATATGTTTTACCGATAAGTTCAGCTATAGCATCGTGAGTTGACCTAGCTTGCCTAAATCCGATTTGCATATCAAACATTATTCTGAACCTGTGAATAAAATTTGTTAATCGAATTTTTATAATTTTTTCGAAAACTTTAGATAAATTAGATAGGAGTGATATGGGTCTGTAATTACTGATGTTTAACTTGTCACCTGATTAATGCAAAGGTTTTATTATCGCTATTTTAAATGCTGTCGGAAAAACACCAGATTCTGGGCACTTATTTACAATATATGTGAAAGGTTCTACGATGTAATTTGCAATATTTTTTAAAGTTACCGATGTTAGGTTATCAATTCCGGGTGATTTATTTGGTTTTAGTTCTTTTATTATGTTTATTACCTCTTGTGCGTTAGTTAGTGAGAGAAATATAGTTTTGAAGTCTGACAGTCGGTGTATTTTGGTCTCTTTCAGTCATTTTATGTTCCAACTCTTACCCTATGTTAGTACAAAAACTATTAGCAATCTCAGATTTACTTGTAATAATCTCATCGTGTTGGTTTTTTATACTTTTAATATCTGTATTACAATTTGAGTCAAGGTTTTGAATATTTCTTATACAATTCCACATATTTTTAGGGCAGTTTTTATTTTTGTTTATCTCTCTTTTATAATAATTTACATTTGTTTTTTTAATCAATTCATTTAGTTTATTTCTATATCTTCTATATTTGTCTAACATATTTATATTACCTGGATTTTGCGGTGCTTGCTTATATAAAAGAGTTTTTGTGTTAACCGACTTAATTAAACCGTTTGTTATCCAAACATTTCTTTTAAATTCGCTTCTTTTTAATTTTATTTTTTTGGTACATGTCATTACATTTTCTTTTAGTTTATCTACAAACAGATCCACAGTCTTATCCATGTCTCTTTCACTGTAAACATCTAACCAGGTTTCTTTTTCTAAAATATTATTCAGTTTTTTATAATCAATATGGAATTTATATCTGTTTTCGTTTTTTCCATGTTCCAATTCTAATTTCTCCTAATCACACCGGATGAGAACTGGAAAGTGATCTGTAATTTTAATGGACAATATAACTGGTGTAAAAAAAAACTACAAAACATCATGACATCATGTTATGAAAAAAGCTGTCCCATTAAACAAAGGGCAATCCAAAGAGATGTGCCCTGGTGGAACAGGGATCTCAGCCGTCTCAGGGCTGAGACTAGGAAAGCTTTTAACAAAGCCAAAAACACTGGAAACTGGGAGGACTACAAAAAAGCCCTTACGGAGTACAACAAAGAATTGAGAAGGTCTAAAAGAAGATCATGGAGACTGTTCTGCGAAGGGATAGATGAACTAGCCCCAGTAGTCCGCCTACAGAAAGTCCTTGCAAAAGACCACTCAAATGGAATAGGGCTACTCAAAAAGCCCGATGGTGAATACACAGAGAGTCAGCAGGAAAACATAAGAGTGCTTTTAGGTACTCATTTCCCAGGGTGTCGCATAATTCAGGGTGAATTTCCACAGGACTATCTGGATGAGGATGCTCATCATCCTACCAGAGAAGGAAGACGCCTGGCTAGAAAAATATTCACCCCCAATAAAATTAAATGGACGGTATTTACCATTAAGCCCATTAAATCACCGGGCAGGGATGGCATCTTACCTGCCCTACTTCAACATGGAATTGAGGAGCTTATCCCATGCCTGAGAAGTATATTTATAGCAAGCTATATACTTGGGTATATTCCCCGAGCTTGGAGGGAAGTCAAGGTGGCGTTTATTCCGAAAATAGGCAGACGTCCACCAGACGAGCCTAAGTCATATCGCCCCATTAGCTTAACCTCATTTCTCCTAAAAACAATGGAGAAAATTCTAGATTAATATATTAGAATAGAAGTGAAATCCTTACAGGAACACCGCTTCACACAAAACAATTTGCCTATCAACCTGGCAAATCAACAATAAATGCTCTACATTGCCTGGTTCAAGGCATTGAAAAGACATTTACAGCAGAAGAAGTGGCTATGTGTGCTTTCATAGATATAGAGGGTGCTTTTGACAACACCTCCTATGAATCCATTCAAAAAGCCGCGGAAAAAAAGGGGAATACAGTCTCCTACAATTAAATGGCTACAATCCATGCTCAGAAGCAGAATTAGTACCACAAGTGTGGGGGATGAGT
Source organism: Leptura quadrifasciata (assembly GCA_963675555.1). Taxonomy (NCBI): domain Eukaryota; kingdom Metazoa; phylum Arthropoda; class Insecta; order Coleoptera; family Cerambycidae; genus Leptura; species Leptura quadrifasciata. The sequence continues at coordinate 189,911,103 of OY776673.1, read as the reverse complement.
CGGCTACGGTGATTGCAGTCAGGGGTTGTCCACAAGGTGAAGTCCTATCGCCCTTGCTGTGGTCAATGGTGATTGATGATCTCCTACATAAAAAGAGTAATTCAGACTTCAACGTCCAGGGATATGCAGATGACCTGGTCGTCACTGTGAGAGGCAAAAATGAGGTCATGATTTCCAGCCTCATGCAAATTACCTTAAATATAATATCCAAATGGTACTCGTCAGAGGAGCTCAATGTCAATCCGAGCAAAACAACTATTGTCCCGTTCACTAAAAAGGAGAAAACTCAATCTTAGAACTCCTGTACTGAATGGAACGATACTAAATTTTTCCAGTGAAGTCAAGTATCTAGGAGTAATCCTGGATCAAAAACTTACCTGGAACTCACATCTAGAAAGGACTCTTACTAAAACAACAGCGGCAATATGGACGTGCCGTAGGTTGTTTGGTAAGACTTGGGGTCTAAGACCGAAAATGACACATTGGTCTTATCTTTCGGTTGTTAGAGCTATGGTAACCTACGCATCATGCGTATGGTGACCAAAAATAGAAGAAAAAATAGCACAGGGAAAGTTGCAGAAACTGCAACGCCTTGCCTGTATGGGGACTACAGGAGCAATGCACTCGTGTCACACAGCAGCTATGGAGGCTATGCTTGACCTACTTCCCTTACACTTGCATGTAAGGAAGGAGGCAGCACTCAGTGCCTTACGACTGCACCAGGCACATAAATTTAAACCAGGCGATCTGGTTGGTCACTTCTTCTGGAGTTCTGGATTCTGGAGTTAATCCATTTGAAGTCCATGACCAAACCCACTGACTCAATGCCAATCAAACAAGAATTTGACTGCCCGTTTGACGTGCTAATTGAAAGCCGTCAGACGAGCAAGATAGAGGCACTGCATTGGAACAAGGGTCACTTATCTGGTATACAGATGGATCTAAGATGGCTGAAGGGGTAGGAGTGGGCATAGCAGGGCCTCACTGTGGGCTATCCAAAGCCCTCGGTAACACCCCAACCATCCAGGCAGAAATTTACGCTATAGATCTGTGTGCCCAGGAACGCCTAAATAAAGGTATCCGAAGGGCAAAGATCTATATATTATCTGATAGCCAGGCAGCACTAAAAGCTCTAAGGTCCTATACCTTTGAGTCTAAAATAGCCTGGGAATGTAGACAATCCTTGAAGCAACTGGCCAACAACAACAAGGTTACCTTGATGTGGGTACCAGGGCATGAGGGAGTACAAGGAAATGAACTTGCTGACAGCCTTGCAAAAAAAGAATCTAAAGCACCATTCATTGGACCCGAACCGTTCTGTGGCCTGGCCAAGGGACACATAGCGGAGGAGATCCAAGAATGGGGAAAAGACCAGAAAAAGTCCTACTGGAGGAATACTCCAGGCCAAAGACAAGCGAAAAAGTTTATAATTTATTCAACAAAGAAAGCCACAAGGCTTCTCGAACTTGAAAAGTCCGAATTAAGGCTAATCACAGGCTTTCTAACTGGCCACTGCCCCTTGAGATATCATCTCAAGAATATGGGCAAGGCGGTAGACAACAAATGCAGATATTGCGATACTGCAACTGAAACTGCGGAATATATACTTTGTGAATGCAAGGTGCTAGTCCACACTAGGCTAAAATTCCTAGAACAGGCGGAATTAACGTCTGAAGACAGGGAAATTTGCCCCCAGGAAAATCACAGGCTTTGTAAAAAGCTTGGAATCCAGGGCAACAACTAGATGTAGGGTAAATCACAAAAGATCTTTTAGGTCGAAGTGAAGTAAGGCTGTTCGAAGCCAAACGACCCCATAAAACAATCTACAATCTACAACTGGCGTAAAACAATTTAAAGGAATATTTTTTGTTTAAAAAAGATATGATCAATATAGGATTTGATGTCTCTTTCTATACTCGTATATATATCTACCCATGCACCGCTAATATATTTTAATATTCTTGAGAATATTCATTATCATTCAGATGTTTATTGATTTTATTTTCTCGATAACTAACAAATAATTATCAACTATCCACATGATTATACTCATTTATGATAAGAAAGGAATATCTTGTATTAGTAACAAACAGTGCTGATGAACGTACATTTTACAAATACTCGTCTATGAGGAGAAAACCAAGATAGATAGGTATAAGGAATGGTAATATCAATCGATGCAGAATTCCTATTAGATTCTGTAAAAATATGCAGGGGGGTTCCATTAAAAAAAAAATGACTTTTTGACGTCTGAATTAAAATAATGTTTAACTGTGAAAATAAAACACCCTGTATAATATTGTGAAAATATAAGAACACTTTTAGTTGTATGAGTATAAGTTTGTAAAGAAAATTTCTTAATCTAGAACATGATAGAATATATCGTATTTTTAGATAGAAACCGTCAAAATATTTCAAAAATATTAATTATCTCCCAATAAAAGTAGGTTTAAGGGTACATTATAGTACACAAACCCAAGCTAAAATTTTATGAGAAATCCAAATATGCAGTAATATAGAGGGTGTTCCATTTAAAATTACAAAGTTTGATGATGCTTCCGGCATAAGCGGAAGTGATAGATGATGAAGTGAAGATATTTTCGTTAAATTTACCATACCCAAAGACCTCTTTATACGAATTATCAGATTTCTAAACTCGACAGATCCTGAGAAAGGTCTAATACCCGCTTTCCTTTAATAACCCTGTATAAATATACACCTAATACACGATATTTAAACGTTTGAGTGCAGGTATTTTGCAAATTTTATTTGACAATATTAGCATGCAAAACTTCAATAAAACATCATAAAATTGTGTAAAATTGTTAGCTCTCAATGAAATATGTTTTATCTCTATTTTACGAAATTATCTAAACATTACTTGTTTTATTGTAGGATGTGAAACATTAAAATTTTCAACACTCATTGACGAGGAAGTAATTTACTAATATTTTACGCCAGTAATAAAGTAGGAATAAAATATGAAATAAACTAAATTCTAATAGGAAACATGAGTGATATAGGTATTCATTATTTTTTTAATAAATAAGCATAAAACAAATGTTCATCATATAATCAATTTTTGATATTAATTAATCTAAGAATACTTAATAAATATTTTGACAAATATTGATTACCCGTTGTTCTACGTCCTTAGTGTTTAATGATACTGCATAAACGGGCAGATCATCCACAGCCGAATAGGTTGTTAATAAGAACGTTGTTCCGCAGAGCCAACACGATACGTAACGAAGAAAGGAAATTCAAAGAACACAAGAACTGGGAGTTCTCTACACTACATCAAACACTACAGACAAACAAAATATATACAGCGAATTATTAACAACCAAAGCAGAACGAGTGAATAACAGGAACAACTCATAGCACGTGTGCTTGCCCTTCGTTGCTGGAGTCATGGATAGGTTAAAAAAGAAGAAGAAAAGGCGAACATTTCCAAGGATAGAGAAAATACAATTGCTTCCCTCAAACTAAAAGACCCTATCCCTAAACTATTAACGAAAAGTGTTTACCAATTAATTGAAGTGTATATGTGGGAAGAATTACATCGGACACACAGGGAGGACTATCATTGTAGAATCAAAGGACACCAACGATATACTAGACTCAGGTACACAGATAAGTCGGCAGTGGCAGAACATGTTCATCATAAAATCAACTCGTCAAAATATTGCACAGAAGTGCATGCTATTATATAAGAATTAGAGTTACTAGAAATTATAAAAAACAGGAACAATTTTAAGAGAGAAGATGTGTATGGTCTGAATAACATAAATAGAGACTGATTTGGTCAAGTACCAGTCAGTGGTTTAAACAGTCACAATCAACGGCAGCATGACGAATGAGCAACGGATGAGCAGAAACAAGTTCAGTCTTTGAAATTCTTCTGAAGAGCTGACAGTATGATCAGCGAAACGTCAAGTCAAATTCGACGATCATAGCAAAATCCGGAGGAAACTACTTCATTGGGCAACGGCTGTGAAAGCCTACATTTTACTTTTCTTCACTACTTCCATACCTAATAGTTTTATTTGTGTATCAAAGCCGTAAAGTTAATCTTCAGCAAATTTCGGATGAGGCCGAAAAAGATCATTTGACCGAGGTACACACAACATTTTTAAGAGGAATAAAAATTGGGGAGTAGTTTCTTTATTCGATACATAATAGCTAAATAACATATATTTTGTTTATCATTAATTGCAATATTAAATGTACAATTGTTACATTTAAAATATAACCTCGCTAATGGCACCATCTAATTTAAAATTTTTAGTAATAGTTTTGACAGGAAAACGTAATTCCGATTAAGTACTTTTATTCCTTATAAAAATATTATTTTTGAAATTTTTTTTCAGTTGCAATAAAATCTTCGATTAATCTTCTACCACGGAGGTTAAGGTGAATACGGCTGAAGTAAGTTTGACAGAGGACTACATAAAGGTAACCTTTAGGAACTCTATCAGATCCGCAAAACATCATTTTTTCTCACAGTCGCCTAACAACGTATGTTTTAAATTTTCCCATTTACGTAGTACCTATAATAGGAATAGTATATTCTGTAATAAGTTTGGAATGAAGCATATTCTGCGCGAGCGGAAGTTTGTCACCTGAGCAAAGCGAGGGGGACGGTCCGCGAGCGCAGAATGTGCCATTCCAAACGAATTACAGACTATACTTTTTCTACGCCTATAAATTAGGTTTATTTGTGTCTATATGTCTATTTGCTTGACCATTGCAACGATGAAACATGAAAGGTTAACTGTCAATAGAAACGTCAACTGTTAACAGAAACGCAAACAGTATTACAAATTGCACTACTATTGGATGGCTCCACCTATGCTTGTTACATTCTAGAGGAATATAATAAATATTACATATCAGCCACTGGAATATAGGTCATTCCTTATTTAAAATCGACATCATAAGGCTCATCTTACATAATAGGCGTAGAAAAAGTATTGTTACGTGTTTACAATCTCTAGTAAACACTTCCAAGCGTAGGTTCAAATAATTGCAACAAAAATTTTCACTAACCACTACTTTACTGAATACTTAATTACAATAATTAATCATTATCATTAACACACTAATTACAACTATAGACACTAATCTCATTCACAACTTATTACTGTTCTTATTTTATCTGTTCACTTGTTCATCTAATGTAAAACTATTCTCCGTGTGCGGGACCTCCTTATATATCCGTGGCACATTATTCTCGATCTTTCCAGTTCGTGACTCGAGATCTTCTAGTCCGTCTAACATCTTCCATATTCTTTCATATCTGTGGCAATAGTAGTTCGCCAGTTGGCCCAGGGATGGCGCCGCTTTACTGATAACCAACTAAGCAGGCCTCCTTTCACTCTGCTACCTGGGATTGATTCAAACTCTCTCCGTTAGAGGGCGGCACATAGTATTGTGATGATGCATAAGTAGCATTTGAGTTTCTGATGAATTTACACGTTTTCAGGTCCCCTGAAGCTTAAAAAGTGGTTTTTACTTTCTCATATACGTAGTGTATAAGAAAGTATTATGATCGTGCAAAAATAGATTTTTTTGTTTTTGCTCCTGGTTCAAATATTTTTTTTCTCAAAAACGGCTCTAACAATTAACCAGTTACTCTCAAAAAATGCAGAGACGAAGACTGCGGGGGATAAGGTTAAAAGAATTAATTATTTTTTTGTCTAAAACAGTTATGATGTCAGTGATCAAATTTCGCACATTGACGGTTCCTTAGCATCAGTACAAGATGGCATGACTATTTTCTAGAAAGTTCAGGGAGGGATATTGCAAGGGGTGTGGCTATTTTTTTGGAGAGAAAATTATTGACGAGCAGAAAAGAGTCGAGGTTATGAGTTTGTTCCCGGTCTCCGGGCCGCTAGCATTGACTCAAAAGAGAGAGCTGAAATGAAGAATTTGGTATTCGTCATTCAGTGTAAAACAAGTAACTAGTTTCTTGTTTGTGATATTGTGTATGGGTGTGTATATTACCCATTAATAAATATGCAAGTACAGTACCGTTTTAGTGCCTTTTCGTTTTTTTTTTTGGTACTGTTTCGTTTTTATTGTTACCGTTTAGTAGTTTTTGTCAAGTACAGTACCGTACATTATCGTTCCGTTTGTGGAGATTAGAGCACGAACGCGTACGAGGCAAAACGACGGCTGCCTCGCGAAGCTTTGTGAGCCATTATTTTTCCGAGGCATGTGAGTAATTTCGTACGAATATCATTATGACTCCACGCTTACGGGCTGCTGTAGCTGCCACAATTTTCTTAATATTACATCGTGTATTATGAAAAAGAAAAACAAACGCCAAAAACGATACTGGGTAAAGAAACTACACAAAAATCGTGATCATTGATCAATATGGCAAATATGGCAATAACGTGTTGGCTTTTGAAAAAGAATCCCTGCAGAATTTTACACGCATGTCTTTGAATGATTTTAACAAACTACCTGTGCATACTTTTCTCCCAAAATACAAAATAGGTTGTTTATAATTCCTATAAAGTTCTATTAATTTTAAGCACTGGTCTTTTTCTATTTTTAAACAAAACTTAATGCTCGGGGACAGTCATAAACAAGTCACTGAATACGCGTCCAGAGTGACAACCACGAGCTAACTGAGGCACCTTTGAACATGGACGAAAAATCGACAACGCTCGGCTCACGTTGAGGCAGCCTCGACCGCATCACGCGGGCTTGGCTTGAGCAAGCAAGGCACGTCACACAGCTGGATCAATTGCCTCGCGAGGCCGCTCGCTCAGTCTGTACGCGGCTCCACGAGGGAATTGCCTCGGTCGCCCGTTCATGAAACGGATCGAATCAGTTTGCGCGCCTCGATTGCACGTCTACATTAGTGATGTTCGTTCTGCCTCGTCTCGCCTCGTACGCCTTCATGCTCTTATGAATACGCGGCTTAATGAGTGTACGTTCACGGCTACATGATCAGAAGAACGTGCAAATACATCACAGATTTGTTCTCGTTTTATTTTTTAGTGTCACTTTTTCCGAAAGCAGGTTTTGTCCGTGAAGTGAGTTTTACGAACTTTTGTACTTTGTAGATTTTTACATTTTAAGTAAATCCCGTATCGATGACTCTTTATGTATTTTTAGAGCGATACCTTGTGTTTGAACTTTGCTGTTTTGCAGTTAACATTTAGTTAGCTGTTTACCTTTTAAGTATTATCCTTATAGAGGATATTTACGTATTTTTAGAGACTCTTGTGGTTATACAATGGAAATTCAGTTAGATATCTTTATACCGTATTTTCAGGCTAACAGGAATTTGAATTTACTATCGGGCTTGTTAAAATAATTTAATTATATTGGTTTAGTCTACCTATGCCTTTGTATTTTTTTGTAATAATATAGTTGTTATTTGTTATTACGGTATTTGTTTAATTTAACTAAACTTTATCGCTTTTATCTCGCTCCGATTTTCCAGATTTTGCGGGGTTGATGTAAATATTATAAAGCCGGTGGCGCCCAACTCATTTATGTGCATTTAAGTTACCTTTTTCGATCTAGTTTTTTGTAGTAAAATTACAAAATATTTAGTTCATTTAGTTTACTTTTTTTAACAATATATGTATTAAAAAAAAATTATGGCCAATAATAAGAAATATTTCCTTATCGGACCTCTCTCTCTTGGATATCCCCACCTTTAGTATGTGGTTTATTTTTTTAGTAGTATACTTTTAAAGTTTGATAGTTTTTTGAATATCGATTTACGAAAGGTCACATTGGTAATTTATTATCTCTGGGAATACGCTAGCCGGGACCATTTTTTTTAAAGCAAATAACTTTAAGATACGGGAATTTCAAATTCATTACAACAGGTCTTAAGTTAAAGTAAATTGAATAGCTTTCATCTTTAACTAGGATGCTTTTCAAAGAAATTGTGAAAATAGAGCCTAACAATTAGATTTTTTTCTAAAGGATATAAGGTCATAACCATGACGAGATTTTTGAATTTTGTTTTCAACCCTGGGGTACTCCTATCGTTTCTTAAGGGAGTAAATAAAAGTGAACATCTATGAGAATTTTCAATTCGTGCCCAAACTTTTACTTTTATATTGCAAATTTGGGGTTATCTTTTCTCTGTTAATATGCATTTTACAGTTTGTGAAATGATTATTGTGTATATAATGTGGATAAATACGCATCTATCTCCTAAAAACCTCACCATGTGATTAAACAACTTCTTAGTCTCGTTAGGTCAAAGATAGACTGCTTAAGGATTTACTCAACCTCTAGAAATTCCATGCATCACATTCAGATAGATCATTAATAATTCACATCTCAGAAATAAATTACGTCATCGAATGCTATATTCAAAGTGTCGCGCTGTAGTTTATCTCAATCGTGCCATAAAAACTACAAGGCAATTCAGTTGTTTCTCCTCTAACAAATGATTTCAATCAGTGTCATTTTTTTTTCTGTGCTTGTTATACTTCAGTGATTTAGTGAAGTTTCTCTGTGCTCGATTAACAATTCGATCGGTCATTCAGATGGAAATACAGCATACTTGAAGAAAACTTAATATAAAGCGTATTTTTAAGGATAAACGTGCCTGTTTTTTTGTATCAACGGGAACGTTGACAGACATCCTTCAAAATGTTCACTATTATTGACTAATATAGTGAATACTGAGTTGAATCAAGAGAGCAGCTGTGTCATATTCAGAAGTAAGTCAAAATTTTTGTAGAGAATTGAGAATTTAAATTTAAAATGTGGCCTCTGTGGCTGACGGAACCACCTGGTTGTTTGGTTCATTTAAAGACTCTAAGGCAAACGAAATTAACAGATACTATTTGGTATGTTATTTATTAATTTTTATTTTATGCGAGGTACTACACCGGTTCATAGGAATTTAAAATATATAAAGTAATATTTCGCATTTATTTTCGATTATTATAAAATGACTATATATATATAAAATAAAGGTACATATTCCATGATAATGAAAACAGAGAAGCTGAAATACAATATAAGACTTAAATATACAAACAAATGATACAAGTGATTTAAAATTTGAATGACATATTTAAATATAGATAACAGGGTGGACTGGAAAATGATTTATTGGGTTGCATTTTGTTTAAATCTCGATATTTTATAAGCGCTCACAACATGAATTAATAGTTCTGCACCTCCATATAGTCCAAGAGCCAGTGGCGGATTAACCATAACCATAAGGCACACTAAGCACTAGCCTAACGCCCCTGTTCAGTTGATAGCATGAAAAAAAAATCGAACAATATCAGTTGTTTCTATATGACCGGAAATTATATCGTATTTTTGAATAAATTAATTGTTCATTGGCCTTTTAAATGCTTGGAAAATGAGTGACCCTGAAAATTTGCAAAGAAAACAGGAAGCGAACCCCAACGTTACGTTCTTTTGTTGAATAAATCTAGTAACCTTATATTAGTCCAGGAACGGCGCCATCGAAAGAGGGTGATAATTACTTTAAACGAGGTAGTAGATTTTTTTTATCATCTTGTATGTATTGTAGAGAGTATGTAGAATCCAAGCTTTAGACCTCCAAACCCTTGGTAAATGTTTGTGTGGCCGAAAAAACCACGAATTTTTGGCATTTTTTTCAGTTTGTGGCCTATAACTTAAAAACAATGCATCCAATCGAAAAGTCATCTATTATCAAAATTAAAGATCATTAAATTTCGCTTCGAATGAGTACCTCAGAATTGAAATTTCATCAAGAGGTATGGGCGTAATTGGCAGTCGAATAACAACAATTTTTACCAACTTGTAAAAAATTCACACTGGGTAATTTTTTAAACGTCTTCAGCTCTGAAACGGCTAATCTAAATGAAAAAATCCATAGAATGAAGGTTGTAGAGCATGTAATTTCAAGTTCATAAATTACCTGGTTTTCTAATTTCGATCAATATTGAGCAAAATACACTCAAAATCTGAAATGCCCTACATGTAAATATATTCATTATTTTCTTTTATTCCTTTTTATTTAATTTTTCAACATTAATTTGAGAAAATGGGTTGTCGAAATGAAAGCATAATGTAAAGAAAGACCCAAAGTTTATTAACCAAAAATAAAAATTTACCCAATAGTAGTAATACAACAAAGTGTAAAACAAATTAAACAAATACAAAGTGCAAGAACAATACCAAGTGTAAGAAAAAACTGAAATGAAGTAAAAATGAGTTTTGGAATTTATTTGCGTGTAATGGTTATAGTAGTCCAATCCGTTTGGATTGGGGCTGACTAATGTCCTCGTACTACAATACTGCATCCTACCTTTCTGATTCATTGCAGCAGCACCATCAACTTCCTCAAGCTCAAAGTAATCTTCTAAGTTCTGACATAAGACGCCAGAGCAGTGTTTACAGGTCAAAGAGTAGTTCAGGCCTGATTTCTGACAGCTGCATGCTGCAGTGCAACCTTTTTTGCATGTACACGAAACCATTTTTAGCAGCATGTCGGGTCCAGCATCCTTTGACATTGTTATAAGCAATAAGACTGACGAGCCTTTCTTCCAACTCCATTGGCATGGGTTTGTTACGTTTCCCAGCCAAGTTTGGACTTGGTGGTATGCGCGCATTGAGTGCCACCTTGCTGCATCCAATGTTGGTGGCAACCGTGCTAGGTTGAACGATTTTTTTGAGGCGGATTTTATAAAAAGCTCGTATTTCAGCTCGTCCAGAGGCCCACTGTGCATCTGTCCGTACAGTGCCAAGATCAGCTGTTCCTCTGCCTATTCTATCAAGTCTTGAGAAACAGATGGCTCGAGAAATGTAGCTGCTTGTGCTTTCAGGTGTGGATGTTGCTCAATGAGGGATAAAAATTTTACTTTCCCGTGACCAAAAAATGATGACGTGGTGTCACGACCAGTAAATGCATGCATGACGGAGGACATGTGTGGAATCAAAGTTGAAGGAAGTGTTTGAGTACCATAAACCTGCTTTTTTCCCTTTCCCTGGTTTGTGGAAGTACAAGTTCTCGTGCTTGTTTCTGGAGGCCCGTTAGGAGAACGAGAATGTCAATGTCCTCGCTAACAATTGCTACACTGTCGGATTTTGCTGCTTGGAATCCTCCTTCCTTAAATTTTTGTATAAGCATCAAAATCGAATGGGTCTTTTTGCCCTCGTTTGCAAAAAAACTCTTCCTGTGACACTACAGCATTTGTTTCTTCACTGAAAATTATGTCTGCTAAAAAACCTGATGTCTTCAAACGATTTTTTAAGGTTGGTAAAAATTGTTGTTATTCGACTACCAATTACGCCCATACCTCTTGATGAAGTTTCAACTTTGATGTACTCATTCGAGGCGAAATTAAATGTTCTTTAATTTTGAAGATAGATGACTTTTCGATTGGATGCATTATTTTTAATTTATAGGCCAAAATTCATGGTTTTTTCGGCCAGACAAAAATTTGTCTAGGGTTTGGAGGTCTAAAATTGGATTCTACATACTTTCTACAATACGTACAAGATAATAAAAAAAATCTACTACCTCATTTGTTGTAACTATCAAGTACCCAGTTATTAAGTTATATCTCCATTATCTGCATCCACAGGCAAGAGCGAAAATGGGCAGTTTCCCTCGCCTGGAATTTTCATCTTTCTGCATAAAAAAAACTGTATACAAAAAATTTACTACAGAAAAATAAAATATATAAACGAGTGTATAAATTGAACATTACACTTCACACAAACTAAAATATTGACACACAAAATATTTCAATTTCAATATTTCAATACTTTTGAATAATTTTTGTAATTTTATCAAAGAAATAGAATTTTCTTAATAAAACTTATTTTTCGGCGTAATCTTACCCTGTTGTCCTATATTTTAAAAAATCAAGAGTAAAAACCCGTGTCATCTTTATGTTTCTGTAATAAATAGGATGTGGCTATTTATACATACTGTATGTATACGCAATTGGCTATTTATACATACAGTATGTATACGCAATTGGCTATTTATACATACAGTATGTATAAGAAATTGGCTATTTATACATACAGTATAGCCGTCGAGGGCAAGGGACATTATCTATCATAAACAACTATACTACATCAAAAAATATTAACATATTTAACCCAACGAACTAACCTAAAGAAATATTCGTATTACGTATTTTAGTTAACAAAATGTGGTAAAAAAAAAACTGTAGCAAGCGGATTCGAACCGTCGACCTCACGTGTGAGAATCGGGAACACTTAGTATTACACCACAGACTGCTGATGGTTAACCTTATAATTCTTACTATATCAATATGTTTGAACGTCATCGCGCATGTGCGGCGTGAATTGCCTGGACAGTATGTATAAATAGCCACATCCTAATAAATAAGAACCCAAGTGACTCAATCCACAACTGCCAAGAGCTAGTGAAGCTGTTGTGAAAACTGTCTGAGACCTCCTGTAAATTTGTGTTTTTGTAGTCATACAGTACGGGGAAGGCTACTAGCCGTATAGGAGAATCCTATGCGATTTGGCGAGAAAATTGCAAACAGCCTTTTTGTATTAATTTTTCACTTTTAACAATTTTTATTTTTTTGACCAAACAATTACTAGTTTTTGGGTCCTCCCTGGAGCCGGCCCTGCTGGTTTGACGAGAAATTAAGAAACTCTTTTCGCAACAATTTTCCATTCTAAACAATCCTTGTATTGAAACATTTTTTTATTCCACGTTTTGTGCCATCCCTAGATTTTCCACAGAATATACACAAACAATATACAATCAAGTATACAATAGGGATCTTATATATCACCATCTAATATCTTTCCTACCACTAATTCCGATTCTCTGAAAAACCGTGAGGAAGATTGAGGGACACCCGTAGTTTTCACCCTTTGACTGGCAATAAGGGGTGGACGCATGAATTTCACTTCCCTCATTTATGTTGACCACCTCCCAATCGAATTCCTTGCGGAAAACCGGCAGAAAAATTGAGGGTGACCCCTGATCCCCGCAGGCGGTAGTTAACACCCCCTTGACTGGAAATAAGGGAAGGGTGATTGAATTTTGCCTCCCTCATCCTCCTCGACCTTTTTTTAGTTACACTCCCTCCGAACAGCGCGAAAAAATCAGTTACGACCGTTTTTTCATTCTCGGACCTATCGCAATCGATTCCCCGCACCAAAAAACAGGGGAGAAAATTATTATTATTATTTACCTGGAGTACCGCTACACTTGTCACCATAGGACCAACTGCAGCAAATAATGGCTAGAACAAATAGTCCAATCCCTGGGGGTTGGAGATTGGAAAAAAATCGCCTACGGTTAGAAATTTAATGGCGTTAACTGCACGGTCCATAGAGTCTATAACTCAGTTATTGTCAAAAAATTTCATTAAGAAAGGTGCGAACCCCAGTGGTACAGGGGTGAGTTATAGGGAACACTCATTCCCTTTTAAATTTCAATTTTCGCATGTTTTTTGAACAGTGTAAAGTGCTATTTTATAGCACATTTTATGGGTAATTTTATCCCCATTTAAGGGTTGATATATATAGCTTCCCTCGTATCTTTCATTTAAGTACAGTACAACAGAGTCAAATTACCATTTTTGCAATAAAAATTGTTGCTATAAAGGAAAGCATATAAAATATCTGTTTATTTTTAATTTCGAATTTTTTGTAAAATAAAGTGAATTGCCATTTATTACATTTTATGGGAGTTGCATGACCTCTAATCCTCGAATCAGTATAAGAATACTAAAGAATGTTTATTACTTAACAATTCCCTGAGTATCTTCTATCTTCGAATTTTTGTGGACTAAACAGCGTTATTTTGCTGCGGTGTTTCCTTGATCCACTGAAAATGTCATACATTAGTATTATATCAATGCATTCGTGATTAAATTTCGAAGGCAATAAAAAAATCAGCTTGCTGTGCATAAGTCAACAACAAAAAAGAACATACCTAACTATAATTCAGTGATTTCACAAGATAGGTACATGTTACTAAAAAAACAAAAGAGAAAAGTATTGAGAATCTTAGATTACTCTGTGCCTTAGGTGGCTGGTATGTTCCAAAATATTTGCATATTTTCATTATTCGAGAGGTGCGCTGTGGATATGTATCAGACATAATAAAGTTCGCAGTAATAATATACAAATCAGTTGTAATCAGTTCATAATTGCATAACGAGTCTTTTGTTAACGTTTAAATCTAAGGTCAGTCTAGTCAGTTAGAGAGTATATCTACTTGCTGACTCTAATGAACAATTAATGCTACTATTATTGCCATTGTCTAAGTCGTTCATTTCGAATTTGGAATGTGTATAGCGATATTGTGGCTGGAATATGTGGTATTTTTGTTTTTTGTTCAGCATTATTTGTAAGTCTGCATTTTTTATAACTTTTTTTCGAACTGGTTTACTTTAATAACGTTATAACTACTTATATACTTTTAAATGTATGTCAAAAACAATGACATATATACTTAATATTGAACTGCGAAAATGTGTAGGTTATCAGGTTATCACATTTAACCAATTATTATGTTATTAGTTCGTCCTCTGGCAGAAATAATTCGAATTTAGAATTTTTAGACTTCGTGGCCTCTATTAAAATGGCCGTAGGTAATCTTTTGTTTCAACAGCACTCGTGTAATTTATAAAAAAATGTACGTATATAAAATTTAGGTATATTGATATAACATAACCTCATTTTTCAGTTTTCATTATTTTACTTTCCGACATGCTTCCTGTCTATTATTTTAGAATGTTTGTTCTTAAATATGAATGTGTGTTGTGTATTATATATTATATTTTTTATTCACGCCTAGGTAATAATAATATGTCCAAGTCTTTTATGAAAATAGGTAGGTACCTCTATTATTTATCGTAAACATTTTATTGCCTAAAACCCTAAAAGTTTGCTTCCATTGGAGTAACTTCTTGAATAAAAATGTTCAGAAAATCTAACAAAACTCGCCCTACAAACAAAAGATATTTCCGTCTATTTCTCATATAATATAGATAATCTAAGTCGTAAGGTGGACTACTTAGATTATCACACGCAAGACATGCATAAATCCAACCGACATCGACATGTAGGTACCTACTATAAAAAAAATCTATTATCATACTTACCTGTTGGTGCTAGTTGATGGCATTAATACGTATCACATTTAGTATATATTTCATTTTGCACTAATTATAGTAATTATTATATGCGTCCGACAGTTATGTTCAAAAAATTACAATTTTAAACGATCGATAGTACGATACACAAATGCAGCATCAAGCATATACTTATTAGACCAATAGGTATATGGCTTCAAGTTGTTAACTCGGTTGAACATATAACCGCTAGATGGGGTTGCTTTGCAGTATCACACACTCACACAGTTCTTTATGTTAGCTTTCTGCAGCGTCCGATGTCAGCGTTTGATATTACAGTGTTTATAAGAAGTAATGGGCTTATCTAATGAATTTTATTTGACAGTTGTTGTCACTTCGCGTGGCCAAAAGTAACTATAGTATACTGAAAATTTCAGTTTACTCGGATACGCAATTTTCGAAATGCATGATTGACTTTAGTGAATGAATTTGAAGGGCGACCAAATGACGTCATCGGATATGAGAGAAACGAAACGATTACGCTCCATCATAGCAACAGTTGTGTATTTCCCTTGAGATCGTGGAGCCTTTTTTTCAGTGCTCTGTGGGTTAAATGAGGTAATATCTTTTCTTTGTTTTTTTTTTGTGGTGATTAAGGAATGTATGAGGCGATTTAATAAAAACTTGCTAATAATAACACAACTTGGTAATAATTTCGCCAAGTTTGTGGATACCTCTAATATGTTTTTTCTTGGAAATTATATGTGTTAGCAAGAATTTCCGGATTTCGTTATATTTTCCTGTAACTTTTACTGGACACTCTATCTCTGTATTGACAAATAGACGCGCAACTCTAGTGTAAAGTACCATGAACAATTTGGTTTTATCAAGGTTTGTGACTTACTTAGTAGATAGAGGAACATTTGCTTGTCACCCCGAGTATTCTGATTCAAATCCTATCCTATTCTCTTTTTTTTTTCAAAAATTTCTTCATTTATTCAAGTCTTTTTGAGGACCTATTCCCGCGATAATGGGTTTTAATTACCAAAAAAACTACCTCTGTATTGGGGCGCTTGTAGTTTAAG
Organism: Leptura quadrifasciata; assembly: GCA_963675555.1. Lineage (NCBI taxonomy): Eukaryota > Metazoa > Arthropoda > Insecta > Coleoptera > Cerambycidae > Leptura > Leptura quadrifasciata. The sequence continues at coordinate 189,894,944 of OY776673.1, read as the reverse complement.
AACCACTGTATATAAAAAAGTGGTACATACCTTTTGCAGAATTTTATAAGGATTATTATTATTGTACAGAAGCTAAAATTGTGAAATCGTGACCGTTTTGCGTTAAATTGCGAGAAACGAGAAATCGCGAATAATGTGCACGTTAGGAGTGGCTTTTACGAGTGCCAGGCTCTAATAAAATTAGTGGAGATCATAAAATAACGGAACCTACCACTTTCCGCGTCAGATTCCGAAAGGGCAAGTTTTTTGGATTTGTTTCTCTTAATAGCCCATTTTTCGTCTAATTTCAATTGTCTATTATTTATTGTATAATATTCTGTAATAATATTTGCCGTCTCCTACTTTGTAATTAGTGTTTTATGTGTCTAGGTAATTATATTTTAAATAAATAAATATATATCGGTAAATAAAGCCGGATTTTCTATATCTTACTGGCCATTAAGAAGGGCGTCGGTCGTATTTGGATTCGAGTATTTGTAGATTTCAATTACCTACACTCGTGTAGTACCTATATTCAATTTTCTAGATTTTCTTGAATAACGTAAACTTCCAGTTTGAAGGACAAAGGAAGGTTTCCAAACAGTTTGCAAAATTTAGATTTATACTATTTTAAAATGATTTTAAATGAGTTTTGTATATCTTATTCTTATTATATTTGTCTTTCCTATTGGATCATGTATGACAGCTATTGTATTCTTCACAAGAAAGGTTATAAACACCTAATTGTTAATTTTTGTGTTTTTGTTTGTTTTGCATTGTAAAAACCACTAGTTTAATATAACCACTGATATATATTCAATTTTTTTGAAGTTTTTTGCATTGATAACCGAATTGCTATTAAGTCACCGGTCAAGGTCTGGAGACAGAGAACTCGAGAACTGACTAGAATCCGGTGATAAATTAGTGTCCTGTTGTTTTTACTATATGTTGCTTGACCAACCTAGAACATAGTAGCGTAACCAGACCTGAAGCACTCAAGAAATGTAATATGCGAGTTTTAGCCAACATAATTATGTATATATTATCTTGCTCGTCACTTGTCACCGTTACATGTATGGATACTGAGGGGAATACACATTGTACATACCCCCAATGCCCCTTAGCACACCAGCGCTAGAACACAAAAAGTCGGTCTGAATTTTCCGCGGTCAAGAGCCGACTTTGCAGAAACTCGAAATATTTTAGGTTACAAAAGTTTTACAAGCGGCCGCTCCTGAAAATTTTGCTGTTAAAAAAATCGTCTGCCATCCTTTAAACTATCCAGTGATAAAGTTTCAACTAGAATCTTTTGTCACCACAAAGTCACCGCGTCTTACTATTAGTGAAGTTCAATTGAATTTTAAAATACCTTGGCAGGAATTTTTTTTTCTAGAATTTGAAGTATATAAGTACATAAAAAGTATAACTGGAAGTTTTGGTCTTTGGGCGAAGTCGGGAATATATTCATTTAAACAATACATATTATAGCAAAACATTTTTCATCCGTTTTTTTAAACGGCCAAAAAACCTAAATTGTTTAATACTTTGCGGTCTTATAAAATTATGCCATTATGTCGTAGAGCAATATGTTTTCTTTCAGCTATATAGATTTTCAAAAATACTTTTCATTGGTATCGACATTTGTCTTGTTTATTTTGACTAAATTTTTTACATTTGTTACTACCATTGAATATATCGAGGAATATTTTTTTTGTAATCTCAGCAGGGCATTTGACTACGTCGATCATGATAAACTATTAATAATACTTTATCGTCATGATATTCATGGCTCGAGATTGGATTTCCTCTTTCCTCAAAAATAGATAACTGTTTGTGTCAGTGACATGTGACATACTCACGGGATAGAAATGCCGGAAGTGTTAGTTCCGGGTACGAGGTGAATAATTTGGGAGTCCCGCGGGGCTCAGTTTTGGGACCGATTCTGTTTTTACTTTATACCAACGAACTTGACGCTTGACATCCGACGTCGACTTGTTAATGTATGCACATGACCAGTCTCTGCTGATATCAGATAATATAGATAATTTATTGGAGTATAAATGCAATGTTTCTTTAAATGAGTTTTTTAATTGGTACTCTTTTAAACAATTTTTAAATACTGATAAGGCCCAATATATAAGATTTCATAGCCGTCAAAAAAGTTGCGTGGATCTAGACATTAAAATTAATAATAACAGTCTGTCAAATAGTAAAAATTTAAATTCTTGGGAATAACATTAGATGAGTGTCTCAACTGGAAGGTACACTGTGAGCAGTTAATATCAAAAGTCAAAACTAAATTCGATTTCTTATTTATCAATTCTATTAAAAGATCAAAACCATTAAATTTATATCATGCAGGCGCGGTCATAGGGGGGGGGGGACCATGGGGGCCATGTGTTTTATTTTATAAGCGTTTTTATTTTAATAGAATTAATTTTGTTTAGTAAGTAAATTTTTACCTATACGTGTTGAAATTACCCCCCTCCTCCCTTGAAGAAGATATATGACCACCTGATATGCACAAGTCGAGTTTAGACTAAAGTATTGCATCGCCTTTTGGGGAAATTCCACCTTATAGGCGTATATTTTTATTGTACAGAGACGAATTTTAAAAATTATGGCAGGGCTTTCAACTAGCTGTTCATGCTAGAGATATTTTAGAGATTATAAAGTATTAACCCTTGTTGGTATTTTAATCTATGATTTGGGTATAGAGTGTGTCCCACTTTTCACGGTAACACCTACGTAGGTCAGTTATTAATAAATCGATTTATTAATAAAATAAAATTTTCAGGTAAATAGTATTAGTGATAATATATATATATATATATATATATATATATATATATATATATATATATATATATTACCACCATCTCATAAGGCATCCTTTAAACCCCTTTGTGCCAAATTTTGTTAAAATATCTCTAGTACTTTTGGAGGTATAAACAAGCACATATGACGTCTTGTCCTTTAACTCTGAACGAGGTGAATTTAGAAACAAAGTTATTTCACATTTTTTGCTACAAATTTAAAGTAATAATCAAAAATATCTTCGTACTTACCAAAAATGCTAAGAAAATTCTGCCCATTTATACGTGCCCTATACAGTTTACTTGTTTTAAATCTAGTCACCTTTGAAATCGTAAACAAAATTATAAACTTGACAGTAATGGCAGCTTAAGGCTTTGTAATTTACTTGTGTCATTATTTGTTGTTTAAATAATTATTCAGTTTCTTATTTAAAATGGAATATCTTTCTACTGCTGATAAAGTAGAATTAATTCGGATAGTGGGTGAAGCGACCAGAATTTTCAATGCAAGACATCCAGATCGAAGAAATCCCATAGCAGCAAAAACTGTATGTAGTATTAATAGACTTTTTAATGAGACTGGTTGTATTAAAAAGGATAGACAAAAAAAATATCAAATATTAAATAATAGATATGCTGACGATCCACGAATCATAGCGGCATTCAGAAATCCAACATCAGTATTCGCTCAGCTGCTCGCATTTTAAACGTTAGTAAAAATAAAGCTTGGCGTTGTCTAAGAAGAAACAGACTGAAAACTTTCAAGCCGAAATTTTTATACACTCTAAAAGATGGTGATGAGGAAAGAAGGCTAGAATATTGTTTGTGGTTACAAGGGGAATATTTGAATGATCTGAATTTTATTATAAACATCATCACTGACGAAGCCACATTTTCAACTAATGGGGTTGTGTCGTCACAGAACACTCGTTATTGGGCAGCTGAAAACCCGCATTGGGTAATAAATTGTAAGGACCAATACGTAGTCAAAGTCAATATGTCTGGTGTGGCATATTGAATAATGAAATTTTAGGTCCCGTTTTTTTGGAAAATTTAAATGCCGGAACTTTTCTCAACCTCTTAAATAATTATCTTGATGGATTTTTAATCGACCTTGCAAATTGTAAATTTAATTTTCCAATTAGATGGGGCGCCGGCTCACAATTCAATTGTTAGAAATTGGCTAAATCTTAATTTTCCTCAAATGTGGATTGGAAGGAACAGTCCATTACATGAGTGGCCTCCGCGGTCCGCAGATATCACACCAATGGACTTTTATTTTTGGGGACTAATGAAAAATCGCGTTTACAAAACCCGTCCGAGAAACAGACAAGAATTATTTGAGAAGATACAGAAGCTTGTCGAGAGGTGACACCAGTAGAATTACGCAGAGTTCTAAATCATAAAAGAAAAATAGTCGACAAGTGTATTGGATTAAATGGTGGCTTAGGGGCGGGCGTAGGTGCGTCTTTACTATGTACATACTTCGGTATGCGATGTAAAGCAACGACAGGCGCAGTTAGTACTTGGATGGTGACCATTTCAACGAAAACCGCGTTCTCGCTTCACACATCTTCCAGCGGCTTGTATATCAGTGTATGCGCGGAAGCTATACAACCTTAGGCGGGTTGTATAGGAGATATACCATCCTTCGGAGGGGATGTAAAGCCGTCGGTCCCTTGTCTATTAAATGTTAGGCAAGTAAAAGATCCCTACTCTTCTTTATTATCGTTATTAGACAAATGTTTCTTTACATTAGCTGAATTTTTTGTAGCTTAATTGTATGCTACAATTTGGTGATTCCTATACATGTTTACACCAGTGGCGGCCCGTGGGCAGGATAGGGGATAGAACCGAATAATAATGACACTTCTGCATAGAACGTTTTTAAATTATCTATCCCTGTTGAATTCCACGGATTTTTACTATTTTCACTAAATAACATGCAAGGTCAGCAATAAAGTTTATTTTTTATTTCATTTCCAGAAACATTTGTGATACCCTGTGACACTAAATTTTCTATTGGACGAATTTGAATTTACATTAATGAGATTTCCCATAATGGGGCGAGGTCGCTCTAATTTAGTTACAAAAATTTTGTCGTCGTATCTTGGGGATGCAAAACTGATTTCTTATAAAAAATGTATAATATCAGAATTATCGCTTACCGTTTGTCTTACGTCGGCCATGGCAAATATTTTAATATTAATAATTTGTGAGTTGTCCATTCACTACACTTTTTTCTGATAAGGTAGACACTTACTATTTACTAAATACCAACAAATATCACAGATTATAAATTGAAAAAACATAAAATTGAGAGAATACAAAGATAATAGAATTACATAAACCTAACCAAAAACCAAAATGTTTCAATTCTAAAACAGCTGCAACAATTTCCAACTTTTGAGATTCGCGAATACTGACTTGACCGGACTCCACACGCCCGAAAATAAAACGATTCTTGGCGAAACATCACGACACTGTAAAAGAAAAGGGAAGGGATGAGGGTGGCAGTGTCCACATCCCACCGAGCGCGAAGTCCCATATTTGAATATTATACATTTATTTCATTTAATGTTCAAGTAATAAATTCCCGAGACAGAAAAAACCTAACAAAAACTTTACGACATAATTATTATCGCCCCGGACCATGGCGCTAGTTGAAATAAATAGATCCCAGTAAATAAAAAACGCAACAAAAACTTTACGACATATCGCCGCGGGCCATGGCGCCAAGTCTGACATGAAACATTCCCGACGCACGTTAAAAACCTATAAAGGTAAGCGAATCAATTTGCGAACAGCACAAAAAAGAGTACCGGTATTTTAATAACGTCGTAAAGTTTTTGTTATGTTTTTTATGTCTCAGTTTCTTCCTACTTTAACTTTACATATTATATTAATTTCACATCTAAAACTGCTAAAATAAAATTAAACATTATTTTAGTACTTTTTGAATAAAATAGAGGCATACGTGTTCTAATACATTATATCTCAAAACGGAAAGAAAATTAAAATTATAGGTAACTTAACTATATGGCACCGCTGATATGTACTTTAACTTCTTTTTGTTCCTATTTATCAAATTAGAAATTGCTATCATATTTGATATTCATAAGAGATTGATTAATCAATTTTAACACATTAGTTATTTTCCAGGGGGCGAGCGTAGGTGCGTCTTTACTATGTACATACTTCGGTATGCGATGTAAAGCAACGACAGGCGCAGTTAGTACTTGGATTGGTGACCATTCCAACGGAAACCGCGTTCTCGCCTCACACATCTTCCAGCGGCTTGTATATCAGTGTATGCGCGGAAGCTATACAACCTTAGGCGAGGGTTGTATAGGAGATATACCATCCTTCGGAGGGGATGTAAAGCCGTCGGTCCCTTGTCTATTAAATGTTAGGCAAGTAAAAGATCCCTACTCTTCTTAAGGGAAGAGGTTCGGTAAAATTCCTGGTTGGGGGTAGCTCGTCTACAGGCGTCGGTGTTAGGCCTCAGTAGCGGAAATAGGCCGACGTTAAATAAATGTATAAAAAAAAAATAAAAAAAAGTTATTTTCCTGTTTGATATCTCTTCAATTGTGAACATATTCTATTCAATATTCATATTGTTTATTACAAGTTTTGCTCAGGGATGGCATGCCCACTCTAGGTTGTAAATAGTCTGAGAATGCAAGACGTACGTCCCGTTTTGATATGCGCTTCAGGCGTAAGATCGAAGTGAATAACCAACATGCGCGTAGACGTATTATGATTGAATTCACGATTTCTGAGCGATGCTTGCTCGTCCTGGCTTGGCGCATGACACTTTCGACATTATTACGCCCGGTTTCTAAACGGATTCATAAGTGTACTTATATGAGGCAGATTAATATGTAGTACAAATAATATTATAAATAAAACTAACATTTTACTTTTAATATTACAATTAATTAACCGCAAAATTATGTAATTGGGTGGGCACTGCCTGCTGTGCCATCCTTGATGCGACGGGCCGCCACTGGTTTACACCGTCTGAAAGAAAAATAAAGTATTATTATTATTATATTTGTAGGTTCAAATTCCACCAAAAAATTCCCTAACCAGACACTTTCGATGTTTGGATCTATCTTTACTCCACTGTATATGTTCTCACTATATTATGGACACTTTATTTATTTGATGAATAAGAAACTAAGACTATAGTGCAGAATTTATTAACTTGTTATCTTCTATGAAATTATTATTAGGTTAGTCAAGTTTATTAAATAACTTAATAAAAAAATTAATACAATTTAAGTTTTTATTTATAATTAAGTACAAAAAATATCGCTGTAGATACCAAACAATTCAGTTGTAAAGTTAAGACTAAATCCGCGTAAATTGGTACAAACCACAAAACCTTTATCAAAAAGTTTTAATAATAATTATTAGTTATTACTTGTAAAACAAAAAGTTTTTATCCGCCCGTCGAAACAAAATCCCCACTCACAATGGCACTTCAATGCATTGCGACTGGTTATTTACAGTTAGCACTTGGTAGTCATGATCATGAAATTTACCAGCAGAATTGTTTTGTTGGTGGGTGGGCGACAACCTGTTGTGCGTGAGAGTTTTTACCTGTATACATGCAGATAGTGAAGTTCCTCTAATTAGTTTTGGTGATTCAATTTCGCAATGAACGTAAGCGAAGTGATATCTTCTATACGTTGTGTAATGTGATACTACCTACTAATTATAAAATAAATTAACATAAAATTATTAGTTATATGCTCTATGAATTAGTGCAAGAACAATAGATACCTACGTGATGTAAAAACTAAAAATGTCAATTTCATTCATTAGTTACGAGGAACAAAAGCAGAAACAATTTGCTTTTATCTTAACGTCTTCATTAATTGATTGATTAGTGCACTTTAACCATTGGCTACTAAAGTATTAAACAGGGTGCGTGCACGTTCAAAAATTGAACATGGAACAACAGGGAGGTAGCAGGTACTTCATTTGTTTAATAAACTAATTGTTATAACTATTTATATAAGGTATTGTAATATCTTCAGTGTTCAACTTTGCCAAAACTGCTGATAGGACTTAAGTATAAATTGCCTAAATTGGTACCTAGTAATTTGATCTTAGAAACTGATAACCCTATACGGGGTTTGTTTCTTTGTAAGGGGTAAGTTCCGCCCCTTTTTTAGAGGTGAGGCACTTCTGTAGGGTTAGCAGTTTTGTAGAAATGGTAGTTTCAAGCCAAAAGGTTTACAATCAATCCTGGGTTTCAAGCTAGAGGCCGAATATTTTGATGATAAAATGTAATGTAAAAGGGATAAAATGCTGCAAACCTACGTCAAAATTGAGAGTTAATGAAAGAACCTTTAAATTCAGTCCTTAGTCACCCGACAAAATTATTCAAAAAGTTATATGGTGAAAAAATGAGCGATCTCATCGTATTTTTTTGTACCAAAGTGCCATTTTGTTATTATAATTTGCTAATTATAAGAAAAAATCTCAAATACTGTTTTTCGTTGCTAATTTTAAAGCACTTAACTATGAACTATGAAAATATTTGGCTTCTGATGAGTTACACAGCAATTTTTCAAAAAACGTCAATTTGTTGCATTTAAGTAAGTCAACGTAAATATTGATTTTTTTTCAAAGCATGTGCACTTTAAACTGTCCAAAAAATTTAGTAACTATGTGATGAAATTGATCTAAAAATGGTATTTGAGATTGTTTTCCTTATAATAGGCAAATTTCAAAACAGCAATCGCTCGTTTCTTCGGCCATAACATTATAATGTCTTTATCGTAGACGAACAAGGAATGACTCATCACAAATTCTTAGCTTTCATTTTCTGTCATTATTATTTCTGACGTGGATGTCAATGGTTTATTGCCCCTCTTTACCATTTTAACATTACACATCAAGCGCAGTAAAATTTCTAGGACTTTCTTACTATCAATTTATAAAAAACAAAACCTAATCAATTTAGACCAGGCAAATGAGGAAAAGTGCTCAAAGTTGATGCTAACTAAGGTTTCTATACAGCGATAGAAAGCTCTTTTCATCCTCTATCACATACTGAAATTCCCACTTAATCCCGTGTACACGTAACTCGCCATCTTGAAAAAATGGCTGAAATCGGGCACTTAAATAACGGCCCATATCTCGCGACCCACTTAACCATTTTAATATATATTTTTTTTAATAGAAAGCTCATAACGTGTTGAAAAAAGGCCCTTATCCGTGAAAACTTTTAAAATTGTGTGTAAGGTGCCATAGTAGGCAACAAGGATACAAAAATAAGGTAGAACACCATAAATGTAAAATATTATAATTCTAAATTTGAATCATCTACAAAACTGGAAAATTTGCAGTCAAGGCCGTGACAATTCAGACAAAGTGCAGAGTACTTCCCAGTAGCGGCACATTTACATTTTTTTTGACACCCATCCTGACACTTGCAATATATTAATTGTAGCAATTCATGGGGAGCGGCTTCTTGGATCATAGTGACCGGAAATAATTTAGTGCCAACCATTTTCCACCCATAATCTGTAGCACGGAAATTGTTTCCCAACCAAACTTGAACCTGATGATAAGTCCTAGAAATTGAAATAAAATAATGGGTACATATGCACTGCACACGTTAGGAAGTGTTTACCTCAAAATGTGTTGGTTAAAGGCGCCCTCGGTTGGTGGTAAACTGGCTAAATTGAAGTCTCCCTCGAGTGTTTGTTTCGCTACAGCTTTGTTGTAGAGCAAATATCTTTGGTAATTGATTTGTGTTCCCATTTTCAGCCCATACAGACAATGACAAAAATATCGACCTGCTTCAAGCAACTCTTCATTGTTTTCATTGGGCTGATTGAAAATTGCCAATTTCTTTCTCAAAGATGGTTGTTTTTTGAGAACTGCCATACCGTTCGCTTTTCCTTTTCGGAAAATATACGAGTTTGTATCGCAACCGGTCATAGCGTGTAAGAACAGTAAATTAGTGCAGATTTCATCACCATATATTTGGCAGAGGTTTCGGCAGAGGTTAAAAACATTGAAAAATTGTTCTCCACAATTACCGTGAGCTGGCTTTTCTAAATACAAATTTTCCAATGTTGAATTAAAAGCAATTGCAATCACCAGTAAATCGGTATCCTCCCCTACTATCGCTATAGGCTGTGTTATGTCGCTTTGGGCCCCTTTTATAGCAAGGTTGACTATTGAGGCATCCGCGTCGGCGAGGGCTTCATGCGCTTCGATGTTGTGATCCAAAAAAACACTCAATCAATACTTTAATGAGCTGGGTTTTGTTTTTACTATTAGCCAAAAAATCGGACTGATCAATAGGGATGATGCTTTGTCGTTGAATCATTATTTCAAAACAGTTCTTTTTCTTTCCGGCCCTTCTCCTATGTTCTTCACTTTAGTCGAAGCCTGTTGTTCGTAACCATCAAAGATTTCAAGGGAATTAGGCCCATAGTGATTCAAAATGTAATTAATATACATCTAAATTAGTTCATCGAAGGTCACTAATTTTGGCCAAACCACAACATGCAATAGCCAGCCACCATCTATGATATATCTTATTCTTCCTGATGGCTTTATAACGTTTTCTGGGTTCAGAACTTTAAGGAATGAGGCCTTATTACCTTTTCTCATAAGATCATTTACAAATAAAGAAGGTGGTAAAGGTGCCAGTTCGTAAGCGAAATTATTCTTGAGGTCATCTTCATGTTTTTTTAAGCAAATTATTCTGTTGAAGAGTTGATGCGAATCAATAATTCGTCTCTAGCTTTTACAGATCTGGATATTGTTGCTAATGGCTTGACAACGTTTTTCCGGTTAAAATGTACCTTATTTAATTTTTGCCCACACATTTTTTGAAGAGTTTCTACACCTTCTTCTCTGGCAATATTACAATTGATTTTGTCCTCGGCGATTGTACCGTATGATAGACTCATCAACTCTTTTATGGCTTTCGATTTAAAAAAAAAATTAAAATAGTCAAGCGGGTCGTGAGATATCTAAGTGCCTGATTTCCACCATTTTTTCAAGATGGTGAGTTACGCGTACACGGGATTAAGTGGGAACTTCAGATGATGAAAAGAGCTTTCCATCGATGTATAGAAAGAAACCTTAGTTAGCACAAACTTTGAGCACTCACCTATAAGCCCAATATTCATTTTACTGGTCTAATTTCCATTCAGCATTGAATTTCTCCGAAATATCGCATGCTTTGAACCTCGAGATTGTGTATTAGTAGGAAAATATTGCAATATCCAAAAGCTACTGAATTTTTCAACCTCCTTCAACTTGTATTTAGGGCGCGTAGTTCTGTTTAAGGAGACAACCCTACGCTGGCTCCTGGTCTTGACGGTGGGGGCGTTTTTATATGAGGCCTATTATAAAAATTGATACCTTTTAGTGTCGGAGAAGTCTGAGAACCATTTACTATTTGTAAAGAATTATCCCTCAGCCAATGAGGAGTTGAGGTCAGTTATACTCTATACTGAAGAGAAAATCCGAGGAGGCGGGGTCATTAAACTAAGCGCAAAAAAGTGTCTAAGAACCGCTTAAAACTGGTTTCATTATCCTTATTTGAAACAAAAGACCAAGAAGTCATGTTTAAACGAATTTTTAGGGGGCCGAAATTAATTATGAACGGTAAATGACTTTTTTCAATTTTCTTTTCAAACTGGTTAACAGATTGGTTTTGCAGTATCAAATATTCTTCAGATAGGTTTATATATAGTTCATATATTCACTTCCTTAGGCAAGGGCGAAAATAAACTTAATGGTAATATGAAAAATTATTTTTTTTTTCATGTTTTTAATGTACAAAAATACTATATCATATCATCTGTATCGAATAAAATAACAATTAATTAGGGATTATTGAACCATTAAAACTAAAAGTTATAAGTATCTGCAGATAAGTCACTCTAACTCTCGCCTGACTTTTTATGTACTAGCCCTTCTGGGAGGGGGGACTACCACCTCTACCCCCTTATCTACGCCCTTGCCCTTAGGGGCAGAGGTTCATCTCAACCATCAATCACGTGCCAGGAGGTGAGCGAAAATTAATTTTGATTTTTAGTTGAAGGTTGCGACGTGTTGAACATGGTGTTAAATGGCGGCAAAATTGTTGTCGAGTTGGGATGTTGATTAAATATGTATATTTTTTCGATAACTTTAGCCGAAAACCCAGAATATCTCGAAGCCCGAGCGCTCTATCAAGAAAATCAAAAGGAAAGAAATGTTCGTAATTAAATTTTCTAGAAATTTATCTAGGAAAATTATTAACTTTTTCAACTGCTTTTCCAAATAAAAAACGAATATATACGTTAAGCAGGAAACAACTACTCATCGATCAGATACCTCGACCTGCATTGGATTACACCTGCAAATCCTGATGGATCGGTAGCCAATTATCATTTGTCAATTTCTAACCACACATAGACCGATTTCGAATTTTCCCGGAATTGCGGAAAAGCGAGTGGAAAATGTTTTCTTTGTTTTCTGATAGAAAACGTCGATCTAAGCACTAAAGGAAACACTTTGTTCTTTGACATTTTTTGATAAAAGTGCATAGTTTTCGAGATATCGTCGATTTTTAATTTATGTAATACATATTTTTCCATGATTACGGAAAAACTGATGAAAAATTACAGATTTTTGTTTCATTTTCTTATTGAAAACGTCGATTTGAGAATTTTTGTTTTGTCATTTTTCGAAAAAATGCATAGTTTTCGTGATATAAGCTGTTTTTATACAATTTTTGTATACGTATTCGTTTTTCATTTATTGCGGCAAAGCCTCGGGCAAAGCGGTTGGGAAAATAAAAATTTTTCCCAGACAAGTTTGTAGAAAATTTAATTTTTCCTTTTGATTTTTTTGACAGAGTGCACGGGTTTCGAGATATTCTTTCTTGGTTGCATATACAGGGTGATTCACATAAAACTCCCCGGGCAGTTTCCGTAATAACGAAAAGAGGTATTCAATTTCTGTAAAGGACAGTCGTTACATATTTTTGGTGACTTTATTTTGTCGTTCAAATAAGTTGTGAATTATATTAGTATCTATAGTTGTACTTTGTGTGTTATAATAACGATTAATTATTGTAGTTAAGTATTAAATAAAGTAGTAGTTAGTGAAAAGTCTTGTTACAATTATTTGAACCTATGTACAGGGCGTTTAATGGAGATTGTAAACACGTAACAGTATTTAACCAACTTCCCCCGACTAAAATTTTGCCGCCATTTAAGGTAAGAATATTCAAGAGAGAGAGGTCCGATAGCGATGAGAACCTAAGAAGAGTAGGTATAGTGTTAAAAATTTTCACTCGATAATTTTAAACATATGCGAAATAGTTAGATTTAAATTTAGGAAATACGAAGATTGACATAATTTTTAAAATTAAATCTAATTATTTTGCAAACAACTGAAATTATTGAGTGAAAATTCATATCACTGCACCTGTCATAGTACTACTTAGGTAGTCCTATACTTTGTTTACCAATATATCTATTTAAAAAAAGTTATGGCCAAAAATAATAAATATTTCCTTATCGGATCTCTCTCTCTTGGATATTCCCATCCCGTTACAGAATAGCTGGCCGTATGACTTGAGGCGTAGAGTTGAAATGTAAAAAGTCATATTATACAATGCTTTGTTATATCTTTTACGGCAAACCAATCAGAAATCAGTTTTGTGATGGTTGATATGTCAGTTTTTGAGGTTAAAATGTTTTATTTCAGTTTTCCTGCGTTTAATAATGATCACTATGACCAATGTTATAAATTATCTACGAAACAAAACAATAATCCACAAATTAACCTGTTTTCTCTATACAAAACGCAAGCTTTTAGTCATCTTACAGAACGACGGACTTGCAACTACATATTGGTTATTGTTTACGTTTTACGTCATACGGCTTAAGTTTTATGTCAAGCCATTTTGTAACAGCCTTTTTAGGCCTGCATAGATTACGCCTCTGGAAGCAGGTAATCGTCAGGATGTACCCGTCCGACCTCTAGATATAAGACAGGAAACGTTAAAGACTGAATGACTATCGCTTACTCGAAAAATCCGATTGTGATAAATATATCCTTGTCAGTTCTCATAACATTTTGGCACTAAAAAAGGTTGATTTTCTTTTGAATATTATCGTCAAGTTCATCTGTTCTCGGCACTCAAAAAACGCAACAAGAACTTTACGACATAATTATTATCACCGTTGGACCAAGCGGCGTGCTGTCATCAAACAAGCCGACGCACATTAAAAACCTATGAAGGTAAGCGAGTCAATTTGCGAACGAAATAGTACAGAGAACACCGGTATTTTAATGAGGTAAAGTTTTTGTTGCGTTTTTTGAGTGCCGAGAACAGATGAACTCGACTATACTTTGGTTTCGTGTGCTTTCTTAATACTATTTCTGATTAATATCATTGGTTCTATTTTAATAACATTAAACATTACATGCCTATTTAGAAGTAATTTACATTACTTAATTAATCAATATTATTTGTTAGCAGAACATTATCGAGATAAAATTTGTCGCTTATATACCTATTTAAAAATAATTACATAATATATTTTTATCTTTATAGGTAAGAATATAGAACGTTTATATTTAAAGTCTTATCTTGTTTGATGAATGATTTTCTCCTCATAAAATATAAACTATTTCAGTAATTTTTATTATAATGACTAGATGAGGGTGGAGTGTTTTAGGGCCTTTTAATTAACCCGAAATAAAATCATCAATTTTACATTAAAATTTAGCAAGAAATTCAAACAACTCATAGACAATCTCTAAACATTACGCAACTATTTTATTTTGCCACTCAAAGTTATATTACAGTCACTAGTTTTATTTAAATTTTTCATTGCAGTTACTAAAATACACCAACATTTTATTACCGTTACCAAAGTAAACTAATATTTTCAAACAATTAACAATCTGTATAAGATTAATATCTTATACAGATCGCTTGCCATATTTATCCTTTACAATATTTGAAAAAAAAATTTTGAGACCTTGACTTTTCGTACATGCCCTCAATTGCAATTTTATGGATTCTTACCTCCTTGCTTCGCCTATTTACCCTTATTTACCCCCGAACCCTTCAACAGAATTAGATCAAAATCTAGTTTCAGATATCGATATAATACATAAGTGTATCAAATTTCAAGTCAATATCATAAATGATTCCAGAATAAACGTGCGCATAAAAAAGTTACAGACTGACAGACAGAATTTTTTAAGCCTATTTCAAAAAAAAATTACGTTACTATACGTCCAGTGGAAGGACGTGGAAGTAAAACTAAAAACTTCAACGAAACCGGGGAAGTGTATTTATTTTTTTATGTATCTAGTTTAATTTTTTATACCCATAGTCTTCTTAATTAAAATGTTAAATACCTACTTGTTATCGAATTTATTTTCAAGAAGAAACATAAGATAAAGGGGAAAAAACGATCCAGTTCGAAACTGTAAATAGATATAATTCTTCCGTCCACTTTTTTTCACTTAGCATAATATGCAGTAAATTTATGACATTTTACCATTTTAGTAAAAAATAATTAAATCGTAGTCTTTCTCAAGGCAATATATAATCATTAATTCAAGGTTTTGCTACTTTTTAAGGAAATTACCAATAAAATTGCACAGGTGAGGTGATGTGATTTATAGTATTACATTTTTTGCTTACTTACATAAAACTATGACAAAATATTTACCTACCTATAAACCTACTATTAAGTATTTTCAAGATAAGATACGAGTAGGTATATTAATTTTTAATAATTCCTACATGCATCTTATTGTTAGAAGGAAGATTTAAATGATTATGAAAAATAAGCGTGCATAGCGATTGCGTGATAAAATATAAGATTTTTTCTTTTATTGGTATCTAAGAAAAGCTTTGGCTCGAACTTTGATTAGTTATTGTATTAGGTATAAGTTTGAAAAACTAGAACCAATGATCATATGGAATTTGGCTAAATTTCATTTGAATTAATTTATTCACTTCTACTAACTTAACTACTGGAGAGTTGAGCATGTCCAAACAAATAACTTTTTTAGATCTTCGAGTTCATCTTCTAAAATACTGTTTCCGTGTTTTCGCTAGTTTATAAAAATTTTAAAAAGGTTTGGCCCGTGTTGTGTGGTGTTATTTTTTTCCATACTCCACATTGGGTCCATAAAAAGTAATGAAACGCTGGGTTGTTGTTAGACACTGTGATATGGAATTTGAACATTTAAATTAGCTTTATGCCTGGTATGATGTCAAGCAGTGGTTTTCGTTTGTGAACAAATACTAATACGGATATTATACTATATAATAATTTTATATCCAGAACATACACTTCTTTGAATAGATTTTCTGTGGGGTACTGCTTATCTTTGTGCGCAATAACTTTTAAAAGGTATTTTTGAGAATCACAAAATTTTCAAGATTTGTAGGACATGCACTGCCTGAAATGAATATTCCGTGTCTCATAATCGATTCAGTCAAAACATAATATAATGTATCGAAAAGTATGAAATTTCTAAGTTTAAAATTTCCAAATGAATTTACGAATGTTATTATTGAGTAATTCAGTGTGTTTTGGCCACTTTAAATTCTGATCTATATTTACACCGATACTTAATATTTTTCACACTATTAAGTTCGGATTTACATTTACAGTTAATTTTATTTTCCGATACTGTTTATCGGAATAATTATGAAATTTAAAGGTTTTAATGTTAGGCAGATCCCTGTCATATATACTGAAACACATGAATTTTGTTTTTGCAATATTCACGCATAGTGAATTTTCGGAAAGCCATTGGATATTTTTTGAAAATTCCATATTTGACATTTATTGACAATTGTTTCCCAAGAGACGTCTTCTACTAAAAGAACAGTGTCATCAGCGTATGCTATGACCTTTGCAGAAGTATTCATAGTAATAATTTAATTACTAGGATAGGTCCCAGTACGGTCCCTTGTAGTATTCCACAAGTGACTAATTATATTTACTTTGGGATTTGTTAATTTTTACATACCGCTTTCTCTCAGTAAGATAACTTGTAAATAAACAGTTAGATATATTTCTTATACCATAAAGCTTGAATTAGGTATTAGGTTCAGGTATTATGTGATACCGTATCGAATGCTGCTACTAAATCTAGGAAAATACCAATTATTTTCAAAGGAGTTGTAGGTATATAGTTTTTGTTACCTCATGAATAGCATCTTCTGTACTTTTACCTACAACTTCAACAAACCATACTGTTTGTCTGATAAAATTTTGTTATAGATTAATCAACCTAGATTTTATACTATAAGTATTCCAGAAGTTTTGATATATTATTTATTATCGATATGGGTCTATAATTGCTTATTTCAGACTTGTCGTCCCCTTTTTTGTATATAGGTGTTGCTACCGATGTTTTTAATTGGTCAGAGAAGATTCCATTTTGAAGACTTAAATTAAAAATATAATATAAATGCTTGGCTATATAATGTTTAATAACTTTTAAAGTTTTAATTGAGATATTCCCTATACCAGATGACGAGTTATTATTTCCACGTCCACGAATTTCCTGTCTGTAACTTTTTTGTGCGCACCTGGAACCGTTTATGATAGTGACTTGAAATTTGGTACACTTATGTATTGTAACGAGATCTGGAACTAGATTATATTTTGATCTAATTCCGTTGAAGGGTTCGGGGGTAAATAAGGTAAATAGGCAAAGCAGGCAAGTAAGAGTCCATAAAATTGCAATTTAGGGAATGTACGAAAAGTCAGTCTCAAAAATTTTTTTGGCATCAGCCACCCCCTCCCCCACATGATCACCCCCAATACCACCCCCACACTATTATGACTATTATTTATTAAAAAAATTAAAATGTGATTGAGCGTGCATACAAGAACAAAACGTCTCAAAACATTTTTTTGGCGTTAGCTACCCCCTCTGCCACCCCCAACCTATTATTAAAAGGAGTAAAAAATTAAATTGGGATTTAGTGTGTATACGAGAACCAAGGGACTCTAAATTTTTTTGGCATCAGCCACCCCCTCCTCCCTCACTAATACCACACCCACATTATTATGAAAGGGAGTAAAAAATTAAAATGTGTTTTTTTAGTGTGTATACAAGAACAAAACGTCTCAAAAATTTTTTTTGGCGTTAGCTACCCCCTCTGCCACCCCCACCCTATTATTAAAGGGAGTAAAAAATTAAATTGGGATTTAATGTGTACGAGAACCAAGGGCCTCTAAAATTTATTTTGGCATTAGTTACCCCCTCTACCATCCCCAACCTATAGTTTAAGGGAATAAAAAATTAAATTGGGATTTAGTGTATAATTTCTAATTCTAATTTTTTTTTTTTACATTAGCCAACCCTCTACCACCCCCACTTTATTATTAAAGGGAATAAAATATTACATTGGGATTTAGTGTGTATTAGACTAGGATACAAAATCTGGATGTAGAAGTAGTGATTCCTTGGGCAGCGGTTTTTTTTAATTTGTCAATGTTTTTTATTACTTCCTCCTCTTGCTCTGGTATAGGTTTAAGACATATTTTTTTAGAATTAATCCTCCTTGTTCCAGTATTTCATTACATTGGACATTTTCGGATATTGCCTTTCATATGTGACTAAAATAATTATTAAAAATTCCAGATATTTCCTTATCATCAGTTACATTTATAAATATTATTTTTTTAATGTCTTTATCAAATTGTAAGTTTTATTTCTATATACCTTGTATTTCATTATTTTTATTTAATTCAAACTTTTACTTGTCTCTT
Organism: Leptura quadrifasciata; assembly: GCA_963675555.1. Taxonomy (NCBI): domain Eukaryota; kingdom Metazoa; phylum Arthropoda; class Insecta; order Coleoptera; family Cerambycidae; genus Leptura; species Leptura quadrifasciata. The sequence continues at coordinate 189,876,352 of OY776673.1, read as the reverse complement.
TCTCTTATTGAAATAATTAAACCTTTAGATATCCAAAGTTTCAGTTTCTTTTAACTTGATTTTGCATGAATAGTGGTTGTTGATTGTTGGATTTTAGTAGAAAGATTATTTATAAAATTGTCATAAGCCATATTTACATTGGTATTTGATATATATTATGCTATGTTTCATTTTTTAATAAATATTCAAGTTGTTCGTATTTTATGTTGTATTTTGTATGTAGGTCTGGAAATATTGGTTTTGTTTAGCAATTATATATATATATATATATATATATATATAATATATATCTGTATTAGATATTTAGAGTAAAATTTGTATTTCAAATTTCAAATCAGAATCGCCATTGAAACAGTTGCAAACGATAATTGTTGTCAAAACATGATTCCTTTATGAAACCATCCATCATCCATCAAAATCGAAGAATCTGCGCAATAGCTCAAACTGTAGGATTTTAACAATACTTGAAGATAACTGAGAAAAACAATTTATTTCAATTTTTAACCATTTTTGCATTTAAAGAAATGGTTATAAACAAATTAAAATGCAGACTAAATATAAAATATTTTTTCATGTTTTAAAAGCTTGTAGAAAGATGAACAACTTAAGAAAATAAAGATATTTTAACTATTGCGTTTTGCCATTTTGTTAATAAAAAAGTTAATCTTTTGACTTAAAATTTGCACTTTTTGTTTACAAATGTTTTCATTTGTGAAAGTCAAAGCTCTAAAAAAATACTAGAAGTTAAAGTAGTAACTATAAATAAAGAAGTGCGCTCAAGATTAAACATCCCAGACGAAGCCACTTCATGTGAGGATATACGGGATGTCCTGAAATTTCTATCCCTAACTTTAATAGAACATAGAATATTTTTATTAATCCAATAAGAGCAATACAGTGTGCTATAGGACAGGTCAAAATTTTACAATCATTTACTATCCAAATAGGTATATATAAATATACAAATGCTCGTATATATACGTGTAGACGCAAAAAAACATGCAACCACATACAGGATGTCCCAATAGCGCGTCAAAGTCTAATAATGGCCTTATTAGAAGACTTTGGAAAATATTTTTTTTTATGGAAGTGGTATAAGTAGTATCAAAAGGCGCACATTTTAAAAATATTTTGAAATATACAGGGTGTTCGCTACAGCGGAGCATCTTCGAGGTAATTTTTTTTAATGGAACACTAATTTTTACATTTATGAATTCAGCGTAAAATTACCTTTCCGACGACCTCCAAATTTTTTGTTTTTGACGTGGGTTGCCGAGTTATTCGAAAAAATCTGAAAATTTTGGTTGGAACAAGGTTTAACAAATTAATTCGCTGTGTGTGTATTACTGTTAATTAAGACTTATTTTGCAATTATGTAGACAAGGGATGTACGGTTGTGGCCAGTGAATATGAGGCACTAAAATTTGTACAATTTAAAGTGGGCTTTTATTAACGTCAACCTGGCGTCAACGCTGCATGCCGCCAAAGTACAGCCCTTATTATAACACTAAAATATCACAAAAATCGGATTCAAGAGCTGCCTCATATTCACTGGCCACGACTTTACTACAACAATAAAACCACCAAATATTGATTATAATTATACAGGGTGTATTTTATACTAACGCTAATTTAGAACATTTCAAAGTGAATTTTCTGAATGTTTCCAAATGGAACACTCTGTATATTATTGTATTTTTGACGTTAATTCTCTGCAATTTTTATGAATAATACCCTGTAAGTACCTAAAATCGATATTTCCAGAGATATTTTTACTTTTTCATTAAAAACCGTTAAATTATAATACTTTTCATTTCGAACTGATCTAGTAGCCATGATTTTGACATAAAGTGAGAATAATTGAAATAGTATTAAATTTTTTTCTAGGTGTGTCTTGGTATTTTTTTCACAGTTTAATTAAATCACATTTGAGTCAATCTTAAAAATGTATTAATAATCATTTAATATTACAAAAAAGTTGACATAAATAATATGAACAGAAAATACGTTATTAGGTAATACAAAAATTGGCATTATTTTAAAAATTCAAAGGTATTTTGAACCTAATTTAATGAAATAAATAATACCTAGTGTTTATAGGAACTGTTCAAAGTGGCCTCCCAGTACGTCTATGCATTTCTGTAGACAATTTCAATTCAATTTATTGAAAACTTCCCTTATTCCTTCTTTCATATTTTCTTTTGTAGATATAGGAGCTTTGCACACTCGCTCCTTAGCATAACCCCACAAAAAGAAGTCTATTTTGGCCAAATCAGGGCTTCTGGTAGGCCAGAAACCATTTGGAAAAGCATCGTTTAAAAGTGGTGCACAGGTGTAATAAAAATTATGACGATTAACATGTCCATATTTATGAAACGTTACTTCATCGGCAAACAGAACAAAGTCAAACAAAATTTCTTTGTTTTTTTTGTTTTACCCATTGACAAAATATATTCGGTTTTCATAATCCCTATCAATCAGTTCCTGCATTAGTTGAACGTGATGAAATTTGTTTTTTTGTAGGATTCGATGGACTTATATCGTTTTCTCTTGCCAATTCTCATATACTACGATGAGTATCTTCAATCATGCTCAAAAGTATGAATGTTCCGTTTTCTTAATTTACTACATTTTTTGTTCATTCCTTTTTCTCATATTCCATGCCATATTTTTCTCGAAAAATTCGTTATTAGAAAGTGCCAATTTTAAACTAATTTATAACTTAAAATAAGTGTGAATACTTTGTCACAATAGTTAATAATTAAATGTCGGAAAGATAACTTTCAATTATTCTCACTATGTCAAAATGATGGCTACTAGATCAGTTCCAAATGAAAAGCATTATGATTTAACGGTTTTTAATGAAAAAGTAAAAATATCTCTGGAAATATCGATTTTAGGTACAGGATATTATTCACAAAAATCGCCGAGAATTAACGTCAAAAATACAATAATATACAGAGTGATCCATTTGAAAACATTCAGAAAATTCATTTTGAAATATTCTGAATTAGCACTAGTATAAAATACACCCTGTATAATTATAATCAATATTTGGTGGTTGTGTTGTTGTAGTACATCCATTGTCTACATAATTGCAAAATAAATCTTAATAAGTACACACAGCGAATTAATTTGTTAAAACTTGTTCCAACCAAAATTGAAATTGAGAAAAAATTTCCATCGTTCAAAAATTTTTAGAGCATTTCGAATCATAGAATATTCTTATGTTTAAACCTGATTTGAACTCAATATTGTGAAGTTGTAATTTAAAATTTATATTAGTAATTTCATCTTGATCATAATATTATTTCTTTTTTCAGGTCCATAATGTCGGGAGATTCACCAAATTCACATCAAAATGACATCTTCGACTTCAAGGAGGGTCGTTCATCGCCTGTACCAACAACTTCAAAAGATATAGGGATACAAAGTGGCGAGGTTGTCCACGCTTCCGTTCTCGTAGAACCAGATAAAGAAGATGATAGTAAATGTCTGAATTCGCCTATATTAAACAATTCCAACGAGGAGCCCTGTAAATCGGACCCCGACCAAACAGTACAACTCGACGAACTGAGTTACACAGACAAACGGAAAGGCGACAAAGACGACCCGGAAAAGAAGAAACTAAACGGAGATTTTGATAAATTAGATGGGGTGTGGGTGCCAGGTCAAGACACAAAGAAAAATAAACACGAAGAGGAGGACGATGATAATTGTACCGTGAAGTGCTTGTATTATACCATGCAGTGTTGTGAGTGTACTATTATGTAGTTCAAAAGCATATGTGATATTTTAGAAAATTAGTGTTAAGATAAAAATACGTTTTAAAATCGTATTGGGTGATCAAATAAAACATTGTGTCTTTGATTGTCTATAATTTTTTTGTGTGGTTTTATTATATTTTAGGAAGGAAATATGATTCTTATATTTCTGTGAATGTGAGATATCTCGAGTTAGCAGCAAATAATGTCACTAAATATTTAATTTATTTATATTATAATTTTCAAATTGAAGATTTACAATGGTGGTAGATTAACAAAGCCGATATGGCATCGCATGTCATCCGGCTCTCAGACGCCATTACAAGAGATGTAGGCTTGAGTTCCTGGTCGTTGTCGTCTGAACTGAAGACTTCTAGATTTCAAGCTTCTCTTTTAATTGAACCTTGCATCGCACTATTCTACTTATTTATGCATATACCATTATTTCAAAGACAGCAATGAACTAGAGCTCAAGTACGTTTCTTCTGATGGCATTTGAGAATATGTAGCGCCATATCCGTTTTGCGTATCTACTAATGATATTTATCAATATAAGATAATATAATTAGTATATATATTTTATATACAATTTTTTTTTGTTATTAAAGCAATACAGATTTGTCTTCGCTATTAAAAGTGCCCATTTTGAAATAAAATCAAATATTAAAATGCAGGCATATTTAACGATCTTCAATACTAAATCACTCATCAATATCAGTTTCGGTAAATTTTGAATTCCCACCAACTTTTAGGTTTGTGAAAGTAATATTTTGGTTGGCTGAATATTATTAACGATTCGGAGTTTTTTTCGAAAAACCGATTTTTTTTACCTATTTTCTCCCCTACTACTTAATTAATTAAAAGGCCATAAAACAAACATATCCCAAAGACATGCCAATCGATGTAGATAAGAGTCTCATCAATACACTTCTTTTAAATAATGGGCAGTGGTTTTAATCTAAAATGTACTTAATTAAGTTCTGTCAAAGTTATCTGCAAAACTGTTGAAATCAAGAATTAGAGTATAATATAAAGTAAAAAAAACATTTTTTTGTACCTATACTTGAATGCCTATAAAAATATTGGTGGTAACTATTTAGTAATATCGGTATGTTTATTTTTTGCACAATCAGTCATAAAATAACGCTTCTTGGCTCTTATTAGTGGGCATAAAGCAAGTCTTTACTCTAAAGCGAGATAGTGTTCTAGAGAAGAAGCAAAATTAACTCTCCATCCGTTTTCAAGACCATAGTTAAGATAATAGAAATTTTATTTATATTCAATCAATTTTTGCATAACTGGGGGTAAAATACCACTTTTTGATTTTCATTATAGGCTGTTACACAAACTCTTTTTTGATTAAGTTAGTTCTATATCTATATGTCAACTTGGTATAATTTGAAATGGTTATTTTGAATTTATTTCAAACCGAAATCATATCGTCGTGCAAAAAATAGTGTATCCACCTCTGACAACAGCTTTCATACTTATTAGGAGGCCAAAGCAACCATTTTACAGTAATTTTTAAAAAAACACACTTTTTAACAAACTAGCACTCTGAGATATAAAACTATATTTTTGATGATGGGAGTTAAAATCACACAAAAGAAAATGAATTTATACTAAATTATACATGAAACACAAAAAAATTATAACCAATCCAATTGCAAAATTCTTAAAACCAACTAAATTGTGAAAAATATGGTCAGTTTGTTCCACAATAGGGTATGAATTGAAGATTATTTATTAGTCATAATATGTCATGAAAATTACAATCTGAAATGTTATCTTTTGCTCTCTAATAAATCTCATTTAGCTCAATGATTACTAATTGAAATATGTTAGTATGTAACGTTAGAATTGATCTTATTTTGTATTTGTGCGTCTATATTGGGAATCGATCTCAATTTATTAAGTGATGAACTGTGTAATGGTATTAATAATTTTCGTTAGGTTAACTGATGATTTTTGGTGCCAGTTTGGTAAGGATTTATGTTTTCAGTATTAACATTGTGATATGAATTCATTTTGGTTGATTCATATTATTTTGTAAATATTTTCAAGGTATTTATTTGTAAGCGTTTAATGCCTGAGGCAATGAAAGTTGTATGTATCTCCAAAAATATTGTCATCATGAGTAGTGTAGTAGTAGTCGCAATATTGGCTTTGATTTATTTAAAAATTATTAGCTCAGTGTCATGTGGAAGTTGAAATTGTATATAAACAAATGTATTTTTAATCTTTAAATATCAACTTACTGTATTCATTAGGCACTAAAGTCACCATAACACTTGCGGGGTAACATTTGGATTATTGAATCCTATGTAGTCATTTCATTTTAGGTGTTTTGTGAATTTTTTTAAGATCTGTAGGCAGAAAAGTTTAGTTGATTATGTGATTACACTAATATGATACAAATAATCAATGTAAATAGTAATATCCATCTCACCAGTTTGATTTTCACTTTGCGATTTGTAGTAATTTTGGTGTTCCAAATGCACAAATACTCCTATGGCCAAATTCATTATTCTAGATAGATGGATCTTGCACCACTCTGCTTTCATTTTTGGATGATACCTATATTAGTTTGTCTCACATACAGGGTTGGACAAAATACATTTAGAAAGAGAATTTGAAATGCAGTATAAAATATGAAATGTTTTAATGTTATACAGACGTATTTTATAGCACTAGTGTGGTAAAGTAACACTTTACCTCACTAGTGTGATAAAGTTAATTAAATAATTGTTAATTGAGCACCCACTGGCAGGAGACAATTTATCTTCTTTAGGAGAGGACACAGCTTTAACTTATACTATTTTGTATTTTCTGAATCTCTTTCTACTTTCTAAATCTCAAAAGCAGCATATTCCGCTTCATATTTTTAAAAATGTTTATTGATCACATCAGAGAAAGGCATAATTTTATTTTGTATTGTAAATTGTTTAATGTTCAGCCAAAATTAATTCAAGTCCTTACCATGCGTCAGCACTAATAATCATCATTAGCGCCTTATACCATATCGATATATTTATCTCTAGTATGCATTGAATATCTACTTTAGTAATTATTGAACGCCATAAACTAAATATTAATTTTGTTAAATTATATACTGTTTATATAAAATGGTGCAATATCATATTTTAAATAAAATTGTTCCAATGAATGTTTTGCTTTATTATATTACCAGTCATTAACCCTCATTACTGTTTATAATTTCGAGATTAGTGTTAACAACACTAATATTTAATAACCATACATGGAAAGTTCAGTGTTAGTAGAAAAGATTATTCACTTAGCTCATTTATTTGTATGATAACTTGTGTAAACCTTTAAATTATTTTCTGAGTTAGCACTGGACTGCAGCTTGTTTCTGTAAATGATGATAAGTTCAGTGACGCTTCTAGGTCATGAGATGCCTTCGTGCGAGAGCATTTTTGGCGCCCTTTTTTGGGGGGCAAAGGGTACAATGTTTAAAAAAAAATGTCTGTATAAGATATGTCTATTTTATTATTATAAAAAAATTAACAAACCGCTCAGTCGAAATACTATAAAATTAGCTTTTTGGCGCCCCATGACCTAGTGCGCCTTCGTGCGTGGCACGAAATGGGCCCCCGTTAGACGCGGCCCTGGATAAGTTTCTCTTGTTGACTTTCCCAATTTAGATAAAATTTTGATTCTTTTATCGGAAATCTACACCAAAGAGAAATTATGTTACCACTATTCACTAAATGCAAAGACTAGAAATCATTAAAAGGGTTAGTCAAAAATGATTTATTAATTTCAGTAAACACAATATAAGATTATCCCAAAATCAATGGTTTAAAAGTTATTTGGGTTTTTGCAGAATTCATAGCGTCTTTCCAAATTAAATTCTCACTTTTCTAGGTTTTCCATAACTGTCTCAATTTTTGTAAAATGTATGCAAAGAAAAGAGTAACTGAAATGTCTATGAGCAGCGAGTTTATTATTTTTTTTAGATTTTATACAGGGCATCTTCAAACATCTAAAACTTGGTTTTTTGAAATGTAACACCTAGTATATTATTACTCTATTTTGTTCAACTATTACATTCCTCCAAATTAGTTACTGCGATATTACTTCGATCCAGCTTATGTCGGCTTGTTTTGATATTTCTCTAGTCGAGATCTTCTGGAACTTTTAACAGAACAGTAATTTCATTATTTTCAGAAACCAGTCTTGGTCCTGTCTGTTTTTTTTTTACATGCAACATTTCTCATTTGTGTAAACCACTGCAGTAAATTTTCAAAAGCGTCCTTCCATTTCGGTATCGCCTACAAATTCTTGTCGCAAGTAAACAGTTTTTATCATTTGCCCCCAGTACAAAAACCATGTGTTAATTCTTCCATAGAAAAATTCATTATTTTAAACTCTGCACTACACTGAAATGCTTCAGGTACGATAAATTTTAGATGTTTGAAAATTGTCAAGTTAAGGCCCCTGTATAAAATCCCCTCTACATAAAAATAAACTTTTTCTATTCTATTTAGACATTTCAGCTAACACTTATCTTCACATTTACCAAATGCTTTACTTTAACTATCATTAACAAAACAAAAATTAGTACTGAAAATAACATTTTACGCTGGAATTGTGAATGATCCATGATATGATGGTCTGAAGGACGTTTTTGTGATACTTCTTAACCAGACTGTTATGATGTTCATCTGCGATGGGTTTGACTTAACCTAGATACGAAAATACTTACTTTGATTTTGCTCATCGGTACACCACACATGGTATCAACTGGAACGTTGTTACATTATCTTATGTCTAACACCGATTATTATCCAACACTTGTTAAAATTATTTCCTGAAAGGGAATTTGGTTATTAATGAATGCGGTGAGACACATTTATAGAGGACGAGATTCAGGTAGTTATATATTGGGTCTCTTGGATATGTTAGTTGTACAATATAGGCAACAAGAAAAATGAAGAAGGTCAACAAGGATATCGGTTCATACCACACATGGTGAGTATTTTTGGAAGAACTCGTGCAATGGAGTTACGCTAGAGCGACATGTGTTCCGAATCACTGAGGAACCACATGTAAGCAAATATGGCACAAGGCATGTTAGTTTCTATCAAAAACAACTGCTAACTTTGTAAAATGAATTTGGCAAATTTCGACATACTGGGGAAATCTCCTTTCTGGGACTTTCTTGAGGAACTACAAATCCGTCCTCCTCATACGCTGTACCTTGCATAAGTCCTTTTCTGATATAGTTTCTAAAATGACGCCTTGCGAATTACTTCTAGAGGATTAAGTCCCGTCTTATGAAATTTCATCAGTTACAAAAATGACGCTTTGCAAGCATGTCTCGGGAACTTTCATTATATTTCCAAAATATCTTCCCGATGACATGTTTACAAGTCGCGTGCTGTTCCTGCAAGATATTTTCTAAGTCTGGTTTCATTGCAGGTATGCAAAATCTCATCGAAGATTTTCTTCCCTGGCTTAGAGCAGGACAATATTTAGTGCATGCAGGTACGCTCTTTTAACAAAATCTTTGGTGCAAAAATATACAGGGTGTGCTATTTCAAAAATTCCAATTTTGAGTTGTCCCGCTTTAATAAAATATCCTGTACATTTCAAAGTATTTTAGAAACTGACAAAATGTACGCCTTATAACTTTTATTTAAAACATTTTTTCATATTTCTTATAATAACCCATATATTGGACTTACATGAATGGGCCACCCTGTATGTTTCGGCAATAAAGACATTATTATGTTAATGCGGTTTAGAAGCACAACATTACAGTCCAGACCTAGAGAACTAGTATAGAACATATAGAAATAATTTAAATAAAATCATCCACTATACTAAAAATAAGTACTATAAAAATGAGATTTCAAACTGTGATAATAACATTAAAAAAATATATAAAGTTATAAATGATGCAACTAATGGAAAATCTAACAAAAGTAATACAGATATACACATTCTAGATAATGAAGGAAATATATTTATAAATGATAAAGAAATGGCAAAAACCATTCACACACCGCAGAATGCTTATAACCCTAGCTATGATACAAATGCGTCTATGTTCCTAATGCCACTGAATAATAACGAGCTTATAGAACACATTAATTCATTAAAAAGCAACAGCTCGCCGGGTAATGATGGTGTATCATCCAAAATAGTAAAGCAATTTCACATGTATATATTAGATCGCCTTAGACATATAATTAACCTTATTTTTAAATCTGGAATAGTACCTAGTCATTTTAAAACTACCATCGTCACTCCAGTATACAAAGCCGGTAACAAAACAATCATTAACAACTATCGTCCTATCATCCTAGTAAACGCCTTTGCCAAAATATTTGAAAAATGCTTGAAGGATAGGCTTATAAATTTTCTAGCTGCTAATAACATCTTGAGCAAAAACCAATTTGGTTTTACCAGAGGACTTAGCACATCTGATGCCATATATGAACTTACTAAACAAATAACTGACAACTTAAATAATGATGATAGATGTATTGCAGTATTCCTACATTTGGCAAAGGCGTTTGACACAGTGCCCCATGACATACTTCTCAATATATTATCGCAGTATGGTATAAGGGGGAATGTGCTGAACGTGTTTAAGAGTTATTTATCTAATAGGCAACAGATGGTCAAGATCAGAGATGACTTAAGTGAACCGACTTTAATAAAGATGGGAGTCCCACAAGGAACAGTTCTATAGGTCCAATCTTGTTCATAACATACATAAATTCATTAACTGAACTCGACATCAATGCCTCCATAATATCATATGCCGATGATACGGTAATTATATTTGAAGGTAACTCATGGGCGGAAGTAAAACATAGAATAATTTGTGGTATTAGTAAGGTTAAAAACTGGCTAGACACATACAAATTGTCTCTCAATGTAAAAAAACCCAACTATATAGCCTTTTAACTAACGATGGCAAATAGGCCAGATTTTGACTCTATTTTAATTGACAACTTACATGATGTGATTAAAGAAACACCAAATACAAAATATCTAGGTTTAATTATAGACAACAATTTAAAATGGGAACAACACATTTATAAACTAAGTAATAATATGAGGAAATTAATTCACAAATTTTACCTACTAAGGGAATTTTTGGATAAGAATCTGCTAATACTAATCTACAAAGCACTGGTAGAATCATTAATCTGTTATGGAATAATAGCTTGGGGTGGTACGTATGACAATAAAATAAAACAACTCAAGGTAGTGCAAAACTATATACTAAAAATTATCTATAAGAAAAACAAATTATACTCCACAAGTTTACTATACTCTAGTAAAATCTTAAATGTACGCTTACTTTATATACTGGCGACTTGCTCATATGTATAGTGCGGGAAAGGGGAAATTGAGAGGGGGGGGTGCGAGGTGTGACGCTAAGAAGGCAGGCCCGGACTTAACTATATTGTGTACGTATGTCTGTTTACGCTTTTAAAGGCCCACGCAATTTTCTTATGGAAAAGTGACTTGCGTTAAATTGGTTGAAATTTTGATATGTTGTGTATCCCATCTCTCTGATCAAATGTCTCAATTGGCACAAATTGACAAACTTTCACAGTCTTGAGATAAAGCTTGCTAAAGTGAGAATTATCGTTTATTTGAGGTGTATGGGTCTGGGTTAAATCAGTACTCTTTTTTTTGCTTCTAGGGTCTCACAGTGGTTTGAAAACACCTCATAACTGTCATGTTTTATTTATTGAAATATTACATCATATAATCTCAAACGTCGTCACGTCATATGACGTCATAGCATGTAATATCGTGTCATAGAACATCATGATTTAAATAACATTCTTTTCTCTTACTTCTAGGTGCTCAGATCACAATAAAATTCAAAGTGACCACTATGAGGTTCTGTGACACGACATGACCTGCTATGACGTCATATGATATGATAAGACAATCAATTATACTGTTTAGGTGTTATTAAACAAATCTGAGACATTGATGCATTTGATACAAAGATAGGATACACAACATATCAAAAATTCAACCAATTTAACGGAAGTCACTTTTCCATAAGAAAATTGCATTGGCTTTTGTTGTGTGGACTCAGTTTAGCTGGCAACAATTTACACTACTGACTATACAGTAGTTACAGTATCCTAGTTCACTTAATATTTGAGTAAATTGTTACTACCTAGCAAGAACCACGGGGAGGTATGTGCATATCTTGCCATGATAGGATGGGTAAAGAATATTAGTACAGGATAAAGAAAATTATACAAAAAAATAAAACTAAACCTCTAAAAACAAAAAAAATTTAAAATAGTAACAGTAAAAAAATATATAGGTATCCTCAAAATAAATAAAAAAAATAACAATAAACATCTAAAAACAAAAAAAAACTTAAAATAGTAACAGTAAAAAAATATATAGGTATTCTCAAAATAAATTAAAAAATAACAATAAACCTCTAAAAACAGAAACAAAACTCGAAATAGTAAATTTTCGTAAATAAAATATGTATTCTCCAAATAAATAAAATTAAATATAATTGAATTCTTTAAATAAATAAAAATAGATTAAAATACTTACGAACACACAAAATGACATAAATAATAAGCTTGATACCACGATCACATCATTGAACACAAAAACGGACACAAATAATAAACTTATATATATCACTACCACTTCTTCAATCACAAGTCATATCATATCATGTCATATAATCATCCTCAATTCTAATCACTTTGGCAATTCTCTTTTCCCAATCTTCCTTGGTAATTTTGGACACTTCGTTTTTAATTAACTCTATCACTTTTTTGTCGAATTTTGGAACAGTATTTCCTTTTCTGATATTTTTTTTCAATTTTCCCCAAATCAATTCTATTGGGTTGAAAATACAATAATATGGTGGTAATCTTAAAACTTTGTGGCCAAATCTTTCAGCTATACTGTCTATAACATAATTCTTCTCAAATGTTTTCGTATGAAGGACTTCCAACAATTCTGCTTTAGTATAACTGTCCATATAATATAGGTCGTGATCCGTTAAAAAAATTTGCAACTCCAATTTAGTCGAACTCTTATTAGGAATTTTATATAATTCTCTTGAATGGTACTTCGCATTGTCAAGAACAATAACACTATTTGGCTTTAATTTTGGAATTAGAATATTTTCAAACCATTTTTCAAAAATTACTCCCTCCATATTCTTGTGATAATCCACGTTACACTCTTCCATGTTTTTCCCGCATAGTTTCAATGCATTATCTACCCATCCATCACCTGATCCACAGTGTAATATAACCAATCGAGTCCCCTTATTTGGAGTCAATGACTGTAGTAGACATTTTTTAGTTCCATCAGTCCATCCTTTTTTTACGGTATCGTGAGTGTCATACCAAGTTTCATCTAGGTAATAAATTGTTCTATTTTCCCTTCTGAACTTTTTAATCTCCTCTAGATATGAATGTCGCCAATCCACTATTCGTCTGCTTTCCATAATCGCCACGCGTTTATTAATTGTTTTAAATTTAAATCCAATTTTTTTCAGCCAGTTCCTTAAAGTTCTTGTCGTATATTTCAAAGGACAATCCATTTCCTTTAGTTTTCTGTCTACCACGTCAACAGTCGGGATTTCATTTTTCTGATATGCATCATAAATTACATTTTTTAAAAGTTTTGCTATTGATGGATCTAAAATTTTTGATATACCAGCGTCGCAACATTGCTTTCTTTCGGTAACACCTATTTTCACTAGTTTGTACAATGTGGAATAGGGAACGTGGGTTAAAGATTCTGTTTCCTTTAATATATCTAAATCACGCAAGTTAAAGTCATTAGTTTGTCGCTGTAAAAGAGTATTATACACATTTAAACAAATTTGTTTCCCGTCACTGCTTAAATGCCGTTTTTTTCTCCCTTGAAACTCATTTGGAATTTTATTTTCTTTATCACTGAAATCACTATAACTGCCACTTTCACACTCACAATCACTCGATCGACTCATTTTTGTAATAAATAAGTTACATACCAGCAAAAAGACAAATATAAACTAATGTATTAATGTATTAATTGCACTTACACCCGTACACTCCGCCGTATATGAAAGTAAACTAAGTCCGCCTCTGAAGTACCATATCTCACATGTCGTTCGTGCTAGTTGGCAAACAACACAAGCCTGACCTTCTCTCTCATTCTAATGCACGCGACATAAAAGATGTAAAACATGATGTGATACAAACAGCTATGCGTTATGCATAGCCACTACCCTCTCTATTCCCCACTACGTCTGTGACCGTTTTCATTTATCGTTTTCCTCTACAATACACAAACGTAATAAATTAAAAAATTATGTATCTCATAAATACGAAACCAGAATAAAAACCAATAAACACTTGAAAATACCAGTCAGCAATAGAAATATCAATCTCAGATTTATAAATTACTTAGCACCTAAATTTTATAACATTTTGCCACTAGAAATCAGAAATACAAATAACATAAAAAAATTTAACAAAAAATGTAGGAACTATATCTCCAATAACTACGAAAATTTTGCAATAGTCTTCTAAGTCATTACTTTCTTGTTCTTCCAGATATTTTATTTTGTTACTAATAACTATGTATTCTTCTATCGATATTTCAGCTAGTGTAATACATTAGATTCTATACTTCTGTTACAAATAGTATCTTATTATTAGTGTTATCAGTTTAACTATTATCTATAATTTTAATTCTGTAATTAGGTATGCTACTCTTTATAAGTATTAATTTTAAAATATTCTAAATCATAGATTAAACTGGTACATACAGGTGTTCATTCACTTAGGTGCCATGAAGCAATTTACTGCATAATTTAAACATTCTAACTGTAAAGCATTATTGTATATTGTACACGATCTTTTTAATAAACTCTTAAATTAATCAGACGTCCAATTCTCAGGATTTTCATATATTAGGTTTTATTTTTTATGCTCACATTCGCGTATAAGTTGTAACGACCACGTGGTGCAGATAACCTGCGTAGTGAACAACTCAGAATAAACCACACATGACCAAATAAAACTGAGAACCGTGTGGCACATTAAAAATAGACAAAATATATATACAAATAATTTACAAGCATTCCAACAGAGTTATTTATCTGATTTATATCTGATCTGTGGCACAGCATCTGATGTTTACACCAACACCAAAAGTCTTGAACACTACACTCAAACACCATTCGATGAGTATTTTGTTATAATGTTTGCATCATCCGGAGATGATTAAAATAGTTTTAAACCCAATGATGCTAACATTGGATAGCTGTGTAGTGTTCCAGGGTTTTGGCAGTGTCACACCAAAAGTTCCTATCCAGGACTAAGGAATCCAGAAACCTAGAGCTTAGAGATGTTCCATTTTGATATTATTTTTAGTTTTTAAATTACTTAAGAAAAATAATAAAACAGTACACTTACCTCACCTTATACTAATTAACTAATTTTCATGGTTATAATTAAACAAAATTTAATAATCACGTTTTATTTAATAAATTGCAACAACAAAATAGAATAATCATTTTGCTACCAAATTAAATGAGTATGTGCAAAAAACAGTAGCAACCTATATGTATTTTTAAAAAATTTGGCTCCAAACAAATATAATACCCAATTATAACAAAAAATAAAAAAACAAACAGAACATCACGGATATACATTTTTAAATTCACAATTTCATATGAAAAAATATATTACAATCATGATATGAAAATGGACATACAAAATGTAATAAATTTTTTTTCAAATCAATTTTAACCCATGCATTTATTTGTGGGATGACATAATATTTGCCATTAATAAATCAGTCTTACAAAATATACCGGGTAATTCTGAAATCTGCTTCCCCTTTTTATTCATCAACTGATCAAAGATATATATATATATATATATATATATATATATATATATATATATATATATATATTATGGCAATATAACATTCGTTACCGAAATAACTACTACCTTCAACTTTAGATTGAATGGAGTATGGCTGTGTGTGTACTGCAGGTAGTTAAATAGTCAACAAAAATTGGAAAAATAACGATAATTTATTGATAATATTAGTTTAAGAAATATTTGTTAATATTTGTAATATTTGTATTTGTATAATTTGTTAATTTGTTATTAGAGTTTTTTTTGTGAGGTATGATATTTTTAAAATATAACCTACTGTTGATAATAATTATAAAAACTCAGTAGAAAAGGTTTAGTAGGAGTTGTATTGCAGTTATAAATAATAAATTCCAATAATCACAAACATTATTTGAAAAGTACAAAAAAAAAATGAAGGAAGATCAAGCAAGTGAGAATTTTTGACGGGAGATGATTATGATGAAATTTGAGGAAGAATAAATATAGAAAAAATAAATACGGAAAATTTTTGAGTAGACGGAGATTATTTATTAATAGCAGAAGTTAAAGAAGCAGAAATAAGGCAAAAGAAAACATTTTGAGATTGGATTATTTTGGAAGAGAAAAAAAAGGAGGAAAATAAATAAATTGGTTAAGGTTTTCGAGTAGTGGAAAACTAGTTTGGAAATTCAAATTTGAAGTATTAATGTGAAACTAAAGTTTGAACCAAAGAACGATATCAACGAGTGATTTGCGTGCGAAAAAGGTACCTTTTTAAATAAATAAAGCTTTAATATACAAAAGTCTCGAGCAAAAATAATAAAGACAAATTTCTATTTTAGTTAGTTTTAAGGAATTCTGTATGTCATTTAACTGGTGACAGTTCCATTTGTCATTTAGTAATATAAGTATTTTCTTGATATCTTTTCGTTATTTTAAATTGAGTAACAACCTTAAATATATAGAAACTGCTCTTGGGATTAAGAGAAACTGTTTGCAGTTTAGGCACAGTTGTTCTCGTGCTCTATTCAATCTGAAGTTGGTAATTCAATTTTAGATTTGGCGCCCTGGCAAGAAATTAAATATTTCACAATTTACAAAATTTCACTTTGCACAATTCAAATTTTAGTCAATACCAATCTATTTCATCTATATATTTTTTCATTACACGCCAATTCGGAATATCATTACAAATTGGCGCCCAACGTGGGGCTAGTTTAAAAATTGTGACATTAAATGTCAACTAAGAAATTTTAAAAAGAAAAGGTTACTAAACTGTTACTCAATAATTTATGGATTTAAGGTCAGGTAAAGTAACTACAATGGCTGAAAACACGGAACAACAAACCACAACACCTAGTATTTCTCAACAATCTGTGGACACTACACAAACATCACCAGATTTTAATATGATAAACCAAATTGTGGAGATGATGACAAGAAAATTTGATGAAAACAACACAAAATTAGGACAAAAATTAGATGAAAACCAACAAGAAATTTCTAGAAAAATGGACGAAAACAATGCAAAATTGGAAACGAAACTAGACGGATTTAGACAAGAAATAAGAGATGAAATACAAACAAAATTGGTACAAATAGAAGAGGAGATAAGGACAGAATTGAGAAAAGAAGTAAACACACTGGTTGATCGCGGATTTTTGGAACTTAATCAACAAATAGAACAACAAAACAAAAGAATTGGTGAATGCTTAAAAGAACAGGAAGGAAAGATAAAACAGAACAGGGAGATGTTACAGAAGGTTACGCAAGACGTGAGCAAACACGGGGAGAGAATTGAACAGAACACGATGATTTTAAAAGATATTCAAAGCAACAAGAATGAAAAGAACAAAATGCAAATATATGAAAAACATGGGAAAAATAATAAGAAGCGAATTCGACAGACACAAAAATGGTCGACTAATAAAACAATTAAAGAAAAGAAATATAAATCAAACAGAATATTTAAAAAGTACAGGAGTATAAGAGTAAGCAAACAAAGCCAAATAACTGGGAAAGAAAATAGGGAAAGGAAAAAGAAGGTTAAGAAACATAAAAGAAGAAAACAATTTTACAGATATAAACAAAGACATAAAAAGGTACTTAGAAAAGGAATAGTTTACTTAAAAGTTAAAATGAAGGGAAAAAAGAGAAATAAAAACTTCCGGACGAGGAAGAAATTTTACAATTCGAATAAGAGGGTCAATGGAAACAATTTATGCAGAGTGAAAAAAGAAAATACGAATAGGACTATGAATAGGATATATTATACGATATTATACAGGAAATACAGGATATTTGATAAAAACAAAGGCAATCTGGAATTGAGAGATATAATGGAAAATATACAAGGGGTAAATGAACATAGAAATAATTTTGAAGGAATTTGTAATAACTTAGTTAGAAGTAAAGTAAATAAAATAAGTTGTAATTTCATGTTTGAGAACAATAGCGACAGGAAAGGACTGGTTCCTGCGTCAGCTTTCAACATGTGATATTATATTGTTTTGGAATGTTTTGTTTGAACCGAGGTAGTTGTAATTTAAATAATAAATAAATAATGATTAAATAATGAAGTTTATGAAAGCGGTCAGGAGTTACCGAAAATAAAATAAATGATTAAAATAAATAAATGCGAAATGATATTAATGACGAATCGAGTCAATGCATATGAATGGTAAAGGTACCACATATGATTAATAAACAATTAAAAATAAAGTAGTCGTAATGGGGGTCCAAGGTTCAAACAGAATATTCATTTTCAGTATGGTTTTCGGGTGCGGGAAGTTGCCATGGGTCCATGTTTGGACTAGTTTCTAAAGTTTGTAAAATATGAAATTCAACAATTGTATAATTAAAAGTAAAGTAAATAATGATAACAATTATGAACTTAATCACATTACAGAGAATACAACAAGGGGAAGGTTTCATATTGGGTTACTTTATCCTTACATACCAGATAATGAATAATAGTACGAATGTTATATCCTTGCAATTATAAAGAAGTTCTTTAGGACAAAGAATTTATTTATCTTGGGGGGGGATATATGGCAATATAACATTCGTTACCGAAATAACTACTACCTTCAACTTTAGATTGAATGGAGTATGGCTGTGTGTGTACTGCAGGTAGTTAAATAGTCAACAAAAATTGGAAAAATAACGATAATTTATTGATAATATTAGTTTAAGAAATATTTGTTAATATTTGTAATATTTGTATTTGTATAATTTGTTAATTTGTTATTAGAGTTTTTTTTGTGAGGTATGATATTTTTAAAATATAACCTACTGTTGATAATAATTATAAAAACTCAGTAGAAAAGGTTTAGTAGGAGTTGTATTGCAGTTATAAATAATAAATTCCAATAATCACAAACATTATTTGAAAAGTACAAAAAAAAAATGAAGGAAGATCAAGCAAGTGAGAATTTTTGACGGGAGATGATTATGATGAAATTTGAGGAAGAATAAATATAGAAAAAATAAATACGGAAAATTTTTGAGTAGACGGAGATTATTTATTAATAGCAGAAGTTAAAGAAGCAGAAATAAGGCAAAAGAAAACATTTTGAGATTGGATTATTTTGGAAGAGAAAAAAAAGGAGGAAAATAAATAAATTGGTTAAGGTTTTCGAGTAGTGGAAAACTAGTTTGGAAATTCAAATTTGAAGTATTAATGTGAAACTAAAGTTTGAACCAAAGAACGATATCAACGAGTGATTTGCGTGCGAAAAAGGTACCTTTTTAAATAAATAAAGCTTTAATATACAAAAGTCTCGAGCAAAAATAATAAAGACAAATTTCTATTTTAGTTAGTTTTAAGGAATTCTGTATGTCATTTAACTGGTGACAGTTCCATTTGTCATTTAGTAATATAAGTATTTTCTTGATATCTTTTCGTTATTTTAAATTGAGTAACAACCTTAAATATATAGAAACTGCTCTTGGGATTAAGAGAAACTGTTTGCAGTTTAGGCACAGTTGTTCTCGTGCTCTATTCAATCTGAAGTTGGTAATTCAATTTTAGATTTGGCGCCCTGGCAAGAAATTAAATATTTCACAATTTACAAAATTTCACTTTGCAAAATTCAAATTTTAGTCAATACCAATCTATTTCATCTATATATTTTTTCATTACACGCCAATTCCGAATATCATTACAATATATATATATATATATATATATTGGCCCTAAATTAGAAAATTAATCGCAGTTCGTTTTTGGAGGTGTAAAAGAGTAAACTGGCTAAATTATTAAATATATTTAAAATGGACAATCTTTTATTGTTTATTATTCCACGTCTATTTCTTTTTCTAATAAGTATTTGTTTTTTTATGTACGACTGAGTTATAAAGTACTGTTTATGATTTAGTATTGCAGCCATAAAATATCTCTTTATTTATAGTACTAGTAAAATACATTTAACTTTATTTTACTTGTACACTAAAGAGGCACTTTGTCGCCACAAAATTATATTAATAAAGCCTTTCATTCAGGACTTGTTACATGAATAGTTATTAAATAAATGATTCTTATTTCATTATCGCATTACTTCTTAGAAAAATGTGTTTATTTTTTGGCATTTCTCTAAATGTTTGTTTTTAGGTATATGCTTCGGCTGACGCTTTGTGCTTTGGAAAAATTTTAATATAAATATCCCATATTGACCCTAATACGGCTATTCATTTAACATCATTTGCAGTGCATTGTATAGGTAAAAGAACCAAAAAATAACATTACTGAAATTGTAATTGTCTACTGTGTCTATAAGTGATGGTGTGCATCCTTGCGTATTTGTACGTGAGGCATTCGTATTTGTTCCCAGGAGTGCTTATAAATATTTATTATACATGTATATTTGAGATTTGCAAAAAGAAATTATCAACCCTTTTACAAAAAATTAAAACTTATAAAAGAAGAAAATCAGATTAGTCCGTATAATAAAATTTCATTTTAATCAATTAATAAATAAGTAAAGTGGGGAACTAGATTTTAAAATCACCTGATATAATAGTACGTAGAAAATTTTAAACAAAGATCAACACATCAGTGAAGTAGTTTCGACAAACAGCAAAAACTCAACACGCATTTCTCCAGCATTATCTCCAGATGTACGTTGACCATAGCATTCAAGTATTTCAGTGTTTATGGAAACTACTCCGTCAGTGGCACACCAAAGGTTTCAACCCACTTCAAGGCTAAGATTAACATGTATAATATATAATAAACATTGATTAATATAAGTAAAAAAAAATATAAAATTTTTAAATACACAAAACGACCTATAAAAAGGTTCAAAATTTAAAATAAAATTTTTTGGGTCACCTAGCGCATAAAAAATCTGACATTAAACTTCCACGAACCATCAGTTAACTTAGTCTCACTCGATTACACTTTACCTTATACCTAGCCCTCAATATGAGGGATCGACAATAATTGTACATAAAACCATTAAGTCAGAACCTATTAATTATAACAGCCTAGTTGAATAAAATGCTTTAAAAAAATTTAAGATTTCCTAATTTTTAAATATCATAAGTGACATTAGTTTATGTAAAAAGTAAGGCAAAAAAAAGGAAATGGTCACGTTAAGAAATATTTTGTTCTTTAAATCCTCATGAAAATAATACATCGCAAATCAATTTGGCAATAGTCCAGTAGTGCTAAAGTAACCATTTTTTAAAAAATGTATACCGATTTAATATTACGATAAGGACTAACTAATCCAAGTACTAAACCTGTGTTAGGTATTAGATAAAAGTATTAGGTTGAATATTCCTGAGAGTGAAAAGCAGTGTAGCTACAGACCTCACTATAGACTGGATCTCAAGTATTCATGACGTCTAAACTAAATTTGACTTTTTGGATGTTGTGCCACTATGTAAAAATTTTCATGCATAAGCAATAATATGCATATATAAAAAAAAAAGTTTTATACATTTTTTAACTGCCTTCCAAATCACTTGAATGACTCTCTTGAGTCTAGATTTGTGTGAGTAAAGGAGACAGGGCCCTACAGTTTATAGTGGGATCCGAATCACTTCTTGGAGGGTAGTTTATAATGGAAAATTACTTTGCAGTAGATGGGGCTGGAACCTACTTTGCTGTGTGCTCAGAGTGAGTTTAGCATTAGCTATTCCACCACTTAACCAGGACACATACACATAGACTATTATATAATGTCCATTCCCTACGACATTGCCTTCTGCCGCAGTTGACACTCAAATTCGGGAGTGATGCAGCAACTAACTGTGTTGTCTCTCGTCTAGTTCACTGCTACCAACTCGGTAACACATGAAAAACACCAATAAACATTCATATCCTAGCCAGGATTCGAACCCGGGACTCCTTGGTTGCAAGTAAATACGTAAGCATTGAGACACTGAACCGGTACTTTCGGCTAATTTCTTATAAAAAAAGCGTAAGGATCACAGACTACAGTTCTTTCAATTAGATCAAGAAACCCTGTCGAGTCTCGCAGCTAATTTTCTCTCTCTGCCATACGAAAGCGAAGGGATTCATATTTAATGTAGTGAATCAAATGTGATGAATATATGAAATCATCGTTTCGAAGTCTTGTACTATCTGGGATTGCTGGGCTATAAAATTTAGTTGCTCTCTTTCAATTAGGTTTAACTTGGTCAATTAACTGTGAGGAATATATGAAGTTATCTCTTTGATGATATACTGAAGCTAAATTGCAACTGAAGAAAACCCAAGTCACATACTTACATACAGACGTCCATCTCTGTCGGATTGCCTTGAAGTTATTTGTATGGATATTTTGTCTTCATTTAATGCACTAAGTGGTATGACGTAGTTCTCAGTTTAGATGTGCCTACGCCTATATTGGTCAATCCAAATCTGTTATCGGCAACTTATGCGTGAATGCAGTATAAAAAATAAAACCTAATACATGAAAATCCTGAGAAATAAATGTCTGTATGTAGTCTGTGACCAAGTAGCTGGAAGAGACTATTTTGATTACTTAAGAGCCATTTGAATCTTGTTTAACAATATGACTCAATGCATTTAGACGCATGTTTTCTTTAAACGAAGAAAATTAAAATGATTGGTGATTAGTTTTAAATGTTCCAGATATTCAAATTGTAAGAAATGATTTAAAAAAAAAGTTTTTCAACTATATCACCTTAAAGTATATTAAATAACTTACAGCATAAAAAAATTGATGCACATTGCCTCCTCGATACTCAAAATTATACTTTGTATGCCGTTTTTGTCTGTTTGATTTGACTTGCAAAGTTCACATTGGGCGAACTTGATTTGTTCATAGATGCATTTTATTTTCACCAACTTTGATGAAATTACTCCCCCTTTTCGCAGAGATGTTGAAATTTGAATTTTTCGACTATTTTTGGTATTCTGTAGATTGACACATGAATATTGGACAGGTCTGGATTTCTTAAGAATTTCAACGCAAACAAGCCAGTATTGTTGTTAATCTGATTCCACTATTAGAAACATGATATTACACAGAAAAGTAGAAAAATTCATAAAGGTCTATCAGAAAAGCGTATATAATTTTTGAAGTTCCATCCATTTTTTAGAGAAACCATCTATTCAGTAATCAGAAGTTTAAAGAATCAGCAATAAAATTTACCCTGTAAAGTTGTTGACAAAAATAATCAATTTGATTGTGTCATTTAAAAATGTACTGTTGAGGATCAAACACAACATTCATTGTATCGATTGTGGTACTTTCAGATATTGTTTGAGCTACATATGGTTATAGGTATTCGTAAAAAATATCCGTGTATTTATTTCAAATTTTCTTGGATTGTTGAATTGATAAATGCCTATAGAGCTAGAGCGTATTGTGTGATGAGCACGTTGGGTCAGACTATCTGTCATGTACTGGGTTCAATGCCTAGCTCGGGCACTGGCAACGCCAGTGGGTGGCAGGTGGTCTGGTCGATAGCCGAGTGGGTTAAGGTGGGAGGTGGCAATCACGATTAATCACACGGACATCGCACCACCGGGCTCGAATCCTGGCTCCAGCACTGCCGGAGGAAATGGTTGTATGTCCGCGTTTTTTCAATGTGTAACCCCCTTCCGTACAAGCCCCTGGCTTCTAGAATTGGGGGTTGTCTAATTTCTGTGGTGTTTATTTATATATATTATTTGCATTTTTGTATATTAGACAAGACTGGATTTCTTAAGAATTACATTGCAAACAAGCCAATATTTTTGTTAATCCGATTTGATTACTAAAACGCGATATATTACACAGAAAAGTGGAAAATTCATGAAAGTCTACCAGAAAATCGTATATAATTTTTGAAGTTCCATCCATTTTTTGGAGAAACCATCTATTCAGTAATCAGAAGTTCAAAGAATCAGCAATAAAATTTACAATTTTTACAATTAGCAATAAAAGAAAATAATAAAATTTCAAATTTTCTTGGATTGTTAAATTATAGATAAATACCTATAAAGCTAGAGCGTGTTGTGTGACGAGCACACTTGGTCAGACTATCTGTCATGTACTGGGTTCAATGCCTAGCTCCGACACTGACAATGTTAGTGCGTAACGGTGTGCATTTTGTTAATTCGATTCAATTACTAGAACGCGATATATTACATAGAAAAGTGGAAAATTCATGGGTTTATCCAGAAGAGTGCATATAATTTTTGAAGTCCCAACTACTTTTTGGAGAAACCATTTTTTTCGTAATCAAGAGGTCAAAATACATACGAATCAGCAATAAAATTGACCCTGGAAAGTTGTAGTCAAAAATAATCAATTTGATCATTCATTTAAAAATGTACTGTCGAGGATCAAACACAACATTCATTGCATCAACTGTGGTAATTTCAGCTTCTGTTTGAGCTTCATATAGTTAAAGGTATTCGTAAAAAAAAATAGCCATGCATTTATTTTTAATTTTCTTGGACAATTAAATTGATAAGTGCCTATAGAACTAAAGAATGTTCTGTCACGAGCACGTGCGCTGGGTGCAATGCCTAGCTCTAACACTGGCATTGTCAGTGGGTGATGGATATTATTTGCATTTCTTCAAATGTGTATCCTCATTCCAGACAGCTTTGACTTTGGGAATTATTTACTATATGTGGGGCGTTTATGTCACCACCACTTGCAATAAATCCACCTTAAAATTTTCTGTCTTTCACTATCAAGAGTACACGCATGTTTTACGATTTTCTGCGAAAATATGTTTCACATTTTATTTAACTTCTCATGAAAATGTTTTTTTTTTACAGGTTTGACAATATAGAATTATACAGCATAATTGCAACGTCTGAAAGGCGTGCATACATAATTTCACTATTCACTGTGAAGGAACCAATCAAGACATTTAAAAACAATTAAACTGTCATTTTTAATTCCGCATCCTATATATTCACAATTATATAGAATACTGAAAGGTAAATTAAAAATAAAGGTTTATTTGTTAATGTGACCCTGAAATCCGTTATTTAGACAATAACTCTGTCACAGACGATAGAAAACTCTAATGAATTCACTAACAGCATGAGTTGTATATATCAGCAAAAAAACTATGCCTATCGATCGGGTGCATTCAAAAATTCACAGACAAGGTTGACAGAAGGTATATAATGATTAGAGGTAGTTAATTTCATTGAGGGACATCTAAATGTTTCTCCCAATAAGCTTGTTTTCATGTATATTTAACTTTGGCAGACTATCTGTATTAATTATATTTTGTAATTCTTTTTTATACTGCAATAAACATTATTATTATTATTAATTTCTACCCTGCAGGTAGATGTAAGTGTGCAATGGACTCTACGTTACCGCCATGCAATCATTCACAATTCACTCAACAGACCCTATAAAATTGTAAATGATATATTCAACTTCATAAATACAAAATTTCTGTAAAAAAGGCAAGCGCTTAAGTTTCGCGGTGCTTGCTTAAATCTGAGTTTCACCTTTATTTTTACATAAACCAAGAGTTAACAGGACTAGACCATACCAGAATATTAAAAAAAAATCAAATCGCATGTATGGGTAATGGATGTGCTTCTGAATTAACTACATACTTATCCAAGTCTAAAAGTTTTGGGTTATCACTGAACAACAAGTATAAGTATTTTAATGTTTCACTAAGGAAAAATGACTCCATCATATCGATGGGTCGCACGCTGGCAGCATTTCTTACGTTTCCGATGGACGTGTAGCCATTTACCACCTTTGTGTAGTTCTCGAAGCCCTGGAATATCTGCCAGCCCCAATCTTGGTAGGTCGTGTTACTAGTGAACTGGTACATGTACCAAAGACTCTCGATAAATTCTGGACGAAGTAAGTTATGTGCGTCGTTTGTCTTAACATATATGTCATTTGAGTTTTCACCCTGAAAGTAATAGAGTAAATAAAAATAAGTTTTTAGAACAACAATAAATAATTTATTGAATCATCGTTACTAATTTCATGGAATGTTAATAATACTAGTACATTATGACTGCATAGTGCTTACTGAAACTTTTAATATTACGAAAACAACATTTTTTGATATCGAGGGATATATGGCTATTTACAATAATGGTAACATAAATAAAAACGATAGAGTAGTTAATCTATATTAGAGAAAATATCGATTTCAATTGGGAGGAGTATTATTTAGGTAATAACTGTGTAGTAAGGTCAAAATGAATATTTCAAAACTATTTCAATCACAACAACCTATAGACCACCAGCAACATGCCGCAAAGAATTCATTACAAACTTAAATACCTATTTAAATAATGTCAAAAAAGAAAAAAATTATCATAATATTGTAATAGGTGATTTAAACATAAATGTTTTGGAAAAAAACCTTCCTGTAACAGAGGAGTATCTTAATACTATGGCAGAACGTGGCTCTATATCAACACTAAATGTATATACCCCGATACAGGAAGGCTCAAAAAGTTGCATAGACCATTTGTTTGTTGACCAAATAAATGAGAATTATGAAGTAATTTCCCATGTGGTTTATAAATCCTCAATTAGGGCAGGTCAACGCAAAAACGAAATGTTTGCCATTTTCTTCGTATAAAATATCCTACAGACATACTAGACAGGGAGGACTGGAAAAACGGTCCTCCTATAACAGCACAAACAGTCTGGTACACTGTTGGCTCCAAGACAGAACAAGGAGTCGGAGCTGGGATTTACGGGACAAGGTCAAAAGACAGTATCCCGATAAGTCTAGGGAAATTCGCAACGGTGTTTCAGGCTGAAGTGATCGCCATACACTGTTGCGCAAGGGAGATAATAGGACAAGGCACTGTTAACCAGTCGATTGCCATTTTCTCTGATAGCCAAGCGGCAATAAAAGCAATCAGTTCCATGCAAATCAACTCAAGATTGGTGTGGGACTGCTTGACGGCCCTTATAGAGCTGGGAAGTCAGAACAGAGTGACCCTAGCATGGGTATCAGGGCACGAGGGACACAGAGGAAACAAAAAGGCTGACCAACTGGCCAAGGAAGGCGCACTTGAAGCCCCAATAGGACCCGAGTCCTTTTGTGGCGTGGTAAAGCCACGCATATGAGCAGCCAGTAAGGAATGGGTGCAAAATAAATTTCTGGAATGATGGAGGAATCTCCCAAGACAGAGACAGGCCAAACAGTTCATTAAAGAATGTTCGGCCAAATTTACGGAAGATCTATTAAGCCAGAATAGGAAGGCCATCAGAGTAATAGTAGGCCTTCTAACTGACCACTGCCGGCTCAATAGACACATGAGTCTAATGGGCCTGGCAGAGGACGCAACATGCAGATTCTGCCAAGAGGAAGAGGAAACCTCAGTTCACGTATTGTGCCACTGTGAAGGCCTGGCGAGACTGAGATTCCAAGTACTCGGAGAAGAAAAACCAAGGGCGGACAGCTATACAAAAGGGCCTTTATCAAAGCCATGGAGTCTAGTACAAAGCTGGATGAGGTACTATAAGCAAGATATCCTGGGAGCATCACAATAGACCTGAAAAGGTCGCGGTAGTAAAGGCTAAATAACCAGCCCCTTTGTTAATCTAATCTAATCCTACAGACTTTAAGTGTCTACAGATTATGCAAGATCCAAACAAATTGGAAATAGAAAAAGCCACTACAATTAAATATCTAGGGAGTTCACTTAGACTCAAATTTACATTGGGATACTCACGTAGCTAGCATAATAAATAAGAGGTCTGCTATATAAATTTAAATTTATGAAAACTTTTCTCGACATAAAATCTTTGAAAATAATATACTACAGATTAATAGAATCCAGACTAAGATATGGGATCATTGGATGGGGCTACTACATACAACCACATTAAACAACTGCTAATATTACAGAAAAAGTTTCTTAAAATAATGCTCGGTAGGGAAAACACTTACTCCTCCAATGACCTCTTCCGCAAGGCACAAATTTTAGACCTGCGACAGTTATACTTTTTAATTGTGGCTACAAGGCCACTAATTATCGCAATGAGTTAGAACCTGTTGGTCATATCTATGAAACAAGATATAAGTAATATGCAGTTAAAACGAAAGTAACAGCAAAAAGTATTGGACAAAGATGTTATACATATATGGCTCCTAAATTCTTTAACTACTTACCTTTACACATCAGAAATTCAGTTTCATACAATATTTTTAAAAGGAAAGTGAAACAATTCATGCTAGAGAAAGAAAGGTCAGAAATTCATGTGCTAATTGAACAAAAATAAGAAAACACAGAAAAAAAAAAGTGAAAGAATCATTTATTTTTGCTTAATATGCATAAAGAAATATAGGTGTATTAATGCGCTCAGGAATTAAGCAGAGATAATAGTTAGGTGTACATGTTATACATGTTTTTATAATTAGGAATAGAAAGACATAATGTTAATAGAAAATATATTAAAAAGATACAATAAGTATGAATAAGTTACACAGTGGCCCACGAACAAGGTTTACCTTATGTGGGACTAATGTGTTTACTTGTTTTTATTATAAACCAATAGATGTTATAAAATAATCAGTGGCAAATAAACATTTATTTATTTATTGTTACTGAAAAAGATGCATGAATTTTAAAAATGCTTAAATTTATTATTTTTCCATATGTTCTACATAAGTTGAGAATATAATAAAAAAAACTTATAAGAAAATTTTACTCGATAAATATTCGACTTTAAAATTCTAATTTTTATGTAAACAAAACCACGTGTCTGAAAATGGGTTTCTTATTGGTAGGACGTCACAAGTCACAAAATATGGGCATGTTAATAGAAGCGGCATTAGAAAAGCATAGTCTACTATGATTAAAGTATATAAAAGTGTGTTTTTACTTAGCCAAGGACTAATTTGTACTGTTTTGTGGAATTTGAAGACTATTTTAATTGAGCGATAATGGACATGGGATTTTTTCAATCCCAGTCGGACAATTTACCCAGAGTAGATGCAGTCATAATGATAGTATTTTTTGGCAACAATCATGATTTCATAAGTGTAGAAATTAAAGAGGCAAGACTATTTATGAGGTCTATATGCACGTTTATTTTTAATAAAGTTAAATAATTAAAAAGTTTTCATATTAAAGTGTCCTAACCTTTCAGAATTTGACGTTTATCCAATGAACTAATTTTGGAAAATCTTAGTGGCTATTCTGTAACTACATATGTTAAAATTTAAAGCCTTGCTACTTAACGAAAATATTATGGACAAGTCTTAATTGTCACCAATTTAAGTTTTCATTGTACGCGAATCCAATGTGTATCCAAGATAAATCCTTGCCGGGTTCATTTGTTCGATTTTCGCGTATTACAAGGAATATATGTCAAATTTTACAGGAAACAATGATTTTTTGGTTTATGTGACTTATGTGAAATCACTAGGATATTTCTCACCTAACCTCAAATTTGGCATTAATAATGATTTTTATATTGACATGAAAGACAATATCTTGCAAATTGTATTTTAAGTAATCTAATTTATAACATTATCTTATTGATATTAAGAGTGCGTTTGCACACACCAGTCAATCGCGAGTAAATTTGTAAGTAATTGAATTACGTTGTCCTATCGATAATACAGAAGCCACACTAGTCTAGGCAGCATACAGGACCGTACGAACCGTAATCACGACCCGATTTTATGTTTATATGTACCAGTCACAAACAAAACCTCTGTGGCACACAAAACATCTCCAAGTATTGTGGGTTGCGAAGTATAAATATGTGTAGAAATAGTTTGTAAATAGATGAATTTTTGTAAAATTTGTGGCCAGTAGTCAGCCATCTTGGCGTCATCTAATAGTAGAAAAGTGGAGATTATTCAATAAAAATAAATTCTAATATTGGGCCGGTTAGTTACCGCCTAACTATGCAACGGTTATGATGCGTCGCCATTTTGATATTCTGTTAAGTGTCTACCTGTTTTTCCAAGGTAAGTTTGGCTTCATTTTATTTCATTATCTGTTTAGGCTATATCAAAATCACTTCTTAATAATATTTTTTATATTTTTATGTTAAAAAATTAACATATTAGTTCATCTAACTTCACATTTTAAGGCGGCCGGGTACCAGATTACTAAAAGAGTAGGTTGATTGGAAACTTAGGTGCGACATACACAAGAAGAATGCTCTGACGTCATCTGTTGAAAGCGATCCATGTACGCCATGTAAATGTCATCATTTGTTGTGTTTTATTTTCGTGTTTTTTGAACTGTTGTAGATGTTGTTGAACTATTTCTTAGACTGATATTTTATTATTTTTAGTGTTTTATATCTAGTATAGTGTTAGTTTTTAAAGACTACTATAGTACGCGCATTTGAGACAGTTTTTATTTGTTTACATTTTATACATTTCTGTTTAGTGTGTTAACAGACTGCTACAATATTAATTACTATAGTATAAGCCTAAATCAGTGTTAATAATTCATTATCAAGAAAAATAAAATATATTTATTAACATTAAACAATAGGAAAACATTTTTTCGTCGTAATTAAACATAGTTATGGCCAAAATTAATCTACATTTTTGCTTAATGGTTTGCAAAATATGAATTTTTTAATGTCTACATTTTTTTAAGGTAAAGCAATAAAGTTTTTTCAGCTTCAAATAAGGTACATTCGTTTTTAAAATTTTTAGGTCTGCCTATTCAAACTTTATGTTTATTCAGGAATTTATAATTTTATGGCAAATAAATAATGGAAAAAAGAAGTTTTATATTTTATAACGTCTTTTCGTCAAAAGTGGTTTATTTAATCGCAGTAAACGCAATATATATTTAAATAATTAGAAGATTTTGTCTAATTTCATATATTGCCGCATATTTGCTTTCAACATGTGACGTCACAAGGTTGGAGAAACATTAACCGATCAATCTATTCTTTAGTGACCTTGGACCGGTATTGGATAATAAAATAATACGATTTTCTAGTACTCGACCAACTAAGCCGACTACTGGATAATGTGCTATATCGTTATCGATTTTAATAAAAAAAAAATCTTGCAACTTCCTCATTAATGCTATATAAGACATAGTTTTTCAGTTGATTATATTTTGGTCTTTCTAAACAGACCGTCACTTGCCATCCTCAGTGAGTAGAGTATCTTAAAAAAATGCAAAAATATTACAAGTACCTGTATATTGAAGTAAGTAATCTCTGGCGCTAGGAACGTGGGCTGTTGAGCATATGTCTGATAGCAAGTGGTGAGTAGATCATCTGCCAATTTCATGTGACTGTTTGGAAGCCCGTGGTGCACACCCAGTGCTAAGGTACCAGGTAAATAACAAGTTAAATGGTCCATTTTGGGCTTAAAGTCTTTTCCGCCAGCAAGAAGCTCTCCAAGAAATACAAAACCATTTGGAACTGTACGTCTTACTAGATGCTTTTCAATGCCTTCTATACTTGTTACATAATCGTTTTTCAAACTAAGAAGGAAAAATAAAATAAGTAAAACATTGCACTTTAATACTTAATTAAATTTAAAGTTGTTTGTTCCAGCAAAAATTATCAATATCCATTTACTTATAGTACAGACACATGTAATATCTCCTGAAACAAGTCTATTAAACTCAATACAAGGTGTCCAGAAACAAAGTAGAAAAAATTAACTGTAGATTCCTTAGCCCAAATTAATTGGGGTTCTTCAAGTAACATTTTTCAAAATACAACTTCGGTTTCAAGTTATAATCCCTTTAAAGGGGTACGTTAAAAACTATTTTCATTTTTTTAGTCAAATAATAAAATTCCAAAAAAAAAAATATTTAGCATATCTATTACACCTACTGAAAGACATCTTGTGAATTTTTTTCATCCCCTTGAGTGCTTCACCAATGTAATGGGTAACCCCTAATATATTTTAAAAAATATTTTTAAAATCCATTCATTTTACGTTTCAGAATAAAATATTTTTGGATTCCCTTGTTAATTTTAAAACTTTTTCTTATCTTTCGACAGTTAATTTTTTTCTACTTTGTTTCCGGACACCCTGTATAACTTAAAACTTACTAATCTATAATTTTTCCAGTCTGGATCCATTGTTTAAGTAAATATTCGTAATAACTATCACCCCTAGCCCCCAAAGTGATAGTAGCGTAAGATCTAAACTGCCCAGTATTAGCATTAATAAATATAGGAACTAAGCCATCTTTCTTCTCCAAATTGTGTACCAATTTCGAGACTTTGTCAACTGCATTCTAAAACAAATAAAAAAAATGATATCAGACAATTTGGATTTGGTATATAAGTACCATACCTCATATTTAGGATCACCTGTTGCTCTACTCAAATCTCTAAACTCCAATTGTATGGTAGTTACCTCCGATGTGCTGCTATCAGGTGACCATTTTGGAGCGTGAGCTTTTCTTGTAAACAAATTAATATCAGAATAGGGTATACCTGATTCTGAGTCAAAACATGGCAATAATCTATCGGCTAAATCAGTCTAAAAAAATATTTCAAATAGTATTAGTACAGAGATTTCTTTATAATACCGATGAAATAGTAAAAAAGGGCTTACAGTGTAAACAAAGACACAGACATAATATTCAAGTATTGCCGTAATATCAAAATACCCAAATTAGAATAAAATTGCTAATATTGGTTTAATATTGTTCAAATGTTAATTGTGACACTCTAAATTTTTCTTTTACATTTTTATTAATGCACAAATATATTTTAAAGACTTCAGAGTATGTTAAACACAATTTTGAGTATCTGTGCAACAAATCACTAAATATAGCAACCATATAAAACCAAGTATGTTAGTAAAACATAGTAACGAGTACATATCAGAGCTGGGTCGAATCCTCTGAAAATGAATTCGAATCACGAATCCGAATCATCGAAAAGGATTCCAATCACGGACATTAGGTTTGGATCCTTTTTGTAGAAAAAAATTATTCAAATCATAGGATTCAAATCCTCTTTTCGGATCATGGATCTGAATCCTCAAGTTAACTTTAGAATTATTGTTACAATTACACTTATTATTTTCTATTTCAATATTATGGTGAATACTTTGCTTGATTATGTAATATATGTAGGTGATTGATGGATTAAATAAAAAGAAATTAATAAATTGCACTTTATTTTAACGTTAAGCTTGCGCTATTGGAGCGTGGTAAAAGGTTCGATAAAATCAATTTTTAAAAAGTTGATGTTGCGTTTTTATTTTAAGACGTCCGTCCTCAGGACTATCTAATTTACGTTTTTCTTGTAAAACTTCATTTTAAAATTTGTATCATAAATAAAACACATAGAAGTCAGCATTTTAGGCATTAAACCTTCAATTTTGGCTAGAATTTAATCAAAAGGTATTAGATTCAATATTGGAAGTTGAATGTCTCAAATACGGCTGCCTTTTATGTGTTCCATATTCTTATAGCTTTTACAACTAAGTTTTATAAGGAAAACCTAAATTAAGTAGTCTCGAAGATATCTTAAAATAACAACGAAACGTTGACTTTTTAAAAATTCATTTTCTCTTTTTTGTTTCGCCACACTTCAACCAATTTAGTAAAGATATATTATACATAAAAAGGTGACAAAATATTTTCAAAACGTTAGTTTGCACTACATAAAATGAAATGCACTGAAAATCAAAATGAAAAAAGCCTTTCAATGGGTCCCGATGAAGGGAGGTAGGTATTGAATTGTATAGAAAGCTTTTTTAAGATAGGGTACTCATCGAGAATATGAATATGAATTTTCTTGTCGCCTAAGTATCTAAGCAACTCAAGCTCAATTTTTGGAGTTTTAGCTATGTCAATGGTATACATATTTAAGTCTGACTTATCCTCTATGCTAAGACAAGATCTTGTCTCTGTGCGGCTTCACGCTCTCTACACTTAATAACATAATGCACAACGCTTGCGTAAAAAATATTGGAATAGCGAAAAAGGATTACATTCCTTTTTCATTTGTCTTACGAATTCGGATCAGGAATCCTTTTATATGAAAGTATTCGAATACCGCTTTCGAATACTGAAAAAGGATTCGAATCTAACCCAGCTCTGATACATATTTACTTAATTTAAAAAAAAATGGTACCAAATATATCCAATACAAAACACTAAATATTTGATCACACAGAGACAGTATGTGGCTACATGAACATTCTATAATCATCATTTAGAAGAAGCTGCTTGATGTAAAAAGCCGTACATGATTGGTGTAGATGTCTATGCATTACCACCCACGTATACTGCAATTGAGATTCTATATGTTTTGAAGGGGAATGGTCTTTCATGCAGTTTCATCATAGTTAGCGATTATAGTATACAGAATGTAGAAATTGATCTGTGTTCCAAACTATAGTGTCAATCAGCATGTCAGTAAGGGAATAAGTTTGAGTAATGTCCAGTGAAGCTTAAGCGTTTGCTTGCAAGAATTGTAATACAGTCAGAGCTGTATACGCTCAAATTAAATAGATTTTAATAATACCATAACTCCCAATAAACTTTTATGGCTGTTTTGTTAGGATTTTATTATATATTTTTTATTGTATCAATTCCAATTTTATGTCGTGAACCGCCATGCATTATTGTAATTAAATAATTTTCAACGGAAAATATTATCACTAAATTTTCACATGGCCACTCTCTAATTTGAAATATTTTTGTCCACACTAACGATGTTTTAAATATAATTTAAAGAGTCAACAATTTAGTTTAGGAAAGATGGCTCAGATAATGAAATGGAATATTAATGAATGTAAAATACAGTGTAAAATATTATATTTTACCTTACTCGAAAAACAAAATAAAATTAAATTTTTGTAAAGAATCTCTTTTATAATCTGCATTTAAATGAATATTGTGTCATTCTTATGACTTCCACATTTTTTAAGATATCGCGATGAAATTTTATATGAGGAAATTAGTTACGATTTCCGTTTCAAGACCTACTCATAATATTTATCACCTCCTGTGTCACTGGACAGTCCCAAAAATTTAGATATGAAACACGAATTTTTAAGAAAAATTGTAGTAGTAAAAATATTGATTTCCTAGATATACCTCAATGAATAGTGAAAACTTTTGAAAGTTACAACTTAAAATAAATTTGTCCATGGTCACAAGCTGTGGTAAAATTTTAGCTTTTTCTTCCAACATTATTTTCAAATCCTTGCAAGTATTTATAATTTTTGAGGAACGAAAGCAAATCGAAAAGTGTAAAAATGACAGCTTAAAAAATGTTAAGTGTACTTTTATATTTTTTTCATATTAAATAATGAAAAGGTTTGATATTTTTAAAATTTTTTATATTATGCTTGTTGATTTTTATATATAGCCCAGGCAGTATTTGTTTTGGGTTGGGTTGGGTGAGATTTTTGGCTTAATCGCTCCTAAAAATCATAAAAAATGATAATTTCACTATGCGGTAGTTTGAAAACGTGGGCTTAAATTTTTATTAAACAAAATGTCAAAAAATTCATAAAAATTCCGTTTTTTTCTTCCTATTTGCTCATATAACTCGGTAACTATCGCTTTTAGACAAAAGTTGTAGGTCTAGATGAGTACTATCCAACGATGTATTGCATGTTCATCTTTGATTCGAAATAAAATTTTCAGAATTTTTTGAAGTCTTTGAACTGTCGCCATTTTTTAAAATTTTCAAAATGCGATACATTTTGAAAATTTGCAAATTTTCAAAACGAAGTTTGGATCACAAAATTATTATGCAAAAACTAAAAGTCCGATCTTGATGAAATTTGGTGGGGAGATTTATTAAATTATTATATTAAAAAGTTTTCTTTAACCAAATAAATAAATAAATAAATAAGTATTTGAAAAAAATTTCCAAACAACTTTCTATTTCAAAATTTTTTTTTGCGATTTTTACTATTTTTCCAACAGTAAAAATGACTTTTTGGACTTGCAACCAACTGCATCTTATTGAAAATTTAATTACATAACTTTTTCACTTGTATAACTTTTCTCTAAAAGCGATAGTTACTGAGATATATGAAAAAATAGGAAGAAAAAAACGGAATTTTTTGTTTAATAAAAAATTACGCCCACGTTTTCAAACTAGCGCAGTGATATTATCAATTCTTATGATTTTTAGGAGCAATTTTAAGTAGATACCGCATGGGTTAATAATGTGTAGATTGAAAACAATTTTTTTTTTAGACTTTTACAAGTTATAAAAATTTAAGATGGGCCAAAAATACGAGGTATCTGGAATTTCCTGTCGTCAATTTTACATGATAGGATTTGTAAAAATATGAAAGAGGTCCCATATTTTTTACATAAATTACATTGGATCAAAAATTATTTTAAGATTTTCTCAGTCATTTACATAACGTAACAGCATGGTCGTTTAAAACAGAATTTTGTGGTCATTTCTGATGAAACCGGAAGTGACAAATATGGCAGATAGAATTTCAAAAACTGGAAATCCATTTTTCAGGTCGCCTAAATGACTATCCGATATCTCGAAAATATATAGACTTGTGGGGATGCACAAATCGTCGGTCTTCTCACATAGTGACGTAACTCAAAAATAATCAAATTTGAGATACGTCAGCTATGGCCTTATATTTCAGCATATTATCATCTCACGAAGTGGCATAACTCAATACGTAACGGTTTTCGTGTAATGTCAATTCAAATGTCTGACCTATCTCAGATTATTTGAAAACCAGATCTCATAAACAGACCTAACTTATGTTACGTCGGTACATGCGATTTGGAAATATCTTTTCTTTATCATTTTAGTGACGTAATTCATCAATGGGTGAGAAAAATATAATGATTTAATTTCTTTATGCTCAGGAAGTATTCCTCCGGTTGTTCGATTAGAAGAACATCAACAATATTTTAAATTCCTCGTCCACCTTGACAGATTCATTTTAATATTATTTCACCCAGAATATTTTTTTATTTAAGCATTTATGTGTTTTAACCTCTCCACAATAAAATTGTGAGAGGTTACTAAAATTGGTACAAAAATTGAGATAACATCAAATCTTTACGTTTTGAGGTCCTAGGAACCCAAAAAAGTGATTTTTGAAAAATGTCCGTGTGTGTGTATGTGTGTTAGCACGATAGCGCCGAAACTACTGAACGGATTTGAATCATACTTTGCGTGTGCGTTTCTTTAGTGCCCCAGAAGATCTGAAAAGGTTTTGGTTGAGATCGGATTACGTTTAGTGCCATTTTGACGCAACAAGTTGTTTAATTTATAATTACTTTCAATTTGCAATGGAGCCATTGAAAAGCAGTTAAAATTCTGATTTCAACGATATATCACACTTCCACCCTTTCGATTTGGTTTCCGTGAAAAAAATTAAAAACAAAGCAAATATGGCATAGATCACATTTCGCATGATACTAGTAAAATTACTGAAATGCTAATGTTTCATTTAACAAAGACAGCCGCGAGCGATCGGATTGCAATGGACAAATTTTGACGATTGTCATTATCATCGTTTGTCATCCGATAACGTTGGTGTCATGTCATGTTAATAAAACTTCGGCATATTTGTAACTTTTAGTGGATTGTCACAAACTTTAAAGGTAGATATAACAATATCATATGCTTTCTGTACCTTCGTTGGTGAATTTATTATAGATTATCACTTTACCAATTTTCAAATTGTTGCTTTACAAATCTGTAGTATTTAGGATAACTAGACTTTCTTAGTCGTTCAAGTGATGTTAAAGTTGTTAATATCCTAATAGTATATTATTCAACGAGCGATAATATAGGTAATAACTCGCATAGATGATTGTAAATTCATTAAGTTGAGGGTTTTTTTAGTGCCCCAGAAGATCTGAAAAGGTTTTGGATGAGTTCGGATTACGTTTAGTGCCATTTTGTCACACAATTTAATGCTCTTTTCGGCTTCAAAGATCCACCGAGTGGGGAGGTTCCAGTCGCTTCCAGTAGCTGCCGATTTTTTTAATTAAAAATGATTCTGTCCAGAAATATTTTTTAAAAAAAAAATATTGATTTTATATTATATTCGTAGGTGTATCTAAGGTTTTAGTGGACTATATATTCTCACGTAATGACGTACATCAATAATAATTTTCTTATTGGTATTTGGAAATACTTGAGAAAACTTCCCCTATATCATAACAATTAATTATGGTACTCTCTTCCACGAAAAAAAAAAATTGGAATTTTTTATGAACAAACCTCGGAGTTAAAAATAAATTAAAATTATAAAAATCTTAAAATTGCTCTCCTGTAAAATTGATAAAAATAAAATATATCACTACATGAGAAGACCGACGAAATAGCTCGGTTGTTTGCTGGCATTGATAGCGAGCGTATGCTTTTCGTGCCGGCATGGCGGAAGATTATTTTACAGTGAATTTTATCGGGTTGGTTTTAAGTTAACCCATTTCTTTTTTATATAAAACCGGTCACATTTAGGGTAGTCAAAATAGTGTTTGTTGTTTTATAGTTTTATAGTAATAGTATTTTAGTTTACTTTAGACCATTATTACATACAAATAATGAGTTCATAAAATGAAGCAAGGCTGTCGCAGCCAAAACAGGCACAGTTGAGTGCAAGTCAATGTTGCACAAAACAAAACCCATCCATGATGGCACCTGGGGCCGCACATATATTTTTACAGTGGCAGCGAATGTGTTAAGGAAATGAACTTACAGTATGCCGAACCCAAAACCACTTTTTAGGGATAACTAACCTATAATGAAGAATTATTTCGTTCGCTAGGTGTGCAGCTAGATATCTCTAGTTGTTCCCAAATCAGGTAAATATAAATAATACATAAATTAAATATATTTCGCCTGTGAGAATTAAAACATAACATATGTTCCTGTTCTTTTTTTCACAACAATTTGTATAAATCTAATAAATTATTTCTAAAACATAAGTTAAAATAGAATCTATAAAAAAAATTAAACTTACTGCTTTCTGTAAAAACATATCATCTTTGGAAAAATGATATATACTAAGTAGTCCACCCAGAACTCTAATTGTCACTTCAAATAAATTTACATCACGATTAATATCAAAGTGTAAATGTTTGTCTACCCAGTCTCTTCCTTCCGAGTATTCTACAATGCAAACATACATACCAAAATTAGTCAAACTAAAAATTTTTTTTTCAACTGACAGACTGAGTTAAGTTTGTGATTAGATTAATCTAAAGCATTAATAATAGGACTTTTTACATAGTAGGGTCATCTGGTAAATGAAAATATTCAGGTTCCTAGAAGCATATTTTTAGGTTTTAAAAAAACGTCAAACATAATGGTTTTTGAAGCTTAAAATTTTGGTAAATTTAGCTATTGAACTAACATGTCCTGCTTTTAAAATGTTGGCTGGCATGTCTGCAGGAACAAGACTAAGATGACATTTTAGAAAATCGGTATAAAATATGCGTTATTTATCGGTCACAAGAAAGGATACAGATTTTACAATAAGGGTTGTTTCTAGTGAAGTAGCCTGCCATATCAAAAAACTTATCCACAATCCATTGAAAAAATTGCCTAAAATTTTGTTGTAATAAACAATGTTAAATCACCAGAGAATTATGGTAATGACAGCTTTAAATTCAATATGATATGATGATGATATGTCCTATACGTCATATGACACTATTAATAATTACAATTATTATATACAATATAAAGAATATTCACATCAAATGTTCCATGTAAGAATCTTGCCTATATGAAGATAATTTTTATCAAATACAAACTTTAAACACATACTCAAAATTGATTCAACCGTCACAAACTTAAAGCAGCCTCCGTATTATTTCACATACCTTCCTTAAGTCCCATTATAAAAATAGTATCTAGAGAGTCCACTATAGTAAGTCCTAAACCAAACCAATCATTGTAACCCTCTGAAATTGGCTTAAGATGGTCATGGCCCCATGCAAATTTCTTGTAACCTTTCCAAGCGTGTTTAAATGCTTTCACGACAGCTTGTTGTCTGGCCGTTGTAGGACCTGATATGGACAAAAAATAATTGGTTACCAGTGAGTCTCAAGTGCCTATAGTTACTGACATGGCACTGCAATATTAAATATCTTATGCCTCTTAATTATGCCATAAAAAATAAACATAAAACATATTTATTCTGTATAGTTCGCCTTTTATTATCTGACCGATTAATAATATTTGTATAACAATAGTTTTTGGCTCTTGTTATATTTTCATTACATTGTTTTTTTAGTCTCTTGTATTGTGTGTAGTTCATTATTATTGTGATTTAGTTTTCTAAGATGGTTTAATTTTTTTAGATTTTCAGATTCAATTTTTAATTGTTGGGTATACCAGGCATTGCAGTTTTTACGCAATGTAAGTTTCTACCTTTTTGCATGAATTTTGGAAAGGCTACGTCAAAAGCCCAAGCAAAATGGTCCCAAAAATTTTCAAACGTTAAAGACTATATTATTATTTGGAAATTCAAATTTTTAAAATAAATGTCTAAATTTATTTATATTAGTGTCTGAGAATTTTCTTGTGAATATTTTAATTTGTTCGGATATGTATTAGAATGTACATATTAATAATACTAGACCATTACGTACTGTTAAAATTGAACAACTGAGTTGCTGATCTAAATATTTCAAGTGTGGTGTATTTCAATGAGGTCGTAAAGTTTTATTGCCCTTTTGAGTGCACCATAAATCTGAGCTCGACTGTACGGTCATGAGCAAAAAAAAATAGAACAAGTCTTATAACGGTATTTTGCTAAAATCTAGTTGTGTACATCTAACTTTAATTTTTATGACATTGTCAGTTAGTTGTCATAATTTATTGCAAGTGTGCAAAAAACTAATATGCCTCATATAAGCGATTTAATTAAATTTGGAGTTATTGTATTGACAAAAATTCGGTGTGTAACAATTTAAGAAAGTGGAGAATAAATGGTACGATTAGTAGAAATACTGGATCAGGGCGACGAAAGATCAACTCAACAACAAGATTTGCAATTGGTAAATGCTTTAGTAGAAAATCCATTTTACCCAGTTATTCAGGCTGCTGAAGAAACGAATTTTCCTGGATCGAGTAGTACTGGTCGCCGGCGAGTAAGAGAATCGGAGCTATGCTGTCATGCACCAGCACAGAAATACTTACTTAAAGTTGAACATAAAGATGCTCGAGTAGAATTTGCTCTTGAATTTTTAGCGCATGATGTAAATTTTTGGAACAATTTAATCTTTACAGATGAAAAAACTTTCCAGTCAACACACAGGGGTCGTATTCGTGTTTACCGACCTCCGAATACTCGATCTGATGAGAAATACATATCTAACAATGATAAGAGTGGTAGATTTTCCGTCAATATGTGGGCTTGGATATCGGCACGTGGTCCTGGTGTTTTGTGGCATATTGAGGAACGATTTAATAGTGAAACGTGTATAGGATTTTAGACAACATTATGCTCCCTTGTGTGTCACAATTATTTCCTAATAATGAGTTCATATTTCAACAAGACAATTGTTCCGTTCATACTGCTCATACCGTAACTAACTGGTTTCAAGATAACATCAATGTTCTTAACTGGCCCAGTGATAGTCCAGATCTTAACCCTGTGGAAGAAGTATGGGGACTACTCGTAAGAAGTATCCAAAAACGAAATGTGAGACCACAAAATGCCGAAGAATTACTGGCAATAGTAAATAATGCATGGGAAAATATTATTACTAATGATTATTGTATAAGGTTATTTAATTCTATGCCAAACAGACCTATAGAAGTTATAAATAGAAATGGTGCAATAACTAAATATTAATAGTTAGTTTCTTGTTAAGTAGGATATCCTTTGTCCTTTGATCCAGGATTTCTACTAATCATCCCGTTTATTCTCCACTTTCTTAAAATTTACACACCAAATTTTTGTTAATGTTATAACGCAGTGCAATTTGTCTCATTAACCATCCATCATTTATTATAGCAATAACTACAGCATTAAAATTAAAAAGAAATTAAAAGTGATATCTGTTTTATTTCCTCTACTCATTACATATTCAAATAGACAGATTTACATTATAAAAAAAGTTGTCCTATTTTTTTTGCTCACGACAGTACTTAATCATTTCGATACATTTTAAGGACGTTCCTAAAATGCAGTAGTTCTCAACCTACAAAAGGATCTCCTCTATGTAAACTCTGATGCTTACAATAAAAACTTGTTGACGAGCATTGCACTTTTTCACTCCACTCCCTCTGCGCATAAGCACAGAAATAAACTTACTGCGTCGCTTGACTCAATCTAGCAATGTCTCGTTTTTATGCTCATCAGAATGTGAGTTGTTGCTTTGGTTTAGAGTACATTATCGTATTTTGTGAGGTTACAAATTTAGTACCACAATGGCTGCTCAAACTTTCCCACGTATACAGAACATTGATAAAAATATACTGTTACGTGCTTACAATTTTCAGTAAACACTCCGTGGATTCGAATAACTTGCAACAAGAATTTTCACAAACCACTGATTTATTTAATCACTAAAATTACACTAGTAAATACTTAAAAATCACACAACTAATAATAACTTAATCTAATATGAATTCACTACTTTTAAAACACTATGTACTTTTCTTTTTCCCTAAACTTGACAACTTTATCTAACCTAAAAACTCTGTATTGCCTACTTCACTCAACTGAACTCTTCTTCTACAAACTGTCTCTGTAACCAGAACCACAGATTACCCAGAACTGTAGTGGATACTAAACTGAACTGTTTATCCTTCACTAAACTGTACTGTACTCTTCCCCCATCTGCTGGCTTCACCTCTTTATATACCCACTTGGAATGTCCAGAATATCATTGTAGAACTTTCCAGAAATATACTGGAATTCTCTGTAATTTTCTTAGGCACTACTAAATGGTGGTTCGCCAGTTGGCCCACAGATGGCGCCACACTTCTGGCCAGGGAGTAATTACAACTCTCCTCTCTGTTAGAGGGCAGCACATAACACTGCCCCCTCCTTAAGCCTGAACGTCCCGGTCAGGCAATTCAGATACCCCAGCATACTTTGCCAACCTGTCCAGGTGCACGATGTTCATCTTGGACTTCTTTCTACGTTGAATCCTATAAACAACGTCGTTGATCCTAGTGATGACAGAATACGGTCCTTCCCAAGGTGAGCGAGGCTTCGAGAATCCTTCTTCACTCCGCTGTGGGTTATACAGCCAAACTAAGTCCCCCACCTTGAATCTCGCCGAACTGGCATTGCGGTCATATCTAGCCTTCATTCGGTCACCACTCCCTGTAGGTGACCTCTTGGCAGCCACATTCGCACAAACCTTGCAACTGCGGCACCAAGCCTCTACATCCTGACAGCTATTTACCCAGTAAAATCGTTCCCGTACTCTAGCCAAGGTCTTATTTCTGCTAAAGTGCTCTCTGGATATTCCCTCGTGCACTTCCCGAAGTACTTTTGGTACTCGGCACCTGGGTATCAGCAACCGCATGGTAACTTCTTTCCCATCCGGGCTCTCCCATGCTCTCCGTAATAGTCCATCTATAACCCTAAGGGAATCCCATTGCGCCCATAAAGCCTTCAGTCCGACACTTTTACTGGAAACGTCCTTCCATTCAGGGCGGATTCCTTTTTCTTTCGCCTTCAACATTGGTCCAATTTCATCGTCG
Organism: Leptura quadrifasciata; assembly: GCA_963675555.1. NCBI lineage: Eukaryota > Metazoa > Arthropoda > Insecta > Coleoptera > Cerambycidae > Leptura > Leptura quadrifasciata. The sequence goes on along the minus strand of OY776673.1, from coordinate 189,832,636 downwards.
TTCAGTTGTTCCTCTCTTAGAACTTTCCTTGACCAGTCCTTCGGAACCTCTATCTTAACTGCCTTCACTTCTGCTATATCCTGCTGCTTCTTTACATTCTCGGCATTCACTTCCTTAGGGCCCCTCTGGCGACAGTACCTCTTGACATGCCCCAATTTGCCACAATTATAACAGCGGATTACTTTTGTCGGACCTCCAGCACTTCGCTGCTGCTTCGGCTCCTGTTTCGGCGGTTGCGGTTCCTGTTTCAGCTCCGGTCGCGAACTTAATTCGTTTAGTACTTGTGCAACCATTTTCTGTATGTCTGTTAACATAACAATCAATCTCATCTTATCAGAGCGGACTTCCTCTTTCTTTGCAGTGTTTACTTCTCCAGGATTCCATTCTCGACACTGCCGCATCATATGTCCTGGTTTGCTGCACTGATAACACCGAATCACCTTCCTTGGCTGTCCTTCGCTCTGTTCTCTTTCCTGCTTCCTTGGAGCATCTGGTTTGGTCATCAACTGGCTTATCATTTTGTGCATGTCAGCCATCAAAGATTCCATATTTGATTTTTCTAAATGGTTCCCTTCTTCTACTTTCATGGCTCGTACTCTCGGATGTAGAGTCTCTTCATAAGCGGCTTCAACTTCGAGGGCATGGATCAAGGCTTCGCTACCAGTCTTAGCTCGAGATAATCTAAGGACTCGCCTGATCTCCTCGTCTCTTATGCCATCAATGAAAGTATCAACTGTTAACTGTTCCTGGAATTCTTTGGGTGCATCCGGGTAAGCCAGGTACGTCAGTCGCTCAACAGCTGCTTCAAAATCTTGTAAACTTTCCCCAACCTTTTGTGTGCGTGATTTGAGCTGAGTCCTGTATACTTGGGCGAGGTGTTGGTCGCCATATCTTAGATCTAGTGCAGCTTCCAAAACTTTAAAATCCCGTTGCTGCGTCACTGGGATACTCTGGAGCAACTCTGAGGCTTGGCCCCTTAATGCTAGCACCAATGCCATAGCTTTGTCTTCATTACTCCAATTGTTTGCGTATGCCGCTGCCTCAAATTGTCTTTTATAGGTTGACCAAGAAGTTTGACCATCAAAGGAAAGCGGTTGTAATCGAGGAACTGACGATGATAATACCAGCTGGCCTCGTTCTCTTAACAGTCGCTTAAGTCGCTCTACCTCTCCTTCAACTGCACGAAATTTTCCTTCTATATCGGTAACTTTCCCTTCAACGCCAGTAACTTTTTGTTCAACGCCAGTAACTTTTCCTTTGACTTCAGATACTTCCTCTTCAACCTTATTTACTTTTCCTTTGACATCACATATTTCAGTCTTTATGTTGCCCATATCCTCTTTAATTTCACTTTTGAGGTCTTCAGTTGCCGAAAGGATAACATCTTGTTGCCCCTGTATAATTTTCCTTAATTCTTCTTCACGTTTCTCTTGTTCTTCTTTTTCTTCCAGTTTTTCTTTCTGACGTCGTCTTTCTTGTTCTTCTTGACGTCTCTCTTGTTCTTCTTTTTCCTCTTGGCGTCGTTTCTCTTGCTCTTCCTTTTCTTCTTGACGTCGTTTTTCTTGCTCCTCTTTTTCTTCTTGACGTCGTTTTTCTTGTTCTTCTTTTTCTTCTAACATCATTTTTCTAAATGCGGCGAACATGTCTTGCATTTGTTTTTCAGCAGCCATACTTCTTGTTTCCATTCAAAAACTAACAAACAACACTAACAAGTCTTTGCCAGGTACAAGTCAAATTTTATTTAAAGTCTATATCACTTCTCAGTTGAAAGCACTTAAATAAAACTACACTAATTTCTAAACAGAATGTTGCAGAAATTTCTTCACAGTAGCACAAATAAGTCTCGTCTAATGTCTATATCACTTTCCAGTTCGACTCACTTCGCTATCTCCAGTGGTTTCCAAATAGAACACTATGGAACTTCGTCGAATTCTTCAGAAATTCTGTTGCAATCCCACTTCTGACACCAATTGTTACGTGCTTACAATTTTCAGTAAACACTCCGTGGATTCGAATAACTTGCAACAAGAATTTTCACAAACCACTGATTTATTTAATCACTAAAATTACACTAGTAAATACTTAAAAATCACACAACTAATAATAACTTAATCTAATATGAATTCACTACTTTTAAAACACTATGTACTTTTCTTTTTCCCTAAACTTGACAACTTTATCTAACCTAAAAACTCTGTATTGCCTACTTCACTCAACTGAACTCTTCTTCTACAAACTGTCTCTGTAACCAGAACCACAGATTACCCAGAACTGTACTGGATACTAAACTGAACTGTTTATCCTTCACTAAACTGTACTGTACTCTTCCCCCATCTGCTGGCTTCACCTCTTTATATACCCACTTGGAATGTCCAGAATATCATTGTAGAACTTTCCAGAAATATACTGGAATTCTCTGTAATTTTCTTAGGCACTACTAAATGGTGGTTCGCCAGTTGGCCCACAGATGGCGCCACACTTCTGGCCAGGGAGTAATTACAACTCTCCTCTCTGTTAGAGGGCAGCACATAACACTACGTATCCATTTTCAAGATAATCGTAAGAAAAGTTTTTTTGTTGGGAACGTCCTTAAGCAGTGGATTTACTTTTAGCTTCAACATTAACACAAATGAATTTTACACATGGCGCAGGGAAATAGCAAAAAAATTCATAAACAAGCATGTGGTCTAATATACAACACAAAGGGGATTCAATTTTTACAGTTTTTTTTATTTTCTGATCTTTCAAGAACATTTTTAAACACTGTGTAATGCAGATATAAAACAAATCAAGTAATCTAATTTTATAAACACCAAATCATGGGGAAAAAAATTAGGCCTCTTGTACATGTACAAAACGGTAGGGAATTGCCAATGGTTTAAGGTCTTTAAAAAATGAAACATTTCTCGAAAACTAGCTGAATTATTTGGTGATGCTTTAGGAGAGTTACTTCTAGATGTTGTACCGTCCAGAGGCCGAGGTGGTAATAGTTTTTCTAGGGGATCAAAAAATATTCATGTCAAATTTAGTACGAGTATAGTCGGGTGTACATTTACTGGGCAGTCAAGTAACGCAACAAGAACTTTACGAGCTAATTATAAACGCCAGTGAACCATTCGGTGTGGTCTTTTCAAACAAGCCGACGTACATTAAAAAATCTTTTAAAATAAGTGTTTCAATTTGCAGGCGAGAGTAATGGTATTTTAATGACATCATAAAGATTTTGTTGTGTTTTTTGACTGCTCAGTAAATATACACCCGACTATACCGGCAAATACATTGAGAAATTTCCAGTGTTGCATCCTGGAGGTTGGGGTGGGAGATTTGGTACTGGTACCCTATATGTAATAAACTTTGTCCAATGAGAATCGGTTGAATGGATGTGGGGTACTGAGCGTAATCATTTTGAAACACTCCTTGTGCTAGCATGGCATACAGAACGAAAGGATAGGCATAATTCTACATCAAAATAACACTGCATGTCAAAAAATATTATAAATGCTTTTTTTCTCACAGATAAAACGAAGCTCTTGAAAATTCTAAAATTTTTCATGGTGACCAGGGCCATCCCATAATTTTTTGTAAAAATCTCTCATTTAATCCCCTCTTATTACAATTAATTTAAAATCACAGAAATTATTTCAATAATTAGGTCAAATCTCTTTCCAAATGTTATTACTAACAGTTATCAAGATGTTCCAAAAATAAGAAAATTTCAGTGGGTGAACGTCTATATCTCGAAAACAGTGGTATACAAGGGCATGTATCTGAGAATTTTCTGCTTACTTTGTCACCTCTTTAATTTGTGTTATCAATTTGTATGAGATAAAAAAAGATTATGTAAAAATTTTCAAAGAAAATAATAGAAGTGTCGAGATATCTGTGTCATTGCCAATAATATAATTAATTTTCAGGCTTAGCCTGATTAGATAAAAACAAAATTGCTTAAATGTTAATAGTTAAAGGAAACGACAAATTTATAAAATGATGACAAAGTGAGACTCTTGAGTAATAAACAATTAATAAATCTGATAAAATAACAGACGCCTACAAAATTTAAAATATAACAGTAAACCAAATGTAGTTTCTTATTAAAACATTTAAGATATGTTCCATTATGTATCACCTTGGTCACTTCGGGTACCGTAAATGTCTAATTCCTTGAATATAGATGACAAACGGAACGCGGTTTATGAAAAATCGGTAGATTATTCGTTACCAAAACGACCAACATATTTGAGTAGATGATTGCAATAAATAATTGATGGGGAATCTATCGAAAGTGACAAAAGCCAAACTTAAACATTGCAAAGCAGATAAAAATACAACTGTTTAATAATTGATTTTATATAGCTATAATAAGTTGTATGTTGTATGATAAAAAAAAACATAATAAGAATGCCGCAGTTTCATTATCCATACTAATGCAAAATGTTTAGGTTATTAACTAATGCTATGGATGATAGGTTCCATCAAATTGTTATATTAGTGTACTGTTAAAAAAGTATAACTGAAGTAAATTTTGTTAACAGAACCTATACTTAATTGCAGTGGCGGCGCGTGGCTAACTTTATAGGGGGGGCACACATTTGATATTGTGAAATAACTTACCAGAGAACCATTCAACATATTCTTTGTTCCCAAAATCGTGTACTGCACTAAAAATAAGCAAAAAATTGCAGATGTGTTCTCCCACTTTAAGATTTAGTACATGCACATACACACACAAAGAAAAACATTTTATTTATACATAAAATCCATTCTATGTTCCTTACTAGCTGCGAAAATGTGGATCACTTTATTGTCAAAGTCAGGAATTAACTGAATCATACTTTTTTCAATTGATAACGTCGAAGCCTTTCTTCACCCAGTGTTCCTTAGGAAACATTTTATTCTTATTAACGTAGAAAAACCTCTTTCACATTCGCACGTCGTCATATGTGTACATATAATACTTAAAATTTTGTACGTCATAAACAAAATCTAGCCAGATGAAGAAACATGACGCGATCTCCGTACACAAGTGATGTAGATATTGGCAAAATCAAGTTGTAACGTAGCGATAGAGTTGGAAATTAGGTTTGGGGTTTATTATGTTGATAAAAATGTTAAAATGGATAAAAATAAATAGTTAATTAGGTGGCTGAATTAGCTTTGGGGGGCACATGCTCCTGTGCCCCTTAGGAACAGTCGCCACTGCTTAATTGTATGTCTAATAAGGGAATAAGTATTGAAATATTCATTCATTAGTTTTCATTTATTATCATATGTTAAAAAAAGGGTAAATATTAGCGAATAACAGATCATTAAAACATAATATTTTTAGTCGCAAACTTCTCTAGAAAATCCTTATTTTACTATAATGAAAATAATCAAACTGCAACCAACAGCTGCTCTCCGGGCTATGTGACCCGCCGAGCATTGAATTACAAGTTACAAGCCTGGGCCTTAAGTGTAATAATTGCATATTACCAACAGAACACTAATGCTTCGATTGCAACAAACACCAGCCGAAAGACTGATCCTACCTTAAAGGAGCTCTTTTAAGACTGATCCTACATTAATGCAATTATTACATTTAACGCGCCAGGCTTGTAACTTATAATTCAGCGCTCGGCGGGACACATAGCCCGGAGAGCAGCTGTTCGTTACAGTCTGGTTACTTTCCTTATAGTAAAATAAGGATTTTATAGAGGAGTTTGCGACTAAAAATATTGTTTTAATACTCCGCCCCCTAAAAGCACATTTGAATAACAGATCGTTATTATTAAAAAAACCTCATGACACCAAATTTTCGAAAAAACAAAAATCCCCGGCGAGATTTTTTATTTTCATTACTAAAGCATTTGTATGCTGGCAGGATTGTGGATTTATCCACTTTTTTTCTATTTCTTCTGGGACATGGGCAACATTAGACAAAAGTGGACAAAAACGGGCAATCTTGAACAAAAGCAAGGCTCATAATTTATAATGTATATTACCTACAGACAAGCACTGAATGAATTATTTCCAATTTCAACTATATTCACAGTAAATTAGGGATTATTTTTTTTAATAAAGATCTACACATTACGCTTAAGTATATTTTTGTTTCGTTTGATTAATTTTGTCTAATTTTGTTCAATCTGCCAAATTAGCCAATAAAAATTTCTTACATTTGGATTAAAAACAAACCTGTAAATCTTGCTTCAACTCTAGGAGGTAAAAGTACTTGATTTTTGTTGATATTATTATCAATGTCAGCTCCTGCAGGCTCTTCTAGCACCTGATTCTCATGCACAACTTCATTAAAATTAGGTTCCACATCTCTAGGATCATTTCGGATATTTTTTAATATATCTTTTCTATTTTCATTACCATTATTTGCATTTACTGATATTACCGAGGATTCTGGTTCATAAGACACTAAATAAAATACTGTAAGAAACACTACTGAAGCAATAGTGTATATAAAACTCCTTTGGCATTTCGACAACTGGTTCCAGTGCTAAAAAGACACATTAGGCATTTGAAGGTATCCAAAATATAATACTTTTGTTACAGTTCAGTAGATAATAAAATATCATTATCAGTTATTTTAGGAAATATAGAACACAACACCAAATTCAGAACGTGAACCATTCTCGGTCATTTGAACTCATTTTATGTCGACGAAGTTCTTTTAAAGTTGTGTGCGCTCTGTTATTGCAAGAGGGGCATCTAGTACTCTCTATTCAGTTACATTTATTTGTTCTTGTCATACATTAAAAAATCAAATGAAATAAAATTGAAACTAGAAATAAATATACGCACCCTTCTTAGACTTTTTGTTCTTTTCTTATCAAGGAGAGTTTCACCAGAAGGAGACACGTCAAGAGTGACATGGTCATGGTTGTGAACGACCATTTCTTTATGATAATTTATATGAATTGCATAATTTCTGTAGAAGTTCTCAGACAAACTAGATATTTTCCCACAAAATGTCCACTCAATAGACCAAGACCAACCAAAATTACACTTTCAATCGTCAGTGACTTTTCAGTTGTCTGACTGACGTCAAACTTCCCGATCCCCTATCTTCAAGATCTACAACTCCACACTAGTCCGCAGCCCATACGTCAAAACACCTCAAACCATCTCAAACCCAAACCTCAAAGTGTAACATGAAGTTAGATACAAAAGAGACGTCACCCGTGGAAAACCTAACACAGATGTTAGACTAGAGGATAACCAAAGGATAAAGTAATCACCGAATAAAAAGAGAAGGATAATCGAGTGATAGGCTTCGAGTTGCCATTTATAATATTTATGAAATTCTACGGTCTATAACTACATGCTAAATTTTAACACACTTTAAAATTTAAATTTTGTCAAAGAAGCTATTCTAACCTGAACAAGTATATTTAAATTTTAACATTAATTTTAATTTCAACACATTAGTCCACAAAAGTAGTTTGTGCAATAGGTAGTTCAAATAAACCATTTTAATTACATTCTATAACCGCTGCTAAATTAAAATATTTAAAGGTTTGTAGAAGTACTATAAAAGTAACAGACTTTAAAATTTAACATATACAGGATAGTCACTTATTATGTCCTATAGAATATATAAACTTCTATTATTAATTCATAAATTGTAGCAGTGGCGTAGCAGCAGGAACAGACCGTCACGGGCCCCCGCCTAAGGGGGCCTCCACAACATATAACAATTTATCGAAAAACTTGTGCAACAAGAAATAGTCATTTCCATCACCAAAAATTTCGTTGAAAGTTTAAATGCCAAATTTAAGACGCTTTAGAGGTCTAGGGCGATATCGGATGCTTCAGTTCAGTACGTGTTTTGATTGTATAAAGCGTTGTTAGGACTTATTCTCCTTACAATCATCCCTCATACAAATGCGTACAAGTGGTTGTTCTATATGTGATTCTTTTTTTCATTGCCTTACATTTATTTCCAGCAATTCGTTCGGGTGGGGGGGGGGGGCGAGCGTAGGTGCGTCTTTACTATGTACATACTTCGGTATGCGATGTAAAGCAACGACAAGCGCGGTTAGTACTTGGATTGGTGACCATTCCAACGGAAACCGCGTTCTCGCTTCACGCATCTTCCAGCGGCTTGTATATCAGTGTATGCGCGGAAGCTATACAACCTTAGGCGAGGGTTGTATAGGAGATATACCATCCTTCGGAGGGGATGTAAAGCCGTCGGTCCCTTGTCTATTAAATGTTAGGCAAGTAAAAGATCCCTACTCTTCTTAAGGGAAGAGGTTCGGCAAAATTCCTGGTTGGGGGTAGCTCGTCTACAGGCGTCGGTGTTAGGCCTCAGTAGCGGAAATAGGCCGACGTTAAATAAATGTATAAAAAAAAAAAAAAATTCGTTCGGGGCAAAACTGTCTGGTTAAGAGTTACATTATAGTTTATTATTCCTCAGTGGAAACAATCCAGTTTTTATTCTATTCACTTAAATATAGTAAAATAATATAGTTATATGCGCACCCACGCCCTCTTACGAAGAGAGATCCAATCCCTGGTGGCAGAGCGAAAGGTGGCTTGCCTAGTTAGCTACCGGTAAAGCGGCTCCATCTCTGGGCCAACTGGCGAACTACCATTGCCACGGATGGATAGAAAACGGCAAAAATGCTCGACTGACAGATTAAAAGGATGGAAAAGTTAACTGGAACAATCTGGACGCATCGCTAATAGGCCCCACGGATATATAAGAAGCGAGGTTAGTTATGTATTAGATGAGTATGAGATCAAATAAGATAACGAATAGTAACAAGTTATGAATTAAAGTAGTGAATAATCTATAGCAGATTAAAGTTATAATTAGTGCGTTATTACAAGTGTAAGGATAAATTATTCTAATTTAGTGATTAACAAATTAATGGTTAGTGAAAATTGTCGTTGCAATTATTGGATTTACAGTTGGGGGTGTTTACTGGAGGGTGTAAACACGTAACAATATAGAATTGGTTTTTACTAAGTGGAAGGATATTAATGTGTTAATCGACATTTACTATCAATCTCATTTGCGAATACTTTTAATCAATTTTTCGAACACAATGATTCGGAAGATTACCGCCCTAAAAGGTGTTGTGACGCCACTGAATTATAGTAACAAAAATTTAGGAAATTACTAAACACGTTTTCAGTTTCAGTATTTAAAAACGTTTGTTATGTTTGTCCTTAAAATGAACATATGTGGGTTTCTCCAGAGAAACAAAAATGATAAACTGAATGGTAAAAATGATTTTCTACTCCGACATTCCCAAACTAGGGCGGCTTGTGAATTAAATTGAGAAACAGAAGTTTTTAAAAATAAAATTTTTTGAAAGTCGTGAAAACTCTCTCCGCAATTTTTCAAACACGATAAATTCAAAACATACACCTTTTAAATTGTATTGTAAAATCAATGGTGTACGCTCTACCCATGAAAGCTCTCCTAGTTATATCATTTTAGAGTTAAATTTTTGCGATCTCGCGGCTTACACTAATGTCTTTAAGCGTCTTGAAGCGTGACGTCATTTGCTAGCGTACTCCTGAAGCCGCGCGATTCCGCTGCAAGTGGCTTTAAGCGTGACGTCATGACTTATTCGCTCGAATGGCACCGCTTATCGCGTCTAATGCGCAAAAATATAGCTTAAGTTTCTTCAGGGTTGGTAGCGCCGTATTTGTGTTTTTGATTTTTAAATCATGTCTGCGAACTAACCTTAAAACAGCATTTTGTTAATGTGTAGTTAAAAAATAAGTTAAAATGTTAGCATTACAGGGAATAAATCAGTCAGGTATACCTGATAAAATGTGGCAGCCCCCTTTTGTCCAATTTGAAACAACGTAAGTAAAAAATACACCACCTACGAAATTCTGTTGAATCTTCACTTGAAATATAATTAGTTCAAATGTAACTTACTATATTTGTTATCACTATTAATATAGAACAAATAAAAGTCATTCAATATAAAGGGGTCCGTGTTCTGTGATATAAAGTGTCAATACTTGTCATCTCTCACTTCATTTGGTTGTAGCCTGCTTTGCAAAAGAAACGGAAATATTAAGTTTTATTAGATACATAATTCTCATGAATTCTAATTAGATAATTTTATATTTAATCTTCTATTTAGGATGGGAGAGTTTTCTATTGAACTTTATTGGAAACATGCACCACAAACATGTCGGAATTTCGCAGAACTTACAAGACGAGGATACTACAACAATACTATATTCCATCGAATAATAAGAGATTTCATGATACAAGGCGGTGACCCTACAGGTACTGGAAAAGGAGGACTATCTATTTACGGACAAACTTTTAGAGACGAAATCCATCCAGAGCTAAAACATACTGGTGCTGGAATATTATCCATGGCTAATTCTGGACCGGACACAAATGGCTCACAGTTTTTTATTACTTTAGCTCCAACACAATGGCTTGACGGGAAACATGCCATTTTTGGAAGGATACATTCTGGTATAAACGTTATTAAGAGAATAGGTTTAGTGGAAACAGATAGAAACGATCGGCCAGTAGATGAAATTAAAATCATTAGGAGCAAAGTGTTGAAAAGTTAATGATTAAGTGTACTTATTTTTTTTAATACAAAATGAAACGATTTCAAAAGTCTTAATTAAGTCTAATCCTAACCTATACAAGTTGTTTGAGATAGATGTAATTAGGTAAGTAGATGTAAAAAATATTAAATTCGAGTACTATGATGTTAGAAATGGTGTTAAACCAAACTCACTAGATGATGAAAGTTAAGCAGTGTCGGACGCCAGATGCTTTTAATTGAAATTGAATAAAGTTGTGCTGAATTGAATTGCTACTGTGCGGTACTGCAGAAAATGTGTGGAAGAGGATAGGTAAAGACAAGGGAGTGGCAATGTCCCTAACCAGACTCATCGTTTAATAGATTTGGCAAATTTTAACCGCGCGTACTTGTGAATAATTTCTGTATGTTAATTCTAAGGTTCTACTTTTTAGTTCATTTTTATTCAGGAATTAAATTAAGCACTTGGAAGGTGTACCTAATCGTTAAGATACTCTTATACTATGCTGGCTAAAAATATATATTCATTCTTAAAGTCTTACTTAGCATTCTTTCTACATATGCCTATCATAAATCTGCCTCGTGCTCTTAGTCAGAAAATTAACAGTTTTATATAGAACTAGGCCTTCACAAATGTTTATAAACACTTTGGTTTTTGTTGAGTCAACTTTACTCCAACATTATTAATAAAAACATTACCCCTTTTCTCAACTTCAGGCAAGTTAAAGAGTAGGGTATTTTATATACGTCGAGTGTAATCTAGGACAATCCATGATAATTCTTAATCGATCTCGTATTAATTTAGTTACCGAGTACTCTTGTGAAAATCAGAATCAGAAGATTATAACCTATGAAATTCGTTATTCAAAATTATGTGATTTATTGTCCTCTTATTCAGTAAAAAAAAAGATGTGCAGATTTTCTGTTGGTGGTATACCAGGAATAATTCTATATGAGAAGGTAATATAATTTATTATTAAAGAATGCATTTTTTCGAAAAATTCCTCGGTGCATTTTGTGACCGTGATAATTAGGAGAGAAATATTGGGAATTAGATGTATATGTTTTGGAAAGCATATTTTATTTGGAAACTTGAAAAAAAGCCATGAAAGTGAAGAAAACAGATTTTTTCACGTTTTCGATACAAAAGAAATTTTTTTTATTTAAAAAAAATACTACGAAATAACTCGTAAAAAGACGAAAAAAATTAATTTTTCACAATTGAAATCGGTCAATAACTTTGCACAAGAACTTAAAAACCCTAAATATGGTCATTTTTTGCCATTTAATTACAGGGACTGTATTTCGTAGGAAGATGTTTCGGAGCTTAAATTGTAGCTTTTGTTGGTATCTACCTACTCTAAAAATTTCATACAAAAATATTAATAACTTAATGGAAATAGCGAAAATGTAAAAAAGGTGTTTCCAAAAAACGGCGTGGAAATTGTCAAAAATGGTCATAGAACAATTTTTCAAAAAGCTATTTGTTCCTGATGAAATTCTATACAACCCTATTATCTTTAAATTTTCGTAAGGTTTCGTTTAGTACCTTAAAAATGCATTTGAAAATCGGGCTATTTCTGAATTTTGGACGTTCGGGCGCTCGAACGGAGAGGAAGTGACACCTGTCATCACCATAAACTAGTGATTATTTTTTATTTCCGGTCCTAGAAAAAGTTTTATGTATATCGTAGTTTGAAAGTAGCCATTTGTAGACAGACCATGGCTAAGTGCAGCACGAACAAAGCAACCAACCATTGCATTTGGTAAATCAAAAAGGGGGGCCAAACACTCATTAGCCCGTGACTGAATTTTCCAAGGATCCAACGTTGATATAATAAAACAATATATATCTACTGTATATAATTTATTTTTTTAGATAAAATTTTAAATAGTAAATTTAATTTTTAACAACGATACTCAATTATAAAAAATATATTTGAAAATCTTGACTATAAAGTAAAAAAAGAAACCAAAACTAGGTTTTAATTGTTACCCATAATATTAAATCAACAATTTTTGTACTTTTTTCGGTATTATGCCATCCGCTCCATATTAAAATTGTTATTAAACAATTTTTGTCTCTATTTTACAACTTCTAGAGAATAGTGAGGTATTCGGGTAGCTGAAGCACCTTCGTCGCTGGGAGGTTTTAAGAAAGGCGAGACAGAAAACAGGGTCCTATAGTTTACAGAGGAATTCGAACCACTTCTAGGGAATAGGGAAAGTAATTTTCAATGAACAATTATTTTTTCACAATAAACACGACTTCAATTTGTTGCAAGCTATATTAACCACCATCCTCAATTTGACATTTTTTTTCCTTTAATGAAATAATAACCGATTTTTCTGTTTCCTTTTAAATCGATGTTCTTTTCCAAAAACCTTCGGACAAAATTTCATTTAATAACAATGTTAGTACTTTGTAGAATGGCGGTGGCTCGATACACCAAAAAAGTGGAAAAGTATTAAAATGCCATGAAGAAACCTTCATAGGACAATTAATTCAATAACATTATCATATATATCAAAGGATTTACTTACTAAAATTACTATTACATACTAAAATTAATATGGTACATTCGAGAATAGGTATGACACCGATTCTCCATTATGTGTGCGCCTCACAGCTTCAGCAAACATCATCGACACATCGATGCACTGAAAAATAAAAAATTCAGTTAGTTTAAAAAATTGCATGTTTAGCAACTGTATCAAGGCAGCTCGTTATGGAATGTAGTCCAGTATCATTGTAAAATTTACAAACACAAAATAATTCAGTCTACAAGGGACTTTTTGCTGTGGGACCTTGCAAAGTATCCGCAGTTGGTGATTTTGTGAAGGATCATACAGTATGTTAAGTCTAAATTTAAGTTTTGAGGGTGCTGCAGCCTCAGCATAGTCCTCCATCTTGGAAAAAGGCGTTAAATTTTATTATTTATATATCTCGTTTCCCATTTGCGCTACAACAATTATTTTTTTTAATGCGACAGGTCCCAAAATTTTCTATGATCTTCTACAGTTCAAATCATGAAATGTTGTCATTCTCATCACCCTTTAATTTCCTAATCAAATCATCTCAAGGTTACACAGAATGACAATGACAGGCATATCGACATATACAAAAGACAAGTATTTTGTGATGAAAATATTTGAACAATATTAGAATGCAATACAATGAATTTTAACATCTGTTGCCGCATTTAATTTTACAATTCACTTCATGGATTCCTTGCAAAGTTAAAAAGGAACATCCGTTACATTTTTCCTGATTAAAGCACTCCTTTAATTTCACCACCATGTCTCTGGCTACTGTATTCAGTCTTTTTATCCACTGCATGCTACTGAATTGACAGAGAACTGACAGAATGCTCAACGTTGATTGCGGCTATGACATATTTGTAATATTCATTTGTAAAATGAATCGTTACACTCGGAACTTCTGTCTTAGCCTCAGCAGACGTGACTTTCTGTTAGTCACACCCTATGTGCTTTGTATTTGCAAAGATACAAAAATCGCATGTTGTTGATAAGTACATAAATTGATGACGTGAACAACAACATTCGTGATTTCAACTATATCTTACATGAACTTTTTTAAAAAAAATCAACTACAGGCGCGCAACTGTACGAACGTCAATCCAAGAAGGCATAAATCTTCTTCTTATGGCGCTACAGCCCAAATCGGGCCCTGACCTGCTCTGACTTCTGCCTCCATGCCTGTCTGTCTCCTGCTGCTCTCTTCCAGACTCAAATCTCTAGAAGGTTGCGTGCATCCTCTTGGACTTCATCTTCCCATCGTTTCCGGGGTCTCCCTACTGGCCTCTTTCCATGCATTCGGCTGTTTAAAGTTCTTTTTGGCAACCTCGTATCCTCCATTCTGACCACATGCCCTGCCCACTGTAACTGTTGTAGTCTGATGAATTCTGAGAGGGGGGGGTTCCTTAAAGAGATTATATATTTCATAGTTATATCTGGATCTCCAGATATTATCTTCCTTAATTGGTCCCAGTATCTTTCTCAGTACCTTCCTTTCAAAGATATCAAGCTTGCTTTTTATTTTTTCCGTCATGGTCCATGCTTTCCTACCATAACTTGCGATAACTCTTATTATTGTCTTGTACACTCTCAATTTATTGTTATCGTGGACATTTTTTGATTTGAGTATGTGGGACATTGCGAAGTAGGCTTTATTGGCTATACTTATTCTTCTGCAGATTTCTCCATCTTCTGTACCGGTTGTGTTCAGTTCCACTCCCAGATACACAAATTAGTTCACTGACTCGATATTATCTTCTACGATCATTTGTGCTACTCTGTTGTTCCTTTTTTGTATTAGTGTTTTTGTTGTGTTGATCTCAAGACCCATATTTCTGCCATGCATTTTTAATTCCGAGTAGGCTTGACTTGCTTCTTCTTCTCTTCAACCCATGATATTGATGTCATCCGCGTATGCAGCTACCGGTATAGTCTTGTTAGTCAGTAGATTCTCTTTTCCAATATCCGTCTGTCTTATTACGTATCTCAGGGCTAGGTTAAAAAGGGTGGGGGCCAGCCCGTCTCCTTGTTTCAGACCTTTTGAGATGTCAAACATGTCACTTAGTTGATTTTGAATACTTATCGTGGCTACCGTGTCATCCATTGTTGTTTTAATCAATCTAATTAGTTTGTGCGGTATCTCTAGTTCTAGTAATATCTGGTACAGTTTGTTTCTGTCAATCGAGTCATACGCTTGTTTAAAGTCTATAAAGATGTTATACACGTCTATGTCACGTTCCCAGGCTTTTCGTAAGATTTGCTTTACTGTGAGGAGTTGATCCATCGTGGATCTGCTACGCCTGAATCCTGCTTGGTATTCGCCAATTGTATTATCTGCATAAATGCTTCATTGGAACTCTTGCACACCACCATTGAGGTATATTTCAAACGACATTTTCTTAATGTGGTTTCCTCGATGGGTCTATTCCACATTGTTCAATTAACTTCATCATGTTAGTCGTTTCATCCCAACTTTTTTTCATTTTTTTGTGCTCTGGGTTTAGTAATGTCAGTTTCTTCTCATTCTTCGACAAAAATATCAGTAGACACTGTCATTTCTGCATGTTCCTCCTCATCGATTGTTCATTCAGGACAAATTCCTTCCATTTGCGTTAGATCGTCGTTGCTTAATTGATCTTCAAGGAGAATATTTAAGTCTGGTATATTATTGTAATATTTTCTAGTGCAATGTTCGCTAATGCTCCAACACTTCATTCCTGCTTTTCGGCAACAGCACATTTCTTCACATTGGGACTTGCATGTGCACGAAATAAGTTGAAGTAGATCAATGAAGACAAGCTTCTGATCAGTCGAAATTACCTAGTAAAAATGATGAACAACTAACATCATGAAGTAATTGAAGAATGTATAATAGGCCTACTGACTTTACAGTTTTTTATAATTTTCGGCAGATCACAAGTGTATATTATGTATAATATAGGTCCCAGAATGTTACCGTGTGGAATTCCTTTGTCACACTTTAGAATATTTAATATGTCGTCTTCGATTTTCACACACCGTTGTCTGTTCGTAATGTAATTCTGGAACATGTGTATGCGGTTCTTTCTATTCCTGAGTAGCCAATTTTTGCCAACATTAATTCATCATCTAATAAGTCGAATGCTTTGTTATAATCTAAGAATACGAGATAGGCTAACTTTTGATTGTCAAGTGCTACACATAAATCAGATATTACTTTTAGGAGGGCTGTACATGTGGTAAACTTATTTCGGAAACCTGATTGCATTGCCGGTAGTATATTGTTTTTTCCAGGTGGTCATTTAATTGACCTACTACAGCTTTTCTAACAGTTTAGATTCTGCAGGTAATATGTTTACTGGTTGCGCCTATGAAAAGGATCCGGGTCTATCATTTTTTGGTAATGGTGTCACAACAGATTCTTTCTATATTTGTGATACGTTGTCAGTTTTGAGTGACTCATTTGTAATTTGTGTTAGTGGATCAATACAATAGTTCTTTATTAGATTCAACATTTACAGATTGTTGTCATCTAACCCTTGCGCATTTATCTTTGTTGTTGCAAGCTCAATTTTCTTGGGTGTTGTATCAGTAAAGTCAATGAATGTAGTTATATTCGCTTTTTTGTGTTCTTTGTAATATCAACACATCAAGGAACTAAGAACCACATAATAAAGAACCGTCAATCACTATATACATACACTTTTTTAGTTTTTTTTTTTTCACATTCTTAAATTTGCTATTCACATTACATATAATTTATAAAATGTAAACAATATTTTATTGTAAAAAGGCTGAAGGACCTCGGTCAATGGCCATTTGGGTTTTGCTCAATAAAGTACTTTCATTATTATTATTATGTACACCCCACTGCTCAAGCTGTTCCCATACTTGGAGTTTTTCCGAGTATTTATTAACATATACATAATATGCTTTTTTCATTTTTATGTCAATAGTTGATTTTTTTATATAGATACATTTCCAATCTGTTGACTATCTCGTTCGTATATATCTTTTGTGTGTTTTGGTTTTTAGTCTAATAATTTCTCTTATAATGTCTAATGTATGGTTTCGATTTTTTTCTGATATATACTGTTTTTATTGGAGCATAAAAATCATATAAAGCCCCAATTGTTTTATTAATAAACGTGAGGTTTTCATTGTTATTTTCCTTTATCTCTTTCCAATTTATAATTAATGCGTCTAGTTAAGATCCTCCACTTGTATTTTCTTACGGTCCTTTATAGTATGCATTCTTTTTGTTCTTTTCTGAACGTACTTTTCTTCAAAGTGCTATACACTAGTTGGTGATCCATCATGTTGAGAAACGTGTCCTTAGTTCCTGAATCTTGGACATTTATATTCTTGGTTACTGCTGCAACTATAAGACTTTCAGTTTGTTCTGTAATTCTTGTCAGTTCTTTAATACATCAATTTAAGTTCATATATTCCAATTTTGATTTTAGGTACCTTGTTGCTGTAATATTTTGCAGTAAAACAATATTCAGATCACCCATTATAATAACTTGGGCGGTTTCCATATTAATGTTTAAAAATATATCTTCCAGTATTTCTAGTTTGTCCAATTCTATTATAGGTGGTTTGTAGACAACTCTTATCCCAACCAATTTGTTATGCAGGTTTACCTTTCCCCAAACATGTTCCACTCTATTCTTTTCCACCTCATTTGTTTCGTACAACTTTTATGAATGTATAATCCAACTCCTCCCCCGTGACTGTCCCTGTCGTTGTGTAAGAAAATATAGTCCTCTATTTCTACAAAATGCATAGGAAAATCTGGCCAATGTTTATACTACATATTTCGTTTGAAGTCACATCAATCAGGAAAAGGCAAAAAAAACTAAAACAATATTTTTTTTTCTTTTTTGCTTGAGAGCAATTGAATATTCTTTAAAAACTTGTTCTAGCTCAAATTGGTAGCGAGATATTTAAAAAACAAAATTTCACCCCTTTTTCAACATGGCGGGAGAATGTTGATGTAGAGTGAAAGATCCATCCTCAGATTGTCTAAAGACTTTTTTGTTATATAAAAGTATTTTTTTCTATGACAATGCGGTAAGTAACTAATTACTGCACTAATTTGGGATAAACTTATCAGTGTTATGCTTAGAACATTCAATGTGCTGCTACGCTTTAATGGAACGCCAATACATTAGGGAAAATTCTTTTTTCCTTGCCCAAGATAGCAGAAAGTAAAGATCCGTCAATAAAGGAGCTGTACAATTATTGTAAAAGACCAGTGTCACGAAGGTTTATGAATGTCCAAAGTGTGATAAAATAAATCACAATAGCACAAATGCACGATAGAGATGCATTTTGAAATCTCTGCAATAGAGATACCACAATTAAATTGTATAATCATAACGATGTATAGACCTCCTTCTAAATTCAATAGCAAGTATACTAAACAAATTAGATCTCTTAAATAATTTGATCATATTAAACGGTGATTTCAATATCCACTTTAACCAAAACGATAACAGAACTAAGGAATTTGTAGACCAAGTTCAAAGCTTCCGCATGAAGCAGCAAATCTTTCAAAAAACATCGACAATAAATTGTATTGACAACATATTTATTAATTTCTCAAACCTTTTTGAACATAGTACTAACGTTTTTAATCCATATATTTTGGATCGTTCTGCGATAGATATAATTATAAATATAAACAAAAATGTCCCCAAACCTCAATATATTACAAAAAGACCGATTACAAAAAAAGGTCAATTCATGATGTTTCAACTACTAAAAAATCAAGATTGGGCATTTATAAATTCCCACAACTACTCGACAAACGTAAAAGTTGACATGTTTCTATAAATTATAATAAATGCAATGACAATTGCCTTTCCGACAATACACACAGTAGATAAGGCCAGAAAAAATAATATAACTTGGTTTAATGAACATCTAAGACAAACAAGAGAAACGCTAATACTCTCAAATGATCTATATAAAAATTTTCCAAATCTAGACCTGAAAAAACATGTCAATCAATTTAGGCATACATACAGACAAGAAATAAATAAAACTGAAAAAGAAGCAAACTCAAAGTATATAGCAAACTCAAATAATATAATAAAATCATCCTGGGGAGTTATAAATACAAATCGTAAAAAGACACAATCTGTGCTGAATGCAAATGAGTTAAATTTTCATTTTGCAAACGTGGCTGAAAACATCATACAATCATTAAAATATAATATTTTTAGTCGCAAACTCCTCTATAAAATCTTTATTTTAATATAAGGAACGCAACCAGACTGCAACCAACAGCTACTCTCCGGGCTATGTGCCCCGCCGAGCGCTGAATTACAAGTTACAAGCCTGGCGCGTTAAGTGTAATAATTGCATATTACCATCAAAATGCTAATGCTTCGATTGCAACAAACACCAGCCGAAAGACTGATCCCACTTAAAGGAGCTCTCGTGCCAGTCGTCACTCACCACTTGCAGACTGTAGTTTTGAGCTGTTGGCTCTCGTGGCTCTCTCGAGAGCTCCTTTAAGTAGGATCAGTCTTTCGGCTGGTGTTTGTTGCAATCGAAGCATTAGCGTTTTGATGGTAATATGCAATTATTACACTTAACGCGCCCGGCTTGTAACTTGTAATTCAGCGCTCGGCGGGGCACATAGCCCGGAGAGTAGCTGTTGGTTGCAGTCTGGTTACGTTCCTTATATTAAAATAAGGATTTTATAGAGGAGTTTGCTACTAAAAATATTATGTTTTAATATTCCGCCCTCTAAAAGCACATTTGAATCATACAATCATTACCAAAAAGGAACTCGACACCAGAAAAGTATCTTGAAAACATTCATCTAAAAAGAGACAACTTAAACTTTGCCTTTAGAGAAGTGACATGTGGAAATAAGGGATGCAATAAATAATCTCAAAAATAAGACAAGTAAAGATATATATGACGTAAACATCTTTAAAAGACATACTTATTATTCCCATAACAAAACTAATAAACCTTAGTATAAAAGAAAGAATATATATATACCCTTCATGCCTTAAAATCTCAAAAGTTATCCCAGTGTTTAAAAAAGGTGAAACAAATGATGCAGCTAATTACCGTCCAATTACACTAATACCTGTAGTGTCAAAAATGTACGAATACCTGCTGAAAGCACAATCATATGATTATTTTGAAAAAAATTGTCTGTTCGTAGACAATCAATATGGATTGAGAGCCAAAAAATCAACTACCCTTGCCATACTAGATCTATTAGAATATATATCGGAGGGCTTCGAGGGGAAGCAGTATGTGGTAACCATATTCTGTGATTTATCGAAGGCCTTCGATAGCATATCACATAATATATTGATCACCAAATTGGCTTACTATGGCCTAAATAAAAATAGTTTAAACATCCTAGAAAGTTACCTTCTAGAGAGGAAACAAGTCACTTATTTTAAAAATAACATTTCTGATTGTGCAGATATTAGACATGGAGTTCCGTAAGGCTCTCTACTAGGACCACTTCTCTTATATAAATTAAAGATATAAGGTCAGCAGTGGATGGATGACATAAAACTAACACTATACGCGGGTGATACTACATTTTCTGACACAGACGTTGACTATGATGTACTGAAAAAAGAGTTAGGGAAAATATAGCCAAATATAATGACTGGTTCACTTCAAACATTCTGGCACTAAATAATACAAAGACAATAGGCATTACTTTTAGCCTAAGGCAACTAGAAAATGTAAGCAGTCCAGAAGAGGTAAAATTTTTAGGGGTATATCTTGACCTTGCACTTACCAAATAACCATATTAGTCACATGGCAAATAAGTTATCTAAAAATATTTTTGTCCTAAAAAACTTAGTATTCCAAAAAGCATGTTTGCAGGCATACCATGGACTGTTTCAATCAGTCTGCTGCTATGCTATATTGACTTGGGGACATTCTTGCCATTCAAAGAGAATTTTTAAACTACAAAGGCGTGCTGTGAGAGTGATTTCTGAATTAGGCTATGAAAAAGAGTTCGGAGATAAATTAGTTGAATTGAATATACTAACAATACCATGTCGATATATTTATGAATGTCTGATATTCATATATATAGTGATCAAGATAAATATTCAAGAAATAATTACTATCATGAACACAATACTAGACTAAATAATAATATCCACCTAGAATAATTCAGATTGAGACGTACACGGTTTGCCTCAAATTACTATAGTCCCTTATTTTTTTAATAAGCTTCCACAAAACATAAAACTATTACCTATAAATGAATATAAATTAAGTATAAAAAAGATGTTAGCGAAAGCTTTTTATAATGTACAAGAATTTGTAAATAGAAATGACATATTTTAATGTGTTGATATTTTATATGTATGTGTGTGTATTTTGTATTGTATTTTATTCTAACATACATATTTTAAATTTCTTTATGAAGAGCTAATAGAATAAAATACTATTTTTTGGACGTGTGTAATAATCCCATCAATAAATTTACTTTACTTTATATTATACGAGAGAAAATCCTTACTATCCCTGTTCACTGGAAATAGTATGACTTTGGTCAATCATTTATAGATTTATAGATTGAAAATGAAAAAGAATTGGGATGATAAGAGTTTTGACAATCATTTTAATAATATCCAAATGACATGTTTTAAAAGTCCCCAAAAGAAACGAAATGTTATGGCTCTTAGGATCAATGTTATTGTACCTTCAATTTACGGTGTCACAAATGAAATCAGCTCAATATGTTGGTGTATTTTCTTCTCTATTATAATTAGTTAAGGTAAATTTTATGATTAATTTTAACAGAAAACGGACTTTGATTTGTGGAACATGCATAGAATACAAAAATAGGAGACATCCTACAAGAACCATTTTGTTTTTGCAGCAAATAATGCTTTTAAAAACGTTAAATAATGCAAATGAGTGAGAGCACGTCCGACGCGCACGCCCTGTAAAACTTCGAGAGCGCGAGCACTCTTTCACATATCCGGCGAATCGGTGATTCACTCGTTGCAGAGTTGATTTACGTGAACAGAGCACAATATTTAATATTTCTAAAACTTACTTTTATTCCCGCGAGTTCGGGAAATTCAGACTGTTATTTCCCGGGAATGGGAACAATAAAAAGTGACATAATTTCCGAGAAATCCCGCCCCGGGATTCCTGGCATAGAAATCCTATAGAGAACATTAGTAGACGACATAGAAAAACAACAACTGATCTGGTATGGTTATGTTGCGGAATGGGAGAAGAACGACTCCCAAAAATAACTCTGGAAGGAAAAGAGGTAAACCATCTAGAACATGGCTACATGGAATTACCAAAGTCAGAAAGAAATTTAGTCGACAATGATTGGCAAGATAGACAGGCAAGTTCTATGATTGTATTTCTATTCCTGTTATAAGGCCCTATAAAAATAAAGATATCTTATCATTGATTAAATATCCCTCCAAATTTCAGGCGCCACTCAGAATGCATTTCAGTGAGAACAAGGAACCAATATCTTGTGCTTTGTCTAATATATTATTTTCAAGACAATGAAAGGTCTCGGACAGTATTGTTGTATTCTTTGAATTATTAATAAAATTGTATTGATTGATTAAAAGGTATATATTATGAACAAGCAGTCCATTATAGTATAGCGTAAGTGGCACATTGAATGATCTAAGCACTAGAACTGTAATTTATAATAAAAATAATTTTTGCAACTTTGTTTACCTGAATTGAATGATGTAGGTTCCCTTAATGTGTAGACATAATTCCCGAGAAATCCCGCCCCGGGATTCCCGGGATAGAAATCCTATAGAGAACATTAGTAGATGACATAGAAAAATAACAACTGATCTGGTATGGTTATGTTGCGGAATGGGAGAAGAACGACTCCCAAAAATAACTCTGGAAGGAAAAGAGATAAACCATCTAGAGCATGGCTACACGGAATTACCAAGGTCAGAAAGAAATTTAGTCGACAATGATTGGCAAGATAGACAGGCAAGTTCTATGATTGTACTTCTATTCCTGTTATAAGGCCCTATAAAAATAAAGATATCTTATCATTGATTAAATATCCCTCCAAATTTCGGGCGCCACTCAGAATGCATTTCCGTGAGAACAAGGAACCAATATCTTGTGCTTTGTCTAATATATTATTTTCAAGACAATGAAAGGTCTCGGACAGTATTGTTGTATTCTTTGAATTATTAATAAAATTGTATTGATTGATTAAAAGGTATATATGAACAAGCAGTCCATTATAGTATAGCGTAAGTGGCACATTGAATGATCTAAGCACTAGAACTGTAATTTATAATAAAAATAATTTTTGCAACTTTGTTCACCTGAATTGAATGATGTAGGTCCACTTAATGTGTAGACATAATTCCCGAGAAATCCCGCCCCGGGATTCCCGGGATAGAAATCCTATAGAGAACATTAGTAGATGACATAGAAAAACAACAACTGATCTGGTATGGTTATGTTGCGGAATGGGAGAAGAACGACTCCCAAAAATAACTCTGGAAGGAAAAGAGATAAACCATCTAGAGCATGGCTACACGGAATTACCAAAGTCAGAAAGAAATTTAGTCGACAATGATTGGCAAGATAGACAGGCAAGTTCTATGATTGTACTTCTATTCCTGTTATAAGGCCCTATAAAAATAAAGATATCTTATCATTGATTAAATATCCCTCCAAATTTCGGGCGCCACTCAGAATGCATTTCCGTGAGAACAAGGAACCAATATCTTGTGCTTTGTCTAATATATTATTTTCAAGACAATGAAAGGTCTCGGACAGTATTGTTGTATTCTTTGAATTATTAATAAAATTGTATTGATTGATTAAAAGGTATATATGAACAAGCAGTCCATTATAGTATAGCGTAAGTGGCACGTTGAATGATCTAAGCACTAGAACTGTAATTTATAATAAAAATAATTTTTGCAACTTTGTTCACCTGAATTGAATGATGTAGGTCCACTTAATGTGTAGACATAATTCCCGAGAAGTCCCGCCCCGGGATTCCCGGGATAGAAATCCTATAGAGAACATTAGTAGACGACATAGAAAAACAACAACTGATCTGGTATGGTTATGTTGCGGAATGGGAGAAGAACGACTCCCAAAAATAACTCTGGAAGGAAACGAGGTAAACCATCTAGAACATGGCTACACGGAATTACCAAAGTCAGAAAGAAATTTAGTCGACAACGATTGGCAAGATAGACAGGCAAGTTCTATGATTGTATTTCTATTCCTGTTATAAGGCCTTATAAAAATAAAGATATCTTATCATTGATTAAATATCCCTCCAAATTTCAGGCGCCACTCAGAATGCATTTCCGTGAGAACAAGGAACCAATATCTTGTGCTTTGTCTAATATATTATTTTCAAGACAATGAAAGGTCTCGGACAGTATTGTTGTATTCTTTGAATTATTAATAAAATTGTATTGATTGATTAAAAGGTATATATGAACAAGCAGTCCATTATAGTATAGCGTAAGTGGCACATTGAATGATCTAAGCACTAGAACTGTAATTTATAATAAAAATAATTTTTGCAACTTTGTTTACCTGAATTGAATGATGTAGGTTCACTTAATGTGTATATCTTATGTATTACTTATCATCTCGTCTCTATTTTTTGATAGTTTATGTAGTATCAAGCTGTCGATAAATAAACTAATCAATTTTTTTCTCAAAATCGAGAAATTTGCATTTTTTTAGCTAAACAAATCAAAATTATAAACAAACCTATAAAATCTATGCATTTGTTATTGAAATGTTAAGTAGAAAAAGAAGATATGAGGAAATGTAACAGAACCGGCATTCCTTTTATCTTTTGATTGATTTAACGTGTCCATAGTTAGACATATTAAATGTGGTCAATACTTCAGTTGGAATTCTTACCTGCACTTTGGAACAATCCGTCATATGCCTATCTTGTGGGATGGTATTCGTTACGACAACAGCCTCAAAACAGGCATTATTTATCCTAGAGATAGCAGGTCCCGAAAAAATTCCATGCGTCAAAATGGCATATACTTTTGTAGCTCCCGCCTCCATTAACTTCTCAGCCGCATGACATATTGTACCGCACGTATCGGCCATATCGTCCACTAAAATAGCTACTCTGTCTTTGACATCACCTACAAGCACCATAGAGGCCACCTCATTGGCTTTTTTCCTTTCTTTATGGATGAGGGCAAATTCTACATTAAGCCTATCAGCAATCGAAGTAACCCTCTTTGCACCACCGGCATCTGGTGATACAACGATACTATTTCTCCATTCGGCTATGTTTTCTTTTATCCATTTGAGGACGGCAGGTTCTGCATACAGATTATCCACGGGGATGTCGAAGAACCCTTGGATCTGACTAGCATGGAGGTCCATGGTTATAATGTGGTCTGCACCAGCCACTGAGAGCATGTTTGCTACTAGTTTAGCAGATATTGGGGCACGGCTCTGTCAAAATAACAACAAAAATGTGATAGCAACTGTTACCATATTACTTGAAATAAGTGTCTGGATATGACCGAACAAACTTTTGAAGGTGATTCTACAGTTTTAATAGATAAATATCTTACAAAAAAAAACACACTGATTAAATTATTAGAAGTGAGCTTTAATTGACATAGTTTTTCTTAGAAACCTCTGTCAGACCTTTCATTCCATATTATACTCCACTCCAGGAACATTAGAATCTTACTTCGAAAAGAGTTAAGAGCTGAATTTTGGTACATGCCTTTGTTTAGTGGTTAAAAGCAATGTGTCAAAATCTCCATTGATGCCCTTGAGCGATTTTTTTGACAGCACATAAGAGTTAAAAAATCGATTTTTTGCAAATATATTCTTTTCTATTAACTTTTCTACTAAAAAAACTATTTACATATAGTCGAGTAGACATTTACTAGGCACCTAAAAAACAAAACAAAAAATTTACGACCTCATTATTATCGCCGTTGATCATGCGGCATGTTGTCATCAAACAAGCCTACTATAGCTGATAACTATAAAATAAAAGATGTAAATAGACAAGAATTGCTTATGTGCATGAAAGAATTGTTTATTATTAAATCTATTTAACGAGTATAAAATCAGTTGTGATTTCAAAGTTATATTAATTCATTTTTTTGTTATTTTCAAACTCTTGGATACATCAAAAATACAAATATTTGAGTGTGCCATTAAGTGGCTAGTACACAAGGTAGGCGTGTACGTCACACCTATACACATTAGAAACCTATAAAGGTAAGTGTGTCAATTGGAGAACGAAATAGTACAGAGTCGAACTTAAAATTCCAATGTATTAGAACGTACATATTAATAATATAGACCCATAACGTGCTGTTAAAATTGAACAACTAAGTTGCTGATCTAAATATTTCAAGTGTGTGCCTGGGCGCAATTACTTTTGCGACTACTTTTGTTCGTTTGCTTCGACGCATCCTTTATATAAAAAACGTGCGATGATTCAGAGATAATCGAATTTCCTGGACGATATCAAAATTCCACTTTGACAAGCTGTATCTCCCATTTTGGATATAGTTAGGAAAAAATTACAAAATACCTTTCCTATATAGCGTTTTCTGGTCTTCATGTTTATATATAGATAGATATTTTAATCGTAAATTTAATGGAAAAGAAGATGTCATGAAAAATGTCAGCCATTTTACAGACTATACAAAAAATCGATCAGGGTCAACCAATGAAGATATTTTATGTCTATATTGAATGAAAAATTCAGCTCATTTGGATCTTTCATGAAATCCCGGATGTATATAAAGTTAGCAAAACAACTTGCTCGAATCAAAGAAGTAATCTACCGATAATTTGTCGTTAATTAAATGTGAAAAAATTTTTTGCCATTCTTTATTTTTTTAAAATACTGTATGTTTTGCTAACTTTATATAAAATTCATCAGCGCTTTTTCTTCCCGAGTTAAGGGCAATTATTTATTAGCAAATAGCAAAATGTCATCAACAGTTCCTAAAAAATGTATACGGCTCAAACGGGGACCTACAATGAATCCGTTCAACGAAATGGTGAATTCATTTCATATATATTTGGGGGCACAATATCGAAACCCACCCCTTGTGTTGATGATTGTTCGTCCAGGAATTCAAAAAAATTGTAACTCCATCGAAATTCTTTAAACCACAATTCATACATACGAGCCCAATGACAAATGATCACATGCAAGCGAGCAACCCTGTCTTTTTATCGGTAGTATTCTTCAAAAAATTAGTAACAATCAATATTTACGCGAATAATTCACAGAATTTCGCTATGACAAAATCTGCAATGCCACAACTAATTCATTTGGCACACACGGCAAATTCCCATAATGAATTCGAATCAAAAACATGCAACCCTACTCTACAATCGAGGGTGTTTTGCCAAAAAAAATAAGAAAAGTACATCTGCGCTAATAATCTGCGGAAGTTTTGTGAATTATTCGCGTAAATATTGTTACGTGTTTACAGTCTACAGTAAACACTCTGTGGGTTCAAATAACTTGCAACAAGAATGTTCACTAACCACTATTTTATTAATCACTAAAATTACACTAGTAACTACTTAAAAATCACACAACTAATAATAACTTATTCTAATATAAATTCACTACTTTTAAAACACTATATACTTTACTTTTCTTCTTAAACTTGTCAACTCTTGTCTAACCTAAAAACTCTCTCTGTATACTAGAACTGTACTGTATACTTCACTGAACTGAACTCTGAACTGTTCCCCCATATGCTGGATTCACCTCTTTACATCCACCCATAGAATGTAGCAGAATCCTATTCCATAACATTCTAGCACAGGTTGGAATCCTCCCAGAGTTTTCTACTATGTGCTAAATGTCTGTTCGTCAATCGGCCCAGAGATGGCGCCACCCCACCTACCGGCCATCAACAGAATAACAGGTTTCCCTTCACTTTGACCAGGGACTTAATCACATCTCTCCCTGTTAGAGGACAGCACATAACAATATTGATTGTTAGTGATTTTTGGTAGAATACCCCGATAAAAATTCAGGGTTGCTCACTTCTAATTTGCTTGCATATGATCATTTGTCATTGAATTGTGGTTTACAGAATTTCTATCGGAGTTACAATTTTTCTGAATTCCTAGATAAACACACTTCCACACAAGGGGTGGGTTCGATATTGTGCCCCCCCAAATATATATACGAAATCATCCTGGAATTCACCATTTCGTTGAATGGATTCATTGTAGGCACCATAATTGAGCCTTATGTATTCTTTAGGAACTGTTCAAGAACAATGACATTTTCGCTTTTTATTACATAACCCGGAGAGTAACTGTTGGTTGCAGTCTGGTTATGTTCCTTATTTTATAGAGGAGTTCTAAAATGTTTTTATGCACATGGTTGTTTAAAATAATTTTTAACAACAATTGCTAACTTTATATAAAGTTAACAAAACATACAATATTTTTTTTAAATAAAGAAAGGCAATTTTTTTTCACATTTAATTTATGGCAAATTATGAGTCGGTTACTTCTTTGCTTTGAGCAAGTTGTTTTGCTAACTTTATGTACACAAATCCCAGCCTTTTTTGCCATTTCCCACATCATCGTTTTTATTCGAAAGATGCATTTACACCAAGGATCCAATGTTCAATGTAAAACAATACATTATTTTTTTGTCGGAAAAAAAAAAATTAAAAGCAAAATTTTTAAATCCCAAGTAATAAGTTTTAACATCTAATATTATAAAAAGTTAAAGGACCATTTTTAAATTATGTTGATGATCTGGTGAAAACAACTTCCATTTTTTGTTACTTTTTCATCCTTAAAAAATTCTATTACAACAAATAAATAATTTCAATGTTAGTTTAAACACAGAACATTATGTCAGTAACACAAACTTAATATTCTGCTTGTTTTCCTTATCACAGTTTTTTCTTTATTCACATTAGATCCGTTAAATCCGTCTTATCATTCATAAGTCTAACCTTCATTACCTCTCACTTCAACTGTTTACTAACAACATGCTAACCAAGGACACCTCAGAAAAATTGTTCATGGAATTCTTATACATCATAGTAGAATCACCTCCTAAAGTGAGTTAATATCCGGCCATCACAATACTTAACAATATGTGTATCCATTTGGGAAACCGATTAAAAAGGAAAAAGTATAATCTACCTATAGATATAATATAATAATGACCAGGCTACTGCTTGCCATGTAATCGCAGTTTAAGAAATTATGGATCACTATTGCAATTGTAAATAAACCATTGCTTCTTTGAAATTTTATTTATTCAATGTGTGGTTGTTTGAACCAACTGCTAGTTTGATGTTCAACGCTAACAGAAGGCAAATAATCAATAGTAGTAGTAGAAACCGTATTGTTGGCTTCGACTTATTAAAAATCATTAGCTCAGTACCATGTTGAAGATGAAATGGTTTTAATTAGACAATAGTAAATTATCTATATTATTTTATTATTCTTCTTCATTCTCCAAAATGGATACACAATATTTACTATATTATTATGTAAGTGTTGTGTTTGGTGGTGAATAGGCACAGCAAGCTCCAAGCTCTATGTTTACATCAGCATGTTCTAATAGTCCAAAAAGTATTTTTAGTATCATATAACTGGGAACATTTAGAACATGGTGGTAAAATAAAAACCCATATATTAAACAAAAAATTTGATCCCAACAAATAACAATTGATAATTTTTAGGTGTCTACTTTAACAAAATAAATTATAAATCTTTCGGTGAATGTAAAATAGATCAGATTAGTGTGATGCTTAAGCCCCTGAAAGTAGACAATCTTATATTATATAGAGTCACAGCACGTGCAATGAAAATTCATCATGTATTATTGTGAACTTCATGCGCGTTACACATAAGGACCAAAATAAATCCCATAAATAGTCGTCCCATATTTCACATAAATTTACATTTATACTGCATATTTAAAGGTTTTTGCTCACATATGATGAATTCTACATCTGTTTACAACATTATACAGGGTGTCTCACCGAGAACTGAATCGATCGATATAGAGAAAAGTACGCATCGGAAAATTTTAAAAATTTAGATAATTACTAATGTCGGTGTGGCCAATCCAACTAAAATAATTACAAGCAGCTGACACTTCCGCTTATACCGGAAGTCGATACCAACTTGCTTATTTCAAATGGAACACCCTATATATTTTAGGGTTTTCGAAAAGAGCATAAAATTCTGAGTCGAAAATATGTAGCATATCATATACCTAAACCTAGCCGTTTCAGAGATATTTGACATTTTATAGAAAATTGCCAGGTGCAATGGTTTGCAAGAACCTTTATAACTTTCTTCGTGTAAAAAATCCTCATTTGTTTCTTGTCACATAAAAAGAACACAAGGAGAACTACGTTCTACAACTGAAATAAATTCAATAATATCATACCCAGTGTTCCGTTTTTCGCGTTACATTTTGTCAACTTCAAACCGCGAAAACTTGTTTAGGTCAAATGGAACACCCTGTATTTTTTTACGTCAAGTTGTGTAAAATTGAATTCCCTTTTTTCTATTAGCATTGTGGGGTTAGAGTTACAACTTTTTGAAATATTTGCGATTTTATTAGAAATTCATGAATTGTTATAATCATTTCATCAAAATAGCCATTATTAGAAACAATCAGTCATTATCTTATGTCAAAAAATGTCAGCACGTTTAAATTACACCCACGAAGACTTTTTAAATTTGTTTATTATATATGGAGAATGTGATAAAGTAATATCAAGAACTTTCAGCACATTTGCTACTCGATATCCAGAAAAACGGAAACCGTCACCAAACACTGTAAAACACATACTGGAAAACTAAAAATTATGGCTCTGTCAAGGCAAAAATGCAAAGAAGAAAGCCTATGAATAGTCATTCTGGGATATTTTGATGCATTTCCAAGGATGTCATTAAGACAAGCTGCTCTGGAATCGGGACTATTCAAGGATTCAATTCACAGAATCTTATTAAAACATAAGTTTCACCTGTTTTCATTCCATATGGTTCAAGGATTACAAGAAACAGATTTCCTAAGAAGACAGAAGACTTTATTCTAATAAGGTCTGAGGATCACGATTCTTATTTGGGAAATATTATATGGACAGATGAAACAAAATTTACTAAAAATGGACTTTTTAATAGACACAATTCGCATTATTGGAGTGACTCAAATCCACATATATTCAGAGAGCGAAACTTCAGGAAAGTTAGCAGTTTAATGTTTACTGTGCCATAAGAAACGATAGAGTGGTGGCATTACAATTTTATCAGGAAAATTTAAACGGTAAATTAAATTTTCTCTTCTGCTAATATGTATAGCTAAATTTTTGTTTCTTTTTTAGGTGAAAGATATCTGAATATCTTACAAAATTTGAATAATAATAACTATTTAGAAAATTTACCTCTCGCCGAACATAGAAACATTTTTTATCAGCACGACGGTGCTCCCCCACATAATGCATATTTAATTAATAATTATTTACAAGAAACTTTTTATGATCAATGGATTGCGAATAATGGTCCTTTCTTATGGCCTCTTCGCTCGCCCGATTTATCAGTTCTGGATTATTTCATTTGGGGAACTATTAAAAATAAAGTTTATGAGACCCCATTAACAACCATTGAAGATTGTATGCAAAGAGTAAGAAATGCATTTCAAAACATATCACAGGATTCAATTAGAAGAGCTACCTACCCATGAGGAACTAATCCGAAGGTGCGAAAAATGTGTCAAGGTTCGAGGGCAGAATTTTGAGCAATTATTAAATTAAAATGAAATCATATTTTAAATTGATCTTATTCTCTGCTATTTTAGTTCATGCCATATCTTCAATTCGATTAATACGCATGTTACAGTGTTAGTGTTATTTTGCGTTTTTATGGATATCGAGTAGCAAATGTGCTGTAAGTTCTTGATACTACTTTATCACATTCTCCATAAATAATAAACAAATTTAAAAAGTTTTCGTTGGTATAATTTAAACGTGCTGGCATTTTTTGACATAAGATAATGACTGATTATTTCTAATCATGGCTATTTTGATGAAATAGTTACAACAATTCATTAATTTCTAATAAAATCGCAAATATTTCAAAAAGTTGTAACTTTAACCCCCACAATGCTAATATCGGAAAAAAGGGAATTCAATTTTACACAACTTGACGTAAAAAAATACAGGGTGTTCCATTTGACCTAAACAAGTTTTCGCGGTTTGAAGTTGACAAAATGTAACGCGAAAAACGGAACACTTGGTATGATATTATTGAATTTATTACAGTTGTAGAACGTAGTTCTCCTTGTGTTCTTTTTACATGACAAGAAACAAATGAGGATCTTTTACACGAAGAAAGTTATAACGGTTCTTGCAAACCGTTGCACCTGCCAAATTTTCTATAAAATGTCAAATATCTCTGAAACGGCTAGGCTTAGGTATAGGATATGATATATATTATCGACTCAGAATTTTATGCTCTTTTTGAGAACCCTAAAATATATAGGGTGTTCCATTTGAAATAAGCAAGTTGGTATCGACTTCCGGTATAAGCGGAGGTGCCAGCTGCTTGTAATTATTTTAGTTGGATTGGCCACACTGACATCAGTAATAATCAAAATTTTCTGATACGTACTTTTCTCTATATCGATCAATTCAGTTCCTGGTGAGACACCCTGTATAGTAGGTAGAAATAGTTAAATATTTTGTATAAATTCGTATTTCAATAAAATGTAGCAGTATAACTTTATAGGTGTAAAGTCGACCTAAACTACACGTGTCAGAAAGTTCAATTTGTTTTTACTTTCCACCGCAGTATACATTCACGACTCGCTGTAGTATGTAATTGCATACACTCGGTCGTTTTTAACTAGTCTTGGCGTCACCACGTAACAGATCCATTGTAGAAGACCAATTTTCCCCCTCTACCCCATATTAAGTTTAACTAACAGATAATATCCCCAGATATATAAATGAGCGAAGTAACACATGCATGTACAATGTACGTAGTTGTTGCTTATGGATTATATTTTAATATTTGATATCTCAATAGTGTTATTGGAAAAATGCAAGATAATCTTTAAACGAGATCTCAATTGATTTTATCAACAATACTAAATCACACATTAGCAACCACCTAGTCGAGATAATAATTTTTTCTACATAATTCCTTAAATGTTATAAATTACATCTTTCATTACTATGGCTCGTATCGCAACGATAAATGACGGCAAAACGAGAGCTGGCACTAGATGATGTCACCGCATAAAATTTTTTTTTATGCATACATGACATAACATTTTACTTTGTATCATTTTTTGTACAACTTGGTGTTAAAAAAACTTTACAAAATTTACAAAATTAATATTGATTAAAACTAAAAATATGAACAGTTCTGTGTAAAAGTATATCTATACATATAACAAACAGAATGTTAATGCTGTGTATTTGTGCCGCTGTCATTTAGGCACACTTTGCATGGAACCATTCATAAAAAGATTAGATTATTGCCTGAAATTGATAAATTTTTTAGAGAGAAAAAAACGCACATAACCGGTGGATGCCAGTGACCTTTAAAAGTTTCCACATGTTCAAACATGTTTAACAAACAAACACCTTCAAACCTATACCGTTGGTGCTGCTGTCAACACTTATAAGTGACAGTGGTATCTATGCAATTAACCGATGCTTGTAAGCGGCAACGAAGCCCAACATGTTAAAGCTTTGAAAAAGGAAGTATAATTTATTTTCAAAATACATAAAATTTTATCCAATTTACATGTCAGAAAACATCCCTCGAATTGTCTCTTTGATGTACACACCGCTGGCGTGGCGTAGAGGTGTTTTTTTTCAGTAAACAAGCTAGTTAATTTTATTAATGTCATGAAAAATTAACTAATTATAAATATTTTGAATTTTCTAGTTAAATCTCTGAAAAAAATTTGTTGCTTTTAAAATAATTGAATTTAATAATTGATCTTAAATTCTGTAAGTCATGAAAGATCATGGGAAAAGAATGAAACTGCTTTCAAAACGATTTGTCATATAAGGATTTAGAATATTTTTAATGATTTATATCACTCAATTTAAACCAGTGAAAAATGTTTAATCACTTCTAAAATGATTCGTGGCAACACTGTCTGTAATTCATTAGAGAGGGAGGGTTTCACAAAATATTTCTAATACAATTAGGGAATTGTATAAGAAGTGATCACGAATCACTACTTCCACATCCAGATTCGGTATCCAAGTCTTATACACACTAAATCCCAATGTAATATTTTACTCCCTTTAATAATAAGGTGGGGGTGGCTAATGTCAAAAATTTTAGAGGCCCTTAGTTCTCATATACACACTAAATCCCAATTTATTTTTTTATTCCCTTAAACAATAGGGTGGGGGCGGTATTGGGGATGATAGTGGGGGGTAGCTGATGCCAAAAAAAATTTTGAGACCTTGACTTTCATACATGCACTAAATTGCAATTTTATGGACTTTTGCCTGCTTGCTTTGGCTATTTACCCTTATTTACCCCATCCCCGAACCCCTCAACGGAATTAGATGAAAATATAATCTTGTAGAAAAAAATCTTTCACAATCATTAAAAAAGTTGCAGCAGTCTTTTAAAGTTGAATTCATGAAGAGTATTTAAAAGAAGGAATATTGCAAAAGGTTTCAAATTGAGTTTTGTGTAAAAATTCACTGCACAAGGCACTGCGGGCAAGATAACACAAGGCGATGAAATATTACTAATATTTCATCATTGCGTCATTTTTATATTGTTTGGTAATGTTTCATTTGGTGTTTACAATCTAAATTATATCTACGAAAAAACAATCTCTGGGATTTATCGATGCACTCATTACTAAATTCAATGCAACTATTAAATTTTTTTATTAAAGAAGTCTTAATCTCTCTCAAAATACAAACAATATTAATTTATTTGAAAAAAAAATTGTTGACCTCTTGTATGCGTATATGAAAGATTTAATTCTGCTCATAAAGATCTACTTGAGATTCAATTAAATATTGTATTTTTCTCTAAGATGAATATAGATAGATAGATAGATCTTTATTGGTCATATATATACAAAAATTGTGCTTTGATAAGTCATCAAGTGTATAGTAATAATACATATTAAAAAGAACAATATTTGTCATAGAATAATAAAAATAAAGTACAAGCAGCAAGTAAAAAACAATAAATAACAACAAAAAAAAAATTTATACACATACGCGTAATATATGTATATGAAAAATACTAGGTTCTCGGGTTGAACCGCGTCTGAGATTGTTAATGTCTCGACGTTCCGGCTCCCGTTTTGGAGCCATTTTCAAGAGAAAAAGTGGGTCAAGTAAAAATTGCGAGTTCGCTCTAAGGAGTAGGCAGAATGAGGCCTTAGAGACGGATCGTGGTGAGATCTGGGGAGTAAGCAGATTGAGACCCCGGAATCGAACCAGTTCCACGAACTCCTAGCATTATTTTCTTGACAATTTTTACTTGACCCACTTTTTGTCTTGAAAATGGCTCCAAAACGGGAGCCGAAACGTCGAGACATTAACAATCTCAGACGCGGTTCAACCCGAGAACCTAGTATTTTTCATATATATATATGATTTTTAACCTATATGCAGGTTTAAAAATGAGCATGGAAAGCAAGCATATAAGAAAAGAAAGCAAGAAACAAGTTAATACAATATTAAATCAAAGTTCAACGAGAGAAAATTAGAAAGGAAAAACAAGAAAGATATTTGAAATTCAAAAATTATATAAATATTATATGTAGTCACTTATAATGGTTCCAATTGATTCGTTTTTCTTAATTAAACTATATTTAAAATATAGTTTTATTGCATTCTCAATTGGAAACTTCATTTCAGACATTGCCATATTTAATTTCGTTACAAATCATTCAAATATAAACTTATAAAAAATGATAGCAAATAATTTATAACCTATGTGACCAAGACACATGATAAGCAATATTGGCCAACCTCTATTCAAAATTGGCAAAAAATCATGTCGTAATGTACAATTTATTAAACATTATTTATGTCATTAAAATTATCTGTCATGGACACATTCGATCTCTATATTTCCTACTATTTTATTTAATAGATCAATTCCATGACAAAAATAATTGAATCATTTGTATCCAAGAAAATCACTTACTGGCTTAATGTTACTTTAATGGGACGTGAAAAGATTAGCCTTTCGTAGATGTTGCTCAAAGTTAAGCAATCTAAGTGTTACCCCTTAACTAGTCACGTGGGGGCTGTAGGATCATTTTGTTTATGAATTTTGCAGTATATCCAAAACAAGTCATCTAAAACATGTTACTTCACCTAATCCTTACTTTATTGGATCCCCACCTGCCATCAGGTTTACAGTTTCTTTACATTACTTACAATCTAAACATTAACCATAGTTAGTTTGACGGGGTCTCTCAGACCGCGTGTGTCTGTTTACGTTATTGTATTCTGCGAAGTACTGATATGGCAGTGCACTTTATTGAAAAACAAAAAGTAGTACTTTATTTCTCTTGCAAAAAATATTGATAAAACTTTATCTAAACGTCAATTGCCACAATTCTTTCGAATTAAGATTCTTAAAAATTTTAAGATAAATTGGTTAGACAACTAACAGTAATTCAGAAGGTTAGGATTGGTTTCCAAATTGAAAAATCGATAGTCTATAAGAACAATTGCTTCTGTACATAACATGCAACAAGATGAAGTCCTTATAAATAACCTTCAGGAAAATTCATTTGAGACCGCAATTAATGCAGTTTTGGAAACTAATTTTCCTGTCTCAAGATCTACTGACAGACAAGGACAGATCATTTTGCACTCAACTATATATTGAATAATGAAAACTTTTGGTTAAAAGTCATAGTTTCTGATGAAAAGGTTTTCCAATCGTGTAATGATGGATATATTCATGTTTATAGGCTTCGTGGGCAAAGGATACACAGAAAGTTTTACATCCGATCCTGTTTATTTTGATATTCAAAAGAATACCTCAAAATCCTTTAAATATCGAGCTCTAAACAACCCCACAAATATCTCAAATTTTTCGAAAATGAAGATTGGGGTTTCTTGACTAATCCTACTTTAAATACTAATGAAAAATATGATCAATTTAGTAATTAATTAAGTAATTTTTCTATATTATTTTGAGCTAGCTTTTCCTCTTAAATATAAACAAACCAATTCATCTGCTCCCAAGAATTGAATGATAAACGGACTCAGAATTTCTTCCCAAAAGCTAAAAGACCGTTTATCCTTAGTGAAAATGCAGAAATAAAAACTTTCTATAATAGATATAAGTCGATATATAGGCAATTAATAAAAAAAAAGCCAAAAAAATGTACAACGATAATATCATACTAAATGTGGAAAATAAGTCGAAGGCAGTTTGGAAGATCATTAAACCTAACAAAATTACTTCTAGTAATAATAAATCACATATCTTAAAAATAAATAATGAAATTATCACTTCTCCTGAAAGGATATGCAGTAGTTTTAATAGCTACTTTAATAACATACCCAAAATATTAGTCAATGACGCTCATCAACACAACAACACCACTGCAAAAATTAATCACAATGTTTCCTCTTTCTTTTTCAACCCTGTAAGTGAGTTAGAAATCATTGACATAATAAGGAGTCTAAGAAACTCCTAATTCTTCAGATGACAAAGTAAGTGTAAATTTACTTTAAAATGTGCCCCCATGATAAGTAAACCGCTAATGATCATTTTTAATTTATCTTTGGCTGATATTTTCCCTAAAAGATTAAAAATTTATTTATTTAAATCCAATTGCAGGACTGAAATTGAAAACTATCGACCTATATCTATCTTGGGTTCCTTTTCCAAGTTTCTCGAGAAGTGTATAGCAACCAGAGTAATTAGCTTTTTTGACAAACATAAAATATTTAACGAAAATCAATTTGGTTTAGAAAAGGGTGTTCAACAACATCTGCAATTACTAAATTCTTAACCGATTTGTATGACAATATAAACATTAAAAATAAATGCATAGGTATCTTCCTTGATTTAAGTAAAGCATTTAACCTGGTGTGCCATGCGTCTCTAATAGATAACAAGAGAGGTATGGTATAGGGGGTAGTCGTTGAACTGGTTTCGGAGTTACCTATGTGGAAGAAAACACTAAGCTGAAATTGACCAATGTAAATCACATCTATTAGAAATGTCTGTGGGAATTCCACAAGGATCCGTTTTGGGACACTTACTTTATATTATTTATGTAAACAATTTTTATATTAATAACTCGGTTTTGTTTGCAGTGTCGGTGCAACCAATACAGATCTGGTAGTAAAAATGGCTAACCAGCAATTACGCAAAGCACACACACATGGTTCACTGACAATAAATTAGTCCTAAATAGCAATAAATCTGTTTTTATGCGTTTCAACACTGGTAATTTGGATTTTGATTACAGCTTCTTAATTAAAACTAACACAAGTACAATTAAACAAGTCAACCAAATTCTTGGGCTTGCATTTTACTCATAATTTCTCATGGGCCGTTCATATTAATAAAACTTGTAAAAAAGTGGCTACGATATGTTATTGCTTAAATTAATTGAGAGATATAACAAACCAACAAGTTTTATTAACATTTTACTATGCTCATTTCCATTCAATAATTTCATATGCAATAATTGCTTGGGGTTCATCACCAGAGGCTGTACGGGTATTCAAACTGTGCGCTTTATAGTAGGAGTAAATAAAAGAACTAGTTGTAGAAACATTTTTAAACAATTAATAATTCTGCCACTTCCTTGCCAATTTCTATTAAATTTACTATTGTATGCAAAATCTGAAATAAGTAATCTTAACACTCTGAACTACAACCAACAACTACAATACCAGAAACTCAGCCACCATAGAAACCCCTAGTCATCGACTAACTTTATATGAGAAAAGCCCCAAATATTTAGCTGTAAAGGTTTTTAACAAACTGCCAAATTCTTTCAGAGCACTCAGTGACAAAGAATTTAAAAAAAAGATCATGTTTCGACTGAAGGAAAAAGCTTATTATTCCTTAAACGAATATTTTAATGACGAATTTTAATTGAAATTTTAATGACTATCTAGTTGTAAGAACATATTTATTTAATGTGATGTTAATTTTTTATTTTGTTAAATATTATTTACAATTATTGTCAGTTACATGTATTTTTAGACATATCTTATCCTATAATATGTAAAATGATCTCTTGGATGAATTATTATTATTATTAAAGCGATTGCTCTTATAGAGAATCCATTTTCCAATTTGAAAACAATACTAATCTTCTGAATTTCTGTTAGTTGTCTAATCATTATATTATTATTTATGTTGTAATTTGTTTATTTGTTTTGAATTTTTATTCAAAATGCTACATTTGAAATAATGTTTCTATTAAAAATAAAACTGCTTTTATAGTTATTACTTAATATAAAACAACCAATATTGCTGATAAATTTAGTAATCTACTATACGTTTGATATCATTTAACTTATTTTTACATTCATATCAACATATCAGTGTATCAACTTATACAATTATAACTGACTGACATCTATATTTCCATAATTAAGTTAAGGTGGGCATATCCAAGAGAGGGATAGATCCGATAAGCAAATATTTATTATTTTTGGCCATAACCTTTTTTAAATACATATATTATTAAAAAAAAGTATAAGACTACCTAAGTAGAACTATGACAGGTGTAGTGATATTAATTTTCACTCGATAATTTCAGTTGTTTAGTACAACGCTGAAATTTAGGGGATACTGCGAAAATTACACGTATATATATTTTCATGATTTTTCGCAAAAAAATACTTGCCGGTGTTATATTTTATCAAAATAAGTTGAGATTTGTTTCAAGTATTGTTCCAATGCTTAGCATTTTTAAACAATTATGTATAACCATGCAGTTTTCGTATCTGCTGTGTATGCAACTAGTTTTTTTTTCTAAATATTTCTGTTAACATTTTAGTAGGAAGAGTACATATTTAGTTA
This sequence comes from Leptura quadrifasciata, assembly GCA_963675555.1. Lineage (NCBI taxonomy): Eukaryota > Metazoa > Arthropoda > Insecta > Coleoptera > Cerambycidae > Leptura > Leptura quadrifasciata. Next base: position 189,792,515 of record OY776673.1, on the reverse strand, counting down.
ATAAAGAATTCAAAGACATTTTGTCAAAACGTCATTTTTTCAGCTCGTTAGTCTCATAGACCCAACATGAATATTCGTAAATGAAAAATTAACATAACCGGTTAACTAAGTATTTCTTAAATATATATCCATTAATGTACTCGATATGCCAATGAAAACTATATATTGTCAGATACTGCTTAACTGCCAGCTTTGACAATGACATATGAATCATAACTTTAAAAGGCTTGTGAAGGTAGAACCCAAAACCAAATGGACACGGATCAAAGTATAGGTATGAAGACATTTTTACACAATCTTTCTTAGTCATTTCAAAATCTACTGTCATAACGGTTGTGAAATGAACTGTAAATGTTTAGAAGACCGCTTAATGTATTTCCAGGGGTGTCTACCAAATCCTAGCCTAAAAATTCCTTTACTTTTCCAACAGGATTCTAAGAAATTCCCATATATTTTTTCGTTACAGTCTCAAACGGAAAAAATAAAAGCACTCTACATGCAGACTCTCGCCCGAATTTTTGTAGCAAAAACAATAAAGAAAGCCGTCAGAATATCTTTTGAATGCCGATACAGATGGCAACAAAAGCACCAACACCTGCACTTATTTTTTTTAGGTCATATAATATATAATGATGTAACCTATGGATTTACGTTACAGATAAAAAAGACAATAAAAACTTTAGGAGCTCATTATTAATCCTTGGTGTCATCAAACAAGCCGACGTACATTAAAAAAAAAAAACAAAAAAAACCACTATAAAGTGATTCAATTTGCGGACGAAATAGTACAGAGTATTTTAATGAGGTCGTAAAGTTTTTGTTGCCTTTTTTTATCCGCAGAATAAAATTGCAAACGACTAAACTAACCAATGTGGATAAGCATTTCATCAAAATTTTGTATTTTTATCATTTCATTCCAATTTTCAAGGTTGTAGTTCAACTCTCTCAATTTAAAAGTCGTTTAGGCTTCTAGAGGTTAAAAAAAAATTGTCAGAGTTAGACAGCAGTCCTGTGCTTTATTGATATTCTGATTAAGGTCTTTTAGGTCCAAGTCCATTTGGTCTTATAAGTTGTAGTATCATTCGTGTTGGTGAAATTTTCTCATCATCTTAAAATAGGTGTTAATAAAAGTTTTAAAATGACTTGAACAAGGCTTTCGCTTACCGCTCTAAGGAGTTTTATAAGAGAATTTTTTAAAAAGTCTCAAACTTTGTAAGGAGGAGCCCTTTTAATCTAGAAACTGCCTTATGATGGTATTGAGGATTTTGTTTCAGGAAAATACATTTTTCAAGGCATTTTATAAATAGTTCTATAGCACTCTTGTACATATTTAAAAAAGCAATGATTGTCTTTGGGTAGTTACCCTGGATATAATTTTCTTTAAAATCCTCAACGCATTTTGCATTATTTTCATCCATTCTCATGTTTCGTTTTCATATTATCTACATGTAGTTATGTGCCGTGACACTATAATTAAATCCATTCTATATGTTCTATAAAACATCATTTTCACTAGGAAAGTTGTCTTGTACCTTGTACCTTTTATAACACTTAAGATACCATTTACATACAAAGTGAGAGAATATTTTTTAGAGTAGTTAAGCAATTACATTTAATTTACATTCAACATCAAGGGATGTATATTTGTATATTTTTCTTTCATGAATTTTACAATGCTACAATTTTTTAATAATTTTTTAAATCATATATTCAAACATTTGTTGATTTCCAAGCTAATCAGACCAAAATTAAATTTCCATATTTCTTTTTGAAACTGTGATATAAACTATTTATCAACTTCATAAATAAATAATAAATTGCTTATCCACTTAATGATGGTACAGGCTCATGAGAAAATAAAGAAAAGATTACACAGTTCTATTTCAATTTCCAATGGTGTTGTATCATCATATTTTCATATATGGTTTGTATATCAAATAAAAATATTAAAACTATTGCATTTTTGCAGACATACAGATGTGTTATTGATTACACTGAATAAAATCAAATTTATTCACATATGATCTAAGGAATTCGTTTTACTTTTTTATAGACGACTGTGATTAATTTCGCCAAAGTTCAAGGGCATACAATGAACTATCAATTTTATCTATCTTTATAACAATTATTTTATGAATGAGTCATCATGTAAAGTAGATATGTTTCTTAAAATTATCTATTTAATTTCTTTATTTTTTTTAATACTGATCAATTGTTCTTTTCAACACACCCATTTATTTCGGGCAAATGGGAATAAAAATTTATTGGCATTCTCACAGCTTTTACTAAACATTTTATATACTAAGTGTCAATGGAATCATTAACAAGTCAGTTTCTAGAGTTTTCAAGGTAAGGGGTTGAAAGTTGGCAGGAGTAATATACACCAAAATGTAAGAAAACGTGTTTTAATATCAACAATATATTAACAATACTTTAAACTCGAATAAGATTACAATGTACTATTCTTAAAACATCCACACATAATGTTCCTCTTTTCCAAATTATACATGAGTATTGATGAGCAACTCCCACACTTTTCCATCACTTTCGGTTTTCCCGGAAATGACTTCAACTTTGACATTTTAAATGGAACACCCCCACATTTTTGATTCCGGAGACGATTTTAAGTTCGATTGTATGGTTATAATTTTCTTTTTACCACCGATTGACTTTTTAGGTCATTTTTATATTTGCATCAGAGTACAGTGAATGCACTCAAATCAATCAAATGGACCAAAGCGATAAGAGAAATGGAAATGTGAGATTTTTCGAATTTGATTAATAGACGACCAACCAAAATTACCGAAGTCACTAATTTGTAACTATGTTGATTTTTTCAAATGGCAACATCTTTTAGACATCCAGCAGTTAGATACTAATTTTCATGACAAATCCATTGATACCTCTTCAAATCGGAAATCGATTTGATATTAACGCAAATACACAAGTTCTTTAGTGAATAATAATTAAAAAATCGAGAAGTGTGTCATGGAAATTGAACGATGCCAGATTCTAAGCATGCATTTTGTCAAAACAACACTGCAAATAAAAAAATCAATTGTATGAAGATGATATTAAAAGAAGATTAGCTTATTGTGACTGGTTACTTAGAATGATACCGCTAACGAATTTTCTTTTTATCATATTGTTCACTGACTAGTCTAGATTCACCAACAACGGATTGTTCAATAAACAAAACAATAGATATTGGGCGCAGGAAAATTAACATTTAATGAGGCAATTTTCAGGAAAGATTTGGAGTAAATGAGTGGGCTGGGGTGATTGCAACAAGAATTATTGGACCTATTTTCTATCAAGAACCTTTGACAGGGGAGAGATATCTAGAATTATACAAAATTATATTGAGGAAATGTTGATGGACTTTTATGACTTGCAGTTTCAAAACATAATAATAATAATAAACTCTTTATTCAAGTAAGCTGTACATAACAGATATGTAATGTCTCTTATTTGTAAATAAAGTAAAATATAATTAAACGGTTACCAATTAAATAGCACAATAGCTAAAAAATTTCCTAATAAAGTTTAAAAACATACATATTTGATCTAAAATTTAATTATTTACAAAGAGTGTAAAAGGAAAATGACAAATTTAAATAACTCCAGATTATAAAATTCTTGTAGTGTAAATACATTTATTAATCAGAAATTCTTTTAGCGTTTTTTTGAACTTGTTTAATGTGTTGTTTTTAATGTTCTGAGGGAATTCGTTGTAAATACTTGCAGAGCAGTAATAGAGATTTTTTTGAAAATTTGATAGTTTGTAATTTTTTATTAAAATATCATTTGCACCTTGCGTGTTATGTTCGTGTATGTTTTTGGTATGATTGAATTTATTACAGTGCTGGTGAGCGAACAGGGCTGCTTCGTATACAAAAATTGAAGTTAGGGTTAATATTTTGGATGTCTCGCTATAGGATTCTAGCGACCCTAATAAGAACATTAACCTTAGAATTTTCTTTCGGAGTATAAATATTCTAATGTTGCCGTGGTTTTTGCAAACTTTCTTTAACAGAACTCAAATCATTCGTATTACTGTCAGTTCCAGTTGCAGTCAATACTATCAGATAGTTTCCGTGGGAAATATTAACATCGTTTTTCAATTATGGGTGAACTAACTGAATGTGAAAGAATTACTTTATTAATGATGGTTGGTTTTGGAGACAAGTAGAGATCTCTAAAAGAGACATGCGCTATTTTTAATACAACATTCCCTGATAGGAATTCTGAAATTTCTAAATCAACAGTTTCAAAGATTGTGCAAAAGCTTCACGAAATGGGAAGTGTTAAAAATCAGCCAAAATCCGGTCGAAGTAAATCGGCTACAAATGAAGATATTTCACTTGATGTTCTTCTTAACCTGCAAGAAGAACCAAAAACTTCAGTACCAAAGTTATTTAAAATATTTTTTATCAGAAAGCCTTGATAATTAAGATGTAAACAGCCATCTCTTTATTATATTTAATATTCGCACACCCAGCACACCCTATATCATTATAATTGATGAAAAAGTGTCTATCTGAAAATGTAAAAATATACAAGGTCATCCATTTAAAAGAACTACCGACGACGTCATATCTCGAAAAATAGGGTAGCTGTCGGAAATCAAAGTATGTCACTGAATAGAATAAAAATACTACAAAAACTTTTGTTAAGGGTATTTTTTTATTCGAAATTATAGTTTGCGAGAAATCAGGTGTTTCCACACATTTGCGCATTTTTTTACTGCCATATGTACAATATTTGTATCATCCTGTGGTAAATAAACTATCTACCTATCCATAACACTTATTTGCAGCTTTGTTTTGTTGACAAAATGAATGTCTTGGGTTAATATCAAACTGATTTTCGATTTGAGGTTATTAGAGGATTTGTCATGAAAATTACTACTGAGCTACTGGGTGTCTAAAAGATGTTGCCATTTGAAGAAGCTGCCATAATTTTAAATTTGTGACTTCGGAAATTTTGGTTGGTCGTAGCTACTAAACCAATTAGAAAAATCTCACAATTACATTTTTCTCTTATCGTTTTGGCCCATTTAATTGATTTGAGTGCATTCGCTGTACTCTAGATGCAAAAATAAAAATAGCCCTAAAACATCAAGTAGTCTCAGAAATGTTTTTAAAACTATACAATCGTACTTATTAAGTACATTCGCAAAAAGCAGTCGTTCTCAACCGCAGTCATTTTCAACCTACAAGAGGATTTCCCATATACATGGTGTCTCACCGGGAACTGAATCGATCGGTATAGAGAAAAGTACGCATCAGAAAATTTTGAAAATTTAGATAATTACTAATGTCGGTGTGGCCAATCCAACTAAAACAAATTACAAGCAGCTGGCACTTCCTCTTATACCGGAAGTCGATATCAATTTGTTTATTTCAAGTGGAACACCCTATATATTTTAGGGTTTTCTAAAAGAGCATAAAATTCTGAGACGAAAATATGTAGCATATCCTTCCTATACCTAAACCTAGCCTTTTCAGAGATATTTGACATTTTATAGAAAATTTGGCAGGTGCAACGGTTTGCAAGAACCGTTATAACTTTCTTCGTGTAAAAGATCCTCATTTGCTTCTTGTCACGTAAAAAGAATATAAGGAGAAGTACGTTCTACAACTGAAATAAATTCAATAATACCAAGTGTTCCGTTTTTCGCGTTTCAAACCGCGAAAACTTGTTTAGGTCAAATGGAACACTCTGTATTTTTTACGTCAAGTTGTGTAAAATTGAATTCCCTTTTTTTTGATATTAGCATTGTGGGGGGTTAAAGTTACAACTTTTTGAAATATTTGCGATTTTATTAGAAATTCATGAATTGTTGTAATTATTTCATCAAAATAGCCATGATTACAAACAATCAGTCATTATCTTATGTCAAAAAATGCCAGCACGTTTAAATTATACCAATGAGAACTTTTTAAATTTGTTTATTATTTATGGAGAATGTGATAAAGTAATATCAAGAACTTGCAGCACATTTGCTACTCGATATCCAGAAAAACGGAAACCATCACCAAACGCTGTAAAACGCATACTGGAAAATTTTAAAAATAATGGCTCTGTCAAGGCAAAAATGCAAAGAAGAAAGCCTATTGTTGGTGGCGAAAACTTTGAAATAGTCATTCTGGGATATTTTCATGCATTTCCAAGGATGTCATTAAGACAAGCTGCTCTGGAATCGGGACTTTATCACATTCTCCATAAATAATAAACAAATTTAAAAAGTTTTCGTTGATATAATTTAAACGTGCTAGCATTTTTTGACATAAGATAATGACTGATTGTTTCTAATGGCTATTTTGATGAAATGATTACAACAATTCATGAATTTCTAATAAAATCGCAAATATTTCAAAAAGTTGTAACTTTAACCCCCCACAATGCTAATATCAGAAAAAAGGGAATTCAATTTTACACAACTTGACGTAAAAAAATACAGGGTGTTCCATTTGACCTAAACAAGTTTTCGCGGTTTGAAGTTGACAAAATGTAACGCGAAAAACGGAACACTTGGTATGATATTATTGAATTTATTTCAGTTGTAGAACGTACTTCTCCTTGTATTCTTTTTACGTGACAAGAAGCAAATGAGGATCTTTTACACGAAGAAAGTTATAACGGTTCTTGCAAACCGTTGCACCTGTCAAATTTTCTATAAAATGTCAAATATCTCTGAAACGGCTAGGTTTAGGTATATGATATGCTACATATTTTCGCCTCAGAATTTTATGCTTTTAGAAAACCCTAAAATATATAGGGTGTTCCATTTTAAATAAGCAAGTTGGTATCGACTTCCGGTATAAACGGAAGTGCCAGCTGCTTGTAATTATTTTAGTTGAATTGGCCACACCGACATTAGTAATTATCTAAATTTTCTGATGCGTACTTTTCTCTATATCGATCGATTCAATTCCCGGTGAGAAACCCTGTATAAACAACCATGCTTACAATAAAAACCAGTTGACAAGCACTGCACTATTTCGGTCAACCACCTCTACGCATAAGCACAAAAATAAATCTACTGCGTTGCTTGACTCAATTTGGCAACGTCTTGTTTTTATGAGTATGAAGAGTATCAGAATATGAGTTATTGCTTTGGTTTAGAGTAGATTATCGTATTTTGTGAGATTAAGAATATAGTTGTGATTTTTAACAAAGTATATAAAATATTTTCGTACACGCATTCACTGACATAAACTGTGCGTCGGTAGCATTTTAAACGTTTCTGCGTAATTGCAACGTTGCCAAGTCGCGAACTCCTGCTCACCAACTTATCTGTGGCAAGGCGAGAGCGACCGAAAATCACGAACTTTCAACATATTTTAGAGAAAAATGAATACTGCTTGGGGTAAATTTTTTGTTTTTAGAGAAAATAAGAGGCTCTTCCCTTCTAATAGCTCTCAGATTTTAAAGAAAATCGTAAGAAAAGTATTATTGTAATTAAATAAAACGTAATTGAATATGGGATTCATAAGACATAAGTATGTTAAAATGGGAATTTCAGGTGCCAATATTTACAAATTTAATACCACAAAAGCTACTCAAGTATTTCCCACGTATGCAGAACATTAATATGTATTAATTTGTAGACATTTTTTTTGTTGGGAACTTCCTTAAAATTATCTCCAGAATCCAAAAATATAAAGGGTGTTTCATTTAAAATTGCAAAGTTGGAGTCATTTCCGGCGAAACCGGAAGTGATGGGAAAGTGCCAAATAACGAGATATTGACTGTTTTTGATTTTATTACCCCTGCCAAATTTAAGATTTATATCTTGAAAATTATGGCTTGTATAATGATTCCGTTGACACCTGGTATAGTCTTAACTTCCTCCAGCTTATAATCTTTGGAAATCAAATAATTTTCACAAAATGAAGATGAAGATTTTTAAATGATGGTTTATAGGGGTCGGAGTAAATAATAACAAGAAGAAAATGAAATACCAACCAATTTTTTTGTAAAATATGTACTTTATAGCAACTTTTTGTAGAGAATATGCACTAAATAAGTACCCAATTTTGTTTATGAATATAGTAATTAATATAAATAAAAATACTTAGGGCACCAATAAACATTTATTCATTATAGAATTCATTATTTTTATCCCATAAAAAAATAAAACTTTTAATCTAATCTAATTTTTTAGAGGGGCGAGCGTAGGTGCGTCTTTACTATGTACATACTTCGGTATGCGATGTAAAGCAACGACGTTAGTACTTGGATGGGTGACCATTCCAACGGAAACCGCGTCCTCGCCTCACACATCTTCCAGCGGTTTGTATATCAGTGTATGCGCGGAAGCTATACAACCTCAGGCGAGGGTTGTATAGGAGATATACCATCCTTCGGAGGGGATGTAAAGCCGTCGGTCCCTTGTCTATTAAATGTCAGGCAAGTAAAATATCCCTACTCTTCTTAAGGGAAGAGGTTCGGCAAAATTCCTGGTTGGGGGTAGCTCGTCTACAGGCGTCGGTGTTAGGCCTCAGTAGCGGAAATAGGCCGACGTTAAATGTGTAAAAAACAAAATAATTTTTTTTTTAGAAAAATAAGTCCGATTTTCTTTTATTTACATCTTTTTGAGCATTCCATTAATTCCACGCTTCACCTAAATCTTTTTTTCGCGCACACAACAGTACATTGCATAAATATAATTAGTGCAAGATTTCCCCCACAATTTTATTAATGTTCGGATGATATCCTTTTCATTTAACCGCATTCAATTTACAAGGCGCCATTTCATTTATTAATTATAAAAACGTAAACATCAATAAACATTACATTTATTTCAAAACAATAGAACACGTACCAAAAGTAAAAAATAAACTTTGAAGTAAATCAAACCCATCATTTTGTTTTTTTATGATATAAAAGCTCGTCGCAAGATTTTCCTGTGTAAAGAATATTGCTCGCGACAAGCTCTTGTATCATAAAAAAAATTATATAATGTAACAAAACGATGGGTTTGATTCAAAGTTTATTTTCTACTTTTTAGAGCATTTAAATAAAAGCTTTTTTAAAAATATTTTTTAAATAATTTTATTTTTTAATTTTTAGTCTTTTGATATGCTGTAGTCCCCAGATATCGATTTTGAGACGAATCGGATCATAAACGGTACAGTCATCCGCCAGCTTGAACTAAATTTTTGGCTCGAAATTCGTAATCAGCAACCCTGAAAACCCCCAGATATCGATTTTGATTTAAATGAAAAAAGTCGTCAGCCATATTGGCGCCGAAATTTTGAATTTCCGAATTTTGACTAAAAATTCATAATCCCCGACCTAGAAAACACCCAGATATCGATTTTGAGTTGAATCGGATCTTAAACAGTAAAGTCGTCTGCCATCTTCAAATCGCCATCTTGAACTAAATTTTTGAACAGAAATTCGTAATCGCCGAACCCGAAAACCCCCAGATATCGATTTTGATCGATTTGAACCATAAATGACAAAAGTCGTCCGCCATATTGACGCCGCCATTTTGAATTTCTAAATTTTGACCATGAATTCACAATTGGCGATTTAGAAAACCCTCAGATGTCAATTTTGAGTCGATTCGGATGATAAATGGTAAAGTCGGCGGCCATCTTGTTTTTTTCTTATATGAAAATGTTAAAGTCTATTGTCCCCGGACTTATACACGTGTGCAAAATTTCAAAGCTCTGTCTTAATAAGAACTAATCGAAATTTTAATTGCAAGATTTGACCTAAACAAACTAACAAGTTTAATGAATACAATTTTAATAAACGAAATTCTCCCTGCTCTAGACACCCGCCGCTACCTTGATTGTGATGTGTTTCATTCACACTCGCACTAGCAACATCTGATATATCTATTTCTCTCAAATAACCAGTTTGGTTTGTTACATGTTGATACTGATAGACAAAAATATGCTTTACTGCTGGCGATAGAAGATATAATATCGCTTACAGCCCAAAACAAAAGTCAGGATACTTTTGTAGAGGGCACGCGTTCTTAAGCGAGGGAAATTCAAAATATTATTTTTTTATGTACTTTTAGATACTAATTTTTAAAAATACGTACTTTTTAGCGACCTACTACAAAAATGTGTACTTTTGAATAAGTAATCAGTATCAGTCAATCAAAAATAAAATTGTTAAACATACAAACCCCAAAATAAAAGCAAAACAAAAATTACATATACAATATCAACATTCTAAAAAGTTGCAGTTATCGTATGTGTTGAGAAATTATTGTTTTCGCTTACCACACTGGCCGTGTTGATAACAGGTCAAATGTCAAGAGTTTATTTGAAAAATTATCTACATAACATTATTACATCTTTAGCTTGTAGAAACATATTGTTTGGCATTTTGTGACGCAATTATTTAAATTTTTCAACAACAAAATTATGTTTTTAGTTTGTATTTGTCAATATAATTAAATTTTCCACTAATACCATTCAATGAACAGATCAAATCAACATTTTCATTGCTGAGATTACATGTAAACATAAATAAGTTGGAATTTGTTAACAAGGGCATATGTTTTTAACTTGTAAATTGATGTCATAATATTGATAAGGGCATCCGCTGATGTATTAAATTTTACAATCGAGTAGCGAATTAAAATTAAAGTTTAAGATTCATCACATTTTTACTAACATGAACCTTAATTGTGGTATAATTTTTTTTTTCCATAAAAATCTAGTTATAACACTATTATGGCTGTGAAATTGTTATCACCTGTAAAATACACTTTTATTATTCCTGCATTCATAAATCTGACAATGAAAAGAAAAGCTCATTAAAAAACCACATCAACATTATTTTAGAGCAATGCTAATTATATTACTATGTATTATTTTCTAGCGCTGTGTTTACATGTTATATTAAGCAATTTATGTAGGTAGTTATTTTCTTCTGGGCAGTAAACATTACATTTTGGTTGTGTTTGAATTAACTTTTTTTCAAATAAATTTCAATAAAAGACCCAACGTAAAACAGTATTTAACGAATTATGACAGAAAATTAGTTTTCAGGGTTAATTATAGCATACATGCATAGAAAATATTAGTCAGTTAATAGCCCCATTTAATATTATTCTGAGCGTAAAGAAAATAATTTTTGGTAGGATATCGCAAATAACTTGGCAATAACTCCTACTAACTTGTGGAAATTAAGTTATTGAAGAATATGAAATTTAGAAGTCTTCACCGACATTACACATCAGATGACTAACCTAAAACGTTAAATTTATATTTTTATGTTTGTATTGTTTGGAGTGAAAATATTATTTTATCAGTTTCTGGTTTATGTTTTATTAATTCTACAATCAAAATGGAATCAAGTGGAAGAGGGATATGTTAAAGGTGCCGCTGATAATTTACCTAAAGTAGAAAAGTGCTGAGTGCTGGCTATAAATAGAGGTTATGTTAACAGAGACCAAGATTAATAAACAATCTTGAACAGAGACAACCTCTGTGATTGGATTTCAGGGTGTTGACGTCACAACACGCCAATTTATGGCTGTTTAAAATGAACCCAATATTTTTCAAACTTCAAGTTTTTTTTGTTACTATTAGTAAAATTAATAAGATAATAAATATACCATAAATCATTTTTTTACGTAAGTTAAATATTTCAGCAATATTTTTTTTTTTATGGGGAAACCCTATTCAAAACGCTTCTACAAAAACTTAATATTTATTTTAATTTATATTCAATTTTTAATCGGGAAAAACCAGTCTAAAGCAAATTAGAGTTATAACAAATTGAATTTCCATGAAATGGAAAAATGGGAAAAGCATATTTCTAAATCTATTAAATAGAAGGTACTGCCAAGTCGTGAACTGTGATATATTGTTTAAATTTAGTGTAACATATTTTGTTTAGAACTCTTTCACATTCTATAGCAAAATATAGACAATTGAAATCTAAAACTACATGTTACCTACATGATGTCTTTGAGACATAATTTAAATTAAAAAAATATATTTAAAAGGACAAAAAAAAACCGTATTTTCTGGTCACCAATTCAGAATAACATATGACAATTCTGTTTTTTTAACAATACCCACCAATATTTAAACAAATATTGCTCTTATTGCTTGTTTTAAAAAAAGAAAAAAATGTTATGAAACATATACGACTACTTAGATTGTAAATTGTGAATAGCACTAGCGAAGTAGCAGTAAATTCTTCCTCTTCTTTGAGGCAGGAACACACACTGTCTTCTGCTGGATAGCATAAAACATATGAACGGCTTTGCGTTATTAAATCTATTTATAATAAATCAAATAGATCTGGATGTCCAATACCTATGTATTCTTATACTATTAGAGGTTATCTTATTTTTGTTCTGCATTTCTGCTGGATAGTATAAAGCATTATTTGAACGGTTTTGAGTTATTAAATCTATTTTTAATAAATCAAATAGATCTGGATGTTCAAAATCTCTGTACTCTTAAGACGTTATCTTATTTTTCTTCTGTATTTATGCCCTTTACTTATAAGGACAATTGGCCAACTCATTATTTAGTTGATATCAGCAAAGGTCACATTTAAGTGTGTCTGAGATAATTCATACCCTTTGTACTACGAGTGTTTATAATATAGTAGTTTGTGCAACAAGAGTGGATATGAGATAAATATCGCAGAAGAAGTATGAGCACAACGCTATAGGCTCACTCTAGTGAAAATTTTGCAAAGACAGCAGTAGTTTAGCGGTTGAATTTGCACTACGAATGCAAGAGGTTGTAGGTTCAAACCCCCCCCCCCCCCCCACATAGTTACTTTTATTGCCATATATATCTCTAAAATTTTGTCTGTATATAATGATTTTAGTAAAATTTTAGGTGTTGTCCCATTTATTAATTCTTCACTGGAATCACTCATTTTTAATTATTTTTTAGCTCAATAACTACACGAATACATACTGACAATTACTTTGACAGCTTACGCACTAGCTTCAATTTTTTAACACGAATAGTTGCCTATGTATGTATTTAATACACGAACTGTGATTGGTCGATTTCATATCCATCCTAGATAGTATATGAAATATATCCGTTCAGTTAAGCGGAATTGCCCACTTATCCATTCTACACACTGTACAGAAAACATAAAATTTACGTAAAGGAGTTGAAAAATTATATAATAATTGTATCATGCATAAAGGTAAAGTGGTGCGTAGGGGTTAGTTAAAAAATAGATAGCATGACACAGGACATAAACTGTTCTTGCTCTGGGACAAAAGTGGAATTTTCACAACCAGAATATTAGAGGTTATGAAATAGGTTCCAATTTACAATAAATGATAGCTACATGACAATCGTGTGGAAAAGTAACCCCTAATCTCACGAAATGAAATCTTTTGGCGCCAACTCTAGTTATCTTAGAACGATTTTATTATGTTTAACCCACTTATAACATAACATTCACATTCATTAAATTGTTCATAATAAATAGAGAGTTGGCGAACGTTTTGTTCAATTGGATTTTGTACTTCCAAAAATGAATCTTTTTTTTATCCGTTGTTGTGTAGCACTGCAACTCACGCAAGATATCGTCTATGAGAATGGACCAGTGCGAGTCCCAAACTTTGTTTAGTAAGAAGAAAAAGCTGTCAAAACTTCAAGAGGTATAAATGAAATTCAATAAATTTGTTTGCAAGAAAAAAGAAAAATATATGGGGCTGTTTTGCAATGTGATCACACTAGCAGACTGTTCGTCCACCAAAATCCACTTTCTCTCCAAATTTTTTCGAAGTACTATAAAAAGCATATGCAAGCCATTTCATTTAAAACGACGACAAGCAGATACATTTTTCATTACCTAATAATAGTCATCCCTAAGCGAACCTATAACGTAATTTTAAGAACTGCATCGAAAATTTCACAAGGCGTAATTTTAGGAACTGCATCGAAAAAAGATTTTGTACTTGTAAGGTGATCACACTAGTAGAGTGTTTGTCCATTGTAGACCTATGAAAACTAACTTTTTAAAAAAGTTCCAGGATGTATAAATCCAATTGAACAAAATGTTTGCCAGCTCCTAGTCTACAAGGAATTCTCTCTTCATATATAATAGGCGAGATAGTCATCCTACAGGGAACAAGTGAATTCAATATTAAACGTCTAATAGTTCAGAGCAAAACTGACAGCAAACCCAAGCAAGAAATAAGAAGGAACCATTTCGCTTCTTCTTCACTAGTGCTCTCCACACTTTACTTTCCGCGCATAATTTAATTCAACACATTTTAAAGTACCAAAATGATCTAGCAACTTACCATATTTTCCAACCAATCACTCTAAAACCCAACAGATCTAATTATTATATTTTATGTCGTACATACTAACATAAAATGACACAATATAATTAAAAATATATGTAGCTTCTTTATATTTTTTGCAGCACAAATATGCAACAAATGAGGTTACATTAGAGTGCAAACACAATTAATTATTTGATGTGACACGAGACACCCCAAATAAGCATCCCAACATTCAGCAACTGTTAAATATTTTACCCTGAATTTCCATTCGATAGATTTCCACTTTTCCACATGGCGCTCTTTTTCGCTTGACACATTCTAGAATAATGTTCAGCAAAATGTACAAAAGCTTTTCGATAGGTCATCATAAACTAACTTAAAATAATATATACAACATGTACGGGTACAATAATTATTAGTATTAACAGGTCAATTTAAACGTTTAGGAATTTAAGGATAAAATATAGTGCACAGGGAAAGTCTAATAAAATAACAACTAAAATACCTGGATAATGCTGAGATGTGGAATTGTTGTACTTTCCAATTTTTATTTTATAAATTTATTTTATTTTATAAATTCTTAATTTAATAGAAAATAGAAGCCCTGAGCTCTCTGAATCGAAATACCCCACATTAAAATGTGTTTTAATTTTTATAAACTCTTTTAAATCAGGAATCAGTTCAGCATAGGCACATACAATTAAAATAAATCAATTGTAAAGTTTAATATTTTACCAAGTCAATAGGGCTGTAGAAGCTGATGTCAGGGCTGTAGAAGCTGATATCTTAAAAAGCTGATCCCGAGTCAAAAAACTTGTTTTTGCATTCAATTTCATATTATATATTCGAAGTTCTAAGGTTGTTATGTTTTCCTGATATTTTTACTTGTCCTAGCAGTGGCAGCTGCTCCCCAGGGGCACAGGAGCACATGCCCCCAAAGCTAATCCAGCTAGCTAGTTAATTTCTATTTATTTTTATCCATGCAACACATTTATATAATTTAATGGACTATGAAGTTTTAAGTAAAAGGTAATAGCGACATTCGTAAACAGTTGGATAGTGCTTATCTCGAAAATATATGAGCTCATAATGAAAAGGTCAATAAAAAACCGAGACTGTAGAAGCTTATAAGGCTTTAATAGACAAAGAGAAATTAAGAACTGAATTGAAAGTTATTTATGGCAGGGATATGTGCTGCAATGGTGCCTCTTCTGACATTTATTAATAATTTGGAGGAAGGCTTATCTGAGACGTACAAAATTTTAAAAAATTTATTATATGTACTACACCTATGACGACGTGCAAATGTGAAAGAGGTTTTTCTACATTAAAAAGAATAAAATGTTTTCTAAGGAACACTATGGGCCAAGAAAGGCTTAATGCACTTTCGATGTTATCAATTGAAAAAAATATGAGTCAATTAATTCCTTACTTTGACAATAAAGTGATAGACATTTTCGCAACTAGTAAAGAACGTAGAATGGATTTTATGTATAAATAAAATGTTTTTGTTTGTGTCTGTGTATGTACTAAATCTTAAAGTGGGAGGACACAATTGCAATTTCTGGCTGATTTTTTATGCACCACACGATTTTGAGAACAAATAATATGGTGAATGGATCTCTGGTAAGTTAATTTTAATATACTATTACACAATGCCAAATGTGTGCCCCCTATAAAATTAACTACGAGCCGCCACTGTGTCCTAGAATCAGCTGATCAGACATAATATCACTGCTACTGCCCTACTTGAATTAAATAAAATTTTCTCCCATGCTAGGGTATTCAATATGCCTCCTATGTAAAACATAGAAATCATTTTAAAATGAAAAACTCAGGTTGCCTCACGCTTTACAGTCATAAGCTGCAATGCATGATCAATTGTTCATATATACATGGACAAAATGAGATGATTGTAGACAATAGTTCAAAATATTTATGGGCTTGTCCAAATTTACTATCTAGCATTACTGATAATAGAGTAAAATAATATATCCCATAATATAGGGTCCACACCAGGTTTCGGCATAAGAAATCAACTAGGTATGAGAGTAGCAACCTAATGGAAAAAAATATACCTATATTTGGGAGTTTGCAACTATTGAGCAAAAAACATGAACTAGATAATAATATAATCTGCCACCAATAAATTACAAAGCAAATTTATTGAAAGCAATTTGAAAACTTTAACACCACTATTATTGCAACAATAAGACTTAATATAGGTAGTCAGCATTTTCCAAGTACATAGTCACAGTAAAATTGCATAGAAGACTAGATATTTAAATAGACCCTTGTTCATAAAGTAAAGCAAAATCATCATTTGCTGGTCTACCTAAATATCTGTATACAACAGGTAGCCAAAGGTACCTGGATAATCAAGCAGGTAGTGACGAAGTGCAGGGCATAAGTAGTAAAGTATTTTGTGGAAACTTACACTCACCTTATCTTTCTTGTCTTGTCGGGCATAGGGATAACAAGGAATGACCGCCGTGACACGGCTCGCCGAAGCAATCTTACAGGCATTGATCATTATTAACAATTCCATCAAGTTGTCATTAACTTCGCCGCTTCCTGATTGCACGATGTATACATCTTCGCCCCGTACAGACTCGCCGATTTCCACGCTAAAAATCAATAAAATCGACGGGATAATACTGTTTAACAAAACAATACAACAATGTTCTTAAAACATTTACAATCAAGAACGCAAAAAACAATTGACAGACAATAATAATTGCCAAAAAAACGATACCAAAATTGTCTTACCATGTCTCTAGATTACTGAATTTCTTCGTAACAACCTTCCCCAAATCGATTCCCAGCCGGTCGACGATCCTTTGAGCAAGATCGGGATGAGAAGTCCCACTAAAAACCTTTATGTTCGGCATTCTGGTCTTAAGTGATAAATGTTGAGACGTCGGCCTCTTAAAAAAACTCGCTCGCAATTTCTCCACACTCGTAGTAGATTGAGGAGATGGAGATATGCCTGGCATTACTACAAAATCAAGGAGCCAATCAAATTTTAGGGAGCAAAACAACAGTATGATAAACTGTCAGACGTAATAAACCCTAATCGTATCAGCCAAACTTGTTATTTTCTTTATTGTGAACAATTTGTTTTCAAATTTCCTAACGTCATGATATTTGATTACGTGATAAAACATGAAAGAAAATTATGTTTTCAATTGAAGATAAACAAAGGAATATAACAATATAGGAAGTAGAGATTGGCCGCCCTGTTTAGAAAAGTGACATTTCATATTTCATTTCATTTTTCGACTAACTTCAGTATAAAATTAAAGTGAGGAATTCTGTAAAAATTGTTTTATTTGTTCACAATCATCGTATAATTTCCCTTAGAAGATATAAGCTAGTTGTTATGTTTTATATTTGACTCACTTATAGCCTAATTATTTATTAAACATTAATAATAATGGCGAACATAGCAGCCCAAAGAATAAAACGCGAATTTAAAGAGGTTATTAAAAGCGAAGAGGTAAGAAAAATAACAAAAAATATTTTTTTTGATTATGTCATCATTTATGGATAAGGATTTTTTTTCAAATTTGTACTTACAATTTTCGTTAGTCACGTTTGCTTTACACATTCTGTTTTAGATCACAACAAATTTGTTAATATCATTTGTTAGTATGTAAGAATTTAAAAATGCTTTGTTTTGGCACAGGGGTTATCATCTAGAAGTATAATTTCGTCATTTTGACAGTAAACAAATGTTATTATGTTTTCAAAGCATCTTATTGCATTTTTAGGTGGCAAAGTGTGCTATTCGTGTTGAACTTTTAAATGATAGTTACACCGAATTAAAAGGAGAAATAGCCGGTCCACCAGACACCCCATATGAAGGAGGAAATTTTGTATTAGAAATTAAAGTACCTGAGACTTACCCATTCAATCCACCCAAGGTATATAACATGCATTTTTATACTTTGACAATTTTATTGATTTACATAGGTATGATTTCTTCTAAATTTATTTACTACATACTGAAGATCAAATTATTGTTTTATAGATTGTGAAACATAATATATCCTTTTGATTTGCTTTTGCATCTCTATTGCGCTTTCCATGGTTTAAAGTTCCATGGGAATATTGTAAGAATAAAAAAAATGTAAACTGTGTATTTACTTGCCCTAGCAATAACAGGAAAATATGAGAGAAAATATTAAAAATATTGCTCAAAGAGCTTAAAATGTTTATGTAGAAAATGTTAATTTGTTCACAAATGCAAGCTGTCAACCAAGACAAAATTATTGTTGTAAATGAAGCAATTGCTTGAAATTTCAATCGGACTGGTTCAGATTCCTTTCTAGTAAGTTTCACTAATGTCAACACTTAGGGGGGTTTTCACTGACATTAAAGAAATTCCCAATCTCTTTAACAATTTGTGTTATTTCAAGCTTGAGCTTCATATTCATACCTCCTCCAAATATATTTAATTGCTATTAGTGATTGAATCTTATCTAGACCATACCACTCTGCCACATTTTGGATTTGAGATACACGTTGAACTGTCATTGTACTCTTGCCTATTAATTTGTATACACCACTTAATCCCTTGACTCTATTAAACGCAATTGCCAGGCTCTGTTGTATAGGTGGTCTGTCAAATGATGGAACGCCTTCTGGAAATTCATTTTCTGTCTCTGAGTTTATCCAGTTTCTGGTTTTAGGTTAACTTTGGGAGTGCAGTTAACACTTATACCCATTGATAACTATTCTCTTTTTACCTTGTCGGTCGTTAGTTTATACAATATACTGATTCGTCAAAAATAGTCTTATACCGGGTGTAATAGGATCATGGTATACCCCCGTTTTCTCATTTAGTTTTGAAGATAATTGATTGGAATTTAGGATATACTATATAGAATAGAGTTTATTGTTCATGTAACAGAATTTACATAATACCCTATTTGGGCGTTGAATAACAGATTTAACGGGTTAAAAGTAAAATTGAATCTAACCTAAGTAAAGACAAGACAATCCACTACAACCAATTTGTTTTGTAAAATAAATAAATAAATAAATAGAACATTTTTCCTAAATACGTACATATACGCATACACCATTACACATCCGGCAATATTAATGGCAACGCATGCATTAGCCTCAATTGTGGCATAACTAGTAAAACTCCCTAATTTAATGGCTTCTTTGCTAATAAGTGTGTGAATATAGAAAGTATTGGTTTACATACGCTAGAATTTAAATTAAGTATTTAAAAAAGATGTTTATGACATCGGAAGCCATAATTATATATTCTCCTGAAGTGTGTGAAAATGTTGCCATATATATGGCTGTACAGGAAAATCTGTGTCAGTGGTTGCCGTAATTATCCTTTGACAAGAAATGTGTAAAATGCGGTGTTGTCAATTTGTTATGCGTTATGAACAGCAAAATTGAATTTATATTATTATCGAAGGCATAAGTGTTAATTAATAGGAATTCAAAATTGGTTATTTACAGTTTATTACTGGTTGGACAAACAGTTTATAAGGATGACATATGTTAGAACTTTTATTAAAAAGAAATATTTAGAAGACATATTTATAAACAAGTACACTTAGTATATTAAACATTGCATTAACATAATGATAAATTAACATACGTTACATTTGCAAAGAAAATAAAGAATTTTTTTATACTAAAACTTTAACAAGTTATTAACCAATTTGATTTATTTTAAACATTAACATTTATTGTTCATGCAATTGTACTGCAATTTATCACTATCAAATTCATATTTTAAACTTAGTCAAAGAACATCTGGACACCAGTTAACATGATATCAGTCAAACTATCTCTTCTGCTTAAGGGGTAGTTTTATGGGGTGACTGTCATTATTTTTAATTTTTTTTCATATTTCTAAAAATTATTATAAATAATTATTGCATTTCGATACACCAAGCCGTTCTCGAGTAATTTATGTTTAAGATACAACATGCATTTACAACATTTTATTAATAAATGCTATTACACATAAAGAATTAACTATTATAAAGTTTGAAGTCCAACTAAACGTAGAAAATAGGTAATTATCAATTACAAAAATTGTTCGAAATGTCCTCCATTTTCCCTTATGCACAATCTAAGTCTTTTTTTAAGGAACGTTGAATACCCTGTAAAATTCCTTCATAACTGTAGCATTGTAAATGCTTGTTCGTTTTTTTTTCTTTCAAATATACAATAGTGTCAATTTGAGTAGGTATTATAAACTCGTGATTTTAGATAACTCCACACAGTGAAATCAAGAGGAGTTAAGTCCGGAGACCGAGCAGGCCACTTGATCGGTGCATCTACACCCCGGTCAATCCATCTATTAGGATAGTGGTTGTGTAGCCATGTTCTACATGTTCTGGTATAATGTGGTGTTGCGCCGTCATACATACAAAATATATTTCTTCTCCATCGCAATGGAATATTACCTAATATTTTATGCAAGGTGTTTTCTAAAAAATCATAATACATATCGCTATTAAATTTCCAGGAAATATGTGGTATCCAACTAACTGATTCCCTAGAGTTCCTGCCCATACATTTTGAAGGTATGTTGAAAATGGGTTTATATTGTTGCATTAGGACTTTCCTCAGCCCAGAATTGCATATTTCTAGAATTAAACATACTCTGTATGGGTGACCGTTTCAAGAAAAAGCGTGCCCTCGCCTCACATCTTCCAGCGACTTGTACATCAGTGAGTGGACGGAAGCTATGTAATCTTAGACGAGAATTGTGTAGTGGATATACCATTCTTTGGAGGGGATATATAGCCATCGATCCCTTGTCTATTAAATGTTAGGAATGCAAAAGATCCCTATTCTTCGAAAGAGAAGAGGTTCGTCAAAATCCTGGTTGGAGGTAGCTGATATACAAGAATCGGTGTTAGGCCTCAGTAGCGGAAATAGGCTGTTGTTAAATAAATGTTGGAAAAAAAACTTGCCTTGTCGCATGAATGTAGCCTCGCCAGCAAAAATAATTTTCTTAAAAAATTTGGAGCTTCCGTTCATTCAAGCAACAACTCGTAAAAGTCAACTCTTATTGGCATATCCTGAGATTGTTTTCTTGAGTTTTTCGGTAATGAAACGGGTGCAATTGTTGTTCATGCAGCTGTCTTAAACTCTTAAAACGCTTTGATTAGATATATCCATTCTTAAACCTAAACTTCTAGTACTTATTGTAGGATCTTCCACTAAAATATCTAATATCTCTTCTTCAAATTCAACAGCTCTTGCATTTCTTGGACGGCCAGCGAGTCTATTTCTGTACTTAAAACAGTTTTAGCATCGAGAATATTTCTATTCGGCAATTTATCTTTATAACATTTCAGAGCTGCATTAGCTTTACCAAAACATTCTCCCAAAGTCAAAACTACATCTGTTAATTCAGAGAACGTGTAATCACTGTAATCACTCATGTTTAAATATTACCAAGGATTAAACCGGAATAATTTGGAAAAAAAATCAAAGTCTAATAAATAACAGAAATGTCAAAATAATATTTTAAAGCATTCTTCATGTGTAATAGTACGTTATACACTAAGGGAGAGAAACGTCTTATTTTCCTGAGGTGTAATTTGAGGCCCGAGGGCAACAAATACCTAGAGGGAAAAATGACGGTCTCTCCCGAGGTGTATATACTATTTTTTCCACGATCAAGAGTAGAAACATTTATTTTATAAATAAAGAATTATAATAAATTGGAACGTAATTACAATATTTAGAAGCCTTTGGGATATATCCATTCAACGTATCATGGCAACAGATATTTGTTCAATCAGTTTAACTATTGGGCATGAAATAAAAACTCTCCTAGGGAGATTATTGTCTTATTTCATCCCTAGAGAGTAAATGTTTACTTCTGTCACAATTTTGATGCCATAGAAATCGATTTCTACTCCCGGTCGTGGAAAATAGTACATTATACACTAAGGGAGAGAAACGTCTTATTTTTCCTCAGGTGTAATTTGAGGCCCGAGGCCAACAAATACATCGAGGGAAAAATGGCGGTCTCTCCTGAGGTGTATATTCTATTTTTTCCACAATCAGGAGTAGAAACATTTATTTCATAAATAAAGAATTATAATAAATTGGAGCGAAATTGTGACAGAAGTAAAGCATTTACTCCCTAGGGACGAAATAAGACAATAATTTCCCTAGGGGAGTTTTTGTTTCATTTAGTGAAGTTCCTTCAAATATTAATTTCAATAGTTGTGAGAATGTAACATTTACTATCAATGTTGATAAATAAGAATTACACAGTCCTTAAAAGGCAGTGAAAGAGTAAACAACTGTGAATATTTACTCCTGATACTGCACAGCTAAGAGTATTAACTAGAGACCAAAATGCCTTCAGATAGTGATGGAAGTTACAGTGA
Organism: Leptura quadrifasciata; assembly: GCA_963675555.1. Lineage (NCBI taxonomy): Eukaryota > Metazoa > Arthropoda > Insecta > Coleoptera > Cerambycidae > Leptura > Leptura quadrifasciata. The sequence continues at coordinate 189,769,862 of OY776673.1, read as the reverse complement.
AATGGAAATAGATGATAATGGCCAATGGAAAAAAGTGAGACATAAACGGAAATCAAGAGTAGAAGGTGGAAATACAAACAAAAAGAATAGACCATCACAAGAAGATATCAATAACATCATATTAGGGTCAAATACCAACACTACAAAAAATACAGAGATAAATACACACACAAAAAACATCCAAAACAAAAACATTGCAATGCATACAAACAAAAACTACTCAACAAGAATGAATGAAATAGTACACAAAATTTAAACACTTATTTTACATTACCACTGTCAATAACATAACAAGAAAAGACATGTCTGAAATATGGGAAACAGCACAACCACAATCTGATGAAGTCATTATACAAACAAAAAGAGGTTTCTTCATAAAAACAAACAAGGAGAAAAAAATAATACCAGAAACATTAAATAAACATATCTAACAAAAAAATCAAAAATTACCAGGAAACCTCGGACTCCTACATCCCCAATCACGATAGACCTACAACATCAAGTTCCTACTCCGCAATTATTGGATCAGTAGAACATGAAATAACAGACTCAGAAATAAGCGAACATATTAAAAAAATGAGTATAAAACACCGCTACTGCAAAAGAATAATTGCAAAAGTTAACAACAAGCCAACACTAATGATCCGAATCATAACGGATTGCTTAAAATCCAGTGGGCAACTACTTAATGAGGGTGTATTCTACAAACAAACATTACCCGACTTTCCCTAGCCTACCACCTGCTCCAATCCCACAACCATGCTCACGGCGCTTACAGTTCACGCACACAAAAGAACAATGCACGACCCCAATAAAGTGTACCAAATGTGATGGACCCCACCATTATTCCAAGTGCAATTCCCCACTGCCGATGAAATGCCCTGGCTTCGGATCAGAAGAACATGCTGCATGGTCACTAAAATGTCCAAAAAGACCAACACAACCAATACAGGGCATCCCTAACATGCAGATAAAGCCGCTTAACAAAAAAAGCCAAGAAATTGATAAAAAAATAACAAAGAACTCAAAAATACATTCACTAATTACGATACACGACATGATTGTCAACACATATATATCAAATAAACAAAGACAAGAACAGAGATAGAGAAAAACTATTAAAGAAACTAAGGAAGAGATTCGTAACACAGTATAGCATTGATACAGTGGCCTCATTTTCGGGGAATAGACTATACATCCTAATGTTCGATTTAGATGAACCTCTATACCTGGAGTAAATAATATTCAAGTTCACGTCGATGCTTAAGATTCTCTACGCCAATGTAAATAGCTATGTACCAAAAAAATATATAATCAATAGCATAATAGAAAAAACAAAATTAATTGCTCACTATTTGTGGAAACCAAAACAAAGGAAAATAGCAGCACGCACTACAAAAATTGGGATGTTCTACAATTCAATGGGAATATGCTAAATAACAATACACAAGGTGGAAGTCTAGTACAAGTAGGCCCGACTCTAAAAATGAAAAAAAAAATCCTCCGCGAATAAACAACCCCCTTAATGAAGCAACCCACTTTTCAATACCATTCCAAGGCGGCAAGTTACACATACTCCTGGTGTACATTCATCCGACATCTAATATTGAAGAAACAATATTCACCAAAGCAACACTGTATAAATACTGTATAATAATAGGGGACTTCAACGTTAACAGAGCAAAAAATCGTCAACTTCAGACATTCTTAAACAACTCATCGTTCAAAAAAGCAGACACCTCCAATATTTCTTATGATGAATAACCCAGACATAACGCCAAATCTATTACTTTACACAAATGATATTGAAAATAATGTTATGTGCTGCCCTCTAACAGAGAGGAGAGTTGTAATTACTCCCTGGCCAGAAGGGTGGCGCCATCTGTGGGCCAACTGGCGAACCACCATTTAGTAGTGCCTAAGAAAATTCTAGAGAATTCCAGTATATTTGTGGAAAGTTCTACAATGATATTCTGGACATTCCAAGTGGGTATATAAAGAGGTGAAGCCAGCAGATGGGGGAACAGTACAGTACAGTTTAGTGAAGGATAAACAGTTCAGTTTAGTATCCAGTACAGTTCTGGGTAATCTGTGGTTCTGGTTATAGAGACAGTTTGTAGAAGAAGAGTTCAGTTGAGTGAAGTAGGCAATACAGAGTTTTTAGGTTAGATAAAGTTGTCAAGTTTAGGACAAAAAGTACATAGTGTTTTAAAAGTAGTGAATTCATATTAGATTAAGTTAATATTAGTTGTGTGATTTTTAAGTATTTACTAGTGTAATTTTAGTGATTAAATAAATCAGTGGTTTGTGAAAATTCTTGTTGCAAGTTATTCGAATCCACAAAGTGTTTACTGAAAATTGTAAGCACGTAACAATTGGTGTCAGAAGTGGGATTGCAACAGAATTTCTGAAGAATTCGACGAAGTTCCATAGTGTTCTATTTGGAAACCACTGGAGATAGTGAAGTGAGTCGAACTGGAAAGTGATATAGACATTAGACGAGACCTATTTGTGCTACTGTGAAGAAATTTCTGGAACATTCTGCTTAGAAATTAGTGTAGTTTTATTTAAGTGCTTTCAACTGAGAAGCGATATAGACTTTAAATAAGACTTGTTCGTGCTGTTTCGAGTTAATTGTTTGAATGGAAACAAGAAGCATGGCTGCCGAAAAGCAAATGCAAGACATGTTCGAGCAATTTAGAAAAATGATGCTAGACCAAAAAGAAGACCAAGAGAGACGCGAAGAAGAAAAAGAAAGGAAACGTCAGGCAGAAAAAGAAGAACAAGAAAGACGTCAAGAAGAAAAAGAAAGACGACGTCAGAAAGAAAAAGAAGAACAGGAGAGACGTGAAGAAGAAAAAGAAAGAAGACGTCAAGAAGAAAAGGAAGAACAAGAAAGAAAACGACAAGAAGAAAAGGAAGAATTGAGAAAAATTATACAGGTGCAACAAGATGCTATCCTGTTAGCCACTAATGAAGTCAAGGAAAAAGTAGATAAAGTTGAACAAAAAGTTGGTAATGTCGAAGGAGAAATTAGTGACATTAAGGGAAAAGTTACTGGCGTTGAAGAAAAAGTTACTGGCGTCGAAGAAAAAGTTACTGGTGTCGAAGAAAAAGTTACTGGCGTTGAAGTAAAAGTTACTGGCGTTGAAGGGAAAGTTACCGATATAGAAGGAAAATTTCGTGCAGTTGAAGGAGAGGTAGAGCGACTTAAGCGACTGTTAAGAGAACAAGGAGGCCAACTGGTATTATCATCGTCAGGTCCTCGATTACAACCGCCTTCCTTTGATGGTCAAACTTCTTGGTCATCCTATAAAAGACAATTTGAGGCAGCGGCATACGCAAACAATTGGAGTAATGAAGACAAAGCTATGGCATTGGTGCTAGCATTAAGGGGCCAAGCCTCAGAGTTGCTTCAGAGTATCCCAGTGACGCAGCAACGGGATTTTAAAGTTTTGGAAGCTGCACTAGATCTAAGATATGGCGACCAACACCTCGCCCAAGTATACCGGACTCAGCTCAAATCACGCACACAAAAGGTTGGGGAAAGTTTACAAGATTTTGAAGCAGCTGTTGAGCGACTGACGTACCTGGCTTACCCGGATGCACCCAAAGAATTCCAGGAACAGTTAACAGTTGATACTTTCATTGATGGCATAAGAGACGAGGAGATCAGGCGAGTCCTTAGATTATCTCGAGCTAAGACTGGTAGCGAAGCCTTGATCCATGCCCTCGAAGTTGAAGCCGCTTATGAAGAGACTCTACAACCGAGAGTACGAGCCATGAAAGTAGAAGAAGGGAACCGTTTAGAAAAATCAAATATGGAATCTTTGATGGCTGACATGCACAAAATGATAAGCCAGTTGATGACAAAACCAGATGCTCCAAGGAAGCAGGAAAGAGAACAGAGCGATGGACAGCCAAGGAAGGTGATTCGGTGTTATCAGTGCAGCAAACCAGGACATATGATGCGGCAGTGTCGAGAACGGAATCCTGGGGAAGTAAACACTGCAAAGAAAGAGGAAGTTCGCTCTGATAAGATGAGATTGATTGTTATGTTAACAGACATACAAAAAATGGTCGCACAATTACTAAACGAATTAAGTTCGCGACCGGAGCTGAAACAGGAACCGCAACCGCCGAAACAGGAGCCGAAGCAGCAGGGAAGTGCTGGAGGTCCGATAAAAGTAATCCGCTGTTATAATTGCGGCAAATTGGGGCATGTCAAGAGGTACTGTCGCCAGAGGAGCCCTAAGGAAGTGAATGCCGAGAATGTAAAAACGCAGCAGGATATAGCAGAAGTGAAGGCAGTTAAGATAGAGGTTCCGAAGGACTGGTCAAAGAAAGTTCTAAGAGAGGAACAACTGAACGACGATGAAATTGGACCAATGTTGAAGGCGAAAGAAAAAGGAATCCGCCCGGAATGGAAGGACGTTTCCAGTACAAGTGTTGGACTGAAGGCTTTATGGGCGCAATGGGATTCACTTAGGGTTATAGATGGCCTATTACGGAGAGCATGGGAGAGCCCGGATGGGAAAGAAGTTACCATGCGGTTGCTGATACCCAGGTGCCGAGTACCAAAAGTACTTCGGGAAGTGCACGAGGGAATATCCAGAGAGCACTTTAGCAGAAATAAGACTTTGGCTAGAGTACGGGAGCGATTTTACTGGGTAAATAGCTGTCAGGATGTAGAGGCTTGGTGTCGCAGTTGCAAGGTTTGTGCAAATGTGGCTGCCAAGAGGTCACCTACAGGGAGTGGTGATCGAATGAAGGCTAGATATGACCGCAATGCCAGTTCAGCAGGATTCAAGGTGGGGGACTCGGTTTGGCTGTATAACCCACAGCGGAGTGAAGAAGGATTCTCGAAGCCTCGCTCACCTTGGGAAGGACCGTATTCTGTCATCACTCGGATCAACGACGTTGTTTATAGGATTCAACGTAGAAAGAAGTCCAAGATGAAGATCGTGCACCTGGACAGGTTGGCAAAGTATACTGGGGTATCTGAAATGCCTGACCGGGACGTTCAGGCTTAAGGAGGGGGCAGTGTTATGTGCTGCCCTCTAACAGAGAGGAGAGTTGTAATTACTCCCTGGCCAGAAGGGTGGCGCCATCTGTGGGCCAACTGGCGAACCACCATTTAGTAGTGCCTAAGAAAATTCTAGAGAATTCCAGTATATTTGTGGAAAGTTCTACAATGATATTCTGGACATTCCAAGTGGGTATATAAAGAGGTGAAGCCAGCAGATGGGGGAACAGTACAGTACAGTTTAGTGAAGGATAAACAGTTCAGTTTAGTATCCAGTACAGTTCTGGGTAATCTGTGGTTCTGGTTATAGAGACAGTTTGTAGAAGAAGAGTTCAGTTGAGTGAAGTAGGCAATACAGAGTTTTTAGGTTAGATAAAGTTGTCAAGTTTAGGACAAAAAGTACATAGTGTTTTAAAAGTAGTGAATTCATATTAGATTAAGTTAATATTAGTTGTGTGATTTTTAAGTATTTACTAGTGTAATTTTAGTGATTAAATAAATCAGTGGTTTGTGAAAATTCTTGTTGCAAGTTATTCGAATCCACAAAGTGTTTACTGAAAATTGTAAGCACGTAACAATAATATAAACAAAATCGAAACCAAACCCACCCTGACATAGGTTCTGATCATTTGGCAATAGAGGTAAACATTAAACTTGACAAAATAATAAATGCGGTGGAAGAAGTAGAAAAAATGAACTTCCACAAATGTGACACTGAAAAGGTTAGTATTGCAATAGAAAAATACATAGAAGAAAGCCAACAACTCCCAATTGACGAACAGACAATAAATAGCTTTAATGAAAAATTAACTGAGGCCATAATACATAACTCTCCTAAAAGAAAGACTAAATTCTACTTGCACGAATTGCCATCATTCATCATCAAACTAATAAGAAATAAAAGAAAAATGTACAGAGACTACTTATCAAATAAAAATGAAGACTACAAAAGACTCCTTAACACGTACAAGAACATCCAAAAATTAATAAGAGAATATAAAGAACACAAATGGATAAATGCCTGTAATGAAATAAATCAACAGCAAGGAAAAAACTACTGGCAACAAATCAGAAAACTCTCCAGGTATAAACAGACATCATACATAATTACTCTAGAAGAAAATGGCAAATTCTATAACAATGACCTCGAAAAAGCAGAACTGGTTGCTCATCATTTTGAAAAAACATATACTATAAAAAATGACAATCAGTTTGATGAGACAAATTACGAAGATATAAGAAATTGGTCCAACAACTTTTTTTCAGAAGAACTTCAAAGACAAAATAAGGCAATAATTGAGGAAACGTACTTTGAGATTAAATAAAGGGAAAAGCGCAGCCCCCGGAAAAGATAAGCATCATTCGAAAACTAGGACACAATGTACATCTATATATAATTAGAATATATGAATACTGTCTTAACAACCAGTACTTTCCCACACAATGGAAACAAGGAATTGTTGTCACCATCCCTAAATCAAACACCAATCACCATAGAGTGAACAACTATCACCCTATAGTGTTGTTATCAGTGCTGGCAGGATTAATATATTATTTTTATTGTTCAGCGTAAAGGGAAGAGAAAGCAGTAACTCAAAAATGTTTTCGTACACTAATGCAGCAGTATTAGGAGGAATATAAATGAGAATATTATATAGGGAGCAATGATGAGAAATAACCTTCACTCCAATTATATCTATAAACGGAGATACTTCGTTAAAATTTATAGCACTGAAGTAAATATTTGTGTTATGACACCTGAGGAGACATCGTGTTGTGTCTAGCAGTATATAACATTTTGTTCATATTGTTACGTGCTTACAATTTTCAGTAAACACTCCGTGGATTCGAATAACTTGCAACAAGAATTTTCACAGACCACTGATTTATTTAATCACTAAAATTACACTAGCAAATACTTAAAAATCACACAACTAATAATAACTTAATCTAATATAATTTCACTACTTTTAAAACACTAAGCACTTTACTTTTCTTCTTAAACTTGTCAACTCTTGTCTAACCTAAAAACTCTCTTGTCTGTTTACTTCACTAAACTGCATACTTCACTCAACTGAACTGTTCCCCCATCTGCTGGAGTCACCTCTTTATATACACACTTGGAATCCTTCTAGAACTTTTTTCTAGAATTCTCCATAATTTTCTACCATGTAATAGATGATTGTTCGTCAATTGGCTCATAGACGGCGCCACCCTACTAGTCAGGGAAGTAACTAAGCTTCTGAGGAAAACTTTGAACATGAACTTAATCACATCTTTCCTTGTTAGAGGGCAGCACATAACACTGCCCCCTCCTTAAGCCTGAACGTCCCGGTCAGGCAATTCAGATTCCCCAACATACTTCATACTTCGCCAACCTATCCAAGTGCACGATCTTCATCTTGGACTTCTTACTACGTTGAATTCGGTAAACAACGTCATTGATCCGAGTGATGACTGAATACGGTCCTTCCCAGGGTGGGTGAAGCTTCGGAGATTTTCCCTTCTTTCGCTGTGGGTTATATAGCCAAACCAGATCGCCCTCCTGCAATCCTGCTGACGTCCCCTTTCGGTCATAGCGAGCCTTCATTCTGTCACTAGCTATGCTAACTTGGTTTCGAACCAACTCGTGGACATTCCTCAGCTGTTGACTAACTTCATCTGCATAGTCATCCACGGACAGTGGCTTCTTATCTGGTGTACCAAACATCAAATCACATGGCAGTCTGATCTCGTGCCCAAATATTACACGAGCCGATGTCTGTTTAGTAGTCTCATGAATGGCAGCCCTGTATGCCATTAAGAAAAATGGTATATGTCGATCCCAATCTCGCTGGTTCTTGTGAACTACCTTAGAAAGATGTTCCTTCATGGTTTTATTATGTCGTTCCACCATTCCATCTGACTGGGGATGAAGAGGGGTTGTCCGAGTCTTGTGAATGCCCAGCAACTCACAAATTTTCTGAAATACCCCCGACTCAAAGTTTCTCCCTTGATCGGAATGTAGCTCCAGGGGCACATCAAATCGGCATACAAGGTTATCCACCAGAACTCGAGCAACAGTAACTGCTTCCTGATTCGGAATGGCATAGGCTTCCGGCCATTTACTAAAATAGTCCATAGCGACCAGGATGTATTTATTCCCATCATCTGTCACTGGGAATGGGCCCGCTACATCTATAGCAATCCTCTCAAAAGGAGCTCCGACGTTATATTGCTTCATTTGGCCCCTGCTCTTCGTCTGTGGCCCTTTGGTGGCTGCACAAGCCTTGCATTTGCGGCACCAAACCTCCACATCTTGACGGCTATTGATCCAATAAAATCGTTCCCGTACTTTAGCCAGTGTCTTATTCATACCAAAATGTCCCCCGGACACTCCGTCATGTATTTCCTGAAGTACTTTTGGGATCCGACAGCTGGGTATCACTAGACGCATGGTAACTTTCTTCCCATCTGGACTTTCCCATGCTCTCTTTAATAGTCCATCTACAACCTTAAGGGAGTCCCATTGTGCCCACAATGCCTTCAGCTCCACACTTTTGTCCGAAACATCCTTCCATTCCGGTCGCGTTCCTTTTTCTTTTGCCCTTAATATAGGACCAATTATGCTGTCATCCATTTGTTCTCGTCTTAGAACTTCCTTTGTCCAATCATCTGGAACATCTACCTGAACTGTGTTTACTATTACCGTGCCCTGTGCTTTTTCAACCCGATAGCAGTGCTTGCAGTCATCTTTGCACGGTCTTCTTGACAGAGCATCTGCATTTTTATGAGACTTTCCAGGTCGGTGTTCGATTGTGAGGTCATATTGCTGCAGTCTTTCTATCCAACGAGCCAGTTGGCCTTCTGGGGTTTTCAGCTGCAGTAGCCATTTTAATGCAGCATGGTCAGTCCTGATTTTGAAATGTTGACCATAGAGGTATTTGTGAAAATGGTCCACGGACTTAACAATGGCCAATAGTTCCTTCCTTGTTACACAATAATTCCTCTCTGGTTTGGACAGTACCTTACTGAAATACTCAATTACTTTTTCCTCTCCATTTTGGACTTGAGATAGTACACATCCAATTGCGGAGTTGCTAGCATCCGTGTCAAGAATATAGAGGCCCTTTGGTTGGGGATATGCTAGCACAGGACTACTGCATAACGCTGCTTTCAGCTTCTTCCGTGATGTTTCACACTCCGGTGTCCACTGATATTTAACTTTCTCCTCCGTTAGCTGGTGTAGTGGCTTTGCTATATCCGCAAATCCTTCCACAAAACGTCTATAGTAAGTGCAGAGGCCAAGAAAGCTTCGTAATTCGTGTACATTTGAAGGTCTTGGCCAATCACGCACGGCAGAGATCTTGTCCGGGTCTGTCTGTATTCCCTCCGAAGATACGACATGTCCAAGGAATTTCACTTCTTTTTGGAATAGCAGACACTTCTTTGGATTCAACTTTAGGTGTGCATTTCTGATTCTCCCAAATACTTCTTGAAGATTTTCCAAATGTTCCCTGAAGTTTCGTCCCATAACCATTACGTCATCAAGATAAACTAAGCACGTCTTCCAAGTTAGTCCTCGGAGTACAAATTCCATCAATCTTTCAAAAGTAGCTGGCGCATTGCAAAGTCCAAAAGGCATCACGGTGAATTGATATAAACCACTACCGGTTGAGAAGGCAGTCTTTTCCTTGTCGTCAGGGTGAAGTCCCACCTGCCAATACCCACTTCGAAGGTCTAGAGTTGAAAACCATCGTGACCCTGCCAGCGTACTTAATGTATCGTCAATTCGTGGTAGTGGATAGCTGTCTTTCTTCGTAACATCATTCAGCTTCCGGTAGTCGACACAAAATCTCAAAGTTCCGTCCTTCTTGGCAACTAAAACTACCGGTGATGACCAGGGACTGGTTGATTCCTCAATTACTCCATCTTGTAGCATCTTTTGAACCATCGCAGCAGCTTCTTCCTGTTTAGCTAGTGGCAACCTCCTAGGCTGTTGGCGGATTGCGGCTGAATCACCAGTGTCTATCCGATGCTGTACTATATCAGTTTTCGTGAGGATGTCTGTGTTTTTGGCAAATACCGTACTTTCTTTTTCCAAAAACTTGATTGCCTCTCTACGTTCATCCTCAGATAGGTGTTCAAACTGGGAACTCAACAAAGTCACAACTTCCCTGTCTACGCTGGTTGACGAACATTTCTCCCCTTGCTCCTCGCACCTTGCTATCCACTGGACTGGTTCGTAGGATCCTATTGCCTCGCCTTCCTTGAAAGTCACTGAGTGGGAATTTAAATTAGCCACTCTTATTGGAATTTTGTCTTTTGTCCGAGTCAGAGTTCTTGCTAAGATTACGTTTTCTGTCTTAATTGAATCATCTTTTTCAACAAGGCCAACACGGTATCCACCAGAGTTTCCTTCCAGAATGGCCTCGATTATTTGTTCAGAACGAGCAGGAATCTTGATTGTCTGAGCCGTCAGTAGCCTCACTTTTTGAAATCGGTCATTTGCTGTTGACAAAATAAATTCTTCATTTCCAATCTTTAGGACTCGTTCTACCACGTCAAGTATAAATTGATCTTGTACTCCCATAACATCCAGCCCCAAAATGAAATCATCAGTGATGTCAGCCACAATAACCCTATGACGAAAGCACAGGCGTCCAAACTGCAGCTCTAGGTCAACTTCTCCATGAACCCTTACCCTGTCTCCTGTGGCTGTTCGAACGACCAATCCATTTTGGCTTTTATCAACTCTTATTCCTGATAAAAATCCGGGTCGCACTATTGATGACGTGGCACCTGTGTCGATAGTGAAGATACATCTCCTTTTGTTTACATAGCCATCCAACAGAAGACTACTCGGGACTCTTCTAATCTGGGAAACCCGTATCTCTCTGGGGGCACTGTGTTCACCAGCCAGCACAGCCCCCAAGGTGCTGGCTATCTTTAGTTTTCCTGCGGCCATGCTTCTTGTTTCCATTCAAAAATTAACAAACAACACTAACAAGTCTTATTTATTTAAAGTCTATATCGCTTCTCAGTTGAAAGCACTTAAAAACTACACTAATTTCTAAACAGAATGTCCCAGAAATTTCCTCACACTAGCACAAATAAATCTTGTCTAATGTCTATATCACTTTCCAGTTCAACTCACTTCACTATCTCCAGTGGTTTCCAAATAGAACACTATGGAACTTCGTCGAATTCTTCAGAAATTCTGTTGCAATTCCGCTTCCGACACCAATTGTTACGTGCTTACAATTTTCAGTAAACACTCCGTGGATTCGAATAACTTGCAACAAGAATTTTCACAGACCACTGATTTATTTAATCACTAAAATTACACTAGCAAATACTTAAAAATCACACAACTAATAATAACTTAATCTAATATAATTTCACTACTTTTAAAACACTAAGCACTTTACTTTTCTTCTTAAACTTGTCAACTCTTGTCTAACCTAAAAACTCTCTTGTCTGTTTACTTCACTAAACTGCATACTTCACTCAACTGAACTGTTCCCCCATCTGCTGGAGTCACCTCTTTATATACACACTTGGAATCCTTCTAGAACTTTTTTCTAGAATTCTCCATAATTTTCTACCATGTAATAGATGATTGTTCGTCAATTGGCTCATAGACGGCGCCACCCTACTAGTCAGGGAAGTAACTAAGCTTCTGAGGAAAACTTTGAACATGAACTTAATCACATCTTTCCTTGTTAGAGGGCAGCACATAACAATATGTTAATATTCGTTGCATTTATATAAATATAAAGTGATAGTTTAATGCAATATAAAGTGAAATAATTAGACAGAGGAAGACAAGGAGAATATATAATTAATTGCATTTAAATTTATTACATTTTATTATCTTTAATTTCGATTTGGTCACTTACAAAAGTCGGTGGTTATGTGTTAGGCCAATAGTTGCAGGAGTGTGGTAGAATTGTCTGTTATATACTTTTTACTCGTTCTTTTGAATTTCTTTTTATTATGGACTTTAATGTATTCAGGTAATTGGTTGTATAATTTAATTCCATTGAAATTGATTTGTTTCTGACAGATTGTTTTGTTGTATTTTGGAGTTTGATAAGCGTTTTTAGATCTATTTCTTGTTTCATATTGGTGGTTTACTGGCGATCTAAATGTATGTTTCTTGTTGTGAATATAAACTATAGCCTCATGCATATACAATCCGTTCACACTCAGTAATTCATTATCAATTTCTACAATTGTCTCGACTTTTCCTGTTAAGAATTGTCCGTAGTATATAATTTTGTGTTATCTGGAAAGGCCGGAGGGTTGCATTGTTGCATAACAATATGTTAGTCATTGGGTACTGATGCCATTAGATTTCAAGAGAAAGCAGCAAATATAGCGCATATATTGGTGCATATGTGCCAAAATAGATGAAAATGACTTTATTTAAAAAACTATAAAAACCAGCCTCATAAAATGACTAGTGTATAGATAGAAAGAGCATTGTATTGGCGTCTTTGAAGAGTAAACTTTGGTAACTCGCCTTGCTGTTGGCTAAATATATTTGGTAATGTGTGCATATAGTTCCTGCTCGAAAGGTGTTTACACATTGATTTAAAATATGTCAAGTTGCTGTAGAACAAATCAATTTCTTTGTAATAAATGGGGAATACTTTGCCTACCTATTCAGTAGTCATTGACCTCATGGAATTTAATTTAAATATTTTTTTAAAACTGTTTTTTTTCATAGGTACGATTTATCACAAAGATATGGCATCCCAATATATCATCAGTAACAGGCGCCATTTGTTTAGACATATTAAAAGACCAGTGGTATGTATAATATCCCTAATTTAGAACTTACCAACTAGTGGATTGCCATTATGCTATTAGACTTCAAGAGTACATTATTTTTTTTTTTTAAATAAACTCTCAGTTAATATATTCCCCCAAAATCTTTTGCGGCATTTTTTAAATGTAGAGTAATTGAAAGTTTACCCATTAACACAATTGCTTTTTTTGGAATTGCCAGGAACAAAAAATAGAATAGAGATTTTGTCGTAATTGGTCAAAGAACTAAAGTGAGATAAATGGAGGGAACTTTGTGTCATTCTGCCAGCATGCTTATAACAGTTTATATATATTTTTTAAAGCATGCAGTATGTAGGTTTATTATATATCTTAAATAAATAAATTTGAAATACAAATTTTTTTCATTATATGCATAGAATTATTTAAATTGTGTTTTTGCTTAATACCATAAACAATATACAAAATTACCTTGCTATATAAAATCACGGTATATGCTGCTTATAGTGCTTATACTGACTTTGCCTAGTAAAATGCTTATAAATATTTTAATAGGGAAACGTTAGGTATTTTAAGATATTAAGATCATTATATAATATTAAATTTATCCCTTCCAGTAGCAACTTGGTCACAACATAACATATTACACACAGCTAATTTATTGGTGTCGTACTAGACAAAAACGCAATATTTAACAGCAGCTAAGTAAAAACACCGCAAATTTCGCGAGGCTTGTCTTATTTGCTGTGTTTTACTGTAGCACGCCTTCTGTACTGTGTTTTATTTGGTACCATCATACAGTTTTTAAAATACGGGGTCTAAAAGTGAAGTGAGGTACCATCATCGGTTTAAGCGCTGAGACTTCGATCGGCGAAGTTAAGCAGCGTTGGTCGAGTCCGTCACTTGGATGGGTGAACGGCATCTCATTTCGCCGTCCTGGTTGAGTGGAAGAGTAGCTGTAGCTAAACTCCGCTAGGACCACTGAACTCTATTAAAGTAAATGGAATGTCAATGCCCACAAAAATTTCTACGTACAATTGAATATCGCGCAAGTATGGCGGCCACATAGTAGCGCGCAATCGCACTATGAAATATGTCAGGGCCGGCCTTATTTTTATTGCGTATTTCATATTTCTAACTTTTTTTTAGAAATTGCATAAATAAATATAACAATTTATTTGCCTTGATAGTTATAAAAAAAAAATAAAAGTTATTGTTATTCCCAAAACAATCATTTTATTTTCAATTTCTTGTAGCAAATGTCGAATATATATGATCATAAGTTCAATATATAGTTCACAAAAAACAGTCATATATTTTCTATCTCTGTGGTCGAAATATGATTTTAAAATTAATAAAAGCTAAAATTGAGGCCTGAAAAAAACCTATACTTTTTTTACGATCAATCAGTAAATATATGAGTAAGTACTAGTGAATTTTTATTGAAAACTAAAATCATGCATTTTATATTCACATGTTTGAATTGACAAATGAAATGAAGAAAAGGTAATAATTGACTATTTTCAAATACTTGGTGTGGTATTATTATTTAAATTTCAAGATAACAGCTTTTTTGTTTAAGATCAAATGCCTTGATATATAAGTGATAGATTGTTTTACTCGTTTGTTTATAAAAATATGACATACTCATAAGACAATGAATTGTAAAAGAATATGTAAAGGTATTTACGTAAAATTTCCTTCCCTATTTGCAAAAGAAAATTAAAATATAATGTCCATTTATATTTTGACTAAAAGTATGTGGTTTTATCCCCGGTAGTAGTGTACATATACCAAATGTTTACTTGCTACATTAAATAATTTTTCTGACAAAGTAACTGAATAACTAAAATTCGTAATATACTTCATCTGAAACGTGGAAAATCTGATAAAATCTTGTACTGTACTTTTGACAAATACAATGTAAACATGAACCAAGGGAAGCAACAATTTTCTTACTTTTTATTAAGTATTTTGCACTGAACTGAACATTGCTATATTTTCCTTGATTTATTTAACATCGGTCTATTTCCGCTACTGGGGGCAAGAACCAATACCAGGAGACAAACTACCCTCAAACTGGAAATTTTGCCAAACCTCTATCAAAGAGTAGGGATTTTTTTTTACTTGCCTAGTATTTAATGGACACGGGATTAACTGTTTTACATACCTTCCCAAAGATGGTATATCCATTACACAATCCCCATCTAGAATTAAATAGCATTTGTTAATACACTGAAATACAAGCCGCTAGAAGGTGAGTCAAGATTGCTGCGTTTCTCTGAAAGTCACCCATTCAAGCACTAACTGCGGCTCATCTTGCTTTATATTTAGTATCGCAGTACAATGCCATAAAGACAGAGCTGTGCTCGTCCTTAACTGTTTTGCTATAATAGATTTCAGTGGTATCTTGCCATGGTGTGCAAAAAATATTTAAAAATTTTAATGAATGAAACCTCTGCTTAAAAATAGCAGAACTTGGTTTTTGAATATTACAAAATGTCTCGCTAGTAAAATATATAAATTAAAACAAAATTTTTAAATAAATTATTACATAATTAAAAAATATAAATTAACAGTTATAAAATTTGCAGGAAATTCTCTTTTAATTCACAAAACGCTTTGTTCTACGTCAAACATTGTCATTCTGTTTGTATTTCCATAAACATTTGGCACATATTTGCATTATTTTTAACCGACTGCGCTAAGCAAAGGAGGGTAATGTGTTCCTTATTTATTTCGCATAATACACAAATAATTGAGATGCCTTGCTGCCGCACTCTATTAAACTTACTAGTAATATACTTGAGTGATCCTATTGTCAACTTTACTTGGCTGACTGGACTCACATTTCACAGTGTGAACTTGCTTGTTTCATAAAATTGTAATATTAATTTATAAAAAGTATGATAACGTTATGTGTTTTCAAAAAGATCTTGGAATCAGTATTATTATCCTGAATATGTTGGATACGTATTATATTAATACTATTTAGGTAACAATTCACAAATAATAAACTTAAAAATCGCAGCAATGGAAAAATGTGAGGTTAGAATATTTTGAATCCTGATATCTCGGGAAGTATATATAACCTATTTGTAATAAAAATTCATGTTTAAGTAAGCAAAAGTACTCATTTTAAAATAAAAAAATCCAAAATCGCGCTGTCTTGCCAATATTTAGATGGTAGGTTATTTTAATACAACAGACAAAAGTTGAGTAGGTATACTTACTTAAAATATAACAAACCCGGGATTCGCCCCGGTTCTTACAAAACAGTACCATACAAGTGCGCACCATATTGTCTTACTTAAGATACACACTGTTTATAAGTCACAAAATTATATACAAAATAACCAATATATCTCACAACTTTTCACAAACGAAAGGATAAAATCACGAAGACCGACTCTGTAATTCGTATTCAATTTAAGACCTACGCTTTAGAAACAAATAAAACACAAACTTGCGTCAGCGCATAACTTCCGTACACAGCTGTTTGAGTCAAGCTCCGACATACTTTTAACCTTAGATTTCCTACTGCATCGGCGGTTGTCTATGCATTTTGAGTCGCATAATTATCACATTTTGTTTACGCACATATGCCTATAATGGTGTTCCATTTACTGTAATAGAGTTCAGTGGCTAGGACGTAAATATAAATATGGCATTAAAATAAAAATTAAAAAAAAATAAAAAAATTCATCATTGTCACATATCTAGAAACATTTTACAAGGTTTTATGCTTAGTAAGAAGGTACATCTTGAAATGATTTATATGAAATAGTTTCTAACTCATTTTTAACAAAAATTCATTTTATGGGGGTTTTGCTTAGCAGAGCAGTATATTCCTCAGGGAATTTGGAAAGTTTATCATGAAAATCTATGCGAATTTTTGAAATCTGAACATGAATATGATATCTACATTTTCAAATATTCAAAATGTCGATTCAGTATGTCAGACTTAAATCTAAAATGAAAAATCCTCCAAAATTCATTGAGAAAGTCGCTGAATAAAAATGTGTAAATTTCAATATTCAAAACTCCTGATTCAGTATTGACTTAAAATGAAAATTATTGAAAATTCATAGAAAAAATTTGTAAGAGATATTCAGTGACAGTAACAAAACTTGCACTGTATTGCTGCATAAATGTTTAGTGTTTTTCTGAATATAAATTTATATAAGTATAAACTATAACATTTATTGAAAACAACTTCTTATTTCAATTCGAATCTAACGCTTTAAATTTGATTTTGTTCAAAATTGTTTGATGATAAAATTTTGGTGTTAGCCTACTAATTTTGTAGTTTCCAAAGTCCACCAGAACAAGGAGGTTGGCATGTATTTTTGATGAAATACTTTAGGAAGAAAGCAAATACTAGCTCGACACCACTGTACATTGAGTTTGCAGGGGTGGAAAGTAATACCTAGTGAACCTCAGGCACAAATACGTTTGAGGCAAATTTTGAACTATAGATATCAGATTCCTCATATTTAATTTAAACTGTTTACTAAAAAAAGTATATTGGCGCCATAATCATTTTGAAAGTGAGATGGATGTAGGTGAATGGTCAATCGATAAAGAATGTATTGTTGTAAATTGTAATAATTTTTCATTTTACTACACTTTATTTAACGTTGATTATTGACCATTTTGCAAACGTCCAACATCCCTGGGAATCACTTTCATATTGCTTACATATTTTAAAATGTACGATAGCTTGTGTTCTTAAGATATGTTGTTAGAGGAGTATACAGAGGAGTCAATACTTATTCCTCCAGTCACTGTAAATGAGTTATTATATACTGTTACTAACCTAAAAAACAAAAAATCATCCGGTTTTGATGAGCTAACTACCCATGTCCTTAAAAATATTATTGATGTAGTAGCTGATCCCTTATTATACCTAATTAATTTAGCGTTGGAACAAGGTGTGTTCCCTAATATATTAAAAAAGGCTTGTGTCATACCGATTCATAAAAAAGGCAGTTTAAACGATATTGACAATTACAGACAGATTTCTCTCCTAAGTTCAATATCTAAATTAATTGAAAAAATTGTATCGGTTAGAATAGTGTCTTTTGTTGAGAAGACAAATATACTGTCAACATATCAGCATGGTTTCAGGACAGGAAAATCTATTGAAACGGCATCTTGTCAATTTTTAAATTATGTTTACCAGAAGTTAGATGAAGGCAAATATGTTGTGTCTATATTTTTTGATCTAACAAAGGCCTTCGATACTGTTGACAAAGATACACTCTCAACCAAGCTATTCAATATTGGTATAAGGGGAAACCTATTGAAATATATGGAGGGACGGAAACTTGCAGTTAAATGTAACAATACACTATCAGAAACATACAATGTAAATTTAGGAGTCCCCCAAAAGCTCAATATTAGGTCCACTGTTATTCACACTATATTAATGACTTGCCAGTACTCTTAAGAGACAGTTTCACTATAATGTATGCCGATGATACAACAATAACTGTATCTGCTATGTCAATGTATGAAAAGTGGTTTTTCTGATTTCCCCTCTTCCTTATTTAAGGATATGTATAACTGATTAGGACTCATTTCATACACATTATATTTCATATATTTATTTCACTGACTATGTTAATTTTTTAATTACTTCTGACATTGCTCCTATAATGGACATTTCATAAATATAATATTGTCGCTGTTCTTCTTTTTTATGTACTTATGGTATTATTATTTATTTATACATTTATATGTGTGTTTTTTTTTTATATGTATATACATTGCTCCCTTGTTTGTTGTTTATATTGACATGCCAAATGTACAAGATGTATCTATTATTGGTGAATAAATGTCTATCTATTTATCTATACATATTCATTTATCGCGAACCTAGTACCTAGTCTTTTGGATGTTTAAATTTGTAACCCGGTCAATCTTCATCCTACAGTGGCAAAGTAAATATAACTCGATAAGCTTTCAACTTTATATGACCCAGATTTTAAGTATGACCTACCTTTGTAAGTAAAATGCAAAAGGCCTTGTGACGAAATATGTTTTTCTTCAAATGTCAAAAGAACATGACTTTCTTGATAAGTTTTGTAAACTTATTCTGTCATTTCTCTGACACTTCACCTGAGTAGAAGTAGAAGTCTTACTTTTGCTCTCATCACTCTGAGTGGCAGTAATAGTATTTTACATTACAAGCAAGGTAAAACAGTTTTAGCATAAAATGACTGGTGAGACATCAGGCGGGCTTATCACTTCCTAGAATCAATAAGAATTGTTATTTCGTATTGATTTGTATATATTTTTTTAAATAAAAATTTCAACAAGCGTAACAGAAACGTCAGAACCAAACATTGACATCTAGTAGAAAGGTGCAAACGAACAGGCTTTTTGTTGTGTTATTATGACATTTCCGCACTAGTACAGACAATTCAAGTATTGTCAAATTTTATGTAAAAAATAACTTTTGCAAAGCTTATTATTATTAGATTGTGATGAGCTTTAAGTTTATAAAACACAATTTTCTAATGTCAACACTACTACTTTGTAAAATCAACAGTTGCCAGTGCAAAAATTTGACACTGTCAGTAGTAGCTAGTTAAGAGTGATTTTCAATGTTTATATATTGTTTTAATAAATATAGTTTAGGGAATGGTAGCACAGTGGTTAGCGCGTCTAACTTTCGTTCTGATCAAACCTAGCGAAGTGGGTTCGAGCCCCATCTACTGCAAAGTAATTTTCAATTATAAATTACCCCCCAAAAAGTGGTTCGGATCCGACTATAAACTGTAAGGCTCCGTCTCCTTTACTCACACAAGCCTAGGCTTAAGAGGATCATTCAAGTGATCAGGAAGGTGGTTAAAACATTTATAACATTTATAAGTGGTTAAGAAATAAGTATTTTATTGCCGCTCATAAACGGTACTAAAACTATTTGAAGAAAAATTTAATTTATTTAATTCATATCAGAGGTTTGAAGAAAAAATAGCATGTTTTATGAGGAGTAAAGCGATTTTTTGTGTCTTGGCTGTTCTTGCCGGATTCGCTTCTCTCATCAATCAGTTCGTCCTCGACATAAGAAATACCCCTTTTACTCCATATAAAACAATATACTATTACTCTAACAGATGAAAGAATGTTGAAATTTAAATAGAAACATTTTTGGACACTTGTTTTATATAAATAAAATAAATAAATCTAATTTTGTAATCTTTAAAAAGCCTCTAACTACTATTTTTCTCTAAAGGCAGTATTTCTAAGAAGCCTGTTTTTTAAAGTTTATTCATTAAACAAACAAATGAAGCAAACGGGTTAGAAGGTAAATTTTTCGAATAATATTTCTTTTTAAGAACATTCTCCCAAAACTTCAGTGACTGAATGTTTTTCCGAAATAAAAATCTAATCGCAATCCACTAATGCCAGTTGTCTATATTTCAGGGCAGCCGCCATGACATTAAGAACGGTCCTTTTATCACTCCAGGCGCTTTTGTCTGCAGCTGAACCTGACGACCCTCAAGATGCAGTTGTGGCAAGACAGTATAAAGAAAATATAGAAATGTTCCAAATAACAGCAAAGCATTGGACAAATGCATATGCAGGAGGTAATGTATATTTATTTATATTTATATATTAATAGTAAATAAATAAATAACACCACGAATAATTACGATTCTCTTTAGAAGAGCCTTCCAGGAGGTGGGTTATACATTTAGAAACAAGGGACACACCTAAGATCTGTGTATAGTGAAAAAATCCCTCACAGTATTTTCCACTGCTACGACTGGGAATTGAACCCGGAACTTTTGAGTGAGAGGCAAGTGCCCTTACCTCTCGACCATCAGTCATATAATAATAATGTTTATTAAGTAGGATTATATTTATAAAGCGCTCACACTCTATATAACACATATTCTTAAAATTAAAAGGAACTTATCCAGAGATGGTATACTTGCCTTATCTCAGGATAAATCAATTAACTCAAATTTGATCCCAAAATATTATTGTACAGCATGTACTGAGTCTGAGATCAGGGCAGCTTTATTTGTTAGGTTGAGTAGGCACAGTGTCTACATCACTCAAAAAAAAAAAATGTACATAAACAAAAAAAGTAAAAATTTCGGATAATCTTTGAAAATAAGAAGATACGGAGGTGTTGGAAAGGTCTTGAATAAAATGAAAAGGGAAAAATTCTTTTTGAATTTATGTGAAAATATAGCTCATAAAATTTTCTGCTTCTGAATATGGTAATCCGGATACATAACCAAAACTTGAGACAGAGTGAATAAATAGTTATTTATGTCATAAGGCCGATATGTAGCAAATAACAGACAAGATTGAAGTTTGTAAAATCGAGGCGAAGCCCAGATTTTACTATCAATCGCGTCTGTTATTTGCGTGTCGGCCGTGCGTTGTTTAGTATTTTTCATTACACCATAAATACTTTAATAACTTTAATATTTAACAATGATCTGTAAGCCTTGCATTTTTCTTCAATACAATTAATTAAATTTACTAATCATCTGTACTGAAACACCCCCTCCCCCCCTCGATTAATTATAAACAAAAATCCTGGTCACGTGAACCAGTGAAATAACCCTCCCCGAGTGGTGTTAATTATAAATAGAAATCCTTAATCGTGAAGCAATCAAGAACTTATTAATTCCTACCCAGTAATTATTTATCTCAATCTTATGTCAAGATAAATAAACAAATTGGCCATTTACGTGATCGTCTAGTTTTATGTGGTTAGGACTTTAATTACGTTGTGTGTGTGTAGTAACCCTTTATAATTACCCCAGGTTCTTTGATTTAAAGTTTGGTATTACTTGTTTCTGTCTGATACTGTAACTGAGAAAATTAATCACTCTGTTATTGTAAATACACTGTAAGTTTGGATACACTGTCTATTATTTGAGAAACCTAGTTAATGTTTTATGTTATGTATGTGATGTTTTATTACTCAAGATTGCACTGTACATTTATAGTTGAAGTTTGTTTTCTAATTTATTTGATTAGACTGAAATCATTTATTTAGTTTATTACTTGTGTGATGAAAAAGGTAAAGGTAAAAGAAAATACAATAATTGATGGGAAAAAGTAGTAAAAAAAAACCCATTTTTATTTTATATAAATTGATGCGGCAAATAGCCGTACATGAAATCAAAACAATCCAAATATTTGAGACAATTGCCTAAATATTATATAGGAAGGATTACGTCGCTATAGTAATGACATACTATACATATTTCAAAGCTGGTTATGCAATAACAAGTACTAAGTTAATACCATCGTAGGCCGTGTTATTTGTAAGTGTAATTAAAGATGCGGCAAATAGCCGATTAAAATGTAATTGGAATTTTGGTGTTAGCAATCGCTCTGATAAAATAAGTTTACTGCAAAACAGAGGACCAGAATTATGTCCTGTTCGTGCATTAGAGAATGTAAGTAATAATGAGACACTCATGTAAGAGCTCATAGAATGTTGGGGGAAAGCTCCCTTAATTGAATAAACAAACTGCAAATCCCAAATTGTATATGATTGTTCAACAACGTAAACAGGGGGAGTCGATGTAAATCAAACAGACAAGACGTCCCGGTTCAGTACTCGACGATAAGTATACCCCTAAAAATAAAAGCAAGTATACGGGGTGCGGGGACCCCAGTACTGACCGTTGGCCTGAACAGTTTGTAGTTTGTAAGGTAGAAACGTAGTTGAGTACAAACCCACAATCGCGGTGTTTGTACTAGAGCTCTTTATTAATTTGATGGATCGTTATTAAACAATCATAGAAAACTAGGCATTCGCAGGTGAGAAATATCTCACAATAGTTTGACTGGAAATATTCTAGTGAAACCTTACAGGTGCATCCAGGCACACGGCAAGCCCTTGATAGTAAACAACTGAAGTATAATGGAAGCTAAAGTCTCTTGTCATTGCATAAACTCTGAAAATATATAGTTCCAGAATATAAACTTGTTAGGGTGCAAACGTAAATCTTCCTAGCAAAACATTCAGTATGTGAAATTTCATGAATTAAATTCGTGAATGAAATCATAACTGAATAACTGGTAATATAATATTCTTTATAATAAAAAATCAAAGCTAGTATTTCATAAAAAAAACTAATATTCCTTTAGTACCACAAATAAGCCAATTTCCCCTATCCCCCCAAACCAGAATGTAAAGTCAATATTAAATAATAACGCAGAGAAGTAAATAGGTTTGATACTTAGATAGTTATGTTGGTGAAATTGTCGTCGTGTAAATTGCGAAGTTATGTTCTAGCAGCCCAAATCTTTTAGTAGCCAGCCTGGATTTATTCGTAGAATTTATGGATGTATTTAGAGAACTAAGGCGGGCTCGAGTTTTGATCGTCGACAAGCATCCTGCAATTAGTTCTCTAATTAGCAAATTCAGAGGGTTCGAAAATCGACGACAAACATCCTCGATGAATAAGCATTCTTCCGGGCAAACCGAGAGGGCTCGTAGGTAAACGTCGGCAAGCCTCCTCTATCAGTTCTGCCAGGAGGTATAGCATCGCCTGGCTTTTATTCTGTTCTTCCAACAACGCGGTTCCAAAATCACAGTGCCAATTCTCCCATTAGCTGAACGTTGCTTGTATATTTGACACATGAGACGTGGCTCCGGTATCCTGCCCTATCTTCGTCTTATACGTTTGCTTAAAGTCTCCCTATTCACTTCATACACAACTCTCGACGCTTTGCTGGTTTTGCTAATGCATTAGTCTTGTTTTTAAAACTGCCAAGTTTTAGATAAGAATTAATAACCATGTTACAAGCTATTTTAAAGTGGCACTTGACATATGTACAACTTTCTACCCCAATAAGTTAAAACGTAACGGCGCCCTGAAGTCGGCTATCATCTGGTATTGTGAAAATAATTTCTGTTGTAAAATTAATATTTGCATAAATTTGGAAATGAAATTAAGAATGTAATGTTTAAATAATTTCTGGTTAACTGTAGTTATAAACGATATTTCCCTGAATTTAAAACAAATTTAAGACTTATTTTTAAATTAGGACGCCCCCCAGGGCGGTCTTCTTCAGTACCTTTACCATAGCAATGGTTGTTTACACAGTAAAATTATTTGAATCATTTTGACATGATGGAAGTAAATGGAACATTTGTGGGAATTCCTCAAAATATTCGCGACGAATCGGCTGCAGCAAGTTGTGAACTATTGCCCAAGAAAAAATTTCAATTGGTTGAAATTTTGACAAAAGTTGCATAAAACTATTATACAGCCATGGTCCAAATTTCAACAAAAGCTAACATAAAGTGTTTACTCGATAGAAATACCTAAACGGAGCTTCACGTATTATATTGTTTACAGCACATAACAATATTTAATATAAAATTGGAAAATAAAATATAAAAACTCTTCTCATTGGTTAAAATTTTTATTTCCATTAATGAGGAAAGTTCTTATTTTACTTTCTAATTTATTATTAATTAAAAAATACGTGCAAAAACTATTTAAACCTTTAAAAAGTATATTGAAATATTATATAGGTATATAAGGAATATTAGTAATAAGAAAACAATCATTGTAATTTCGGGCAACCTTGAAAAGACCGTTAGAAACAGTAAGATGGGGAATCGTACTTTCCCTTGGCATCGAATATTCTATACTGTTGGTACAACTACGAAAGACGCATGTGTGCAGTAGTAGCGGAAAACCAGACATTTATTTTCTTTCCGATCGAATATTTCTTTAAGATGTTCGTGAAGGTATGATTTTTTAAATATAATTCAAAAGGTAATGATTTCAACTATCATAATATGGGTTTTGAATGAAATAAAATCGGGAAGATATGAATAAAAATCTGCTGAATTTCGCGAAAAAGTTAATTACTGCGTTTAATACTGAACCACCTTAAATATCAAAATTTGGGTCTCTTATTATACAAATTTTAATGCTTTTATTATAATTCTTATTTTTGATGACATATGTTTGGATATTCTAACGTACTTTCTCAAATATTTATTATGTTAAACCCATTAACATCTATACAACTTAATGATGTAAGTAACACCTGTAAATAGATCAAATTGGTTAGTAAAAAATGACTATATTAAACAAAAAATGAAATGACCCCAGTTGAAAATTGAATATAATGTATAATATACATTTAATTTTGCGAGAAATCAGCTGCTGGAAACTTTGTCAGCCACAGCACTGTTGGTTACGCGCCGGGCGATTTTCACCTACGAACGCTGGCAGGGGGCTGGCTGACGGTTTTTCCAGGCATTGACAGGTGGATGACGGTTAATTTTTCAATTAATGTGTTAAATAGTACAACATATCAAAATATGAGCTCAGGTCAAATGATTTTAAATTTTCGAAAATATTCCATTTTCACCTGACTGGCTGACGTGTTTTCCAGGCGCGAGAGGCTGACGATCTCGGTTGATATTTATTTACCATATTTCACAAAAAATTTCAGCCGTCATTTCATTTTTTTTACAGTATTATTTATGACTGCACCCCTCGTGCACCTACCCTTAGGCGAATCTGAGTGGCTGACGCCAGACATACAATGTGCAAAGGGTCCTTTATAGAAATCAACACAAATGAACCGAGGTCATATCATCACTCACGTTTGCAGTCCCCTCCCGGTCTATTGGGTGGAGTGGGGACCAAGTGGCCAGATTCTACTTTATTGGGACCCTAGCATATTCTATGAGGCAGCACCATCCTAGACAGACTGGCGATCTATTGTTTTACTGGTTGCCTATTAGGCAGGTTTCCTTTTACTCTATTACTAGCGATTAATCCTCTCTCCATAAGAGGGCGTGGGCGTGCACATAACACTATATATAATTAAATTTACATCACATCCCTTATAGTAATTCTCAAGAAAATGTTTAAAGAAAAACGTTTTCATTCATAACATTTTTCAAAACAGCCTCATAATTTTTTTCTAAATTTGATGTGAGCCGAGATATTTGAAGATGGGTCTCTCTCTTTTTTTCAAAAATGTTTGGGATTACTAAATTCATTCGTATATCATATATCAGCATCATACTACCTTACAAACCCACCAGTTTCATGTAGATATGATAACCTGTGTCTATCTATCTACATATCCATTTCTTGTGGAAACCAATCGGTGATTATATATTGTATTTTTGTACCAGCCCGTTACACTAACCAATCAGAAACTAGTGTGTGAGCCATGAGTCTATATTTGTATAATTTGTTCACTTTATATGATGTTGGGAGGCGGGTAAGGCTGGTCATCGTTTACTTCTCCAACTGGCTCTTGGCGACCCTGGGATTGCAATGGCTAGCTAATCTATTTTATTACTTTTATTAGCATTTTGGTTAAAATAAAAAAATATAGTATATTCGACAAACTGTGATATTCTTTTTTTTTCACTGTCATTCTAGGTTGATTTTTGTTGGCTTTTATTCTTTTTATAAATTACACTTAATTTCGATGAAGTTCTAGCATCAATAGCTACTAAATTGTTATTTAAATTTTCAAAAGGTGATGCTTTTAGTGCTCATAACACGATCAATTTAGATTTTCTTTGAACGCTTTTGTCATATTGAATGAATTTTCATGATACTTTTTGCAACTTTTTTGTTGTCTCAGTCGAAAGTGTTATTCAATATCGGCTATGGATCACAAATTTTTATAAACAATGATTTTGTTGATAATTTGTTAACACATTAAATTCAGGTTGAAATAAGATGAAAAAAATATTTTTATATATTTTATCAAAGAATAACAACAATAGGGTTTTCCCAGAAAAAAAAAATATTGCTGAAATACTTAACTCACGTAAAAAAATTATTTATGGCATATTTATTATCTTATTAATTTTACTAATAGTAACAAAAAAAAAACTTGAAGTTTGAAAAATATTGGATTCATTTTAAACAGCCATAAATTGGCGCGTTGTGACGTCAACACCCTGAAATACAATCACAGAGGTTGTCTCTGTTCAAGATTGTTTATTAATCTTGGTCTCTATTAACATAATATAACCTCTATTTATTGGCAGCACTCAGCACTTTTCTACTTTAGGTAAATTATCAGCGGCACCTTTAACATATCCCTCTTCCACTTGATTCCATTTTGATTGTAGAACTAACAAAACATAAACCAGAAACTGATAAAATAATATTTTCACTCCAAAGAATACAAACATAAAAATATAAATTTAACGTTTTAGGTTAGTCATCTGATGTGTAATGTCAGTGAAGGTTAAGCCTAAACTACAGTACAAAATATTAACGTCCGACGCTTTCACGAATAACTTGTGCGGCATTTATCTGGATTCTGATTGGCCAATATTTACACGTTCACTGCTTTAGACCAATCACAGTACAAGCATTACAAATTGAAATTCTGAGAAGTTTTAGAGGAAAGTTTTCTTTAACACACAGTTAGAATCTGTTACAAACTAATTATATCCATAATCTCATTGGTTTTCCGGGTAGATACGTAATTTTGGCGTGTAAAAATGTCCGTTTTAAAAAGCAGTGAAATTATCAGCAAGTTGTTTTAACGATATTTTCTTTGAAATAATTCTTATTAGAAAAGTAAATTGTTGTAAATTAATAAAATGTTAATTATATCATTTTCACGACACAAATTGTTAAAATAAAATTAGTGGGAAAACTCTATTTACTATTGTGAAATTTTTTAATAGATTCGTATTTTCCGAGATACAGCGTTTTGAAATTATCCTAAAAGGGGGAGGGGAAATAAAAATTGTTTGGAAAAATTATTTAAAAATCCAGATAATATATGTTCATTTTTTAAATACAATCCTTTCTTCTTCATCATTTAATTTTAACTTAAATTTAACAAGTTTACAAATTAACAACAATTTTATAACAATTTGTTATCAATAGCCAAAATTTGAAAAGTTATATTGAGACAACAAAGCAAACAAATTGCAAAAAATTTCATGAAAATTCATTCATTATTACAAATTTGAAAACTTTTGCCTCTGAATCGACTCTACTGTCATGAATTTAAAGCACTTGGTTTTGTTATCGCAACCATTTTGTTTTTAATAATGCTGGAGGAATGAAAGCACTTTTTTGCAAATTGTAATATTTCCTGTTTGTCGATTTTTTATGGACGTCTGCCGCCCCAGATTTTAGCCTCCTATTGGTAAATCTCAGTAATAATATAGACCTTTTTTCCTATAGGATCACATCTATTAAAATAATATTAGCATCAATGTTGTGGACACTTCTTATCAGTGGTGCTGGCGTTCGAAAGTCAACATGATGGCTGCAATGACTGTGCTTGAGGTTTCATTTCAACATATGCAGAGTATTTACAGTTATTCGTTATTTTATTTTTCTGCCCAGCCAGTGATGATTGGTGAAATTCAGGTTACAGGTGTGCAAGATTATGAAAATTATTCTAGTTGTTGGAACTTGGCACTTAGCGGTCCCGTGCGGTGCTCGCTATATTTATGCCACCGGTTATATAATTGTATAGTAACATCCTGTCTATTTTTTAGGTCCACATGTAAATAGTGATTGTGATGATAAAATTAGAAGACTTGTAGACATGGGAATCGAAGAACATCAAGCTCGAGTGGCCCTATCCTCATACAACTGGGATTTAGAAAGAGCAACTGAGCAGCTTTTTAGTTAGTAAATTGAAAAAGACCCCCTATATCCTCATGGTTCCCGTACACACTCAATATATTTCACTAATTTAATTTAGATGAAAATATCTCGATTTTATATATTGTTGTTTATACTTAATTATTTAACCAGTTTCTGATCTTATGTTCATTTAATTGTACATACATAAAATTAAATAAATAAGGAGTGTTTGCATTTTTTGTTCAAAAGTCATGTTTACTGCATGATGTCAAGTGAGCCTTTTGTGAAAGATTTATAGAAGTTTCAAATCTATGAATAATCACATCTTCCTGGCAATTCTTCAAATGTGCATTTATCAAAATGCGAGAAAATAAGTTTTAGAAATTGCAAACAACTATCCAGTATGCCAATGAATACTATACTTATATTTGCGATTGACGTCTAACCCTAAAATTGTCTGTCTGCGCATTAGCTAGCAGTGCCAGCTGGTAATATAACTAAAGTGTTGCCATTATATGTTTACAGCTCTCGCCATGGTAATAGTAAGCTATTGTTTTTATATTGTACTTCGTTATTTATAATGCAGATTAAAATGCATGTCAGACCTATGTACTTTGCCTGTAACCTTTAATATGTGTGTCCCTGATGGAACAAAACGTTTGTATCACCTGTGCAACATTTAAATGAGGAGTATGGAGTGCAAAAGTGTTTTCATAAATACATGAATACATTGAAAGTGGAATGAATATTTTAACTGAATATCAACTTTGTATGTGTTCATTTTCAGTTTTATTTATAATTTGAACATGTGCAGTTTGGCAACTCTACAATAAGAGTGAATAAGTTTACGTCATGGGCGTCGGAAAAAAGCATACAAAAAAGTCCTCTCTGACTACAAAAAATCACTCAACGATGATAAAATTAAAGCTACTGGAAACAGGTAAAGCAATATGCCAATTTGCGTTACCTCAGAGCATGATGCCGTCATGCAAAATGAACCATAACAAGCTAAATCATTCTATGTTTCTAGCATCAACTTGTCTCGAGGAAATCTGTGAGATAATGGCAGACCTTAAGCCAAAAAAATCATCGGGCTTCAATGAAACATCCATTAGCCTTATCAAAATATCAAACCTGATACAATATCATACAATATAAATATGTGTTTTATGATTGGTATTTTCCCTGATGTACTAAAAGGGGCGAAAGTGATACCGGTCTACAAAAAGAGAACAAAAACACAGATAAAAAATTATAGGCCCATCTTTCTTCTGTCCTCAGTGTCAAAACTATTCGAAAAACTAATTTACATAAGACTATTTTCGTACATAAAGAAGTATAATTAAACATAATATTTTTAGTCGCAAACTCCTCTATAAATCCTTATTTTACTATAAGGAACCTAACCAGACTGCAACCAACAGCTACTCTCCGGGCTATGTGCCCCGCCGAGCGCTGAATTACAAGTTACAAGCCTGGCGCGTTAAGTGTAATAATTGCATATTACCATCAAAACGCTAATGCTTCGATTGCAACAAACACCAGCCGAAAGACTGATCCTACTTAAAGGAGCTCCCTTGCCAGTCGTCACACACCACTTGCAGACTGCAGTTTCGAGCTGTTGGCTCTCGTCAGTGCAAGGTAGGTATGCGACAACCGACATGAGAATCCTTTGACTATAGTACATCCCGGTATTTTTACAATAGCGACATGTAAAACAGCCAGCAGGCGCCATCCAGCAGTCCAGTGCATGTTGCAATCGAAAAATAAATAGCCTGACTTGGCTTAGCATAGTTCAAATGTGCGGGGCACATAGCCCGGAGAGTAGCTCTTGGTTGCAGTCTGGTTAGGTTCCTTATAGTAAAATAAGGATTTATAGAGGAGTTTGCGACTAAAAATATTATGTTTAATATTCCGCCCTCTAAAAGCACATTTGAACTATGCTAAGCCAAGTCAGGCTATTTATTTTTCGATTGCAACATGCACTGGACCGCTGGATGGTGCCTGCTGGCTATTTTACATGTCGCTATTGTAAAAATACCGGGATGTACTATAGTCAAAGGATTCTCATGTCGGTCGTCGCATACCTACCTTGCACTGACGAGAGCCAACAGCTCGAAACTGCAGTCTGCAAGTGGTGTGTGACGACTGGCAAGGGAGCTCCTTTAAGTAGGATCAGTCTTTCGGCTGGTGTTTGTTGCAATCGAAGCATTAGCGTTTTGATGGTAATATGCAATTATTACACTTAACGCGCCAGGCTTGTAACTTGTAATTCAGCGCTCGGCGGGGCACATAGCCCGGAGAGCAGCTGTTGGTTGCAGTCTGGTTAGGTTCCTTATAGTAAAATAAGGATTTATAGAGGAGTTTGCGACTAAAAATATTATGTTTAATATTCCGCCCTCTAAAAGCACATTTGAACTAAAGAAGTATAATTGTTTAACAAGTCATCAGTGTAGATTTTTGCCTAAAAGTTCAACCGAACTGGCGATATATAAGGCTCTTTGTTTTATTTCTGAATGTATTGACAATAAAGTGAAAGTGGCTGGAATATTTTTTGATTTCTCCCGCACTTTCGAGTCAATAAATCATGAGCTGTTGCTCTGTAAACTGGAGAGTTATGGTATAAGGGACACATGCCTTGACTTTTCCGTTCTTATTTAAGTAACAGAACCCAGCAGGTTTCACTAAAAAAATGTACTTAATGGCCGTATGGGTAACAAAATCGTGAAAAACACTGAGAAAAAGTAATAATATCGCAAGGGGTGCCTCAAGGCTCTATTTTGGGCCTCTTGCTGTTTTTGCTATATGTCAATGATATGCCCTCTTTTATTGACCTTGTCTCATTTTACCAGTTTGCAGACAACAACGCTGCAGTACTAAACAGTGCCACCATAAAAGAACTCTCGATTGATTGTCATAATGCCATTAAAAGAATGCAGTATTGATGTAGCAACAACACCATTCACTTAAATAAAGATAAAACTGCAGTAGGTAAGTCGTGGAATGCCTGGGCCAGTTTTGTATGACTTCAATATAATAAATTTCAAATCCTAATACTGATGTCATCTTAAAATCTAAAAAAGTGTTCTTATTAAAAAGTTACACGGCTAAAGTTGTTCTCATTATTACGTTAAAAATCTATAAAAGCATAAGATCATTTCAGAAACAAATGCATATTATTATTTCATGTTATTTAAATCATATTCTAAATGATAATCAATCAAATTTTTCCTCGTCGGTATAGGATAAAATAAGAGACCTGTTACTTATTGTCAATATAAAATAATAATATAAAGTGTAACAATACATTTAAAATACAACCATAAATAAATTATTTTAACTGTGATCTTCAGACAACAACAAAACTGTAGTACAGTAAGGAGTTTCTACATTTGTGGCACAGTTTTGTTGTTGTCTCAAGATCACAGTTAAAATATTTTATATTATTATTTTATATTGACAATAAGTAACAGGTGGCTTGCAAAGGGAATATCATACTAGTCCTGAAGAAGCTTAAAAATAAAGCGAAACGTCACATAGTTTGAAATCCAATTCTCTTATTTTATACTATACCGACGAGGAGAAATTTGATTGATTATTATTTCAACCCAAGTTCTCACACTCCTCTGGCCATCTTATTCTTCTGTAATTGCTTAGGCACAACACGAGGTTATCGATCTAAATGTAGAACACATATTGCAAAAGAATTATTTCTAAAATGAATAAGAAAGTTAAAAATTTTATCAAAATAATCACCAGCAATATTGTATCCTACAAAAAGCTTCTGATTTAGGATGTTTTTTATAAATGCGGACATTATGCTATTTATCCATGCAAGCTCTCCTCCACCACCTGCCCCATTACCATGTAGTAAATGTCTATAACAGTTCACACATAAAACTGAAGATTGAAGACGTATTATGTTGCAAGTTGTGGGACATTATTTTCAACTGTTTTGGAAAGGCACACAATGGGAACATCAATAGGTTTCAATGAATTTATTTTCATTTTATAGAAAATAGTGGATTTTTGGTATTTTGCAATTGTTTAGGTGGGTATCTAAGTAAGTATATGATCAAGATGACTTAAGCAGCAAGCAGTCATATTAAACTTAATGCCAGTGATCTATATATCAGTGTTAACTGCCCATAGGGCTCGTCACTGAAGCAGATAGATTTAAGTAAAAAAATTCAATTTGTTGAATTAATGCTTATTTTGTTATAAAAATGGTTATTTTGTTAGAAATTACCTAGCCATTTATGGCCAAATTTACTATGAAACATTGGGCATAAACATTCCAAGCTGCCCCTGTATTAGCCATCCCATTGGAATATAATATAACTTTAAATTTAACAATTTTTTTTTTCAAATCTTAATATATATTGAAACGTCCCTAGGCTCCAGAGAATGTCAAAATATTGTTACCAAGTTGTATTTCCATATTACACTACAATAGGTAGGTACTCGTCTAGTTGAAGATTTCAGTTAAGATATATAAGCTGCAAAAATTGTTTTATTCCGAAAAGCCTCGCGGAAGTCTTTCGTGCAGGGTCCGCAACGGCCAAGGTCGTCTCTGGACTTGAGAGTCCTTGAACATTTTAAAATAAATATATAATATACTTGTCTATATGACAGGGCCGGTTTTCTGACAAGGCCTAGGGGCGCCTTTATTGCCTTTCATCTTAGTGGTTAGTGTCCAAACAGATAGCAAACATAGAGATTATAATTTACAAGACATAGTCATATCAAAGAGTATATTATACTGCACGTCCTTGAGAATTTTTGCAACCCCATAGCAGTGGCGAACGATGTTTCTCGACTTAAAAACTGTGTCAGTTGGCTATTTTACGTATTACGACTTGGCTGAAAAAAATGTGTTGATGAATTAATTCTCATGAATTTTTTGCCTTCAAAAAGGCTAGAAAACGCGATTTTGTCTAGCCAAGTGGGGTTCTCGAGTACTGTACAGAATCTATTGTTTTATTTTATTATTTCTTTGTTTTAGCTATTTAAATATTGAATAGTTTTCATGTTTATTATTCCTAGAAAGTGATATGATTTATTTCTTATAACATGGATTTGAATTTTATAAAGTTGGCCAATTACATCTAAAACCGGCGCTGTATATAGAGTGTTCTTTGATTATGTAACACTTCTAAAACGGTATAAATGCATGGTTGCCAGACCTCAGGAAAATCGGTGACAAAGTACTGGCCTCAGATAAACAAACATCTGAGGTACCCGCTGTCAACTGCACAGTGGTGTAGGTACTTAAATGAATGTCGCAAGAAATTTTTATTGATAAAAGGCACTTGCTTCGATAGAATATAGATATTTTTAAATTCTATTGAGAATAAATTAAAGGCTTCCTACAAATATAGATACGAAAAATATATTTATTATAACTTAATTGTTTTAGTATGAACCTATATATGATTAAAGTCTAAAAAAGTCATCGTGTGTATTACGCGCGTCAATTTTCATTTCAAGTTGTATAGGTACATGTGCAAAAATGAAACTATTATAGTACGCATATTCGTCATAAAAAGTAAAACTGAATACACGAGTGGGAAAGTTGTCATCGCAAAAGGCCGCACGCCGAGTACGGAAATCACACAAGTGTATAATATTTTTGCCACGATCAAGAAATCAAAATTTGAAAATTAATATTTCCCATATTCTCAATCGATGTTTGTTGCGCAATATTAACATAATAAAATATACACTTTCCAATATTATAAAATCACCAGAGTATATTGGGTTTTAAAGAATATTGCCTAAACAATATAATTTTACAGATAGTTGACAAATATGACCTTTCCAATATTTTAAAATCAATACTATCCATCCAAGGTTCATATAGATCCGTGCTATCCATCGATATTTATTGTACAAAATATTACTAAAAAATGCAATAACAGTGTACCTAACTCGAACTTAGACTTTTCAATGCTGTAATATTAATAGATATATATCAATATTGTCTGCGTATATCTGGATTAGAACGAACAATATAGGTACTGTCTATACCAATATTCTAACACCAATATATATTTATTAATAATACAATATTTTTTTACAACTTCAATAATGTATTGATATATGGATCCAATATTGAACCAAGGTCTTACCTGAGGTACCAAAAAGAGCTATCTGAAATCCCACCATATGTCTTATCTTGTAGTAAAAACATTTAAAAATTGAGTTTTTTAAAAACTTCATTTCAATCAGTTTAGAGCATCCTATACAATAATATTGGACACATTAGTACTTTCATATTTTTTATGTAAATTATATATTGGAACAACAATAATTTTAACATTTTCGTTGCAGTCATCAGCGATTTACATCGGATCACTAAACTTCCATTGTTTCTCTTACAATTTTGTCTAAAATTTTTAAGTTATTAGTACCCATAAATCCATCCAGAGTGAGTATATTACGAATATGGCGGATAGTTTCTCTAAAAGTTTAAAAACATACTTAATTTCCTCATACAAAATTTCATTCCAATGTTTTAGGTAGATTTTTTATCTCTATCTATTACACAGTGCAGCATGTAACGGCTTTCACTATAGTTTCTTCGATTATGGTCCCCAGACCCCAAAATTGCGCGCATTTCTCAACGGCTCAAAACAAAACTTGGCAGGCATATACTTTGAGTCCATATCTCGGTTAAGTTCGAAGATGAACCAAATCGCCTCCTTGGCGGCGGTTCAGTTTTAAAAAAAATCCCCAAAATTTTGTTTCGAATCAAATATGTACATGTGATACATCGTTGGATACTGCTCATTTAGCCCTGCAACTTTTGTCTAAAACATTTTTTGCTGAAATGCATAGGAAAAATTTAAAAAAAAATGGTGGCGGTTCAGTCTTTGAAAAATCCTGAAAATTTTATTTCGAATCAAATACGTACATGCGATATAGGTCGAAATCTACCTTTCCGACTGGTCCCTGCCATCGGGTTTTTTTTTTTTAATACGGAAGTCACGGGGGAGGCCGCTGCACACTATTCATTTACGCCCAGTAGGTACCTATATATTTTGCTACTGATTTTCATTTACTTATTGAAAAATGTGGGGCCACAGAATAATACATATTTTGTTAAAGCTATTTGATCGGAAAATTTATATTTACATTTAAGTGAAAAATTGACCGATTTATAGCATGCCATTTAATAATAAAACCCTCTCAAATTTCAGGGTTAATTTATAAAGAAAAAAATAACACAGTCGGGTAAACCGAACGTACCTACGCCTAGTTTCAATGAGTTTTCTACGCATAGTGTGGGTCGGTATATTCGCTAAAAATAGCATCGTCAAAATCGATGAAAAACAGTGAATCCTACGCCTCTGGACATGTCTGTTATGATGTTCATGAATTTAGGGACCTTATTGATTGGGGATTTCATTGTTTACAATATATTAAAAAGTTAGGTTAGTGTATAAGTCAATAAAAAGATAGTTGTCAGTTTATAAAAAATAAAAGTCTTGTGATTTTTGTAACAATTTATGGAGTTTTCGAATGGGGGTTACAGTAAGTTATTATTAAATTTAAAAATATAGGTTTTTCGATTTTTATTCAATTTCTTTTACACGGATAATATGTTATGGTTTTTTCTTTAGGTTTTTTTATGATTTATCAAAATACGGATCTGTGTTTAATTTTTAGTTCCTGACGAAAATGCTATGGATATTGATAGCTCTGAAAATAATACAAGATCTACCGAAAGAATGGCTGCACAAGGAAACCCACTTGTTCCTATAAATGATGGAAGATATGATGTAGTAGTAGTGTCAAGTGTGGGCCTTCATGTGGAGGGCCCCATACCCTTTATCAATCCAGAAATACCAGTAGAACAGCATGCTATAGTACAAATTGAATCCAATGATGCGGAATCTAATAGTGGCGATACAGATCGCGTATCACCCACAATTTCGATATCTAGTAGTAGAGGACCATCCCCTGTGGATTTACCAGAAGAAAGCAATCAAAGCGAATGTACCAATCCTGAAAACCCGGACAATGATAAAGAATCAAGAAAACGTTCACTAAGTGAGGACGAGGATGATGGTAGGCTCTGTCCCATTTGTTTGGACAACTGGACAAATACAGGGGAGCACAGAATATGTGCTCTTAAATGTGGACATTTGTTTGGATACAAATGTGTCAATCGTTGGTTGGAGAGCCAGCAGAAAAAATCTTGCCCCACTTGTAAAAAACGTGTGAACAGAAGTGACTTAAGGTACATTTATGCTAAGAAATTAATTGCAGTAGACACAACAGAGCTAGACGTGATGAAACAGCTGTTAGACACGGCAGTGGAAGAGAAAAACAAAATCCTAATGGATATTTCGAAATATGCCTGTAGGGAGCATATGTTGAACCAAGAGATATCACACTTGAAGAAACAAATTCAGGAGTTGACAAGTAATAGACCAGATTTCCGACCTCAGTCTAGTACTAGTAGTGGTAGTTGTTTTAGCTCATTTAATTCTAATATTGTTAGACTCTTTATGGATAAATCTTTAGAAATCTGTAGACATAGTGGATGTCGAGTGTTTGATGCTAATTGTGAATTAGATTTAATTATGGCTTCAATGAAATCTCCAAATAGTTTATTTTCTGGTTATGGAATTAGAAAAGTCAATATTTCTCAGTACAAACCACTCGCTTTTATCCCTTTGCATACCTTACAAATTCGAGACATTACTTTCCATCCTGTTAATAATTGGGTCCTTACGGCTTCTATGGATAAATCATTTAAAGTTGTGGACACGATCAGCAACAGCGTTATGTATACAACTTCTCAACAAATGCCATTGTGGTCTTGCTGTTGGGATGCGGACAACCAGTATGTTTTATATATAGGCACTCAGTCTGGAGCTGTCGTAAAGTACGATGTCCGTAGAATGAATCAGCCAGTATGTACATTGGCAGTACCCGGCGATATGTCCCCTGTGGTATCTGTAGCTTCCATCCCCTCAAGTCCAGGCACGGATCTGGTGAATGGAGGCGTTATTTCATGCAAACTAAACTCCTTGTGGGTTTTCGAAAACTCAGGTAATGACCACATTAGACATACTCTTTCTCTCGAAGGCCCGTTTGTCAGTATGAAGTACCAATGTGGAACCAAACAGCTGCTTGTATCGTCACGACCTAATAATCGTATTTCATATTCGAGGCACACTTTGTGTACATTAGAAAAAATCAGTGCTGATAAGATAAACTGCAATATTATCCACTCATACCAGGGCGGTGGAATGCAGAAATTATTATCAAAATCTTGTTTCTTGTCCGACAAGCAAGAGTATGTGGCCGCACACCAAGAGTCAAGTAAAAGCGTTTACTTGTGGAGTATTAACACGGGTCAGAGGGTTTGCTCTGTGCCGGCACATGATGCAGTGCTGGATTTACGAGGTATTCAGACTCACAACGGAAATTACCTAGTATCACTGACTGAAAAGAAACTGGAATTTTTTAAATTTAATTAAGAACAAATTTTTAAGACTAAATTACATTACATTTATTGACAATATTTTTGTATTAAAGTTTTTTAATTAAATATTTTAAATAAATGTGAATTTTCTCCTTTTTATTCTCTCAGATATATAAATGTAAAAAACAGGGTGTTTAGATGCTCACTCAATTTGTGCTTTACTATTCTTAAAGATCTTGATGTACATAGAGAAATAAAATAGATTAAACTCTCAATTGTTGTTATAATATTGTTACTTTTAAGTTTTTTTTCTATAATTTATTTTCAGTTGTAATTTTTTGCACCTACTCGACTTGTTTTTATAATAAACCCAATAAAGATATTTAATTTATTTGATACTCTTCGAGTATCTCTAGATATTTTTTGTTTTTTATTATATCTTTTCATTTTTTTCTTCAATAAGTTTCCTATCAGATCTGCAGCCCAAGTTAGAATTTTTTTGTATGATTGATGTTGATTAAATCAACAGATAGGTCCAAAGGGGTAAAGTTTTAAGGTATGCTTTTATGTTAAATTACTGGTTGAAATTGTGAAATAAAAAATGTAAGTAAAAGAAAGTCGGAAACATTATTTTCATGCTTGTAGAAGGTGTAAATAACTTGTTCTGTGTCTGTTCCAATGTCGCCTAGACTGATTCGTGTTTTGGTTTATTTCACTACCCTTTCGACCCATAGAAAAGTATATATTTACTGTGTATAATTTAATCAAACATAAAAAATACGTAATGAATTAGTTTCTTCCGGGTCTTGCCGTGGTCGTCGAACTTGACTTGACGCTGACAAGATGATCAGCGAAACGTCAAGTCAAGTTCGACGACCACGGCAAGACCCGGAAGAAACTACTTCATTAGATAACGGCCGTGAAAACCTGCATTCTACTATAACAAATACGTTTCACTACAACATTATAATGTCGATTTTTAAATCTATTTCTCAATTTCTTCATGTAAAAAAAATGTTCTACAAATATTTAAAAAAAATATCATTTGAAAGAGTGTATACAGTATGTTAAATTGTATGGCATATTGCATGACGAAATTATCGAATGAAAAAAATCTTTACTACTTATAGCAATGTAATAAAACAAAAATATAACAATTAATTAAATCAAATGTTCAAATTGTGTGCCATTTGCTTCTTGACAATATCCAAGCGTTAGTAATTGTTTCGGGACCAATTCTTCGAATTTCATAACTAAATCTTTCTTTTAAGTCCTCAACATTGTTCGGTCTATTATAATAAATAATAATAATAAACTTTATTAACCACATAAGATACGTAGAGTACATAGGTATAGCATGTCAGACAAGTATATAAAGTATAAAGTACTCGGCAAAATAAAATACATACGTAAATGTATATACGCACACATACACATATTAATGTAGTTAAAACAACAAAATAATATACAACAGACAGTGTATAAACGGGTTTTAACAGTGTATAAGCAGATTAGGAAAATCCGGACATAAATCAGTCAGCACTATGAAAAACACCTTCTAATAACATAGTTTTAACTTTATTTTTAAATAACTTGGGGCAGTTTATTTCTCTCACAGATTCAGGTATTGCATTGTACAGACTAACGCAGTTATACCATGACGAATATTTAAGAGAAGTAGTTCTATTTGATGGGATACTTAAGAGCTTCTCATGTCTGGTTTTATATGGATGGGTATTTGCAACTTGAAACGAGCAGAGGTTGTTTTTAGTATACATGAGACATTTAAAGATATATATGCATGGGAGAGTCAGAATTTTTTTTTTTTCTGAAAGCTACAACTTTCATTGTACCTTAAGTTAAATATAAGACGTATTAGTCTTTTTTGTAAGA
The DNA here is from genome assembly GCA_963675555.1 of Leptura quadrifasciata. Classification (NCBI taxonomy): domain Eukaryota; kingdom Metazoa; phylum Arthropoda; class Insecta; order Coleoptera; family Cerambycidae; genus Leptura; species Leptura quadrifasciata. The sequence continues at coordinate 189,730,129 of OY776673.1, read as the reverse complement.
CAAATACCCTACCCATTTCTCTTCCGCACCCCCAACTTATGATGTTTAACAAAATGTACGAGTAGGCTAAGGCATAGTAAATATTTAATAGACCACTTTCATCTAGCGTGTCTTTCAATTGTAAGATGCCAAAATAAGCTTTATTTAATTTATTACACACGGCATCGATACGTTTGTCCCATGATAGTTTAGAATCTAAGGAGGTACCAAGATATTTAATTTCTTCTAGCTCTATATCAAATATTTTAAAATTTATAGGTAGAGGTCTTCTAATGTGAAAATTTATAATCATCGTTTTATTCGTGTTTAATATTAATCGATTTCTATCGCACCAGGACCTTAATAAATTTACAACATTTTCAGCATACAACTGGAGATCATAATTTCTTATTGCCGATACTGAAATTGTCATGTTGTCAGCAAACATGGTGACATGCCCAGCACTTTTGATGTAATCAGGAAGGTCATTAACATATAGCATGAAAAGCAAGAGTCCAAGAACTGAGCCCTGCGGTACTCCTAGTTTGACATTATGAATGGATGACATCGTATTATTGTAGCTTACTGTTAATGACCATCCCTCCATGTAAGTCTGGATCCATCCCAGGGCAGTATAGTATCCCTAATTCCAAGGCCGAATAGTTTGCTTGAAAGGTTTTTGGAGTGAACAGTGTTGAAAGTCTTGGTTAGGTCAAAAAACATTGACAAATCGTACTTTCCATCATCTAGACAAGAATGTAAAAAGCCCTTTCAATAATTTTAGATATGGTGCTGAGTATAGATATCTGTCGGTAATTATCAATGTCTTCAGAGCAGCCCATTTTAAATAGTGGAATAACACGCGCAATTTTAAATATGTCAGGAAAACAACCCTGGCAAAATGACTGATTAATCATATACACTAACGGACCAATAATATTTATGTTAATATTCTTAAGAATAAAAAGAGATATATCACATCAGTGCCACAGGAAAATTCATTTTTAAGTGTATTAGTTATGTCTATAATTTCTTTTTCCATGACAGGTTCTATTCAAAATTCCTATGTATTATTATTTGTTATTGTAGTAGTAGTACAAGGTAATGCCATATTTTGACCAAAATTCTCTTTAATCTTGTTTTCTGCTATTGAGGAAAAATGGGAAGCAAATATTTCAGAGACTTCGTAAGGGTCAGACACATATTCTGAATTGTACTGAAGTATAATATTTTTATTCCATCTACCAAGTCTAGAATTAATAATGTTCCATGTTTCATTTGACGAATTATTAATTTTGTTCTTAAAATACGTCTGTTTGGTAATTTTGATATTTTTCTTATATATATATTTTTTAATTTGATGCTCATTTTTAAGTTGTTGACAATCTGAAGTTTTCATGAGCCAAAACATATTTTTTATTTCAGTGCTTTCTTTGATTAGTTCCTCTGTTCACCACTTTTTATCATTTGCATTATTATTATATGAACATTTTTTCTCTATATTTGACTGGACAGCATACAATTGTTTCTATAAAAAACAAAAATCCATCATTTACATTAAAGTAAAATAAATAGAACCAGTCAACCTTACTGAGTAATACATTTAGACGTGCTATATTGTACTTGTAATGCTTCGTCTTTTTACAACTTTGTAATTTTCTACTTGATTACCTCGAATTACATGTGTGGCAGATGAGTTATTCATACATAAGAAGTGCGATAAATGATCTGCAATATTTGGATTTATTAATTGACAGTCAAACATGTCACATTAGTGGCCATATAGTCAATACAAGTCAAACTGGTGTAACATCTCTCTATGTGAATTTTCTGGTATTTTCATTGGGACAAATTATCGTTAAATTCATAACAACTGAATAGGCCCTTCACTAACTTTGTGGAAGTGCATTTTTCATTGAAATTTATATTAAAGTCAACAGTCAATATAATACTTGAGGCAATATCTAGAGCTTGAGAGAGATGGGTAATAAATATATCAATATCTCCATTTGGTGGTCTATATACTAATATGTTAATAATTTTTTTATTAAATAACTTAAAAACTACAGCACACATTTCGATATGACATTCCATGGATAGCCCAATTATAGCTGAGATGTCAGTTGACTCAATATCATGCTTTACTAAAATAAGATAACCCCCCGAATATGTTAATTTCTAAAGAGGTTTGAGACCAATTTGTATCCAGAATAATAAAAATTCAAAATATTATATCTGCTTATCCAATGTTCAGATATACAGAGGATATCAGTTTCCCTAACTTCTAAAAATGTTTTTATTAAATTAAAATTATTTAGAAAGCCCTGTACATTTATATGACACATAGATAGTCAAGCATACTTTGCACACTTAAAATAAACTTTGGATTTGAGGTAACCCCATAAAAAATAATCCAGTGGGGTTAGGTTCAGAGATATAGCTGGTTATTTTACTAATCAGCGTATACCAATCCATCTGTGGGAGAATTTCGTTTAAATAATTACGTACTATTACCGAATAAATAATGGTGTGCCAAGTCTGAATCGGTAACTAAATAGAGTGCGTGTCTAGAGCACAAAGATTATGTAAACATTACAAGCCAGACTTCAATGAATTTAAATAATTTCAGAGGAATGCCAAATTGTTACTAACACCAGACATACAAAATGGCATGCGTTACATACGAAAACATCGATGAATGCTTTGGCTAAGCAATACAATTAAATACGGCTTACTTTTGTTAAAAATTTTAATTTGATAAATTTAGCTTCATCCACCATTCAAACTAGATCTTTTTTTCTAACATGACAACTCAGATTTTTTATGCCATTTTAAAATTTAATAAGCGGGGAAGTTTTTAAGATAAGTGGCAAGTATTGCTTAGCACATTTTTTTATACTGTAAAAAAGTCAAAATCAGCAGACGGAATTTTGGTGGAACTGAAATTTAAGAAAAACATGTTTTTTTTGAGAATGCCGTAGGCGTTACCTAAAAACTCCTATACACGTTTGATAGCACAACTATTCTAGAATATTCACCAAAAAACAGAATGAAAAGATCCTTACCTTGCGACAGTGGCATGCAAAATGCTATCCTAGAGTAGAAGTTGTAAAAATTTCAAAAAAGTACTCATGCATATCTCCAAAACCGTAGGGTTTTCAATAAGATCAAGTTGTGGTATTCCAATAGGCTTTGGCCTGGCCTATTACCATTTTCAGGATTATCCATTATTCCTGTATAATGAATTCAAATTTCTTTTTATAAATACTATCTTACTTTCTTTCAGCTTAAAACTTTTTAAAATATGAATTTCTAAGATATTGTGATAATTTAGATTCTTAAACTGGCACCATCTATTTAGGCAGACCAGAGAAATGTAGGGAAATAGGTAAAGATATTACAAATAAATTATTAAAAATACTTTATTCGCCACAATTAACAAACTTGTTTTAATAAGACCAATGTTGAAACCTCCAATGAATTATCTTTCTTTGGATCCTAAATGGTTTTAACGGCATGCAGCAGTAGCTCTCTCCATTAAGTTATTTGGTCAGTGAATAGTACAGTGCTGGAATCAATCGATGAGGGCAATGACCACATCGTCCAATGGAGAAATCGTCACTGGGTACTCACTTTATATTTGCTACTTTATTACAATAAAGTTAAAAGGTGAATATTTCCTGGACTAAGAATAGATAAATTTCTTTAGTATTCTGGAGTAAAACCCGCTCAATTTAACAGACACTGTTTTTTTAACTAGACTATCCATATAACAAAATACAGGGTGATTAACGTAGGCCCTTCCCTTCGTTTGATTACAAACTTGAAACTTGGTGTGCAACCATAATTGATCATGCCCTTTCTACCTAAAATATTTTCAGTCCTCCAGCTAAACAGGGTGTGCCAAAACTCATTACCAATTTTCTTATTTTAAATAGAAACCTATATTTTTTTACATAATTCGATTGGCCCTCCAATTCTGCGTTTAGACAACCCAAGTTATGTTAACTTATCTGTTACAGGTTTTGATACATGTCAATCTTCTTGAAAAAAATTGCCACTGTAGTAGTTTACAAAAAAATTTGTATATCATACACCGTTCAAAATTATGAAACCAAATTGATGAAGCAGTTAGCTGGAAGTCCAGGCTAATACCTGATGTCCCATCTTGTACTATATGGGAGCCCAAAAATGTCGAGTTTGCTTCACCTGTCCAGATGATTTTTTGTAAAATATTATGATCATAAATCATTAAAAATTCTTCGTAATAGTTGATCCTGTGTACGTAGTCTCGGGGATGTAGTTTTTGTAGCCTTATGATAGATAAGAGATTTATTCATTGTAAATACACAATGTTACAATGAAACGTCAACGTCACAGAATACTGTGTGAAACAAACATAATGTAAAATAGTATAAACCATTACAAACATAATACAAAATAATATAAAACACTACACAAATAATGCAAAACGTTACAAATCGGTCAGTGCAGTGTATTGCAGTATGGATTTATAAAGATGTAAATTGTAATGACAGAGAATTCTTTGCAACGAGGTATATGAAATTCCCAAATCAGCATATGCTGTTCTGATAGAAGCACGTGGATATGCTTGAAAATATCCTAGGGCGTTAATTTCAATATCTTTATTTCCTGTTATAGTGCAGTGCAGTAAAAAAAAGCCAAAAAAATGAAGAGATAGGTATAGTCTGAATACAGCAAGATTATGAATCTGGAAAAACCAGAAAAAAGGAGTTTTTTTTTCTTCATATTAGTGCCCAAGAGTGTCAACTAGACCAATTTGCATCAAACTTTCAGAAAATATACTTTTTGATGTAATAAAAAGATCCTGAAAAGTTGGTATCAAAATATTGAATCCATTGGGCAAAACTGCCTTTGTTATTTAAAACTTGAAAAGGCCGCCATTTTATGCCATTAAGTCCAGAATGAAAAATTATTTTTTGAAATGTAGGTCTCGATGCCAGCATTCGAATGCACTGGGGAACAATCCAAGCCAGTTCCTAATATATTCAATAGATGACGCCATGTGTACTCAGTTTAATGTCATTCTCAATTTGTATCACATAATGGTCGCGTTCATCACGCGGTAGCGCTAACTGACCGATCACGTATCATTATGCAAGAAGCCAATGAGAACAGTGCAAAAAGCGTAGTTTAAGCATGTGATCAGTGAGCACTACCTGATCGCTCACTGTGATGAACGCAACCAATGATACAAATTGAGAATGACATTAAACGACAATTTAAAAGTTATATCATAACTTTTAAATTGTTTAAATTTCCCAATTTCTGCGAATTTTCCAATCTCTTATTTGTAGAAATGAGCTAAATTGATCAAAAGAATAAGGAACAATCCATGCCAGTTCCTAATATATCCAATAGATGACGCCATGCGTACTCATGGTGTTAAAATACACATAGGTATCATACACACTTACATCAAATATAACATTTATAAATAGTTTAAATTTCCCGATTCCCGAGAATTTCCCAATCTCTTATTCGTAGAAATAAGCCAAATTGATAAAAAGGATTACCGTAGTTGGTCATTAAATCGTTTAAAAGCGGAGCTGAGAAAAAGAGCTGCTAGAGTTTATGAAAGAAAAGCTGATTTGGGTGAAAGGTATATAATTACATTTATGAACTTGTTGAATTTTTTGTTTATAAATCTTCTTTCTAGTTAGTACACTTGAAGATGAAAATATAGATTACAATTTTAAAACACCAGATTTATCATAGTTGTCGGTGTTAGGGCACTTTGGTACACAGTAACAAGTTTTCATTTTACATCCTAATTATTAACTTTGTTTATTCAAAGACATATTTTTCATATTGAGATTGGCGGACAAACAACCACAGAGATTAATATAATCTCTGCGCAAAGAACCGAATACAACTGGTGCACTCTGGCAGATAAAATAAGAGAATATTCCTCATTAAAAGGAAATTTTATTTAACGTAATTTTGGTTACTTTTTTACATTTTTTTATAACTCCAATAACAACAATTGAATTTCTTTGGCCATTTTGAAAAAAAAAATTAAATTTTTTTATCAGATCGAAGAGAAGTTTGGGACCTTTAATTAAAAAAAAAGAAAGTTCATTTTGGTTAACGTGATACTTAACTTTTTACATTTTGGCCAATTGTTAATTAACAAATGCATATTTTGAGCTAAAATTTGGACTGTATCATTTTGAAACCTATTCATTTCATGTGATAAATTGAAAAAAAATTTAAGTTTTATAGAAAGTTATTTACAAGCATTATAATGTAAGTATTGTTAATTGAGCTAAAAAGTGATTTAGTTGCAAAATGCAATAACTTCCTTGTTTCTTAAAATTCTGAGGACTTTTTTTAAAATATGTATTTTTCCCTAGCAATACGATGAGAAACTTAGTTTATTGTTTTTTTTTTTTTTTATTTAAAATTTGTTATTTATTTAATTTTTTCATAGAGCTTAGTTGCAAAATGCAATAACCTCCTTGTTTTTTAACATACAGAGGACTTTTTTAAAATAAGTTATTTTTTCCCTCGCAATGCAATCATCAACTTAGTTTTTTGTTAATAATGAAAATGAGCATTTTCAATTTCCAAATTCGTATGTACACATGTACCAACGATTGCTAACGAATGAACCTGTATAAAAAAAATTATTTTTTTTTACTATTTTTATATATAAATATGAATACTTAAATTATATTTATATTGTCTTCTAAATATAATGTTTTAAATTTTATTTAAAAAGAAAATAGTAAATATTGTAATATAAATACTTGTTAGAAAAAGTTTTAAAGTCCAGGATTAATATGGTAAAAACATTTTATTATTTAAAAATGAACATTTTTATTCATATAAATGTACAAAATCATAATGGAATGGAACTGGAAATTTACTTCATTTATAAGCAACTATTCGCTCCGCAGGTACAGTGTATACCAGCATAATTGAAACCGTATAAAAACTAAAAGCCGTCAGAAACAGTCAGCGTCTCTTTATTATACGTGGGCGGAGGAAAATAGAAATGCTTGTCATAAGAAAATGTTAAACTTTTTTGAAAATTGTATTCATTTTTATTGTTTTTTGTTTATTAGATACCTATATTTGTTCATTTCGCCAATAACATATTTTTAAGGTATTATATCACTTTTAGATATAAATATTTAAATTTAATATATATTATAATAGGTATTTATGCACTGCGCTGGAAAACCATTAAAACACACTGATAACACAACTCATAAGTCCACGTTGACTGTTTAATAGTCGGCATCTCTTTATCTCTTAATATTATGTCCTCTGTATGTTAAAAAATAAGGAAGTTTTAGATTTTGTAACTAAGCTCTATGAAAAAATTTAAAAAATTTAAATTAAAAAAAAAAACAAAAAATTAAGTTTCTCATCGTATTGCTAGGGCAAAAATAACATATTAAAGTCCTCCGAATTTTAAGAAACCAGGGAAGTTATTGCATTTTGCAACTCAATCACTTTTTAGCCCAATTAACAATAGTTACATTATAATGCTTGTAAATAAGTTTCTATAAAACTTAATTTTTTTTTAAAATTTATCACATGAGATGAATAGGTTTCAAAATGATACAGTCCAAATTTTAGATCAAAATATGCATTTGTTAATTAACAATTATTGGCCAAAATGCAAAAAGTTAAATATCTCGAGTTTAAGTTAACAAAAATGAACTTTCTGTTTTCAAAATTAAAGGTCCCGAAATTCTCTACTGGATCTGATAAAAATTTTAATTTTTTTTTCAAAATGGTCGAAAAAATGCAATTGTTAATAGTTATAGAAAAATGTAAAAAAAGTAACCAAAATTACATAAAAAAAATTTACTTTTAATTGCATTCGAAAGCTGGCGTCGAGATCTATATTTTGAAAAAATAATTTTTCATTGGTTGCGTTCATCACGATGAGCGCTCACTGATCACATGCTTAAACTACGCTTTTTGCACTGTCATTGGCTTCTTGCATAATGATACGTGATCGCTCAGTTAGTGCTACTCCGTGATGAACGCGACGACCATTTTAGACTTAAAATGGCGGCCATTTCAAATTTTAGATAATGAATGCAATTTTGGCCAATGGGCTCAATACTTTGACACCAACTTTTCAGAGTCTTTTTATTACATCAAAAAGTGTATTTTCTGAAAGTTTGATGCAAATTGGTCTAGTTGACGGTCTTGGGCACTGAAATGAAAAAAATACTGTTTTTTCAGTTTTGTAGGTTATGTACGTACTTCAGAGACTTGAAACCAACGAGGATTTATTGGCAATTTTATTAAGAAGAGACTGGTTTTTAGTTTGCCCCGATCGGACTTATAGAAGCGGAATTATTCACATTTTGAGTTCGAAAAACGCGATAAAAAAACTTCAATTGTTTATAAAAAAGGACACAAGGTTTTCGAGGTCCAAAACTTAGGCCAGGCGCGCATGGACGATTTTACGATCGATCGATTAATCAATCGGATAGTTGGAACTGTACTGTATATATGGAGAGCGCACATGAACGATCGCAAAATCGCCCGATTTGAAAATCTGTGTCTGGACACAGATTTTTGACCCGATAGCTATCGCCCAATTTCATTAACCCAATGTATCTTAATCTGCGCGCGCGAACGCATATATACTCAGTCAACCGATTCACGATATATGAGGTGCATGTCTCTTGTTTTTCGACGTAGAATATGAAAATTGACACAAAATCATTAATTAGCTTGGTAGAAGTGCTACCTGAATGAGGAAGTTGCACGTTATTTTTTTATATCGCAGATAGATAGACGACAGAAAAATATGCTTCCTGGTAATTTTCTTTTTTTTTTTTTGTTAAAATTGAGGGCTAAAAAAATTATTTATTTTGGGTGATTATAAAACCATTGAAACGTTCTCTCCGTGCCAAGTGACGTCGTATGTGCCAGATGACATTGTTATTATTGAAACATCTAAAAGGAATGCTGTGGCTATAGATTAATACGTTAAGCATGTTATGAAATCATTATCCGTCATATTAACCAATTGTTATTAACAAGATTAAGGATAATAACATGAATTTGCAAACTCAGGGCAAATTAGTGACGTCAAAATGACGTCAAGGCAATATCATAGCGTTTTCAGTCACATGGTTTCGTTTACATAAAAGCTCAAATTTTAATGTCGAATATTTACAAAATGATATTTTTTTATGAGTTTATTTTATTATATTATCAACTTATATAATGTTATTATGGAAAAATGCGAATTTCATTTTGATCGGCCGACTGCCAATCGTTCATCCGTGCTGGGACTAATCAGCCGACTGTAAAATCGTCTATGCGCGCGTAAACCTGTGATCTGGCGATTGTGATCGCTCGATTCCATAATCGTCCATGCGCGCCTGGCCTTAGGAATATACTCCGGGTGATACCCAAAACAGGATAAAATCACAATCTTGCTGTTTCCAGACTGCGCAAATTAAAACGGTTTTTTTACCGCACTATTATAGGTTTAGTTCTCACAAGAGGCTTAACTACCTTTCTATGATCAAAAACATTATTTTTAAGCCTAGGAAATTTATCTTTTGTCATTTGCCGTAGATGTGGATAGTTAAAATTGAATGTGCGGCATGTTCTGTCAACTATTGTTATTTTCACCATAAATTCTAAACAAATCATAGACAACATCATTCAGGTAATGTTTCACGATAAAAATTGCACAAATTAATTGAAACGATAAGATAACAATGACAATAGTGGCTAGGTTTGACATTTGGAAAATTTTCCAAAGCCTACTACAAAAAATGCCAATAACTCAAGATATGCATAAGTACATATTTTTCACTGAATTGTTAGAATTGTCATTTGTTTCCATGGCATATACTTAAAATACCAAGCAATATCTCGGTGAGATAAGGTATCTCTTGATTTTTATTGAATAACTCACCCTAAAATTCAATTTTCTTTCGAAGGGTGCCGAAAAAAAAAACAGTAGGTGCTATCTGAAAAAATCGATTTTTTGACGATTCTTCATTGCGACATTTGAAAATCGCCTGTGCCCACATCGTACAAGATAAGACCACCGATGGGATATCAAGGGTTAGCGTGGACTCCCAGCTAACTGCTTCATTAATTTGGTTTCATAATTTTGAACGGTTTCTGACATACAAATTTGTTCGTAAACTACTACAGTGGCAAAAAATATTAACTAAACAATAGTGTAAAAATCAGCCCATTAGTAATAAAATTCCGGACCTCGTTATTTTCATATATTTACATATTTTTTACATGTTTACATAGTTTTTGTAAGACAAGCGCAGCTCCCTGTTTTTTTACACTAACGGACCGATTTTTACACTATTGTCCAATTAATACTTTTGAAATCGAATGGTCAAATTGTCCTACAAATTTTCTGGCCGGTTTTCCAGTCCTACGCCATGAAAGTGTCAGTTCCACGATGAACATGTTTAGCAGCTGCGTAGAACTTTATCTACCTGTAACGAGAATTTTCGCAGAGGAAAAAGTTGGAAGACTCGTCAAAACGAAGCCACCCATGAAAATTCAGCCTGTTAGTACTCACTTTAAAAAAGGGGCGTGGGACCCCAGACTATAAATAATACAGTAAAATTAATGGCTGACCTAAAATTTGGGACAAGCTGATTTTAGCGGGATTGCAATCCTAAAAGTAACAATAATTTTTAGCTAACTAAAAAACTGAAGTAATCCTAATAGTCTAATTACAAGTTTCTTTATATTGTTTCAAAAATTTTGGATTTCTGGAACTGACCACAAGCTGTTAGTACCTATTTATAATTATGTTGTACACTTGAAAATATCTCGCCGGTAAAAATTTACAAAAATAACAAATCCAAAGGTATTAAAAAATGTTATTGGACTGTAACAAACAAAAAGGAAACAAGCCATTTTAGTGAAAATAGTGCAATATTACATGAATCTGAATGACCCTCTTAAGGATCTAGGTTTGTCTGAGTCAAGGAGACAGGGCCCTACAGTTTATAGTAGGATCGGAACCCCTTCTTGGGTATAATTTATTATCGAAAATTACTTCACAGTAGGTGGAGCTCGAGCTCACTTCATTAAGTATTCTCAAAGAGAAAGTCAGAAGCGCTAACCTGCTGAGCTACCATAAAAGAAATTGAAACCATATGATATTTAACTTAACAAAGTCAGTTTGCATGTGTCCAATTGTAATAAAAGTGGATACCTTATGTTCGGGCGTCGGGATTGGAAGGATAAAGGTGATTTTTTTCGTTTTCTGAATTTTAAATTTAAAAAATGGTATTGGTCTTCACATTACATAGCACACAAATTTAAATATATTCCATGTATTTCAGAAACACCCTTATGTGACGCTAATAAATCCACTAACTTTAACTTTGTTGCTTTATTCTTAAGTTTTAAAATAAAATCAGACAAATAGAGCTGATACTTAGCATTTAGTCCTTCATGCCAAGTTTATAAAGTTGTCAACTTAGATGTTAGATTACATTCATTTACCCTTTTTGCAGTACATGTTATTAGTGCCTTTTTATCTGATATAAAAAAATCTAGGATCTATCACTTTAAACTTCTTTAACATAAAGTAAGATAAATAGGTCCGATATTTTTAACAGTTATCCCCTAATGAGGTTGTTAATTTTGTACATTTTAATTGATTTTCTGTTTGCCTGGAGTTTTTTTACAAACTAATGGCAAGTCAAAAATTACTCATCATAAATTTCTCTGTTTCATTTTGTCACACTGAAAAAACGGTCTTATTTAAATGTTGGATTTCCAGATAAATGAATGAGTTCTAATCAACCTCTTTTCTGAAATTCATAATTATGAAATATATATGACAGCAAGGAATTCAAATTTTCAATTCTAGACCTCAATCTTCTATTCTGTACTTGAATTCTCAGTATCTTTGCCTTCTGTTGTGCAATTGTCCTCTTTGCTATCTGCCAGCTCCTTTGGGCTCGATTTGGATTATATAAATCATCTATAGAGCAGTCTCCAAAATACCGCAAAACTTTCCTAAAACAATTTTAAATAACTTGTAATACATTGTGTTTCCTAAGTTGAGTTAAGACAAATATCATTAGAAAAACAAGTGCTCTTGTCTAATCTAAAAGCGCAAGTTGAAAAAACACAAATAAGTTGTCTAAAATTGTTAGTTTTTAGTTCCACATTTCTGGTCACAAAGTCCTCGAGAAAGCGGATTGGCATTTTGAAAAATCCACAAAATTAAAGAACTTTGGAAAAATTCTATGTCATAGAATAAGAACACCCTGTACATCTTTCTAATACAAATTCAATAATTATTTTTTAAATTATATACCTCAAACGCCACCTAGTAATAATATTTTAAACTATTATAGCAATGTAAAAGAGTCTCTAAACTCGTATCTTACTTTTAAAACAGTGATTGTCACAGAAATTAGCAAACTGTTATTTTCGATAAAAACCAGTGCAGCTGGTGAGGATGGAATTCACATACATTACAGCTTGTTGCCCACATATTTTAGAATTCATATGTCATATTGTAAACTTTTGCATTTGCAGCTCTGTATTTCCTAATGGCTGGAAAAAGCCCATATAATACCACTTTCTAAACCTCTAAACTACAATGATTTAAGACTAATTAATATTTTACCAGTAGTGTCAAAAATATTAGACAACATTATTAAGGCACAGCTTATTGAACATCTTGACAATAATAATATTCTGCCAGACACTCAGTCTGGATATAGAAAAGGTCATAATTGTGCTACTGCCTTCTTGAATGTCACGGACCACATTTTAATGGCATTAGATTCTGGTAAATGCATAGTGTTGATGCTGCTGGATTATTTCAAGGCATTTGATACTCTGAATCATAGTGTCTTATTAAGAATATTAAAATACATGATGCATCACTATTATTTGTTAAGAACTACCTGACTGCTCATAAGCAAAAGGTTGTACTTGATGGTTGGTCTTCTGATTTTGCTAAATGTGTCAAAGGGCGTTCCGCAAAGATCAGTACTAGGACCTATCTTATATACAATATACACGTCATTTCTACAGAATTCTGCCAAACGATGTAATTTGTAAATGTATGCAGATGACACGCAGGTCCTTTATTCCTGGTGAAATACAGAGAAGCTGTGACGTTGTAAATTCGGATGTGGAAATAATTTTCGAGGTGTCATTAGAGCATTATTTACACTTAAATCATAACAAATGTATTGGTATGTTTTTTGAAAGTGCTTCTTATAGAGAAGAATTATCTGCAAATGTACGGTTATCAATTAATAATACTGTTATGTGCTGCCCTCTAACAGAGAGGAGAGTGTAATTACTCCCTGGCTAATAGGGTGGCGCCATCTATGAGCCAATTGACGAACAGTCGTCTAGCACATAGTAGAAAACTCTGAAGGATTCTAGAATGTTATGGAATAGGATTCTGTATATAAAGAGGTGAATCCAGCAGATGGGGGAACAGTTCGGTTCAGTGAAGTATACTATTATTAGCCGTTACTCGAGTCCGAGTATAAAAATGTTACAGTCGATAAATTGTGTACAATAAAAAACAAGTAAAAGGTGTAGTCCATTGTAATTCCCATTCATCTACGGTGCACACGACTATGGCTATAGAGGCCAATTCGGGAGAGCACATGTCGACCGCAGTCAGGACAAACATAGACCTGGTTAGGTCTTGGATTCGGCCTTCTTGCAGCAACATTTCCTTGATAGCTGGCCACAACCCCTCGCCATTCGGTTCTGTCCGCTGCAAGTTGTTCCCATTGCTCGTCTGCAATACCGCAGGATTTTAGATTTTCATGGAGAGCGTCTTTGAACCTCTTTCGTTGACCGCCACGCCTTCTTCTACCGCTTAGCAATTCACCATAAAGTGTACATTTAGGAAGGCGGTTATCATGCATACGATGAACGTGACCTGCCCATCTTAGGCGTGCTCTTGAAATAAGCACCTCAATTGGAAGGCTGTTTGCTCTCCTGAGTACTTCCACGTTTGATATGTGATGGAACCAATGGATTTTCATCATACTTCTGAGGTGTCTTTGCTGAAAACGTTCTAATTCTTTCACATGACGACGGTAAGTGACCCAGCTTTCACATCCATATAGCAGTGTTGGAATGACAACTGCTCTGTAGACAGCCATTTTCGTTGACAAAGCAAGGTCGTGGTTGTCAAATACTCTCTCTCTAAGTCCCCAGAGTGCTCTAGATGCAGCGTTAATTCTATTGCGAATCTCGCTGTCCATGTTTGCTTTGTCATTAACAACGTTGCCTAAGTAATTGAACTGATCCACCACTTCAAGAGAATTTCCGTTAAGTGTAATGTCTATTTGGTTCACTTGATGAGGGGTTGACATAATCTTAGTCTTTCCAATGTTGATTTTAAGTCCTAAGGAATCATAGCTCTGGGCATACACATCTAAAAGTTCTTGAAGCTCTTCCGGCGTAGAGGCTAAAAGTGCACAGTCATCCGCATACTGGAGATCACAAATGAATCGTGTTCGTGTCTTCGTGAAAGCTCTAAAGCGCCCTATGTTAAAAAGACCGCCATCAAAACGGTATCTGAGACCTATTCCTCTGACTGTCAGTTTGTTGTCAACAATAATTGTTAGAGCAGTGGTAAACAAATTAAAGAGTAGGGGTGCCAGGACACATCCCTGCCTAACTCCAGTGAGGGTTTGGAAAGGTTCGGTTGCCTCATTATTATACATAACCTGGGCGTTGTTGTTTGTATGTAGACTGCGACATACTTCCACAAATTTTCTAGGGATACCTAAGCGGAACATAATTTTCCAGAGCACTTCCCTGTCCACCGAGTCAAACGCCTTGGTTAAATCAATGAAGGCCATGTGAATTTCTCCTTGATGTTCGAGTGCTTTTTCTTGAAGCTGTTTAAGTGTGAAGATTAAATCCGATGTGCCTCGGTTTGGTCTAAAGCCACTCTGTGTTTCAGGAAGTAACTTTTCCATAACAGGTGTTAGCCTATTTGCCATCGCTTTAGTGAGTATCTTCCCTCCAACAGCCAGGAGAGCTATACCCCTGTAATTTCCACAGTCCGCAGCGCTCCCTTTGTTTTTGAAGAGGTTGATTAAAAGTGTATCCCGAAACTCCTGCGGAGCTTGACCACTTTCCCACACGACATCAAACAATTTTTTGAGGTAGGGTATGAGCTCTGACGACACAGCTTTAAAGATCTCAGCTGGGAGTGAGTCGGCGCCGGGAGATTTGTTATTTTTTAGCTGCCCAATGGCGGTTAAGATCTCTTCCGTTGTTAGTGGTTTATCTAAGTCTTCGAAGGTGTCATATTGAGGGATAAGATTTATAATATCGTGATCGGCTTGACTTTGCTGGTTAAGAATGTTAGAGTAGTGTTCTTTCCATCGGGCTCTTATTTCCTGGTCTTCTTTGAGGAGATTTCCATTTAAATCTTTAATAGGGCACATATTTTTCCGACTGGGGCCATACACTGCTTTTACTCCTTGAAAGAAGTTCCTGTAGTCGTGTGAATCGGCGTACCTTTGAATTTCTCTGGCCTTGCTTGCCCACCACTCGTTCTTTATTCTTCTGATTTCGCGTTGCGTTTCATACTTAGATTGGGTAAAAGCTTCTGCTTTTGATGAGTCGTTGGGGTGGTTGATAGCGTTTTGGAAGGCAATATGTTTGCGGTCAAGAAGTTCTTGTATAAAAGCTTCATTATCATTGAACCAGTCCTCCTGTTTTTTACTTGCTGCAGTGCCAAGAATTTCCTCACTCGCACTTTTTAAACTGTCTTTAATTTGTGTCCAGGTAGCAGCGACATCTACAGAATTGGTTTCTTCTAGTGCACTCAAATTCTCTTGAACTTTTTGCTTTAGCTGTTCGACGGTTTGTTGGTCACGCAATTTACTAATACAGAGACGGGCTCTACGTTTTACTTGAGTTCTTCGGTGTTTGGGTCTCATAACAATTTTCATTTTAGAGACAACAGGACGATGATCGGTCCAACATTCGCTATCAATGCGCGCCTTTGTAATTTGGACGTCCTTGAGATGCTTCCTACGTACGATAACATAGTCCAGTAGATGCCAGTGACCTGATCTGGGGTGACGCCAGGTGCCTTTAAATTTATCCTTTTGTCGGAAAATGGTGTTTGTTATAACTAGATCATGTTCGGCGCATTTAGTTAGGAGTAGTTGACCGTTAGCGTTCATGTTGCCCAAACCGTTCTTGCCTATGATGCCTGGCCAGGTGTCTGCATCTCTCCCTACTCTAGCGTTAAAATCGCCAAGAATAACGAGTCGTTCCGTTTTAGGTATTCTACAGAGGGTTTCTTCCAGCTGTTGATAGAAGCTTTCCTTGGTTTCGTGACTTGCATCCAGAGTGGGAGCGTAGGCGCTTATTAGATTTACCGCGTTGCCATCTGATAGCTCATAGCGTAGCAGCATTAGACGCTCGGATAGGCCTTGTGGTACTTGTGTTAAGTTGGATACAAGTTGATTCCGAACGGCAAATCCTACTCCATGTTGTCTTCTTGAATTGGTGGGAAGACCTTTCCAATAGAAGGTGTAGTACTTTTCTGTGAGAGAGCCTTCCTCCAAAAATCGAGTTTCGCTGAGAGCTGCAACGTCAACATTGAGTCGGTGAAGTTCTCTATCTATTAGAGCAGTTCTTCTTTCAGGCCGATCGGTGCGAGTGCTGTCGTTCAAAGTACGAACATTCCAAGCACCGTAGATGAAAGAATTAGTTTTCTTGGATTTAACTTGTCGGTGTTTTTTCGACATTCGATGAGGTG
Organism: Leptura quadrifasciata; assembly: GCA_963675555.1. Taxonomy (NCBI): domain Eukaryota; kingdom Metazoa; phylum Arthropoda; class Insecta; order Coleoptera; family Cerambycidae; genus Leptura; species Leptura quadrifasciata. The sequence goes on along the minus strand of OY776673.1, from coordinate 189,713,355 downwards.
TCCCTGTGGGCACCCTCCCCCGGAGATCCGATCGGGAGGGTATTTTACCTCCGGATGATTTTGTCCCACTTGAACGCTCCATCATTTTTTTAAAGCCTTAATCGACTGAAAACGAAGCTGCATTTGAAGTTTTAGCTGGAGCAGGTATGCAACTGACCAGCTCGGTTGCGGAAGGCGAGTGGTGTGGTCCCATGGCACAGAAGGAGACTGCGACGATGAGGTAACCAAACGATTCCAAAATCAACCTTTGTGTGCGGTGGGTTATTTTTACCGCACTCTTCGTGAGAAGGTGGATGTGCTCACGGCAAAAGGTAAGGGTTATTTCGCCCTTACTCGGTCGTTAGAGCCTCATTAGTGAAAACAGGGTGCACCAAGTTCAAATTGAACTCATCGCGAAGGTGAGGTTAACAATTGAGTAGGAGAGGCTATAACTTGCGCTTCACTACCCCATTACACCCAAGTATACAGTACAGTTCTAGTATACAGACAGAGAGCTTTTAGGTTAGACAAGAGTTGACAAGTTTAAGAACCCAGGTAGAACATAATATTAGCTGGACCGTGGTTCAATATTGGATCAATATAGATACATTGAAATTGTAACAAAAATATTGAACTAATATTAATATACATTGGTATTAAAATATCGGCGTGGTTATGTTGGTAGTATATTGTTTTAATACATTCCAATCCAGATATACGCAGATAATATTGATAAATACCTATTAATATTAATTTTACAACATTCAAAAGTCTATATTCGCGTTATATTGTTAATACAATTTTTGATAATATTGTAGGTATAACAAATATCGATTGATAAAGATAAATATTGGTTCTAAAATATTTGAAAACTCGTATTTAACCCATACTTGTCAACTATGTGTAAAATTATATTGTTTAGGGAATATTTTCTAATACCAATAAACATTGATTTTCCAATATTGGAAAGTGTATATGTTATTATGTTGTTATTGAACTTTTTAGTAATATTGCACAACAAACGTCGACTGATAATGACAAATATTAATTTTAAAATATCGGGATATTCATATTGAGATTATATTGTTAATCTCTCTTTTAAATAATATTAATTAACCGATTTATATCTATATTGGATAGTCATGCTACGCCTAGGCTGATTGCAATAAGTTGCATAGATGGCCCTCCTTGCAATATGCTCGTACAAGCGTACAATTTCTGTCTTAGGGTCTCCAGGCAATGTGATTCAATAATGAGAAAGAGAAATTCACTGTGGTGATGTTCACCTAATCTGTACTAACAAAGGCCCAAGATGCCTTTAATAATTTTACAGATGATGTAGTTGTACCTACCATACACAGGTTAAATATTTCACTTGGAGGTTTTACTACAATCACTTCTAGATCTTCTTAGTGAGGTTCTTAAAATGTCGATAATTATTCAAAAATTGTACTTTATGAAAATTACAAGAAATAGCTTTACCATCTTTGGGCATTATGCTAAATTTTCATTAAATATTGAGCCAATATATGATTTCAAATAATAATTTATATTGGAATAAAATATTATATGATATGATTTCTAAATATTTGTTGAATATAGCTTAACCAATATTGAGTCCATATAGAAAAATGTTCACATTTTTTATTGGTTCAACGTTGCGTTTTTTACATTGAGTCAATGTTTTTGTAATATTAAACCAATATTGGTTCAATATTAGTGTTCAACCTGGGAAGAAAAGTAAAGTACATACATAGTGTTTTAAAAGTACTGAATTTATATTAGATTAAGTTATTATTAGTTGTGTGATTTTTAAGTATTTACTAGTGTAATTTTAGTGATTAATAAAATAGTGGTTAGTGAAAATTCTTGTTGCAAGTTATTTGAACCCACAGAGTGTTTACTGAAGACTGTAAACACGTAACAATACTCAATTACCACTTAAACATCTAGGCTTAATCATTGATTGGTCCCTTAGATTTGATAAATATATCTCATGTTGTATTAAATGAGCTATGACGAAATTAAAAATATTGTATGATCATATTTTAAACACTGAGTTAAGAATTTTGCTTTGTGATACTCTCATTCTCTCAATTTTCAATTACTGCGGCACTGTATATATGGACCCTGTTTGACCGTAGCCACCGCATTACGGATAAAAAAAAATTCAAAATTGTTGCTTACGTTTCATTTACGTAATTATAAGACTTTACCCAGTAAGTCATAAGCTAGTAGACAGTAAATGGCTAAATATGAAACAGAGACGAACACTTCATGGGGAGTGGATGGAATATTTCCAGCACTACTCAAAACCCAAACAGGAAATAGACACGTTCTCAACACCTCTGTGCACATTATTCAGAGCTAGTTTGGCACTGGATCAAAACCAGGGCGAGACACTTATGCTCAGGCCAAATCCTTCCGACCCAACAATTTAACATCACTTCTCTTGAAATCCCTAGAGAAACTGGTGGATAGACATGTCAGGGACGACACTATGGAAAGAAACCCCATACATTGAAACCAATATGCCTATCAAACAGGCAAATCCTGTGAGCTAGCAATTAATGAGCTTACTCAAAGGAAAGAGAGGGCCCTTGACAGCAAACAAACTGCCATAGGAACCTTTCTAGACATAGAGGGAGCGTTTGGTAACACTTCATTTGGTTCCCTAAGTAAAGCAGTCAATATTCTTTCCTGTTATTTGGATTTTCTACCACATGTATTATTCTCTTCAAAAACAAATCACCAAATCTACAAAATAATAGAATGATTGGAAAAAAGCATCTGCGCCTGTGACGTTTACGTCAAAGAAACAGTCAGAGGTTATGTTTTACAAATAATATAAATCGGAATAAACACAGAAATAATATATTTTGCTGACGTTTTGGAAATTAGTTACTTTCTGTTTTCAAAGCTTTTTTTGGAAGAACACACTTATTTGCTGTCACGAGACCAAGGGTCGAAAAATTGATAGCAAGATGGATCGGCTCAGCGCTCAGAACTAGACAAATTCAATTCAAGCTGGGATCCATGACACATGAGGTGACCGTGACCAGCGGCTGCCTGTAAAGTCTTATCATCCCTCTTGTGGTGGCCGGTCGTGAACAAATTACTAGATCAACTGGAACAGCAAGGAGTATACGCACAAGGATGTGTAAATGATGTCACCATCCTAGTAATAGGGAAATTTGAGGGCACTGCAAAGATCAATACCATGGAAACTTGGTGTATCTAGTCAGGTGTAACCGAATCCCGGAAAGCTCACAATGGATACATTTACAAAGAAAGGAAAACTCGACCTGAAGAAAATGTAGTTTCGAGGAAAAGAACTACAGGTGAGTAATGAAGTCAAATACTTGGGACTAATACTAGATACCAAATTCAATCACAACGCTCATCTGGACAAAGTAACCACCAAATCCATGCTAGCTTTATGGGTATGCAGAAGAATGCTAGGTAACAATTGGGGACTGCAACCAAAAATGGTGTACTGGTTGTACTAAAGGGTGGTAGTACCAATAATAATATATGCCTCCCTGATCTCGTGACATAAAGCCGGGAAGGGGGAGGAAACGAGAAAACTAGAAAAAGTGCAGACTAGCATGAGTCGGGATAACGGGAGCAATAACAACGTCAACCGTAGCCTTGAAGGTACTGGCCTGCCTCCCACCTTTTCATTTAGCAGTGGAAAGTGAGGCACTGACAGCAGCATACAGGTTGAAAATAAACGGATACGGGACAATTGCAAAGAAAGGATTCTGTTGGAGACATAAGTATTGTTTATGTTTTTACTTTTATTTTTCAATTCAATCTACATTTGTAGTATGAACGTAGTCAACATTTATGTGTAAAGACGCATCTTTTTTCAGCAGATAATATGATGTAAAAGAAGCTGGTTTTTTCGTTGTGTGAATTGTTACTTGTTTTTTTTTCCTAAATAAAAGTTAATGAAACCTTCACTTCAGCGTTTAATAGTATCTGATCCGTGGCAAGAAATTAAACGGGTAGTCTAATTTTGAGTCACAACAGTTACCTCACCAAGATACTCCAGAGATTAGAGGAAAATCGACTACTCACCATGCAGTCAGATAGAGTCAGCACAACCTACCACTTCACAAAACCTTCAAGGTGTAGGTACATACTTGATAGGGAAAATGAAAGTATAAAGCAGGTGTGAAAATACTTAAATGATACCTTATGGTATACTGACGGTTCAAAAATGTCAAGTGGCACTGGAGCAGGAGTTATGGGGGATCAACCAGGGTTAGACATTAGCATAAACCTGGCCAGCGCCGTAACAGTGTTGTATAATATACAATGCATTAAAATATCACTACATTTTCTTTTTTTTTTGGGTCTAGATCTACCGTATTTGATGAGTTTTGCAGACACTAAGCAGGTATAAATAATTGGAAATTTATAATAGTTGTATTAGTTAATTTAACGGAATGAATTGTAAATTCCACAATTATGAGACAAAAGTGACTTTCAACATTCAATATTGGGCTTTAGTTACGATGTAATCATAATCACGGAAACATGGCTGACAAAGGATTACAGTGTTGGTGAACTTGGCCTTAAAGACTTTCAGGTTTACAGATCAGATAGAAACGCAGGTACATCCGATAAATCCCATGGTGGAGGTGTAATGATTGCAGTGCGGAAAAATATAAAATCATTTCTTTTAAACCATCAATCTAAATCTAAATCTATTGAACAACTGTTTATTGTAATTCATTGCAAAGACAAAAATGTTATAGTTGGTGCAGTTTACTTACCCCCTGCTTCTAATATTACCAAACATGAAGATCATTGTAATACATACATACATACATACATACATACATACATGTTGCATTCACATCCACAGTATAAGCTAATATTATGTGGGAACTACAATATTCCCGATGCTACTTGGGACAATGATCGACATGGCTTAATAGCGAGCGCACTGTGATATTAATTCCAATGCCTTTATTATTAGTAATTGCTTCAGTTTCTGTAATTTATATCAAGTTAAGAGTATTTCCAACAGCAGGAATATAGATCTTGATCTTTTATTTACGCATTTTAATGATACTGAAGTTGGACCTGCCAAAAATTTACTACTTCCCAATTCGACACATCATACCGCTATCACATTTGATATTGACATAATGGTCAAAAATGAACTGCAATATGAAGAGTGGTATTTTGATTATCGCAATGGTGACTACTTTAGTTTAAATAATTACTTTGCTGAAGTTCAATGGGACAAATATTTGGACTTTGATACAGACAATTGCGTGTGTAATCTTTACAATGTCATCTTTAGTGGTATCAATGCTTTCATTCCTATTAAGAGATACAAAACCTCAACTTTTCCCAAATGGTTCAACTCAGAACTTCATGGATTAGTTGTAGAAAAAAAGAAAGCTCACAAAATTTATAAAAACTCCATGATGAACCAATCTTACGAACATTTTTCTCGTCTACGTGCCAAATACTGAAAACAATATTCATCGAGATCCCGCCAATTTTGGAAATATATAAATTATCATAATAAAGCTCACAATATACCAAATACAATGTGCTATCGTAATAAGTTGTCGGATTCTGGGTTAGTCACTGTTAATTTGTTTGCCGAATTCTTTTCCAGTGTTTATGTGCAAAACAACAATAACATAGTACCAGATTATAATTTTAACATTAACATTGATTTGATGTCTTGTTCAATTGATTTAATAAGCTTAGTGGAAGCCATAAATAGTCTACCAAACAAAGTCTTATATGGTCCAGATAGGGTGCCTGCTTACATCTTAAAAAAATGTGTCTATACTCTTGCAAAACCTCTACATACCATATTCAACAAGTCTCGCAGCTTAAGTATTTTTCCAACTTATTAGAAACATAGCTTTATTATCCCTATATTCAAATCCGGCTTAAGAGAAGAAATAGAAAATTATCGTAGTATTTGCACTCAATCGGAAATCCCTAAATGATTTGATTCTTTAGTTACTAACAATTATATTCGTCATGTAAAAATATAATTGTGAGCAATCAGTACGGATTCTCTCAAGGCCATTGTACTGCTACCCAGTTACTTATTTACAATCATATTATCAACTCACTTGAGAATAGAATTCAGGTTGACTCTATCTATACTGACTTCTCTAAAGTATTTGATAGAGTTGACCTGAAATTATTGGTTCTAAAATTAGAAGATTTAGGTCTTGGTGGTTCGTTACTAAAGTGGATTGAGAGCTTTTTAGTGGGTCGTACACAATCCATTAAATTAGGTAATTTTATATCATACGACATCGATGTATTATCTGGGGTTCCTCAAGGTTCTCATTGTGGCCCAGTACTTTTCATCCTAATTATTAGTGATATTGTGTCTCATATTAAATATAGTGAGGTTTTGTTGTCTGCAGAAGACCTAAAATTATACAGACCAACAAAATCTGATTATGATGCAACTTTACTTCAAAAAGATTTAGACAGCTTATATAGATGGTGTTTAGTGAACTTAAATATTAAAACATGTTTCTCCATAACTTTTTCTAAATCAAACTCTCAGATCTCGTACCCGTATACTATCAATAATAATAATAATTTACAAAGTGTTACACAAATCCGACTCCTTTAAATCGCTAGGCTTCATTATACGATCATCAACCCAGTTTAGTACTAGAACGATAAAATTGTTATATTGCTCATTGGTTCGCTCTTCTCTTGAATATTGCTCTATAATATGATAGTGTGGAACCCATGCTATAATGTCCATATTGATAGCATTGAAAAAATTCAGAAAAAATTCCTTCGCTATATAGCTTGTAAACTTGAACTTAACAGAGATGAATATGAATATAGGGATATTTTGGTTAATTTAACTATTGCAACTCTGGAAAGAAGAAGGAGTAATGCACTCCTACAATTTTTACACAAACTTTTAACTGGTAATGTCGACTCGCCTGAGTTATTGGGTGAAATCAGTCTTAACTCTACATTTAGACTCACTAGGAATAAACTACTATTCCATATTCCCTTTCACTCAACTAACTATGATTACTACTCGCCTCTCTCGATTATGCTCATACTCGAAAACACCTATAATTGCCTGCTAGACTTGTTTAACCCATCACACGAAGTAACTTCCTTTTTCTTGTTTGTACTAAACTCTTTTATGTTGTATATTATTCCATTAGGGTTTTCCCATTAAATAAATAAATATTATCAAGTATCAACCATAAAACAAAGAGTTATGTACCTCTTGGTTAAATCTTCTTCACATGGTATGGGTGCTTCAGGTATATTCAGGACAGGTGACGAAATACTAGCTGTTTCTTCTCCATCTGAAAGATTTTCCTCCTCAAGTTCGTTCTCTGACAAAGCCGTCAATGTTGAAGAATCAGATAAATACTCTACCCTGTAATTAATAGATACTATTAATAATAAGCTTGATGAGCCCTAAGCGAACACTAGTCATATATCAATAGAAAGCGGAAGGTCTCCAAAGAACTAAAGAACAGAAAAAATGATTTCTGGGGCGGTGAAGTTTCTGGATTCAACTTTGTTCCTCTAACTTGTCGGACCTATCTAGAGCGACAAAAATATCGCTACCTACTCTTGCTGGCACGTGGATATGATCCTCCAGGTGCTGAGTATAATAAAATAGTAGGCAATATCAGCTACGGTCAGTTTCTTTGAAGCAGATATTAAAGTAAGAGATTAGTAGAAAGAAGTACTAGAAAAGCAGTAAAGAAAAGGTGTTTGGAAAAGTTAGTTGAGAAAGGTGTTCAATTGTTGTATTCTTACTATTCTAACAATAGGTCTGTCCATAAAATTTAGTTTTTAATTGGAAATAATAGATTTATGGGTGTTATAAATTCCCACAAAGTTTTAGAAAAAGTAGCCATTTACTTTCGGCGTTATATGTAATAGAAATTACCTCAACGGATTGAGGCTAGGCGGGTGACGTCATATGCTTGCTACGCGATATGCGCTGCGACAATCTAGGTGTTGTTATAGTGATACAATTAATTTTGCAGGACGGCCGAATATATTTGCCGATATTTATAATATAATAATAATCTTTATTAGCTTGGCTAAATTACAAAGAAAACACAAAGTTACATACATAATAACACCACCGTTAATAAATATAAATTTGAATAATGACAAAAGACAAACACAATTTAAACAGGCCATGTATCTTTAACATACTGCACACACAGGTTCTTAAATGTATTTAATCTATTACAATTTTTTATAGTATTAGGTAAATCATTGTATAATTTGAGTCCTTTTATAAATAACTGATTTTCACCATATCTATTATGAGTTCGCTCTATATAAAAATGATCACGATTTCGTGTGTGATATTCATGAACTTCATATACAAATGTGCAAAACTGCAAAAGGTGTTGAGGCAACATGTTATTTAAAAGCTTAAACAAAAAAACAAAAATATTCAACATCAAATTTTGTTTAACAGATAATAGATTTAAAGAGTCTAACATAAATTTTATTCGTGTATAAATATCACAATTTAATATTGTTCGTAACGCTAAGTTCTGTTTTACCTGTAGCATATTCAATTCATTGTTATAAAGTGTAAACAGGATAGTGGGACAATATGTAAAATGCGGAAGAATGATTGTTTTGTATATTAATAAGTACTTAAATTATTTGAAATTCTACGAAAAAAATATACTTTTTTTGATATCTTTTTCAAGATATAATTAGCATGATTAGAAAAAGTTAGATTTTGATCTATTATCACTCCCAGGTACTTATACTCAGAAACACGTTCAAGAAGACAATCATCAATTTTAACAGTTATGTCAGGATCAATATTATTGTTATATTTACTGGTCAACAACATGAATTTAGTTTTATCCAAATTAATTGCTAAATTATTTTCATTAGACCAAAGTTTTATTTTAGCTAGATCAATATTCAAGTTATTAATAATTTCACCAACATCATCGTTAGTAACATATAACAATACATCATCAGCAAACAACTGAATATGACAGTGGGATGGGATATTAACCATGTCATTAATATACAATATAAACAATATAGGACCCAAAACTGATCCTTGGGGCACACCATTTATTACTTCTCTTCTGCTAGATAGACTATTATTGTACTTGACCACTTGATATTGTTCACTTAAATATGAGTCAAACCACTGCAACACTACTCCTTGTATACCAATTTTCTCCAATTTTCTTAATAATAAACTCCTATCGATCATCTCGAAAGCTCTTCTGTAGTCTAAAAACACTGCTCCTACATGTTTCTTACCACTTATATTTTCTAACCATCTGTCCAAAACAGTTTGTAAAGCTGTTTCACAAGAGTTTTGTTTCCTAAATCCAGCCTGGTAGATCGATAATATGTCATTATCCTCAACATAATCTAGCAGTTGCTCTTTTACTAAAATTTCTAGTAGTTTCTCATATGGAGGCAGAGTATTAATTGGACGAAATTCCTGGCATAACAAAGTATTTTCCGTTTTTTCTACTGGTATTATAGTGGATACTTTCCACTCTTTAGGAACTACACCATACTGTAGTGAGACATTTAATATATCTAATAATCGATTACCTACAGAATCAAAAACCAGCTTTAACACCTTTGTAGTGATTCCATTAATATCACTACCTTTATTTGGCATATTATGTATGCTTTTTTTAAGTGAGGCCATATCAACAGTATTAAACGTGGTAATTGTATTTTGTGCTGGTTGAATGTTCCTTAATACATAGTTGTTGTCATGATGCTTGTCAATACTGTGTAAAATATTATTGAGGCTGTTAAGAAAAAAAATGTTAAAAGACTCACATATTAAATTTTCGTCGTTTAAAATATCATCAAATATAATTTCATTTCTACTTATTTCATTTCTCCCTTTTATAAGCTCTTTAAGTGTCTTCCACATCTCTTTCGAATCATCTCTGCATTCATCAATTTTTTTATTGTAATAGTCTCTTTTATGTCTTCGAATTAAACTCACAACCTCATTTCTCTTTATTTTAAAATTTACCCAGTCATTTTCAGCTCTTGTTATAGTTGCTCGTTTGAATAATGTATCTCTCTCCTTTATATTGTCTTTAATATCATCACACCACCAGCCTTTTAAACTTGCTCCTACAGATATAATTTTATTTGGTGCATGTTTATTTAAAGTGTCAACAATTTGGTTTAAAAATAAGTCAGATATTATATTAATATTTGTAGTTTCAAATGTCCAATTTGTATCCAATAAGTCTATCTGAAAATCTACTTCTTTAAAATTTTTATAATTTCTTATATTTTTTTGATGACCACTAGTAACTCTTACTTGCTCTAAGTTAATAGTAATAATCAAATGGTCGGTAATGCATGGAATTAAATATATCGTATGATTTAAACTCTTGTTATTAGTCAAAATTAGATCAATGATAGAACTGCTGTTTTCTGTTACTCTTGTAAATTGGTTAATTATTTGATGTAAACCCATTCGACTTATAGATTGCAATAATTTTTCTTTGTAAAAAGAATTTTTAGAAATATCAATATTAAAATCACCCATTACTATAATTGTACAGAGCTTTCAATAATGATCACAGGACACGTGACCACAAAAATATAGACAACCAACTATACACGATGGTATTGCACTAAACAGAAATACCCTAAATCCATTGGCGTTCTAGTTAAAGGTAAAAAATTTATGATAATTCATTTATTCCTCAAATTTAAGAGTTTTTTTAATATTAAAAGCAAATTTAAATGGGATGCCTTTTATAGTCTAGTATACTTTAACTTGGCGTGTGTATGTATGAGTTAATATTTCCGTACGATTTCACTTTCTCTTGTACACAAAAATCCAGAAATATAGTCCACGTAGACAATGTTTCTGGATTATTGCTTTAACTTTGTGTACAATATGGGAGAAAATGAAATTGTACGGAAATATTAACTCATACATACACACGCCAAGTTAAAGTATAGTAGACTATATCTGAATAAAAAAAATGCTCGCTAGAAATAAATTGTTACACCTAATTCAAAATAATCTTTACTTCCACAGACAACATGAATATAAACATTCGAATCAAACAATCCACAGTAAATAAAAGAAATTACATAATAAAAACTTTTGTTACATGAGATTTAAATTAGAAGATGAATGAATACATTTTAATACGAAATGCCAAGAAATTATAACAAATGCTCAAAATGGCTGCCTTGAGTTTCTAAACACACATGGACTCTTCGTTTCATATTTTCGAATACATTCTGTAACTGATCAACACTAATATTGCGGATTTCTCTTTCTATTGCCTCTTGTAATTGGTCAATGGTATGTAATCTATTTTTAAAAACATTGTTCTTCATGTGTCCAAATAAGAAATAATCACAGGGCGTTAGATCTGGAGACCGTGCAGGCCATAGTCCCTGGCTGACTAATCGGTCATCGTAAAACTCCCGTAAAAAATCAAGTGAAGCTCTTGCTGTATGGGCAGTAGCGCCGTCTTGCTGGAAATATCCATCTTGCAGTTCATCATCATGCAACTGCGCCAGAAATGGCTCTAAAATAAGAGTTTGATACCTTTGGGCATTAATTGTTTCACGAAAAAATATAGGGCCTATAATTCGCCTTCTGGATATTGCCACCCATACACCAACTTTTAAGGGGTGTAAACTTGTTTCTACGTAAGTGTGAGGATTTTCTGTAGCCCATGTCCTGTAGTTCTGACTATTGATATAACCTGTTAAGTGGAACCATGCTTCATCAGTAAAATAGGTTAATCCAATACATCGTTGTTATTTAAATTTCCGTTGAACCAACGACAATATCTTACTCGACTTTCAAAATCAGGGGGTAATAGTTCTTGAACAACGGTTACCTTGTATGGATGCAAATGGAGTTTTTTGAGTGCTTTATGGGTTGTTCCAACTGAAAGACCTAAAAAAAATAAATTTCGTTGATTTGTCGTTTAGGTATATTAAGACATCTGAAGAGAACCGATTCCCAGTTTTATATATTTTTTTATTTGCATTCAGGTTTTATATATAAACAAGAGTTTTAGTAGGTATCGTTATTAGTTGCTGATAATAATTTTCACCAAAGAAATTCATATTGTATATTTTCAAGAAACTAAATTTAAATGGTATGTAACATATTCAGTAATTAAAAAATTTAGTGTAAAAGTACCTACCTGTTTGAGCGGACAACTTTGGTATGGATTTTGTCGGGCTTTGATTCATTCTTTCTCGAACGTCGTTCATAACCACTTCAGTTAAAACAGTTGGCCTACCAGTGGATTTTCCCTTGCAAAGGCAGTGTGTTTTTGCAAAACGATCAACGATACATATTTACGATTTGAAAATGTGTCATATGGAATATTTGCTTCAGGAAATTTTTCCATAAATTGTTCGATGCATGATTACAATGAATACTTCCATGATCCATCTTCGTTGCGAGTTCCACTTTGAAAATGAGTCATCAAAATGAAGGCATCTTGCTCTGGCGTAAAAACCATGGCAAGACAGGATTAGAATAAAATTTAAAAAACATTACTTAGCCTAACATTCTTTTTCTCTTTATTATTACTCACCAGAAGATAACTGATGTAAATTATGTAGTTCTGAAAAGAACTGATTAGTACCCAAATAATAATTAAAACAATTCAAAACCCGTGAAAAAGAACTAATAATTATGCAATATCCACCAAAACACTACTACTACGTCTATGATATGACATTTCAGATTAAAATAAATACTTAAATGTTAGGATATGCCTACAAGAAGACTGTACGGCGCTAAATATTCTGCGTAGACAAACTGTTGCCTTATTGGTTCCGCTGGGCGTGTTCAGCTTCAGAGCCAATTAAACTGTGCGTTGCGTCGAGATTTCCTGAAACATCGTCGAAAAAAAACCGTCAGCAAAGATACTTGAAAACGCACCCTTAGATACATACGAATTAAAATATCCCTAGTATGGAAGGTTCTGACATGGCTAAAACATGACAAGCCTAAAAGATGAACTAAAAAATCACGTGTCCTGTGATCATTGTTGAAAGCTCTGTACTATTTTCAAAATTGTAATTATCCAATATATTTTCCAATCTGTTAATAAAGTCAGCGTTGCTCGCACTTGGAGAGTGGTACAGTATTATAATAGTATATGGTTTATTATTTATATTAATTTTTATCCCTAGGAGCCATAAGTTTATTGCCATGGTTTCCTGCAATACCTTTGAGTATTTATCATTTATTTTTATGTACAATAAGACTCCTCCTGTATGCCTGCTTAGTGAATCACAACGCTCGCACTTATATCCTGGAATCGAAATTTCACTTTTTTGTATATCACTTGTAATGTGTGTTTCTCACAAGCAAATTACTATAGGATTACTATCAAAAATTATCTTCTCCAGTTCGTTTTTGTTTGTTATAAATCCCTGTATTTAAGTAGAGTATATCATTATTTACTATTAATTGCTATTGGTCGGTACTTTTTATTTTTTTACATATTGATTCTACAATTCTATTGTAGAAGATTTAAAAATGGATCGAAACGTCGACATAGTGTGAAATTTCTGTGTTTGTTGTCCTACACCAACGAGGAAAATTCAATTAATTAATATTGTATTATTATATTATTATTTTAACAATTTTAAGTGCTCAATGTATCGACTATTCTAATTATTGTCTATTCTAAATGTATTTTAGCTCTAGTTTATTCTAAATGTATGTAATTGACGTGTCCTATACAAATTATGTACTCCTTGTACGATGTCTTGGACTAAATAAATATTATTATTATTATTATTATAACATGGACAGTTTCTGTCAAATATGGAATGACCTATATCTAATTTTAAATTCACTTTCTCGTTTGTATTCCTGCAATTTATACAAATAGGATCCTCCGCACATTCTTCATTTTCATTATGTTTATTAAAACACTTTATACACACTTTTTCCTTTTTACATTCCATTTTCATATGGCCAAAACATCCACAATTGTAGCAACGGATAATGTGAAAATGTTCATAAACTCTACATGTTCGAAAACCAATATGAATTTTCTCCCTATCAACTAATTTTTTCATTGTTATAGGTTGTACTTCAAATATTATATTTCCTGAATTTTTCTTTAATATTTTCTTTATGATTTTAAAATTTCTGACTTCTTCTAGGGACATTTCATTTTGAGCTATAGTACTCTTTATAATGTCATCTTCTTGCATATTTAATACTCTTTCTTCAACTCCAATTACTATAACTTTAGGATTTTTTAATTGGGATGTATCCACTGTATATCTATCACCTAGTTCTTCTAATACTTTGTTCCTCATAGCTTCTACCGATTTTTTATTTGAACAATTTATTGCTACACCTCCATTTTTAATTTCTTTAATTCTATCTATACCAACTGAGATTTTTGATGGGTCTATTTTATTTTTAATTTCCTTAATAGTTTCAACAATTTTTTGTTCGGTTAATGGTTTTATAATTATTGCTGGTTTTTTAACAACATTTGCAAATGACCTATTTTTAGTTTCAATAGCTCCCAATGTTCCACCTCCACTTCCATTGCCATTCTTTATTTCTTGAAGACTCTTTTCAATAGCAATAATTTTTTCATTCTGTTCTTGAACTATTTTTAACAGATCAAGGACCATATTTCTTAAATCATCCTCACATGTTTTACCATTTCCTTTACTTATTACAACAAAATTTTCATCACAGCTTTTACAATGGTATTTTAAGCGAGTCCCTGATTTCAAATTAACAGGCCTTATTTCAGTAACTGATAACTTTGAGCAGTTAAGACACGTTGGCAGCTTGCAGATTACACATATTAACACCTTATCATCTGGTGTTACCTTTTTACACTCAGTACAATTATTCATCATAATATATTTTTTTTTTATTGCATGTATCTGAACATTATTACTTAAATATCCTTTAACTAATTTAGATTCACTACACCACTGACAGTTGCTATAAAATTATATTTGTCATAGTCATATTTATCTGTACTTTGAAATATGGTGGCAAGAAAGTGGTGTTTTGTGCCTGAATGTGCAAAACAATAAGGATGCCAACAAAAATATTTGAAAGAGTTCAAAAGCAAATAATAAAAAGAAAAAAATGGTTTGCAGCAGTAAGAAAATACGACATTAAAAAAGTTTCTTTGACATTAACTTTGTATTGTTGCGAGGATCATTTTAACGTAAGTTATATCTAAACGAGTAGATACCATCCCCTTCTGTTTTCGAGAGTGAAGAATATGACTGTGACAATGGTTTATACCCCAATTTAGCACAAACCACCCCTTTATGCAAAAACCGATTTTTCGACTCTGGGCGTGCAAGGGCTTGTCGAATCGGGATTTCTTAAATTGGTATACCCTCGTTTTCGAGGGCAAAAAATACGATGGTGTCAAAATTTTCTCACCCTCTCCAACAACCACCAGACGCAAAAATCATCCTCTTGCTTTTCTCATCCGGCAATAGGCATGCGAGAACTTGTCGGAACTGTTTTTTTTTGCATAATACCAGAAAATTAAGCACCCCCAATACCGCAATGCCATTATAAAGCTCAACAGAGCCGAACACAACGGAACTGGGTATACCCCTGTTTTCATGGACGAGAAAAACGATGGTGACAATTTTTCACAAGTGACAAGTTTTTGCATTTGGTGGTGGTTGAGGAGGTGTGGGTGAGAAAATATTGCCATCATCGTATTCCTCACCCTCGAAAATGGGGAGTTACTGGGAAAATTTACCAAATGTTTGGAACACGTACCAGGACCAACAACCTCTCATAATGCAGAAGACATTGAGCCGCAGAACAGTATAACTGGGTCGTACACAATCCATTAAATTAGGTAATTTTATATCATATGACATCGATGTATTATCTGGGGTTCCTCAAGGTTCTCATTGTGGCCCAGTACTCTTCATCCTACTTATTAATGATATTGTGTCTCATATTAAATATAGTGAGGTGTTGTTGTCTGTAGACGATCTAAAATTATACAGACCAACAAAATCTGATTATGATGCAACTTTACTTCAAAAAGATTTAGACAGCTTATATAGATGGTGTTTACTGAACTTACCATAACTTTTTCTAAATCAAACTCTCAGATCTCGTACCCGTATACTATCAATAATAATAATAATTTACAAAGTGTTACACAAATCCGAGGCTTACAAATAAATTTTGATAGCAAATTAACTTTTGACTCTCATTTAATTAAGATGACCTCAAACTCCTTTAAATCGCTAGGCTTCATTATACGATCATCAACCCACTTTAGTACTAGAACGATAAAATTGTTATATTGCTCATTGGTTCGTTCTTCTCTTGAATATTGCTCTATAATATGATATGTGGAACCCATCCTATAATGTCCATATAGCATTGAAAAAATTCAGAAAAAATTTCTTCGCTATATAGCTTGTAAACTTGGACTTAACAGAGATGAATATGAATATAGGAATATTTTGGCTAATTTAACTATTGCAACTCTGGAAACAAGGAGTAATGCACTCCTACAATTTTTACACAAACTTTTAACTGGTAATGTCGACTCGCCTGAGTTATTGGGTGAAATCAGTTTTAACTCTACATTTAGACTCACTAGGAATAAACTATTTTCCATATTCCCTTTCACTCAACTAACTATGATTACTACTCGCCTCTCTCGATTATGCTCATACTCGGCAACACCTATAATTGCCTGCTAGACTTGTTTAACCCATTACATGAAGTAACTTCCTTTTTCTTGTTTGTACTACATTTTTTTATGTTTTATATTAAATAAATATTATCAAGTATCAACCATAAAACAAAGAATTATGTACCTCTTGGTTAAATCTTCTTCACATGGTAAGGGTGTTTCAGGTATAATCGGGACAGGTGACGAAATACCAGCTGTTTCTTCTCCTTCCGAAATATTTTCCTCCTCAAGGCCGTTCTCTGACAAAGCCGTCAATGTTGAAGAATCAGATAAATACTCTACCCTGTAATTAATAGATACTATTAATAATAAACTTGATGAGCCCTAAGCGAACACTTCATATATCAATAGAAAGCGGAAGGTGTCCAAAGAACTAAAGAACAGAGAAAATGATTTAACTGGGGCGGTGAAGTTTCTGGATTCAACTTTGTTCCTCTAACTTGTCAAGCCTATCTAGAGCGACAAAAATATCGCTACCTACTCTTGCTGGCACGTGGATATGATCCTCCAGGTGCTGAGTATAATAAAATAGTAGGCAATATCAGCTACGGTCAGTTTCTTTGAAGCAGATATTAAAGTAAGAGATTAGTAGAAAGAAGTACTAGAAAAGAAGTAAAAGATCATTTTAATGTAAGTTATATCTAAACAAGTAGGTACCATCCCCTTCTGTTTTCGAGAGTGAAGAATATGATGGTGACAATGGTTTATACCCCAATTTAGCACAAACCACCACTTTATGCAAAAACCGATTTTTCGACTCTGGGCGTGCGAGGGCTTGTCGAATCGAGATTTCTTAGTCAATTTCAATAAATTGAGCAACTAACGATCACAAGTCACCCTGCCCGACCCCAAAGGTTGAAACCGCACCCCTAAAAACTGAAATACCTTCAAGAAGTTTCAAATCCAACAGAAATTGGTATACCCCCGTTTTCGAGGGCAAAAAATCGAGGGCAAAAAATACGATGGTGTCAAAATTATCTCACCCTCTCCAACAACCACCAAAGGCAAAAATCATCCTCTTGCTTTTCTTATCCGGCAATAGGCCTGCGAGAAATTGTCGGAACTGTTTTTTTTGCATAATTCCAGAAAATTAAGCACCCCCACCCCCAATACCACAATACCATTATAAAGCTCAACAGAGCTGAACACAACAGAACTGGGTATACCCCTGTTTTCATGGACGAGAAAAACGATGAAATGACAAAATTTACACTTACACAGCTTTACTTTCCAGGGGATTCATTTCAGAGGACTTTTCATAGCCTCCTTTTATCCTATATGTGTCTAAACGCTGTTCGTTCGGACTCCAAAGTACATAAAGCACTAGGCATAGTTCTTTGGAGATCAGTCAATTTTAAGTTAATAAAAGATCAATGTTATTAAAGGAAGTCTTTAAAAATTAATAACGGTAACAAGATTCGAAATGTTATCAGTATACATCTTTTAAGTACTTACTCTTCTTCGAGAGGGTCTTCAGTAGGTACGTTGACTTCATCCTCATTTTCACTGTTTCTGTAATGTCCAACTGCAGGAGAAATTTCATTTGCATCAGGAACTTCAATAGTGCTGCAAAAAACACCACAGATAAGTGCAAAGTTTTATAATTCAACATACACGAGTTATAAACATGACAATATTGAATACATGTCATTAAAATACATTCATAAATGGTATAGAATGCAATCAATATGCAATGTGTCCCGCTAAAACCCCCAGGGCCATTTTCTGGATGACCAAAAGAGATATTTGAGATTGATTAATTTCTTTGCATCTCAATATCATGCCTAATTAGCTACCATAGGATAAGTGGCGCTGCTTCATAGAAGTCGTCTGGAACAGCCTGCAGTGAAATGGATGAATTGAGAATAAGTGCCACGGATGTATAAAAAACAAATAAAGGAGGAATGTATACACATATAAAAAACAAAACACACATATAAATATATGAATATACAATGTGTATGAAATGAGTCCTAATCAAATATACATATGCTTAAATAAGAAAGAGGGGAAATCAGAAAAACCACTTAATAAAAACAAGTTTAATGATTGTTTTGCTTGTCTAAAAAATCTTTCATTGAATAGAAACCACATTTCTTAGTAAGATTGCCCTTACTTCCTTCTTAAATGCGTTTGGTGGGAGGTCCCTTACGCTATGTGGTAGACTATTGAATAATATTACGCAGTTGTAATAAGGGGAATCTTTAAACGTTGTCGTTCTATGGCTAGGGATCAGCAGTGTGTTACCTTGTCTTGTATTATATGTGTCCACTATTTAGACTAGTGAAATTTTGGGATTATTTTTTAACAAATAACAAGCATTTAAATATATAGAAACGGGGGCAGTGTGAATCTCCTTTTCAATGAAAATATTTCGACAACTCTCTCTACATTTCATGTTAAATAATGACCGCAGTATTCTTTTTTGTATAATAAAGACAATGCTTCCCACATGCTAGTATATTAAGAGATATGCGAGAAAGCCATAGCATAATATATATCTAACAGACCAGATTCATTGAGGCTACCTTTCAATTGTAACAGTGCATAATAAGCTTTATTTAATAGTTTACATACATGTTCAACCTGGGACGCCCAAGTTAATTTGTTGTCAACGTAGGTCCCTAGAAATTTAGTGATCTCTGAAAGTGGATTACTTTTTAAGGCTATAGGTCGTCTCATATTAAAGTTTATAAACACTGCCTTGGTATCATTTAACATGAATTTATTTCGATCACACCATGCCTTCATACTATCAATCACAGGGTCTACTTTTCCTTCCAGCTCATTCATTGACATAGCGGATACAGTTATTGTGGTATCGTCGGCATACATTATAGTAAAACCGTCTCTTAAGTGTACTGGCAAGTCATTTATATAGAGTGTGAATAACAGTGGACCTAATGTTGAGCCTTGAGGGACTCCTAAATTTACATCATATGTTTCTGACAATGTATTGTTACATTTAACTGTAAGTTTCTTCCCCTCCATATAGGAATTTATCCGTTTCAATAGATTTCCCCTTATGCCAATATTGGATAGATTGATTGAGAGTCTATTTTTGTCAACAGTTTCGAAAGCCTTTGTTAGGTCAAAAAATATAGACACAACATATTTGCCTTCATCTAACTTCTGGTAAACATAATTTAGAAATTGACAAGATGCCGTTTCGATAGATCTTCCTGTCCTAAAACCATGCTGATATGTTGATAGTATATTTGTCTTCTCGACAAAAGACACTATTCTAACCAATACAATTTTTTCAGTTTCAAGTAGCAGAGTCAATGCGCAGGAGTCAGTTCGGTACAGTTCTGTGATGAGCCAAGTGGTCAGATAAGAAAAACAACAGTAATAAGTTGTGAATTGTAACAGTGAGTCTAGTAGGTGGAAGTTGTAATTAGTGTGTTATTATAAGGACTAAGTATTATAATTAATTTAGTGATTAATAAATCAGTGGCGAGTGAAGATTCGTGTTGCAATTATTGAGTCTACGTTTGGAGTGTTTACCACAGGGTGTAAGCATATAGAAATAGTTTAATTAATTTTATTGGCAACTCCATTTTATTTTATTGAAAGTTATTCATTTGCCATGCATTTCTTAAGCCCCATAAACTTCTTTTTAACTTTCTAAAAAAGGGAGAGGTGTTCAATTACTTATATTTTCAGCTTTCAGAGTGCTCCTATGCAAATTTCTTTCAGATAATTTAATTGGAAGTAACAATAAAATTTAAAATATTCGAATATTTGCTGGAGGTGGAGCTAGGGCATGCAATACCGGACTGAATTTTCAATCCCGGGATATCGGTATTAAAAAAAAGATCCCGGTATTCAATACCGGCAGTACCGAATTTCAGGAGATTTTAGATAATTTACTTTTAATAAAAAAATAGTGATATTTTATATATCACCCCCCACTTTAAGTCACGATGAACGGAACTGCTATATATCTTAAGAAAACAGAACCATACGGTTTACCTCTTTGAAGATAAAAGTTGCCGTAAATCAAATATTCATGTTACGATTATTGTCCCCAATGGCACTCATACATACATTGCTGCCACCGCCTCCAATGTCATATATTATATTATTATTATTATTCATTTACTTACTGTTCTTCGACATGTTCTGGAACTATTGAGTTATCTTCCTCACTGTCACTTTTCACATAAATTTCAACTGTAGGGGGTTCATATAAATTTTCTACCAACTTAGAATTATTAATAGAGTTTTCTGAGAAGTCAGAAGATAAATTCCTAAAATATAAAATTTGTTACTTTCTAGCCATCAAATACTAAATTTAAATAATAAAAAAAGGGACCTTTGTATTTTAATAACAGAAGCATAAGTAATATGTTCAGATTTTTTTACAGTTATAAAGGCCGTCCAACATGGCATCTGTGTGACGTTACATTTTTCAAAGTCGCTGCTTGGGAGGAAAAACAAGCAACACGTCATTACTTTATTTTAGTCCTTTGCAATAAATACCTCATTAGATAATACATTTTTATTTAATTACATTGAAGTGAAAATTAAAAACTTCATTTTATTTTATTTAGTATGGGTTGATATCAGTTAAGACGATTCTTTTTCTGTATCTAGCATTAAGCATTGTCAGTTTCAAAGGTATAATAATCACTATACATACATAATTAAGATTAAATTTCTTTAGGGCACATACAGAAAAAAAATGTTGATATAAATCATCAAGATATGCCAATTAAAATAAAATATTACAATTTGAACATCACAAACCGCTAACTATGGTAATTAAATATTTTGGATTATGATCATGATTCTCGACATTCCTTGATTTGTTTCACCTCCAAGCAAATTTGTCACGTCCATAAAATCATGTGCCACAGATGCCCCATGATGTGGCTTCTTAATTCACTTCTAGATGGCCAAACAGTGGTCAGTAATATGATGGAAATATGAAAAAATTTCAATTAAGAAAAGACCATCAAAATAATATGGAAACAGCATGCAATTAACCTAACAAAAAACGTTAATATCAAAGTTAATGAAACTAATGATGATTGGGTAACAGTGGTCCTTGTAGTTATGCCAACATCCCAAAGGGTTTTATAAATTAAAAATGTCAAATATTAATCTACATTTATAGTGGAGGTGAAATAAGTTTTGTTCAAGAACTGTTTTGCACTGCTTTCACAATCATTGTGACATTAACGGCGTTTGTAATTCTAACAATCACCGTCCACGCCGCACATGCGCGATTGATGTTATAACGTATTGATGTAGTAAGAAGTATATTAGTACAATAAATCTAGACCAATTTGTCACATCTTTTGGATTTAGTTTCTCAGGGGATAATCTTATGATCAATCGATGGGGAAAAATGTCAGGAATAACATATTAAAATGTTTAAGACGTTGTAGCAATTTTGTAAATAAATAAAAACCATCAACACATTGGCCTTGCTCGACTTTAACGCGGTACGATGGGCATAAAATACGTCTAATAATTAAAAATATATATATATCACGTCGTAGAGAAAGAAATTCTCTACAATTTTGATACAGGAAATACCTCTATACGATGCTTAATTTTTTTTTAAATCAATTTTTTAAGATTTTTTGGCCAAGTTGTTTTCGTTTGGTCAGCTCACCTTTGTCGCCATGGTGACGGGGCGTGCTGCACTTGGCGAAACAATTTGACAAACAAATCTTAAAAAATTGATTAAAAAAAATCATCGTAGAGGGGTATTTCCCATATCAAAATTGTAGAGAATTTCTTGTTCTACAATGTGATATATATATTTTTAATTATTAGAAGCATTTTATGGCCATTGTACCATGTTAAAGTCGAGTGAGGCCAATTTGTTGATAGTTTTTATTTATTTGCAAAATTGCTACAATATCCAAGTCTTAAACATTTTAATATGTTATTCCTGACATTTTTCCCCACCGATTGATCATACAATTATCCCCTGAGACATTAAATCCAAACGATAGATTAATTTTATTGTACTATATAGGCTATCAGCAGTCCGTGGTGTAGTGGTTAGGTTGCCCGATTTTCACTTTCAGAATATTAACTCCAATTTCGATCTGGGGAAGCCAAATTCCAACCAAAAAATGCATGAAATACTTGGGGGTTAGACTGGATCAACGATTGACGTTTAACATACATATTAATGAGACGATATGGACGGTCTACTCCTTGTCCAGGTGTCTGTATCAGCTCATGGTCAGAGGTAGCAGACTTAACTGACAGAATAAAAAGTTGTTGTACCTGATGGTAGTCAGGTCGTCCATCACATACACGGCGCCGGTGTGGTGCAGCATACCGGCCACGACAATGAAAAAGCTTCAAGTGTTTGTGCACAAATTTAGGAAGGCACCCCTCCCTCAGAGATCTCTACGCATGTTGTAATGATATAACCCGACAGCAGACTATGTTCAGCACATCTCTCAAAACTTATATTCATTCAAGCTGGGCGATAGTCCCTTAACAAGACACATAACATGAATTAGACAGCATAATCCCCCATTTCGGATTAAACACTCCTTATCGTACTAGACGTTACCTATTTTCCGGCAACCTATACAGCCAAGCTTTCATCAATAACTTCTGCTAACCCTATCCACCTTTTGCTAGTATTTCATACCTTTTGACTATCTTTAAATATTTCCTGTCTCACTCTTCCTTTCTGTTTGTCACTCTTTGTCGCTCTCATTTTCTTTTTGTACATTTTTGTCTCTAAATTCGTTTCACCATTAATATCTTTCAAACCAAAACCTTTTTTCGAAATCAAAATTTTTTAAATCAAAGTTTAGGCCAGCCCTGCATTGACATATCTCGCAGAAGGCGCCTCGTCTAAGTTGAAGTGCTTGCGTCAGATACCAAATTAAAAAGTGTTTTGTGCAACAGTGTTTTAAATCTTGTGTTAGTTTAAGTTTTGTTAAATCTTTTTTCTTAGATATTGTTAATTTTAATACCTATTTCTATTTTTACGTTAAAAAAAGAGGTTAGGTTAGTTATTTGAATTTTCGTTTTCGCCTACCCAGACCTACTCTGCCCGGCCCTGCAATCCACCACCGAGTTAAGGCGGTGTTTGCACGGTCGGTCCCGGGGCAGGCTCTGGTTAGGCAACTGTTGTGTATACTAATTTTAATAAATACCTATTGAATTGAATTGATTTTCACACGTGAGGTTGAGGGTTCCAATCTCGACTTCTTACAGTTTTTTTTTACTACATTTTGTTAACAACTAAAATACGTAATACGAATATTTCTTTAGGTTGACTCACGAAGTAGACGTGAGAATATCACAAAAGTTATTTTCACGGTGATCGTTAGAATTACAATGCCGTTAATATCGATGATCATGATCATGATAGACCGTTAAGTTTACAGATATCAAGCCTTTCAGATGATGCACAATTCATTACCTACTTACAGTTTTTTGGAGTTTTCATCTGTTACAACATTTTCCTTTTCACTTTCATTCGTATTAGTATTGACGGGCCTGAAAAAAAAAAAAAAAAAATTAATACACAGCAACGGTAACCTGTAAAATTTATGTTAGCTATATCTTAATATCTTTGCATGGTACCGAAGTCATATTTTAAGGTATGACTACGAAGATCAAATGAATAATTTCCATTAAGAAAAATTTTAAAAAAGGGGTAGACCCTCAAATGTTTTGTGAAAATACTTGTAATACTTTTTTTTTCGAATGGGGCAAATTTATCGGCAAATTTCAAATTTCATTAAGAAATTTCGATTTTATAAAATAGCAACAATTTGATATTTTTCTTCTCATAGTTTTTTTTTTTTAATACAAATTTAGTATTAACGTCTTGGTAAAGTTTAGCCACAATTATTCCATCACTTAACCAGGACATATGTACACAGACAATTATACAATAACCATTCCCTTCGACATTACTGTCTACAGCAGCGAGTTTGTCTCTTACAAAACCACAGTCTAGCTTAGTGCTACCATTTTGGTAAGGTGTTAAAAATGCCACTAAATATCCATTTATTGATTGATTGGTCATAAATTCACCATGGTGAGATGACGTCGGACAAAATCTATGCAAACTCAGTTGAGACAGCTCGGAATTAAACAATATTATGGAGTATTATCAATATACTAGCACTTTGCACTGAAATAAATAACTGAATTGTACAATTTTTTTGACCGCTCCTCATCAACAGTCAACGTGGGACTTGATCCGTCTGTCAAGTAAACATGTGGGTGGGATTAGAAGTCTAGCGTTCTTGATTTGTCACCACCAAACTTTAATTGATCTGAATTTTTGCATGCTATATTTGGAGCATTTCTATCATATTATTTGTATGGGGCAGTGCAGTGCAGTCAGGCAGCATTATAAATTATTTATTCTAGTGCAAATTTGGAAAATTTATTTGTTTAAACTGTAGACACTCTTTAGTATCTTAATTTGTAATTAGTTGTTTAATATGGCATTTTGAAGACTTTTCGATACTAGTGACAATGTTAGTACTGATTTAGAGCCTATACAATAGATAAGCGGAATTTGTAAATAAAGACTTACAAAGATTTGATAAAGAGAGATAGTAAACTTTATTGGAACAAGTCTAAAAAAGTTCAAATCTGCTTTTAGAGGGCGAAATATTAAAACATAATATTTTTAGTCGCAAACTCCTCTATAAAATCCTTATTTTACTATAAGGAACGTAACCAGACTGCAACCAACAGCTACTCTCCGTGATATGTGCCCCGCCGAGAGCTGAATTACAAGTTACAAGCTTGGCGCATTAAGTGTAATAATTGCATATTACCATCAAAATGCTAATGCTTCGATTGCAACAAACACTAGCCGAAAGACTGATCCTAAAAGCAGATTTGAACTATGCTAAGCCTAGTCAGGCTATTTATTTTTCGATTGCAACAGATACTGGACCTCTAGATGACGCCTGCTGACTGTTTTACATGTCGCTATCACAAAGATACCGAAATGTACTAAATAGTCAAGTGATCTTCGTGTCGGTCGTCACATGCCTACCTCGCACTGACGAGAGCCAACAGTTCGAAACTGCAGTGTACAAATAGTGTGTGACGACTGGCAAGAGAGCTCCTTTAAGTAGGATCAGTCTTTCGGCTGGTGTTTGTTGCAATCGAAGCATTAGCGTTTTGATGGTAATATGCAATTATTACACGTAACGCACCAGGCTTGTAACTTGTAATTCAGCATTCGGCGGGGCACTTGGCCCGGAGAGTAGCTATTGGTTGTAGTCTGGTTACGTTCCTTATAGTAAAATAAGGATTTTATAGAGGAGTTTGTCTCTGGAGCCAATATGAATGCATATTAATTTTTTTCAAATTCAACTTATAGTTGATAATATACAGATTTAAATTAAATAAAAAAAAAGACACAAACTCAAAATGTATAGTTTTTAGTGTCCATTAACTTCCATCAGCAGCCCTGCAATTGTTTTTTCTGGATATTTCTTCGAAGGTTTTCTGGTATCGGTGCTAGCAGGGGTCGAATAATTTGCAGGTTATTTGATATTACGGGCGCTGAGGTTACCAAAAAAACAATTTTTTGAAAACAGAGTTGTCAAAGCTGTTTAGGTAAACATATTAACCATACACACATATCCAAGTAAATTTCATTCCATTGATTTTAAATTTCCAATTAAATTTAAAACTATTAAAACTGTTTTTTGGTAACTTGAGGCCCTCTACCGCTTGAAATATATTAACTTCTCGGCATCGCGGCAATTACCGAAAATATGTAGAATTTTAGTTACATTTTTTGTTCAAAACTTTTCCCTGTGACAAATAGAACACGAGATAAAACGATTCAAAAATTTTTCAAGATGGAGCTGAAGCAAAAAAGGAGGGGGAGGTCACCTTTTTGGTTAGATCTTCTAAGTAGTCCTGATAACGTTGAGCATGACAAGTTCAATAGTGCAATTTTTTCCAGGTCATGGGACTTTTTGTTACATTTTTACTGTACTAAATATCCATTTGAATCCATGCTCTAGTCAATTTCGAACAGAGGACTCCTTCGTTATATGGACTTACAATTTAAAAAATACATATATGATAAGGAAAATCCCTCGGCGTAAATTTCATCTAGGAGTGTTGTCACTATGGTTTTGCGGCATAGCGGGGTATAGCCAGGTCGAAATGCTTTTATAGCTTTTTTGATTTTCATACATTCTATGCATCAGAAGCTAGGGTTCGTAGCAAAAATTGCTTTCACAATCTGTTCATCAATATTTTGTTTGTCGGCTGATGATGTTCTAATTAAAAAACTAGTCACGATATTAAAAATTTCTATCTACCGTGCACCAAGAAAAAAATCATAAAAATCAAGTATTGCCCCACCCTGACTTAAGAGCAAAATATGTTTAAAATAACATGGCAACAAAATCGAAAGTATTCTTGAGTCAACGATTTTATTAAAATTTTAACAAATACTTTACAATTTTACAAAATGGCATACGAATAATGCTATTGCAGTTTTTTTACCAGCTGGTCAATGATGGCGATTGCTAATAGACACAAATGTACAATACTTACAGATATGAGTACTCAACTCCTAAGTGTCTTCCTTTTATCAGTGTAGAAGAATCAGTGTCAGAAATTATTTTCTTTATGCTATCACTGACTCTGTCAGTTGTAACCCTAGCATATTTTATTCCATTGTATGGCATAACATGGGCAAAACCAGCGTAAAGTAATCCAGAAACTTGTCTCATTTCTCTCAACTCGCCTTTTCTAGAAGATGTTTCTGACTCAGTATCAATAGAACTAGTAAGAATTGATGGAGATACAGGGGTGTAAGTGGTTGATGGTTTAAAATGCAATAATTTATTTGGTAAAAGCTCAGAAGTTGTATCAGTGGTACTAGAATGAACGGGAGCCACCTTGAAAATTAAATTTCTGCTAACATGGGTTATGGTAGGTGATGGTGTAATTATTCTTGACAAATTTAATGAAGGAATAGCAGTGTTTTTTAAAATATGCAAGTTTGTGGTTGTTTGATAATCATCTTCTTGAAAATGTTCAGAGCAAATAAACGTGCTATCTGTCCATTTAATATTTGAATTAATATTTCCAATAGCTTCTAACCATTGTTGAAATCTCACTTCGTCCCTAGGAAAGCTGAAAAAGATACACATACAAGATCATCATTTTAAAATTCTGTTATATATATATATATATATATATAAACTCTCCCCCTTTATTTATGTTATTATTAAAAATAGAAAAAAAGTTTCGAATAAAAGTTGTAGGATACAATATCATGTATAGGTCATGTGATACGAAATAAATATATGTTTTTTAAAATGGAACACCCTATATATTATTGCATTCTCGAGAAGGCCTTTTTCCTCTGAGTTCAAATATATAATATTGTATATGTCTATCTGAAATACTTCTTAACATATTTGACATTCAAAGTGCAAATGAGCTGCGTTTTTGCAAGAAGAGTGAGCCATGTGTGTCAAAACACAAGTGAAACAAAAATAATAGGTAGGCCATGAAAATAATTATTTTATTGTTTATTCAATTTTGACATTTCAAACCGTCATTATTAACTCCATAGCAACAACCATAAATAGTTGTTTATTCACTAGTAAAATTAAATGTTTTCTTCTACGGCTACTATGAAAAGTGCTCCTAATTTCGCACTACTAATTATGCTTGAAAATTATTGATTTCACATAGCTGTGATAAATCTTTAATGCACGCTAACAGCATGTGAAAACGGTTTCACGTATGAAAAGTGCTATTTTAAACATGTAAATTATATAAGACCTAACTATAATCACATGTAAATAATTAATATGATATTAAAATTAACTTCATATTTAATTTATTACAAAACAGATTTAACAAAGCACGAGAAAACTCTATAATAAAATAATACTACATAAGTAATCAATTAAAGAAGTTGTTCAAAGTGACCACCATTATTTTCAATGCAAAGCTCATAGGGCCTTCTAAAGTTTAGGAAAATATTGCAAATAGCGTTATTGTGGTTTCTGTTTAAGTTGTTAATTTATTCTTGAATTTTTGCTTTAATGGCCTGAAGATTGCGGTTATGATCAAAATTGACTTTGTCTTTTAAAAACCCTCTCATAATAAGCTATCTAATGGCATGAAATCAGGGCTATTCGGTGGTCATCGAATAGTCCCAGCATTGCCTATCCAAATGGGAAATTGATTATTTAAATGTTCCCGAACTTCTAAAACGCTATGTGGAGTCGTTCTGTCCTCATGCCAAATCATTCTAGACAATATGTCCGTAGGGAATTCTTGAATTAGATGATCTACCTCTGGTAAAATTATTTCGAGATATCTTTGTCGTGTCAAAATAAAATCATAAAATACAGGCCCAACGCCCAACTACTTTCTTTTGAAAAATTCCGCATCAAATGTGGATTGATTTTCTACCCAAACTCCCGCCGTGGAAAAACATGACTCATCTGTCCACATATATATTAAGTACCATATTTTGACTTACCATATATACATGTTATGTATCTCACAATGGTTAATAAAGATTACATTACATAATTTCTTTAGAAAAATCACAATTTTCATCTAATTCATGGAGCATGATCTGACAGAACTCCAATCTCCTAAGTTTTTGGTCTTCATTCAGTTCCTGGATGGGTAATATCTTGTAAGCCTTATATTAATGCTTTTTCAAAGTTCTTTGAATGTTGGAGTAACTTTTTTCCATTTCATGACAAGCATTTAATAATCTCGGGTAAAATGTTGCAATTATCTCTTGAGTGGATTCGAGGCCCGTTAACCCATATTATTAACTATTCCTTTGAAATTGGAAATGTTCCCGATCAATGGAAAATAAGTTTGGTGAAACCAATACCTAAATGCAAAAGTCGAAAGCCTGTCCGATTTATGTCCTATAAGTTTGTTGCCTGTTTCCCTAAAAATCGCAGAAGGTGCTCTGCATTCTCAGTTAACAGACTACCTAACTAACAATGATGTCATCCCAGATACTCAGTCAGGTTTCAGAAAAGGTTATGATACCTCAACAACATTATGTGCTATAGTAGACGACATTCTCTGTGCCTCTGATAGATCTATGGTTATATATTTAACGCGTTTGGATATGTCAAAAGCCTTTGACAGCATAGATCCGCAGTGTTTACTAGCAAAACTTTATTTGTATGGAGTGCGTCTGGAAACACTTTGGAGTGGTGTAAAAATTACTTACAGGGCCGCTCCCAATACGTTTGTATAAATTCATCTAAGAAAATTGATACCTCTGAAAGAAGAGTAATAAGATCGGGTATGCCACAGGGACCTATTTTGGGCCTTATATTTTTTATTGCTTTCACTGCTGATTTACAGTTTATTGCAAATTAGTGTCGAATTCATATGTATGCTGATGATATTCAGTTATACCTTCATTTTAATTCAAAAGATGCATCTGAAGCAACCAGAAAGATTAACAATGATCTTTCCTTAATAAATAAATGAACTAGGCAGAACTCATTGGTACTCAATCCTAAAAAGAGTAAATGCATTACTTTTGGCACTAGTAGTACCTTGCAGGTAACAGCCAATTTTGAAGTATCAATTATTGGTTCTGATGCAATTCCTCGTATCACCTCCATACGGAACCTGGGACTTGCCATGAATAATGACTTAAAAATTACAGATCACGTTAAAAATCTTACAACTCCTTAAAAACTCTTTCGCCTTCCAGAAACTTTCTAGATCAAAAAACTAAAATAATGTTAATAGAATCATTAGTTCTCTCTCACTTTAATTATGTCGATGTAGTATACGGGCCTCGTCTTACTCAGGAAGATAAATATCGTCTTCAAAAAATGCAAAACCACGCAGTCAGGTTCATTACAGATGTCCCAAGATTTCACCATATTACTCCCTTTCTAAAAGATCTTCAAATACTCAAACTAGAGGAGCGACGTCTACTTCACACTGTCGTATTTGTTAACAATATTATTTCTCCCTACATACCTATTTTTTAAAATAGAAAAAAGAAGTGACGTACAGGCAAGAGATTTAAGACAAATTGACACAATTCTTTCAATTCCACGCCATTCTACCGCTGCATTCCGCAATTCATTTACTTTTTTAGCTCCATATTGCTGCTATAATCTACCAGAAATCCCAACTCCTAAATTAGAAAATGTCATTTTTAGATCACCAACTGTTTTAATTTGAATGTACTACAAAAGCACATTTGTGCTGCACTATATTTTAATCTTTATTCTATGTGTTTCTAATAATTGTAATTTTGTGTAATTTTATTTCTTATTCTTCTGACATTAGGGTTAGGTTTAATATCAGTTTCTGTATCTGATCAATTTGTGCAAATGTATTGGATATATTGTACAATAAATATATTATTATTATTAAAATAAGGTATCGATCTATTTTTATAATAAATTATTTTTTTACCTTCAAAATATAACAATTTATTTAGATCTTCTTCCTCCTTTGCTGTAACGTTACGTCATTTTCTTGAAAAACTATGGGTCTTATTTACATGACGATAAACATTCAAAAACGTGTTTACACTAGGAATTGCTCGATTCGGACACGTCATGTAGTCTCTTCCTGCGGCACATGTATTTTTATTATTTTTCACATAAAGGGAAAATATTTCGACCTTTTCAGCCTCACTATAACCCATTTTGATTAAATAAATGTTAATAATGGCGGCTTGAAATGTCAAAATTGTTGAATAAGGTTGATATACTTAATATAACGGATAATAGAAACAAAAATATTAGCAAAGGACAGATTGGTAGAAAGGTAGTGGAAATAATATTAAAGAAGGTAAATACATCAAATTTAATAACGATATGGCCAAATTCCCAGCTACCGATAGAAGACCATTAGTCATTAATAGAAATAGTGGAAATTACTGATGAAGAAAATATGCCAACAATCAACATTCAGCCAGAGGTAGAGATTGTAGAAAGTCCAAATGGGAACATACCAACAACTCCTCTAACATTAGATGCAGAAATTCAACAGCCATTAAATAAGTCTACTTTTTTAGAAAAAATTCAATTGTAGTGTTAAATGCGCAAAGTTTGCTGTCAAAATTTGACAAAATATCAGATTTAATATTAAATTTTAATCCTCTAATAGCTTATTTATGTGAAACTAGATTAATAGACGACATAAATAACAATGAAATATTTATAGATGGATATAATATTCTTAGGGTTGATAGCTGTAATAGACATACAGAAGGAGTCCTAATGTATCTAAGAAATGATGTAAAAATATTAACATTTTACAAAACCTCATATGCAAAAAACTTTTGGTTGCTGACTATTAAAATCTCTATCAACAAAAAAAATATCATTCTAGTACTACTTTATCACTCCCCTAGTAGCAGACTTAGATTTTCTGAATATGTTTGAGCAATGGTGTGAACAAAATGTAACAGATCTCTCCTGTCCAGTCTTGATAGTAGGGGACTTCAATATTAATTGGTTGTCAAATACAACATATTCAAATCGATTAAATAGGTTTACTTAGGACATAGGTTTAACTCAACTAGTCAATACAATTACATATCCTACAGAAAATGGTGGTAGTATTATAGATTTAGTTTTTACAAATAATAATAATTGTACACTCAGAATTCACGAAACTCCACGTATAACTGATCATTATATTTTATCACTTAACTTTGACAGTGGAACAAATAGGAATAAAATTATTTACTCTAGAGGTAAAATAGATTATAATAAAATAAGCCTGAAATTAAATGCAATTAACTGGAAATTTCAGCATGAAAGTATAGATGATAAGTATAGCTCTATTTACAGTACTATAAGAAATATTTTAGATGATGTTGCACCTAGAAGAGAAATTGTTATAAAAGCAAGATTTAAGGAATGGTGGAACGATAAAGTAAAAAATGCAATATTAGAAAGGGACATCAGTTATAAAATATATAATAAAAGTAAAAGTATCACTGACAAAGAGACGTATAAAAAGAATAGAAATAAGGTTATTAAAATTATAAGAGAAGAGAAATCTTTGTACTATCAAAATAAAATAGATATTTGTCATAATAATCCCAAAAAAATGTGGCAAGCATTACAACCATCGATAAAGGATAAAAAAGGTAAATAAATTAATAAGTTAATAATTGAGGACGAAGTTATAACAAACTTAGGAGAAATTCCAAATTGTTTAAATATATATTATGTTAAGAGTATTGATAAAGTTATAGCCCAAATAGACACTGCAAACCAAAGTTACAATGACAGAGACAACAACATTGTTGCACAAAATATACTTAACAGTTTTAGACCAATTACCTATAATGAACTAAGGGACGCAGTATTTTCATTACCAAACAAGGGCAGTCCAGATGATATTTCAGCCATAATGCTTAAGAATATATATAATAGCATATAACAACCCCTCCTAAATTTAATTAACAGCTCACTTGAATTAGGTAAAGTTCCATCAATTTTAAAAATAGCCACTATTATACCAATACCAAAAATTCAAGGTTCTGATGAAGCAAAGGACCTAAGACCAATAAATATGCTAATGACCATTGAAAAACTTTTGGAAAAAATTGTATATGACCAATTAAATGAATTTATAACCAGCAACAAAATACTAATAATAAATCAATCAGGTTTCAGAAAGGGACATAGTTGTGAAACTGCTATACAAAATGTCTTATATGACTGGAAACATAATATGGATAATGATGTAATGGTAGCGGCGGTTTTCCTAGATCTGCAGAGGGCTTTTGAAACTATTGATAGGAAAGAATTAATTGAAAAACTTAAAAAATATGGTATTGATGGTATGGCTCTTAATTGGTGCATTGATTATCTGGATAATAGAAAACAAATTACAAAAGTAAATGACAGAATCTCAAATGAAATTATTAACAGCAACGGTGTACCGCAAGGTAGTACTTTGGGCCCCTTACTATTCTTAATTTATATTAACGATATAGTGAATTCGATTGAAAAATGCCAAATACATTTGTTCGCTGATGACACACTGATTTATTTCTACTCGAAAGATCTCGAACATCTTATAAATACAATAAATGCAGATTTAGCCAATCTTTTAAATTGGCTCAACTCCAATTTACTAAAATTAAATACAAAAAAATCGAAATTTATGTTGTTATGCAGTAACAAAGAGATCAACGAATTTAAAACAAATAACTTTAAAGTAACAATTGGGAATGATGATATTGAAGTGGTGGAAAAAATTAAATACCTCGGTTTCGTGGTTGATAGAAATCTTACATTTAAAGAGCATGCACTCTACATCATTAATAAAATATCAAAAAATGTAGGTATTCTATCCAGAGCAGCGCCATTTTTATCACAGTGGCCAAAAATGTGTGTATATAATACTTTAGTTCTACCACACTTAACTTTTAGTGCTTCAATTTTATTTCTCATTAATAAAAATGAACTGTCTAGGTTACAGAAAGTACAAAATAGGGGTATGCATATCATCCTTAAGGCTGCAAAAGATACTTCAATCAGAAGTATGTTGGTTAAATTGAATTGGTTGCCTGTTGAAATGTATCTGCGATATCAAACTATGATTTTGATCTATAAAATGAAAAATAATATAACACCATCTTATCTAAATGACAAGCTAGTCACAAACAACATTGTACATAATTACAATACTAGGGTAAATACAAATTTGTATGTGACAAAGAAAAATAAAAAACATGCTGAAAGATCCGTTTATCATAAGGGCATTATTTGCTTTAATAATTTACCTGAGGAAGTAAAAAATGTAAACAACATAAATAGATTTAAGGCTAGTTTAAAAAAACATCTATTAGAAACTTAATGTCATTAATAAATAAATATATTTAATTGCATTTACTCAACCAATTGTTCTGTTTAAATACCTCTATGTATGAGTATGTCTGATTTTGTCCTTTTGTTTTTCTTTTTATTTAAATTATGACGTAAGTAGTGATGTACTGATGAAATATATTTAGGATGTTCATATTTAAGCACAATATACCTATATTTATTTTAATTTATATATTTATACAAATTGTATTTACATGTTACATGTACTGTTTTTCTATTATGTTTTTTTTTGTTGACTTGTGATTATTCCATTTCTGTAAACTGTAATTAGCTTTTTTTGTGCTAAATAAAGAGATATATAAACAATAAAATAATCATTTTCGTGGCCTACCTGTTATTTTTGTTTCACTTGTGTTTCGACACACATGGCTCAATCTTCTTGCAATAAACCAACTCATTTGAATTTTGAATGTCAAATATTTCAAGAAGTATTTAAGATCTATACAATATTATATATTTGAAATCAGCGGAAAAAGAGCTTCTCGAAAATGCAATAATATATAGGGTTTTCCATTTAAAAAAACATATTTATTTCGTATCACGTGACCTATACATGACATTGTTTTTTTTTATTGTTTCAATAAAATATGTAAGATCCTACAACTATTTTTTCTATTCTCAATAATAACAGAAATAAGGGGGGGGGGGGGTTAACAACCCTGTACACTTTTAAATACTTTACGTAACACATATGTGAAGTTAAACATAAAATACATACGTATTCTTACCGATGAAAAGTTATTCCAGAGTTTGGTGGTAGGAGTCTTTTAATATTCTTACAGCTGCTGACAGAGCAAAACATGTTATAACTAAAAAGAACAGTACTTTAGAAGTTAAAATTTATATAAATTTTATCCACTCATCCTTTTAGTCAAGTCAATGAAGTGTCAAAATCCTTAAAACTTATCAGTCCTCAGGGACAGGTCTGATTTTGATTTTTTTTTAATGTTTGTTTTTATATATTATTTGAAATCAAACATTTCAATGTGCGCAATTAAATATTTATATTGTTTAAACAATATAACACAATTTATGCAAAAATTAATTTTTTCACGGTGTTTTATTAACTTTTAAATAGTAAAGGGTTAAAACTTTTTGTTTCTTTTTTATTTTATAATTAATAAAAGCTGTAATTTACATGAAAATTGTGAAGAAAAAAATTATAAACAATTATAAATGATTTTTTATTTATTTTACATTTAAATATGGTATATAATTTATATATTTAAGAAAAGTCGAAATTTTTTTTAATATACAGGGTGGGGCAATAGTGCGTCGGACCTCGATATCTCGAGTTCTACGATAGCTAGAAACTTTAAAAAAAATTGCAAGTAAACTAGATAAAAAACTCTATAACTGGATATTATTTTCGAACATGCAGGGCGAGCCAAGAGGAAATTACAGGACCAAGTGCCTTTTTTTTAAAACGGAATGCTACGTATATCATTACATTTTTTGAAGCCTCTTTCTAGGCTCTATTCAATACTATTTTTAGCATTGAATATCTTCCAACCACTCGGATGCATTGAATTTTTTTGTTGAAATAATGCAATCTGCAGATGGATACTTAAAAACAACACCACAGGCACAATTATGGGTTTTAAGAAAAACTTATGTGAATACCAGTTACGAGACATCTAATTAAAGTTTTTGAATAATTTTCATTTCCTAAAAATCTACAGGGTGGCCAAAAATTATTTTTCAATTAAGAACATATTAAATTGAGTTTTCTCAATTTTTTTCAAATGGAACACCCTGTATATTTTTCGACGATGTCATGTAGAAATGAAAAACGAACATTTTTTGTAAGTACTTCCCTAGGGCTAATTGCAACCAATTTCGTTTTATTGAGCAATAATTACAAAATTCAAAAATAAACTTAAAAGAGGTTTCTTCAAATAACTCTGTAGAAAAAATTATGATAAATGTTCCACATGTTGCCCATCTTGATTGACACACATCTCTATACGCTTTTGAGATGAGGTTCCCAATGTAAAGGCAATTATTATTCTTTCCTTCATATTTGTACTGTTGTTGATGTGTCTCCATAAACAATTTCCTTCACTTATCCCCATAAAAAGAAATCCATTTTTGTAAGATCTGGGGATCTAGCAGGCCATTTAGTGGGTCCATTTCTTTCAATCCATTGATTAGAGTAGGTATTATTTAAGTGATCTCTAACTGTATTTAAACAATGTGGTGGAGCACCATCTTGCTGAAACCACATCCTATTTCGAATTCTTTCAGGGAGATTTACCAATAATTATGGCGGATAATTTTCCAAAAAATTAAGATAAATAGCTCCAGTCACCTATTAAATCCTGATCTAGCCAGTGAGGAAATTAATATAAATAAATGGTTTATGTCAAATAATTTTAAACTAAACCCTCGTAAAACTCAAAAAATTACTTTTTCGACAAATCACAAACGACACAAAGGCAACTGTGTGAAATTACTTGGTTTCACACTTGATGAATCATTAAAATGGCATAATCACATTTACATACTCTGTAAAAAACTAAGTATACAACTCTTTTTAATGCGGCAACTCAAAAAACTTATAAATAATGAATCTCTAAGAACAGCGTACTTCTCACTCTTTCATTCGCATCTGAGCTATGGCACCACAATCTGGGGGTGCTCATCCAAGTCTATCCTTGTGTTCAGACTACAAAAAAAGGCTGTTAGAATCTTGGCTGGTGCTTCTTTTAAGGAACACTGTAGGCCAATATTTATCAAATACAGAATCTTATCTCCCATCTTTGTATATTTACGCCTCTCTGCTTGCAATCCATAAAAAACATAGCGAGTATTTATCAGTATCACACAATCATAATTATAATACACGAAATGGTGCTCTTCTATTGCCACCTAAACTTAGATTGACTACTTCTACTAAGAATTCTATAAATCTAAAACTTTACAATAAACTTCCTCGTGAAATTAAGTCGCTTTGCTCAACCAAATTCAAAAGTAAAATAAAAAACTTCCTATTATCAAAAATTTTTTATTCATTGGAGGAGTATCTCAATACTAACCTAGACGCTGACATGCAGCTCACCTCACTAACGTCATCTTAGTCTATATGTATTGTATTTGTTTATTTATTTCTTTATGTATTTAGTTTTATGTCATGTAATAATTTATACAAGTGTTTATGACCTGCTACAAGTACTAATGTTGTATATTACGTAGTCAAATAAATTTCTATTCTATTCTATTCTATTCAATGTACCATAAAAGAAATGTGGCCGTATTACATGTTCTCCAATAATTCCTCCCCAAACGTTTATAGACTATCTGTGTTGATTATCAATTTGCATAAAAAAGTGAAGATTTTCCGAAGCATAATAATGGAAATTGTGCCTATTAACATATCCATTTTTATGAAAAGTTGCCACATTACAGTATTGAATAAGTTGACATCATGTTGCATTTCACCTCTGGCCCAAATTACAAAATTGTAGGCGTTTTTGAAAATCGTCATCAGATAACTCTTGGTGCATTTGAATATGATATGCATGCAACTGATTTGTTTTTAAGATTCGACCCACAGACCGTCTACTTATTCCTACTAATGAGCTCCCTTCTCTTTGACTAACATGGGGATTCTCAACCGTTGCCAGCAACACAGAAAACTCATTTTTTTTGTTCACAACATGTTTTATTCTTTCACTTTTTTTATATTCGACATTTTCAGTTTCCAGAAAACTATTAAGAAGGTTTTGGAAGCTGCTAACATCAGGAATCCTTCTTTCAGGATAACGTTGATGAAAAATTCTATTGGCAAGTAAACATCTGGCGATAAAGCCATCAATAGCACTAACACATCAATGTCATTTGCTACAACAGCTACAATCTAGAGCAGATTGTACAATTAAACGATCAACATCTCTTTCTGCTTGACAACATTATTTTCAATAAGTTTTTCGCAAAGAAGATTAATAAATCTATCTTTATTACAACTATTCGCTAAGAATATTTCCTTAGTGGTTTTTAAAGGCATGTTTTCATTAAATAAATAATTAATGGAAGTACTACCTACTATGTATCTACGATTTCTTTCAGAAGCTTTTAGTTCCATCATTACTGTACCCATCAAATACAACTTTAATGTTAGTGCCATAGTTATTACGCAGATATTTGATGTATTATTTACAATTCACCTGCATGCAATAATTGGAACAGATTGTGATAATGCGCCACAACCTGAAGAGGATGAAGTCCCCAATGCTCCATGGAATGTAAATTAAATACTATTTATTTTTGTATGGATTATTAAATTATTCATACATATTTTAAAAAATATATATTTTAAACAATATAAATATTTAATTGCGCACATTGAAATGTTTCTGATTTCAAATAATATATAAAAATAAACATTTAAAAAAAATATCAAAATCGGATCTGTCCTTGGAGGACTAAGAACTAAAAACCTTCATTGACTCGACTATTTATCAAATAGTAAAAAACCGGCAAGTATATGGGATTATATTACGTTATGCATATAAAATGTATAGAACATAAAACTAATAGGTACCTGCATTTTAATAAAAAAATATTTGCTTTTTTTTTTAGAGTGGAGCATTCGACACAATTATAAAATTATAACTGTATAGTCAGGCCTCTAACAATGAACAATTTTTTATATTCACTGTTGTATTCACAAAAAAACTTTATTATGGTAGTTAAAGTTGAAAGCTTGATAGATGGGAGTGATTAGAGAAAACAATTATAGGACTTTCTTACTTGAGAGATTGCAAAAGTATTAAATAAAATACCAAGAACTCGTCGGAAGGTACGTGAATACATATTTAATAAATTAAATGACTCCCACTTGTAGTTAACAAAAATTAGACAAATAATAAAAAAACATTGCGCAAATATTGTATAAATAATAATCGAAGAAATTGACAGAAAAGTGGAGTGAATAGGGATGCTGGGTGGGTAAAAACGTGTGAAAATACGTTTTTAGATCACTTTGAAACGATTAGCATTGAAAAAGTTATGACATAATTTTGACTGTTTATTACTGCCATTCATTAATTTCATAGAGTCCCTATAGGTCGTATTTGTCATTTAAACAGACATATTCTTAGTAGCTACATTAGCCGTAGAATGACCAATGAGAGACGTTGATTTATATGTCGATAAATAAGTACGTTTTCGCATTGTTGATAAATGCGGTAGTATAGTGGTCGTGGATAAAAAATAATTAATAATAATTATTATCATCGCTTGTGCAGCATATAATAGTGCAGATTTTGGTAATTCTGCGGTTTATCCACATCTTTTTGAGTTTTTTTTTGTGGTTACATTAATAAGAGAGTTATGTGAAGCGTTTGTGACTAATGAAACGTTGCGTAAATGTTTAATAATGGAAAAAATGGAGCGAATAGGGGTGCTGGGTGTGTAGAAACAAGTGAAAATATGTTTTTAGGTCATTTTAGGGCAAGGGTAAACAAGAGTCATGGCATTTGATTGCTTATTACTGCAATTCATTGATTTCGATGAAGTCCCGTCGTACCCCAATAAACA
Source organism: Leptura quadrifasciata (assembly GCA_963675555.1). Classification (NCBI taxonomy): domain Eukaryota; kingdom Metazoa; phylum Arthropoda; class Insecta; order Coleoptera; family Cerambycidae; genus Leptura; species Leptura quadrifasciata. The sequence continues at coordinate 189,673,226 of OY776673.1, read as the reverse complement.
TTCAAATTTGTCATGATGGTTATTTTCCGTTGCCCTGAAATGACTTTTTAAATGCTTTTCATTTGAAAATGACTTGAAATTCTGGTGTTTTAGTCCTTTTTGGGTCCTTTATGTATTGGTCATTGTATTGTAAACAGAAAAAGTTAGGTTAGGCGTATTTAGTGGATATAATGCTGTAATGACTCTTATCTTATTTACCCTTGCCCTAAAATTACTTTTTCAATGCCAATCGTTTCAAAGTGGCCTAAAAATGTCGTATTTTCAGTGATTTTTATCCACTCAGCAAGCCTATTCGCTCCACTTTCTCGTTAATTTCCTCGATTATTATACATTTGCGCAACATTTCATTAGTCACAGACGCTTCATATAACTTTCTTATTAATGTGTTCACAAAAAAAAAAACTCAAAAATCGAAAAGTGGATAAACTGCAGATTGACCCAGATTTTATTCCTAACATTATGAAGATTGTGTAAATATCTTTCGTCCCCAAGTGAGAAGTGGATAAACTGCAGAATGATCCCATTTTCTTTTTAGATTTTTGTTTACTAAATCTTCTCTGTCCACTATAGCTTTCTTGTTTGTTGAAAATTATGACTTACCGTTGATATAATGCAGCTGAAACAGGTCTTTTGGCAAAAATACTTGGAATAGAACCTTTTCTTAAGAATTTCTTTCCTATCGGAGACACATAAATATCTTCAAGCTTGAAATGATCTGAGCATACGTAGTTATATATGCTCAAAGTTTGGTCAGTTATCTGAAGGACCTCGAACCACTTTTTCCTAAGGGCAATATTTCTTGGCAGGCTATGGAATTATAACATAATATACTTATTAAAATGTAAATAGCTCATTCTTTATTTGACAAAATTATTTAAATAGAATATATTCATGTAACATTAATTTTAGAGCACTATTTTACCTAGTGGTTCGGCTAATAAACCTACATTTCAGTTCTTTACATGACTATGAGTCTGATGGAAATGAGACAAGTTTTATTATCAAAACAGAAAATGCATTATAACTTATAACCCTAATCTACGTCTATGTAAATAGAAACACTTACTTACCTATGAAACGAGCGCGATCCCTCCTTTTTGTAAATACACGAACAAACTAAACAACTTTTCGTCATTTTACATAGTATCAAACTACAAAACTTAATAAAACCATTTAACAGTCCTTAACACTGAATTAAAAAATACCTAACCTACTACAGGTGAAGTAAATATTGTAAATAATTAAGGTTGTTTTGGTTCTGACTAAAATGGTTGTGGCACAGACTAATTACCCAGACTGGCAACTTCCCTGAGAAATTTGTCCGGTCAAGTTCGAGCATAACAGAAGCCAAATTCAGAATCCATTGTTATTTATTGTGTACTGCGATTGTGTTGTGCTGGTGATAGTATTTTTGTAGAAACTTGACTTTTTAACATACAATACGTAGTTTTTAGGGCCCTTTAAAAATTTCGATTTCCAAAAAGGAGTTAGTTGAGTGTTATTGTGCAAATATACATTGGATTACAGTAATATATAATATTGCATTTTACATTATTTTTTAAAATGTCTTCTACCTTCTGCATTGTTTGTGGAACTGAAGAAGTTGATGTGCAAAAATTGCACTATTTTCCCAGGAACCTTCATAAGTAAGTGTGCATTTGCTCCAGTCTTTGTTTTCAGTTTTTGGTTTTTGCAGTGCAATATATATTTCTAAATATCGTAAGACTACTTTAAATTATTGTTCTGCCTTACCACAGTATCTACTTCAAATAAATAAATAAATATTATCGTTTTCAGATCGAAAATGTAGCAGGACTTAATGGGAATGAAAGTGTCAGAAAATACTATACGCCAGCTTAGAATTTGTAATAAGCACTTCACACTAGAGTCATACTCAAATGATACCGATTACATCCTCAATAGAAATGGAGTTCCTACCCGGTATCCATGTGGAGACACAGTAGAAACACAAAGGGATTGTACACTTGTACCTATACAGGTCGAGGAATCCAAAGAAGATATATGTCTACCATCGACATCACGTGGTCTTCGTGTCTCTTCTGCACATAATGAGGAATTAGAAAACCCGCGCATCCAGAAACATCTAGTAGTGTGCCAAGTACTCCAGTTGATTGTTCATCAACACCTCTACCATCGTATACCAAATCTGCGGGGATTCAGAGGCCAAAGTTCAATTTTAAAAAAATGATGTCAAGAAGATACAACCCTAAGGAAGAAAGTTATGTTTGCGGTAATTTCAAAAAAGTCAGATCACATACGCAAATTAAAAAAGTTGTGTAAAGAGCGAGCAAATAAAATAAAAGAAATGTGTGACCTGAGTAACTCTGATGTTGTCAGAAATATTTTTAAGGACCTAAAGACAAGTACTGTTGACTTTTTAATATCTCAACTACGCTGTGCAAAACCATATATTTCATCAGGTCCAGTGGCGGGATTCTAAGTTGCTATCGTATCAAGTCGATACGATACTAGTGGTTCTAAGTATACTATCTTATAACAATTTTAAGCCTTAATCGACAGAATACGCTCGATACCAAAGAAGTCATTGTTTCAGTCTTACGATATTATAACAGTTTACTCTATAACAACTTAAAATTTCAAACGACACGTGTTTGAAATTCGTTGCTATTGTATCGATTCGATACGATAGGAACTTAGAATCCGGCCACTGTAGTCATGTTTGCCTTGAGTTTTTTTTATTGAGGTACTAACCTCGTCATCACTGAAAATTCGAATTTGGAGAACATTGTTATCATGTACGAGGTTGCAAGGCGAGTATTTACTATAATTAATAAATGCACACGAAAAGAAATCAGCAAGAGAGTTATTGTAAAATATAAATATGGTTCTCTTGATATTGATAATTTAATTGAATATAATAAAACAAAAGTGCCTTAAATATTAATAATAATAATAAACTGTCTTTATTTGTGGCGGAGTTCAGCAAAGCTGCTCTCCCACTCGACCACATAAAAATACAAGTTTTATGATGTAATTTTTAAAGTATCTATTTAGGTTAAGGATGTGTGTATTTTTAATTCTTATGCTTTATTTTACTATGTATTTTTCCTTTGTCATACTTTTTATTACGTGTCTATTTATGTCTGACAAAATAAAGTTCTATGATGTATTACAAATTTGACTTTTAATTTCCTATAGTATATATATATATATATATATATATATATATATATATATAATATGGCGTATTTGACATTGAAATTTGTGATCAAAGATTAAGCACGAAACGGCATTGCACTTTGATCACAAATTTTAAATGTCAAATATGTTCATAAAGTGTAAGTTAAAGTAAACAAATGGTCAAATCTCCCGCGTCTGCAACTGTGGCGCCCTCTGAATTTGGCTTCCAAAAATCGGAGAGAGAGAACGATAGATTTCTGGACAAAAATTTAACATTGAGTTGCCAGTCTGGTAGTCTGTGGAATAAATACCTAAATCCACCGTGGCAGGTAACCGTTACCCAAGGTTTGTAAAGTAGATAGGTAGCATGGTAACTTGTACGGAATGGAGGGGTTACGATGAAGGCGGCCATCTTGCGCGTCATCATGCCTGCTGAAACTTAATTGTACGCATGCATTCTTTGAGACGTTGCGCTTATTTGTTGAGTTTTTTCGAAATATTTGTTGTTTTTGTGTTTATAATCGTGCAGCTATAGTTATTTAGTGTATAATCTAATTGACAATTACTGTTAAAGAGAAAAGACTCATAGCATATAGAGTTGTAACCTGTGTATTTACAGAAATAATTTTAAGGTAAACAGTTTTTATTATTTTCCGTTCATAATAATAACAAATAACAATGTTGCATACAATTATTAGATGACTGGAGGAAAGGTTTGTAGTGTAGCTGTTTGCAAAAACAACTCAAAATTGAGGCAAAAGAGAGTGGTGAGATGTTGATGTTTTTTCATTCCCTAAAAAATTACTTAATACAGGAAATAAAATTTATTTTCATATGATACAAAGAAATATTAGAAAAACCAATGATTGATTTTTTCTTATTAATTGCTGTCTAATATGACATGATAAAATTTAATGGCCCTCATCTTGTTAAATTTTATTAATAAATTATTGTATGTACATCTAATTCTAATAAAAAATTTGCATTAAATTTTTTTAATACTACATAATTGTAAAGGTTGGCCTGGGGAAAAATTTCTACTCAGTACGTCATAAAATAAGAAACTTTTCTAAGTAACTCTTTTCGTTAGGGCGAAAATTAGCATCATGTATGTTTTTTCATCTATCTTATAACTTATTAAATTCGTTAAAAATTATATAAAGCAATGAAATCAAGACTGAAGTCTCGGGCAAGAAATTGCACACAAGATTAAAAGAACCTACTTCAGTCCCTTGATATAAAATGTACTTCTTTAACTGCATACATTAATTAGTTATAAATTTGATACATAGTAATGTCAATTTTAAATTCCAAAGAAAACGTCATCGATGTTAATAATCATTAATCAAAAAAGTCAATTTATTAATTTGTGCTTGTACATTAAAAAATACGGAATTCAAATTCATAACTAATTATACTTCTATACTAATGGTTTGAATGCCAGAAATTCGAATGAGCAGGCAGAGTGACGCGTTCCCGCATTTTAAATAGTGATCTCTGATTGGTCGAAAGTTACCATGCTACCTATCTTACTTTACAAACCTTGATCGTTACCTGCCACGATTCTGGTAACGTGACGTACCAAAAAAATGAAGCTGCTTGCATAGGGAATAAGGCATGGTGTAAGTGTGAAAAGTCTGGTTAATTCAGTCTGTGACTCTGGTTCTAGTAAGTTGCAGGCTAGCCCAAATTACTAGAGTGAGTAATTTTTGCTGGCTAGAGCACTGACTAGTATTCACTAGAAAGCTACTAAGATTGCGTTAATGTCTTATTAAAAATCAATATTTTATTTTTACAAATTAGAATAATGCTAAGAACAATATATATGCGACAACAGAGCAATTTATCAGAACAACTCATTTTGTAAAATTACAAAATAGAAAACAAACTACATTATGCATAAAATATTCCTATCTATAAGAAAAAACATGTATAGGTTAGATTTGTGACTAGCAGAAACATATATTCAGATACAGTTAGATATAGTTAAATTAAAAGATATTTTCATTTTATTTTGCATTTTTTCCAATGCGCATGCAATGACAGGCCGCGAAAATATTTTGTGGTTAACCAAATATTTCATTGTTCCTGTTGACATCAGCGCCCGTATCCAGTCCAGTTTCCGGTACCGTGTTTTGTTGAACGGTTTGCCCAATATTCTCATAAGCGTACTACTACTAACCACCATAGATAAAATAGACTTAACCACAGATCAAAGAGTTATATACTAACTTATTTTATTCTTCATGGTTTCTGGCCAAACAAATTCTCAAGGTTAGTCAGCTGATCGCTTTGATTAGATTATTGTAGGTTGGCATATACATAAATAGAGGATACGGCGGCTTTGTATCTATAATTTGTTGTGGCCGGCTGTTTACAGTTTTAAGTTACTCAATTCTTCTTTATTTAGAAGTTTTCGGTGTTTGGAGAAAGGGGAGGCTAAATACACTAAATTCTACTTTTATTGAAATAAAATGTCACTGCCAGAACAGCTGTCAAGATTATTTAAGTAAGTAGTAATAGGTATATTAAGTGTAAAATTATCGAATTAAAATGTATAGCAAAATCAATATGATCGCTTTAGGGAGATAGATGACAATAAAGCAAAGTATATTCAAAACTTAAAGGATGCAGTTGCAATTCAGTCTGTATCGGCTTGGCCCCACAAAAGGAACCAGGTTCGTGAGATGGTTGAGTGGACTGTTAAAAGATGTAACAAACTTGGCATACAAACTGAATTAAGGGAACTAGGCGATCAAACTCTACCAGATGGTACCAAGATTCCATTACCACCAGTACTGTTTGGTACTTTAGGATCCGATCCCAAAAAGAAAACTGTCCTTATTTATGGTCATTTAGATGTTCAACCCGCTTTAATCGAAGATGGCTGGAACACTGAACCTTTTGAATTGGTAGAAAAAAATGATAAATTATATGGTAGAGGATCGTCAGACGATAAAGGACCTGTTTTAGGCTGGTTACATGCCATTGAGGCTTATCAAGCAATTAATGTTGATGTTCCTGTAAATTTAAAGTTTGTTTTTGAGGGAATGGAAGAGAGTGGCAGTGTGGGATTGGAAGAATTGTTAAAAAGTGAAAAGAATAAGTTTCTTTCTGGTGTAGATTATGTTTGTATATCTGACAATTATTGGTTGGGCACAGAAAAACCATGCATAACATATGGGCTTCGCGGCGTTTGTTATTTCCATATTGAAGTGGAATGTGCTTCTAAAGATTTACACAGTGGAGTTTTCGGAGGTACTGTGTAAGTAGAACTTTTTTTACAGTAAAATAAGCAATGAATGAACCCAGTGTGCATGTTGATACAGTTTTCCTCATTAACCAATTTGTCTTGAATATTTACTGAATTAAAATGTACAAAGGAGTTTTGATATTATTTATTGTTCATATATAATTATGTTTTAAATGAATTTAAAAAAGTAGGTATCATCGTATTAGTTATAGTTATGGCAGGTCCAAAGATTCTTTTTGCCCCTTTTTGGAATGAAATTATAAGTAAATATAGTTTTCAATATTAATTATAACAATATTTTAGTGCCGAAGCTATGACCGATTTGGTATTTCTGCTCAACACACTTGTCGACAAGGATGGTAAAATTCATATTCCTGGGATCTACAATGAGGTGGCACCTCTCACCGACAAGGAAAAGGCATTGTACAGCAAAATCCACTTTAACGTTGATGAATTTCGCTCAGATGTAGGTTGCAAGTCTTTACTGCACAAGGAAAAGAAAGAGGATCTTCTGATGCATCGTTGGAGGTATCCGTCCTTGTCTATTCACGGTATTGAAGGAGCATTTAGCGAGCCTGGCCAGAAAACAGTTATCCCAAGGAAGGTTATTGGAAAGTTTTCAATTAGAATAGTGCCAAATCAAGAACCAAACCAAATTGAAAAATATGTTGTTGAATTTGTGGAAAAGAAATTTAAGGAGTATGGAAGCTCCAATAAACTAAAGGTAAGAATATTTGTATATATTTTTTTTATATAAATATTAGCATCCCACTCCACCATCACTTTAGGCTTTGTTATCACTTGTATAAGGATTTGATTATGGGAAGGAACCAAACTCGAACACAAAAATTAGTCATCTATAATTATATAGAGTCACTTATCATATCGATACATTTTAGTTTCAAATATTTTTTTGAAATAAAATTTTAGGTGTTTTTATTTCATTAAAATTTATTTCAATAAAGAAAAATCAAAAAGACCAGTAGCTAATGGGGAGGTCCCAACCTTTTCATGGATACTATCAGAAATTTCAGAGGAACAAATATTAAAAAATCTGATTTATGGCGTGGCATATCTTACCGAGATTAATTTCTCATTTAAGTACGTTTTAATTGGATAATGGTAATATATATTAATGCATATTTAATCTGTTGAGACGTTGAAGTATATGGTATTAATTTACACCAGTTATTATAACTCATAATTGTAATTGTTTAGCTATCGAGTAAACATATTAGTTTGTTATCAACTTTATCTTATTGACTTGAGTATTAATCATACTTTAATATGTATTCTCATATATTTACTTATTGTTCATAGCAGCATTTTAAACAAATAATAGTGATATATTGAACTTATGCAACTAATCTCTTTTCACAATCATTTTATATTAAAAGTGTAATACAGGGATTTTTCTTATCTATCTATCTACAGCATCAGCACATAAATTATTTCATATCTAACACTTTCATAGTTTTATTTGTAACAATTCAATTGTTTATTTGACTACTTTATGTAAAAGGTACATTTGTAGCAAGTCTAGAGAATACAATGTATATGTCGTAGTCACATGGTGAAATATGGCTTTTCGGGAAAAGCCTAGGCAGTTCATGAAATGCCGGCAGATAGTGTGAAATCCCCATGTTACATCATATGACTAGGCTTCTCATGAAGTGTCTTTAAATTTTAGTATTTAGGTGTAATGAGAAGTTTAACAGGATCTGCCGTGATTTAGGCCATCTGCATTTCATGAAATGACGTGATGCCCTCATTCATGAACTGCCTAGACATGATATAACATGAGGTGTTTTACACTATCTGCCGGCATTTCAAGAACTGCCTAGGCTTTTCCCGAAAAGCCATATTGCACTATGTGTGTACGACATAAGCTTTTCAGGAAAAGCCTAGGCAGTTTGAAATGCGGGCATCACGTCATTTCTTCATGAAATGCCGATGGCCTAAATCACGGCAGATCCTGTTAAACTTCTCATTACACCAAAATACTAAAATTTTAAGGCACTTCATGAAAGGCCTAGTCATATGATGTAGCATGAGGTGTTTCACATTATCTGCCGGCATTTCATGAACTGCCTAGGCTTTTCCCGAAAAGCCGTATTTTACCATATGACTACGACATATAGAAGAAAATACATGGAGCTGCATCCTAATGAGCAAAACCAAGATATAACGTGAACAGATGACCCCATAATAACAATAATACAGTGATAAAAAATAGGTAAACATATAACATTGGGTTAGTAAAGGTACAGTTTTTTAAGACAGTGGGCCGCGTATAGCCCACATCAACCAAGCACCGCTCGCACAAGCTGTAATCTATAGTAACCCATGAGTCACTAGGCAGAAGCTGTAGGACTCTGAACCAATTGGTCAGAGTCCTAACCAATCACTGCAGGCTCAGAAGACACCTATATCACTGATAGGGGTTGAGGAAGATCCCACCTGCCCAAGATGCAGAAATGATGAAAGAAACATCGTTTCACTTCTTGGGACAATGTGAAGCGTTCGGGCGCCTGAGATATGAATTCTTCGGCGCCGTGATGCTCCCAAAAGAGGAAATGAACTCTTTGGATTGGAAACACATCCTGACCTTCATTGGAAGATCAGGAAGGTTCCAAGAGGGAGTAGGAGGTCGAGTAGGAGTGAACGGTTGAGGTGACGTCAGGGGGTAGGTAAAAAGGGTCCACTTGTGGCCTACCTGCCAGGCACCAAGCCTCCTCCTATAATTACTACTAACCTGTGAGTCACACACGTGCCTATCTATGCAGATTCTAACAAACCATGTTCATATAATATCTAGCAATAGATTACAGCGTGTGTGAGCGGCGCTTGGCTGAATGTGCATTATATGTGACACGCTGTCCTAACAAACCGTACCTAAGGTAAGTGAGGTCATAAATTCAGTAGGCTGATACCACAGTAATAATTTTGAATAAAGAAAAAAGATTTAATTAAATTGGATGAGTAGAATGTAGAAATTCATCTATTGTGTAGAAACAGTGCTATATCATATAGTTTTTTATTTGTTTCTTAAATTGATGATCATTTAAAGATTTAATGTGTAACGGTAATTTATTATAACATATCTTAAATTATTGCAAGCCAATATCAATTATATTTAGTAAAAATTAGTGGAGTATCGTAAACTGAAAATAGCGGAGAATAATAAAAATTTTCGTAGAGATTCCAAACTTTGTTGTCTTAAATATAAGAACTGTAAATTAAGCAACGAAAATGTGGTCCTTTTATTGTCAATATTCAAGGAACCTCCACTTTCTCCATTTTCATGATGTTACGTTCACCTCCCTTCCTGTAATTCATATATATGTACGTTTTTTTTTACCAATAATTGATTTTGGGATAACTTGGCAAATCTTGCCCGAATCAGATGAAATTTTGGGTGAAGGTGGCTCATAATACCTACAAATAGCCTGCCACATTTCAAGTCAAAAGCTCCATTAGTTTGGCTAGAATGCCATTTTTTCGAAAATTATACGAAATTTTTAAAACGCTGTAACTTATAATAATAATAATAATAATAAACATTTATTGTCCACAAGAATACATAGAGTATTATAAGACTAGTCAAAATATAGGTAAAAAATACAAAGAAAAAGTACAAAGGCTTGTACAAGTAGCTGCTGGTACAGCCTGACATCAAAACATAACATGACATTTAAGACACAAGTACATAATTAAAAGAAAAAATGACTGATAAAACGAGCTAAACAGAGTGGCCGACATAATTAAAATTTTAGACCGTAGTTTGTATGAATTCGCCGATGTTGTAAACACACAAGTTGAGTAGCAGATCTTTTACTTCCTTATTGAAGTGCTTTAAGTATGATATGTTTTTGATATTATTTGGAAGCTTATTAAAGAGATTTGATCCTAATATAACATGGGATTTATTTGTGATACTAAGGCGGTGTGTTGGAATGGTAAGATAATTTCTGTTACGAGTTTCATATGAGTGGAAATTACTGTTTAAATTAAAATAATTTTTATTGATGAAAACATACTGAAGAAAATTATATATATATATATATATATATGAGTCCATAGATAGTTAGTATGCCAGACTGGCGGGAAAGATTTCGACATGAATGCCTTTTATTGACACCCGCCATACACCGAATAATCCTTTTCTGTGCTTTAAAAACATTTGGCATTGATGCACAAGAGCCCCAGAAACAGATTCCATAAATTAGTCTGGATTCCACGAGAGTAGTAAAATGCAATGAGCATTTCCCCATTAATAACATTTTTGAGGTTCCTTATCTGATAACAAACAGTATTTAGCTTGGAGATGAGATTATTACAGTGAGGTTTCCAAGTTAAACACTCATCTATAGTAAGCCCAAGAAATTTAACAGATTCCATTCTTTCCAGAGAGATGTTATTGTAGGCTATATTTAAATCCATGTTCTTTTTATTATGATTTGTGTGAAAATGTACATAACCAGTCTTTTCTATGTTTTTGGCCGTTTATCGTACGACAATTTTCTTCCCGTCAAAATGTGGGTTTTTTTATTTTTAGATTTTAATTGTCCAAATTGCCCAAGTTTACTTTATACATCTTGTGTTAAGGTGAGCATATCCAGGAGAGGGAGATCCGATAAGGAAATATTTATTATTTTTGGCCATAACTTTTTTTTAATACATATATTGATAAAATAAAGTATAAGCCTACCTAAGTGGAACTATGACAGGTGTAGTGATCTAAATTTTCACTCAATAATTTCAGTTGTTTGTAAAATCAGTAAATTTAAATTAAAAATTGGTGCCAATCTTCATAATTTGTAGTTTTAAATGAACTAATTTTGCAAATGACTGAAGTTATGGAGTGGAGATTCATATCACTACACCTCTCATAGTTCTACTTAGGTAGGCTTATACTTTTTTTTTTAACAATATATGTATTAAAAAAAAGTTATGGCCAAAAATAAGAAATATTTCCTTATCAGACCTCTCTCTTGGATATGCCCACCTTAATATACAAACTTAAAAAATAATAAAATGTCTCCCAGTTCTTATTTTTTATTATTCAAAAATATGTCAATATCTCTCTACTGTCAAAGCCACACACAGAATTAAGAATTGATAATTTCCAAATTTTTAATTTGTTACAGGGGCTTTAAGCAATTATTTTTACTTCAAATGTTGCACTATATTTTGGTTTAATAAGGGGCACATTTTTATTAAATATAATAAGCCATAATTCAAGATATACTAGATTTTAAAAATCAGCTATTTTTTTATTTTTATTTTTTTACAATTTAACAAATCAACAGAAACAACTTTTACTGGCCTAGTTTTATGAAAAGTTTAATTCCAATAAAAATTTCACTATGTCATTTCATTATAATCAGAAAACATTTCTAATGTGATCGTATTTTTATTTTTCTTACTGTTGGATGGGAACCAGACATTACCACCAAAATTGTTGTCAATGTTATTGTTGGAATTTTCAGGGCATCTGAAAACATGTATCACACTGTCCGTGTGACAAAAAAGTTCGTTAACCTCCGATGTCTAATTTCAATTCGAATTTATTAAGAAACATGACCGCTCCGATCGCCCCCAGCTATAACCCTACTTCCCCCGTCCCCCTGCACCTATTGGCGAATAGACAGCAAAAAGTCAGTGAGACATTTTTGCAGTGGTATCATAATCGAATATATATCTGCTATGTATCATCCATGGTAAAAATGGAAAAGAAAATCAAATTACGATATGTTATCATGTTATAAAAGAGCTTTTTGTGTCTACTTTTAAGGTTTACATGTCTCATGGAGGCTCCCCTTGGATGGAAGACCCATTTCATCCTCATTACACAGCAGGAGCGAAAGCAACAAAACACGTATATAATGTTGAACCCGATTTAACCCGTGAGGGTGGCTCAATACCAGTAACATTGGTTTTCCAGGAAGTAACTGGCAAAAACGTTATTCTGCTTCCTGTTGGCGCTGGAGATGACGGTGCACATTCTCAAAATGAGAAACTTAACGTAAGAAACTACATTCAAGGGGTGAGTATAGTTTGTCTTATATTATAAAATAAGTATACCCATTTTTAATGTTAATGCCTTGCTACTTAGTTCCTTAAGAAATTATATCTTCTGTTTTTTTAATTCTCTTAATATTTTTTTGTTTCAGACTAAACTTTTGGGGGCATACCTCTATGAAGTGTCCCAGTTATGAAATTATATTCAGCAACATTCATAATTTTTATTAATATAAAATTTATATATGATTTTATATATATTTAATATGGAATAAAGCAATTTTATTAATTTGTTGTTTATTGTGATGAGTTAAGACCAGAAAATAACTGCAAAGGCAAATGGAAACTTATATTCATACAGGGTGTTACATAACAAATTGTACATATCATAATGGTAGATTGGAGTGATAAAAATAAGTGGCTAATGGCCATTTAAAAACATCTTTAGTCATTATTTAGCAGAACTGGGATGATTCGAATCATTCAGGAATCGAATGCACGAAACAATTCGAGCTTGCGTACATCCCCTATATTACTTTTTCTCTACTTTTCAGTGATATAACATATTTATACATTTTAAAATGTAACTCGTAATATCTCTAAAACTATAAATGCCACAAGGATTAAATTTTAAATGGTGATTGAATATTGTGTGACATTTGCGAAGGGGATGTTAAAGACATGTTTTAATTAGTTATCTTCCATCTTCTGTTCCAGGGGATTGAATTTCCATAGAAGAAAATGCAGCATATAGGTTTTAGAAATATCTGTATTATGAGCAACATTTTAGATTTTCATAGAAAATAAAAGAATTTTTACAATCTGGTTACTTTGACAAAATTTGTTTTATATTGCCATATCGGTGAACAAAATTGTACACGTCGATAGTAGAGATGTGTCAGACAGGAATTCAGTATATTAATAAAGTCTGCTTTTCTTCTAAATACTTTTAAAATTAGGTTCATATGCAAAATGCAACTAACTTCACTACCATTAAATTTGGAATGAATCATTTTTCTCTGCAATATTTGTGCACATTTATGTTACGATAATAAAATAGGGATCCTGAGATAAGCAGGCCACCTATCAAGGGCAAACAGGAACAATCCGGATCATATTATCACGACTCATAAAAACCAGACGAAGAGGCAGGCCAAAATTAACATGGAGAATGGATGAAGATGCAAGGAAAATTGAAGTATGTAACTGGCAAAGACTAGCCACAGACCTAAGAACTGCCTAAATAGACCTGGAAAATCGGAGCCCAACTAGTGCTGGAACCACTAAAGATGACAATACTCGCACAAAATGATGATGAACAGTTTACCTTTTAAATGGGCCGTTTTCACTACTTCCTGATGCTATTACAGGTACTGCATTTTTCTTTAAATGCATTTGCCCACAAAATTTTACTATAAAATCAACCATTCTTTGAAAAATGGTGGCAGGACAGGTAAATATGTCCTGTCATCAAATGTTCTACCAATAGCTGGAAACTAATCTTTTCTTATATTTTGGTTAGAGGGAAATCTAAAAAGGGGATAATACAATAATAATTATAAAGTAGTTGAAATATTCACTCACCTTAAATAACTCTCTACTATTATGGAATAAAACATTTTATTTATTGCTGATTTTCTACCATATTAAAGTGACACATTGTTTTTTTACTTACATGTAAAACTTTAGATTAGGGTTGCTATCTCATCCAATTTCCTGTAAATAAGATTACTACATATCCACAAGTAGAGTTCAACAAATATAAAGCATTTCATTCTCACAAAAACACCGACAACTAGAAACAACAATTTTTCAATTAATAATAATAGATTAGAGGTTGCTATAAGACAGCTACTGCACTACTCGCTAGTCCACAAGTTCACGGTTTTTAGAAACAGATAGATGGTTTGCGGTCCATTCCTTCGAACAAACCACTTTTAAAGAATTTAATGTGCGTATGATCGTTGTTTCATGCTAGGTAATTTTATTTTTTTAAAATGGTATTTAATAGAAATACAATTTTGGTGACTATAAAAACAGAAAAACATTGTATTATTAAAATTTCAGGCTTATCACATACCTATAATATTTAACAAGGATGGAGATTCATACAGCCTTAACGGAACAGCATCTTTTATTAAAAAATATCTCATTCCACTTGGCTTTACAGTAAAATCACTTTTTACAAAGTGATCTGAGCAAATATATGGATATTTTGGCAGATCACTTGAAATAGCCAATGACTTTATCCATATTCGTTGACGATGACATTTCAAATCTTTGGGAAATCTAGGAAATGCAAATTCATAGAAAGAAAAATAATGTTAGGTCTATGGTATAATTTCCAACTTACGAGTGAATGTCCGATTTTCAGTTATATCCTGCAGGATATGAAACACTATACTATACACCTCTTGCTCGCCAACAAAACTAAATACACACGAAATTCAGGAAAACATACTTCTATAGTGGCAGTTCTTGTTAAAGAACACGATAAAACCCTCAATGTACTTTTCGAAACTGTAACAAAATCCGACGAAACATTTCGCATGAAAAGCCTGCTTCACGTAAAAATATCGTTGGAAGAGGTTTTTATATTTTTAATCATATTCTCGCTCTACGGAGCGTCTTTTATGCAAAAATTTCAATAACTCATCAAGAAGTGTAATTTTAGACAGTGTAATAAATATCGCTGCACGCCCCAACCACCAAAATTTAGAAACAGTAGCAAAATTTGACTTTTCGGAAATTTCAAAATTAAAAACCCTTTTACGAATCCACGTTGTTAAGCACTGCAACATATGCGTTGTGTTAAATATGAGGACAAGTTCATCCAGCTTGTATTCGAAGTATATAGAAAGTTTTAGCGAAAATAGCCTTTAGCGACAAGGGACCCCCATTATTTCCTAGCAGTCGATTTTGATGGGAAAATGATGGGTTTTAATGGGATTTGCCTTAAACCGGTTCCTCAGTGATTCGGTGTCAGAAAAGTATAGTTACCATGTACTCATATGTGCATGGGACCGCCTTGCCTGAACGTATGAATTTATAATTGCTATAATATAATTCAAAGTCGTTGCGATTCAAGCATTTTTAAGCTCCAAGGAGTGATCAAAATTGATATTGAACTGTAAGTACGTAAATAGACAGGCAAGCAAAAGCCCGCCAAAAATTTATAAACATTGAACTTTTCTTGAATCTTTTTGTGTAATCGTTAGCTCAAAAACCGCATATTGGATGGTAGTTGGTACATTATAAGTCGTTCCGTTCCTCCCATGTGTTGTACACGGGCCAGACTATAGTTTGTTAAAAACATTTTTCTTGAAGTTGTAAAACATGAATTTTTAAAGAGATTTAATACATATTTTTGAACTTTATATTGTCTTTTTCTTGTGTTTTCAAAATTCCCTTTCAGGTTTAATTTTAAGAAAGTGTTAGTACCTACTGTGTTAAATTTATAGTGTTACGACGTCCAATTGATACCATCAGAGAAGCAGTTAAGCATAAACGAACAGTAAGTCTAAATTTTGTATTATTCTCTGTCTGAAACAGTCGTTTTGAACCCTTATTTGTGAACGTTAATATTCATTTTTGGAAAATATATAAGAAGTCCTTCAGACTCAAAAGATGGATCGTTCACATTCTAAGGGAGGCATAGAGTCCCGGGCCCCCCCATGGACACATGAACTTTGTAAATCTATCAATTACCAATTATTAAGATCTCTACCCTACATTTAGTTTCAACAGATCACAATAAAATATGCCCAGTAGCGCTGCATTATTCCTGTCGGAGATAGGACAATAAATAAGAAACACACTATTTTGCTGATATTTCGATTATTTGGCACATACTTCTTCAGGGCTTAATAGTTATAATTAGGGTGACTATATGTACTTATTTCAGTTAGATAGTACTTTCTTTTCGGATAGTGTCCTACTGTCCTTAAAAGGTTCATTAAGTACACCTAAATGTGCTTCTTTTTCTTAAGATGCAAAAAATTCGAAATTTAAATTTTCATTTACTTTTTGCAAAACTGGAGTTCGAACTTAAATGAGCTGAATGTTTTTGAACGTGTCAATTTGAGAAGATAAGTATCATAAATCAAGTTTTTTTTGTTCAGGTGAGGTTTTTAAGGACTACATAGGTCTGGTATTGAATGAAGACGAACTGTTCGGCGAAGTCTAATGCAAGCCAAAGTTGCAGAATTTCATCAATACCAATATTCAACATTAATAATGATGAAATTGTTGTGCCTAAAAATGTTGCATTATAACTATTAAACCTTGAAGAAGTGTATGACAAATCCACGAAATGCCAACAAAATAGTTTGTTTTTCTAATATCCTCTGTCCCCCGACTATTTAAGCGCTAATCATAAAATCCCTTTACAGCCGACGCTACGTGTACACAGCTGTGCTGCTCATCTTTGAGGCCCCCGCCCCCTTCCCCCCCTTGATGTCAAAATTCTGGGACCGCCACTTTAACTACCACGTGCTTTTACAAACGACAACAAATAAATACATATGCCATATTGCAAACTGTCATTGTCATCTACGGAGCATGACATTATTTTGATGAGTCAACCAATGAGGTTAGGGGATTAATATTTTGTTTGTTTATGGTAGTGCACCGAACAAACAAAGGGCTGTTTGATGATCTCTATTTTCCCTTTATACCATTCGGGTATATTACTTAGTATATGCATTTGGGTGTAATTTGGTAAGGATTGTTAAGTTAACAATCCTTGGTAATTTGGAAGATGCGGTATAAATTTATCAACATTTTTGAATGTGGTGTAATTGGGACAATTTGGAATCATCGACAAAAAAACTTCGATTTTGTGGTAATGTTTTTTTTTTCAGGATATCAATCATTCAAAATTTGATAGCTCATCCATACCCACTCTGTTGTAGGTGCCATGCCAGGTGACGAATGTTTATTATTCTTATATAGTAGCATGTGGCACGCGGCCATTTGGATTTTCCGGAATCTCTTGGAATTGGCATAAAAACATTTTTTTTCAATGGTGTTGTAATGCGATATAATTTGAAAGAGTACCAGGGGTTATCTGGCCATTCTTCTATGATTTGGTTGGTACTGAGAGTATAAAAAATACTCTCAAAAGGAAGAAGGAATCATAAGGTTTTTTTTGGTTCTAATTTAAAAACAGTTCAGAACCATTCCCGTCTTGTGCAGTTTAATACATTGCCCATGACTGTTTCTTTATTGCACCTGACGGGAATTGTTCTAGAAATTTTCTAGTCAGAACTAAAACAAACCTATAGATAATCAATACAGATAGGTTATTTTTTACTTTGATTCTCTATAGTGACTACAACAGCTCATAGAAAGATTTCAATTTGAAAGCGATTGTGTCTTGTACAATTATTAGTTTCCAGATATTTATAATTTACATCCACTACATCTGACATCACCAATACTGTACAATAAAAGTCACTAAATTGACCTTGCTCATTTTCTCTAGGTTTTGCACAAAGAGTTGGAATAGACTATATAGGTGTCAGTCACAAACAGTTAAGTAAACAAAAATGGGAGGCCCCTTATTTTTGTTGCTTACCTTTGTCTTGAAGGTCTCGGTCCAAGTTCTTTTACTATTGCAGTAGTAACTCTTCGAGGAACTGTTCCCTTCTTCAAACATCTTTTGCCAGAAGGAGTGATATAAAAATCTTCAGGTGAGAAATGATTCGCACAAATATAAGTATAAATACTCAAATCACATGTACCATGAATATCTATACCCATAAAACTTAACCATTTTTTTTTCGTTTGAAAATCCTTAGGAACCCTATTAAAAGTAAAGCAATATTATAATCGTTTCAGAGGGTCCCTAGAAAAAAAACTTAAACTACGCTCATGTGAATTGTTTACTTACCGATGTAATGACAGAATCTCTCCTACAACGTACTTTCTCCGACAAATAAAACACTCTCTAGTCATATTGCAGTTGATTAAAGACACGAAAAATCAAGATACACAACACTTACAATCACCAAGAACCACAGACAACAGCTGAGCGAAAACCTCAGAAATTAAAAGGTTAAAACACAGAGGGTCTGTGTACGGGTTTGTACTCTGTGGTTAAAACCAAACCGAAAAATGGCGAGTTTGTTTGTACGTTTCAACCCCACCAAAATTGCAAGAACCAATGAAATCGAACGACTCTGTAAACATTTTTCAGGTTAGTAAATATTGCGTTTGTTAAGGAATATTATTTATATCTGGGATAGAAAGCATAGCAATGAGTATTCTGTGGTATTACTTCAATCTACACATTGCCACTGTTTCATAGAAGTACCACAGCATCAAGGTTTGTAAAGTAAGATAGGTAGCATGGTAACTTTCGACCAATCAGAAATCACTATTTTAAAATGCGGGAACGCGTCACTCTGCCTGCTCATTCGAATTTCTGGCATTCAAACCGTCAATATAGAAGTATAATTAGTTATGAATTTGAATTCCGTATTTTGCATTTTTTAATGTATAAGCGCAAATTAATAAATTGACTTTTTTGATTAATGATTATTAACATCGATAACGTTTTCCTTGGAATTTAAAATTGACATTACTATATATCAAATTTATAACTAATTAATGTATGCAGTTAAAGAAGTACATTTTATATCAAGGGACTGAAGTAGGTTCTTTTAATCTTGTGTGCAATTTCTTGCCCGAGACTTCAGTCTTGATTTCATTGCTTTATATAATTCTTACGAATTTAATAAGTTATAAGATAGATGAAGAAACATACATTATACTAATTTTCGCCCTAACGAAAAGAGTTACTTAGAAAAGTTTCTTTATTTTATGACGTACTGAGTAGAAATTTTTCCCCAGGCCAACCTTTACAATTATGTAGTATTAAAAAATTTTAATGCAAATTTTTTATTAGAATTAGATGTGCATACAATAATTTATTAATAAAATTTAACAAGAGGGCCATTAAATTTTATCATGTCATATTAGACACAGCAATTAATAAGAAAATATCACTCATTGGTTTTTCTAATATTTCTTTGTATCATATGAAAATAAATTTTATTTCCTGTATTAAGTAATTTTTTTAGGGAAGGAAAAAAACATCAACATCTCACCACTCTGCTTTGCCTTTTTTGAGTTGTTTTTGCAAACAGCTACACTACAAACCTTTCCTCCAGTCATCTAATAATTGTATGTAACATTGTTATTTGTTATTATTATGAACGGAAAATAATAAAAACTGTTTACCTTAAAATTATTTATGTAAATACACAGGTTACAAACTTCTATATACTATGAGTCTTTTCTCTTTAACAGTAATTGTCAATTAGATTATACACTAAATAACTATATCTGCACGATTATAAACACAAAAACAACAAATATTTCGAAATAACTCAACAAATAAGCGCAACGTCTAAAAAAATGCAAGTTTCAGCAGGCACGATGACGCGCAAGATGGCCGCCTTCATCGTAACCCCTCCATTCCGTTCAAGTTACCATGCTACCTATCTTACTTCACAAACCTTGCCACAGCATAAGGTTTCTTATGCTGTGGAAGTACTTCTAATAAACTCTCATTATTACTCTATGATAAACGCAATGAGTAATGTCTGTTGTTCAGTAATGCCGCAGCTACCGAATTTTCTGTAGGTCTACCGAATTTGGATGAGGTATACCGATATGCTATAATTTACATATTTTTGAACGGCATTTAAGAACATCTTCATATCAATATTATAAGACTTGTCCTATTTTTTTTTTGCTCACGACAGTGCCACTCCCATTGGGCACTTGCTCAGTTGTGAAGGTAAGTACTCCACATTAGTGGAAATGATCTACGAAAAAGTTGTTGTTGTGGTAATTTTTATAACAGTACCAGTACCATAGGGTACCACTTTCATGGTGGGCAGTCGCTTAATTACGAAATAATTAGCTGTATTAGTAAAAATACCCAAACTTTATTTGTTTATTAAATTAAACTATGACGACCGGTGTTACCATGGTAACCATTTTCCCATAACACATTTCCGGTAAGTTGAGGTAAAATTTTTATTAGAGTGAATACGACCAGAATTGAAACCGTATAAAAACTAAAAACCGGCAAAAACAGTCGGCATCTGTTGCGGAGGTAAACAGAAATGCTTGTCATAAGAAAAACAAAAAAGAGATGCCGGCTTTTAGTTTTTATACGGTTTCAATTCTGGTCATATTCACTATAGCTGTTGATAATGCGCGCCTGGTCCCCGTTTCGAAATCCGCCCGCGTGCTCCACGTAAAAACGCTGTTGGAAGAGGTTTTTATCAATAAATTAAAATTTTCGCTCTACGAAGCGTTTTTTATGCAAAAAATATCGAAAGCACATCAAGGAGTGTAATTTTAGAAAGTATACTAAATGTCGCTGCACAAGGGCGTAACGTCACTCCGACCATAAAATTTTAGAAACTACCACGAAAAACTGGGAAAAATAAACGGGTTTACGGAAAAAGGGACTTTGGGGATGGTTTTTGACCAATTTGGGGGGGGGGGGGGGGTTGCCGAGGCGGAAAAATTGGTTTGACCCCGGGAATAGATTCAGCACCCTCGAAAACGTGGGAGGGACATTGTCTAGTCTGAGGCGCAAACATTCGGTGGCAGTGCATTTTTTAAGACAAAATCACTGGGCGACAAAGTCCAAAATATTTTGAACCTAACCTGATTTTACTGTTAACGATATGTTAGTAATTTTATCTAATAAAAGGAAAAATGATTTTCAATTATAATATTTTTAATGAGAGAAGCAATTACCGAATATTAAAATTTTTGTGTTACATATCTCTGTTACAAAAAACTTTTTTATAAATTCTATATAGTTTAGTATCCGGAACAGTATATCGGTGCTCCTTTTTTTCCAAAAATTTTACGACAGCCAGTCGTGGATCAAAATGGGCCGTTCTTGCATTATTAAGGGCAATGTACATACGACTTCTGCAGTTAGTAGGTAACTTTTATTTTGAACACTGTGTACACTGTACCAATTTCTGTTTCTAAGAAAAATATAATGCAATAGATTGACCCAAATCATTGTCGCCTAGTACATCAAAATTTCAATCACTGGGCGACTAATTTTTCCAAGTGGGCGACATTTGTGTTATTTCCATAGATTTACTACTTACACATAACATATAGAACTGATGATATTTTCTTTTAGATAATGTTGAGTTTGTTAAGCTCTTCTTTTAACATTGGTAGCCATCAGGTTGTACAAATATCTACAGAACAATTCGATACGCATTAATTTTTCTTTTTTTAAAAGCTTTTTTACATTTTTCCTCTACAACTTTTGTCTAAAACTTTTTTTCGAACATTTTTGCGTTTTTGACATATCGCGGTTTCAACCCTTAAATATATTTTTTACAACCCCTGCACATCAATTTCCACTTTTCGACTACATACGCTTATTGATTGTACATCTTAAAACTAATTTCTGGTAAAAAATTCAGCCATGGAGTACAAATGGACATTTAAAAGTCCCCCTTTATTGAACTCATAGGATGTTACTTCTTTACAACATTTTGTTTTGTTTCCTTAACATTTTTTATTTAAAAAGTAACTATGTTAGTCCAAGTTAGCATTTCCTGACACTCAAAAAACGCAACAAAAACTTTACGACACAATTATTATCGCCGCGGCATGCCTGTCATCAAACAATTCGACGTATATTAAAAACCTATAGAGGTAAGCAAGTCAAATTGCGGTCGAAACAGCACAAAGAGTGATGGTATTTTAATGATGTCGTAAGGTTTTTGTTGCGTTTCTTATGTGCCGGGAACTGCTGATGTCAACTATAAATGTATGTTAATATCTACCGGAAATTTACCGAAAAATCTCGAGCTATTTTATAGAACTTCCAGGAAAGGTTGTGGCACTGGCAATGTGAACGATCCATGCTTTGATGGAAGTCTGAAGGACGTATTTTCTGCTCGAAAAACTTAGAAAAATTAAAAAAAATAGGAAAAAGAAAAAATTAATTTTCTTTTTCCTCAACCTTTTCTTAAATTCTAAATAATAATATTACGTTCACAAAATTTTTAGGGTTCAACGTGACTGTTTCAGACGGAGATTAATGGATAAATCATACTTACTGTCGTTTATGCTTAACTGCGGCTCTGATGGTATCAATTGGAAGACGTCGTAACACTATAAATCTAACACTGTCTGTTTCACACTCTTAAAATTAAATCTGAAAGGGAATTTTGTTAGAAAACACAACTAAAAGACAATATAAAGTTCAAAATATGTATATTAAATCTTTTAAAAAATTTATGTTTTTACAACAACTTCTTCAGAGAAAATGTTAACAAACAATGGTCTGACCCGTGTACAACACATGGTGAGGAACGGGACGATTCATACGGTACCAACTACCATCCAATATGCAGTTTGAAAAGCTAACGATGCACAAAAAGATTCAAGAAAAGTTTCATGTAACTGAAATTTTGGTGGGCTTATGCTTGCCTGTCTTATAAACGTATTTATTAATTCACATAAATTTTGGTCGCTCCTCGGAGCTTAAAATTGCTTGAAGCGTTTCTACTTCGTTTGTATTATGCAATAACAAATTTTACGTTCAGGCAAGGCAGATCCCATGCACGTGTGAGTACATGGTATAGATACTTTTTTGACTCCGAATCACTGAGGAACCGGTTTAGGGCAAACCCCGTCAAAACGCATCATTTCCTCGTCAAATCCGACTGTTAGGAAATGATGGGGGTCCCATGTCGCTAAGAGCTATTTTCGCTATAACTTCCGATATACTTTGAATAGTCGTTGGACTAACTTGTCCTCATATTCAACACCTCGTAAGAATTGCAGTGCTTGACAACGTGGATTCGTAAAAGGGTTTTTAATCTTGGAAATTTGGAAGTTCAAGTCCAATTTTAGTATACTTTCTAAAATTGGATGGTCGGGGCGACATTACGTCCCTGTGCAGCGACATTTACTACACTTACCAAATTAACGCTCCTCGAAGAGTTAGCGAAAATTTGGCATAAAAAACGCTCCGAAGAGCAAAAATATATTTCCAAGAATTAAAAACCTCCTCCACGGCGTTTTTACGTGAAGCACGCTTTTCTTACGAAGTATTTCCTAAGTCGGATTTTGTTACAACGTCGAAAAGTATATCGGGGTTATAGCGTTCTTTAACAGCAACACTGAGTAGTTCAAACGTATCTAACAAAAACATCAAAATGTGTCAAAACAGTCTGTGGTCAAAACTGTCAAAAGTCAAAATTGAATTAATAATTAACCACCTTAACGAAGTTTAATTATTTTTAGTAATTTTAATATACGTTAACGTTTAATGAAACATATATAGCAAAACTATAAAGATGAATGTGATAGCTGCAGTCAAGGCGTATGTGGTAAAAATGACTGAGGAGAGCGAACCAGGCATGAAAGTTTTGTTAATGGATAAAGAAACAACAGGAGTTATCAGTATGGTCTATGGTCAGTCCGAAATTCAACAGAAAGAGGTGTTTTTATTAGAAAGAATTGATTCTCCCAATTATACAAACTCTTCAGGTTTACGGTATTTAAAGTGCTTAGTGTTTTTACGACCAACTCAACAAAATATTGAAGCTCTATGCACTGAGCTGCGTAATCCTAAGTATGGAGCCTATTATATTTACTTCAGTAATATAGTAGCAAAAGCAGATATAAAAGTGTTAGCCGAGCACGATGAACAAGAGGTTGTAAAAGAAATTCAAGAGTTGTATATGGATTATTTAGCTGTTAATCCACATTTGTTTTCAATTGGTTTACCAACTTGTATGAATTCCTTGTATTGGAACCAAGGAGCATTACAAAGGTCTGTGCAAGGAATAATTTCATTACTATTATCATTAAAAAAGTGTCCTACAATTCGCTACCAAGCCAATTCAAAACTTTGCAAGGATCTTGGGACAAGAATCGATGAAATAATGAGTAAAGAATCGTCATTATTTGCCTTTGGCCAAAGCAGCCAGCCGTTGCTGTTAATATTAGATCGAAGAGATGATCCCATTACACCACTTTTAAACCAGTGGACTTATCAAGCAATGGTCCATGAATTGCTAACGATAAATAATAACAGAGTAAACTTATCAAATGTATCAGGTGTTTCAAAAGAACTATCAGAAGTGGTGTTGTCTGCAGAGCAAGACACATTTTATGCCAAGAATATTTTTATGAATTATGGAGAAATTGGCACTAATATAAAACAACTGATGGATCAGTTTCAAGCAAAAGCTAAAAGTCATCAGAAAATTGAGAGTATTGCTGATATGAAGAATTTTGTGGAAGCCTACCCACAATTTAAAAAATTGTCTGGAAACGTTACAAAACATGTAACTGTTGTAGGTGAATTAAGTGCTATGGTAAATAAATATCATTTACTAGATGTTTCAGAGGTAGAACAAGAAATTTCCTCTCAAAATGACCACTCTTCCCATTTGCAGAATATCAAGAAACTAATAAATAATGAAAAAGTAAGAAGTAGCGATGCTGCAAAGCTGGTTATTCTATATGCACTTAGATATCAGAATCACAGCAACAATGATTTAACTGGACTTATAGAACTGTTGAAGAAAAAGGCAGTGCCAGAGCGATTGCTTAGGAATATTGTAAATATTTTAGAATATGCTGGATCGCATGCCAGGCAAAGTGACTTGTTTAATGTTGAAAATGCTGTAAAAATAACAAAAAGATTCATCAAAGGTCTAAGCGGCGTAGACAATGTGTATACGCAGCATAAACCCTTGCTTCATGAGACTTTAGAAGACCTGGTTAAAGGACGTTTAAGAGATCAACTCTACCCTTTTATTGGAAACCATTTTAGTAATGGACGACCCCAAGATATCATAATATTTATTGTTGGAGGTGCCACTTATGAGGAGTCATTGACTGTGCATTCGTTTAATAAAAATTATCCAAGCTTTAATATTTTGTTGGGAGGGACCACTATACATAATTCTGTAACTTTTCTTGATGAAGTTGAGCAAGCCACGAGAAATGTTCCTAGGAAGCATACTAGGAATATTCGAAACATACGATTTGATTAAATCATTCCTTTAATTTATACTTATTTAATTTTTTAAAGTTGTATATTTTTATTTATTTTTATATAATAAAGTATGTCAATATATTTTATTTTAAAGCTTTTTATATTTGATTTGTAAATGAAACCCGATTTACCAAAGAATACAATATAAATAATGTATCGATTAAGAGAAAATTTATTGTTTATCTAAAAGTGTTTGAATAAAGATATCTTAAATTATTAAATAAGATTGTTTATTAGCATGGAATAGTATATCGTTATTGCTTTAGGATTTTCGAACCGTTAATAATTAGTTGCAAATTTTTCACCTTTGTTTACATTAGGTATCTACTTCACTGTTTTATGCACCTAACCTAACTTTCTGTCAAGTTTTCAGGTTAAGTCGTGTTTTGTGTTGTGATTTTAAAAATGATTTTGAAATTTGTCCATCAAATAAATAAAACAAACAAGTTATTTTATTGTACCAAAACAGAGCCAAAGAATAAATTGTATAATAGCACTGTGCTTTTGCCAAAAACTAAATTTCCCTTAAGGTTAGAAAGCAAAAAACTAGTGGAACGAGATGCACATATTTACAATGTAAGTTTCTTAATGTTCCAGAAGTATTTGAATAATGTCAAAATTACAACCATATTATTTTAGGTGGCAGAGTTCGAAAATTTATATTCGTGGCAAAGAAGCCATTTATCTGAACCAGAATTTGTGTTGCATGATGGTCCTCCTTACGCGAATGGCTTACCTCATATGGGCCATGCAATTAATAAAGTATGAGATGTTTCATTATTTAATATGCAATAGTATTATTTGACATTTTTAGATATTGAAAGATACAATTTTGAGATACCACATATTAAAAGGAAATAAAGTAAACTATATACCAGGTTGGGATTGCCATGGTTTGCCAATTGAATTGAAAGCAATTTCTAATTCTAGTGAAATGGATCCTATTGAAATAAGATCGAAAGGTAGGGACAAATATTTAATACACTAAAAGAGAATAAGGCGTGCGATAGCGGATATCTTTGTGTCCATCAGTTTATTGCAAATTTCATAGGGCGCACTACCCTGCTATGTCTCCGGTATTGTAAATATTGTTTAATGGTTTTGGCTTTGCATGTTTTTCATTTTGTGTTATGCCAATCGTAGCTCGTGTTTGAGGAAGTGCAGCCAAGACGTTTACTCAGGCTACATTCGATAGGCGGGTTTATCATGGTCGGACTGGTAAAAGCGTTCGGACCGCATGGTCTGACTTGATCAACTGAGTGGTCGATGTAGTCACATTTTAAAGTCTGACTTGTGAAATACTTCAAATGCTCTAATGCGTTCGATCGCAAGTTCGGTTCGTAGTGGGCGGATCACATCAGTCAGCCATCGAATGTACCTTGGTTTGCAAAATCTCTGTGATATAAAATAGTTTACCTCATATATGCAAAATTTTTATCTATTATTTCTCAGAAAACATTATTCCTGATGACGCTCATGTGCGAAAAAATGGTGAGAAAAATAAAATTTTCTGAAAAATTAATAAATTAATAAAAGTCTTGCCATATACCAAATACAAATTCTTTGGACCAAAGTGTACTGTATATTAATACAAAACTGTTCTTTTTTGTTAGCCAGAAGCTTTGCTGAGGAAACTATAGAGAAACAGAAGGATATTTTCAAATCATGGGGAGTTATCGGTGACTGGAAAAATTCTTACACAACTCATAGTGTAGATTATGTTAAAATACAGTTTCGGCAATTTTATAAAATGTATGAAAAGAATCTCATTTACAGAGATGTCAAGCCGATTTATTGGTCTCCATCTACAAGGTAATTAAGTTTTCTTAGTATGATTAACAAGTCCTCAATGCTTTACAATTTTTAGAACAGCTTTAGCAGAAGCTGAGTTAGAATATAACGAAAATCATATAAGTCCTAGTGTATATGTGAGATTCGAGGTTAAGGATATTCCACATCTAGAAACTCTTAAGGGCAAACGGTAACTTTATTAAAGATATATTTTCCAAAATTATAATATTTTTTTAAGTGTTTATGCTATAATTTGGACGACAACACCTTGGACACTGCCATCTAATCAGGCAGTGTGTTACAACGAATCTTTATCGTATTGCCTGGTAAAGAAACCTGAGCCGGAAGATACAGATATATACATTATTGCAACAGAGTTACTGGATAATTTGTCTACTGTCTTTAAATGCAATTTTCAGGTGTTAAACATCATATCGGGTAAGTTACTTAAGATTGTCTTATATAATCAACATATACCTATGTTTCCATTAGGTGTTTTGTTGAAGGGAGCAACTTATATCCACCCTATATACAAGGAACAAACACTGCCGTTTTTACATTCTTCACATGCCACTGGGGCTAAAGGTACAGGGTTGGTACATACAGCCCCAGCTCATGGACCAGATGATTTTGTAGTAGCTCTGAACAACAAATTATCGGTTGTGAGTATTTTCTTTCCAAAGAGAAAATATATATTTTTATACACATACATTAAACGTATTCTAATTTTTGAGGTGGATCTGGTTGATGAAATAGGAATATATAATTCAAAGGCAGGACCGAACCTTGAAGGAAAGTTTGTTTTATCTGAAGGAACTGAGAAAGTCTTAGGATTGATAAAAAATGATCTAATGCAATTAGGAGAGTTAATTCATGGCTATCCTTATGATTGGAGGACTCAAAAACCTGTCATAATTAGGGCTAGTAAACAGTGGTTTATAGACACCAATGCCATTAAAGGTAGAGCGATAGTAAGTTTGACTAATTATGTTTTTCATTTGTCAATTTAATTATTACATCGTTGCGTGATAATTTTAAGTTATGTACATACTTCGATATGCGATGTAAAGTAGCACCAGACACGGTTAGTACTTAGATGAGTGACCGTTTCAAGGAAGGCCGCATCCTTGCCTTATATCTTCCAGTGGCTTGTATATCAGTGTATACGCTGAAACTATGTAATCTTAGGCGAGGATTGTGTAGTGGATATACCATCTCTCAGAGGGAATGTAAAGCCTAACACTTCAGCCTTTTTAGTGTGTCTTTTGCACCTCACAGTGTTTTTCTTGGGAATGTAGATAATGAATCTAATGTCAACAACAATTCAACAATACATTTATCTGAAGTTGAAGAGGATGATGTGATAAAGCTCTAAAGAAAATTAAAAATAAAATGACTATGGGCCCGGACGGCATACCTGCTTTCCTTTTAAAACACTGTGCTATTATTTTTGCTCCACTGGTAAAAACTATTTTTAATTTAATTCTGATTAGTGGTGACTTTCCGGTTAGGTGGAGATGATCCAAGGTATGTCCAATTTTTAAAAAGGGTGTTAATTCTGAAATTTCTAACTATCGGGCTATTTTCATTATATGTAACTTTCTGAATTTCTGTTACATGAAGTTATTTATAGTAAAGTCAGTAATAGAATCTCAATTCATCGGCACGGTTTTATGAAACCACTGAGTCCATAGATGATCATGGCCAAACTGATGTGATTTACATGGACTTTTCTAAAGAGTTGGATAAACTAGACCATTCAATATTACTTCTAAAGCTACATGGCATTGGTTTTTCTGAGAAACTGTTAGGTTTGGTCAGGTCCTACTTTGCCAACAGAACTCAATATGTTGCTCTGAATGGTTTTCAGTCTGCTGAATATGTGGCTACTTCTGGAGTACCACAAGGGTCTGTCCTGGGACCATTGTTTTTCATTATATTTATCAATGATATGGTGGATGATCTAGATAATATTAACTACTTAATGTATGCTGATGATTTGAAGCTTTATTCCAAGATCAGCACTTTTGATGACTATCCACTTGCAAGGAAACTTCATTAAAATTAATAACTGGTATAAGAATTTTAAACTCCTGTTAAATGTTCAGAAATTTAATGTTATGTCTTTTACACGTAAATTAGAGCCAATTTGTTTTAATTACACTATAAGTAACAATACTCTCCAAAGACCTGAAACGTTATGCGACTTAGGAGTCATTTTTGATAAGACATTGGCATTCAATAGCCACATTAATATCATTGTTTCTGAAGCTAGCAAAACGTATGGATTCATAGTTAAAAATTCCCATGATTTTTCAAAGTTAGAGACGCTTAAGATGCTCTATAATTGTTATGTCAGATCAAAGCTTGAGTATGCATCAATTGTGTGGAGCCCATATATAATATAACGTACACATTAATTGGTGCAAGGTAAGTTTCTAAAATTAATGTATTTTAGATCGGAAGGTGCCTATCCAAGGATTGGCTTTCCGCAAGAGGAACTGCTAACCAGATACTCGTTACTTAGTCTAAGCCGCAGACGACAATGCTTTTCACAAGTGTTTCTGTACAAAATTGTTAACGTCATTGATGCACCCCAGATACTGTCAAAATTACCTTTTAATGTTCCTCGGACAACATCTTGTGTTATACCTAGCCTGTAATAAATAAATAATTTACTTTCACCTGGGATGAGACAGAGAATTAAGTGCAACTTTTGCATGTTTTGCAATAGTCTTAAAAACACTTTAATATCACGTGTTCATTTTCTAAACAATTTACTAGGTTACACCGTAAAAATAATTTATTAATATTAAGTGAAACTGAGCAAAAATGCAAATAACTTATAAAGCTTACATGATTTTTTTTAGGATTTATTAGAAGATGTAAAGATAATCCCTAATGAAAAAAGTGAAGTATATAAAAGAAATCTTTTGAATCAAATTAAAAAGCGACCTTATTGGTGTATATCACGACAAAGGAAATGGGGGGTACCTATACCAGTGTTTTACAACAGAAATACTTCCGAAATTATAATAAATGAGTGAGTAATGCCTGTTTAAAAAATGTCTGTGTTCATTAAAGACGATTTAGCATATTGCTTTGGCCAAAACATTTGTTCCTGACTGAGAGTATTAATTTTATTGCCACTGATTTGATTTAAACCAAGTAAATAATCATTTTTTGTTTATTTCTATAATTCTAAATGGTTTGAACAGATTTGATGAAATGAATTCAAAATTAGTACTGTATTACACCATACAGTGTGTGGGATTTAGTACCACAACACCTTATTATTGTGGAACACGCTGCCCAATTTAATTTTTTTAATTTTTAATTTCATTTTCATCTTTTTAAGGCCTACTAAATTACCCTAAATGGGTCGAAATTTCAAGATCGACTATTAGGCTTTTTTTTTATTGGAAAAGTGATAGCATATTCGCAGTATTTCTCAAATAGTTTTATGCAAAATTGTAGCTTGATACCTCATATAGGGTGTTTGTTACTCAGTTGTCAAATTTGAAAATTTTTCAATTTTCGACGTCCTGTATAAAGTCTGTTATGATCTAATGAAACAACAGTTGAAGATTTAGTGTTTTTAATAACATGAACAACATCAAATAATACAGTCAACACTAATTTAAAAGTGAATAAATAACATAAGCAAATGTTGGGAGAAAATCGGAATTTGGCCAACAAACGGATGGAATAACACAAAAATCTAACAAAATATTTCAAATTTTTGTGTTCTCAATATAACCTTCACACCTTATACATTTTTCATAATACCGTTTCAAATTTTGACGGGTCCTCATTAATTGTTGTGGTGTTATTTCCCTGCACTCTCGTTCAATTCTTTCTCTTAATTCGTCTAGTGCGGTAAACTTTTTCTTTTAAAATTCCCCATAAAAAAATCTAAAGGTGTTAGATCTGGCGAATGTAGCGGCCAATGAATAAGAGGGCTACTTAGTCCTATTCATCTGCTTGGAAAATTTTCATTAAGCCATTTACATACAACCACCGAATAATGTATGGAAGCACCATCTAGTTGAAAAATAATTTGTCTGTTTTCTTCCTCATATAGTACTTCCATAAAATCCAAAAAATCTGTATTTAAGAAGTTAAGAAACCTTTGACTGTTTAATGTATCTTGGAAAAACACTGGACCCACTATATGATTATTGAAGATCCCAATCCAGAGATTAACTTTTTGAGAATATTGACTTTGAATTTATCATCCAGTGTGGGTTCTCTGTTGTCCAGTACCTAGAGTTCTGAGTAGAAACCATTAGTAGTGAATGTCGCCTCATCTATGAAGAGAATATTTCTTAAAAATTTTTTCGTTATTTATATATTCTCCTTGGTGAAATAAACAGAATTCCATTCTCCATTCATCATCACCTTGTCACATATTTTAATGACATTTTTTAATCTGTCTTTTAGCAGAAGGTGTTTAGGTTTAAGATTTTAATTGTTGTTTTAACCGAACCAGGTCTACTCCACCCGGTCCTGTAACCGGCCATTGAGATCAACGTGATGGTTGCATGATCGGTTCCGGGATAGGTCCTGGGGAGGTCCTTTTATATTTTGTTAATTTTAATAAAGAAGTTTTGAATTGAATCACCTTGTTCTAATGTGTGCATAATTTTTGGTTTAAAGGAAAGTACTTTATTTTTTTTCAAACGGGCGTATTTTTGATATGCTTAAATGTAAATCCCGTGTAGCCTGCCTCAAGCTAGTTGTTGGAATTTCTTGGTGGAAATATTGTAAAATTTCTCTGTCTGTCTCTACATTTCTTTGCCGTGATTCTTTTTTTAAAGAAACTTTACCTTTTCATTGAATATTGTGTTTATCTTGAAGACTGTTATATGATGGATTGGTTCACGATCTGGATTTCTTATGTTGAACTCTTCAGTAACCCTCATTGATCGAGCATTATCACCAATTATACGAATAATCTGTATTCTCTCGACTAAGTTCAAATTTGCCATTCTGAAGATAATTAAGAATCGTTCTGGACAACTTGTTTAATAAACGATATCCGTCAACAATCTTGACTTGACGATACAACACAGTAAAAAAACAAACAAGATTTTTACAAAGCCTACTATGTAAAAAATTCACATTTTGGGTAATTGGTATCGGGAACTAAATTTTGCAGAATTAAGTGCAATTATTCATTTAGTTGGAAACGTGGTTGGCCAATGAGGAACAGTTTTGAATAATTTAATCTACAAATCCTCAGATAGTGAACCGTTCGATGAACTTGACAATAAATTGAGAACGATTGTCAGTCGCTGTAGATTTAGGATAATATTTAAAACCGATTTTTACCTAACTAGTCATGGGGCATAATGTATTCCGTGGGATTTTTTGGGAAGGGAAGGTGCGACTATGTGGAATCTCTTTATTATATGCTAGATAAAGGTGTAGTACCGGGTGTTTACCTTAGAATCGTGCTGTTTGGTTTTTATGGCATTATACACCCAAGATGACCTCTACCATGCGAGACATTTATTCTTTACATCAAAAATAACTCCTTCCAGAGTGCTCATACGCAAAATCTGCGTATAACATTTTCTGTTCTGCATGACCCATAGAACAAATTTAGTTCTTATCAATTTTTTCGTATCTTTTACCAATTAAAAGTTACACGCCAGTTTTATCACATAACACAAATTTATTAGTATACATTTATCAAAATAGAGCAATGAAGGTAGCAGGAGGTCTTGCAAATATTATCCAAAAGAAAAGTGCACTGGCAAGGTTTTTTTTTGATCGCTTCTGAACTATCAAGGCTAGCCAAAGAAGCAAAAGATTTGACAGGAATGACAGAATATGGCCACTAACATCATCACCACCTTACAACATCAAAATCAAAACGCCAATATTCTGACATGGCTATAGTCCTCAATGCCGTGAATAGTTCAACAAATCCAATGTCATACGATGGTCACGACCTTATTAATATCAGCACAAAGGCTGTTTTCAGCGAAGACATTGGGATTGATGCAACAAGAATGCCAGCACTTGGGAAAGAATTGTACACCATCTTCAAAACTGAGCGAATTGAGTCTGACCAAACTTATTTCTGGGCGAGGATAAAGCAAGTTAAATTAAAATTATGTAGAACTGCTTTCAAAAGTGTGCCGACGAAAGTGGTGAATACAATTGTACAACTAAAGGCAGACATTTGCTGATTGTGTCAAGAAGTAGATCCGATATTAATCTAAAGGAATCACTGGGTACTTACGAATTTTCTGCTGTTCCCGATCAATGTTCGCCTTAGATGGTACTTAAATAATGTGTGGCAAGGAATCTAAACATGAAAATACTGGAGGACCAAGTGACGGCTACTGGTGAAGTGGGGGGAACCACTACTGATAATGTGCATCCACCAGAAAATCAGACATCTTCCACATTAAGTCCTTCAGTAGTAGATGTATCTAATAAACTCACAGTAGTTGTTCTTGATGGTATGGCAGAATTACAAGCCATAAAAAAGCCTACTGTTAAAACCTGTAGTGATCTTGCAAATGAATTTAACAGAAAATATACACTATCACGTTATGATGAAACCCACTTAGTCTTCGACACATACAGAGAAAATTCACTAAAATCTTCTATGAGTAAGAAAAGAATTGGCAACACACAACCAGTCCACTACAAGATCAGTGATACAACGTACATTGGGAACACATCTATGAAGTCATTGTTATCTCATGTCAAGACTAAAGATGAGTTATCAGCTTACTTGTTCGAGAAAGCAATACAATATGCAATTGGAAAAAACAAGTGTTTATTTGTATCTTGGAGGGAAACAGCAAAGTGTTCAATGGGGATTGAAACAGATGAACTGAAATGCAATCATGAGGCGGCAGATACAAAAATAATTTTGCATTCCATGTTCGCCTGTCGTCGCGGTGCTACACAGCTTCATATTTACTCACCTGATACAGACGTTTTCATTCTTACTTTACGGTATAAGTTCTTTCTACTGAACACTATATTTGTATCTGGAGTTGGCCAAAATCAAAAGATGATCAATCTCAGCAAAGTAACTGATTCCCTGGGCTCAAACAAAACTTCAGCATTATTAGCTCTGCATGCATTATCCGGAAGTGACACCACAGGGACTTTGGCAAAGAAAGCGAAAACCTCCTTTTGGAAAGTCTTCAGTAAAGCAGATGATGACATTCTCGAAGCTGTAAGCAAACTTGGAAGCTTGGAAAATTTTCTTGATACAGGTAGACTATTAATAGAAAAGTTCATATGTCAAGTCTATGTTCCTGGCACAAATATATTGGACATTGGAGAATTGAGGTGGTGGAAGTTCACAAAGAAAGAAACTCAAGGAGAAAACTTGCCACCAACAAGAACATCACTGATACCATATGTTGATAGAGTTCGTTATCAAACCATAGAATGGTGCCGTGCTGACCGGCAGCCCTAACCTAATCTGCCTTCGCCATTAAACTTCGGCTGAGAACTAAAAAACGACCATTATGCTCCTGTTATCTGTATGCTACCATGTGCTGCAGAGACAGTTCTTCAACTTATTCGGTGCTCTTCTGTTAAGAAAAAATGTGCTCCACCATGTAAATGTCTTTCCCTCGATCTGAAGTACAAAGAACTATGTGTGTGCGGAGGAGACGAAGCTATGTGTGACAACTGTGATGAGCATACAAGGCCTGAAGATTCATGGGATGACTTAGATGGTGATGATACATTGTTTTGAAGAGAATAATAATATAGTATCATTAAATATTGTTTTCTGCCAATACATAATTTATTTTAAGGACCCATTTTATAATATAACTACTACGTCCTACTACAAATTGTATGTAGTAATACTAGTTATTATTAAAGTTTTTGTGAGTAAATAGTGGCAGAATCATTTCTTCCCTTAATAAATAACCGATGGCTAAATTATGTATTAAACCGATAGTGACATGTATAATGAATCATAACTCTTAATTGGTAAAAGATATGAAAAAATTGATAAGAATTAAACTTATTCTTTGGCTCATGTAGAACAGAAAATATTTTATGCAGATTTTGCGTATGAGCACTCTGGAAGGAGTTATTCTTGATGTAAAGAATAAATGTCTCGCATGACGGCCATCTTGGATGTATAACGCCATAAAAATCAAACAGCGCAATTCTAAGGCAAACACCTGATACTACACCATTATCTAGTATATAATAAAGAGATTCCACATAGTCACACCTTCCCTTCACAAAAAATCCCACGGAGTAGGTAAATGCGCATTATGCTCCTCGAAACTCTCGTGGAATGGTTATTGAGAATATCGGTTGGGTAATGACTGGATAAAATAAGAATTCATCAAACGTTATCCTACAATATTTCGTAGAAAATTCAACAACTAGCTTGAAGCAGGCTACATAGGATTCACATGTACGTAGATGGCTTAATGAGAATTTTGCAAACAGATGGATAGGGCGAAATAGCCCACTTATTCATTGGCTGCCACATTCGCCAGATCTAACACCTTTAGGTTTTTTTCTGGGGAATTTTAAAAGAAAAAGTTTACCGCATGAGACATAAAATGTTGACAAATTAAGAGAAATAATTAAACGAGAGTATAGGGAAATACCACAACAATAATGAGGACCCGTCAAAATTTGAAACGGCTTTATAAAAAATGCATAAGGTGTGAAGAAGGTTATATTGAGAACACAAAAATTTGAAATACTTTGTCAGATTTTTGTGTTATTCCATCCATTTGTTGGCCGAATTCTGATTTTCTCCAATCATTTGTTTATGTTATTTATTTCATTTTTAAATTAGTGTTGACTGTTGTTGTATTATTTGATGTTGTTTATATTATTAAAAATACTAATTTTTCAATTTTATTAGATCATAAGAGACTTTTGATACAAGTCCAGTCGAAAATTTTCAAATTTGGCGATTGAGTAACAAACACCCTATATGAGGTATCAAACTAAAATTTTGCATAAGACTATTTGAGACAACTACGAATCGAATACGCTATCCATTTTTTCAATAAAAAAATGCCTAATATGATCTTGAAATTTCGATCCATTTAGAGGACCTCAGTAGGCCTTGAAAATATGAAAATGAAATTTAAAAAAAAAGATCATATAGAGCTCATCGAGTACTATGTCCCAAAAAAAAACAAAGAAAATAAATTGGGAGTGTTCCAAAATAACAAGGTGTTGCAGTATTAAATCCCACACAGTGTATATGAGGTCAAGTAATATAACTCTAGGTTAACATATAAGGCAGATATTTCGATGCAAAAGCGACCTATACTAGTTACGGCTTTGACTGGAAAACATTATGCGTTATTTTTGGTTTCTGGTTTAAATGTTTTTTTTTTTACAGAAATTTAATAAACCATCAGTGCAACTTATTAGAGCAACATGGAACAGATTTCTGGTGGAAACTTGGAATAAAAGAGCTATTACCAGATAATTTATATCCAACCTCAAATTTAGATGAAGTTGAAAAGGGAGAGGTAAAAATTGTATAAGTGATAACGTTTGCATTATTAATTGTTTTTATTAAAAGGACATCATGGATATATGGTTTGACAGCGGTATTTCCTGGGCGAAAGTATTAGATGGGACTAAAGTAGCTGATTTGTACTTAGAAGGAGTTGACCAGTTTAATGGGTGGTTCCAATCCTCTTTATTGACTTCGGTAGCTCTAAGAGACAAGGCACCTTTCAAAACAATATACGTGCATGGTTTTGCTGTTGATGAAAATGGAATAAAAATGTCAAAATCAGTAGGAAATGTCATTGCCCCTATCGATATTACCAATGGTAAAGGTGGGAAGAAACCTTATGGTGTAGATATTTTGAGGTAAGAAATAAATAAATTTTTTTATAAATCCAAATTCAAGTAAATGTAGTGTCAGTTATTTAATTAAAATATTTCTGGAAAATACTTCTACAGAGTGATATGTAATAAAATGGTCTCTAGAATTCCAAAACTTTTGCATATAACATATCTCGTGTATGAAGAGTGTATTTGTAAAATGGCCTCATCACTTCTCTCTATGTTTCGTGATATACAGGGTATTCCCAGCCTATGTGGCAGTATTTTCGCATAATGAGGAATATATGAATACTGATGACATTGTTCATCACTTACTTTTTCAATATGTACATCTGGGTCCATATTCTCGCGCGTAAAAGAATGGGAACGTTCACATCACCGAAATGATCGTTCACATCCCCTGCTCCAAAACATCATAAAATTTGGTAAAAAGTGCGACAAAAACTCAACAGACTGCATTCACTAAAATAAGGCTAAAAAAATTCTCATTAAAACATGTGTCAATAATATAATAAATTTAGTATGAAAGAAATATTTTCAAATCGATCACACCACACTAAACGAAGGATAAGTTTAAATATTAACCTTAAAAGGAGAGAAAACAATTATACAGTAATACAAACGAAGTAGTGAAGTACTAGGGACAAGTATAGAAAATTGACCAACACATTTACTGAAAAATGTGCTAATACTGAACAGCAATGAATTAAAAATAAGATTACACCATACGTGGACAGCAGTAATGAAAAGGATCATGGACAAAGTAGGAAAAGACCAAGATACACTGAAAATGAATATCAAAAAAAGGAAAGATATTCCATATTAAAAACCACAATGATATAATGTCACGACCTCCCTTTGGGAGAGCCGTAACTGACGGCCACTTGGCTTGTGAGCGAGGGAGATTGGGTAGTCAAAGTAGAAGACGAGTTTAAAACATATATAATTTATTAACAAAATAACAACAAGCAGTGTCACAGTACAAACAGGCACAACAATAATAGTAACAAATTGGCTCTTACCAATATCACTGATGTGGGGAAATGCGTCAGGATAAGGAATCGTACTTCTTAAAACTTAAGAATAGGACTGTCTTAAGAATTCGACTGTCGCCCGCGTTAATAAAATTCGTATTTATAATTTTACTAGTTGCTTACTTAGCAGGTTACCTATTGAGTACAAGTTCGTAATTATTGTTTGTTTTTAATAATTCAGTGTCAGGTCTCGTTCTCAATATTTGTTTAATATTATTGCAAAGTATATCAATTTAGAATTTGGAAAAATAATTTGTATCAATATGTAACCTACTAAAGCTGATTTATAGTTTTCTCCTAAAATATGAATACTCCTTACGTAACACATTTCCCCCTTTTAGATAGAGCTAGCCCCTAGCTCTAAAAAACATATTGCTCACCATAGAAAAAAACAAAGTTTTCAACCTAACACTAAAAAAAGAAATTCATTCATTTATTTAAAACCTTTCATTCAAGATAACAAAATTATACAAATACAAATTGGTGAAATACGCTTCATCAACAAAAAATTTCTATAAATCAATAATTGTTCATTACGAGGAAATATAGTTTTTTGCGGGCACACCTTGTCAGCATTTTTGCACTTACACTGAGTCATTACTTATTGAGTGGATTGGAGGTGAAGTCGCTGAGTTAGCTGTAGCAGACGCCTGGGTTACTGACACTTGTAAACCATAAATAAACAATACATTTGTTCGAAAGAAATTAGCGCAGCTATGATGGGAACATGTGTTGCATTTATAGCTAGATAGCTAGCTTCGGGAACTGCAGCAGAAATATTAGCCCTTGGCTGGCTATAGATGAATGGATTATCCCTACGGCTCTGCTAAAAATCCATTAGTCACCACCATGTAGTGGTTGGGGAAGGTTAATGTTTAGGTCCCATGTTGCTTCTCTGAACATTAACAATGACCTATATACTATGAATGGTCCAAGTGTTTATTCCTTGCTCTGCTCAGGATCCATCCCTCCTGGATTCGCCATGTCAACTACCATCCTCTGGTTTTCAGTGCTAAGTGTGCCTCGCCCTCGTACGTTTACATGAAAAAAAAAATACAGAAAACATTACAAAATATTTTTACAAAAGCATTATTACTAACGAAAAAATTTCTTTAAAACATTATTATAGAAATCTTTTTATAAAAGCATTATTATTCCAGAAATATTGTTTATTTCCCAAAGAAAAAATGTATGTACATCTAAGTTTTTTTTTTATTATTTCACCAGAGACAAGTAAATATAAATGAAAAATGGGGGAAGTTCTACTAAAGTCATCAAAATATTTTTCTTCTTGAGTTTAAGTTAACAAATTATCCAAAATGTTTTCCTGCTTCCGAGTATATTTAAAGTTAGTTCTATCTTTTGGCATGAAATTTGACTTTTCTAAGACTATTTCCTGTATAAACAACTTTCTACTCAAATTTGTACCCTTCGTGTTAAAATTGAACTTATTGCATATAAAACAAAAATAACAGAACCCGTCTCACTTACGTACTTTTGTACAAAAAACTTTAATTGATGGGGCTGACGTTCAGTTTCATCGTGAAACCATCTTCCACGTCTTCCTCATCTATCACGTTGCATCCCTTTGTGCAACAAACCTCACAAAATCAATATACCTCATAATATTCACCATAATAAACCTCATATTATTCATCATCATAAACTCCATAAAACACTTGCGTTTCTTTACGCAAAAACCTCATAAATATACTTGCACTTCTTCACGCAGAAACCTCATAATAATCTACATTGTA
Organism: Leptura quadrifasciata; assembly: GCA_963675555.1. Taxonomy (NCBI): domain Eukaryota; kingdom Metazoa; phylum Arthropoda; class Insecta; order Coleoptera; family Cerambycidae; genus Leptura; species Leptura quadrifasciata. The sequence goes on along the minus strand of OY776673.1, from coordinate 189,633,299 downwards.
CACTTTTATACATAATTCTTGAGACGTTAGTTATTCCCTATGCACATACAAAAAACAAATTCTTTAACACCTATTGTTTGGTACTATGGTTCTTCTCTATGTCCTTTTTTAAATACTTAATTCTGCCTTCCTAACTTTTAATTTACTATTATCTAATGTTCTTCCCATAATATTTTTGTCCACAGAGCAATTCAACAAACAACGTATGCGACGTTGGCCACAGTCTTACTGTTGGTGTAAATTACTCATAGGTTTAAAAAATTATTTAATTTTATATTGGAAACTAGGGAATTCTTTCCCCCCGAAAAATTAGTAAGAATAATGAAAATATTGGAAAATAATGATTTTTCTTCCCCGCAATATATTTTACGTTAATGCTTTTCTATTATTTAAGAATAAATGTTGAAAGAGACTAATCAAATATGGCTTTTAAAATATTTTAAATTTAAATGTGTATATTAAAGAATGAAAAATAATTTATGACGTTACTATTGAAAAAGAAAAAATATGACTTATCCCAACATTCCCCGACACCATGTGATATCAGCAAGATCACTCCCATACAAATTCATTGCCTCTACCTGTTGTACATATGACACTCCACAATTACTCTATTTGTTTTTTACCTACCATGATCCAGTATATTGTTACGTTATTATATATTTATTTATATATCCTAGTATATATATTTCAAAACAGTTTAATACATGTATACTTCATGAACCACAATAAAAATATTCAATAATCAATCAACGTACAATATTTATATTTACCCATATAATGTAACACATGTATACATGTAAAACAATTACAATATTTAATAAACGACATACCATTCATAATAACTCAATATATTTGATCAAATATAAACATATTCTGGTCATGGTCTAGTTTCACTACTATTGCAGCGTCTCCAAGGTTAATGAGGTGAGACATCTAATTTGTTTTTTGTTTGTCAGCAATGAATTAAAATAGTTTAAAAGAAGCTCTATATATTTTAATAAAAAGTAACTGATATACAATCTATATTATATAAAAAAAGTTATTCGATTAATTATCCTCTGGGAAAGCAAACAACTCGTTCTTAGAACCCCAAAAATTATATCCCATACAAACAAAAATTGAAAAATAAGAAAATTAAATTGATTTGCTGACAACAAGACCTCGTATTTTACGCACAATAAACGAAAAAAACACAAAACGCGATTATTGACTTAGAAAACTTTATGTTGTAAATTCGGGCCTACTACGACAGCCAAATCATCCCTTGTACAAAGCCGAAGCCGGCGCCTCCACCAAATGTCACGACCTCCCTTTGGGAGAGCCGTAACTGACGGCCACTTGGCTTGTGAGCGAGGGAGATTGGGTAGTCAAAGTAGAAGACGAGTTTAAAACATATATAATTTATTAACAAAATAACAACAAGCAGTGTCACAGTACAAACAGGCACAACAATAATAGTAACAAATTGGCTCTTACCAATATCACTGATGTGGGGAAATGCGTCAGGATAAGGAATCGTACTTCTTAAAACTTAAGAATAGGACTGTCTTAAGAATTCGACTGTCGCCCGCGTTAATAAAATTCGTATTTATAATTTTACTAGTTGCTTACTTAGCAGGTTACCTATTGAGTACAAGTTCGTAATTATTGTTTGTTTTTAATAATTCAGTGTCAGGTCTCGTTCTCAATATTTGTTTAATATTATTGCAAAGTATATCAATTTAGAATTTGGAAAAATAATTTGTATCAATATGTAACCTACTAAAGCTGATTTATAGTTTTCTCCTAAAATATGAATACTCCTTACGTAACAATATGCCCAGCTGGAATCAGAATTAAAGGAAACAAAACTCTAAAAACAGAAACACAGCAAGAGAAGCATAAAGGTTCCATATCATGACAAAATATGGCAACGCATTTCACAACACCTACGCTTTCAATTCTGTACTCCTATACAATGCACCATGTGGCGGCTCTCGCTGCTGACCTCAGTCTAATCCAGCTGTGCCAAATTTTTCATTACTGACTTCTTTTTCACAAACGAGGCATGCATTGATATCCATCCTATAAATAAAATAAAAGTTTTCTTGTCTTTCACAGGCATATATATATTTTTTATTTAATTCTTACCTGTCAACTCATCGTTCAAAAAAGCAGACACACCTCTAACATTTCTTATGATGAATAACCCAGACACAATGCCCAGATCTATTACTTTACACAAATAATATTGAAAATAATATAAACAAAATCGAAACCCATCCTGACATAGGTTCTGATCATTTGGCAATAGAGGTAAACATTAAACTTGACAAAATAATAAATTCGGTGGAAGAAGTAGAAAGAGTCAACTTCCACAAATAGTATTGCAATAGGAAAATACATAGAAGAAAGTCAGCAACTCCCAATTGACGAACAGACAATAAATAGCTTTAATGAAAACTAATAAGAAATAAAAGAAAAATGTACAGAGACTACTTATCAAATAAAAATGAAGACTATAAAAGACTCCTTAACGCGTACAACAAGAACATCCAAAAATTAATAAGCGAATATAAAGATACAAATGGATAAATGCCTATAATGAAATAAATCAACAGCAAGGAAAAAACTACTGGCAACAAATCAGAAAACTCTCCAGGTATAAACAGACATCACACATAACTACTCTAGAAGAAAATGGAAAATTCTATAACAATGACCTCGAAAAAGCAGAACTGCTTGCTCATCATTTTGAAAAAACATGTACTATAAAAAATGGCAATCCGTTTGATGAGACAAATTACAAAGATATAAGAAATTGGTCCAACAACTTTTTTTCAGAAGAACTTCAAAGACAAAATAAGACAATAAGTGAAGAGACATACTTTGAGATATTAAATAAAGGAAAAAGCACAGCCCCCGGAAAAGATAACATATCCAAAAATCCAAAAGCATAATTCGAAAACTAGGATACAACGTACATCTATATATAATTAGAATATATGAATACTGTCTTAACAACCAGTACTTTCCCACACAATGGAAAAAAGGAATTGTTATCACCATCACTAAATCAAACACCAATCACCATAGAGTGGACAACTATCACCCTATAGTGTTGTTATCAGTGCTGGCAAAAAATCTCGAACAGATAATTAAAAAACTTATCTCTGAAGCCATTGGACACAATATTCCTAACTATCAGTTCGGATTCCGTGAAAAGTGCTCCACCACACATCCATTGACGATACTTACATCAAATATCCAAACATCAAAACTTGAAGGATATCATAGCGCAGCAATCCTTATTGACATTACCAAAGCATTTGACAGTGTATGACATGAGGGTTTGTACAAGTTGGCAGTACTGATCTATCCAATGTACCTTATATTCATTATAAAAAATTATCTAAAGAAAAGAACCCTACAAATTAAAATAAACACAAGTTACTCAAAATTATTTAAAACACAACAAGCACTGCCACAAGGCTCCCCACTCTCACCATTGCGATACAACATCTACTGCTATGACATCTACAACTTTGAAAAACATCTATAATACTTTAATCCCAATACATATATTCTACAATATGCTGATGACATGGCTCTAATTAATCATGATCGCACCCTGGGAAAAACTGTTGCCCAATTACAAGAACTAATGAACAGAACAGTGACTTGGTTCAACAAGTGGAGATTAAAACCCAACCCAACAAAATCCCAATACGTTATCTTTAACCATGCAATAAACAACAACTCACCAACGGTTACCATTAACCATCACATTCTCCCCACTCAGCCAATAGTCAAATACCTGGACGTCAGTTTAGACAGCAAGTTGAACTTCAACAACCACACCAAATACATAAAGAAAAGATACATCACCAGAAGCAAACACTTTCGCTGCATGACCTATAAAAACGAGGGAATGAGTAAAAAGACAGCAGCTCACGTTTATAAATCAATATGTAGACCAATACTAGAATACGGCCACCTCCTCTTTCTGAATGTCAGAAAAACAGCAATGAAAAATATCAACGTTGCGGAAAAATCAGCACTGAGAACCATTACCAAATACCGACACCCAACAAATCCGCTGCACAACCCACCTAACGCTCTTCTATATCAAATAACCAAGACAGAACCAATTCCACAGAGACTATCCACTAAATTTGCCAAGGCTGATCACAACATGGAAATACTCCGACCTCTCTGCAAAAATAGAAATCATCGAACAACCAGCTACAGGAAGTTTCCTCAAAAAACATTGTGGGAACACATCAATGAACTAAGAACCGCATAATAAAGAAGCGTCAATCATCTTACACTTTTTTTTTCACATTCTTATATCTATTTGCTATTCACATTACACATAATATATAAAATATAAACAATATTTTATTGTAAAAAGGCTGAAGAACCTCGGTCAATGGCCATTTGGGTTTTTGCTCAATAAAGTACTTTCATTATTATTATTATTCTTACCTGTTTATTTTTTTTAATATGTCTGCTTATAAGAAAACTAGATTAATATGAAAATGGCATTTGATCGTAATTAGACAAATTTCTAATATTCATAACTCAAGACTACTGTACTGAAAATGTACGATTCACTCAAACCCACCATTTAAATATGTGCTCTGTCTCCCAGTCGCAGCACTAACGTGTCACGGGTACGTTCAAACCTATCTACAGCCTTTATTTATGAACCGCAACAAAGTATTATATGATAGAAAATGTCCCTTAAACTTCGAGGAACAGTTTGGTATCAAAAAATTTCAAATCAATATGAATAAAAAGTTACGTCTATTTGAATACTGTACACTACTATTTTTGCCAATTATTCCTAAACGTATTTAGTTTTTTCAAAATATAATAAATCGATTTATGTAACTTTTCGAGTATAATATCATTCTGTAAGAATAACTTTATCGATAAGACCAAGAATAATTTATCTAAGTGCAATAGTTTACGAGATATCGATTTTTTAATTTGAGAGTGCATGGAATAAAAATAACCATGATTTCTGAAATTAGATGGTCATAACTTTAATCTTCGATCAAGCTAAAAGGTTGTCAAATGGGAATATAATACATTGTTTATTTATCTATCAAATGGTCTAGGTCCCATATCTTGCTACTCCGAAAAATTTTTTTTAACGATGTCATCCTAAATTCTGCTTCACTACTACATGCCATATTTAATAAGTCTCTCAGCTTGGGTATTTTTGCTATTGGAAACACAGCTTTATTTTGCCTATTTTCAAATCTGTTCCGAGAGAAGAAATAGTAAATGATTGTGGTGTATGTATTCAGTTTGCAATCCCTAAACTATTCGATTCATTAGTTACTGAACAATTATATGCATTATGTAAAAATATAATTGTGAGTAACCAGCATAATTTCTCTAAGGACCGCTCTACTGTCACTAATTTACTTATTTATCACAACCATATTGTCAAAGCACTCGAGAGCAGGCTTCAGGTTGACTATCTATATTGACTTCTCGAAGGCATTGGATAGCCCAAGCAACACCAAATGGTTTAATAAATGTTTTGATTTCGTTTATACGACTGGTATATATATATATATAATGTTTATTGCAACCTATATTCAACGTTCGAATGTCCGCGCTACAAACATATATTGTCTTATCATATACTAAATATAGACGTTTTAAAAAAACGTATCTATATATATATATGGTATACCGGTGAGAGGTAAGTGAATACTCTCATGTGGTCAAATGCTACTATACACCAGACATCATAGATGTCTCCATGGTGTATAGCGACTTGCTATTTATATATATATGGTACATCATATTCTAAATATATACGTCTTAAGAAAACATTATATTGTTCTCACATCATATACGAGATATATACTTTTATGTGGAACCTCAAATAAACGTATTTCATATATACGTCGATAATACGTATGATGTAAAGGTTTTTCTCACCGTTATGAAAACCCTTTTCTCCAGTTGCTGGTTTACGTGTAATAAACCTTTATTATCCACTGCAATTCATACATACATAGGGTATCCCTGTATGAAATATCTAATACTTGCAAACTTTTTTATTTAAAATTTTTTGAGAAAGTTATTTTTTATAATGTTGCTTCAGCTTATTAAACTTTTTTTGGCAATGCCAGAGAATATAAATATCTGACTTCGCGTAAGGTGAACATATTTCAAATTAAAAATATAGAAGTTTCAAAGCCTCATAAAGCTGGTGAACTATAATAATTAAACGGAAATTAAATGTAATTGTAAATTATAATTGTTTTTATTTAATTTTTTTTTCTTTTGAAAATCTGAACTTTTTCTGAAGAATTTAGTTTTTCTCAAAAAATTTAGAATAAAAAGATAGAAAATATCGAGAGATTTTTTAAAGAGAATCCACCCTTGTATCTTTGTTAATCTTTTTTTATTTTGTTTTATAAACTAAGAGCTTATTTAATAAATGATTAAATAGTTTCCATCACTTTATTTTTACCAAAATTACCTTAACTTTCAAAATTTAAATGGGAAATTCTGTTATACAGTATTATAGACTAGTCGATTTCAAATAACTTTGCAAGTCAAATCATGTCTTAAATCAGAAATCATTTGCTACTTATGATAAAATTGTTAATATATATTGCTGCATAACAATAATAAGATGACATTGAAACAAATTAATTTCTAAGTGCCTTATTTTGTAAAATATATTAATTTTCCTTTAATTATAACAGGGAAATTAGAATTAAAATTTTTTAACCTCTCCACAATAAAATTGTGAGAGGTTATTAAAATTGGTTCAAAAACGAAAATTGAGATAACATCAAATCTTTACGTTTTGAGGTCCTAGGAACACAAAAAAGTGGTTTTTGAAAAATGTCTGTGTGTGAAACTTTGCGTGTGCGATTCTTTAGTGCCCCAGAAGATCTGAAAAGGTTTTGGTTGAGATCGGATTACGTTTAGTGCCATTTTGATGCAACAAGTTGTTTATTTTATAACTACTTTCAATTTGCAATGGAACCATTGAAAAGCAGTTAAAATTCTGATTTCAACGATATATCACACTTCCACCCTTTCGATTTGGTGTCCGTGAAAAAAATCAAAAACAAAGCAAATATGGCATAGATCGCATTTCGCATGACATGATCGATGCGCGTAGCCGTTACGTCGTGAAATTCGTCACGTCACGTGTCAATTCACGTGTGAGGGTTTCTTCACTGCTCTAGAAGTAGAGCGGATTACGTTTAGTGCCGTTTTTACATATATATACATACAAATCGAAGAATTAAACTACAAATATTCCTCTAAAATCTAGTAAAATTACTGAAATGCTAATGTTTCATTTAACAAAGACAGCCGCGAGCGATCGGATTGCAATGAGCAAATTTTGACGATTGTCATTGTCATCGTTTGTCATCCGATAACGTTGGTGTCATGTCATGTTAATAAGATTTCGGCATATTTGTAACTTTTAGTGGATTGTCACAAACTTTAAAGGTAGATGTAACAATATCAATATCATATGCTTTCTGTACCTTCGTTGGTGAATTTATTATAGATTATCACTTTACCAATTTTCAGTTTGTTGCTTTACAAATCTGTAGTATTTAGGATAACTAGACTTTCTTAGTCATTCAAGTGATGTTAAAGTTGTTAATATCCTAATAGTATATTATTCAACGAGCGATAATGTAGGTAATAACTCGCATAGATGATTGTAAATTCAATAAGTTGAGGGTTTTTTAGTGCCCCAGAAGATCTGAAAAGGTTTTGGATGAGATCGGATTACGTTTAGTGCCGTTTTGTCACACAATTGAATGCTCTTTTCGGCTTCAAAGGTCCACCGAGTGGGGAGGTTCCAGCCGCTTCCAGTAGCTGCCGTTTTTTCACTTGCGATACATCCCTTTGCAAAATTATTTAGAATTGATCGTGTCTACAACACTATAATAAAAATAGAAGGTACCCGGTTTTAAATTCGAAAGTTAATATTATAATGATGTCCAATTTTTTAAAAGTACATATTTTAAACCTCTTACCTATATGCCTACTGATATCAAGGAAAAATAATTCAATATTGTATATGTATGCAGATAGTAATTTTTTAAAAGTATTTATTATTTAGTACTAGCTTTTTTTTATATTATATTAAGCTTTACCTATTCTGCGGGATTGGCTAAATACATAAAACTATTTTATCTTATCTTACTAAAATCCAAAAATAGTCTATTTATTATTATTATTGTAACTACAGCGACTTTTGGCAAGCTTCAACCAATCTTGAATCGTCCCTCTAATTTTATTGTCACTGGTCTCACCCACGCCTTCAACGCTAGCCATGCAGAGTTTTACACCATCTGTGATAAAAAAAATGCAGTTACTATGAAATCGCTCAGATAAACAATAATTCTTACCAATCGCAAGTTGGTTCATTCTTGTAACCTTAACGCACTACAACGTGATAACTCAAGGATAAAGGCGGCTCATCAACATAACACTTGTTGAATTTCAATCAAATAATATATACGCAAAAACAAACAAGTAAATATTCTTTGTTTCGATCACAAGGCCACACTACTAAGGTTGACTACCACCACACGAAACAGCAATTAACACGATGATCCGCGGCTGTATTGTTGAGAAAATGAGAGAGATGCATATATTTATGAGAAATGCTTATGTATTCTGCAACAAAGACAACAATACTTTGCTGGCGACTGCGCAATCGATGCAGATTGATATACGTTTAAAAACCGTATATTATAAACTGCAATATTACTGAACAAATATTTTCATTCATCATCTATTATAACAAATTTTGATTAATGTAAATATTTTACTCATATTTCCAGATATTGTTATAATCTTCGAACTTTTAGTTGCAATTGTTTATGATATGCCTGTAAAAAATTTATCGTATACATTTAAAAATCGTATATTAAAAACTCTAATATGGCTGAAAAATGCAAGTAGTGTCAATTTCTCCAATTTACAATTTAAACATTTGATGGAAGTGTAGTCTCAACTCTCAATTAATTATTTCTCAAATATTCTGCGTTACTCCAAAAATTTTCGGAGAAATACTTTTATAATATACGTAGAAAAATCGTTTATGAAATAAACCCTTTTCATAGACGTTGATTAAATATACGATAACGAAATTTAAACCGTAATTTCATATAATAAACTTTTATTAAACCATCATGTGTTGCTTGGGAGAGTTGATCTGAAATTCCTGGTTTTAACACTACAGGCTCTAAACATTGGTGGTACAATACTAAAGCGTATTGAGAGCTTTTTAGTAAGACGTACACAGTTGTTAAGCTAGGTAATTTTATATCATTATCATATATTATTATCCGGAGTTCCTCAAGTTTCGTATTGTGGACCACTATTCTTTATTTTATTTATAAATGATATTATTGTATTTCATATTAAATATAGTGAGATGTTGTTGTTTCCAGATGACATAAAACTTTATGACCTTAAATATTAAAAAATGTTTTATCATAACAAAGTGTTACAGAAATTCGAGATTTAGGAGTAAATAAACTGTTAATTGAAAATATTGATTCATCTGAGTTATTAAGTGAAGTAAATTTTAATTATACACCTAGACTTACAAGAAATTTTTATTTCATATATCTTTTCACTCTACCCACTATGGTTATTACTCACCTCTTTTGAATATGCTCAGGCTTGGAAATACCTATAATTACTTGTTAGATTTATTCAACCTCTCTCACGATAACTTTAAATCCAAGTTGAAACGACTCGATCAATAATTTGTATTTTTGTATAACAAATGTTACAGCATTGTATTCACCAATTTTTTGTTATTTATTGTACTATATTCACCAGCTCATTGTTACTTATTATTAGTATTGTATTCACCAGTTCTTGATTATGTAATCTATACATGCACTATTTTAATGATTGTGAGTGAAAATGGCATTAATTTTTGCTGATTCAACATATTTATTCTTACATAATTGGCATTATATGTTTATATTCAGTGTTATATGTCTTACCCTCCTTTTTTTTGTTTGTAGTATATTTTTCTGTATCTTACTCTATTGGGGTTTTCCTGTTTAATGAAATAAATAAATAAAATAAAAAAATAAAAACCACTTTTTGTGACTCGTCTGTAATTGCCTAATTGTGCAAGCCTACAGACTCGTCACAAAAGTATCACTTTTACTCCTAATAAAACAATACGCTATTTCTGCACGAGTTCCTCAGAGATGCATTTTTGAATTGAGGTAAGCTGGGTTATATAATATAGGCCCAAAATGAACTTAATTTTGTGGCAAACTAACATCAATCTAGAACTTTATTCTACTTGCACCAAATTTTAACAATTTGAAAATGTGCCTGAGTTATAAATAGTATACAAAATATAAATTACTGCATTTTTTAAAAATAATCATCTTTGCTTTTAATGCTATTAAAATATCTTTATAAAACTTTTTTGGGATAAAAATACAATTTATTGGGTTAAGATGAAGGAATGCTCACAACAAATGGATGCCCCCTTTCGAAATTTTTGTATCTATTTTCTTTATTTCTCTCACTCAAGTGCGTTTTAAATTATTACAGGTGGTGGGTAGCTTGCCATGCCAGTCAAGTGTCTCTAGCTAACGTAAGCCCCAATGTTTTACAGTCTAGTGCAGATGAGGTGCATAAGATTAGAAGTATCCTTCGATTTGCATTAGGCGGCATATCAGATTATAATAAGTCTGATGAAGATAAAAGGCACTTACTGTTAATTGATAGATATATGTTACATCTTTTATATCAATTCAATCAGCAAGTGAGTATAAATGTGCAATAAATAATGTTTAATAGTTGATTAATCAAATCAGCAGGATGCATTAAATTAAAGAATGTGTAGAAATAAACTATTGATAACTTGTTTAATACCTCTTCTAGATTGATGACTTTGTTAAGGAGTACCAGTTTCACAGAATATCAACTGCTGTCTTAAATCTGCTAACGAATCCTATTTCCGCATTATATTACACAGCTATTAAGGATCGTCTATACTGCGAGCATGCAGAAAGTTCTACCAGACGAGCAGCACAGTATATCTTACTACAGATTTTTGAAATTGTGATGCAGTCAGTTTCACCAATTGTGCCACACTTGGCTGAAGAAATGTATCTGCATTTACAACAAAAGGACAGCAAGACATATTTCACTAGTTCTCATTTAAAACCTGATCCCGACTGGGAGAATTCTAAGATAGGACAAGTAATGGATATAATTTTAGACATTAGGAGATGTATTAATAAAGAATTGGGAGGTGCTACTATTGATGCAGATGTGACCATTATTATTTCCAAGAAATCCGCAAGTTTATTGAAGGTAAGTGGAATATATTCAGTTAATTATTGCCGCCGACTATGTCAACTGGTGCATTTATATATACAGGATGTTCCGAAAATGGTGGGCAATATCTCGGATTTGGGTAGAACTAGTGAAAATAAGGTCACAAGTTCGTATACTTCTCTTTCCCCTGAGGTACCCCTACGAAGATATTCGCTCTTGAAGTTGAAGTTTAAAAATCGATTTTTCGCGATAACTTTTTTATTGCTCAATCGATTTTAATTATTTTTGGATCAGTATCATATCATTTCAATCCAGTTAGGTCAGTGTATTAGAACCTTGGGTAACATTCTTGGGGGCTTGGGGGCAGAGCACCCATTGCCTTAATAAGTTGAAAAAAAATTTTCAGCCTATTTTCTTTTATTTCGAAGGTTATTTTCAAATTTTTGAGCCATTTTTACGTAAAAAACGTATACTTGTTTGATGTCGGTAATATGAATCGTTTTCGAGAATAAATCACACAAATAATAGTAATTTTTAAAAATTAAATAAACACGAGGATTATGTACAAAACAACATTTATTTCTCTATGAGGTAGTAGGTACTTACCTAAACTTATAAAAACAATAAATCTTGAATACACAAAACACAAAATTTGAAATTTTACCTTAGAAAACTAATTAGGGAAATGGAAAAATGAAGATTTATGAAATTTCATAACAAATGCTCAATATGAGCACCTCCTTCTCTAATGCATGCTTGTCCACAACGAACTGATGATCACTGGACTCGCCACAACATTCCTTCGTTTCTCTAATTGCATTTGAATGGTACATAATTCTCTCGTATAATTCTTCTCTTGCGCACCAAAAATAAGCGATAAATTCACAGTCAAGTATCATACGGAACTGAGCAGTGGCGCAACTAAATAATAATCGATAATTATTTGCAATATTCAAAATTTATTTTTTGGATTAACAAATATTGTTCAATGATTTTTCAAATTTTTTGATTGATGAATCTGAATAGATGCCTGTGTTTTAAAAATACCCTGTATATGGTCTATTTTCATTTTTTTAAAGTTTTAGGAACCTTAAAATTTTTGCATTTTTAGAACGATTTTGTTGATTTGAGAAATTCTATTAAATCTCTTATTTCCAAAAAAGTTTCTTTTCATTATTGCTTTCAGGATGTAATAAGAATACAGGAGCTGCAATACCAACTTGTGGATATTCTTCAAGTATCCAGCGTAACAATTAGAGAGGATTCAACTTTGACCGAAGATTACAACCTGAAAATTTTAAAGAGTATAAATGTTTTCTGCCCGAGATGCAGACGAGTGCAATCAGACAAAGAAGATGAGTTATGTAAAAGATGTTGTGATGTAGTAAATACATTGAAGGGCAATAAAACAGTTGCTACTAATTAAACTAACCAGTTTTTTATTAAATATCAATAACATAAACAGTTTTACTTGAAATTTAAGTTTCAAGAACAAGAACAAAATTATAATTTATTTCCCTCGAGTTACAAAACATGCTTATGTTTGTTTATTTTTATTACTTAGACACCCTTCTTATTTTTATTTTCTGCTTGGCTAGTTCTGAAAATCTTCTATTTTCACCTTCCATGCTACTGTCGCTATCCCAATGGTGCTCAACTGTCTCCTTTTTTCCCTTATTAGTGGCGTTGGGAATTAGAAAATGTTTTGGCATTGCCATTATTTTGAAATCAGCAGTCTTCTGTTTATTCTTTATTGACTCAGCTTTGGCTCTTGCCAATTCGAAAGTTAACTTTTCTACTTGGGTATCTAGCTCCTTAGATTTTTCTTCATGACTTAGCTTTTCTTTAATTTTTTCCACTTCCTCATCTCTTATTTGTTTCAATTCTGCTATCACTTTGTCAATCTCATTCTGTAGATTTTTATTTTTCGTTTCTATACTTTCAATTTTTGCCTGAATTGTTTTCATTTCATTTTGAATTCTTAAACATTCTCTATTATATTGCTCTTTCAGGTCTTGACGAGTAGTTTTTAATTGTTTCAATTCATTTTGGTTTGCATCTAATTCTCCGTTTAAATCCAGTTTTGTCTTCCTCTCTTCGAGACTATTAATGTCCATTACGATTTTATTATTTTCTACAGCTTCAATTTCGATTTTAACTTTAAATGAAGTTATTTCCTTGAAAACCAAAGAAACATTCTTATAGTAGTGTCATGGGTCTCAGCTATAGTACTGTCGTGAGCAGAAAAAAATAGGACAACTTTTTTTTTCTAATGTAAATCTGTCTCTATTTGAATATGTAATGAGTAGCCGAAATAAAAGAGATATGACTTTTAATTTATTTTTTATTTTAATGCTGTAGTTATTGCTATAGTAAATGATGGATGGTTAATGTGACAAATTGCACTGCGTTATAATATTAACAAAAATTTGGTGTGTAACATTTTAAGAAAGTGGAGAATAAACGGTACGATTAGTAGAAATCCTGGATCAAAGGACAAAGAATATCTCACTTAACAAGAAACTAACTATTAATATTTCGTTATTGCATCATTTCTATTTATAACTTCTATAAGTCTGTTAGGCATAGAATTAAATAACCTTATACAATAATCATTAGTAATAATATTTTCCCATGCATTATTTACTATTTCCAGTAATTCTTCGTCATTCCGTGGCCTCACGTTTCGTTTTTAGATACTTCTTATGAGTAGTCCCCATACTTCTTCCACAGGGTTAAGATCTAGACTATGACTGGGCCAGTTAAGAACATTGATGTTGTTATCTTAAAACCAGTTAGTTACGGTATGAGCAGTATGGACGGAACAATTATCTTGTTGAAATATGAACTCATTATTTAGGAAATAATTGTGACACAGAAGGGTGCATAATATTGTCTAAAATTCTAATATACATTTCACTATTAAATCGTTCCTCAATATGCCACAAAACACCAGGACCACGTGCCGATATCCAAGCCCACATATTGATGAAAAATCTATCACTTTTATCATTGTTAGGTATATATTTCTCATCGAATCGAGTATTCGGAGAGCAGTAAACACGAATACGACTGCTGTGTGTTGACTGGAAAGTTTTTTCGTCTGTAAAGATTACATTGTTCCAAAAAATTTACATCATCATGCTCTAAAAATTCAAGCGCAAATCCTACTCGAGCTTCTTTATGTTCAGCTTTAAGTAAGTATTTCTGTGCTGCTGCATAACGGCGTAGCTCCGATTCTCTTACTCGCCGGCGACCAGTACTACTCGATCCAGGAAAGTTCGTTTCTTCAGCAGCCTGAATAACTGAGTAAAATGGATTTTCTACTAAAGCATTTACCAATTGCAAATCTTGTTGTTAAGTTGATATCCTTCGTCACTCTGATCCAGGATTTCTACTAATTGTACCGTTTATTCTCCACTTTCTTCAAATGTTACACACCGAATTTTTGTCAATATTGTAACGCAGTGCAATTTGTCTCATCTTCCGCTTTAGCAATAACTCCAGATTTAACTAAATCGCTTATATGAGGCATATTAGTTCTTTGGACACTTGCAATATATTATGACAACTGACAATGTCACAAAAATTAAAGTTAGATGTACACAACTAGATTTTAGCAAAATATCGTTATAAGACATCCTATTTTTTTTTGCTCACGACCGTACTAATGTTAATAACTGCAAAATTTGCACTTAAATATAAAGTAATCCTAATAGTGTTCGCAGCTCAGGAAGTCATTTAAGAATTGATTTTGTGGGCCCCAAAATGCCAAAGGCTGGCAAATGACAATATTGAAAGCTGATGCCCGCCTAAATAGTTTAAATTCAAATTTACCCAAAAATTGCCTTGTGCAAAAAAGGTACTATTAAAAATTTTAAATTGCAATGTTATTCTGACTTTCTTCCTCTTATTGCTGTGATGTTTCATTCATATTTTTAACATTAATAATAAGTGGGTATAGTAATTAATAGGAAACAATAACACCATCATTACTCATTCCGGGTACCGCTGAACAGGGCTAGTCTCTCAATGTTCCCCTTCCATCTTCCTTTCACGTCTAACTCACAACTTGAAGGTATACTTCATTTGGAATATCATTATCTTTTAAATAATAATACAAATTATGACTTAACAAATAATAATAATTTTCTTAATTACCTATAAGATTTATAATGAGATATATTCTACTGTTCAATGGTCAAAGACGAAATAAAAGAATATCCTAATGTTAATAAAACTTTTTTGTACGAAGAAAAACTGAATTTTTGGTTAACACAGTTCGAAAGTTTGGACTTTTACCTACTAAATAAAATATTAACAAACCTTTTTATCAGGACTCCATTTACTTATTATTACACCCCGAGGTAAAATTTTGGTGGAAGAACCAAAAAGAGAGAGGAAACAACACTTTATGTTGGCTAGAAGCACTCATGGAAAAACATGGAGGTTAAAGTCAAGCATGATATACCGGATGTACATCATGGTGGTACACCCATGATCACAATGCATCTTTGGTATGGTGGACAGAGATGCTATAGTGCACCGCTGTTGCTGAACTAAGCAAGGTGCAAAAACTTACTTGTTTAGAGATAACAGGAGCAGCTATGAAAACAACATCAACAGGGGCAATGGAGTGGACCTCTCTCCTCCTCTTCACTTCGTGAAAATGGGGGAGGCAAGAATAGGATACTTCAGACTGCAAAAGAGCTAAGTAGCATTTATGCACAATTGGGGTGTAAACAAATCAGGAACTGAGTGGGGGCTAGCATATTTGATATGAGAACGGACCACATGATTCCTTAGCATACTTTCAACAGAAATTTCGAGGTGAGAATTGTGGATCGAAGTGAATGGAAAGAGGAAGACTACAGCAAAGGGCAACCTGGGGAACTTACCTGGTTTACAGATGGGTCAAGGACTGAACGAGGCACTGGAGCTGGCATATATGTTATATTAGAAATATACTATGATATACAATAATACTGAGACAGGCTTAACCTTCTCAAACATATCATATTACAGATTGCGTAACAGCTCTTCTCAAAAACCTCTTGCACTGTCTGAGCTTAATGTTTCTTTCTTAGTAATCTCTTAATCATGCTGAATTACCAATCCAACGTTCTTTGTTCTCTAAACATTATAAAGATAACTAACATCCACTTTGTAAATCAGTCTTATACTCATTTTTGATTAAACACATTCAAAATTATTATTGTTATTTTTCCAAGAGTCAACATTGACTCCATTATAAGTGAATAAAAGTTTAAAAGAAATTAACAGGCAATCTAACATATAGTCATGTAGTATATAGGAATCAATTACGCATATTCACAGGTCTCTTGACAATGCATTGTGCCCTGAAAGGACATCTGTATAGAATAAGTGCAATGGAGACCTAAATTGCAGAAAAAATGAAATAGGTCAACACAGACAGCTTATCACATCCTGACTGAATGAGCCTAAGGATTACAGGAGACAGGCTATATATGGACAACGAAGATTATGTCTAAAAGATTATGATACTCAATCAATTCAGGGGGTGTACAAACTAGAAATTGGAATGGGTGTCATAAATGGGAGATTGGAACAATAAGTCCAAGAGGCTGCAGTGTTTCTGGAAACAGTTAGACAGCTCCCACAGAAGAAACCCATCAAGTTGGGGGTTAGACGAAAGAACGATAAAAAGGGAAAATCGTGAGCCTAGTCTGTACAGAGGTAAAAAGAATGTGTAATGTTGTCATTGTTTCATATTAAGTACTATCTCTTACTTATTATTAATGTTAAAAATATCAGCAAAACATTGTAGCAATTGGGAAGGAGAACACAATAGCATAAATCAAGATAAGGATTTTTAAATTAAATTTATTATATTTTTTCAACTAATTATTATACGATTTTTCTTACATATTCTGACTGTGTTCGGGGATGACAAGGCAGGCAGTGCCCACTTAATTACCTGAGCGGTAGCCTTATTTATATTTTTAAATATTATAGTTAAACTGTCAAGAAATTTGTGATTAATTAATTTTAATATTGAGATAAAAAGGTTAATTTTATTTATGATAATATTTTTACTGAATATTAATCAGTTTCAATCACCAAAGAAAATTTCTTATACTATGAAATCAACAATAGTATTTGTATTTTAAATAAAGATGCTATTTCTAAAGATTTAAGTAAAATTTCGCTAGTAGACTCTTTCAAACACAACACATTATTAATTTTTGTTAAAGTCGTCGCTCAAGTGTCAGTAATCAATAGTGAAAATGTGACGACCTAAGAAACTAGTATAAGAGCAGAAGACGAAAAAAATTCAATTTGTATTGCAGGATCCCACAGGTTTCATATCAAACAGTCAAACTACAAAAGAAGAAATCAAGCACATTGTCTTTTTTCGGAGCATAAAAGACAAAAATTTAAACTTTCATTGAAATGTTAAGGCCCAGTTGTATAAAAGTAAATCAGTCGAAGTTCAGTTGAACTTGGTTTAAAATCCAAGGTTACAATTGCTACAACAATAGTATCCACGGATTTTGAACCAAGTTCAACTGAACTTCGGCTGATCCACTTTTATACAACTGGGCCTGATAGAATAGAAGCCTTTGTAGATATCCCTCTTAGTAGAAACCTGTCTAAGTATCTACTCTAAAGAATAGTGGTTGGACAATCAGTTCATAGATGGCGTCACCTCAATAGATGGGGTTCTTCTAGGACTGTGTAAAACTGAAAAATCCCAATACTAAAAATAACTAACGTATGGGGGTTATTTCCGACACAATATATATGTGCGAATGGATAGGTATTTTTTATTACTTACAGTATTAAAATATATTTTTATATGACGCCATGCTTTCTTGTACTTCTTTTTTACATTTTATGTTTCTTGTTACCTAATTACATATTATGACTTACCACTATCTCAAAATGATCAGTTTCATTTATGTCCCTATTGTAACCGACAATTTTTCAAAACTATTTACCTTTTTTATTTTTTCATTTAACTCTTTTTGAATTTTGCTCAGCTCTTCATATTCTAAAATAGACTTTTCACAATAATTAACTTCATTTTCCATATTTTCTTTAGCTTTTTTCATACATATTTCGATGGTATATAAGTCTTTATTGTATTGATCATAGAGATTTTCTTTTTTTTCTTTGTCGTTTTCGATATCTTTGAGCTTGCTATTAAGTTCTTCTATGTCAAATTTATTGTCTGCAAGGATTCTTGAGGCCACCAAAATTTCATTTCGTACTTCATCTAGTCTAAAAAGTAGTTGATTAATAAGATTTTAGTCTACATTTGACTTCCCTCACTGTTTGTCTAATTCAGTAATATGATTTTCAGTATCGATTGTTGCCATTTGCCTATTTCTATCTGTATTTTCTAGCAATTCCGAAATTGTATTTATTTCAACGTTTATCATTTTTATGTTTTGTTCAATCGCCTCTATTTCTTTTCTGTACTCTGCTTCTAATCGATCTAATTCTTCATCTTCTTTAATGAGATTTTCATATTTTACTATTTCCATATCTATGTTACTCAACTCGTTTATTAATTCCTCATTTTCTGTATTTAACTTTTGAAACTCTAACGCCTTTTTTTCGTTATCTTTGATTTCTTCTTGTGCTATTACCTCCAACTTTGCGTTCATTTTTTCTTCTTCCAGTTTAAAATAATTAAATTTTTCTATAAATTTATCCTCATTTTTATTGAACATTTCTTCAATTTTGTCTAATTCAGTTTGACGCAAATTAAGGTCTGCATAAAGTTCTTCGCCACAAGAATAAATTTTCTGAGCAAACGTAACAAATTCGACATTCCAATTCTTAATATTACTTTTTAAATTCTCATTGTACTCTAAATCTGCACTATTATTAATATTAAACTGTCTAAGCTCTTTTAAATTTTGTTTCATTTGTAAACAGAAAGATTCGTTTTCCTTTAAATCCTGATTCAAAACTGAAACTTTTTCTTCAGACTCTTCCTGAAAGTAAAACTATGTTTATAACTAAGTAACTTTAAAAATATTAAGAAGATACTTACCATCATCGCTAGAACTTTTTCAGTTTCACATAATACCTTTTCGTTTGCCATTTTGAAAACCTTCTGTTAAAAAGTTTCTGATAAAAATTTGTCAATGGAAAAATAATACAAAATCTAGCAAGATATGAATGGGATAGGTTGGAATTTCAAAAGTGAGAGTGTCTGAAGTTACACGCATATACAATTTTATAATAAAAGTCACCCCAAAAAATTTTATTTTAATGAATATACTTCCAATAAAAATCAAATTCAATAAACATTTTCAAATGATCCAACGTAAGACGAAAATATATAATAACCTTAAACTTTGCCGCTGCTTGGATGAACAAAATCTACTTATTTGTGGTGTGTTTTTACCTACCATCGAGAAGAAGTGTGCCTACTTTTATTGTTCTGTGTTAGTTACAGAAGACGCACAGTGGCGGTCCCAGAATTTCGTCATGGGGGGGGGGGCATCAAAGATGAGTAGCACGGTATGTACATGTGCGTCAGCTGCAAGGGGATCGGTGCAGAGAATTGGCATAGAATAGAGTAATAAAGTGGGCGTGACAACTGGCCCCGAGACAAATTTGTTTACCTACTTGAAACGACCTCATCGATAGTATGCAACAAGAAGTAGGAAAATAGTTCCGCCGTCGCCCCGCAGCTCCATATATTCAATTTATGAAGTATACCAAATAATTCAAGTAGCGGCATATACGGATTATATCTCTAGTCTATTCCAACTCTGGTTGAAAGTAAATGAATGGTAGTGAGATTTTAATAATGGGGAACAATCCAAGCTAGTTCCTAATATATCCAATTGATGACGCCATGCGTACTCGATTTAATGTCAAAAATGTCATTCTCAACTTGTATCATATAATCTTTAAATAATTTGTCGGAAACACGGTTAGAGTCGGTTAGACCACTTTGGTACACAGCAACAAGTTTTCATTTTACATCATAATTATTAACTTTGTTTATATAAAGACATATTTTTTCGTATTGAGATTGACGGACAAACAACTGAGTACAGCTGGTGCACCCCGGCGAATAAAATAAAAGAGAATGTTCCCCATTGGTAATCGACAGTTAACCCAATATATTTCCTTAAGGCAAATTTTCACAAGCCGCTCGTTTTAGTTGCCGCTGTGTTTTTTTCGGAGGGTGCGTCTAGCATTACGTGGTCTAAGGCTATGTCGATCTCAGTTAACTGCATTTTTCCTTGTCACATAGTTGCGGCTATAAAGTTGGGTTGGTCCTAACTTTCAGCGTTTTAACTGCAAAGTCTACGTTATTATCAAATATAAATTATTGTTAATTACATTCACTTTTAATAAACTCTTTTTCTTCATTGTGTTTTGTATTAAATTGAAATATTCAATGCTATTTGTTATATATATATATATATATATATATATATATTGTTATTATACATGATTTGCAGGAAACAACTACTCAGCGGGCAAATACCCCGACCTGCATTCATGAAAAATTGGTAGCCAATGTCATTTGTCTACTCCCTGACCAGACATAGACCGGTTTCGAACTTATTAGTTCTCCTTAGTATGCCATAGGTCATGGAGCAGACAAATGACAGTGGCCAACCTGCTAGTCTTATACAGACTAATGTAAATGGTGTAGTGGTGAGAGGTAAGTGAATCCTCTCATGTGGTCTAATGCTACTATACACCAGACATCATAGATGTCTCCATGGTGCATAGCGACTTGCCATTTTGCAAGTACCGAGAGCGGCGACCTTCAGCCCTTGGTGGACTTAACCTATATACTGTTATTATACATGATTTGCAGGAAACAACTACTCAGCGGGCAAATGCCCCGACCTGCATTGAATTACACCTTACAAATCATGAAAAATTGGTAGCCAATGTCATTTGTCTACTCCCTGACCAGACATAGACCGGTTTCGAACTTATTAGTTCTCCTCAGTATGCCATAGGTCATGGAGCAGACAAATGACAGTGGCCAACCTGCTAGTCTTATACAGACTACTACTTATAATTACATTAGTCTGTATAAGACTAGCAGGTTGGCCACTGTCATTTGTCTGCTCCATGACCTATGGCATACTGAGGAGAACTAATAAGTTCGAAACCGGTCTATGTCTGGTCAGGGAGTAGACAAATGACATTGGCTACCAATTTTTCATGATTTGTAAGGTGTAATTCAATGCAGGTCGGGGTATTTGCCCGCTGAGTAGTTGTTTCCTGCAAATCATGTATAATAACAGTATATAGGTTAAGTCCACCAAGGACTGAAGGTCGCCGCTCTCGGTACTTGCAAAATGGCAAGTCGCTATGCACCATGGAGACATCTATGATGTCTGGTGTATAGTAGCATTAGACCACATGAGAGGATTCACTTACCTCTCACCACTACACCATATATATATATATATATATATATATATATATATATATATATATATATATACTTTAACATTTATTTTGGAGGAACAACACAATCAAAGTTTGAGGTTTTATATTATCGTTCCAGCGTTCCAGCAAAATAAATTGACCGCCCAAAACCGAGGTTTGGTTAGTGTATAGAATTATTAGTGTTTTGCCGCTAAAAACGAGCGGCATGTGAAAAGGTACCATTTAGTGCATCGCTCAAATCACATTGGCCTTACTACCAACCACAGACGAATCTGTGGAACACTGTTGATGAATGTTCTATCGATCTATTAGCTTTATTCCACCTACAAATCACATTGGGCTGTTTGTGCTTCATTGGTATCATATCATCTATGGTGTGGACGCTACTCTGATTGGGTGTTGGGTCCTCAGACAAACAATATGTCTTTGTTTGTCTGAGGTTGGGTCTAACCAAGAATAGTATCCTTGGGGTCTAACAGTACATAATTCTATGCAAAGAATTAATATTCTATGATATTATAACTATCTGATCTGTGGTCTGTGTGTCTGTCAGAGAGTGTCTGTGAGTGTGTTCGTTCTGACAGAACTATCTTATCTGTGGTTCTGACCAATGCACAGATTGACCAATGATATTTGTGTGTAAATGTTGAGGTTAAAGTGTTTAAAAGTTGAAAAAATATTATTAAACTGATTTAAACGAGAATGATAGTGAGAAGAATTACTGGCTTATATGAGCCATTTAAACTAAGTTATGAAAGTTTTCAGAGGACCTCAATGTTGGCTGTTAAATTTGAGGTTAGGATATAATGTTAAATAATTTTGATAAAGTTCATTTAAAACGCGGAATTGCAGGTTCGTAAATTAGGTACAAGTGCGGCAAATTTCTCAGAAACCGAATCTGCTGAAGACCAATCTAAACAGAAAAAAAATATTAGTAAAGCTATGAGGGCATATCTCGAACGGTCCCAAGAACATGACCAGTTTATGAAGAAACAAACAGAAGAATTTTTAATAGGCAAGAGGCATTTGGCCAATATGATGGGAGAAAACCCGGAAACCTTTACGCAAGAAGATATTGATGTATGTGGTTGAAATTAATTAATCAAGTATAGTTCTTTAAAATTCCATTTCAGAATGCTATTGAATATTTGTTTCCATCTGGATTATACGAGAAAAAAGCCAGGCCTCTAATGAAGCCGCCAGAGGAAGTTTTTCCTCAAAGAAAGGCAGCAGAGTTTGATGAAGCAGGCCGGCCCCATCATTTTCTTTTTTATACTGGGAAGCCCAATTTTTATCAAATCTTACATGTAGGAATATACCTATTTATATAATTTTTGTGAAATTTAATTGTGTTATTTTTAGGACGCTGTACAACACATAAATGATTTATATAAATTTGAGACTGCAATGATTCGAAAGGGCCTAAAACCTGACCCGAATTTAGTTCTGTAAATAATCTGTGATTCTGTAAGTATTAATATCTAAAGTAATTTACTTTTTAAGTGAATTGTCTGGATATCAGTGGCTGGACAAAGAGGATTTAGAGAAAACCATAGTAGAGTCGATTGGTGATAAAGATTATAATAGTTTGATTAACGTTATGGAAAGATTATGTAGTTTGCCATATTCTTATAGAGTCAAAGAGTTTATTATGCAATACAGAAGACCACTAATGAATCAAGTTCAAAATTTTGAAACGCCGAAACCTCAGTATGATAAAGATGGGAGAGCATTTATTACTACTTATGGTGACTGTTACGAATTAACTTATTTTTTGACATATTTATAATCTGTGTTTTAGAATGTACAAGGAAAAGAGCAGTAGGAGATGTAACAGTTAGAATGCCAGGTACAGGTAAAATCACCATAAATGGTCAAGACATTACTTATTTCGCAGATAAACAACCAAGAGAACAGGTATGTTAAATCCTTATCAACTGAATTATCAGAAAGTCATATATTTATTCAGTATGATTATGTTTTATGAAATAATGATTAATAAAGAAATGTACCTATGTTAATCTAATTAAAATTACTAAAAAGGCTATTCATTTTTTTAAATGATAACTCAATATAGTCGAGGCAAGAATTCAAACGATGCACGTCACAGATCGATTCTATAAATAAGACAATACTGCTAAGAATCATGAAGACCCATTAAACTGTACCTATTTCTGAAAAAAGCTTAATAACTGGGTGTCAACAATTACTCTTTTTAACTTAATTAATGATTAAAAATTATGTTAGTATTAAAATTTCTTTAATGAGATCACTCGTGACGTGCATCGCTTGAATTCTTGCCTCGACTTTAGTAGAAAAGTAGATTATATAGTACTGGCAGTAATGAAATTTGAATCGATCACTGTACTAAGATAGAAAGAAATATAAATAACAAAATGATCTCGAAAATAATTTACGTGAAAGAAAACAGTATATTAACATTGATGCCAGTAGTTCATCAAGTATATTAGAATTTCGCCCGCTAAAGAGAAAAATGGCAACAACGTAGGTTAAATCTATTTAATTTCAGCATATTATTTGGCCATTTCTCTCTTCTCTTCTATCTTACATAGGCATCAGTTCAATATTTTTACTTGCCAATACTGTATGTTATATCAATAGACCAAGAGCTACTGAACTTTTCAATAAGGACACCAACGATATTGATTTGGGTAAAATAATCCTCAAAAAAAAAAAAAAGTAATAACGCCTCCACCACCGGGACCCGAACCCAACATAGAGTTATTTCCTTAAACAGGACTATGCACTATAACAGTTGAAGGAGGTTCTGAGATGTCCATTGAAAAAATTGGTAGCCTTAGTTTATAGTATTAATATGACTAGAAATTTATTAGAATTTGAAAATAGGTTATAATAATGGTACTGGAGAATTTCGACAAAAATAAGAGCTTCAGATATAAGCCAGGAAACGGAGACATGAATTCAGAAATAAACAGTGCTCGATGGATTATTGTTTTAAATTGTAGGGTTTACCCTTAGGAGTAACATACCAAAAGTCCTCAGCTGTGTACCTCATGAATTAGGGGGGGAGGGAGGTGGAAAGGGCCGGTTTGTAGGTTTTTCGTTATTATATCAAAAACTAAGCATCTTAGCGAAAAGGTCATCCTATACAAAATGAAAGTAAATTAAATTGTCTACAAAAAAAAGTTCTATTAATTTTTTCACTAGGAGCAGTAGTTAAAGGTGTACGTGAGTTTGAAAATACGAATAGCTTGAAAAAACTGTGTATTGTGGGAGATAATGCTTAACAAGTAGAAAATTTTATATTACAAGTATTTACAAGGCCATATCAAGTAATTGGTTGAGTTCATCGTCAAGATCATCATCATCGTCGTCATCGTTGATGCTGACGATTGGAGGATCGTTGGTACACAAAGCGTGGCAAGTGCTGCACATAAGCGAGCAGGGTATGCCTGCTTTGCGGCACCTGCAACGGCCCCCGCAACCAGTTTTGTATCCGCAAAATATGTTATTTAGGATGGATTCTGGCGCAACTGGGTCCGTGCTTGTGACAGAGGTGAGGAAGACATCCTACTGCATCATCCATCCCCAAACAGTTGGCACCTGCTGCTGATCTCCATATAGCCATTGCTGAATCTGCAAACAACCTGCAATAGTCCTTTGTAGTTTAAAATAATGTGACACAATCTTGTCTAAGCACTCAATACAAAACATAAGTTAATGTAAACAAGCATATTATTGATACAAACCTGTAAATGAATTCTAAGTGAGTGTTGGCAAGCAGCCCCTCTGGTAGGTGGAAGTGCCGCAAAATCAGGCTTTGGCTTTGTCAATACTTTAACAAAGGCCTGGTTTCATACCTAATTCAGGTCTGCTTCTTCTGCGGCCTGGTACAATGTCAAAAAAAGGTGCTCTCCTGCATCAGCTACCATGTCCTGTATTGCTGAGAGATCAAAGAAGACTTTGTAGATGTCTATGACCTGCTCCTCGGTCTTCAAAAATACTTTCATCACACCTCCCTTGCTCTTGTTCTAAATAGCGAAGGTAGTATGTATCACAACCACTGAACGAATGGAGCAACAGAATGGTCTTCACAAATGGCAGCTTTTAGAAGTTGGTCACATTATACCAACATGACCAACAGGTCAATATCCTCGCCTATGACTGTGACAGTTTGGTGCTGGTCAGCTGCCTGCAAACCACAGCTAACGATTTTGGTGTCAGCGTCTCCTGTGGCTACTACTGTCAACTTCAGTGAACAGGTAAATAACGTACGTAAAGTCTTTGTATAAATTCAAATATGACATGAAACAAGAAACAAAACTATTACTAGTAAAAACACTTATATATCCTAAAATAGAGTACTGTAGTTTTGTATATTACTACCATCTGACTGGTTATAATAGGCAGAGACTGCAAGGAATACAGAATGCCTGTATCCGATTTGTTTGTTGCGTCCCGTTCGGTGAACATATCAGTCCATATTTAGAAAGGCTAGGCGAAATAAATATCTTTCTTCGCGTGACGTACTTGTATTCAATATTTTTATATAAGTTGATTAAATCTAAGAGTCCTGATTACCTGTACAGCGTGCTAACATTAAGGTCAAGTGTGCACAACGTAAATATCCGAAGTGATAATTATACAATACCTCAACATAACACAAAAAAATTCCAAGGTAGTTTCTTATATACAGCCCCTAAATTGCTAAATTTTTTGTTAGGCATTTTAAACCGACAGTTGGGTGCCTTCAAGAATGAATGTAGATTAAAATTGCAGACTTACCCTATTTCTTTGTAAATTAGTTTTAACAATAGGTATTACGCTGCTCTACTACTATGCACTTGTCTATACGTGTATGTCATTATATCCAAATATCCAAAGATGTAGTATTTAGTATCAATTTTATGTGTTTAGATGTAAGTAAACATTACCTAAATTGTTATATGCTCTATTTATTTTACTTGTATATGGGGGAGTGGAAGAACGGCTACGCCGAACTCCTTCCAATTGTGTAAATCTTTTTATTATACACAATAAACAGTTTTGTTATTATTATTATTAGTCCTTGTGCTCCCATTTTTTTTTTGTAAGCAAATTGATGAGCCTGGTTTTGTTGGACTCGTTAGACAAAAAATCCTCCTGCTGGATAGTGCAGGAATGGTCTCATCAAAGTGGATGTTGACTGTACGGGTCGCATATTTTACCAAATGTTGAGCTAACATTTCCCTTGACATGATGGAGCAGGAAGCCACCATAAAGTATGTTGTAAGTTGATTTCAAGTCTTGAGTTGTGGTGTTGCCCAGTGGGATTGCTTCATACAGGGCCGACTTCTTCCCTTTTTGGACACCCCCCCCCCCCCCCCCCCCCTACTTGAAGAGAGCCAAATGGTACGGGGACCATTAAAATTCTAACAGTTCAGCAGCATCTTCGTCATCCTTGTTTGACATTATCATTTTTCATTGAAATTAGGTGATATGATCAATTGACATGAAGTTTGAATGGCAAAAACATGGTTTTTCAAACTTTTCGCATTTGCAAATTATCATATACCCTTAACTACTGCTCCTATGGAAAAAATGAATAGAATCTTTTTTGTAGACAATTTAATTTTCTTTCATTTTGTATAGGATGAGCTTTTTGCTGGGACGCTTAGTTTTCAAGATAATAACGAAAAACCTACAAACCGGCCCTTTCCATCCCCCTTCCTCCTAACACATGAGGTTCATGGTTGGGGACTTTTGATATGTTACTCCTAAGGGTCAATCCTACAACTTAAAACAATAATCCGTGGTGCACTGTTTATTTCTGAATTGGGAGATTTTTCGATCTTTGTTTCCTGACCTAACAGATGTACAAAATTTTACTTGTTTCCTTTAGAAAAATGTGTTCATATTTAAAGGGCATACATTGTGCTAGCACTGAACTACTACATATTTCTCTAAAATCAAACACGAAACCATAATGGTTACATTTGTTCAAGTATATCGCTGATTCGCTGGCTGATTGCTCCTTAATTATTCAGTGATCATGTTTCTGTTAGCCTGAACAGTCTAAAATGTTCTGTAATCTGCCTAATCTATTATCTGGTTCAATTTGTCGTTCTATTTTCAAAATCTATATCTTCTGTTTGTGTGCCAAAAGTAAAATGGACCACAGAAATAGAAATTTGGGCTTTTACTTGCGGGAGATGTTGGTTTAATAGTTATTTAACGAACAAGTGTATTTATAATGGCGATTAATAATCGAGATATTTTAATGCGTAAGCTTAGCGAACGCGTTAATGGTCAAGATTATTAATCGCCTTTTAATATACGAGTTAGTTACAAAATTTTTCTGTCGACTGTATTTTTGACAGAATGGAGAAAATCTGAATTTAAATTTTTATTCATATACAAATTCAATTATCATTAAATTGACTGTGACAAATATTGATGATATGGCGTCTTGATTTGGATATTTCATTTTATGTATTTTTGGGTGTCTATTCTAAAATCGTTATTAATAGTAAAATCATTTACTAATTTTAATTTTTTATTTGATTAAACCAAATACAATTCAATTATTCATTAATTAGTAATGTCTTTTGTGTTTGTAAATATTTAGATTATAACACAAATTTCAAAAATTATAAGCTTGACAGTGACAGATACATTGATGACATGACATCTTAATTTGGATATTTGATTTTATGTAATTTATGTTTATACTAAAATCGTTTATTAATAGTAAAATCATGCATTAATAGGGGTCATTAATAAACGATTTTGCATACATTAATCAAACTCATTAATACACGGTCGACGGAAAATATAGATTAATGCAAAATATAACGAAATATTTGATAACTCCATTGTTCTGAAGTAAATTAAAACTTCAAGAAAGAAAAAGAAATCGATGAAATTTTTATAAGGTGACAGTACCGATGTTTATTGACTCATCGACTGTTTATTTAAAGAACAGAATTATTTTCATTGTATTAAATTTGATATGATTAAATGTAAATGTAGTTCTCCATTTTCTGTTACTTTATATTGTATATTGTCGTGTTCATATACAACATAAACTGTTTTATCTGTTTTAATTCTACTGAATTATACAGTGCAGTGATAAGTTGATCTCTGAGCACAATGTATGTATGCTACTAAAAATATCGTCCGCTCCTATGGCAGTCAACACAGCAAATTCCGTTCAGTCGACCGATACATGTTCATTCTGGTAGCAATCCGCCCAGACGAACGCAACCTATTGGTTGATGACAGTACTAATATGACTTTATTACAATTTTCAATATATAAATTCAACAGAATAATGAAAGTATATGTATTGCTCATAATATGGCTTAGTAAATTTGAGAAGTTTTTATAAAATATTTAAATTGTACTTACTTCACGAACTCATGATTTGATGATTTGTGCCCGATTTTCTTACAAGATTTGAAACATATAAAAATCACATCAAAGTTTCATTTGTCATATTTCAATTTAAATGATACACATTCACTGTGAAATTTATGAAATGACCTCAAGTAGCTTGGATTAAGGTTTATGCGAATGGAAAAGAAATATATGCGGGTATACCAAAATAAAATGTTAAAAAACATTAGATCCCCCCGATCGGGGGGGGGAGGGGTGCTTGCAAAAAATTCTACTTATATGTTCGAGATTTTTAGGTTAGGAAACTCGCGCCTAACTTCGCTATGTCTTTAAAAAATTTAAGGTTATGGTTATACTAGTTTTTCACGTTATTAATAGATGTCACAGGATTAAATTAAGCGACTTCCGTATCCGTCGCCGGTCATACTTCCGTTTTTGAAGACGTAGTTCCGTCTAGTATCAGAAGTGGTGAAAAGGGTGAAAGGGTGTATCGAGGTCTTGGTTATCCTCCAGTAACGTTTTACTTATTTCTGACCTTTAGTTTGGTCACAGCACACTTTTCCCGGAACGGTTGGTCAGATCGAACTGAAACTGGTGGCAATCGATTCTATGAGACCTCAAGTTACTCGAAAACGGGGGGATCGGGTTGCATTCAATTCCTTTTTTCAGTCACTTAAGTATCCCCGTCAAAATTTGGGCGATGGGTCAAAAGTGGTGCAAAAGGTGTATCGAGGTCCTAACTGTCATCTAGTAACGTTTTACTTATTTCTGACCTTTAGTTTGGCCACAGCCACTTTTTCCCGAAACTGTTGATCGGATCGATTCGGAAATGGTCGGAATCGATTCCTCGTAGTCGACTTGGTCGATAACAATACCTCTCGCGCCTTCGTGTGTCTTCGAGAAACTTTGGAAGTGTTCGTGCGAAATTCGGATTTTTGCTTAAAATCCTAGCTTCCATACGTGTGAACTCCCCTAAAACTTGTTTCGGTTTTTCAATTCCCCAAGTCATTGATAAAACGGTGAATAACACCCTCAGGAGTGATCGGATCGATTCGATAATCGTTGTAATCGATTCCGCGTGGTCGGTATAGTCAAAAATGCTACCCCACTCGACTTTGTACGCCTTCGGGTCTTCGTAGATAATGCCAGGGAGGATTAAATTAAGCGACTTTCGTATCCGTCGACGTCATACTTCCGTTTTTGAAGACGCACTTCCGTCTAGTACACAAATATAACCGGAATCACAGATCTCAAAATTCAAACATCAATAGCAATGCCGTAATAAGATGAGAAATTAAAGACAGGTATTTATTTGAAAGATGAAATGAAAAACAAATCATTTCACATGTAATTACCAATGTTAAATGAGTATGTTCTTTTTATAAAACAAAAGAAATATCCAGTTGGCGCAGAAAGCAATATCTTGGTGTATATGAATAAGGTCCTGTTTCGCTCGGAAATTAGCTGCGAAACCCGACCGGGTTTCGTGCTCAAAAATAAATACCACAACTTTTTACAACACTATTGATAATAGTATTATTTGGCTAAAAATAGTCATTAATTATTAAACATGTTGGCAATTAATTAGCCATTCCCCAATATTGCATTTTTTTCTCATCTGATATTTACATTTTAAAACCATTTAAACGCTAATTTCAGAATCCGAAATCAACCAACTTAATAAAATATTTGTAAATAAGCATTTTATCTAAGGAGAATATGTTTGGTAAACCCTGTATATATTTCGCGAATTACTGTAGCAGTTAAATTACCGTTTAATGAAACTGTTTAGAACTGCTGTTCTAAGTTCAATGCTAGATGTTACTTTCCTCACAGGTGAGTGATAGGACAGGTTACCGGTTGTTTCAGCTCGGCTTAGAGCAAAACGTACAAGTCCAACAGCCGCGCCGAAGATGCCAAGAAGTGGCGCGTCCACACCTGATGCATCTCGATAAGGCGAGATAACGAAACTTTTTATTATTGTCATTGCAATCTCACGTGCTTATAAATGCCCCTCCATCACTACATCTTTAAGAGAACGTCTTTACAAGCCAATTTAATAATTTGCGTTATTCGCAGTTAAGTTGACTCGTCGTCCTACGCGTTCTTCAAAAGTTTTACCGGTGGTGGATTTAAAAAAAAAAAACTAATTTGCGCCCTCGGCGTTCTCATCTGTGCGATCGACGATGGATCGATGATATTGACAACAATGATGTTTTGTGTTTGAGAGTGTATTCGCAGTGATTTCATCTAATTGCATTGATGTATTGTGCCAAAATAATTAGGTATACGCTATGACTAGGAGGCTTGCTGGTACAGATTAACAGTTCGCATGTTGGAATTTTTTCGTGGGAAGATCGAGTTTAAACCTTTAATGGTGAGTACATAAATGTTTTTCATTTTTTATTAGGATTAATTTTTTGTTTGTAGTAAAAATAATTGGATCAGTCAATATGTAGCGGGGAAACTGGGAAAAGTTCTGTAGTGTGTATTTTTCTATTTTGATCTGGATTTTGATATACCTTTGACCTCTTGCATGTTCTTAATTATGCGTATTCCACCTACTTAATGGATAACTATTTGTTACTCGAATGATTCGTTGAATTTTTGACATTGTTGGATAGGTACGCATTTTAGCGGCTCAGAAATATTTTTCTATACATTTTCATTTTCTGATTCCACATTACTTTTAGTTTGTGAATTAAAACTAACCAAAATCAGTCTTAAAATGGTAAAATTGCAGATCAGTTAAGGATTAGGGGAATACTTTTGCGTAATATGTGATTCTTTGCAGAGTTTCACAGATCCAAAAAAAAATATCTGCAAGAAAGGGCAAACGAGGAGGGATTCAGAAAAAATTTAAATGAGAACTGATTTTTTCCCAGATTAATAAAATTAATTTTAAGTATAAAGTCAGATTAAATAGCCAGAACCAGAAGAAACCTGAAAATATCTGTGAAAAGAATTGTCGTTTAAACGGTTGTGATTTTTTTTACCACATGTTCAGGTTATCAAAGAAGGTTCATAGTTAAGTTTTGTGGAATCAAATCGGTTGGAAACGTATTTCTTTAATATGCATATTTTTTCAAATTAGCGTTTTTTCGAGATACTTCGTAAATATCCCTGTTTCTAGTAGTCAGATCATAAAATTGCAAGAATTAAAAATTGTTTAAGGTAATATTTCAATCAAAACTAGAGGTTCGGAAAGCCAATCGAGTTGTTAGTTTTTCTGCAAGAAAATAAAATATTTGAGATTTGATGATTTTAAACAAAATAACACATTTTCGAAAATACCCAATATACTTTGATTACACTTTGTGGATGCATGATGCTAGTGGCCTAGAACTACCACATTAAAATGAAATTAAAATATTTATTATAGCGGCTAAATTGTTTATTTACATTTAAAATGTGTACACCGCGTAGAATTATGCACTTTACTATAAAATTGACCATTTTTGTGATTGTAGATTGTATATTAAATTATATTTTTTTGTTTTTTCTAATACCTTATAAACAAAAGTATCTTCAGTCAAAAATGATTATATAAAAAAAAGTTTTTGTACGATGTTTTTAATTTCACTTTTAATTTGTCTTAATAAACCTTTTTAACGGCTGGATAATTTATTAAAACATTAAAAAAGTATCTTTAGTCAAAAATGATTATATAAAAAAAAGTTTTTGGTACGATGTTTTTAATTTGTCTTAATAAAACTTTTTAATTTCGTATAAGAAAGATATTCTTCTTTAAATAGCCGTGTTTTAACATACTTTCTACCCACCAGAACTGCTTGTAAATGATTAATTTTAGTTCAAAACCTATTTTGATTATAAAAAAAAATTAAAACAGATGAAAACTTTGCAATTGCAAAAAAATATAATTCTACGGAGTTTTTTTAAACTTGAGTCAACCATTGCTACGTGGTTGTCTGGGTTTTAAGATAAATTATACATGTCATAATTCAGAGGACCACAACTATTACTGAATTCTATTTGGCAGATATAGCGCAGTAAAAAGTCAAGAAAAAGACGCTTCCTTTTTAAAAAAGAAAATTTTGAGGTGTAACCTCATGACATAATTAGATAGGTCACTGGACATCCGAAAATGCCATTTACTACTTTTTTAACGGTACCGATATTTTTAAAATCAATAAATGTGTAAAATTTGTGAAAATTAAAAAAACGTACTTTTTATTACTCACTTCGCCATATTTTCGAAACCGTATGACATATTTCAATGAACTTTTTTTAGTTTAAAAGTAGATACATAAGCGTAGGTGACAGCCTAAAAATCTTTTTTTATTAGAAAAAATAAAAGACAAATGACGTTTTCATCAATTGAAAAACTTTTTTATTTAAAGGAATTTTGCCATGGTATTTGCATCTGCGTATGAATTAAAGAAAAAATATTGGAAAAACATAAATCAATATTCTGTGGCAAATAGTTTTGTATAGTTGAAGTAAACAGTTCCCGGCAAATAAAAAACGCAACAAAAACTTTACGACCTCATTAAAATACCGGTACTCTTTGTACTGATGTTCGCAAATTGACTCGCTTACCTTTATAGGTTTTTAATGTGCGTCGGGTCGTTTGATGGCAGGCTGGCGCCATGGACCGCGGCGATATAATTATGTCATAAAGTTTTTGCTGCGTTTTTGAGTGTAGGGAAATCCTTAATTGGATTATACTTATCGTCATTTAAAGTTATTAATATTCATGCGCGCGATGTGCTTGTCGGTAGCAAGAATATTGACATTTTGGGTAATTGGTATCGAGACACTGAATTTTGCAGAATTAAATGTAATTATTCATTTAGTTGTAAACGTGGTTGGCCAATGAGGAAAATTTTTTAATAACTTAATCGACAAATCTTCAGATAGTGAAAATTTGAAGCGGTGTTATGAAAAATGCATAAGGTGTGTAGGAGGTTATATTGAAAACACAAAAATTTGAAATAATTGTTAGATTTTTGTTTCCATCCGTTTGTTAGCCGAATTACGATTTGCTCCAATCATTTGTTTATGCTATTTATTCATTTTTAAATTTGTGCTGACTGTTGTCGTATTATTTGATGTTGTTCATGTTATTAAAAACATTAATTTAACTTTTGTTTCATTAGATCATAACAGACTTTTATACAGGGCCAGTCGAAAATTGAAGAATTTTCAAATTTGGCGATTGAGTAACAAACACCCTATATGAGGTATCGAGCTAAAATTTTGCATAAGGCTATTTGAGATAACTGCGAATCGAATACGCATTCCACTTTTTCAATAAGAAAAATGCCTAATAGTCGATCTAGAACTTTCGACCCATTTAGGGGACCTTAGTAGGCCTTGAAAATATATATTTTTTAAAATGGTACAAGTATTATGTCCCATAAAAAAAATCTGGGAGCGCGTTTCAAAATAACCTCTATTGTGTAATTATGGGGAGAGTGAGCATTCATCGTGCGAAGCGAGAGCTCACATCACACGCATCTCACCGGACCGTCTTAGACTGTATTCTGTAACTGCAGTGAATAGGTGGTGAACGTGAAGGGATTCAGCGAGAATAACCGAATTTACAACCAAGTAGGTTGGCGTAAAAGCATCAGCGGTTCAGTGCTCAATTGTTGTTATTGTCATGTCACATGTTATTAATTAAATTAGGTAAAAGGTAACAGAATAAACTTTTATTGATAAAATAATTCCGTAAGGATATACCCTCGTTATTGGCTATATATATATATTTAAAATATGACTATAATAAACTAGCAGTTGTAATAGTTGCTAAGAATTATATTGTTATTACCTTGTTGGCGATGAGCAAATCTGCAATGTCCATTCTGATGCACAGATTTGACAACAATAATTTTTGGCCGACGCAAACTGTCATAATAGTACGGTTAGGATCGCCGTTCTCCCAGAGTAGGTTAATAATAAGAAAGCCGCGTACCCCCCTCCATACCTCCATGTATACCCCCCACTCCTCCTCCCACCCCGAACGTGATTGGTCAATGGGAGGGGATAAGCTCCGCCCACCTAAGCGGATTGGTTGAGTGGAGGGGATAAACCACACCCCTCATAATATGATTGGTCGATTGGTGGGAGGTGAATCTCAACCCACTTATTGTAATTGGTCGAGATAAACCCCACCCATGTATTGTAACTGATCGATTGGTGGGGAAGCTCCGCCTACATAATGTGATTGGTCGATGAGTGGGATGATCACCGCGCTTATTGGTCGAATTGTGGGATTCCATAATTTGGAAGACGAGCCGCTAGGTCACGGCCCCACTTGAGCGTAGGAAAAGTTTGATGACCGTGGGAACTTTTTTATTTTTGGCAATTGGCCCACCCTCGAAGTATTTTTGGCAATTGGCCTACCCCTGAAATGTTTTTGGCAATCATAGAGCATGTGGGAAAATTTTGATGATCGTGGGAACTTTTTTATTCTTGGCAATTGGCCCACCCTCGAAATATTTTTGGTAATTGGCCCACCCCCGAAATCTGTTTGGCAATCAGAGAGCACCGACAGAAATCTAAGTTGGCGGGAAATTCAAACCGACTGGAAATTCAAATTTTGGCGGGAAATTCTACTACTGCACGTACATCAGATTATAATTTAGTGACATTACATTATTTTATAGTATTGTGGCTTATATACTTATACTTATATACTTGCGCCGCCTATCCACCAATCCTCAAACTTTTAATATATCATGTCAAAAATGCTCACGAAATATTTGACAATTGATCAACTTCGGAATATTTTGGCAATAACGATACCACTTATTGACCACTTGACAAACTTTTAATATATTTATTTTGCAATCATTAATCGCCATTTGATCATGTGACAATATTTTATATAACTATTAGAAATGAAAAAAAATAACTTCTGGAGATGCGGATTAAGGTTACACGTTATCAACTGAAATAATTACTTTGTGACAAGCTTACCGCTTGTATAAATTAAAATGTATCCAAAAGGATCGACATTTATGAATGGCAACATTTCAAATTAAAAATTAAATCAAACATATTTCGTGATAATGTGTACTTATGAACCCAAAGGATAGCAGAACAAATTTGCCACATAACATGCTTTACTGGATTCCCCCTCCTCCTAGTGAATTACATAGGCCAATGAACTGCTGAATCTGCAAGTTAAATAAACACCGGATGCATAAGTACAATGAACCGCGGATGTCGCATATCATGTTTCATAGGCCAATGAACTGCTGAATCTGCAAATTAAATAAACACCGGATGCATGAGTACAATGAACCGCGGATGTCGCATATCATGTTTCATAGGTCAATGAACTGCTGAGTCTGCAAATAAAATAAACACAAGATGTGTAAGTACAATGAACTGCTGATGCTGCATATCATGTTACACAGGTCAATGAACTGCTGAGTCTGCAAATAAAATAAACACCGGATGTACAAGTACAATGAACCGCTGATGCTGCATATTGGTTACATAGGTCAATGAACTGCTGACTCTGTAAATAAAATGAATTGTTAACATTGCAAGTGTAGTCAGATATATGGATATGCTTAACTACTTTTTGCGTATTTGTAATAAATAATTCCTTCTGATCGTAAAAAGCTATGACGTCACAGTTTTTTTTATACCAAAAATTTTAAAGTTGTTTTGATTCGGACTACCCCGTGGCAGCACTGTATCTAATACCCTACCGATCGTAAAATGTTTCTCTTCGGTAGGCAATTTTTATACTTAGTTAGATTTATTATAATTAATACATTAAAACTGAACCAGTAACAAGATGTGTGATATCATGCTGTAAAAGTCCACTGATTGAAATTTTTGTCATTATCGTGCTGGTTAAGGGGGTATAATTAAGATTTTTAGTACATAAGGAGAAAAGAAGGAATATGTTTAAACCAGGAACTCTAGATTTTCAGTCTAATGCTCAATAATTATTTCAACTAGATATAAATTAAGCGAAAATAGTGTTTCAATTGATTTTATTTTAATTATCACAATCTGAATTAAACAGTACAATATATTAATGTGATAAATATGGTACAATATACTTGAGTCCAGCAGCAATTATTTCACCGCAGAACCTCTGAAAGTCACAATGCTCATCTAAATAGGTTATGCATGAGAATATCTAGGGAAGTGGGTTCGAGCCTCAGCCTCTGCGAAGTAATTTTCAAATATATATTATCCACAAGAAGTGGTTCGGATCCCACTATAAACTGTAGGGCCCTGTCTCCTTTACCCTAAACTTCTAGGCTTAACAGAGTTATTCAAGTGATTTGGAAGGCGGTTAAAACATTTCTTTCTAAACATTTATTAGACTTTCTGAATGATAATCATGTACTACCATAAGCACTACTTAGTTTTGGAATCTTACTTAAAATTTTCTATCAGTTTCAGTATATTCACATTTTACATTGAGCATAAATCATTAACTGCTTTTCAAATTTATATTTTCCATCAGAATCTTTAAGAAGTACTGAATAGTTTCTTTCTGATGGTAACGGATACAAGTTTTAGAATAACAGATCTTGCGTATTTTTGTTCACAACTTCTATGAATTCAAAATACATATTTTTTTATTTTTCCTGATAGATACTGTAATAGCATACCTTTATTACCAATGAATTCGTTCATAAACGAGGAAGATGGAAACATGATATGATTATCTTAAATATAAGAGAAAAATAATGAACAACTTTTCAGCTAACAGGTGTTTAAATTTTTAAACGTTTGCAGAATTTCTTGTATAATTCTTTGCTATATACTAAAATAATATACTCCTTTCATATGATGCTAAAATATAAAAACAACTAATCTATTGTCTTCATCCTCTTTGAAATCCTTGCTATAAATCAGAGCTTTAACCATATGTGATAAGATAAAATAAACTTTCTCATCCACAAAATTTCTTTAATCGTAAGAGAATAATATTCTTCCTATAATATTAGTTTATTCTCTGCTTTTGAATAAGCGTTTAAAAAAAAAGACTTTCTGCACACATCTAATTCCTAAGACTTTCGAAGAAGCTGTTTTAAATACAAAATCTAAATATCATCTAATCAACCAGCGGATTTAATTGCTTTACATAAATATATACAGGGTCCTTAAAAATAGCGTCAAGTGTTTTATAGAATATATAGTGATTTTGTTTCCTACTAGAGATATTTTCCAGAATATCTTTTTTTTACATTTCGTTCACAAAGAGCCGTTGATTCTGTTAATTTATTATAAAAAAAATTCTCACTTTAAGTACTTGATACATACATACAAAAATTATCAATTTTAATTCCTAATCATTTTTAAGTTCTTAATACACGGGTTTTAGGGGTATATTTGGTGAGTTATTGATAACACGGGTAATTGAAATTAGTTTTTTATTAACAATGTTGGTTTAATAATTATTATTTATTCTACAATGTGTAACATAAGAGCATTGCCTGAGAAAAAAATGAATTGTAGGTTCTGTATTGATTGTTTTCATAAAGCACTGTAACATTTCCAAATCTTCCTGGTTCTTTAATATTACTTAGTCCTCGAGTGACTACATTTGAAGTTTCTGGAAAAATAAAAAATTGCTTGATTTTATTTATTTCAACAAGTTTACAGTAATTTTATAAATTTCTGAAAAGTTTATATAGTAAATAATAGTTGTCTTTAATTACAATTTTTATTTAATACGTTAAAAAGGATGCAACTTTCTCGTGAACGATTTTTCTTATTCTCAACACCTGCTCTGGCATCATTGAAAGAAGAATTCTTTAGATTTTGCCTCTTTTAACGCGTCGTATACCACTTCCATTAATTTATCCACGAAATTGTGATAATACAACCCTCTTCATGATAATCCACCATAGAAGACAGTAAATTTATTCAATAATTTCCATATCTCGTAAAGTATTTATATGTGTATCATATCTCAAACCCAAACCGATATTAATGCGAATCATGTCGACAATGATGTTTGGATCCGTGTTTTCATTCCAATCCAATATACGCCCATCAGGGGACGTCTTTTGATATTTACAGACCGAATTTATATCATACGGCGGTTCTTCATCATCGCTGTTTCTGTTTTCATTCCGTCTCAGTCCGTGCTCATCTTCTTCTTCTTCCTCTGGTGGCGGAAACAATTTTGATATAATGTTTCTATATTTCCAACTATAATCGAATCCTGTATCATTTACTTGTGGAGATAATTTTTCTTTCTCGAATGTCTTAGGCTGTTTCGAAGAAGAGATGGATGCATGCTTTTTGGTGGCGTGCACACTCTCAACATGTCGTTTTAAGCTGTCTTTTCTATTAAATGTTTTATTACACATAGTACAATGAAAGGGGCGGTTTTTATGGCTATTAGTATGGCGGCTTAGACCGCTAACTTTTTTATTCTTGGCAATTGGCCCACCCCCGAAATGTGTTTGGCAATCAGAGAGCTCCGACAGGAAGTCTAAGCTGGCGGGAAATTCAAACCGACTGGAAATTCAAATTTAGGGGGGAAACTCTACTACTGCACGTACATCAGATTATAATTTAGTGACTTTACATTACTTTATAGTATTATGAGATGGCTTATATAATTGCGTCACTTATCCACCAATCCTCAACTTTTAATATATTATGACGTCATTTAATCACGTGACAATATTTTATATTTAATTTTAAGAAATGAACAAAAATGTGGTGTTTCGGATTAAGGTTACTCGTTATCAACTGAAATAATTACTTTGTGACAAACTTACCGCTTGTATAAATTAAAATATATCCAAAAGGATCGAAATTTATTAATGGCAACATTTCAAATTAAAAATTAAATCAAACATATTTCGTGATAATGTGTACTTATGAACCCAAAGGATAGCAGAGCAAATTTGCCACATAACATGCCGCACTGGATTCCCCCTCCTCCTAGTGAATTACATAGGCCAATGAACTGCTGAATCTGCAAATTAAATAAACACCGGATGCACAAGTACAATGAACCGCGGATGTCGCATATCATGTTACATAGGTCAATGAACTGCTGAGTCTGCAAATAAAATAAACACAGGATGTGTAAGTACAATGAACTGCTGATGCTGCATATTGGCTACGTAGGTCAATGAACTGCTGACTCTGCAAATAAAATAAATTGCTAACATTGCAAATGTAGTCAGATATATATTCATGCTTAATAAATTTTTGTGTATTTGTAATAAATAATTCCTTCTCGTCATAAAAAGCTATGACGTCACAGTTTTTTTATATCAAAAATTTGAAAGCTGTTTTGATTCGGACTACCCCGTGACAGCACTGTACCTAATACCCTCCCGATCGTAAAATTTTTCTCTTCGGCAGGCAATTTTTATACTTAGTTAGATTTATTATAATTAATACAATAAAACTGAACCAGTAACCGGATGTGTGATATCATGCTGTAAAAGTCGACTGATTGAAATTTTTGTCATTGGCGTGCTGGTTAAGGGGGTATAATTCAGATTTTTAGTACATAAAGAGAAAAGAGAAAATATGTTGAAACTCTAGATTTTCAGTCTAACTCTCAATAGTTATTTCAACTGGATATAATTTAAACAAAAATAGTGTTTCAATTGATTTTATTTTAATTCACAATCACGATTTGAATTAAACAGTACGATATATTCGTATGATAAATATGGTACAATATACTTGAGTCTCTCCATCAGTCTAGCAGCAATTATTTCACTGCAGAACCTCTGAAAGTGACAATGTTCATCTAAATAGCTTTCGCATGAGAATACCTAGGGAAGTGAGTTCGAGCCCCACCTTCTGCGAAGTAATTTTCATACATATTTATTATCCACAAGAAGTGGTTCGGATCCTACTATAAACTGTAGGTCCCTGTCTCCTTTACTTGTACAAGTCTAGGCTTAACAGAGTCATTCAAGTGATTTGGAAGGCGGTTAAAACATTTCTTTCTAAACATTT
The DNA here is from genome assembly GCA_963675555.1 of Leptura quadrifasciata. Lineage (NCBI taxonomy): Eukaryota > Metazoa > Arthropoda > Insecta > Coleoptera > Cerambycidae > Leptura > Leptura quadrifasciata. Next base: position 189,592,256 of record OY776673.1, on the reverse strand, counting down.
ATTAGACTTTTTGAATGATAAACATGCACTACCATAAGCACTACTTAGTTTTGAAATTTTACTTAAAATTTTCTATCAGTTTCAGTATATTCACATTTTACTTTGAATATAAATCATTAATTGCTTTTCAAATCTATATTTTTCATCAGAATCTTTAAGAAGTACTGAATAGTTTCTTTCTGAAGGTAACGAATACAAGTTTAAGAATAACAGATCTTACGTATTTTTGTTCACAACTTCTATGAATTAAAAATATATATTTTTTTATTTTTCCTGAAATTTACAAAGATATTGGCTAGATACTGTAATAGTATACCTTTATTATCAATGGATTCGTTCATAAACGAGGAAGATGGAAACATGATATGAATATCTTAAATATAAGAGAAAAATAATGAACGGCTTTTCAGCTAACAGGTGTTTAAATTTTTAAACGTTTACAGAATTTCTTATATAATTCTTTACTACATACTAAAATAATATACTCCTTTCATATGATGCTAAAATATAAAAACAACTAATCTATTGTCTTAATCCTCTTTGAAATCTGCTATAAATCAGAGCTTTAACCATATGTGATAAGTTAAAATAAACTTTCTCATCCACAAAATTTCTTTAATCATAAGAGAATATTCTTTCTATAATATTAGTTTATTCTATGCTTTTGAATAAGTGTTTTTTAAATAAAAAAATTTCTGCACACATCTAATTCCTAAGACTTTCGAAGAAGCTGTTTTAAATAAAAATCTAAATACCATCTAATCAACTAGCGGATTGAATTGTTTTACATAAATATATACAGGGTCCTTAAAAATAGCGTCAAGTGTTTTATAGAATATATAGTGATTTTTGTTTCCTACTAGAGATATTTTCCAGAATATCTTTCTTTTACATTTCGTTCACAAAGAGCCGTTGATTCTGTTAATTTATTATAAAAAAAATTCTCACTTTAAGTACTTGATGTATACATACAAAAATTATCAATTTTAATTCCTAATAATTTTTAAGTTCTCAATACACGGGTTTGGGGGGTATACACGTGTAATTGAAATTAGTTTTTTATTAACAATTTTGGTTTAATAATTTTTATTTATTCTACAATGTGTAACATAAAAGCATTGCCTGGGAAAAAAAGAATTGTAGGTTCTGTATTTATTGTTTTCATAAAGCACTGTAACATTTCCAAATCTTCTTGGTTTTTTAATTTTACTTGGTCCTCGAGTGATTACATTTGAAGTTTTACACAAATTCTTCTAGTAAAATAAAAAAATTGCTTGATTTTATTTAATTCAACAAGTTTACAGTAATTTTATAAATTTCTGAAAAGTTTATATAGAGAGTGTTTAGTAGTAAAAAATACTTGCATTTAACTACAATTTTTATTTAATACGTTAAAAAGGATGGAACTTTATTGTGAACGATTTTTCTTATTCTCGACACCTGCTCTGGCGTCATTGAAAGAAGAATTCTATAGATTTTGCCTCTTTTAACGCGTCGTATACCACTTCCATTAATTTATCCACGAAATTGTGATAATACAACCTCCTTCATGATAATCCACCATAGAAGACAGTAAATTTATTTAATAATTCCCATATCTCGTAAAGTATTTATATGTGTATCATATCTCAAACCCAGACTGATATTAATGCGAATCATGTCGACAATGATGTTTGGATCCGTGTTTTCATTCCAATCCAATCTACGCCCGTCAGGGGACGTTTTTTGATATTTACAGACAGAATTTACATTATACGGCCGTTCTTCATCATCGCTGTTTCTGTTTTCATTCCGTCCCAGTTCGTGCTCATCTTCTTCTTCTTCCTCTGGTGGCGAAAACAATTTTGATATAATGTTTCTATATTTCCAACTATAATCGAATTCTGTATCATTTACTTGTAGAGATAATTTTTCTTTCTAGAATGTCTTAGGCTGTTTCGAAGAAGAGGTGGATGCATGCTTTTTGGTGGTGTGCAAACTCTGAACATGTCTTTTTAAGCTGTCTTTTCTATTAAATGTTTTATTACACATAGTACAATGAAAGGGGCGGTTTTTATGGATATTAGTATGGCGACTTAGACCGCTAGACCAAGAGAATATTTTTCCACAATCCTTACAGGCATACATGTTTACTACTTCGTTATATAACATCAAATAACCTGTCACTAGTATGCACCCTCGTTTTACCCACATTTTTATCCACAATTAGCCACACTTATCCACACTTACCCACGTTTTTATCCACAATTTCCCACACAGAATTTATCAATTGAGGATCTTTGGGTCGAGATAGTATACCTATCCG